>OX392462.1:33200531-35600531 GCA_947623515.1 Neoascia interrupta | reverse complement strand
TAGAACTATTCTTTAGTCGTCAAAGCTTTTTACTTAATTGAATTTTAGTCAGACGCATACTTCTTGGAACTATTCCAGAAAATATCAACTGCAAGAGTTTTCAGCACATTCTAATGTCAGTTGCTGTCAGTTGCTTTATGGCATGCCATTCTGCTATACTTATTGACTATCGGTAAGACAGTTTGGTTGGGTGATTACAGTGTCAGAAAAGAAAGCCGTACATTTTTGAGGCAAGCTACTTAGCTACTAGAACCAAAGGAGGTCGTACAGGGCGTGACAGCCACCGAACGCGCAGTTCGGCCGAATATATGGCGGCTGCGGCTGCCGATATTGCTGAGAACGAAGAAACATCAACCAGACGACGAGTCACTGTGAGCATTACCGTTTGGACACTACAGCGAATTTAAGGCGAAAACACACCTACACCATGTTTCTGTCCTGTGCAAAGTGCAATCAGTGCATCAGTTTATGGTTACTGCCTGTCAGTGTCGTGTGACTTTGTCAAGCCATCCTGGATGATTAATTTTGCCCCACGGTTTAGGCTTCGCAGTCAATTTTTTTTTATAATATGGTCGTGATCACTACCCTTAAAATGCATAGCACATCGCGAGCGGAAAGAATTTGGGGATAGAAAAGATAGAAAAAGAAACTAGTTCGCAATCCAACACAAACGCTGGTGAGCCAAACATGAAACCTCTGCACAGCAACACCAAAACTTGCCCCCGCAAGTGTTATGACTTTACGGAGAAAAGTCATAGTATAACCAGCAGAATAATTCATAAAAACTCTGGCATACATCTAATTGTTGTCCATTCTATTTGCATATTGGAAGAGAAAAGGGTGTTTTGAGTTCGGCCGACCCTGCTTCCCAGGCGCCGACAAGGAAACCGCTCATTTTGGGACAGATGATTTTGGCTTTTCAATATGGACTAAAGTATGACAGCTGATGAAGTAATGGAAAAGGAAACCAAATTCTAGTCGGCATTTAGGAAGCTAGAATGGCTAAGCGAGTTTTCGAAAACTTTTTGCTTGAAACTCAGTTTTTGATTCAGTGTAAAGAGCAAACATCCTGAAAAACTTCAAGTGACTTCAAAAAATTGAATGCATTCAGTGACTTCGAAAAACTTCAATGAATTGAATGCAATTATGAATGCTAGTGACTTCAAAGTGACTTCACTGAATGCAGAGCAGTCAAAAAGATTTCATTCATTTGACTTCAACTCTTTGATGGCTGAAAATTATTACTTCAATCACGACTTCAAACTGAATGCTGACTTATTTCTTTTAAGCTGAAGTCATTATTGAAGTTATTTAAATCATATATTTTTCAGAGAATTCAAAAGAATTATAATCAAAAATGATTGCATTCTTTTACAGCTCTGTTGTGCAGACCTTTGATAAAACATAAAATCAGAGCCTTGAAATTAACTCCTTTACATTTTCCAGACGTTGGCTATCTAAGCGGTCTGAGTAAATAGTTCCAGTAAAGATGGTATTTTAAAACCTCTCTCAAGGAGCTTTGTTGAGATTCCTGTTTTTTTTTATTTGACGTAAATACCACGTCTCCACTGAACACGTATCTGCGATTGCAATAAATTTTCAACTAAAACCCTAAAAATCGCGAGATTAAGGTACTTTACAAATTTAGACCCTCTCGATAAGCAATTAAAAAAAAACCTCCTCATAAATCCCTTTTCACAAATGCGAATTTTAGCCCTTTTCGCAGATAACTAGGGGTATAGCTGCTTAAAGCTTGAGAAAGGAAGCTGTGACAGTCGACGTATGACAGATTTGTTTGTTTTGGATTAGAATTTTCGCAACAAAATTGTTTTCCTCCTGTCCAGTGGAGACACTTCGGGATTTATTTTAAATCGTCATAGTATAGTACAGACATAGTAAAACCCTATCCACAAACTAATTTTATGCAGTTTTAACCATTTATACTCACACCTTTATAATTAGTGTTTGAGTCTCCCTAAAGGAAACTACAAACAATCTACATGTGACAGACCTGTCACAAATATGTTTTCTGTTGGGATTTTTAAAAACAGGAAAATGTCACCGTCACTCTCTTTTGAGAGCTTAAATGACAAGAAGGCAGTGTTCATGCCAAATTAAACCTATTTTTGTCCGGTGAGGACACATCGGGATTTATTTTTTATTGTCTTGCGCTTATAGCAGTTTCGTAGCCGGTGGAAATATAGTAGCTAATAACATACAAATTAAAATCCTCTAGGCAAGCGATTAAAATCAAATCTCATTTACTAACCCTTTTTACAAATCTCTTTTATGCCACTTTTAACCCTTTTAGCAGACTTTTAACCCTCCCTTGACAGCTTGCTTGTGACTCACAAACTTGTTTTATGCCAGTTTTAACACTTTTCGCACATCTTTATAACCAGTGTTCAAAAAGGAAACTGAAACCGTGACAGATCTGTCACAAACAAGTTTTCCGTTCCAATTTCTACCACGAAATTGTTTTCTCGCTCCTGGAAAATGTTATCGTCACTCTCTTTTTTGAGAGCCAAAATTACAGCAAATGAGTGCTCGTCTCATGTTAATCTTAAGCTCGAATCGCAATGCTGCGTTGCTGCGTGCGTACGTTAACATGCGTTGTCATCCTTTTCCAAAACGTTACGATACTTTACGTCAAACAACACACCTAACAAATTTGCAAAACGAAATGCCACTTTGCGTTCTGGGGTAGGAAATTGGAAAGCATCAGCTCATACACATTCAATTTTTGTTTAAAGATATGTAAAAAAATATTTGCAAAAGAACAAGCAGAAAATATGCTTTTTAAAAACGAACCAAGTTGGATAGCAATGAAAATAAAATTATTTCTGTTAATTCCATCACAAATAAATCCAAGGTGGTGCACTCGTGTCTTTTGCATGCTTAAAACCAACACATTGCAAGTTATCGCGAAATATTTAAAACAGAAATAATACCGAAAAACATCATATTCTTTATTCAAACCTCTCTAATCTACGCAAACCTGTTTTTATTCTGACTATAAATAGAAACAACCCTTTTTTGCTACTGACGACAAGAGAACTATACGCACTCACCACACAATGAATGAGTATGAGGTTGTTCAACGGACACCAAAGTAGAAAGTAGATCTACTTTTGCGTTGATGATGCGTCTACGATATTTACGGTACAACGCGGGGTGAAGTCTTGAAGTAACATTTCGTGCCCCATATGCGCCCGTTGTTTCTACTCTGCTTGTCATCGAACGCACGCAGCAGCGCAGCATTGCGTTTTGGACTTTATGTTTGCACGGTGAAGAGCCTTCAGAATTAATTTTTACTCGTCTCCTGGTAGTCGCAGTTTTATGGCCGATGGAGACGATATTACCATAGAAATTTAAATTCTCTCGGCAAGTGATTAAAAATTTATCTCCTTATAAATCTCATTAACTCTTTTCACGAGCCTTTTTTATGACAATTTTACCCATTTTCGCACACCTTTATAACAGTTTTTGAGTCGAAAAAGGAGGTTGAAACTGTCCACGAATAATATATCTGTCTTCAATTTGTTGTCGATTGAGTTTTTTGATACTATTGGAACTGTCACCGTCACTTTGTTTTAACATCCAAAATGACGGTCTTATGACAATATATGACAATCTTATGTTTATCTGATGATTTGTCTCCCACTAATCGCAGTTTTCGGGCCGGTGGAGACATAGTATAAGGTACAAACTCTCGGACGATTGTGCGAAAACTGTAAAGTGTGTTTTTTTTAATGCTTGGTGAAAAAAGACTGGCATTTACAACATAGAACAATATTGAATATAGAATCACGTGCTTTCTTTAAAAGTTATTGCAAGTTTTGAAAAAAATACAAAAATATTTTAATGTTTGACAAGAACGTCGTGTTTAATGTTGAGTAATTTATGGATACAGCTTTTATGAAAATACACGTAATCAATTTTTATGCAGTTTTATTTACACTTTATACATAATCACCCCTTAAAGCCATCCTGTAAAAAAAGCTAGGCTTTGGAAGCCTTCTTAGTACGATCTTGTTTTTATAATTTTCAAACGACGGTGATTCAGTATGGAACATAAAAACCCTGCACAGAAACACCAAAGCTTACTTCTGAATTTCTTACGTCCTAGCATAGCAATGATATAACCATCAGGGTACCTATTCGATAAAATTACTAATTGAAGCAGACGGTCTTATATTTGTTTCATAATTGCCATAAATCAAACTTAATTTTTGAATAATTTTCTACATTGATTTTTCAACAAAAGTGTGTTTAATTAAAGAAAAACTTCCACAATGGTAATGGTTCATCTTTGACTATTCGTTTCATAGTGAACTTTTATTTGAAAATTAAACAATTCATCCAAAAAGAATAACAAAACTTGAAAAAAATTTTGTTTTAAGCCCATGAAAAATGTGTCATAAAATAATTGCTATGTCACCAGCTTATCCTTAATTTGTTTCCTAAAGCCACTATTAAACGCAAATTTTACAGTTCACTACACTTTGGTTGTAAATCTGCATAGATTTTATCTAAAACAAATATTTATCATAAATTAAGGCAGCACACAATTCCTTTATTCAACACTTCTTTCAAAGACGAATAATTTACAATTCAACTTATTTACATACTTTTTGCCAATCTTTGAAAGATATCTCTCATTTGAATCAGGTTCTGTTATGGCAACTGTTGATCAGTTCAATGGAAGAAAAAAGTTTCAACTAAGGTTTGCCACAATGAAATTGTGTCGGCTTAACTTGGCTAAGTTTTCCAAAAAAAGAAAACGAACTTTAGATACTTTGCAAACACAAATTTCATGAAAAACTTTATTACCACTTTGGGTCATGGAATCTTTTTTAACTGACCATTTAACAGCGATCAATCGTTCAAGCCGATTTTCTGTTGTAACTACAAGTCGGTGCTTAAAATATAAATTGAATTGCGGTGGCATCAATCAATAAAATAGAGTGTGACAAGTGATTGCGATCAACCACTTGTCAGGAAACCACTTGTATTTCTATTCAACAAGTAGAGAGAGAAGCAAACAAAAATCTTTTCTCTGACATTTTATGCAATGACAGCTATCATAAAGACATTTCATAATTTCCAGTTTTCCTCTGAACTCTAGACCTTAATTTAAGACCATTCAATAAAGTGCATTATAACGTTGAACTTAATTGACCATTCAATGCAACACATAATCCAATCGAATCCACACCCATTCCAAACATAAGCTCTGCCTTGGCATTTTCCCACTGAATCAGACTTTCATCGAACCAAATAGTTTGACCAGTTTTTCCAGATTTGTTGCATGAAATTCTATCTCCCACGAATCAAAGAGTCGCGTCGTAATCAACCGTCAAAACAATCTTGTTCCCGCTTTCAAAGAAGAACTTTCCATCGATCAGAAGTCTCATTCGGGAAAATCTTCTTTGACCAATTTGTTACTATCCATCCAAATATTATTCACTGTCTGGATTGATTGATGAGCTAAGGAGTACAATGAACTTTTGTATAGCTTACAATTATAACAAGTAACTGCGTAACAATGATTCGCCGATTATAATGTCACAAAATAATCTTTCTAACGTCTATGGTAGATATACCTTGAGTAAGGTACTTGGCCTGACTTATGACTTTCCTTTGTGATCGCTAAGTGATCTGATCTTTGTTAAGTATAGAGAAAAAGACTTTTAAAATTGTGAAGGAAATTGCCAAACCAAAAGTGTATTACGGTAATTGCTTTGCAATAACACACAAGTTGTTTAAAATGAACGTGAACAGGGATGTCTCTTTTTTTTGAGAATTTAAATTTGTACATAAACTACGAATCAAGGAACTCTAAATGGCACTTCCTTACGTAAAATCAATCGGAATTACTTTAGTCAAAATTCAGTTCACAGAGAAGCGATAAATTTAATTTAAACCATATTTAGCGCCATCTGAACGTGACAAATATAATAGGTACTGACAAAAACTTTATTTTGATGCAGACGAAAATCTTTTTTTTCGCTTTTGTTTAAAATTACTAGAGTTGACAATTCAATTTCAATTTCACTGGGCAATAATCGCTGATTTTCTCGCGTTGACTTTATTTCGTATTAAATTTGCATCCGAATTCCTACACGTTTCATTCGTTGCGAATGGAACGTCAACTGACTCTATAATCCCCAATATGACAATCAATTTATGCCAAAGCTCTTTGTGTGTATGTGTTTCTTTTTTGTTTAGTTTAGTTTCATTTTAATAAAATGTTAATTTAATATTCATCTTAGCATGACAGTTGTCCAAACATATCATCGGCTGGGCTGTCGTATTTACGTTGACAGAATATTTCGCAATCTTTGTCTGGGAAGTTTGGTCTCTTCGGCGCATATTTGATAGAATACATAAAATAAAATAACACTGTAATTATTTTATTAACATAAGAAATGATTTTTGTATATCTTGACATAATTAGTAGGGGAATGGAATTTTATCAAGATAAATGAAGAGGCGTCTGCAGTTGATGGCGGCTAAACGGTATCGGCTTTACCCAACACCGTTATAAGTAGGTCTATTTAAAATCAATCTTGATATTATTATGATTTTTTTTTCGTTTAACTTTTTAAGTTAGGCTAAGGTGAAGATGTGGGATAGTAACCCTTTATATGCCTATAGTCAATTATTAGGAGCTAAACTTGTTTGTCAAGAAAAGTTTTAGAAATAAGATTTAAGAATGTTCAATCCTGATTTGATCACAATTAAAGAAAAATTTTAATACGTTTTACCAAACATTCAACAATTGACCAGGTCTATCGAATATGTAACTCATAAAGTTGAGAAAGCCCAAGAAAGAAAACCCACCAAAGAAAACCCATATCACAAGCTTTATGACAAAGTATGGCATGAATCCTGAAATCAAAATTATACGGAAAGTTTTGCTGGCTGAATTTGGAATCTTTTTTTTGCCAATAGACGCTTTCGAGTAAAGGCCCAAACATAATAGACTTGAGCGGGATTAATCTTATGTCGAAATACAACGAAAATCCCACTTACGTTCTGCCAAAAGATTGTGTTGCTCATAATAGACTTATGCGAGAAACAGATTAACCACTTCGACATCGACAGCGACATTGAGAACCACCACCGAAAGTTTTGTAAAACAGATTAAAAAACATCGACAGCAACTTTTTGCATGTATATTTCTTACGAGAGCTGCATTGTGAATTTGGTAGCACTTGCACAGCAACATCGAATTTTAGGATAAGGTCTAACTTCGATGTCGAAGTTGTTTTTGTTATCTATTTATACGACAGTATATGTTGATGACAGTTAACGATGATGTTGATGTCGATGTTGCTGGTGTAATCTGTTTCTAGCTTTAAGCAAACGATTTGAAAATATTATGAGATTTCACTGTGAGCGACTCGAGTATCACATTGCCTTGAAAATTTTAAATCAAATTTGAAAATTATGTCACTTTTTCCTTAACATTTCAAATCTGATGAATCCTTTTATCCAGTGTTTTTGCGTTATGTTGATTTGGGATCATAATATCTCCGAAACCAATAAACGGATCTAAAATGTGTTTTAACTTTTGAGGTTAGCGTACAATTCTTGGAATATTCCCTTCTTTCACGGATTTTTTGAAGCATGTTTAAAAATAAATATGGGCTTAAATATGACAATGAGTGAAGGGTGAACTAATGACTAGCAAAAACAAAATTTCAAGCCAACACAAGTTAACAAAGACTGTACGAAATCGAGCAAAAGGCTATTATGGTCATGGCATGTCAGTCGCCAACTGCAATGGCACATTTCGGAAACCCGATTTAAGCTCATCAAAGTCTATTATGGTTGGTCCTTAAGATATATGTGAGATACTGAAGTGAATCCTCGGAATTCACTTCCTTATATTTCTGCGAAGTGAATCCTCGTAGAAATATACGCCGGTGTTCCGTAAGGAATCATTCTCGGCCGTCTACTGTTTGCTCTAAACTGGAAAAATACTTCGAGATAAGATAATGGCAGAAGTCATGTTCGACGACTGGCACGCCTATACCTTCGTTCGCTATGGATAAAACAGTTAAATATTAACTGAAACAGTGCAACGCGTTTTGGAAAAAATATGCGAATGGACGAAGACCTGGCGAATTGTCCTTAACGAGTCAAGATCATCGCATGTAAACTTTACTTATTGATTTACAAATAAAAGGTAAACTTCTTACCTCTCTTTATTAGCTCGGTACAAATCCCCTACGCAAACAACACGAAATATCATGAAAGACGCAAAAGCTACACGTTAAAAAGAAACACGAAGGCTTTCGGATGATTTTAAGAGGACGTGTTACAAATCTGATGAATCCTTTTATCCAGTGTTTTTGCATTATGTTGATTTGGGCATTTAGTCTGGCGAAATATGGCCAATGGCATTGGTTTTGTTTCATGGTAAGGGCTTTTGCTCATTAGAAAGGATCTGCAACTAAAGAACACCACACAAGATGAAGTCTAATTGGTTCAAATCAAGATCTCGGTGTATCAGTCGTGCTCGAGTTTGGTTAAGGTCGCTGATACAAAATGGCCATCATGGCACGGGTTGTCTGGCTTGAAGCGCCCGTTAGAACCACACATACGTGTTTCCGCAATCACCTTAAAAATTTAGGAAACTATTTTTGGGTGATCAAGGGTGTTCGCTTGCCACTTAGATTTCGCTATTAAGGACTTCACTAAAGTATCATACCCATCCTGCAGTTTCTGCAATTCCCTTTCTGCAGTCCTTTAAATTAAATGTGTCATTTTAAAAATTTTTGAATCTGCGTCCGTACACACGTAGGCTAAACGTACGTCGTCAACAGACATGACTTAAATATTTCGGGACGGGTACATTGACCACAGAGATCATTAACTTAATGTCGGTGAAATGGTTCAATAAAAAAAGGTGAAAACCCAGCGCTTTTAGCAAGAAGTCAGACTTCTCACAACCTTGCATGCCGACATTGGGTCTGTTGTACATGGTTTTCGACACTCATGGGAGAGTGGTTAATTTTATAGATTTACTCTTGGAGGGTTCGCCATGCGAAATTACCAAAAAAAATCTTTTTATATTGTTCAGACCTAGATTCTAATCCAGGCCTTTCTCAGCACAAAAAAGGATGAACATTATTCCAAACAAACAAGCTCAAATGTATTTTCTCAAAAAAATTTCAATATTTTTTAAAAATTCAGTTTTAATTTTTAAAATCCACTAGTAGTTAAATTTGTGTTAATTTTTTACTTTCGACAAAGTTATATAATATAGTGAAAAGGGTCTATTGATGAAACAAAAAAAGGATCGCAACTGGTCTTTACCCTAGCTGCTCAACCAACGTATGTTTCGCTGGGCAATTTTGGCTGATGCTCGTCAGTGAGTAAAACTGAGATTGTATACCCATACATACCCACTGATGAGGATCAGCCAAATTCGCCCATACAGTGATTAAGCAACTAGGGTTAAGCAACCCCATTTGCAATCTTTTTTGATTTTACTACACTCCGACTGCAAAAATGTTCAAGATAGGTGAAACAAGTAGGAGAAAGCGCAAGAGTTCTTCTGTAAGGAACTTCTAAATACCCAGCAATACCAACTCTTTACGTTTATTGGCCTGAATTTATTCATGAGAAGTCAATTATGTGTACGGCCACGCCCTCATAAATTGGCGTGGACTAAGAAGATAAACTTTTAAGCTTATTTCGTTAGAAATGTGAGGGAATGTGTTAAAAATGAAAATTTAAGCAATAAAAAAACAGTTTTTTTTCTTTCAAAACGCCCCCAAATTGGGCGGATTGATTTTTCAGAGCTTGACTGAGGCAAACTAAGAAAGGGTATCCAACGATTCACCTAAGTGGATTGTAACCCGCCCGGAGTTTTAACGGACCTGATAAGTGTAGCTACCAAATTTCATCTTTCTATAACTCAACTTCTCGATGCATTCTCGTGATTATTCACAAAGTCTCTAACTACCTCAAAGTTGCATAGCGCCGTCTATATGGTAATGTTCAAGATCAAGACGTTGATATATTAGTGTTGGGTGTGTCTTCTTGATGATAGCACATGCTTGGTTTTGCCCTCGTTGACTGCTTAGACTATTGTGCGAGTAAATACTGACTTGATAGATTTTGCCCATGGTTGGTCTTTAACGATCTTGACGGAACAATGTGAGTTTTTTCATCGTCATCCTGCACAAACTGCCGAGTTTTGGTAGCTCGTCTCTAAAGATGCTGTCATACGCGGCCTTGGAACCGATAAGAAGGTGGTGGGAAATGACTTAAAATTCCAGTGCTTTGTCCAAGATCTGGCGCTGTGTGAATATTTGATCATGAGATTTAGCGGCTAGAAAAAGTGTTCTACAACCAAAGCTTCGGTGCATACCTAATTACGTGACCAGCTACAGCATCTGCAGCTTTCAGGCGACAGAATACTATGTAGTGCGAAGGCAGGTACAAAGCTGCATTGAAAAAAGTTTGACAATGGAACCAGCTCCAGCTGTAATTTTTTGCACAATTATTTTAGACATTTATTTAATTGAGCCTACAGAACCTTTTTGATTCAAGCATAAAACATTCGCTTTGCCTTATCTCGAATGCGATGCGTATAAGATGATCTTATCAGTCATCGTTGGGTGCCAGGTCACACCGATATATCGGAAAACGAAGAAGCGGACAAGCTTGCGAGATTTGGGTCTGGAATGAATGCATCTCTAGCCCTCAAATCCATAAGAGTCCCGCTGAGTTCGATAGCACGTAGGTTAGAAACTGAATCCTTGAGTAGAACCAATCTACGTTGGACAGAACTTGATACGTGCAGACACACAAGGGAGCTATGGCCAGCGGTAAACAAAAAGAGATCACTATTTTTGATCGGACTAGCCCGCAGGAACATCCGAGTACTCACGGGAATCCTCACGGGGCACTGCGCTGTGGGTCTACACGCTGAGCGGCTAGGCATACCGCATAACGATTACTGCAGAAGCTGCAGGGACGTTGAAGAAATTGAATCTGTTCGTCATCTGCTCTGCGAATGCCCAGCCCTAAACAGCATCAGGCGTAGTATCCTCGGCAGCTACTTCTTCAACGAGCTCGAAGATCTAAATAATGTAGATCTAAAGGACCTCCTAAGATTTGTATACAAATCCGGATGGGTCCAAGAGGGCGGAACTCTGAGCTTCTAACAGCGGTCTATTTCTGTTTTCGTTCCAGGTATTAAGAAGGTTCTCAATGGACACAATGGACCCAACTGCTGGTCTAAGTGAAGCCGTGACTATTGTCAAAAGGGCATCCATCAACCTAACCTAACCTAACCTATCAGTCATCGAAAATAGGTGGGTCAAATCGGGGTCAACAGATTACTTATAATAAAACTGGAACGTCCTTGCAATAATATTATGGAAGGTAATATTGTGGAAGGTCAAGGAGGCTATTCCACCCGCAAAAAAGCAAGTGCTGATGCAATCTTAAAGCTAAAATAAATTTTTAAATAGTTTTTATAAAATATTCGACGCGATTTTTAAAAAAAGTTTGTTACTTGTATGGTGAAGTGGTTTTCTTTCGAAGTTCAACATTGAAAATATTTAACCTTAGTAATGGGGCGGGTTAAACTTGGACAAGGCAAAGACACTTAATTCATTCGTTCCTATTCTTTATTCGTTCATATTAATATTCCATGCTATCTGCATTTGCATGCTAAGTTATGAGCAAGTAGGAGCTTTTTTATGTGTTTGGCAAAAAGATTCTTCTTTTTGCCAAACACATAGTTGTGTAGCGAGTTCACCAGAAAACCTTTATCTCATGATCAACACCATAATCAACCTTTTACAGCATTCGGCAAAATCTGTACGTAATTGTTAATCTGTAGATCTAAAAAATATATTCAAAATTAATCTAGATCGAACAAAACTTATTTAAAATTCAAACCACACTTAATTCAACTTCGCTTCTTAGAATTCAACAATTTATTTCAATTCAATCACTTTTTACTTTACTCTCGTTTTTCACAAGTCAACGTTTCAAATGTATTCGTATATGTCTCGTAGAAGCCTGTCATCGATGCATTTATACAAATTCAGCACTTTCTAGCACTTTCTGTATTTCCCCTTTAGTCATTTTCCATTGCAGGGGAATTCGATATCAAAATTCGAACTTCGAACGGCAGTTTGCTGTCAGCTGACTGGAATGACAGTTGAGTGTGCTCGGTTTGTGTATAATACATAATTATGTGCTACACCTATTTCGCTTTTATTAAAATCAGTTTAGTTTCGTCAAGAGATATGTAATGTTTCAATGAGACGGATGCGCCTGGTGTGATTTTGTTAGAATGTCTGGATCAAATTTAGTTAGGAAAAGATGTAAGTCATCTCATCACGTTCTGTTATTTGCAATTTATTTTTTTTTTCTTGGTGATAGGATGTTTAAGATTAAGATAAATCATCTTTTAATCCCCTCTTAATCACGAGATTTACTATACGAATATTAATCTCTTCACGAGAAGATTAAAAACTAATCGCCTAATTAATCTTCTTCCACGCAAGAATTCTTAAATCAAAACGAACAGAATTCTGCGTGTTCTGTACGTTTTCTGGCAAAACGAAACAATCACACCTTTTATTGACAGCTTTGTATCTTTAACTCAGCAGTGTTTCTTGTGTGGTGTGTTGCTGTTGATGTGGATGTGGTTGTTCCTGTCATAAAAGGTAAATGCAATAAGGTGTGCCCACTGCAAAATAATTATTGATGTTGATCTTGATACTGCTGGTTGATATTAATCAAAGTTCGTACCTACTATCGACTTTGTGCACCGAAATCCCAATAACATATTTTTTGACTTTTTGTTTTTCTATTTTTGTCTTATTTAGTTTCGTAGATAAAAAAAATCGATGGCAATAAAAAATTAATTTAATTATTTTTGAATCTGAATTGCCCAAAAGATAAAAAACTTCACGTTTACAAAGAGATTTGCAGATGACGTGATGTCATTGAGAAATGTCAAAAACGAAAGCATACGACAAGTTAATCTCTTCTTTTATGGTGGAAACACTTTGGGATTAACTTTTAATCTTCCTACGTTAATGTCTGTATTATGTGCTATGGAAACACCCTAAAAGTAAGGTTACTACTGCATTAAAACTACGCTCGGCTAAGTATGAGGATGGAAATGCAATACATAATAATTTTTTTTGCGCAATTTGCCTCAAACCCGGATTTAATAGAGGCATTTGTTTCTGCTTAGAGTGCGTGTGTTCGTAAAGTGAATCGATGCGTGCATTCAGTGACTCCTGCACGTCTTGTCGCCACATCACAGACTTTTACAAGTAATTAAAGCACGGAGAGGTGGTGATCGTATTTACAGGAAGAAAGTTCTAAATCTAAAGCTGTTTCCTATGCTAGCTACACAGTAGGTATTCAAGGCAGTGATGTTTTGTACAGCGCAAGTAGGGACATATGGGAAGAAAAAGTATATCAGTGTGTCGGAAAGTATGATTTCCTTGTACCTTCACGAAGGTTTGGCTTTAGGCTAAACTCAGTATAACATTTGGGGTATATCGTATCAGCGATCGCCCATAGATTTCTTTTTACGATTGTTTATTTTTGGAATTGAAACCCGACAAGAAATTATTTGCGCTTTAACTTAATTACCAAAAGTACTAAAAAAAACTTAACCTAAAGAATCGAAAGTAAAGAAAGTGAAAGTATTTTAATTTTTTTACTAAAAAATCCACACAGTCATGTGTTGGCAGAACCCACGCTCTGTTGGCACTGCTAAAGAAAGTAGCCACCTATTATCTAAATAAGTGGCGCTTAATAAAATTTGAAGGTGGTGATTTTATTAAGCTCCTGCTAAACGAGCAAGACGCATCTTAAACTGACTAAAACCAGATGCGAAAGTAAACGTTTAATTTGCGTGCCAACAAACAAATCAAACAAATCTGTGGAGGATTAAATCGTTTAACTTCTTCACCTTTTTTATCAAATGTTTTTGCACTTCTGTCAAAATTTCAAATGTACACAAAAATTAATTGCTATTTGCAAGTTTCAAAATCGAATAGCCTGTATGATACCATTTTAAAGACAGACAAAATCTTTATTTGCAGAGAGACGTTGATGTATCACATGAAATGAGTAATTCAGATGCGACAATTAAATACGTTTATTTTAATCGTCAACACGTTATTGTGGAAGTCTGTACAAAAAAGTCGTAAAAACATGATTTTCTTGGCCCCTATTAAAGCCACCATAATTTGCTTAGTTCATTTGAGTCACGCTTAGTAATTTGTTTGTTACCAGCAGGCAGCTAAAAAATAGTAGCAAAAGAAACTTTTGTATAAAAGTATTTTGTGATCACGTTCATGTACACATGTAGTTGACAGCCAACGATAAGCGATGTTTGAAAAAAAAAAACAGCAACAATTAAAGCAAAAACAAAAGAATGATCAGCCGTAAATAAATTGAACCGAGTAAATAGATTTCAATACCTAAAAGTAAGCAATAAGAGATTTTAACAGTTTTAGTGATTTTTCTTGTAAAGTTTCTAAATCTCTCTCACTCTACCTTAACATGTGAATTGTTGCATGTACTGCACATGCGAACATCTTGATTTCATAAGAAAAATTCTAAATTTTTGCGTGATTGTTAAACGTTGCTTGTTACTATTATTTCAGAACCAAAATTAGTGAAAATCAGCTGTTTTGCAAGATGGATATACCTTCCGCATTTGAAAAAGACAAAAGCCAAATGTATACATGCAATTTGGCAACATGATTTGCATGATTTGGCAACATTCGCTGATTATTTTGAATATATATTTCGTCAGAAGCTACTAAAGATGTCTCTGATTACTTTTTTTTTGATGCAAATAGTTAAAGATGTCGGTTGCGAAAGCATTTCACTTTCGGTGAGACACTGTTGCAGAAGAATTCCTCTTTCGGTGAAATACGCCAAAAGTGGCATGTTTTCGTAACTAACATCTCTGACTATTTGCCATCAAAATATTTTAACCAAAATGAAATAAATTGCTGACTCAAAGGCAAAAGTTTTGGAGCATTCAAATGGGGGCATATTGGATCTTTCATCTCCAGCACGTTATGAAACCAAAACACAAAGAAGCCTTCAATGCATTATGCGATTGCCACCAAAATAAAGCCAACACATTTCTATAAACTTTCACAAAATCCTTTTATTTTCTTTCAGAAAATGTATTCAAGGACCTTCCTATCGCAAAAAGAACCGCATTGATGGCAAGGTGGTTGTGATCACTGGGTGCAACACCGGAATTGGCAAGGAAACTGCTCTGGAGCTGGCCAGTCGTGGTGCAAAGATCTACATGGCATGTCGTGATCCTGTCCGATGTGAGGGTGCCCGCTTGGAGATCATTGAGAAAACCAAAAACGAAAATGTCTTCAACAGGACATTAGACTTGGGATCCCTGGAGTCGGTTCGGAAGTTTGCAGACAAGTAAGTGCAATTCATAACTAAATTAAGTACACAAAGTTGACGTAGACTTTTAGGTTCATTGCAGAGGAACAGCGTTTGGACATACTAATCAACAATGCTGGTATCATGGCCGCTCCAAAGGGTGAAACCAAGGACGGCTTCGACCTGCAGTTGGGCACAAATCATTTGGGACATTTCCTTCTGACAAACTTGCTGCTTGACACACTAAAGCATTCGGCTCCAAGTCGTATTGTCGTGGTTAGCAGTGGCATATACATTTTTGGTAAAATTCACAAGGACGATCTGAACTATGAGAAGAGTTACAGCCGCTGGGGTTCCTATTCACAAAGCAAATTGGCCAACATTCTCTTCACAATGAAGTTGAGCGAGAAACTACACGGTTCCGATGTGACTGTTAATTGTTGTCATCCCGGAATTGTCAAGACTGAACTAGGTAGACATTGCGTCAGTCCAACAGCAAAGTGAGTACAGAGCAAATCCTATGAGATTTCTTTCGGCTAACAAAAACTTTCTTTTACAGATCATTCATCGATCCCATCACAAGATACCTTTTTAAGTCAGCTAAAGCCGGAGCACAAACCACATTACGCCTTGCTTTGGATCCAGCTTTAGAGAAGTCCTCAGGAGGTTACTATTTGGACACAATTAAATTTCCACTGCTACCAAAGGCTAAAAATAAGGAAATGGCTGAATGGTTGTGGACTGTGAGCGAGGAAATGGTTGGACTGAGACCCCGTGGTCAAATGTCAGTAACTCTGCAAGTTCCTGCTTCGAATGAAAGCAACGGCCATACAACGGTTATTGAGGTTGAAAAAGTACCAATGAGCCAGGACACCCCGGACAACAAGAAAATGGAAGAAGGCATGGTCAAGGCGAACGGCAACTGTGAAAAGAAGGACATCTCCGAGAAAATGAACAAAATCGTCGAAGATGAAAAAGGTGAGAAAACGGATGAACCTGAAAAGGTTGACAAGCCCGAGAAGATGGAAAAACTTGAAAACGAAGTGAAAATTGAAAAATCCGTCGATTCCAGCAAGTTCGAAAAGATGCACCATGCCCCAGAGAAGACGGACACACAAGAGAAATCGGAAAAACTAAGCAAAGACGTCGACAATAGCATGTCGAAAATTAACGGTGAAGTGACCGTAGTCAGGGATGGAGGTGAGGCAAAAATTGAATTTTTAGCAAAAGTAGAAGCACCAAAAGAAAAACCAACAACAGAGAAGAAAAATCAAATGGAAGATACCGACGCAATAGAGGAGGCCGCCGATGTGATAGAGAAGGAAGATGCGACAGAAAAAATTGACACATCAGAGAAAGCAGTAATCCATGAGAAGGCTATTTGAACAGTGATGACGGGAGTTGAGATTTAGTCTTAAGGTTAACTAATTTTTTTCTACATTATAAAAAAAATATACTCATTGAAGAATGAAGGTCTTAATATAAGGTTCATTCCATTAAAATATGAGCGCGTGTACTACTACTGCCTAAGGACTATATAATGACGAGAAAAAAGAAAATACAATTTTTATTTTGTAAATAAATCAAAATGGATTAAAAGTTAATAATATACTTAATCATTATTTATTAGAAAAAAAAATTTAGTTTTAATATTTTTTTATTTTTATTTGAATAAGGTCTAGGCACACGTGGGCTTTATTGTATATTTATGTAATCAACTATCCAATAATTTCGTAAAAACACCTTAAATGTTTGTTATACATACGAGGATTTTTCTTATACGAATAGACTTGGTTGAACCAGGGCCAGCTCCTCCACCCATATCGCGGCGTATCTTGGGAGAATTGATAGGAGGACAGGCAGACTTATGCTCGTTAGCATTTTTGTTACATAGCCTGAGTGGGCTGTAAGTTTGTAGGAAAAACTAAGACAGAAACACTCCAACCGTGAGTGACCATAGTGCTCATGATCAGTACCCAGCAGTATAGCAACACTGGTGATCGGGTCAATGGTCATAAGACCGGTCGATCTATGTCCGGTTAGACATCTATGTCCAGTTAATTTTCGTTTGGTTGGGGACGGTGACACTCAACCCATGAGTCTTTGATTCAATAGAATAGATACTTCTTTATAGGCGTTTCAATTTGAAGCGTTTACTCTGATTACTTACCCGTACGCAACGTCGTTTGGGCAACGCAGATCCAACTTAAGTGATGAAAAGAAACCCAACTAGCGGTGAGAAACTCCGAACCTTTTTCATTGCATACACCTAGGCAATCAATTTCGATTCGATTTTTGTATACACTTTATGTATGCAAAGATCGAATCCAAACCCACAGCCAGTCCCAGTGCCGTAACGATAAGATCCGCAATATGCGAGAGTAGACATGTCTACTGTCTCATGTCTATTGTCACTGTTAATAGTCGTCCCTTCAAATCACACGTCGCGTCGCGTTAGTCCAGATGTATCTTGGCGCAGCAACAAAGTCTTCTAAGCTGCTTAGTGCTTCAAAAAAATGCAAACGTTTTAACCCTGTTTACAACACGCACATTTTTTTTTTACTGTATAGTCAATTCCAGGCGCTTAAAGACGTTTTTTAAAGAGTGGGCTCCATATGGACATAACTCTTTAAAAAACGTAAACAGCACAGGCAAAATTACTTCACCAGAACCTTCAACACTTCAGGAGAACAGTTTTTTAGTTTTTCAAAAAATATTTTTCACTTAAAGTGTAATTTTCGAAATTTGTGTGATGTCTCGTGAAATGTGGTTTACCTACACATTATTTAAATCTATCGAAAAAAATTCAAAAACCTTCAGCAAAAAGCTTAAATGTTTTTCTTGCCATTTTCTAGTGGAATTTCAACACCGCTTAATGAATTAAATTCATAGAAAGTATCATCTTGTAGGCTAAGGTCGTGTAATATGGCGCAGTGAGGGCCGAGTTTCCAACCGACACATTGTTGGATACACGGGTGCACTACGACATCACGAAGACAGCATATTCTCAAAAGCAAAATTTTCGGGGACAAAACAGGCGATAATAAAAATTTCGAATAAAAAAATCAAGAATTTAAAAAAATCTTGAAAACTAAAAAAATCTCGAGCAGCTAAAGCCTCGAATCCGTTCAAATATTTGTTTTAGCCCCCATTTCGAGTTTTAAGAAATGATAGTTTCGAGTCTTTTGCGTTATTCGAGATAGCCCAAAAAAATTTCGAGATCCCAAAAATCATTGGAATACACATATGTACAGCAATATACTTGTCGGCTCTCGCTGGGGTTGTCCATGGACATTATTTCACCACACCTCAAAAAAAAGTAAGGATTTACATGTGCAAATGATAACAAAATTAAAATACGATGGGCTTCGCTTAGTCGAGAGTATTCGTGTTGTTTTCGGAAGAGGAAAACCATATTATAGTAAGGGTACCATGTTATAGCAGGGGACCCTGCTTATAGTACCATTTTAACCTCTGCGCAGTTTTGAAGAATTTCATTCAGGTTAAACCATGCCAACCTTAGTCGGCAGGGAGCCGCATTAAAATTTCCTGAAAAATTTTAAGAAAATAATAAGTTTTTGGCCAATTCAACTTTGGAGAGTAATTTTTAGAAGAGTAATCTTTGGAGAGTAATCTTTACAAGAAAACATGGAGCAGCATTAGTTTACGTGCTTCAAGTGCAGGGTAGGTAACTCAATTATATCAAAACCTAAGCCTCAACATATGAACTTTTATAAAATACCCAACACTTTTTTATTTCAGACGACAATGAATCTCAACGTACATAGCTCTACGCAAAAAATCTGATGGTCTAAGATGACATTACAGGAATATGCCCCGTAGAACATACACAAGACGGGTTATAAGCATTCCCGCACAGGGTATACCTTATTACCCGCCCTTAAGGGAAAGGGTTTCAACAATACGATCCACCTTTACTTTGAATAATTTTTGAATAGACAAGTTTTTTTTCTAAGTGGGCTCTTAACGTCTCAATAAAAAATATTCCCGTATTTATTTAGGCCAAAAATGGTTTTTAGTTGTGGACTTATTCAAAAGACAGCAAAAGTTCGCCATATCCCCCGACTTTACCTCGAATTTACCATCAGCACCATTATTTTTTTGCCACTTATCCTTTCAAAGGGTCACTAAGCGAGGGCGGCTAAATGGATCCATCGTTCTTGATCCTCCGCCACCAACTCAAGAGAAACAGGCGTGATCCACAACACTTGTACCTTTTCCCTCCAGAGGCGGCACGCTTGCATCTCAGCTAGCATAACCTGTCTAAAAGGTCTGTCATCGAAGAACTGATCGTTCCACTCGGAGAAGTAGCTGCTCAACATAGAGACTCCCACGAATACTGAGGTTTCTCACTCTACCTCTAAGAGTAACACCAGCAACGTATCTTCAAAAATCTCATTTCGGCAGCTTGTACCCGCGATCAATTCTTTCGGTTATTACCCAAAGTTCATGACCATAGATGAGGGTTTGGAACGAACACTGAATTAGAAACTGATATATTTGCTTTCTCTCTAAGCTTGGCTTTCCTGATGACAGTTCCTAAGCTGTTGCTCCAGCTTGGTGAATCCTACAGTATAGCCCAATCACTTCGCCCAACCTTTGTGAAAAATTCACCGAGGTACTTAAACTTTTCTACCAGTTTTAATGGGAGATTCACTCCAAAATCACCACAGTTGGCTGCAAGCCCATCCAGTGCTCGCTGAAGTTCCTCCTAGGACGAAGCAAGGACAGCTAAATTATCTGAGAAAAGAATATCTCGCCAAGACTGCGCTTCATCATCAAGTCCATATGCTTAGGAAATTAGCGGCGATGGAACACAGCCCTGACGAATGATACGTTATACATCAAAAGGACTTGATTTGGCGCTATTTATCCGCACACAGCTTCTGTCTAGCTTCCCATACAAAGACTAAATGGTGGCTTTTAAAAGAGGCACACTCAGTGCGTAGTCTTGCCAAACTTTCAAGAGTTTATCCCGAGGAACTCAGTCATAACAAGCCTTTTCAATTCTACAAAACACGCGTAAAATGGTTCGGCATATTTTCAGGCTTTAAATGGGATGGGGGTATAAAAAGCTGGTCGGTTGTGGCTCTGGAAGGCTGAAAGCCGGACTACTCTTTCCGTAATAATGGCTTGATTAGAACTCTGGACCGTAGTTTCAATACTTTGGCGAATACACTTTCCGGAAAGACTAATGCCCGGTTTCACTGTGAACGTTTAAACCAAGGATTAGTTAAACTTTCACGGAAGTTTAAACTCAGTGCTTAAACCGTTGATGATTCACAGTAGAAATTGATTGAGCGTTAAGCTAAACGTCCGCCTATTGTTTTTCGTTAGTTTTGTAGGCCACTTTAAACATCAATTGTCATATCTCAACCCACATTTATTTTTTAAATTGGTTTAAGAAGTCCTTGAAAAGAAGGAAAATATCAAGAATAAAACGGTGCTCTTAAAACTGCAAGCCGATTTCGGATCGGGTATACTGTTTCGGAGATATTCGCATTTAAAGTTGAGACAAATGTGACATTCTTTGCAAAATAAATTTGAAATTTTCAAGGCAACGCGATACTTGTGACGTTCACAGTATTTTTGAACAAAACTTCATTCCCGTTTTCATCAAATGTCGTTTCAAACATCGGTTTAAACGTTAAACGGCAGCTTAAACCATCAACGGCGGACGTTCAAGTTAAACTGCCATATAAACTCTCGTTTAGGTTAAAACTAGAACGAAAAAAACACATTTCTCTTTTGAACGTCAGTTTAAACTTTGAATGTCGCTAGAGTTTAAACTTGCACTGTGAAACCGGGCATAAAAGAGATAAACCTTATAATTAGAGCAATCTCTCTTCTACCCTCCTTTGAAAATAGGCACTACAAGTCGTGTTTGCTAAATTCTGCCTGTCTGCCCTCGATACAAGTTTGGCTAAATACTTTGTATAAACGAGATCTAGAGTGGAGAACCTAATGTACTTTTCCTCGAATTGGGCCTCCAAATGTGAGCGTTGCACAAAGCCTTGTACAGACAAAATGTAGAATAAAATTACTGTCTGCATTATAATATTAAGTATTTTTGTTTTTGCAATTTGGAAATATACTAATAAAATGTAGTCAAAAAATTAGACTTTAAATCATGAGCCCACAAGAGAAGGTTTACCGACCTTGTTTCTCTTTTTTATGACCTGAAGTCGGTAGGAACTTTAATTAGGCTCTCAATTATGAGAGCACTAGAGGAAGTTGCATATTAAGATTGATTTTGGGTGTGTCCTTGGGTGGAAAAATGTGATCAGGAAATAAAGGCGTTCAAGTAGCAAATATTTGGCCGATTAAATAAACCAACATACAGGTACACAATGTCAAAATTCTACTTAAATATTAGTAAAATATTTCGTAATTCACTAGTATACAATTTTTTACCATTTTAATGTTAAACTTATTTCTCTTATTTGAAACACATTTATTGGAATTCTGTCTACTTATATGATTTATCATCAGTAACACTTTTGGGACTGAAAAATAATAAAAGGTAGTGAAACGATAATAATTTATGTTTTCTAAATCTCCGGCCAATAACTTTGCCTTTGTTCTCAGCTGGCGACCGAAACTAATGTTGGTGTGGTTGATTTACCACTGCGTTTGGAGACTATTCATTAAACTTCAAAACAATCGAGTGAACAAGATAAGCCTACGCTATCGCTTTGATAAAAGAATGCACAAAGCCAATCCCCAATCTATTTCACCACCACCCACTCTCAACCCCTAGCAAGGCTGTCGCCGATGACAAGCGAGGCGATATCGATTTTCTTTTTCAAATTCATCCACTGGTAGACTAAGGAAAACTCGCGTTATCATGCCAAACATTTCCTAATCTTTCATTTTGCTATCTTCTAACGTGTAGGTGTGAAAAGTTGAAAGAAAAAAACTTTGAACAACGCGTCACTTTCATCGGCCGCTCAGTGGTCATATCCCAGTAGAAGCGATGACATCGCGATAGATATTCGTCGCGATTTTTTTGTTGTCTTTATTTTTTGGGAAATCGCTCTAGCCCATCGATAGCTGTTATGTCTGGTGTAGCATGGTAAAAGAATTAATGTTTATTTTTCTACCAGTATTCGTTTTAGTATCTTGCGCCTCCGCAGTTGTCATAGTGAGTGAAGCGACTCAGATCGTTAATTGATCAGAAAATTATGTGTTTTATAAATTTCGATAAATTCCAGTTGTCCTACTGCAAGTCGAGAATTTTGAAGAACACTGATATGCGTACGTAAACGGTTAGTGAATAGTTTTCCTCTGATTCATTGGTTCCACATTTTAGCAGTGAGTAATGCGGCCAACAATCGAAGGAATCATGTGACTACCGATACCGCCGCGGCCGAACCGAGGGCCAGAAATGCAACAGCGATATTTATTGTGCCGACGACGAGTCAAGTCATGGATATGTACATTTCGCAAGCAAATGCATCAGCTGCACTACCTCCAGCAATGGGTCATCCAGGACGACCACCGAGTTACGGAACGGTCATAATTGATGTACCGCCAAGCTATGAGCAGGCCGTTGAACTAGCAGACAATCGAGCCAAGTGAGATTGGTCAATTTTTGTGATATTTAAAATCATTTGAATGTATTGTTATTAATTTTAATTGTTTTCACACGAAATAAGTTTTATATTTGTTTTTATAACCATTATCTTATAAAGGAATTAAAAAATCACAGCACAAGACTGAACTATGGACAGACAGCTTGGTGCTCAATTAAAATTGCTTTAACAATGTTTTTCGAAGTGCAATTTATCATTTGAAGCGTTATCTTATTCTTTAAGCCTCAAGTGTCTTAGATCAATAAAAAATATTAAAGAGCCATGACGACATTTATTTGCACAATAACTTAGAATTTTTTTTATATATGTTGTATAAAGTTACCGCTTTACAAGCGAGTAAAAAACACACTATAAAGTGCAAGGCTATCGGGTCTTTTTAAGTAAAAAATTGCATCGAAAAGTTAAGGCGTACCTTTTTGCAGGACCTTCTTCTACTTACATCAATAAAACCAAATTACTTGATTAGCGGATGCTTGACTCGTGGAGGCCTGCCATCCTGTGTGGAGCACGCTGCATCTAGAATTTCGCACGAAAAATGTAAAAAAATTCTACTTTTTACCCCAGTAGATATGTATGGTCCCGCTACTCCACTCCAGGGAGTAGTTTGAGCTTATTAAAGAATCTGCGATGGAGGCAAGTTTGAGTTCGCTAAATGGTAAGAATTTCGAAAAAAAAATATAGACATAAGTATGCCGCTAAATTTAACTCGGAAATTCGTATTTGAGCAAAGATCTCAGTTTCTAAGTTAGTGTTCGTTCCAACCCTCATCTATGAAATTTGGGTAATGACCGAAAGAATTAGGTCGCGGGAACAAGCTGCCGAAATAAGATTCCTAAGGTGCTGTGCTGGTGTTACTCTTAGGGGTAGATAGTGGGAAACGTCATTAATAGTGGGAATCTTAAGACGAGATGCGAGCGCGTCACCTCCCTGGTAGGCCAAGAAACAGGTGGTGGGATCTGGTAAACGACCTCTCCGAGTCTCGCCAGGGGATTGCGCCTGAGTCTCTTGAGTTGGTGGCTGAGGATCGAGAACGACGGAAAGACCATCCGCGACCTTTGTAGAGGAACATGAATTACATTGGGCCTTGACTTTGTGTTTTTATTGCAAAAAGTTGAGTTTCACCTTAAATTCTTTTTTCATATCGTTAAAAATAAAAGAAAACAAATTCGGTGTACTTTTGTTAACAATCTTATAAAAGTTAAAAAAAAAGACGTTAGTTTTGCTGAAACGAAGTATTGTAAGACACGTTAAGCCTAGCAAATTAGATAGGAAATTTATTCACAGTCAGATAAACACAAGCAAAATGACGACACAATTCATGACATCCGCACGAGTCTAAACCGAAATATTTTGTTTGTAAGTTTAAATGGATGTTTTGGTTTTTATTATCAATTATAAATTCTTTGAAAATGATTAAGTGAGATGTCAAATGGTATAATTTATTTAGTATCTTTCTATATGTTTTTTATTTATTTGTAAATAAATTTCGAGAAATGTTATTTTTTTAAAAAGATATAAGTATAATTCCAGTTTTATTGGAATATCTTTTTAAGTATAATAGTTTTCTGTACCCACGCGATGATTTTTACGGACTGTGAATTATTACTTAAGACAAAAAAAATAATCTGTAAATTAAGGTCAATTGACGAACAATCTATGGCTGCTGTTAACGAAAGGGAAATTTTATAAACAGTGAACCCCTAAGGCCCTTTAGAGATATGATCGAGACCGAGAGGTGAGTCGATTAAGCCATGTCCGTCCGTCCGTCTGTCCGTCTCACCGTATGTATGCAGTTTTGAGGTTTTTGAAATTCAGATAGGAAACTGAAACTTGCAGCGTTGCTTGGTTCTCATTTTATACAGACAAAAAATGAAAATTGAAAAGATTTGCCGACAGCCATGCCCACAATTGACTTGAATATCAGACAACCTCAAATTCACATTTTATTTCAAAATGCCTTTTGGTCAAGATAGACAACCCATATGAACTCAAATTTTGGTGGAGAGTAATTTCGGCCAGAAGCCTTTAATTAGACAAAAATTGGACCGCCCACTCTATTGACTATGCCCGCTTTTAACATCTTAAATCTTTGAAAACCTGATTTCTCGGGAAATTCATTCTAAATCGAAAGAAATAATTTATGACAAATACTAAAGATATTACCTTTTGCTAAGTCTGTTGCGTGCAAAATATTAAGCTCCGCCCACTTTTAGGGCGCGTTTTTGGGAAAAAGACTGTTTTTTTAAGAATTAATATTCGCAAAATTAGAGTTAATTGATTTGAATTCTCAGCCTGTGCACTTTTTTTAGGGCGTGGCCAATACAAAATTGACATTCAGTATATGAAACAGACCAAAAAAATTTTAAATTTGGTGTTAACAGGTAAAGAGGGTCGGGTGTTAAGAAGTTCGTTTCAGACGAACTCTTGCACTTACTCACTTGTTTACATTCATCTATCTAAGAATGATAAAGGTGATGTTAACAGGTGATGAATATACTCCATTCCAAAAGATATGGGTTAGGTAGGTACCTAACGGGTGATTTTTTAAGAGGTTGAGAACTTTTTTTTAAAAAAAAAACCAAAAAAAATTCGAAAAAATTAATGAAATATTTATTTGAACCGATAGTTTAAACCTTGCAATTTAATGTTTAAAGATAATTTCATGCAAATGTTGACCGCGGCTGCGTCTCAGGTAGCCCATCCGCTGAGTCCAATTTTGGCATACTGTTTCACACATATCGGCCGGTATCTCACGAATGAATGCATGGATGTTGGCTTCCAGTGCGTCAATCGTAGCGGGCTTGTCCCTATAGACATAAGCCTTGACATACCCCCACAAAAAATAATCTAATGGTGTCAAATCGCACGATCTAGGCGGCCAATTGACCGAATTCCGAATAGACTGCTCAGAAGGTCGAGAATGCCGACCATAAAATGGAAGCAGCGCGCGATGAACATTTCGAACCAAGCACGAATTTTGATAGTAAAATTCAATAATTTGCAAGCGTTGTTCATTTGTAAGACGATCCATGGTTAAATTGCAAACCAAACTGAAGCTTTTTGACAGTGACACAAGGTACTAAACACACGTCAGCTGTCAAAACCAGTGTTGCCAAAACCAAACCAGCTAAAAAATCACCCTTTATATATTAATTTTGATTTATAGTTTATGGCAGGGAAATACCCACTGTAGGCCCCCAAGATCTTAAGGGCATATGATCGAGACTGAATTGTAAGTGGAATTGTGAGCTATATCCATTCGTCCGTCGATCCGTCACATTTTCAACGACGATTATATGCGAGCTAAAATAATACAAATTAATAATCAACGTTCAAGATTTATAACGAGGATCCAATGATTCGCCTAAGCGGGTTGTTACGCGCCCACTAGTTCTAGTTAAGAGTCGATAAATTGCCGAAAACAGAGTTTCTTCAAGGCGATGGAACTTCAGTGATTTGAGAATGAGCTAGAGAGTGCAAAAGATCGGTAGTATATGAGAATGAACCCTATTTTTAACTTTTTTTATTACATTTTTTTTTTCAAACTTATTTAAGAACATCGTTACCAGGTGTATTTCCAGCAAAGCTATAGGTAAAGTAAAAAAATTAACATTGATATTTATCAAATTGTGAAGGTCTTTCCTGGTAGGGTCATTGGAAGAGGCTTTTCCTTAACGATAGTAAGGAGTTTGAAAGAACACTGACTAAGAAACAGCGATTCTACCAGCGAGGTGGAAATGATTGAAAATACTGCATCTTTAGAAAACCAGAAGCTACAGTCTTAAATAGCTGGAGAAGTCGCTGTGCGCCTATCACCGCCATTATCGCTGCCAAAAGGATAAAGGACGCTGATCAAATGGCAAAGTCCTTACATAGGAAGCAAAATATGATTATTAAGATCCTGGTAGCCTAGTGTAGTGTGATAAATTTCCCTGTCAGAAAGGGAAGGCCAGCTTAATCAATAGGTGAAAAGCAGGGTAGAGGCTGCCAGGCACGCTCCACTTTCTACGTGGCTAAACATAAATAAGGGACTTAAGTATCTCGTGGAACTAGCATTAACGCATGAAAAATAATGAAGGCTGGTACTTCTCCTACAATACTCTTATGTGGCGACAACAAATAAAACAACATGCAGGAGTCGCTGAATGCACCCATCAATTCACTCTACGAACACACTCAACTGTCATTCCAGTCAGCTGACAGCAAAATGATATTCCAAGTTCGAATTTCGATTTCCCCTCCATGGAATTCAGCGGAAGAGTACCGATGGAATGTTACCAAAGGGCAAGTATGGAACGTACTAGAAGATGCTTAATTTTGTATAAATACACGGATGACAGGCACGTACGGGACAGTTATATTTTAAGCGTTGACTTGTGAAAATCGGTTATAAAATAAAAAGTGATTGGATTGAAATAAAATGTTGAATTCTAAGTTGTAAAGTGGAATAACAGTGTGATTTAAATTTAAATAAGTTTTGTTTGATAAATAAAGTGTTTCATTGTGTAATTATAAAAGTGAAATTGAGTTTTATTCGATGAACCCCAGGCCAGAATATTACAAAACGTTGTTAGACGGACTTCCTGAAGGAGAAGCTTCTCGTGTTTGGCATTTTATTATTATTAAGTTGGGTTTTGCACTGCGACCTGTTGAGCTATTGTGCCTCCTCGTGTTTGGCATAAGCGGCAAGGAACTTAGCGATCATCTGAAAACCAATGAGTAGGAAAACAATAAAATGGATACTCATAAATCTGACGTCTTGTCCGCAACAGCGGAAGCATTTGTTGCTGTCCCTAAACAGAGATTACCAAATTTAGAGCTAAGAGGGAGTAGGACGTTCGAGCCGACTAAAAGCATGGACGAGCAGGAACATCTCAAAGATGATGGAAACACTGGAACTAAATCAGTGGTGAAACACAGTGGATTACACAATGTAAAGGAATTTGTTCAATTTTCCAGTTGCAGAATGAGCCGAAAGGCCGTAGTATGCGGAAGGAAGGTTAACAGACCACTCTGTCTGGCCTAGGTCTTACTCCTTTTTAACTTCGAGGAAGTTTTGCTAAAGAACCTAAAAGAAGTTGATAGGGCGGGACGATCGGATACTGATCTTGGGCTGTGATCGTGTGATGAAAACGCCTTTTTTATACAATATTCTTTGCGATTTCGTTTCTACATTTCATGGGTACATAATCCAGCTTGTGCTGAAAGTAGTCGAAAAATGCTGGAAACCCACTCTACTTAACCCTCATCATCTGATGACTCAGACGGTTACCAGCACCCTAAGATTAAGATTAGTAATATCTGCCTTTGAAAACGAAATAGATGGATCTGAGTAAGGAATCCCAGGAGAAAATTGCGGCTCCAGGAAAGTCACTTTATTAGAAGACGAACGGTGGGCAATTTAGTTTTTCGCCATGCTTCCGATGATAAAGCTTAAGGGAGGGGATGGGGGGGGGGGGGGGTGAGATGATAAAGCGATGGCGATGATAAAGCCATCAAGCTTCTGGTTAGGCTTAACTAAAGTGTTTTAAAACTCACACTAATAAGTCTGTACTAACAACCCTGGAGGAGTTACTAGAAATTAAAGTAACGAACGATAGCTTACGAATTATGGCTTACGAATGATGGCTTTCTGATTAAGTCACAATATGCACAAGCCTGAAAGGCAAGGCTGTAGAGACGACCCTGCAATATGCGACCTTGTGAGAAAGTAGAAGAGTCTATGGTTCAGTGGGCTTGCAATGGCGTCCTTTGTCGATCAAGTGTTATTATTAGGAAAGATTGGTAAGAATGCATGTAACCTTGGGAAAAACTTTAGTCTTATCGCCATAATTTAGCAAGCTGGTTGCAACCAACATCCTCCAAGGATGTGCAGGAAAAAAACTTAAATACCTTTAGACAGAGATTTTAGAGGTGCCCTTTGTCAGCATTTTTAAAAGTATTTTAAATTAATATAATTCAATGCTTTATTATTTTTTTCATTTAGTTGTAACACCTTGCGTTAAGGGTTCAATTTAGAAAGTCCCATGAGAGGTATAACTTTCTAAATTGAACCCTTAACGCAAGGTGTTACAACTAAATAAAAAAAAAAAACAATAAAGCATTGAATTATATTAATTTAAATATAAATTGGCGGCTTAACTCGCCATTTTTGGTGAGTTAATCCCGGATAAGCTCTGGTAAATAATATGAATTTCTTTGAATGTTTTTCTGTGTAGAATGACAGTTGATTTGCGTGTTTCTATTAAAAATGACATCTGAGAACAACTCGAACTTATTTTCTGATGTTTTTCTATGTGAAGTGAGAGTTGGGAGATTCTAAAATTTCGAGAGTCGAGGATTTTGAAATTTTTTTTGAAAGAGTTAACTCTGCACTGAAAAACTGCTCGCTGGGCTCACCCCAGATTCGCTTTGCTACGAGATTAACAGATCTTGGTTTAAGCTGGGCTTAACTCAGCACTGAAAACCGAGCCAAAGAGGAATACCTTGAGTCTTGCAGCCTCCTATCGATGATGCTGCTTAGTGTATATATGAAGAAGCATGAAGCATAGGTTTAAGGAAATGTACACAAACTTGTACACCTAACAGAGTCGAACACAGCTTGATCCACAAATAAAAAAAAACATGCGACTCACAAATTTGGGTCACTTGAAAATCAGTAGCTTCGCACACGACAGGATTCTAGCGGAACCCATTTGACTTCAGCACTTATAACCGGAAAGGTAAAATTTCAGTTTTATTGAAATGTTCGAAATGTCTAAGGTTATGGCTTTCTTCTGTGGCTTTTTGGGAAGACCCAGGACCAATTACGTTTTTTGTACTATGCGGCAAAAGTAGTGTCTTCCAACCAGAGGCTCTGCTTGTTTCAGACAACTTATATGCCGAACTTAAATCAAAAAGTATTTGGAGGAAATATCGCAATTTACGTAGACAGTCAAGCCACATACTTATTGGCAAAGACCAACATCATTCTCATGTGGTCTGGAATTTTACAAAATGCTTAAGGCAGTTGTGAAAACAGACTGAAAGTCATTGCAGTATAGCAGCAAATAAAAAAGGCTGATCTTGCAATAGTATAGGGCTCCTTCAAAATATTAAACTTGCCGCATCACAACTTTGGTAACTATGCAGCTCTAATAAGAAAAAAGTCATAAAGACTGCAAACCTCCCGCTAGGTCACATTTTGATGGACACATGGAAGAAGGAGAAGCCCCTTTCTTTTCTTCTCTGTGTCGTAAGGAAAGAAAATGTTTTTCGTTCGAAAAAAACCTCGAACACTTAGAATCCTACAATTCTCATTAAGAGTTTTAATATCTTCTCCTATTTTTGGGGGAACAGACAGTTCTATCTGGAGTCTTGTGTACCTCCCTTACAAGCAACCACATTAATCTGAGGTAAATGAACCTATCCAAACAGAGAGGTATCTCTTAGCGTAGTTCAATGAGATATTCCTATTTATTCCATCCCTAACCTACGCAGTTTCTCCTTACACCCCCGCCTTGTTATCTGGAAGTATGCAAATCAGTCCAGATTCAATCCCGACTTCTTTGCATTTTCGCTTCCTGTTTTCACATTTTTATTCACCCTCCAATCGCGAGTAGGGAAAAATTCCAATTAAAATATTCAACAAGTCCTCACGGTTTCACGCAGCCCTCATAACCATAATCAAAAACCCAACAACGTGCTTAGCGCCACCACCGGTTAGCATAGAGTCCTGTGAACCCATAAGAGAAACTACGTAAAATACACCTGTAGGCGAGACGGGGAGCAATTTTAATTAGCTATGCAAATCACAAGACTCCCCGAAGCTTGACACTTTCCCATCAGCCATGTGACAGTCACCAACACACTTTCATTTATTACAAAAGGATCAAATGAGCGATGATGATTATATTTAGAAAAAAAATCGCGTGCAAAAGTTCGAGGGTTCTACACTTATTGTCAAATGGATTACAAATGTAAATTTCACAAATTTTTTTTGCTCAAAACTTTTCAAATGTACACTCGTTACTTTAATAAACGGAGCGCCCTTTCATCTTGACTTCGATTAAAGAGTCCTTGCTTCAAGCATACGCGGGAATAAAATTTACCCAGAGCCCTATATCATGCCAAGGCTCTTCGCATGGTTTTCATTTTTTATCCTCGAAAAAAATTTATTGTTTGGGGGCAAAGCAAAACTTCCTACATAGTCGCAGATGGAAAGCATTCGCCATGAATCCCCGGTGGCTATGGAATTGTTAATGTACCTTACCAACACATATTTATGGATATGTGAGAAGGTCCTTAGCGTGAAGAAGAGTAATACGTCATTTTAAGTATTCCGGGCGCATTCCTCTGATCTCGCCGCAATTGGAAAATTTTAATATGACTCCTTTAAGTAGCGTGTGGTTAAAGTTTGTTCCCATTTCAAGGGACTATGCCAGAAAAGGAAGCTTAACATGTGTGGTCTCAAGTGGATACCAAAGTTTTAGTCAGTGCTTAATTTGCCTCGTTTCTAGGTCGGCTTAAATTAATGAATTCGCGAAAACGGCCTGGTGAGGGTGGACGACTTTATCAAAGTTCTGGCGAAATTTGATAAACAAAAATTAATTATAACGCGGTTTTTCAGAATATTTATGGAACTTGAAATTGAGGCTAATTGAAATTGGAATTATTTGAAGAGGGAGACGATATTCAAATCTTTTGCCATTTCGTTTTAAGAGTCGCAGCTGCAGGCATTAATCGGAAATGTGGATCTTAGAACTTGAATGATTAACTACTGATGGTTTACGAGTTGATAAAACAAGTTAGGAGAGTTTGCTTGCATAAAAGTGCAAGAGTTCTTTTTGAAAACGAAAATGAGCGGCCCGAATGAAAACGAGACCTTTAATTATGAATAATAACTTAAGGCTAACTTTTACAGGTTCATATTCGGTATTGAGTGTTTATTTTGTGCTTCCTCCAGACTGTTTTTAGAAACCGAAGAGGGGAAGAACTGGTAAGTGCAATAGTGCATATGTACAAAACTCCAGTCCGTCTGCGACGGATTGCAAAATACCCTACCAAAAAGCAAACTGCCACTCCTCCAAAAAGTGGGCGGGATGTAAAAATATAGCTTATGAATGCTTTATGCTGGGTGTTTGCATACTTTTTAGACTAAAATCCCGCCTTTTTGAAGAAAAAAAGAGCCACATTTTTTTTTAGAGCCACATCCACAAAAGCGGGCGGAGGTATGCTGTATAAAAATGTTAGAAAATGCGAATATCTACAACATTTGTAAAAATATTTTGTCAAATTTCATATATGTTTATCAAAAAACAGTGATTTTAAGTTAAGGATGGACATAGATCCGTCCGTCGAATATAGATCAAACTAAATACACCCTGTGTCGGGTATAAAAAATAAATAAAAATAAAAATGTAAAAATTTGTTTTTTGGAACGAGTAAGTGAAGGATAATGAGTACAGGTACAAACAACAAAAATTACATGTCACCATATTAAAGAAGAACAAAAAACGTGCAGGTACTAAAAAGCACCCTTGTTTACATCAGTCCATACATTTTTTATATAACTTTCTAATAGGATCCCAAGCAAAGCGTCTTTTTTAAAATTCAAAATAAGCAGTTTTAGTCCTTTTCTAAACAAGTAAACAAAATTGTATTACCACACTTTATCAAGCTACTGTGGGGTTGGGACAGGTGTGTTGGCTTCTTATCTCTTTTTTTCCTAAATACACAAAGGTAATACTGGTGGTAGATCCCCGACCATAATGCAGCCCACGTGTGTTTCTAAGCTTTAAAAAAGGCAAAAGCAATTTCTGTGAGTCACCAAGGCGTAACAAAATATCTACGTCTTATGTACATTTCAACTGTTATTAAAATTTGAATGCATTTTTTAGAAATATTTCCGCTTTGCGGTCTTGTCGGCAACATCGGGTCACCAACATCGTAGGAGGCTAATTTTTAACTATACAGTAAGTCTTAGCATTTTGAACCAAGCTGGCGGGTATGCATAAATGAATATGCAAAGGTTCAAGATAAGGGACACCTTTATGACAAATTATGATTTGTGTATATGGGTTTTTCCGGCTCAAAATGCTTTGACTATTTGCCCGATTTTTAGACTTCAAAACATTGAAAAAATTTTCCGATTTATAATATTGACGATTTATAATAAATGTATTCACTTAATCTAGCAAATTTACGCAGATCGTAAAAGTATAAATTTCTACGTTACTTTAAATTAGCACCTCTGGGGAATAACTCTGGGGAAATCGCGTAAATCTACTCTCAGGAATATTTTCAAATAAGGTAGTTCATGAGATTTTCAAAAGTAAATAAATCAAAATGCCCAAATCGAGTGAAATAAAAAATTCAATTGAACAATATTATGAATATCTAAACAACATAAAAGTTTGACGTTTGTGTATTCGCGTATAACTTTACATGAGTCAATTGACGACTGAAGGCCTTCCGGAATATGTGAAGACCTATACACGTCAACGACTGGATGTTGTTGACATCCCATCCCTCAAACGGGTACGTAAATTAATTGTTTAGGAACGATATTTTCTTCTAATTTACTTTTTGTGAAAGGAAAAATTATTTTATTCACAAATCAGGTTGATAATACATTCCAAGTATGACCACCAGGTCTCGCATTTTAACTTTTCCAATCGTCATTCAAGACCCGAAATCACCGCGGAAAATAACGAAAAAAATGTGTGAAACAAATTATTTAAATACAAATTCTGACAGTCCAATTATGAGGTGGGAAATTTCCGCAGTTTACGTAGTATATCAGGCTTTCACAAGTTAAGGTGAAAACCCTCAACATTTTTAAAGATATGAATAAATTTTTCTTGCTTTTTTTTTTGAAAATCTTAGGCTTGATACTTAAATTATTTGTGTTTGCATAAAATTTTACTAATAAGATAGAAATAGATCGAAGATCTAATCTCTAACCACTTCAAAATTTACTTAAGCAACTCGGTGTCCTGATATGTGTGGTGTCGGTGTCCAAATACATAAGTTTTAACCATTTCTAATGCAGGTTTTTATCTACTGAAAAAACCAAAAAAACTAACTCTACTACATACCAGAGTTAAGGTCTGAAGGAAGATCCTTTCAGTTTTTTACAGACTGCCTGTATTCTGTAGTCCAGTCAGATCGTTTCCGGGAGTACCGCTTTCAGGATGCAGAAAATACAGAAGTACCTATTTACTTCATTGGTTCTACATGGTTTTTGGGGTGTTGAACCCGAATTTTAACTTTGCTAGGTCCCACAGAAAAGGCTTCACCCTGAAGTTCGCCAATCTTAAGAATATCTACCTTTCTTTTTAGTTTTTGGACAAAGGAAAATGTTCACTTTTCGAGGTAGACTATTTTGTACGAAGCAAAGAAGATTAAATTTTCTTTAAACACGTATACGTAACAAGCTCTTTTCATGGACAAAAAACCATTTGACGACACTTTTCACCTTCTTTGTTTTATTAATATAGATAAGTGTAAGTTAACTGTTGATTTTTGTCCATAGTTATTCTAAAACTTGAATGGCTTGTATCCTTTTTTTCAACAAATTAAATTTGATTAAAATATGTTAAGCCGCACTTAAGTTATTACAGTATTATTATTATTATATTAGTAAATTACACTTATTACAGTGTTAAAAATATCATGATTATATAAATAACATCCTACTTACTTACTGACTTAAGGTGGCGCTTCCGGGGTGGACCTGGACCTCAGCCAACAAGCTTCGCCAGCCAGCTCTGTCTCTAGCTAGCCGTCTCCAGTTTCGCACGTGAGGTTGGCTGAGGCTCCCTTCCACTTGCGTGCGCCATCTGAGTTTCGGTGCTCCTCTACTGCGCCGTCCTTGCGGGGTGGACTCGAAGATTTTCCGGGCGCCGCGTTAGTGTCCATCCGCTCTAGATGTCCCAGCCATTGTAGACGTTGTGTTTTGACTCTTTTGGCTAGGTCGGTATCGCTGTACAGCCCGTACATTTCGATGTTATATCTCCTCCTCCACTCTCCGTCTATGCAGACGGGACGATAAATCGTCCGAAGAATTTTCCATTCGAAGCAGCCTAATGTGTTTTCATCCGCCTTTGACAGGGTCCATGCTTCTGCACCGTAAAGCAGGACTGCGATGATGAGAGTCTTATACATGGATACTTTAGTTGCTCGAGAGAGGGCTTTGCTACTCAATTGCCTTCTTAGCCCAAAGAAACAGCGATTGGCAAGAGTTATCCTTCGTTTGATTTCAGCGCTGATATACTTCTTCCGTCATTGTCTGATATACTTTCTTCCGACCATATCTTGCAGATGAGCTGGTGCATGCTCCTAACCAGCTCATCGCCAGCGGATTTAAAAAGTTTCGGCTGCTAGGCCGTCTGCTCCGGCTGCTTTGTTGCACTTGAGCTTAGACACAGCTACTTTCACCTCCTCCAGATCGTTCGTATGCTTCGTCAGGCAGAATGGTTCGTTCTGCCTGACAGCGGTATTTGGTTCGTCCTCGCCGTTATACAGTCTGCAGAAGTGGTCTTTCCAAATCCTCAGCACCGACTGCGATTCTACAACGATGTTCCCTTGATGGTCCTTACAGGCTTCAGTTCGAAGTTTATACCCTTGGCAGGACCTTTTGATCCTTTGGTAAAACTTTCTCACCTCATTCCTGTTGTAACATCACTCTATCTCTTCAACCGCGCGCTTCTCGTGCTCTCTCTTTTTCCTTCGGAGAAGCCGATGTTCCTTTCTCCTCCTCTGCTCGTAGAGAGCTCGCGAGCAGCTCTAGTCCTTCTGTGCAGCGTTGCTTTGTATGCTTCCCGTTTAGCTGCATGTGCTTGCCAGCATTCATCGTCAAACCAGGGGTTTCGTTGTGGTGGCCGTGTGAAACCCAGCACTTCAGAGGCGGCGTATCTGATGGCATTTTGGCAATGTTGCCACTGGCTATCAATACTTGATTCTGACTGCATAGGACTTCGTAGAAAGTTTTGAGAGACTCGGTTGGAGAAGGACCTGGCGATCTCTTGCGATTGTAGTCGGGCGACGTCAAACTTCCTCACAGTATTTCCATTACTTGGCGCTGGTCGGGATATCCGGAGCCGTATCTTGGCTACAACAAGGTAGTGATCCGAGTCAATGTTGGCCCTTCGGAAAGTTTGGACATCCATGATACTGGAGGAGTGCCTTGCGTCGATCGCAATGTGGTCAATCTGGTTGACGGTTGATTGATCGTGAGATCTCCATGTCCCTTTGTGGATATTGAGATGCGGGAACTGTTTACTAGCTACCACAACGTGTCGCTCCGCAGCAAAGTCGATCAGCCTGAATCCGTTTTTGGAGGTCGTGTCGTGCAGGCTATGCTTTCCGACTGTACGACCAAAGACGCCCTCCCTTCGTAGCTTGGCATTAAAATCGCCTAGCTAAAATCTTAATGTCGTAGCTAGGGCACTGCTCATAAGTTTTGTCCAGGAGCTCGTAGAACATATCTTTGGTCTCGTCATCTTTCTCCTCTGTGGGTACATGCGCGCATATGAGGCTAATGTTTTTAGCCTTGATGCGGATCGTCGCGAGGCGCTCGCTTACAGGGTTGAAGCTCAAGACGTTTTTGCCTAAGTCTGCCTCCAACAACGAAACCACATCCAAATAGGCGCTGTCTTTGATGCCGATAGCAGTCGCCGTAGTAGTGGTCGCAGTTTTTCATCCTTCTTTTGCCCGGCCCGTCCCACCGCATTTCTTGGATGGTAGTAATGTCCGCCTTGCAGTCGTTAAGGGCCTCCGCTAGTTGCTCGGCTGCACGTGGTCTGTTTAGGGACCTTACATTCCACGTGCAGATCCGGAGCTCGTTGTCGTTTTCTCGTTTGCATTGATCGTCAACAGTAAATCCGTCCGAATCCGAGGCTTGTTTCTGCTTTGTGACTGGTGTTTCTTTACGTGGCCGGGAAGTGATCTGGAGGACCAGATCCTTTGTTTAGCTCCAAGGACGGAGAGCCGGATAGCCCGCTCCTTATAGGCCTGAGCTCCGAATACGTCGTAGTAGCCCATATAAGGTGTTCACTCGGCCTGACTGGAACTATGGACGCCACCGTTGATTCCATCTGGGGAATTCCTCCGCTGCCGTCCGGATGCAAGGAGAAGCGCCTTAGTGGGAACACTCCTCCCCCCCTCTCTCGTTTGCTACCCCCAACAACCTTCCAAAGGGGGGGTTGGAACCCAATCTCCAGTTGAGGTACTAGGCACCTGGTGTTCACCTCGGGGAGGTGAAAGTAGGAGTTGATAGACAAAGGTTGGTTTAGAAAACCTGTAAGCCTCCTGAGTGCGCATGTTTATCCTCTGACCACTCTCTCATCTGCAAGTTGTAATATCAAGAGGTATGAAAAGTTATTTTAAGAACGGTAAACAATAGCGGTAAGTTACGGATAAGAGACTCGTTTTAGGCTGTGGTTGAAAGCTACACAAACGATGGCAAGACGACTTCCACATTTGAAATATGTATTAAGCAATAAGAATACGCGTGAATTCAACCTGGACGATTAAGAGAGTTTTTTGCGAACAGAGTAAATCCTGGAAAATAGTTGAAACCCTAGAAACGCTTTGATTAATTGCTACCATCAAAGAGTTCAGCAAAGGGATTAAGGACAAGAAAGAGAATGAGACCATTACCGCTCCCCTTCTCAGTGAAAAGTAAGTAATTACCTCACCGACTAGACTGTTTTTTTAGGACCAAACAATGACTTGCACCCATTCGGAATAGGTTTAGACCAAAACTAATCAAATTTCCTTCACAGAACATAGTTGGCTCATATTTATCCTTTCTTTGAGCTGAGTGCTCAAATCAATCACGTCACCTTATCAAGTCTTGCGAATGTCAGGGAAACCATGTTTGTAATGAGTTAAATGTGGAACGAAAAAATGAGACCCTTTGTTTCAGATACCAGTTTTTAGGTGAGAGTTTAAGATATTATATCTTCTCAAAGCGCAGGGTAAGCAGCAGATCTGTTATGGCTTCTTTCTTTGTAGGAATTTTGTTGTCTTTCGTATAATCTTTCGTTAGATACAAGCTTTACATATTCCGTTAAGATTCAGCCCTTTGGTAAGACTTAGTTGGTTATACATACTGTTGGTGGATTTTTATGAAAAAGACAAAATTTCTTAGATGAAATCATAGATGGATTGCAGCTCAAGTAGTGGCAGGCTGCACAGTAAATGCCTTTTTCCCGCCCTCTTTCTCGAAAGTCATTCCTGCTCAGTTCAAGAAAGTCCACTTTTTTAGCCTTTCCGTGATAGAGTGCGTTTATAATTTAAATTCGAATTTACGGATGATTACACCGCAAACGTTTAAAAGCCCTCATCCTCCTGTCCGTAATGTACCCAAGTCGGGTTAACAACAACAATCTATTCCAGGTCCCCAATTGTCGACGAAAATACATTTCTGACCAATACTCCCACACGAAAATCTCCTTCCTTAACATAATCCATCCCAACTTTGTTTACTTCCGACTGTCCACAATTTCCCTTTTAGCATTCCTTTCAATACACGACACGACGACGAACGAAACATGCTCAGCATTTCTGTCAAAGACTTAATTTGGTCCTCTCGAGTACAATGACATGTACTCCTTCACACTTGGATAAACTATACAGAGTGCACAGCACAACACTGGTGTCCGTTGTCCTACATTCAGTCCGCTTAAAGCATCATCGATAACGACCCAAATCACTGTTCAGTGTCGTTGACGAAATTAAAATGTCACAAGGATAACAAAACGACAAAAAAACTTCAGCTTGCCCACTCACACGCGGGACGGGGTGCACTTTTTATGGCAGAATGTAGGAAATTAGAAAATTTCAAAATCTCTGTGATTTAAATCCCATCAAAGGAACGTTTTCGCCGACTCGGTTTTTAGTGTTTTTGTTATCCGCACAGCAGACCCATAAATCTGCACCGTTAAATGGGTTTCACAAATGTACGCAAAGGTCGATGAAAGTGCCCTGCTCAACACACCTTGGTATGGGTGAGCGAAGGAGCGACAAAATGTTAAGTATACGCCACCGAGGACGTCGGCGACAACGACGAACGACGCTGTTATTTCCATTGTGCATGTGCTAAATCAGGCCAAGAATATTGTTGACGATGACAACCAGGAAGGATGGTGGTTTTTGTGCCGGCTTTTCTACAAATACTAGAGCAGTTGTAGGCGTGTGTATGGAACGTCATAAACGTATTGCTGGTGAAATCATGTACTGGGGTTGCCGTGGAGGGGCAATGTAGCGTCACTGGAACTGGGGTAAAGCGCGAGCTTTTTCGGAGTAGATTTCAACACCGGGGCTAAAAGCTTTCGCCTCTTAGAATCAACAATTGGTGTTGCGGGTATATCAAAATGATTCTTTTTTTATTTTTGCCTCCACTTGAAAGGATGTGGTACACGCTTGATAAAGCAATTTCCGCTTGTTCCAAAATAAAAGGAAGCCAGGATATGCTTGGGTAACGATATTGTTTTTCACAATCCTGATTGGTTGAGAGAGTGTATAGTCAGTCAATTAATCGGTACATACATGCGAATATATTCCTTTCAATTTTGTTTATGACTGCTGGCAAGAAAGCGACTTGTTGTTGTATCTCTTTATCGTTTCAGACAGACACACTTCTTTGGTTGATGATGCTTTTTGTGGGAAATAAACTTTGTGCAAACAGCCAGGAGGTCTTTGATGAAAAATCACTAAAACAAAAGCGGTTTGTCTGTGGTCAAGACATCGTCAAATTGAGTGGAAATGAGGTTAATAAAATTCTTTTTGTACGAGATTTGCAGTCGGAGGAAAAATCCTGGCGAGGAGGTTTTCTCTAAAAATGTTTACAGAAGATGGGAATATCCCAAGGAGGTATAAAAAGGGGGTGTTTAATGCTTAATTTATGTGCTGTTTGCTTTTCTAGAAAGTGGTTGCTATACATCATTTAATTGATACTTAAAGATCGCACCACAATTAGAAGGGCATTTTCTGGTTTACCAAAACAAAATGGGAAGGAGGAGACCATCTTTATGTGCTGTAGGAGGTAACCCATTGTTTTACTACCAATACTAAAATTTTCTATTTGTTGGCTCTTAAAGGAGTTAAGGAATCAAGGAGTAATTTGTTATTTGTTCTTAATTTTGATAGCAATTAAAATTTTAGTATACGTTCACAAAGGAACAAATGACTTTTGAAAATCAGTCTTTTAACAGTCTTTCGGGAATCACTTAAACTTCATACGGAACACTGATTTCTGTATCTTGAGGAAACAGTGGGATTCTTGGAGAAAAAGATCTTCTCCCAGGCACATCAAACAGAGTTTCAGGACATCGTTGATACTGTGTCTGAGACATTGTAGGTATATGAAGTCCAACTGGAGGAATATTTTAGTGATTTGTCTCAAAACACAAGTTGCAATAAGCTCTTTCAACTGGTTAAGTTTAAATCAGTTAAAATCTTCCACTACCGCCATATTTTGGAGGCGTCTTCTACATTACAGAAGAAAAAGAGGCTGACCAAAGCCCTTATTTTGCGAAAATAATACTTTTCTATTCGTCCCCTAAGTTGTCTCAAATATTCTCTGATGATCACCAAATCGGTGTTCCCGATAACAATTTTGGGTCTTTCTGGCAAAAAAAGTGTATTTCCCAAATTCAGTTCAAATTGAAATCTACATTTCTTGAAGCCTCTTGAATATTTGCTAAAAGCCGCTGGACATGGCTTTTTGCAGCCAATAAGGCAAAAGGATATATAAAGATGATATTCGCCTTTCTACGAAAGAGGCTAAATCGGGGTTCACAAAGAAGTCTTGGCTCCGTCTCTGATTAACGTTACGAACTCAGCCATACGACTTCAATGTCTCCTACCTAACAAAGTTATTACGGCTTCAACGTTAAGTTTGGCAATCGTGAAGAGAAAACATAAACTACAAAGCGTAGCTCCCAGTTCCAATGTTATGAACATTTTCTTCTTCAACAGCTGAGAAAAAAAATGTTTGATCAAAATTTTCAATGTAATCGTTGAGTAAAATCTTTATTTTTCGGAACTGTCGTTTCGAAACAGATTTTAAGGCGACGTATCGTACTTAAAGAAGACGGGACGAAGTCGAAGACAAAGCTTGGTTGTGAAGCAGCCCTAATGGATTTTGTGTTACCGTGAATTAAAGTCGAACGCAATAACGTCGAATCGTTTTTATTTCAATTTCATATAGAATATATGACATCGAATGCAACGGTTTTTTTGTTCGACATTATTAAGAAAATAAAGTTAAAAGCAAATCATGTCGAAAACTAAGAAATGGTAAGAGGGTTGCAGGGAAATAAATCTGAACACGAAGTCGATTCGATCTTCTTGCGTTCTACCTTAATTCACGGCACCGGTTTTTGCTCTTCCCAACTAAAGCGTATTCGTATACCCGTTTTCAGTTATACTCATTGAACCAGCAAGCTTCGCTAGCCAACTCTGTTTGTAGTTAGATGTCTCCAACTTTGCTCACCAAAATGATTGAGGTCCCTTACCACAAAAGCGCGCAACCTGAGTTCTGGTGTCAATTCTGTTCAGCACCGCCCATTTCGGGTGGATTAAAAAAAATTCCGGTCCTAAGTACCTATTCTCCCATCGCAGAAGTTATTATCTGACTCTATTTCGGTGAGGTTAATGTGGCTCTTAAGAATGCGCGGACTGGAGCAGATAACACTCGAATGATTTTTCTCTCGAATCAGCCAGAAGCATCGTTATCTAAATTCTGAAAAAGTTCTTGCCACCAAAACAGGAGGTGGGAATTTTATATGAATATAGAAAATTAAGTTCCTCGAGAACGTGTTCTGCTCCCAAGTAACCACTTGGCCGAATGATGCAGCGATATCCAAGAGTTGTTTTTTTTTTTCATTTGATCAAAGTTTAAAGCGAAGCCTTCAAAGACGAAGCCCCTAAAGCCTTCAGCCCAATGAATCCGTTGCATCCGTTACGTCGAAGTACACAACTAACAACTCAGTGGAATACACACGTTCTTATGGGAAGCAACGTACGTCACGAAGTTCTTCTATAGGCCGCTTCCCATAAGAACTTGTATATTAAACTCAGTTGCCAGTTGTGTACTTCAACGTGAAGGATGCAACGGATTCACTGGGCTGAAGCGAAGGCATAACTTCCTGAAAGTAATACAGTGTCTCTTTTTGCTGGCAACGCTTGGTTTTGTCCACATGGACTGTTAATCCCGCTTCCGTCTTAGTATAATACAAGCTTCAGTGAAATCACGCTGTCCTCTTCTAATTAATGTGTCGATTGTGGCCACACACCATGAATGCCTCCACTGTCAGACTCTTGTTGCAGTGTTTTATTTGCGAAACTTGGACGATAGTCCTGAGGTGTCAATTTCATCAATTAACTTCTGCCGCCTTCTTTCACTGCACGACCGGGGCAGCTCGCTAGTCTGGGTTGAGCTCTGCACTGCACTGTGGCTGTAGGGATTCCAGGTCCTAGCTTGTCACAAAACCACCCTCTCATTTGTCCCCAAGCGGTGCTCGTGTTTTGCCTTTTGTTGTTGGTGCGTTTACATGAGCTCTCTAGCGAGCTATTTCCCTAATGCGATCGATGACTTCCTTGCAAAATTTGCTGCATCCATTGTGAGGGCAAATGTGAGTGTCTTGTCAAGCTACTTATTACCTGCTATTTGAAATGGCATTTGCTATGGCATTGGTAAATGCATCGGTTTCCAACTTGTTTTTAGTTTCCTTGTGTTGAGATAGGACAAATTTGCCAATCGCTCTATGTGGGCTTGCAACTGCTGGAACTCTTCGGCGCAACTGGACGAGGTAAACTGTCTTTATGTTGTCGTCACCAAACGCCACCTCGATGACCTTAACCATGGCATCAAAGTCCCTTCGTTTTTCTTCAAGGATATTCTGCCTCAGTTGAGCAGCTGTTCCTCTAACCGCAAGCGTAAAAGCAAGCGATTAATCTTCGTTGTCCCAGCTGTTCGTCAACGCGTCAGCGCAAAGCCAAACTGACTCTTATAAATCGGCCATGATATTTGACCATCGAACACAGGCCGATGCATTTCTTTTCGTCGTGGTCTATCATTGAAATATTTCTCGAACCTTCTGCTTCTTGACGAAATCTTTAGCCAGTTGTTTTTAGTTCCACTTGGTCACTGGTTTAAAATCTTTCCTTAAAGGGAGTATTGTGTGCATCAAGGTTACCCTTAATAGCACCCCATTTATGTTTAGTTGTTTCTGGAGACCTCACAATGAGTTCAATCGCTCCTCGAAAGCATTTTTCTGTCCACTTTCTAGCGTTTGGAGTTTCAACAAAAGCAGCTTTATAAAAGGTGGCACATCATCGGGATTACTTACTGTGATCTCTTGACCTTGTACCATCCAACAGCATTGAATCGGGGTTTCCATTTCCACCTTCCTCGGTGATGGCATCCAATAGCCAGACCAATGAGCCAGACCAATAATTCTCATTTTAGCCCAAAGTCTGGAGGTTTCTTTTGCCCAAATATATGTTTAACACAGCTGTTGTCAATTGTTTTGAACTATCAAAGCACACTTTCTACAACACAATCGGTTAATCTTTTATATCTGTTCTAGAAAATTCTTTACCGAAATGATCACCGACTCTATTTTTTTAAATTTGTCAATTAAAACTTTATATAACAATCAGTTTTAATACATCTTGAAAATTCCACAATCTATTCTTTACTAGTCACCAATATCTTTCGAAAATTCCGCCATAAAAATTCACCAACGCTACTAAGGCACAATACATAGCTATCTCTGGAAAATTCCACTGTAAAAAAACTGTTTCATGCACTAACACTGCTTTGACAGCGATTCCACTGCAGGATTTACTCGCACAATCATGAATTTTAACTCCAATTCCTAACACCAATGGTATTTTTTTGCCTGGTGTTCGTCGAACCTGAGCTCAACTTCACCACTTCTAATCCAACACTTTATTTCAATTTAATCATTTAATATCTTGAGTTCACAAATCCAAGGTTTCAATACAGGTGTATCGTCCGAGCCTGTCATCCGTGGACTTTACAAACTCACCAAGCTCTGGAAATTTGTCAAATTTCCATTAGTGTTTAGCCACCGGAGCACAGCAGGGGAAATTTCAATTTTCTAATATCAGTTATCTGTCAGTTGACTGAAATGACAGTAAGATGTGTTCGCTTAAGGAACCCAGTAGGTGTGCTCTTTAATTAAATCGACGGTTGATTTCATTGCCTCCTGCATGCGTTTTTACATCTTTTGTCGCCACATCAGACTATAATCAATACAGGGTGCTTCCACCGCGCATAAAACACAGATAAAAAGTTAATCCAAAAGTGTTTCCTCCGGAAAAGAGGAGATTAGAGTGAAGTAGCCTTACTTTTTGACATTTCTCACCGACATTCTATGGTGCAAAATGGCGACGGTTTTCACGTCCTCTGCTTATCTGCTTGTAAGCGTGAGTTTTATTGGGCTCCTGTGCAATTCAGATTCAAAAATAACTGAATTTATATTAAATTGCATCCGATTTTTTAAACTAACGAAATGAAATAACTCAAAAGTAGAAAAACAAAACGAAAAATATATTGATGGGATTTCCAGCCACAAAGTCGATAGTAGACCAACTTAATCAGCGCTAACCAGTAGTATCAGCATTACTATCCATCATTTAGTTGAAGTGTGCTCTCCTCAGAGCAGCTATCTTTTTTGACAGGTGCAACCCCATCGAGAACAACATCAACCATTCTGCGCAGCCGTTCATGCTTTAGAAGGGATTCAAAAAAGATTTGTCTTAATCGCAGATTAGTGTCCGGTGGAAAGACATCAATATTACCATTCATACAGACGACTGAAGCTAAACTTGCATGAAAAAAGACACCGTTAGAGGTGATTTAAGAAATGTTTGAAGTGCGGGTTGAAGCTTTGATAAGGGTTCGATCACGCAACATCTTTTTTAGATTGCGCTTTCACATCACAATGTCATAAGATCTTTGGGTTACCAAAAGTTTCCTAGATTTCGTCTGAGAGTTTCTCAAACGTGCGTCGCCAAATTATTTTTATTAAATTCCAAATTTCCATAACACCGATGCCCAGACACTTGAAGGACAACAATATTACTCGCGACGAAATTCAATTAAGCACATCCTATTTTAAAAGTTACGTTTCCATGTGGAAGTACTATACATTATCTCGTCCTTCAACTGGATTACGAAGACACACATACATAACATCCCGTCGATTTTGCCGTATTGACTCATAGAGCTATTGAATCACCAGTTGCTTTGAAATTAAGCTCTTTGAAGTATCTACACACACACAGTCATATGTCCACATGTATCCCCACGATTCGGTATCAAAACTGAAGCACATGTTCCACTTGAAAGTGCCGGCCTTCATGTGTTCCAAAAAATTTTCCAATTTCCAAAAAAAACTATAAATTTCCCCCGACCCGGATTTCAACACTTTGTTTCATACTAAAGGCGTGAAAGCTGAAATATACCATAACGCGCCACTATAAAACCACATGCCACCGCGCACCGAGCACAGCACCCCCAACGATTTTCGATTCTACGTATGAAATACGACGTTCTCCTGCCACCCAAAAATAGACTCCTTTCGGAATTGTGTCAGAAAAGGGTGGCGAACTGCTGAGGGGGTGGCGCGCGAACGCTTGGGGCATAGCTTTCCCCAGCGCATTTCGCTCTCTACAATGACGTCATGTGGTAGAGAAAAATTGTGGTTTGTATTTTTGGCACACAAACCGAACCGGTCCGTGTCGTCGTCGCTAGTCCTCGCTCGGCACAGGAGAATCAGTTCAATGCATTCGTCGGAGCTTACAACATCTCGAGGTTGTGGTTGTTGTCGTCGTCGTCATCATCGTCATCGTGCTTCGTCGGTCGGTTGAGTTTATTTTCGGTTCCTCGATTAATCGACGTCTGGTTCCACTCGACTTGGAAAAGATACAAATACCAAAATCAGTGAATATTCCTCAGAAGGGTGCTTAAATTTCGAAATTTTTATCTCACCCTCAGTTAAAGTCCTTGTCGTCGTCGTCGTCGGGGGCAATATTATTTTTTGTGCACACAAATTCGGCGGCACTGCCTTCCGCGCGCCGGGGAAATATTGAATTTTCATTAAAACCTAAACAAAGGACAACCCTATGCCTATGAGTGTCCTTTCGTCGATAGATTGTTGCGCGGGAAATGAATGAAATATTGTGGAGGTGTTCGGCGTAAACGGAGGCAAGTGAAAAAAGTGGTTAAGTGGGAGGAAAACGGGGGCAAAAAGGAAGTGATAATTACTCCAGAGCAGTGCGGTGTTGCAGTTTCAAAAAAAAAAAAAAAAAAACTGTGAAGTGAGGCAGAACGTTGCGGCCCTTGGTGTCCCGGGGATGAAGGTTCGATTCGATTTACTTGCTGCTTGCATCCATTTTTTTTATTATCCTTGAATATTCAATACTTTTTCCAGTGTGATTACCAGTGATAATGTCCTTTTGTTTTGTATCCTTTTTATGTATTTCTAAATTGCTGATGATAGAGCGTGATATTGGGATTTTTTTTTTGCTCAAGAGATATCTACACCACAAGAGAATGACACATAATAATAAAACGATAAAGGACATCTTCTGGTCAGTGGACTCAAATAGGCACATGATGCTGTCCTGGGAATCTCATTTATTGCTCGGGTTTTGTATGGATAAAAAACTTTGCCATATTGAAAGATGGGGAGGTAAAGTAATTGCATGTTGGATAAGGCATAAGGATTACACGCTATCGTACGTTTGAATAGAGATTTACGACAACTTGAAACGAAGGGAGTTTCATTTGGATTTAAGGGGAAGGGGTAAGGGGATATCGTGCGGCTAATGGAAATTGCAGGGAGACAAAATTGTGGTCGTTTCATTGAGGAATTATACCTATACCTAAACACGGTCAGTTATTGATTTAAGGCGGCCCTATTGAATTAGGATCTATTTGATGTGTACACAAGTTGCTGTGGGTGAATTTCATTGAACCGAAGGCATAAACACTTGTTGGTTGTTTGGAGTTTTGATTTGGGCCCCAACTTTTGGGGGCTTTGTGTGACTTTCGAAAGTTTTTGCTTATTGTGAGGGTTTTGAGACTCATTAGTATCAAATGTTCCCGCCCTACTAAGGGTTTATTATTTCTTCTTTGATACAACGTTTATTGATTCTTTCAAAGGAAGGTATCCTGCATATTGAGAGAAGCCTATTTTAATGGAAAGAAGAGCTTGTGTCATAACTTTTTGAAACCGATTCAAGCTACTTATACTGCTGAAATTATTTACGCTCTTTCACATTCTTCAAATCTGGAACTTAAATTTGAGCCATACAATGACGAAAAGTCCGGTGACATGGTTATAAAATTCACACACCTGTGGGCAAGACTGTCAATTACTCCGGTTTTCGACCAATCTGAATATTGCATGTCTAGGCTTAATCTTCTAAAGGGGTAATTTCATTAGATTTAAAAAACATACTGCCCAATCGACAATTTTAACTAGCGCCCATCAAAAACGGAATTTGACAGTAATGACAGATATTTGGTAGCTTTTGAATTATAATAAGTGTTTGTACCTAGGTACCTACACACCCAACTAATTTGTAAATTTCTGTAAACCATTAAGTGCTTTTTTAAAAAAAAAACTGTCTTCTTTCCATAGAAGAGAAGTATGTTTAAGTACCTATTATTTTAAGCAAATTCTTATCAGTCAGACTTTCAATATTTACTTTTTAACACCATTGAAATGCTGGGACTAAGCTGGATAACATAGATACTTCACATTATTCAGGCCCCGACCAGAAAGCCAACAATTTTCGAGAAAGACGCTCCTGAATTTATCTATTTTTGCTGGATTTAGTCCGCAAGGAGATTTTGTCGTAATCTTTCGAAGGAACCTTTCAGAAGTAATGACCGAAGCTAGGAGTGTAAATTGCAATGCAACCTCTGGACTTCCCCAGGGCAGTCATCACAGACCAAAAATTTTCATAACTTTCAGCCAATGATTTTGTTCTTGGCTTCAACTATTCTGGTGTGTAACAGGTGCAAGGATCCCACCTACGTTTACAGCGAATAGGTGGGATGTTTAGAAGTAACTTTTGTGTCTCAGAACAACAAGGACTAACTGACTGTCATCCACTGTTTTAGACAGAGGTCTCACCACCGAACAAGAGATCGACGATACAGTCGGACACATGGCTTGCTTTCCAGCTACTTTATCTAGATGCAACCTAAATATAAGGGGTTGCAATTATGCAAACCTAAAAATAGGGGGTCATCGAATGGGCGAATCCTAAAAAAAGAGATCAAATTCGCCGAGAGGAATTCATGTAAGAATATCAGCGAATCAATTGAAACTACAACGGAAGCACCCTGACTGAGAAAAGTCTTCCCTCAAGCGCTCTTACCGTTGCCTTCTTCTTCACTCAGGAAGATAGATGGCGGTTGGACCACAACACACGATAAATCTTGGATGTGCTTACGGAAACCTACTTCTTAGGCGCCACAGATCACCACGGAGATCACGATATAGTAAAACGGGGCTCTTAGAGGAGGCTCGAAGAAAGAAAGATCAGCGCTATAACACATGAAAAATGTTTGGTCTTGCGATCAAAACCTTAACTTTTCTCAAAGCACCCGGGACAGATAATATTCGGCCAATAATGCTCGAAAATTAGGCGAAACTATTAATCTATGGTTGAGAAGTGTTTAAAAATCTGAAGCCAGTGCTAGGTTCCCAGAGCAAAGTTCGAGTGATATTCATCTACAAGACTGGGAAAGCTTGCCACACCAATCCAAACGACTACAGACCCATGAACCTATCTCTGTTTATGCTAAGGATTTTCGTGTAGGCGATGTAGTGGCTTATCGACATGCAAGTGAGAGAGGTGGTTGGCGAGCAGTAGTAGCAGTGGTGGAAAAATCTTTGCAAACAAGGAGTACACTCAGTTACATGGGGGTAGACGTGATACTGCGCAACCTTAGAAATGCTCACCTGCATAGTAATTTATGCGACTGTATACGGCCCATGCTAGGCACGCGATGGGTAAAAAATTACGTAGGTAAAGTTGCACCAGACAAAACCAGATGAAGTCAGCAAATTTGGACGGCACATCTTGCCGTCGGAATAGGCGCACTGCAGTATTTTTCCGACGAAGCTGGCAGCCATAATGCAATCTGCCACTGATCTGAAAGAAAACAGGCTCGAAAACACGACCATTACGATATTCTTTGACAGCCAAGCGGCTATCAAAGCAATGAAGTCAAATTTGGTAAGTCAAGGGCTGTAAAACTATGCAGGAAAATTCTAGACGATGGCGTGCAAATACTATTAGTCTGTGTTGGATATAAGCATAAGGATTTCCGCGAGTAGAGTACTCACGGGAATGCTTACCGGGAATTTCCCTGGGGCTAAACGGACATGCAGAGTTGCTATGCTGCACAATTATTACTGCAGAAGCTGCAAGGATGTTCTTTAGCACCTGTTCGAACCTGAGCAGCTTCTTCTTCAATCAGCTCAAAGACTTAAGCAATTTGGATCTAAAGGACCTCCCAAGATTTGTATACAAATCCTGGATTCAATGGGTTCAAAAGAGCGGCTCTTTGAGCTTTTACCAGCGGTTAGTTTTTGTTTTGTTTTCAGGTTTTTTTTTTTCGTGGGTAGGAAAAACCTTCATAGGCACTACGAGGACCGGCCGCGCGTGCTCATAGCAGTGTGAGATTCTTACTCACTACAAAACCTCCCATTTTTCGTCAGACTACGACTAAGTTTCCTTAACAAGTAGTTCAAGCTTCTGTACTAATCGCGTGTGGCAGGCTGCCTTCCAACGAAGGCACCTACAGTACCGTCAATTTATGCGGTTTCATCTTATGCTGCTAGATCTCACGGTCTCATTCGTTGTAGTCGGCGCGTAAGATTTGTCTGATCCAAAGTTCGGATAATTTCATTGTTGCAGTGTCCGCGAAGACGAGTACTAAGTTTGCGAGCAAAGTTTGTTAGCTCGTCAGACACGGTTGCGATTCCTAGATCTCGGTGTAGATCGCTATTTCTTATGTACCATGGAGCATTAACGATTGCTCTGAGTGTCTTATTTTGAAAAGTTTCTAAAATAGATATATTGCTTGGTTTAGTACAACCCCAGAGTTGTATACCGTACGTACAAGATGGTTTTAGCACTTGCTTATACAAAGGCAGTTTGTTAGATATGCTTAGTTTCGAAAATCTTCCGATAAGCCAATTCATTTCTCTTAACTTGATTTCGAGCTCGTCGCGTTTCTTTTTAACGTGCGGCTTCCATTTAAGTTTTGCGTCTAGCGTCATTCCTAGATATTTCGCTTCATTTGAGTACGGGATTTGTACCGAGTTAATGAATAAAGGTTTTGTTGCTTATCTTTTTATAAGTAAAGTTAACATGCGTTGACTAAGTCTCGTTAAGGACGACTTGCCAGCTCTTCGTCCAGTCGCATATTTTGTCTAAAGCGCGCTGAAGTTTCCCTGTTGATAATTTAACTGTCGTATCAATAGCGAGAATAGCTGTGTCGTCTGCGAACGTAGCTAAAGTTGTTCCCTCATCGTGGGGAATGTCTCTTGTATAAAGCAAAAATAATATTGGGCCGAGAACGCTTCCTTGCGGGACACCGGCATTTATCTCTTTGAATTCCGAGTACTCATTTTCGTACCTTACGCGAAAGATTCTGTTTTTAAGGTAAGACTCTAAGATTCTATAGAGTTTTTCTGGTAAGCTAAGCCTTAACTTGTACTTCAGGCCTTCGTGCCACACCTTGTCGTTTCGCGTGCAAGTTCTTCCTCGTCCGTCTGGTATTCACATTGACGTTTCGGCGTTTCCTCGCATACTATAGTACCACGGGGGTTCCTTAAGGCTTCATTTTCTTTACGTTACGAATCTACTTCGCTTTTAAGCTCATGGTAGAGACGTTCCATTTCATTAAGCTTAGCACGGAGTTCGTTATTTTCCGCTTCAAAGCATTTAATTTTCGCTGAGTCCTGATTAACCGGCGGACTTCCTTTCACGGAGACCTTCGATCCAGCTGGTGGAGATCGGGGCACCCTTGATTTTTTCAAAAAGGGATTTATAAGCAATAAATGGCTCTCCCCAGAATCCGTAGAGCCTACCTCTGAAGAGGGTGGATTTGCCAGTGAAACTGGATTGCCACCTGGGGTAATAATATCTTTTGTTTTGTCCGTTGCACAGTTTGTATGCGCTACGTGCTCGGCATATGTAGGGTGGATTTTAGTCGCCTCTTACGACAGGCTTGCCTTACCTCTGGTATATTCTAACCCCTACCCGAAGGGGTAGTTATTTTCAGGTGTTAAGAAGGTTCCTAAATGAACACAATGAACCAAACTGTCGGTCTAGGTGAGCCGTGACTATTGTCACAGGGCGGGGCATCCATTAACTTCAACCTAACCTTACCTGGTTTTTACATTTTAAAGATGTTATCCAACCTTGTGTAAAGTTAAGATGCAGGTATATTTCTTCTTTTCCCATTCAACTAAAGTGAAGTTACAGCCTCAGTCTTTGGATATCTACATTGTGCTCAGGATCTTCTACCTACATATATATTGATGTCAGACTAACCTTCAGCCTTTGTTTTTTTATGGATCATGTTATACAGCTCTGAAGTTTTCAGAGTATTCATGGGGGAGTATCATTAGCTTCGTTTCGCTCTCTGCGGCCTCGGTCGGTAGGAGACTTCATATACCCCCGATTAAATCGATCAAAATCAAACGAAACACAACGTCTTTGATGGCTGTGTCATCTAGAGCGGATGGACACCAACGCCCCGGCCCGGAAAATCTTCGAGTCCACACCGCAGGGACGGCGCGGTAGAGGAGCACCGAGACTCAGGTGGCGCACGCAAGTGGAAGGGGACCTCAGCCAACTTCGCGTGCGAAACTGGAGACGGCTAGCTAGACACAGAGCTGGCTGGCGAAGCTTGTTGGCTGAGGCCCAGGTCCACCCCGGACTGTAGCGCCACCTTAAGTAAGTAAGCAAGTAAGTAAATCGATCAAAATGTACTTATATGCTGCCTCTGCAGTGCCACTAGAGATATTCGAGGTTCGCTTCATCCACCAAGTTCTTACTGAAGCCCGCAACTATTTCAATTGATACCCTTAAACCCTAAGCTCCAAAATCTTCAAATCAGTACCTTTTGTTTCGTTAAGACTCCAAAGCGGCCTACTTTTGGTCGTTTTGATCGTAGAAAGCTTAATATGAAAAACTCTTTCGAACACAAAGGGTTATCCATCGAAAGTACAAAGATTATAATCTTCCAGATGAAGTTAAAAATCATCAAATTTAAATCAAGTTAAAAATCTTATCTGCTGTGTTAATATTTGTGTTAACATTAGTGTTAATTGAGTTTATTTTCATAAAACCAATGCTTGATTTTAAGCATTGCTTTGATTTTAAGCGTTGTAAGCCAACCACGACGCTAAAAAACAGAAAAGTCTATCCGACATTGAAAAGTGATATAAAAGCGATTCTAGGAACAAAAAAAAAAACTAAACTATACATACAAAAAAACGTGCCTATTAGCCATTTATTGTGTTGCGGAAAAAAATTGGACAAAAGACTGCGGCTCATTGGTAGCATGCTTGTAGTATATGCGTTTTGGTGTTTTTCCCAAACGCCACACGAATGAAAGATATGAATGTAGGATTGTAGGTTCATATCATTGTATCGAAAATAAAAACAAAAACTGGGATTTTATTTTATCTTTTGTTCGTTTCGATCGACAAAAGTTTGTTTTTGTTCGCCATTGTAATGTGGGTCAGAGCGTACACAAAACTGGCGAGGAAATATATATTGAAAATCGTAATATTCATGGCCGAAATAATTATAATTCTGAAAAAAAAAACTTGAAATTTGCAATTTTTTACTTACGGCAAGAAATGTAATAAAAACCCTTCCGTTGGGAGCTTTCCTAGAATGAAACAAAAATAAATGTTATTTTTTTAATGGTCTGGGATTACACTGCGAAACAGATGGTAAATTTATTGTGTGCTACGAAAATCTGTTTTTGACAAGGACATCAATCGGAATCGTTAATTGATTTTATTTGTCACAGCTGTAGTGAGTCACATCACCACAACCAACGGGGAGTATGACACATCCAAGCAGATGCGTGTATGAAATTCGGTTTCAACAAAATATTCCTTTGTTTTGTTTTTTAACAATGTATATTTATGCATTTTTAATGGACTTTCTGTCAACTATAAACTTTGACCTATAACCTCATGCAAGCCATTTTTTGAAGAGTTGAAAAAAATGTCAAACTTCATTACCATGTCTCCACCGGACATTAATCCCCGATTAATATTAATCTTCATTTAATCCGATTTTGCAAGCAAATTTGAAAGTCTGTAGGTAATTAAAAATAAATCTCCGCACAAATATAATTCACCCTGTGTACAAACCACTTAAATGCCTCTTTTAACCATTTCCAAACACCTGGGGTGGAATCGGCTATGGTGATCTAAGATTTTCACATTTTGTGACAGTCAATGTGATCAAACAAAATAATCTGTCTGCGTAAGGTGATCACAAAAATATTGTTCCGAACCGTTGCTTTATTTAGGCTTGTGAAGTAAGAACACTGATTTTTATTGGTACATGCAGAAGGTCAGCCTAAGAGTAGGCAAAAACACCACCTTCCCAGAAAGTTTAAAATTTGTGTCCAGCTGATTTTGACGGTGATTGATCGGGAGTTGTCACAAAAAAATTGTGATGATCACAGTTTACGCAGACGAGTGTTTGTGATTTGTGACATCACTTATCATAGATCACCTGAGCCGATTCCACCCCTGTATGACAGCTTGCGACATGAAAAAACCAAGCGGAAACTATCCCATCTGTCACAAATGCATTTTCTATTGGGATCTTCGCAGCGGACATATTTTTCGCTCCTGGGAAATGACATTGTCACTCTCTTTCGAGGGCTAAAATGACAGGAAAAAAATTGTTCGTGTTTCAAACCCGAATTGCGAATATCTTGATATTTTATGATCATGAAAAATTGTACTATCATCGCCGCCAAATTTCCTTTGTCCATATCGAGATTCAAACCCGAGAGATTTTGCGTGGCAGTCTGGCAGACTGTTGGACACGTTGAATGTTAGAATTAGAAAAACGAAACGCGGTTTTTTCGAATCAAACGCTTTCGATTGATGGATAATTGACAAGCAACATCAACCCTCAGGGTTAGGCCCTGCCATGTTGCGTGTAGGTGTTGCGGGTGGAACAACTAGCAATGCGAGCGGCCTGCAAGCTGCAAAAGAGCTCGAGTATGACACAAAGCACAAAAAAATTGTTATTCTCATGCAAGCGGTTTTCTAAGCTATTGATTCAGCGACATCCTCAAAGGTAGTGCAGGAGTGTTGGGATGAACTTGTGCGACTGGTTGAATGTTTAAGGGCCACTTTTTGCCGGGTTCGATCAGGAGTTAATGATGATCTGTTCACACAGCGTTCAAATCAGCGTGACAAACCAGCTCTTAGGATCCATATTCCAATTGGTGTGGTTCAAGAACTTGTCCAGCAGAAAGCTTACCCCAATGCAGAGGGCTTTACTCACTGTAAACCAACCATAAAATCAAAACAAACAAAAACGCCCAGATTGCCATGAAGAGCCATAACCATGGGTCATTGTGAAATTGGACAACATTCGGCCGAACTAGGCATCGCCTACGCCCCCACAGCCACATTTTATGGGACAAAACAAGAACGAAACGGTCCCTTATTTCCTCTGACAAAATATCTGTTACTTGCAGGAATCAAACTGAGTAATCTGCAACATCTAATTCTTCGATGGCCTATTGGATTCATCAGGCAGGACACACGAGTCTTAGTCAGACACTCGACAAAAACTTTTTTTGTTTTTTTAGTGTTCCCAAATCTAAAAACTTTTTTGCACAAAACAGGAATATTCCTTCTTGAACGTTAGCATATTGTACAAGGATCAAAAAGACAAAGAAATTCAATTCAGGAGAAAAAAAAACATTTTGCAGCCCAAAAAACCATATTCCTCAAAGGCGGGTAATATGGTTGGCCTTTTCAGGTGATTTGGTACATTCGAACTTTTTTATGTTTGTTATGTCTTACTTATTGTACGTGTGCGCCAACACTATTGGCAGAGGGTGCACTACATCTTATGGCCTGCTTTCTCTAGTCGAGAACATTGATGAATATCTTATCTATCTTATATAATTTTTAACATTTTCGACGATGTCGTTTTTATTTTCAGGTCCTACTGCCGAAACAACCAAGGAAACAATACAAATAAGACTTCCTCAAAATTTGGTTAGAACTTTTTATGCAAAAGTAGGATGAGGGTGAAATGGCACCCCAGCCATATTCAACCCTTCAAGAATTCGCCGTTTAAACTGCTCGACCGAAGTCTAAGTAATCTCGATTGAATAAAACTCAGCAAACGAAAAAAAAGAAAAAAGGAAAAAACAAAACTTGAAAAAAATCCTCCCTTTTTTTAAACACAAACAAAGATTTAAGCTTGTAGCGGCTACTTGACAGTGACCCTTTGGAGGAAAGGGTCAGTGCGAGGATCGAAGGGATCCAAACACATCTTGGTGAAGAAGAAATTTTAAGTTTGCTATTTCCGCGCTGCGCCATATCACCCGACTTTATGCTAGAGAAGGGTCTATTCTAAATCTCGCCATGCAAAGTTTTTTTAATACACCACATTTTAAGCGAATAGGAACCCCAATTTTTTTAATTGATAGGAAACCCATTCCCAAGCTTACAAGAATTTTTTTTTACAAATTTAATACACAAAAAGATTCAAACCACGCTCACTTTTAAAATGGAAATTTGCAAATAAATTAAGCTTTAGGAAATTTGCCAAAAATTAAGCATTTCAATATTGACTGATCATACTCCACACTTTTATAGAAGAAAACTTTTAGCCCAGAGACGACGTACGCGACGGTTTTGGGAAAGCAAAAAGCATTTGGCGGTTAATACTATCCAGGAAGAGGATATCGTACCTTATATATCAGGTACTAGCTATCAGACTAAGCTGATGTATACGCACTGGCAAAGGTAGTTTTTAGTATCCAACAGGAAGGATTCAAGGATTTGAATTACCCTTTATACTTTCTGTGCATAATCCCTATTATGTTAAACATCTCTCTAAGCTGTCTTCTTAGGATAGGGGCTATTAATTTTTTATTATTATTCATTAAAGTTCAGCTTTAATATCAGAGCAACAGGAGGCAAGAAGTAAACATTAAAACGCTGTGACATCTCCATTGAACCGATAAAGCCGCAATCACTTCCTGTTTATGCAAATAAACATAAATTTCATCATTAAATCAGCGCACACATTCCTGTACACACTCCCACAGCACACACACACACACAAGCATAAAGTCGGTGACAGGATCGATGATGATGGTGATGACGCTGGCATCAAACCAAGTCCATACTTTGGTGGGTGAACGTCAACTCCTCTCATGTCAGTGCCGCCGTTTGTAGAACTACCACAAAACGTGCCCATGCCCATGCCAGGCCCCATGTGCCAATAACTGGCTCCAACTGGCATATTTCGCTTAGGTTGCCACTGCTGCCTGTTACGGCTAAACATCTGGGACAGATTTTACACATGAGCAAGTCCTGCCGAGTAAATAAAAAATCCGATTGTGCCTCTGATTAAGAGCTGTGCACGATACAACAAAACCATCATAAAACCGAGTGATTCCTAAAACCATGATGTGAAGGTGGGCCGACACGGCAGGGGCGGCCCATCGATGGGAAATACCGAAAATTCCACCTGATACCCTTGGTGGCACAGTACCTTACTCGGGTGTAGGTAGATATGGCAAACAGACTTTGTTTGAAGGTAGGAGGCAACGAAGCAGGCAGAGGCTCGCTCCCTTTGAGGATAAACAGATGGATGCGGGGTTGTGGATAGACCCCCGATATCGAGTATCGAAAAGAGAGGGGATTATCGTGAAGCCAGGTCGATGGGATGGTAAAGGCGGCATGGTGTGTGTGGTGACTTTTATTTTTCTCATTTACACCATAAAAGCACTTCATTTGCCGCCTACTTCGTGTAGATACACCTTATCTAGGCAATTGAATCTTTACTGGGGAACTGGGTGATTTTGGTACATTTATTTTCAAGTATTACATGAAAATTTATTACCAACTGGGGGACCGCATATCAGTTGGTTTTGTTCTGATATTGTAATAGATTGTGTTTTGATAAAAGTTTGCCGCCGTAATTTGGAAGTTTTTTTTTTCTTGAAAGACTTTAATGGAGTCCCAGAAGGTAGCTAAGTATGCCATCATTATTTTTTTTACGAATGGGGGTGAAATATTTGACGCAAGTCTCTTATTATATATAAATAAATAAATAGAGTGGCGCAACAGCTCGAGGTGAACCAGGGCCAACTTCTCAACAATGCTGGTGTGTTAATTTCTGCACATACAAGGGAACCTACAATTTTTTGCCGAATCCGAACGGCACCTTGAAAAGTTTTTCAAGACATATGATACTCTCGGAGGGCTTGTCAGACCCTCGCGGAGGTGGGGACCGTGAAAAAGAACAAGTCTTTTTTTACGTGACAATGGCGGGATTTGAACCCAGACTACTACGCCACGGCACCCCAAGCCTCTTATTATGCAACCGATATACGCTCGAGTGCTCCGATTGTTTGCTCTTTTTAAAGCTGGCCGATGACGAGATCGATTTTCAATATCTGCTATAGGCGCAACTTTCTAGGAGTTATAATAGTGGGGATCACAAGCAGCCTTAGCTTCGCCTCGATCTGGCGTTTACGAGTTGAGCTATGCAATTTCAGTGTTTCCTAAGACAATGAAGCTTGGCTTCAAAGTTTCGTTCGGTAAAGAGAAGAGTGCGTAAAGAGAAAACGTAATGCCAGGTAATGAGACTCCGAAGCGTGGCCCGAGTTCAAATGTGCTGAACTTTTGCTTCGTCTGAAGCAAATTAGGGGCTGATTTTGGGCACACAGCACACACACGAAGTCGATCAGGCTGCCTTGGGTTGTATAGTAAGTTGGGGAAAATTGAGTATTTTTACACCCTATCCCATAGGATAGGAGGTATATTAAGTTTGTCACATAGTTTGTAACACGTTAAAATAATAATGGTAGACCCCCAAGACCTTACGGGCATATGATTGAGACCGAATTCTGAATCGAATGAGCCATGTCCGTCCGTCCGTCTATATGTCACATGTTTTTAGGCCTTAAATTTTGAGCTAGGGTGCTGAAACTTCGTACGTGAGGTCCAAGTCTTGCGAAGCAATACAAGTGTAAAAAGTTTTGAAATCCGCCCAAAGACACGCCCACAATCAGTTTAAATGTGCAACTACCTCCAGACTTTTCAAAACTGTAAGACGTTCTAAAAGGCTGAAATTCGACATTTAGCATCTCCTGGTGATTGTAAGACACAAAAAAGACAAATTCGATTCGTAAACCTCCTCTAGTGGGCGTGGCATCTATTTTCAGGGTAAATTTTCATATTCAAATTACTCAATATTTTTGTTCGAAATTGAAAAAAAATTGCTTAATATTTTATATAGAAAACGCTTAGTTCCACATTTTGTTAATATAAGGCTATTGGGCCACTCCCACATTTGGAGGCAGAATTGAAGAAAAACCTAAAGTTTTCCCGAAAACCTTTATTTCGACTGGCCTTGAGCCTAATTTAGGAAAGCATGAAACAAAGGAAGTAGCAGGCTAGGTAAACAAGAATTCAGTCCAGATTTCGTTCATATAAAGTTTTTAGCCACACCCCCTTTTAGGGGTCGATTTTTCAAAAATATTGAATTTGAACCAAAAAATTGCTTTTACGTAGGTACATTTAAGTGCAACTTGGAAATATCTGTGGAAGTATCTTATAATTAATAGTTTGTAATTAGGGGCGGTTGGACCACGCCCCTTTTCGCAGTTTGCATTACTTATAAAATGTCAAAAAATAACTTTGCCATCAGCATTTTACAATGTGGAATAGGATGGGGTATTCAACGGTCCGTTTTACGGACTGTAACTTCTGCGTACACACTGTAGCACTTACTCACTGGTTGTTATTAGTTTTGACATGTATATTCCACATAATTATGTACATAGCACTAGATACCAGGGCTTTCGGGTGTGTGTGCGTATTTTTTATTTCATCGGGACATATTAGAGGACGTAATGATTGCACTAATAAAATGTTTCTCTACATGAGCGCAATGTCATTGCAAAGCCGGTTGAAAGCCGACGTATCGCAACAGGGCGAAGCCAAAGCCAAGGCTGCTTTGTGGTCCCCGCTTAAATTCGATGTTTAATTTCCTTCCGAATTAGAAGATCATAGTTTGTCCTTATAGTTCTCTGCTTATCGCTCAGCACTTGCTGTCATAAAGCAGAACTGACAGAGTAACCTTACTCGAAGAGTTTACTATTTGTCTTTCTTGAAACAAGTTTTTGCCCATTTCTTTTGCCACACTGAAATAGTGACAGTTTCCTAAATTTAGCGATATAAGGATATGGTTAAAGAAGGCTACGACTTAAAGGCAAGCCACAAGCGATGTCCACAGCAACCTTAAAGCTATTGCTGCCTTTTCTTGCTGCCTACTATGACGTTTGTGGTTGTAATTGGTGTCGTTTATTTTTGTGTTTGTTGATTGATGAACTCATCTCATTCTCCACTGCTTCATCACTTGCAAAGTGTACTTCAAAAATTTCGCAGTACTCGATATTGAGATACCTGAATCGATTTTTTCTGATTTTTTTTTCGAATATTTTTAATAATTGTGCCTCTGGTGTTAGCTAGTGACTTTAAAAAAAAATTCTAAAAGTGCATTAATTTTTCAGATACACCAAGACTTGGTGTGGCTCTGATCATTTTGTCTCTAAAAATTATTTCATCTTCGATCTAAAGTTGAAAAGAGCTGAACGATGTTGGGATTCTGTTCATTATAGGCATGGTACCTACTAATCTGACAAAATTCGAAAAATGAATTGCTGCTAGTGTACTCTACCATTGGAATGTCTCTCATTCCAGCCAACAAACAGGGTCTGGGCCAGCTGGTAACTTTGAAGATCTTAAGTATTCAGTATTACCTAAATGTACTGACGCGCCAATGCTCTAAATCCGAATTATCCTGGCACCTGGGACTGACTTTAAAAAAAATATCTGGCTGGTGGATTGATCTCTTTTTCTTTACCCAATGAAAAATGTACCCCATGGACTCAGAGTATCAATCAGTATTATGTACTTGGATGATCAGGAAACTTACACTATATAATATTGTCTGTTTTGCTGTCTTTTTGACGGGTTCTCTTTGATATCTACAGGAAGTTGTTGGTTGAAGTGCTAAACACTCGGACGTGAAAACAAATAATTCTGCGTTTAGCACCCATCACAAAAACAAACAAACAAAGACATTCAGTCTGGAGCGAACGAAAACATCTCCGGAATCAAACTTATTTTTCCTTGTCAGACCACTTGTCTCCCAATGCAAACACCAATCAACCAAGAAACGCACTCAAACAAAATTTCAACTAGAGTGGTTGGATGGGTACCCATACCACTACCGAACACTTAGTTAAGTACGTGATTTAAGTGAAGAATCAAATCGATTGAACTTGACCAGCAGTCCATACACATTCGGTTTTCAAGAGAGCTTTAAGGACGTGGTATCGTTTTTCCTGGAACGACATATTTGCGGAACCAAAGTATCCGTCTCATAGAATCCTTGCAGGAGTCCCATGGTCTAATTTGTTACATGGCACAGAATGGAGTTCAGTCACAGGATCGCACGAAATGAAAGCATGAACACTTGAAGCAACAGAGACAAAGGACCAAGGGATCGTATGCACGAATTCATGGAAAATCAGCAAGACTCCCCAAAGGGTTAAAATAAACCATACACTAATCACGTGTCGCTCTTAATGCTCGTTGTGGCTCCACACGTTCTTCGCTGGAGCCGAGGTTGGGATACCCCATGCTGGTGCCACATAAAATATCTTCATACCGCTAATGACGTGTACAGTACATCATACACATTCAACCCAACTTTCGCTTTGGGTATTTTTAGGGAGGCCAACAATGTCTATCTATTTCAATAGACACGCCACACACAGCCTTTTGGCATCATACTACCGCACCGAAAAGATACAGTATCTATAAAGTGAAATAATATGGTTAATAATAAAACGAGCGTTTTCTCAAACGCTCCGATGGCGTTATTGAATTGATTGCCAAGACATTGCTCGCCGCCAATTCGGGAAACCGAAAGTGGAGGCCTCCACCTCGTCGTTTCTGTGTTGTGATTGCTTCTGATAAATCAGTCTCGTTCTAAATATAGGAAATATGAAATGCTGTTAATTCCACACATGAATACTCCAATTGATACGGATACTCCTCGGGTTATTCTATTTTTCTTCCATACACCAATAGTCCGTCCTTCTCGCCCGGCCTGGAGTGTCATTTAGGTTAGGGGGGAAGAGTGTTTTTTTTTTTATTCTTGGGCCAACTGATGGACCCTAATGAATGTGTCTTCATTTGGTACGATTCAAGATAAGAAACATAATAATTTTCGTGACCATTGATGGGGAAGAAAAGGCAAAAAATATTTACTAGACACAAGGACATACCCGGTCTATTATGAGAGGATTATGGAAGAAAAGTAGCTTTCAGTTTCGCTTACAACGTTATTTTCGGAGTTTGTCACTAATGAGGAGAACGGCAAAGAAGATATATAGGATTATCTCGTTGAGTATAATGAAGAATGAATAATTCAATTAAATTTGATGTTATTCTGTCTTTAAGAATAGTGTTCTTTTCAAAGCTTTTTAACAACAAGGTTAGTTGGGGCTAAATTGGATTGAAAAAAATCACGAGGAAGCAGTCATGATTCAACAAATCAATAATGTTGAAAGAATTAATCAGGTCTGTACTTCTGTAGCCGTTGCAGAACAAAGGGGCCTTTTTTTACCATCTGGACCCTACTAAGGATGAATATCATGTTAAAGTTTTTTGTCCATTGCAATTACCAAGACATTTAAATAAAAAAAAATGCCGGAACCCAGTTATAGTAAACCGATTTAAATGATTTTTTTGTAGGTTTCCTCGTGTTTACGACTAAAAACTTTACCTTGGAAAGTTGAAACAAATTTCGGGTTTTTATATACTTACTTAAGGTGGCGCTACAGTCCGGGGTGGACCTGGGCCTCAGCCAACAAGCTTCGCCAGCCAGCTCTGGGTTTTTATATACCTATATAAATTAATGGTTTTTAGTGGTCCGTCCAGAAATGGAAAAAGGACCTCTCAGTTAGTTGTCTGTCCGTCTGTCCTCACCTCTTGTAACTTTTGAACGGTGAGTCCTGAAAAGATGAAATATGGTACACTTATAAAGTCAGTAAAAAAACGAGAACGCAGACAAGGACAATTTTTTTTTCTACATACATGTTTAACCCTTAAATGCCCAGTAAAAAAGTAAACCTTAAATAAGACTTAGTGCAACGTTCTATTCCTCAGCACATGAGGCCTGTTCAACATTCTTTATTTTATACCTTATTCAAATATGGGTCATGTTCTAGGAGATCAGACTTGCAATTTTTAATGCCTTATTTAAACCTTAACGTGATAAACCTCATGAAATTTAAAATTTTGATCAAATATACAAATGAAAGTTAAAATAAGCCATAAAAAAAACCTCAAAACATTTATCCGACTTCGCCTAGGTCATTCCGCATTCACCCATCTGCACCTACTCAAAAAGGAACCTCCACCTACCTGCCCCAATTGCTCAACCGCCATAACAACAGCCCACATATTAAGTCTATGCTACCTATCGGAACATCCACAACTCCTACCCCACAACATCAGCTTCAGCCTCATGGATCTTCTTAAAGAACCTAAGCAAAGCAATATTCTAAAAATTAATGAAATTATTAATAGCCTAAAAATTACTATCTAGCAGCCGAAAGTCTTTGCTGCTACTTGCTCTTCTCTTTTATATTAATAGCAATTTTAATTGTATATTGATTTACTAATAAATAAATAAATAAATAAATAAAGCCGTAAAATATGTTAAAAAAAAAGTTTACGAAGCAATTAGGAAAAGAATGGTTTAATCTTTAAAAATAAACTAAGCCCTAAAGCTCCCAGGCCAGTAATAATGGCCAGGCAATGTAAAAATATATTTTTTTTTACATTTTTTAAAATGATAAAAGATCTTATAGGCCCATATCGCTTCTGCCGATAACATCGAAAGTATTCGAGAAACTTCTGCTGAAGCGATTACAACCAATAATTGCAGAAAGACGCTTGATCCCGGATTATCAATTCGGTTTCAGACCTAACCATTCCACAATAGATCAAGTCTACAGAATAACGCATGAAATTTAAAAAGCCTTAGAAGGGAAAAAAATATGTTCAAGTGCTTTCCTCGACGTATCGCAAGCCTTCGACAAGGCATGGCAAGAAGGCTTGAAATATAAGCTATGGCAAAACTAGCAGACTATTTCGTGTTAAGTGTAATAGTGAATACTTGAGTTTCAAGCGAATTCGGGCTGGCGTACCCCAGGGAAACTTCCTCGGCCCGACCCTGTTCCTGCTCTACACAAGAGATATACCTCTAGACGACGAGACAGTCGTGGCCACGTTTGCGGACGATACGGCCATCCTGGCAACAGGTAAATCAGTCGAGTCATCAACGAGAAACCTGCAACGAACATTGGACAGAATTTGTGTCTGGACGAAGACTTGGCGAATCGCTCTTAACGAGAACAAGTCTACGCATGTGAATTTCACTTACAGAAGGGTTAACAATTTGCCTCTGTTCATAAATTCTGCACAAATACCTTATGCAAATGAAGCGAAGTATCTAGGGATGACACTGGACGCTAAGCTAAGGTGGAAACCACACGTAAAGAAGAAGCGTGACGAGCTCGAGATTAGGCTCAGGGAAATGTATTGGCTTGTCGGAAGATTTTCGAAACTGAGCATATATAACAAACTGCTCTTGTACAGGCAGGTTTTAAAGCCATCTTCCATCCTGGTCATACGGTATACAACTTTGGGGTTGTACCAAGTCGAACAACATGTCCCTGTTGCAGACTTTCTAAAACAAGACACTAAGAGCAATTATGAATGCTCCATGGTATCATGGTATATTAGGAATAGTGATATTCACAGAGATTTAGGAATAGCTGCCGTGAGCGAAGAAGTAACAAACTTTGCTCGAAAGCTAAATGTTCGCCTTCATGTTCATTGCAACAATGAAATGATCCGTACTCTCAACGAGACTCTTAACGATGTAAACAACGAGCGACGACTACAAAGAACAAGACCCTTCGATCTAGCGCCGTAGCGTGAAGCCACACGAATGAACGGCTTTAGTAGGTGCATTCACTGGATAACAACCTACCCAATGCGATAAACACTACGGAAGCGTAAATTACTTGTTAAGTTAACTTAGTCGTAGTCAAAAATTATTATGAGAGAGCGAAAATTTACTACTATGAAGTGCGTTCTGGCAGTTTAATAGTGTCTCTGATAAATGGGTGGTTTTTTAGCACGTGGAAATCGGTCATAACCCATATCGGCTACTTCGGTATTATATAACTGCTATAGTGGGCGTATTGGTATCTTTGAAAGATTTTGGAGTTTTAGCCTCCGTCCACCAAAAATTTTTTTTTAAATGCAGTTTATTTAAAAAAAAAATTATAAAACTGTAAGAAATTACCAACCATTAAATTAAATTAAAATTAACATTAAATGAAACAGAAAAAAAGTGAAATGTTTACTAAAAAAAAACAAAGTTTTCATAATAAAGTAAAATATTTACAAAATATTGAAAAGTTTTTGAGAAATGATGAATGGAAACTATGTGCCCATTTGCAATGTCAAATGCATCAAAAGACATAATTTTTTAAACGCTTTATTCAAAGAGCCAATATTGAGCATACTCGTTGCTTCGCTTCGCACAGCGCTTTCACATCCTTGCATCGAAACTGGGGACACAGTTGTTGCTTAAAGCTTAAATAAAATGTTGGTTTCGAAAAAAAATCGTAAAAAATATATTGTCTCCGGGATTATCTCCGATACTACCACTGCCAATTATTTGAAAAAAATCACACATAACAAGAATTATCTGAACTTTTTGTGAAAGCTTTAGCGAACTTTGTAATCAGCAGATTTTGAGATTTTTCTCAAAAGCTTTAACAACACTCAAAAACTATATTTCAAAATATTCTAGTAACTTAACGATTATACCGATTATAATGAAATTTTGTTTATTTACAAAACGTGTGTAAGGAATTCTAAAATTTTTAATATTTTTTTAAATACGTCGTTTCTAACTCATGTTTTTCTGAAATTGTTTAAGAAGCAAATTCAAAAACCTTTATTTATTATCTACCGCTATCTTAAAATTCTATGCTCAGATTTCTAGGAAAAAAATAGCCATAACTAGCGCAAGCTATCTGAGAATAAAAAAAAAAAACATTACGGTTTGCGAAAAAAGATTATAAATATTCGTTTTCCATAAATCTAAAAAATGCAGGAAAAAATTAAAAACAAGTGAGTAAGTGCAAGAGTTTGTCTGTGACAAATTTCTATATACCCGACCCTACCCTATAACACCAAATCTCAAAGTTTTTTGGCCCAAATTCATATATTATTTGTATAGGCCACGCCCCCAAAAGTGGGCATCGACTTAAAATTAAAATCAATTAATTGTTATTTCGTTAGAATCAGGAGAAAATACGGTAAAAGCGAAAATTATTTCAGAAAAATACAGTTTTTTTCCTTAAAGCGCCCCTTAAAAGTGGGCGGAGCTCAAAACTTTGTTTGGAACAAACTTAGCAAATAGCAATATCTTTGATATTTGTCATAGAATGTTTTTTCCATTTGGAGTCAACTTTGGAAAAATCGGGTTTTTAAAAATCCAGCATGTTAAAATTGGGCATGATCGATATTGTAGGCGGTCCAATTTTCGCCTTGTTAAAGGTCTTGGGTCAACATTGCTCAGTACCAAAATTTAAGTTTCTGTACCTTGTCTAACTTGACCAAATTTAAAAAAAAAAGTGAAATAGAGATTGTTTTACATTGAAGCCAGTTGTGGGCGTGGCCGTTGACGGATTGAGCCAATTTTCACATTTTGTCTGTACAAGAAAAGAACCAAGCCGTGTACCAAATTTCAGCTCTCTAGCTTAATCGGAAGCCCTAAAACCTTCACAAGCCTTCACTAGGACGGACATGGCTTAATCGATTCACATATCGGTCTCGATCATATGTCTAAAAGGTTTTGGGTCGACGGTTATTATTTATTGCGTTACAAACTATGCATTAAAATTAATATACCCTCAAAATATTTTGAAATTTTGTTAAGTATAGTTTAGATCCCAAAATTTTTGAAATTGTGAAAAACAAACCTCATCATTTATTGCTTCGACGAAGACGAAATCAAAGAACCCCTTAAAGTTGTGCAGTCGCCTATACCCGCTAGACCTTTCTTTTCTGCAGCTTGGCATTTTATAGACTTGGTAATTTGAGCAACTTCTGCAAACTTTAAACAAATCAAGTTCACTAGCAGGAAAAATTATTGCGGTCCAAAATGCCTATCTTGAGGTACACCTGGGGTGATATGAAGCAGGGTTGATAGGCACCCTGATTAGACCTGGACACAGCCAATTAAGAAGGTATCCAGCCATCATGGAAGGAATAAAGAAAAATTTCCGAACTTACCGCGATTTTTAATGTAGATATATCTGATCAAGGAAAATCAGTTTTCCAGCATTTTGGATTTGTAGAATTTTGGTCTTTAGGAATTCTCGAATGTGAATAGCTTCTCTAGGAGTTCGGCTCCTCTAGAATGTGAAGCGACCCACTTCTGCACCGATGGATCAAAGACAAATGAAGGGGTCGGTGGGGACGTCTTCTCAGATAGACTGAATCTTCGTCTCCCTTTCCATTTTCCTGATCATTGTACTGTGTTTCAAGCTTAAATTAGTCTTGTCCTAGCTTTTGAATCTCATTATATACACCAAGGATGTATGCATTTTTTTTCTGCCTGGAATCGGTCTCTATAAACTCTATGTCATTAACTAGCAGGAAAAATAATAGCGGTCCAAAATGACTATCTTGAGGTACACCTGAGGTGATATGAATCAGGGTTGATAGGCACCCTGATTGGACCTGGAAACAGCCAATTAAGAAGTTAAGGAAGGAACACTGTATGCTGAAAAACTGTATTCAGGGGAAATCAGTTTTCCAGCATTTTAGATTTGCAGAATTTTGGTCTAAAGGGACTCTTTACCCGAATGTAAATAGCTTCTTCAGGAGTTCGGCTCCTCTAGCTATGCCTTCCGACCCACTTCATGCGCTGGGTGCCAGAGAACATAGCAACATTCCAGGTAACTGCAAATCTGATGAGCTCGCCAAAATTTGAAGTGCTTTCGAAATCCTGCCTGAAAAAGGCTCCTTACCTACAGAGGTTTAAGTGTGTCGGGTTCTTTAGATCTGACTGCCGCTTCTACCTAACCCCACCTAGATCAAGTAGTAGGTTGCTTCGGCGTTTTTCGGAGCACTTTCAACCTTTTGGGCAGCGTCGGATACTGTCTACTTGCGTCTGATCATGTACATCGATGGTGAAATTGGGCTACGGCCCCAAGAGTGATGCATCAGAAACACTACACGTCACAACTGTCTGGGTGTTTGGCTCAAACAAGTCCTTCGTGTTGGTTCAGTAAATTGTATAAAATAAAAACTTTCAAAATAGTTATGAATTTTTGTTTCAGCATTATGCATCCTTTGACATTTTCCTGGAGACATTATGTCCAGGTTTCCTGCGAATTTTCCGATTTGTGTTGGTGTCAAAATTCTGCCGGGATAAATATTCGTCTTAGAAAATGCTGCTTTCATTTTAAAAGGTAAAATTTTGTTTCAAAAATTCTAGGAATCGAACTTTTACAAGGCGACACAGCAGTGAAATATTTATGGGGACGCTCACACTGAATCAAAAACTGAGTTTTAGGCGAAAAGTGTTCGAAAACTCGTTTAGCCTTTCACAGTTTCTAAACGACGACTAGAATCTGTTTTCGTTTTTTATTTGTTCTTTAGTTGTCTAATTTTAGCCGATATTTAGTTTTAAAGGTGCTTTAAAAGATCCATAAAAGATGGGAACATATCAAGAATTTAACGCTGACTTCAAAACTACAAGCTGATTGCAGATGGGACATTCGGTTTCGCAAATATTCACATCTAAAGTTGAGACAAAAGTGACATTCTTTGCAAATTTTATTTGAAATTCTCAAGGCAATTTGATATTCGTGACACAGTGATTTTGAACGAAAACTAGGTTTCGAAAACAGAAAATATACAAAAATGTATGGGAAAATTCGTGTTTTTGAAGAATTTTCGCGTGTTTTCACGAAAACATAGTTTTGGGTTCGGAGTGTAGACGGCATAACCTGGCAACAAGAGACTCCAACACAGACTAAGGTTTCTCTAATTAGTGAACTATTTTTCGCCACTTCATTTGGGAAACGTACAAAGGTGTAACTACATTGCCTGTCTTCAAACTAGACGTGTGGATAATTCCATGCATTCATTCATGGAATTCCATTTCATTCATTCATTCCAATGGAATTCATTCCAAATGGGATTCCAATTCCATTTCATTCATCTCATACATATCGAAATTTATATAAGAAAAATGAAGAAAAATTTAAGAAATTTAATGGTTAGCAGGACAGTATTTAAGAGTGATTTATCACTGGAAGAAATAAATGAATACAAATGATGAATTGTGTCTGATACCTTAGGGGCTATCCTGCAGTTTTTTCTTATTCAACTATTTCAAATCACTTTTAAGAAACTGAAATTATCTCGAAGTAAGTAAGCTTGTCTGCGCGTTTTCTTTCGAGTATATAAAACGACACTAAATCAGTAATTGTCCTCTTTGGGCCATCGATTTTTCCTTACACTCCTCGATCATATAATAAATCATCCTCGGGACGGGAATCCCTTAACTTGAATGCCACATGGGACATATCGTTTGCCAGTGGTTATTTTTTCTTGCATCTTCTGGAGAAGAGCATATTCCGCAGGGAGGACTCCATATGCCAAGCGGATTACTTTCACTTTTATGCCACCGAATGGATCCGACACTGGTGTTTGGCGTGCGAACGCCTTGAAAAACTGATTTTGTTTTTATTATGTTTTCGCCTCTTCAAAATGTTTCTGCGTATTTTTCTGATGTTTCCTTAGCGAAACGAGGCTAAAGAAGCTCCTTTATTGCTCTGCGGAGTATAAGCTCCCAACGTTCAACAGTCAGAGGGATGATATCCGCTCCAACCCCTTTCTCGAGCATTTTTATTGCCAAGGAATTTATTTAAATCTAACCAAATCAATGGCGCTACGTTAAATGGCAAATCTGTGTGAAAGGCAGGGCTGCGTTTTATCGCCAATAACAATGAAGTGGCGGATTTAGTGCCTCTCGGATAACAAGTATCCTTTTCAATAGCTGGAGTATCTTTTCGCAAAAAGTTGTAGGTACACAAGTTCTCCTTTTGTTACATATTTAAGTGGAAGATGTGCAAACAATTTGAAGGGTGAATGGGCATGATTTATGACTGGAGGCAGCAGCTTAATGGGTTGTTGATGCCAGGGGAATTTAAATACGTAAAGTTAAATTTTAAAAAAATAAATAAATAGAGTGGCGCAACAGCTCGAGGTGAACCAGGGCCAACTTCTCAACAATGTATGCTGGTGTGTTAATTTCTTTACATACAAGGGGACCTACAATTTTTTGCCGAATCCGAACGGCACTTTGAGAAGTTTTTCAAGACAATTAATACTCTTGGAGGGCTTGTCAAACCCTCGCGGAGGTGGGGACCGTGAAAAAGAACAAGTCTTTTTTTTCAGGTGACGATGGCAGGATTCGAACCCAGACCTCCGGCGTAGTAAGCACACACACTAACCACTACGCCACGGGACCCCACAAAGTTAAATTTTAGGAACTAATATTTCATCTAAAATGACTCAACTCAAACACATGTTCGAATGTCAAGAAGTGTTAGCTCTAAGGACCAACAATAATAATGTTCATTCGTTGATTGCAATGTATACAAAGGACGTATTGAATATTGAATAAGATGCAAAAACTAGGGTGATGTATCGGTCATGTTAAGGTGCATGTGATCACGGAACTACATGAGCATGCCTGTGGCAACAGACTGACAAGCACATGTCCATTAATATTCAAACATCTCTGTCTGCAGTTTGCGGGCAATACTCGAGAGTGCTCGTATGCAGGAATATTGGAAACGCAAATAATGCACATCGAAGTCAATATACCCAACCATGACGGGGGTATTCGTTTGGTGCCTGTGTTTTGACGTGTAGTTACATTCATGTTTTGCACAATTGTTATTTTGGTGAGGGTTTGTGCATTTAAATGCAAATTCATCTTCCACAAAGATTTGAAAAGAATAACAAATCTTTTATGAGCTCGCAGCTGCCTAAGACTGATGTCAAGTCTCTTTTGGGTGATTGGGTGCTGAAGGATAGGTTATAGCCACAGTCTGGTGTAACTGCCAAAAAACTCACAAAATCGAAAGTCCTGAAAATCCAGTCCTGAAAATCCAGTCCCGAAAAGATAACATCCAAAAAAGCTTAAATCCCAAAAACTAAAAGTATACTATGCTGACAGTAAAATGTGTAAAGGGAAAGTGTTAAACCTTGATCCGCTTTGCAGTTTTTTTTTCGTACAACTTTAGTTAAGTTAATTTTTTTCTAATTTTAGTTTAACGCAATCTTTTAGGGTTTTTTTCCCAAGCAAAAAATAAATTTCGGCTTACTTACCATTTCTTAGAAAACTCATTGTTACTGCGACAAACTCGTACTAAACATGCAAGACTTGATGGTACGTTTGTCCGAGGAGGGTTGAATATTGATCCATTGCGGGCTTTTCCTTTGAATCCAGTAAAAAGCACTAAAAATTTAGACAAAAACAAAAATGTTTTATTACTTACTTACTTACTTAAGGTGGCGCTACAGTCCGGGGTGGACCTGGGCCTCGGCCAACAAGCTTCGCCAGCCAGCTCTGTCTCTAGCTAGCCGTCTCCAGTTTCGCACGCGAAGTTGGCTGAGGTCCCCTTCCACTTGCGTGCGCCACCTGAGTCTCGGTGCTCCTCTACCGCGTCGTCCCTGCGGGAGGAGTGTTCCCACTAAGGCACTTCTCCTTGCATCCGGACGGCAGCGGAGGAATTCCCCAGATGGAATCAACGGTGGCGTCCATAGTTCCAGTCAGGCCGAACTACTTAGTGAACACCTTATATGGGCTACTACGACGTATTCGGAGCTCAGGCCTATAAGGAGCGGGCTATCCGGCTCTCCGTCCTTAGAGCTAAGCAAAGGATCTGGTCCTCCAGGTTGGGGGTCGTGCCGTCGGGGTGACTTCCCGGCCACGTAAAGAAACACCAGTCACGAAGCGGAAACAAGCCTCGGATTCGGACGGATTTACTGTTGACGACCAATGCAAACGAGAAAATGTTTTATTAACAAAGGGTAAAAAATTAGTTTCTCAAACTTAAAAAAAGACCAATAGTTACCTTAAAGCTAAATTTAAACAAGTGAGTAAGTGCAAGAGTACGTCTGTAACGATCTTCTAAATATCCGACCCTCTTTACCCGTTAACACAAAACCCGTTTTGTCTATCTTGAGCAAAAGGCATTTTGAAATAAAATGTAAATTTAAGGTTTTCTGACATGCAAGTTAATTGTGGGCGTGGCTGTGGGCGGATTTTCTCAATTTTCATACTTTGTTCAATTTTCATACCAAATGTTCATACCAAATGAGAAACTAGCAACGCTGCAAGTTTCACTTTCCTAGGTCAAGCTTAAAGACGGACGGATGAACATGGCTTAATCGACTCACCTGTCGGTCTCGATCACAACTCTAAAAGGTCTTAGGGGTCTACGGTGGTTTTTTCACTGTGTTACAAACTGTGCATTAAAATCAATATAGCTACCCTTGGTCGAGAATAATAAAAAGATTTCACTGACAGCTTAAATAAAAAAAAATGGTTTTAGCATATTTCAAACAAGGCTTTCAAACAAGGGAGTAAAGTTAGTAAATAAAAACGTAAAAAGAAACAGACTACTAATGGCTTTTAAAAAGGCCTATTGACCACAGACGAAGAGAGTGCAGTAGTAACCCAACGGAGGCTTCATAGAAGGCAGACAAGGAAACAATTTTACGTTTGGGGATTGATAATATCCTCAACAAATAAAGTAAAGAAGGTACAGCCTTGCGTAGAGAGCTTTTCACCATTTTACACTGCTACTAAAGTTTCCTGGTACAGGCCTTCCAAACACTTTGCCCCACTTCTGTGACATTCCCAATGACTCTGCGATGCTCCTTAAAAGAAAAACGTGATCCACTGTAGAAAAACCTGGTCTCAGCCAAGCTTGATCAGCAGAACTGCAATGGGTGACCAGGTGATTGCTGCAATACAATAATTCAAGCGACCTAGCAGCACCGCTGTAAAAAATTTATATGAAAAGTTCAGAAGGGAGATTTCTCTATAATTCACCGTATGAGCTTTTGAAATTTTTTTCAAACGTGAAATATCAGTGCTTCCTTAAATTGCCTCAACACCAGTCCTTCACTTGAAATGTTGGTCAAAATTCTTGCAAGGTTGGCGACTTATGATGCTATACTCTAAATGGATGCCTGGGGTCCTACTGTTTTTCAAGCTACTCATTGCGTCAACTTTTTCTATAGGGCTTTTTTTGGTATCCAATAAATCATTTTCGAAAATTTTTGGACCTTACTGAAGATCTTGCTGTTACTGGTTTAAGTAAGTCACAAAAGTAAGACCACACCACTCATATGCATCAGTTGTTTGGTAGAACAGGCTTTCGCGGAAACGTTTTACTGCCTCTTTTGCCAAACTCCAAAGAACGGCTTGTCTTGGCTGCACAGGGGCTTTCCCTAGTACGCCGGGCTCTGCTCTAGATTCTCTGATGAACCTCCCCCCTCTTGATATATTTATCATGGGGTGTACGCTGAAAACCATCTTTCGCTTAAAGAGAGGTGGTTTTTGGCACCAAACGCATTTGAATTTTGAAGAACTTGATCGAGAATTGTCCTTCCACCCCTGTCTTATGGACATGCTCTCTGACGCAATGACCCCAAAAATCCTTTTGCGACAAAACTACCAAGTCGACTTTCCTCAAGTAATGGAATGGCTTCGGCCAGACTCTGAGCCAGGGAAAGAATGCCATCGTATTTTCACGGATGGCTCCAAAACCGGACAGGGGTCTGGTGCTGGAGTCTTTGTGGAAAGCGAGAACATTAGACTCCACTACCCCTTAGGCGGAGATTTTCGCTATCGTAATGGCTGTGTGCTATATTGTGACTAACAGGTGGAGGGCGAGAAGCATATGCGTTTGCAGTGACAGCCAAGCCGATCTACATGCGTTGCTCAACCCTCTTGCCTCGTCCAAGATAGTGCTCGAACTCAAGTATTCGTTGAACTAAGTCGGAAGGCTAAATGCAGTGAACCTTGTTTGGGTGCCAGGTCACACTGGTATTCAGGGAAATGAGATCTCTGATGAGCTTGCCAGACTAGGCCTAGAAGAGGTTTTTTCAGGGCCTGAACCTGCTTTAGGCCTGCCTGTATCTGTTGTGACGTATGCCATTGATACTTGGGTTTCTCGTGAGCACAGGGCTTGTTGGCGTGACTGCGATGGGTGCAGACACACTAAACGACTACGCCCGGTCATCTGCAAGGGGTGAAAAGGTCAGCGTCTTTTCTTCTATCTCTCAAGAGAATCGATTGCAGACTTCTTGTAGGCGTCCTTACCGGCCACCAAGCTTTCGCCAAGCACATGAATGCGCTAGGCTTGAGCGAAACCACCACCTGCCCTGCCTGTGAAGAGGACGAGTTGTCCTGCCTTTGCTCGGGTAAACTAAATTGATTAAAGTAAGGTATCAGCATGGTAGTACAATGGACCAGTTGTTGTGTCTGACTGCTCCATCGAATAGTAGCAACACCCGACAAATGAAAAAAAGTCATAAAAGTGCTTGCGAAGGTTATCTGGGGACAGTCCAAGGTGTAAGTTCAATCTGTACGGGTCAAAAGTCAAGCGTCGGACTCTGGCTTCAAAATAATGTTTTTTCACTTGCATAACTTTTTTTTTAAATTTATTGTGCTCGATATAAAGGTCCCAAAAAAAAAACACCGATTGATACTCTGTACTTGTTTAACCTTATGAACGATAGCTCCCAGGCACTTTGACACTCCTCGTCAAACCAATAATCGATTAAATTACACTCGCTTATTCATATGATTGATGTTGGTTGGATTTGACGCTTTCATCTGTTGCAAATCAAACACTATACTTGACTGCAAATTTTCATCGAGCTGTTGATGATAAGTAAACGTCTTTCCAGAAAGCCATCGGAGTTTGGGCAGTACCTATAATTTTATAAATCTATTTTATAGGGGTTTACTATAAAATTCGTCGATATATAGTCAAAACATGACAAAAACACACGGCTCCAATTTCCTCATATTAAAAGACTGAAATCGATTGTATAGCTCCTAGGGTTGGCATTTGGGCCTATCAGGACTAAAAGCTTCCGAGGTTTTTTAATTTTGGGGATTTTGAGCTTATGACAATATTTTTTTTTTTACTTAAGATTACTGTAGGGTTTAGGTCAGCTGCGTATCCCGATGAATGATCCCATTTTCGAGTAAAATTAGCTCAAACAAAATTGTACTTATTAGACTTTGTCCACGATATCTTGTGCATTCAGGATGAGGATCAATCAAGAGTCAAGATCAATGACTTTATTTTTCAGCTGAGTGTTTTCACTTTGCAGACTTGTAATGAGTGAAACAAAATGTTCATTTATTTCTTTTAGCTCTAAGATTTCTTTAAATATCATCTCGTTTGATGTCAAAAGTTGCTAACTTAAGGCCGATGAGCAATTGCCTTGCTGTGATTTGCATAAATGGTACCTACTTACCAAAACAGCAGCCCATTGTCGGTACACATGTCCCTACAAAGAAGTGGGCAACAATTAAACCACTTCTTTGCTCAAATTTTCAAGGTCCAAAAAAAATGGTGAATAGGTCCAAAAAAATAGAGACTCAATGGTGAATACCTCAGCTCACAGCATACCTAAGATACCAAGAGTCTATAGAGAGCGCAGTTTAGTAAGAGACTCTCCGCTTTGCTTTCAAGCAGAGGAACCAATATCGCGACATCATTTAAATATGTCTTTAATCGAATCAAAAGTAGAATCTATCGTATAGTGACAGAAGAAAATACGCGAAAACATTGCAGCATAGAATGAATGGATTAAAGAACACTTTTCCTAGAGTTAGGAGGAGAAAAAATACTTACTTACTTACTTTAGGTGGCGCCAAAGTCTCTGGTGGACCTGCGCCTCGACCAAGCTTCGCAAGCCAAGTCTTCTCGCAAGTTAAGTTTTCAGCAAGTCTTCACCAGTTTTACAAGTTAGTGTAGTTGGCTCAGGTCCCATTCCAGGAAGCTATCTCAGTTTGGGCATTAACGACAGGGGTTTACCATAAAATTCGTCGATTTTTAGTCGAAACATGACTAAAAGGCGAATGATTTTCCAATTTAAGATCTTAATTTTAAGGATTTTGAGCTTTTGACAGTATTTTTTTAGGGGTTCTATCTGACTCAAGGAAAGAAAGAAATTTGATTATTAAAATGAGGTGCACCACCACCTGCGTACGCCATCTAAATGTCGGATGAATTTTTCCTCCTCTACCGCGAGGAAAAATTCAAACCTTTCCGGGCCCTGGCCGTTGTAGTCCACCAACTCTAGAACACTCACCCATCACAGCCGTCGTGTTCTGGCTTTACCTAGCCAGAACAGTCGCCGTGCGGGTCACAGTTCGATGTTCTCTACTTACTTTCACTTCCCGTCTTTGCAGATGGGACCAGAAACAACTCAAAACCAGAAACTGATTTTCCTCTCAAAGCAATTCAGCATTTTGATCAGCCCTTGACGTTGACAGTTTTTATAAATGGATACTCTTGTAGCTCTGGGCAGAGCTTTGCTGCTCAATTGCCTTCTTATCCGACAGAACGAGTGATTAGCAAGAGTTAAAATTTGTTTAATTTCAGCGAAATCTTTCTTCACTGTGATCACACTGTGTTGCTCCAATTATATCAACGTCGTCACCGAGGGGAATTGTGCCTCTGATGTTGGCGCGGGACTTCTCCGCAAGTATATGATGTAATGGAACATGACAGAGCGCCGCCTTGTCTAAATCCTTTTTCGACATCAAATTCGGTGAAGTCTTTACTGATCTCGACGGAACAGCGAAACGTTATTTCCATCGTCATCCTGGCACAAATTAACGTGTTTTGTAGGGATACCAAAAGTGTCCTAAATCGCTTGTCTCTATATATACTGTCATACACGGCCCTGAAAGCCGCATGTAAAGGTGGTGGGTATACATTAAGAATTCCTCAGGCGGTCAGCACTAGCTACTTTCTTGCACTTGTCACTTCATCAAAGTCGAATGGGCAGCATCGTTCGTATTCTTCATCGGTGTCTTCTTCGAACTAATTGATTGGTTAATTCTGCTCAAAAGCGGGATTCCGTTCAACTTCGCTGTTTTACTGTCTGCAAAAATGGTTTTGTTCAAGGGGAATCCTGACAAATTTCAATGCTTAAGTTAAGTCGATGTTTTCGACTGTTTAAGTCACATGGGTTGTTCAATGAAAAAACGATTAATTGTGTTTTGCCGACGCACATTCCGAGGGAGTTTTTCCGTTCTCTTCTGGGTGTTTTTATTAAACACATTAAAGAATTGAAATTCAACTAAAATAAAAAAACTTTAAAGAAAAACTAAACTGTTGGCAGGATGTTGGTTGGTCCAGACAAGCTTGATTATTTTTCTCCACAACCGTTCAGCTGGGAGTGATAACATATTGGAACGGCGACAAACCATCAGCTTGAAATACCATGAATTGGCCCAATACAGTTGCAGTCACATATTAGTGATTACACGATACTTGTTCCAGACCTAAAAGTTTGTCTGCATAATTCATTGTAGCGTTACGGACGCACAAAGCATCTAAAAATCCTCTGCAACCTCCTTGCTGTCCGTCTGTCTGCATCATTATAATAAAAACATGAGCAATTGCTCTGTCTTGGCATAAATCTCCTCCTCTTCATCAATGCAAGCCATTCACCTCGGTTGCCCTTAAGAAAAACATAAAACTCCCTCATCAGACCGAGCACCTTCTACTCGACCCAGTTTCTCAGTTATACCCGGCCTGAGACAGGATCCTTATCACGAAAACGAAAACTTTAAACTGCAAACACAAACAACCCTCCGCAGGCGCATGAAGCAAAATAATTGTAAAACACAACCAGCAGCACACAGCATCTGGAAATGGAAAACAAAAGCACACCAAGAACAGAGAGGAAAAAATACACGAACTGCAAACAGAAGATGTCTAAATATATTCCGCCTTCACATCCTTGGGCAATGTTATTGTCTCGTGCGTTTATTATCACAAAATTGTTTACTTCATGTCACCTAGTTCCTCTAGCGGAGGTAAAAGGACTTTTGCCTTACCATTCACTATAGCTACTCTAGTCACTCTCTTGGGTCATTCAAAGCCCCAGTCGGTAAGAGCATCAGGCGATTGCTGCATAATTAAACAAGGATGCCTACCTAAGTGAGCATTAAGTGGGTATACACACAACACACATCCTTCTGTCTCATCCTTGTGCTTTATTAAAATTTATGCACGTGTGTCGCTCATATTATTGCGTCCGAAAGGACACTCTAGCCAAAACAAGAGCCTGTCTTTGGAATTTGAAATTTTTTCGCTACCAAAAGTTAGCATAGATTTATCGTCCTAAGGAGTACCTATCCTTATTTTTTCTTTGATGGAATATCTGATTCAATATCCTCATCTGGTCGGGTCTAATTAGGTTACTCCAAGCATCTCTCTCAAGGAGCTCCTTATAATATCATACATGTGACCGAAACAATAAAAAAAAAAATTAAACGAAACAGAGGTAATAAGGATCAAAATTTCCTTATCCTCAAAATGTAATTTCCATTAAATTTCTACTTTGTTCCTGAAATTTATGAGATCCTTTACCTTTTCTCTGTTCTTTGCGTATCTATACTCCTTAAATGCTCTCTGCATCTTCAGGGGGAATTGACAGGATATATATTTTTTCGCAGTTTCTAAGTGGAATTTACATTTTTATCGTCCTTTTTTGCCAACAATGATTTCCTCACTGCAGCATGTAAGTACGCCCAAAGGAGATACAAAAAAAAAGATTACTCAAACGAAACTACGTACAAATATTTGTACGCGTCTAAGGATTTATCCTTAATAAAAACCGTAGACTGGGTCTTGTTTGAATTGCTGCGCAAAATTGATAAATTAACTTGAAATTTACTTTCGTACTGCACTTCCTCGTTGCAGAGTAACTATCGAAATTTGGCAGCATAAATGGAACACAAGGACTTTTAGCGTCCAGTCGGAAGTCGTTTTTTCATACACTTCGTTTAGTTTTATACAAACACTTTGGAAGTGCGCTCGTAAAAGGAAGCTTGTTACAACAGACAACCCAAAGAGGTGAAAAGGATGTGGCTGTTGAAAATTTATTGCCATGGAAATTCGTACATCTTTTGGAACGGGCTCGTCTAAAACTTTTGTGTCTTAAGGTACACAAATGCGAGTGATGTGAATGGGTGTAGCTACTTTTATTTCCGCTGCACTGGTTTTAAATTGTCACTTGGTTTAAATTTAACGGAAAAAGTAGATAGAATAAAATGATAAAATGTCCTCATATACAGTTGATAAACATTTTAAAACTAATCGGTGCTTTTATATTTATTTTCAGGACTAATAAAAAGTTAACGTAGATAATAACTTGGGATCAAATGCTTCGATATAAAATTGCAAACAGTGATATTAGTTAAGTGACCAAAGCTAGTAACGAAGGATACAATAATTCAATAAAATATCATTTACAAACGACGCAATACAAGATGAATGACGATATATCACCGATGAGAGTGCAAAAGAAAACCCGTAGTGCGTCAATATGTGCAACTACGGGAAGCATAGAGGCAGTTATACAAGGAATGCCAACAGGTAGTTCCACGCCAGAAAATGGAGGTACACCAGGCTATCGACGAAGAAGACCCGCAACAAGATCACAAAGTGCCAGGATAACAGGTGGAGCTAGATCGGTGAGTTAAATTCCTGTTTTATTATTAATAGAAACTATTTGAAAATATTAAATAAAAATATTAAATTATTAAAAAAATATATAAGAATAGATATAATGAAATCGATTTTGCTGATCGCCAAGTGATCGCCAAATTCGAAAAGAAAGGATTAGAGGTCACCTCTTGGTGCGTGCCTCTTCTGGCAGATATATTTTTTTTAAATAGTATTCCAGGTTTTAGTTTATTTGCAGAGTCATGTTTGTAGCCTAACATCTTAAGACTGACCACACAAAGGATCAGCCAAATTTTTTTGTACTTTTTTTATTCAAAGGTAAGAAAAGTACCGAATGCGGGCTCATAGGATCTAATGTCTTGTTGGTTGATGGAGACAAACTAAAACGTTTTGACTGACCCGGTGTGTATTCAGCCTGAAAAGAAAAGAAAATCTTAATCTGACAGTGAATTTATGGTCACCTCTATATCGACAAAAATGATCATGCTTTACTTATTGAGCTGAATACAGTCTGATGTTACGTAATTTTTTGACAATTTTTCTGTTGAAACTATCACGAAAGACATTAATCCACTGACGACTGAAAATCAAGCTGTGATCTGATTTCTCAGAATATCAGAAGAAGACTGAAGGTCTCAGTTTTGGGCTCGAAATAAGCCAATTTTCACAAAAAGTGATCTTGAACGTGATAAATTGAGCACTTCCATGCTTAATGACTGAAAGCATTCAGGACGTTATTTTCTTTTTATTGACAATTTTCGTTTTGAAATTATCACGAAAGTGGTCAAACCAACCACTTTGTGGTTGAATACTTATAAATGGGTTTTCTACTTATCATTTTTGTGATCAATATAACACAAACTTGATCATTTCAACAACATTTTGTGTTCAGCTATCAGGATTTTAATCATTGCATGTTAGTAAACATAAAAATAAACACTTGTTTCAATCACTAAAATTTTCAATTACGTTCGTTATCGAGGCTAAAAAAATTTCTTTTTTTTACAACCTCATCTCATTTGTCTAATCCCTTTGGTGTGTGATTTCACCACACTTAGCGAACGTCTGTGGACTTTGTCTAAGTTATTTTTTTCGAAACTTTATATTAGAAATTTGTCGTCAGGGGACGTACGCATGGGGGGGGGGGGGGGTTTTGAAACCCAACCCAAAGCATTTCAAAAACAATGTTTTTTAAATCTTTAAGTATCTTAACGGTTAAAGCAATCTTGTTCAGGCTTGGCTAAAGCACAAAGCGTACAAAAAAAAGCAAGCAGCGTTAAAATATTTTGAAATTGTCGTTCTCAGCCTCAGTTTTTCGAAACCTATTTAAAAAAAAGACCGTCAAGTATGAAAACATACGCGGAGCGGTCCGTCGGCTTTTGTTGAAGGTTATGGTCATCTATATTGCGCTGTTTGTGTAATATTCTATTTATTTATTAAAATTATGTCTGAATATATTTTACAGTCTGTAATATACTTTTTTCATAGTGCTGTCTACTGTTCGTTTCGTTACTCAAAAAAAAAGCTGGCAAAAAGCTTGACCGTTACGAAAATAGAGGGAAGGACATACTCTTTCTTGGCCTTTTTGAGGATTTTTATAATTTAAGACCCATAAAACGGCAATTTCGATTATTTTTAATTACCGTTAGACTTTTTGTTTAATTTTACAACCACCTGTGCTAGCATTTGCCACTTTTTTCAAATTCTGCGGACATGGATTTCTGAGAAAACGGTAAGAATATGCTGTTTTTTATTTCGCTTGTTTGAATGAGCTTAAAAACTAAGGGTCGAAAACGGCAATTTGGAAACGTTTTTGATACAGTTCGCTTGCCTTTTAAACACTACATGCTTCAGCCAAATTTAAACAAGGTCGTCATAACCGATAAGGATCTCGAATTGTTTAAAAAATAGTTTTCGAAAATGTTTTCACGTTTTTCAGTAAAATCTTCGAAGTTTTTGAATATTCGAAGTCTGCTATAGTTTAGTATAAAATTTTAGAAGATGGACTATGCCCGGTGTTAATTTAAAAATTAAACTCTATACCGTTTGGGGGATAGAGGAGGAGACATTCGTTCTTTTGATCTTTTTGCGTTCTTTTAATTTTTTTAATTTCAAATCCATAAAACAAATATTTTGAAGTTTTTTCTAGTTCCCAGTTTACAATAGTGCAACCACCAGCACTAGCCTTGGATGTTTTTTTTAATTCTATGGCCACCGGTTTATGCGTAAACGGTAAAACAAGTTCCTTTTTTATTTCGTTTTTTAAATAGGCTTCTAAAAACTTAGGTTAAAAAAGGCAATTTAAAAAAAAATTTAACGCAGCCTTCCTTTTTTTTGTAAGCTTTGTACTTTAACCAAATCTGAAAAAGATCGCCTATACCGTTAATCTGCTAGAAGACTTTTAAAAAATTGTTTTTGAGAAGCTTTTTTTTATTTGAGTTAAATTTCAGAAGATTTTGAAATTTCAAAATCCGCTATAATTATACCCGACCCAGGGTATATTAAGTTTGATGTATAGTTTGTAACGCAGTGAAATAATCACCGTAGATCCCTAAGACCTTTTAGAGATATGAATGTGACCGACAGGAGAATCGATTAAGCCATGTCCGTCCGTCCGTCCGTCCGTATGTAAACAACTTTTAGGCCTTAAATTTTAAGGCAGAGAGCTGAAATTTTGTTTGTTGATTGGAAGTCCAGTCCTTCAGATGGAGTTTGAAAATAAGCTGAATCCGCCCACAGACACGCCCACTACAGTCCTGTATGTGCGACCATCTATAATTTAAAAAAATACATTTTGCAAATTTTAGCTATGTTACAATGGCGCTAGCGCATTGATTTTTGGTACGTAACATTGCCTAATAATTGTCTTTAAGGTAGCTAAAAATTTTTAGCTTTTTTATTGACCACGCCCACTTTTTAAGGTATTTTAGCTTAAAATGACTGTTTTTCAATAAATATATATGAAATTTGACAAAAAATTATACGACAAAAGCTGTAGATATTAGCATTTTCTAACTTTTATGAATAAATTGTATGTGCCTCCGTCCACTTTTGTGGGCGTGGCGTTAAAAAAAGTGATTTTTTTAGTTAAAAAGGCGGAGTTTTAGGCCGAAATGTATGCAACCACCTAGTATAAAGCATTCAACAGTTATATTTTTATATCCCGCCCACTTTTTTTAGGCGTGGCAGTTTTCTTTTTGCAATCCGTCGTAGATGGATTGAAGCTTTTGCATACCCACTGTTGCACTTTCCTACTTGTTTTCCTTAAAATTTTGAATTATTTCTGATACGTGTGATTCTTTTCATAAAATTCCACCAAACATCACCGGAGACAAGGGACACACACACGTTTTTTCATGCATTTTTGCGATTTTTTTTTTCGAAAATGCGTCAAAACTGCAGTACTCAAACTGTTTTTGAAAAATATTACCTAAGCACTTGGCTTAATTTGAGTTGTTTTATACGTGTGTTCAATATTGATTTCGAGCGATAAGCCGTTCAAGAGCTATGGCCTCCAACACTTTAAAAAACGTCATGCATTTTCGACTCTTCATTTCTCAAAAACGTTTTGATATTTTCGAAAAGTTTTATTTTCTAATTAAAGCTTAGTATTTCCTAAACCTAAGTTTGGTTTTTCTAGTTCTTGCCTACTACACTTCTTGAAAAAAAAAACACTTAAAAACATTAAGTCAATTTTCACATGAAATCCTTTCGGAAATTCTCTGACTATTTCCGCAGTTTATACGCACACCAAATTTTGTCTTTCTACGACTTACCGTTAAGAAGTTATAAAGCGATGGGACGGACGGACGGACAACGTAGCGATACCATCAGAGGTCCTTTTTCCATTTTTGGACGGACCGCTAAAAATCAGAAAAATGAATTATCTCAAAAAACGGAACAAAAAAGTATTAAACGGTTTTGTTTTCAATTAATCGTGGTTTTTGAAGTATCTGCACATCTCATTCGTCTCGTCAGTTTGTGCAACACAAATCTCAAGGCAAAGATTTGGTTGAACCGTTGAGCGAAGTAGCTGTGAAGAGATCTTGGACAAGGGGTTTTTTAGAGGCCGTTTTTTACAAGAATTTTTTTTTAACTTTTTTGCCGGGATTTTTAAAAAGTAGAAGAAACTCTTTTAACATCATTCTACCAGGTTGCTTTACTGATGCACTATTTTTTTTCAATTTAGTTATGCGCAAAACCCACTTCAACTCATAAGGACCCATTTAAATCAACGACAAACTGCTTCTGCTCACGGAAGTTCATATTTCACAAAATTATTCGACCTCCTAATAGTGCCACCAACAGCCACAGCACCAAATAAACTGGATCACATTGAGGGTCCTCGAAAATAATTTCGCACATCCCCTGCTGTGCGTATTGTGGTTCCTTCCTGACTGGATTAACATATCATTGGAATATATTTCGAAAACATAACCACCATCGTGTGGTCTTACATTCCGCCCCTCCTATGCTATGCTAATGAGGATAATTTTTTTTTTTGCCTTGTTTCATTAATTGGACCAGAGATCAATGACTCCTCCTGCATATGCACGGCATTCTATAGCGAACATGCCATAAACGTGGTGTCGCACTCTCGTTCGACCTCATGCGGCCTCAAATATCTATTTACAGACCACATTCCCACTGAAAATAGAAACATTCTGTATCCGAATGCGTGAGTATCGCATGAGTACAGCGCCGCATTTGTACACGGCCCATTGCATAATGGGGGATTGCCTGCGTGATCATATCAATGAAATAAATTTTCACTAACCCAACGCATTGCGGATGAGTTCAGTTCATTGAATCAAATTCACATCCACCACGAGATACTCGTTGACTAGGTAGAGCTGATTCCTTCAGGAGGATTTCCAAGAAATAATCCAGCAGCAGGTGTAGACTTGAACTGGAAAATTCTTGTATCTTTGGTGGTTGCTGTAAGGCGCAAAGGATTTCTTAGAAGTTGTAAGGGTTTTATTGAATTTATTCCGTCGCTTATTCGCAAGGATCTTTGGATGTTGATGGCGTTGACTGCCGGCTCTATGACACGTTACTTTACGTGCGCAGTGAAGGAGTATAACTCGCATTTACGACAAAGGCGAGCTAGCAAAATTACTATACAAGCATATACCTATCGCAGAGACGCGCTGATAGGATTCAGGCGGCATCTTGTTTCTTCTAGGAGAAAGGCAGGCCTCTTTATCAAGGAATTCGTATGCATATGACAGATAAAAAATTGAATTTAATTGTGGAATTCAATTTGCGCTCGAGCAGTTCTTGTGTGCCTCACAAGTACGCGATGTTCTGAAGTATGGCAACAAGTTCCTGCCTTCAAGGCATTTGATTTCATTTATTTTATTTTTTCGCCTCATTTCGCTTACCATAATCCTGCTTCTGTTGCCTGTCTCCAACGAGCTTTCATTTCTTTCAAACGAAATGTGAAATTTATGCTTCAAAGTGAAAGAGACAATTTTCCAGGACCAAAAGTAAAGGTGATATGTTTTATTTAGATATATTTTTTTTATATTTGTAGAACTGAATGTGAAAATTATTCAAATAGCATAAATATTTCATGCAACAAGTGGGACAATCACAAGAAGAACTCTGCATATCATTTGTACATGAAACTGTTGCACTCGACAGTCGACAGGATGATGACTGGCCACGAAAAAAGTGTTTTTGAATTGCAAAATCTGGTGGACCTTGAGTTTTCGAATCAGTTATTCTTACAAGTGCAGTACGATTGTGCTAGGAGACTGATTTTTTTCCGTTTAGCATTCGGTGATTGTATACGATGAAATGATATGAACAAATGTATTTTGAAACACTCCAGAAAATTGGGCCCCTAATGCCTCAGAAAGCTAAAACTCGAGGATTTAATTTTATCACAGAAGCATGTAATTTGTCTGAGATGCTTAGAAAATTTTCTTATGCGTTTACCTATATCTTCCTTTTACTCCAAAGGACCTGTGAGTTATAGAGCTTAATAAGCCCGCACTAGTGATGCCATACAACGCGACTTAAGGCTGCTTTGGATAAAATGACTCAGTGAGTTGAGTGCGGAAGGAATGATTAGAACTGAATAGAGTTGTGGTCGGGATGAAATAACCTGCCACGCGATTGTTGTACGAAGCAACAAACCACTTTGGATAATTTTTTTAACTGACGTGTGTGCAAAACCTATTGTTATGTGGCGACAACAAATGAAAGACATGCAGGAATCGCTGAATGCACCCATCGATTCACTTTATGAACACACTCGCTCGATTCACTAAACGAACACACCCAACTGTCTTTCCAGTCAGCTGACATATTCCAAGTTCGAATTTCGATTTCCCCCCCATGGAATTCAGCGGAAGAGTACCAATGTAAAATAACCAAAGGGGAAGTATGGAACGTACTAGAAGTTGCTTTATTTTGTATAAATATACGGGTGACAGGCTCGTACAGGACAGTTATATATATAAAGAAGGATGAAATGCTTTAACTTCTGGTATGGTTATTGATATAAGGATCGTTGACGTAACTGGTTTGCACCCCAGAATTACGCCTTCAAAATTTTTTGAAAATCTTATATGCGCTCAATATCTATAGATATAATCCTGTAAGTAAGTGTTTCAGTGTGACTATATATAAAAGTTAAGAATAAGATGGTTCGAATTCAATAGCTTTGTAAAATATACTCCGAAAGTGGGATGAGCCATAAAGATTGAATGAGTGAAATCGACAATAGAGTCTGTATTGCTTTTTTTCCTGTATTTTATATTTTATATCTGTTTAATTATTTTTTTCTTGGTTTAACGACAGTCGAAATCCACATTTTTTCATTCTGCCTCCAAATTAGACCCTGACCAAAAATTTTCCGTGCGCAAAAGCTAGAATTGTGTAAATCAACTTCCTCTGGCTATAGCCAATTTTATTACCAATCAGGGCGGTGCAGCACAGGAAAAAATCGAACAAAATGGTGAAGCGCGCTTATGTCAGACAGATACCCCGGTTGTAAGCAATGGCTGAGAGTTTCCACGCTCGAGCTTTCTATTTATTATTTTTAAAGCGGGAGACACAAATTCCATAAAATTCGTTGAATTGTCACAATTTCTCCACGTCCTTTTCCTCCATTGTTTATTTTCCCCAAAGCGAACTGTCAACCGTGCAGCACTGTCAACCGTGTATAGCGCTACACAAGTTAAAAGTTGGCCAAATTTTACTGCCGTAACGCGCTGCCGCAACACATTGTGTGCACTTAACACATGTTTGTCATGTTTTGACAGCTCTTACTCCGGCTAATACACCACTGTGGTCCTAAGGTGAGACTTGAGCCCATTTTCGTGTTTGTTTGACATTTTAAGAAAATTACAAATTCTTACATTCTTCTCCTTAAACTAAAAGCCTTAAAGTTTAATCTAGAGAGCCGAAAGTTGATGAGTGAGCTGAAAGTTTAGTTCAGGATTGATTTTTACAAACGCCCTGTTACCAATTTCCCACGTGTTTTTATTTTGCTTGCTTAAATTGGCTTAAGAACTTGAGGTTGGAGAAGGCAATTTTGAAATGTTTTAAATGCAGTTCCATACTAATTGCGAATGTTTAATTAGTGTGTAACGTTAATAATTATCTTGATATAATTTAATCAAGATCTTCATACCCGTCAAGGGACTTAAAAATTTTAATCGTTTGGTTTTTTTCGACAATGTTTTTACGCTTTTCAGTTAAATCGGGGAAGTTTTTGAATATTCGCAGTAGGTTATAGGTTAGGGCTAAAGGTTTTTATAAAATTTCAAAAGATAGACCTTGCCGGTTATTTATGTCAAAGTTATACTCAATGGGAGATAAAGGAGGAGTCATATGTACGTTTTTTCTTACTTTTTTATAATTTTTTAAATTTTAAATCAATAAACCAAATATTTTGAAATTTTTTCAGTTCCCGTTAAACTTTTTTTCAATAGCACAACCATCTGCGCTATCATTGGATCTTTCTTTAATTCTTTGGCACCAGTTTTTGTGTAAACGATCAAACAAACTCCTTTTCTTTTTCATTTCTAGCGGTCCGTCCAAAAATGGAAAAAGTACGTCTTATGGTATCACTACGTTGTCCGTCCGTCCGCCCAATCACTTTATAACTTCTGGACGGTAAGTCGTAGAAAGACAAAATTTGGTGTGCGTATAAGCTGCGCAAATAGTCCGAGAATCCAAAGAGGGCAATTTTTTTTAAGGCACCGTTATTTGGTTCAACTGCAGTTTGAAATTTCATGTGAAAATGGACTTAATGTTTTTAAGTCGTTAAGAAGGCAAGAACTAGAAAAACCAAACTTAGGTTTAGGAAATACTAAGCTTTAATTAGAAAATAAAACTTTTCGAAAATATCAAAACGTTTTTGAGAAATGAAGAGTCGAAAATGCATGACGTTTTTCAAAGTGTTGGAGGCCATAACTTTTGAAGGGCTTATCGTTCAAAATCAATATTGAACACACCCATAAAGCAACTCAAAGTTAACCAAGTGCTTAGGTTTTATTTTTCAAAAACAGTTTGAGTACTGCAGTTTTTACGCATTTTCGAAAAAAAATCGCAAAAATGTATAAAAAAAACGTGTGCCCCCCCCCCCTTATCTTCGGTGCTGTTTGGTGGAATTCTATGAAAAAAAATTACACGTATCAGAAATAATTCAAAATTTTAAGGATAATTATAGGGATTTTAAAATTTCAAAAAATTTCTTTTGAGATTTAACTTTTTTTCATAAAAGCATTTTCAAAAACAATTTTCTTAACTCTTCTAGTAGCTTAACGGTATTAGCGATCTTTTACAGATTCGGTTAAAGTACAAAGCTTACAAAAAGAAGGAAGGCTGTGTTACAATATTTTTAAATTGCCGTTTTTAACCTAAGTTTTTAGAAGCCCATTTCGAAAAACGAAATAAAAAAGGAGCTTGCTTTACCGTTTGCGCATAAACGGGTGGCCATAGGATTAAAAAAAAACATCCAAGGCCAGTGCTGCTGGTTGTGCTATTGGAAAAAAGTCTAACGGGAACTGGAAAAAACTTTAAAATATTTGTTTTATGGATTTAAAATTTAAAAAATTATAAAAAAGGTCAAAACAACGCATGTCTCCCCCTCTATCTCCCAAACGGTATTAAGTATAATTTTTAAATTAACACCGGGCATAGTCCATGTTCTTAAATTTTATTCAGAACTGTAGCAGACTTCAAATATTCAAAAATTTCGGAGATGTAACTGAAAAACGTGAAAACATTTTCGAAAACAATTTTTTAAAGGTTTCTAGTTCCTTAACGGTTATGATGACCTTGTTTAAATTTAGCTGAAGTATGTACGTTTAGCTGAAGTAAAAACGTTTCAAAATTGCCGTTTTCGACCGTAAGTTTTTAAGCCCATTCAAACTAGCGAAATAAAAAACAGCATATTTTTACCGTTTTCTCAGAAATCCGTGTAGGCAGAACTTGAGAAAAGTGGCAAATGCTAGCACAAGGGGTTTTAAAATTGATCAAAAAGTCTAACGGTGATTAAAAATAATCGAAATTGCTGTTTTATCGGTTTTAAATCATAAAAATCATAAAAAGGCCAAGAAAGAGTATGTCCTTCCCTCTATTTTCGAAATGGTAAAGCTTTTTCTCAGCCTATTTTTAGAGTAACGAAACCCAATATAAAAACAGTAGGAAACAGTACAGAACCCAACAGGAACACTACGAAAAAAGTATATTACAAACTATAAAATATATCCAGAAATAATTTTAATAAATAAATAGAATGTTACACAAACTGCGCAATATAGATGACCATAACCTTCAACAAATGTCGACGGACCGCTCCGCGTATGTCTTCATACCTGACGGTCTTTTTTGAAATGAATTCCAAAGCCGCGAATTCATCCCTTTCCATTCATTCAGTTCAGGCGCCACTATCGATTCAAAATAATTAATTAATAAACAACCTCAAATTTGTGTTCCCCAATAAATGAATTGGCCATTGGCATAATCCTTCGGCGCGGTCACTTTGACTCTTTTATTTAACGGGCACCAGGAGATGCTTGATTCTCTTCCGGTACGCCAGAGTAGGCCAGACTAGGCGTACCGGAAGAGGAAAAGAGGCCGCACATCTATCGGCTCGACGCGATGGAAAAAACGTTTACTGACTGAATCCGAGAGTATCATATGTCATGCGAGGCTTCTAACAACCATATGCACACATAGAGTGCATATGGCTGTTAGAGGCCAGAAGATGGCGGATTGGTACCCATCCGCTCGGGATGATCCAGCCATCGTAGTCGCTCGACTTCAACTCTTCTGGCTTAGTCGGGATCAAAAAACACTGATGCATTTTCCTGTCAAAGCAGCCTAAAATGCCCTTTTCCCCCTTGGATAGAGTACGTCCTTTTAACCGTAAAGCTTATACAGCTGGGATAGTGGGGGCCTTAAAAGGGTAGATTTTCGTTGTTCGAGAGAGGGTTTTGTTTTACATAATTATTGTCTTTTTTACCCAAAAAAGGAACGTTTGGTAAAAGCTCTTCTCCGTTCGATATCAGCACTAGCATTATTTTCCAAAGTACCCACGATTTGCCAACAAAAAAATAACAGGCAAAATCAGATTAATTCAGAAAAATAAAATTGAAGTACATAAGAGCTCGTCAAATTTTATCCAAGCATGGTCGATTCCTGGAATTAATACTAACGGGCTTACCACTCTTCCGCTTCCCTGGTGTACATCGATTGGTAAGATTTCAAATAAGAACTCTTAAGTGACTCCATGTTTTTTTAAGACTCTTTTACTTGCCAATCTGCTATTCGGAACATTTTTTAATGTTGCTTACACGTTGAATGGCATAAGGAGGTGACACTTACTGGTAAGCCAAAGATTGTCCCCAATTGGTGTCAAGATTGGATCATGTTTTTTGAAATTTCAAGGATATTTGGTGGTATCTGGCTTAAATCCTCTTTTTAAAGCATTTCATCTTTTAAATTTTCCCCAACTATGGTTCTCCTGTCAATTTAAGAGGAGTTCGTTTCGTTCTTGAGAGTCATTTCTTCATTGCTGTTGAATTTAGTTTCTTCTAAATTTAATTTCTTCTCTACTTTCTACGACGTTCCAGTTCATAGAGTTTTGCCTAAGGTCCTCTGTGTAAGCAGCCAAAAGAGAAAACAACCATCAAATGAGCGAAAATTTCCAATACATTTAGCAACACTATTTGATGTTTGTGTAAAGCAAGACATAGAACATCAAGCTTCACTCAATTATTCAATACCCATGGCGATCCAAATCGTCCCTAATGATAGTTACATCAGCGTCCAATCTACACCCCTTAGTTCCATGCAATGAATGTCATTACCAGACCAACATATTAACGTCACAGTAATAATTGCATTTTGTCAAGTCACTCACTTGCATTGTGCACACGATGATTACTAAATTTCATTTCATTCAGCACTAGACCACTCACTGTTCCCTAATTCGATTTCACCCATCAGTGCTATCGTGCGATTTCATGAGAAATTAGTTTTGATTTCCCCGTAAAACTTCCGCAAAGTTTTGATCCCACTAAGGACGAAAGCAAGAACCTCGTATTGTGAGAACTAAACCAATATTATATCGTTGAATCATCACGAAGAAACAAAATGCAATTCATTCCTGCGAGGATACACCCACTGTCTTGTCCTGCCGGGCGGCGGCCCCCATCACACAAGCCAAGAAAGAAACGTCACACACGGAATGGCAAAATGAAAAATCAATTGCACTATCAACAAGGACATCCGCACACAATACAGCCGACGACGATGCTCTGACAGTTTGCCCATGTTAATTTATTTCAAGCTTTCACTCAGGATTTTCTTGTTTTTCCTTGCCCTCGCCCATAAGGTGTTTCACATTACCAGGACTGCTCAGGAGGTGTACGAAGCCGGATGTGTGTGGTTGGTATACATTTTACCAGTGGGTATAATTAAATGCTTCTAACAAATTATTCACACCACAGCGTGGCCATCACTTACCGAGTTGGACGAGTCCTCTTTTTGTTTTTGCTGCATTTTGTGCGGACGCTTCGTGACCGGTAATTGGTATTTAGCAGGAGCGTATACATCGACGATGATTTAAGTAAGCCTTCCTCCGAAGGATTGTTTTCCGGTGCGAAAACTGTGCATATTTTTTATTAAAGAATTGTCCTGCCAGCACCTTAATTAGTGAGTAGCTCCCGCCACTCTCCAGACTAAAGAACCTCAGCTGTTCAAGTTAATTTTCCCCATGGATTTCCTAAGCATGGGGAAAACACCAAGGTCCTGACATAGTACTACCCCAAACAGATCTTAATTCAATTTCAAGAGTGTGAAAGCAAAACCACACGAGCATGCAGGGTAGCTAATTAAATCCTTGTGCCATTAACGTGGTAATAGGTGTTGCTAATGAACTGTGTACTCTGGCAAATGGTTGAGGGTTGAACTTGAACGGGGCGAATGTAAACAAATTAATTACCGGGAATTTGTAAATTGAAAGAATCAGAACCATTTTCTACCTTCAGGAGGTCTTATAGGGGATTTTTTTCTTAGAAACATTCCTTCACTTATTTAATAATCCTTTCTGACTTCTGCTCTTTCCATTTCTAGGTGCGAAGAAAAACCCAAGCCCAGCAACAGCAGCAACAACAGAACCTCCAAGAGACCCGATCATACTGCACCAGCGAGCCACGACTTAGCGAAACGGAAACACCACCACAAAGGCGCAAACTATCGCAAAGGAGACCACAGCATCAGCAAGGTAAGAGCCGAAACAAAAATTGTTTCCTTTAAAGAATGATGTATCCTTGATTCAAAAGTTACCATCAGTTCCGCCTTTTATGTCTTATCGAATTCGATTTCAATGTGAATGTGTATATGGGGGATGTTATGGAAGCGATGCGGAGTCCTGTAGACTCTTTGGTTTCTGTATTCAATTAATTACTTTGACACTGTAGCCATTCAGGCGATAAATATATGGTTGAATGGTTGTTCTGAATTGAAGGTGGTACACGCGCCCAACCTTGTCCTGGGGGAATATTCAAAGACGGCTCAGAGGATCAATGCTAATGAAATATGCTTACTGCTGTCACATGAATGGACGGCAACGGCAAACCAAAGATGTTTGTTTGTGAAAATAATGGGCGACATGTCTTAAGTGGGGATAACATTGTGTACCTGCGGTATAGATCCTTTTTTTGTGGCTTCTGCTTCATTAAGTACAGATGATATTAATCGGCTTTATGTAAGAAGTTTTTTTTTGTATAGCAGGATAAATAATTGAATGTTGTATCGAGACAAGGATTACTACTTATTTTTGGGAATATTTAGCCGACGGGAATATTAAAGAGAAGACGACAATAAACATAAGTACGAGGAGTTACTAAGAGTTTAAGGCGTATCGAGACAATACCATCAAAAGCACTCACTTAATTGGATTTCGAAACTATTGTGGCCGTTTAAAACAATAAAACACTGAGACGCTAGGGGGTGAATATATTTTACGGTTTGGAATATCTTGTCCTTATCGACATAGTTTCTTCTTCATAAACGTGCTCCAGTAAGAAATGCTTAAAAGGATTAACCTGCAATACTCACTCAACTCAAAAACTTCCCTTCAGGGCAATTGTGATCCCGACCCAAAATTTATTGGATCAAGGATCTTATGTTTCAATAAATCAAATTTTCAGTTTATTAGGGTCCTACCAGCACTATGCTCTACGACACTTTTCCAAATCATATCAACCAAATCCAAAGTTGTTAGGGTACCTGGCCATATACAAGAGTTGCAGTAAGGTTTATGGTATAAAGAATTTAGCAAGTCGTTGAAAAATCTTAAGCATTTCGCAGCATTCTTCATATATCAATTTAACCAAGGCTGTCATAGCCGATAGGTGGAAAATTTATGAATTCTGGTTGAAGGCCTTACGAAAGAAAAACACCTCACCACGCTGCATCCTTAAAAATGTCACAGCATCACATTGCTCCCCTCTTTGTTTTAGTGTCCCGTGTAATCACAGCATCAATTTTTCCGGCCTTATAATGGCAATTCATATAAAATATAAAAAAATAAATAGAGTGGCGCAACAGCTCGAGGTGAACCAGGGCCAACCAGGGCCAACTTCTCAACAATGTATGCAGTGTGTGTTAATTTCTTCACATACCTACAATTAATTAACTACAGTTAATTTCTACATGCCTAGGAGACCTACAATTTTTTGCCGAATCCGAACGGCCCTTTGAAAAGGTTTTCAAGAGAAATAAAACTCTCGGAGGGCTTGTCTGACCTTCGCGGAGGTAAGGACCGTGAAAAAGAAGGAGTCTTTTTTTCAGGTGACGACGCGGTAGGATGGCAAGTCACATACAAAACTTTAATTTTTCCTCTTGGTCCTGGTAACAATTAACAGATTTTCGATGATGGCAGTTAAAATAGAGTTTCGGTACTGTTCTCTCTTGCATTATACCTGATCATGATGCAGTGGTTGGCGTGTCGGACTACGTTGCTCGAGGTCCGGGGGGCACCGGGTGATCCCAACCGGGCCAATACAATTTTTTTTATAGTTCCACTTTCACGAGGGTCTGAAAAATCTTCTGAGAGCATCTTTTGTGATAAGAGACCCTCGACTCGCCGTTCAGAATAGGCAAAAGAATGCAGGTCACATCCATGTGTCCCACAACTAAAACGCACGCTACATGCATGGTAAAGGGGAGTCAGCCAATGGCTCTACTGAGGCAAGTGCCGATTAGTTTTTCATTAATTTTTGCCCCGGATCGATGGAGGGAAAAGTTCAGTTCTCGAATGTCAGTTTACTGTAAGTTGACTGAAATGGCATTTAGATGTCAGAGTGAATCGAGTATGTGTGTTTGCTAAGTAAATCAATGGGTGGATTCAGTACCTCATGAATGTCTTTTTATTTGTCGCCACACCACATTGTCCCCCTCTTAGTTTTGTTCGTCGTGAACAATCACATTATCAGTGCTTCCGTGATAGTCGTGATGTAGGCAACCATATGAATAGCTCTCATTTCACTTTTGGTCCTCGTTGGATTCGAAAGACGACATAATCAATTCGCGTAATAACTTGATAGGAACCATTCCAGTTGTCCTGCAGTTTGGACGAATTTTCATCTCTACGGTCGGGATTGAATACCAGATCACTCATGTTGAGCTCCGGTGGCGTTGCTTTTGCATCACATCTGGTCTGCATGCTATCACTCCCAATTTTTATACTGCTCTTGAGCTTTCTGGTATGTATGTTGTTGAGTATTTCCTTAAGATCCACCACCTAGCCCTCTTCGCATTTTGGGAATACATACGTAACACTCAATTTAGCTTACCTGGTAGCCTGGCAGAGAAAATTCGTCCAAACAATTTCGGATGGAGTGTATCTAGCTGTGCTATGACATGCATTTAGTTAGGCCATAAGAAATGAAGGAATTCGACGATCCTGATTCTATTGCTTCTCGTCCAAAAAAAAGAATTTCGCTTCAAGGTTGTGTTAAAGCGTTCTGTCAACTCATATAATTTTAGGTGATGAGGTGCGGACCGTGTTTTTTGTAGATTGATGCTCATACCTCGACACAGCCTTTTATCCCTGATCATAATGTAATTCCATGGGCATATACTGAACCTTTACACCCAGAAGTCCACTGTCTGGTCCAAAATGGTTTTAGCTTTTTTATGTGGGATTTAAAAATACCTCAGAAAACTTGCTTAAGTAGTTCGCAACAACAAGGAGGCACTGATTTTCGTTATCAGTTTTCAAAAACGAAGTCCCTGCCTTGATAAGGGTAATATTTTATAAAGGGGCACCCACACTACCTCTTACTATGACTATGGTGTATGGTCGTCCCCTTACTAGTTGAGCACGTGTTGGACTTTTGAAGCCAACTCTCGACTTACTTGCCCTTAGTCCAAAAAAAAAAAACAAACTTTCTGTGACTTTTTCAAGTATTCCTACAAGACACTCCATCGTGCATTTCTGGTGGTAACATATGAGAGAAGATCGCTATCTGGACCTCATTTCTCTTTTTAATATCACCATCAGCAAGATCATCCTATAAATTTCTTTGCAGTCACGAGACAGCATAAAATTCGAAGACGGTATTCGAAGACGATCGTAAATTAGAAGGGATCGTCTGATAACATTATGGGTCTGATCATTGATACATCGAGCCGCAAATGTTTTGGAATTTCATTTTTCAAAGAAAGAAGAACTCTCATGAAAACAAGCTAGTTACAGGCTACGTTTGCAAAGCTTCGAAAAAAAACGGAAGCAAGGGTTGGAGATATCTTCTCAAAATCTAATTCTGTTTTTCACCCTATGCTTTAACCTAGCGTAAACCAGGGCTAGAATCGGCTAAGCTGATCTATGATGAAGTGATGTCACAAATAACAAAAATTCGTCTGCGTAAACTGTGATCATCACAATTTTCTTGTGACAGCTCCCGATCTTACTTCACAAGTCTAAATAAAGCAACGGTTCGGAATAATATTTTTCTGATCACATTACGCAGACGGATTATTTTGTTTGATCACATTGACTGTCACAAGATGTTAAAATCGCAGATCACCATAGCCGATTCCACCCCAGTACCTTGATGTAGTTCCTGATGTTGTGTATCTCCCTAAGATAAACCTAGAAAGCTCCTTAAGCTAGTAAGCTTCTTAAAAACTGACTGATTCGTAAGACAAAAAATGTCTCATATAATTTTTTTGAAGTGGTCGACCATCTAAGTGAAAAAAATGAGCTGTTAAAGATATCCATAGACCATAGGGGCAGAAGAAGCGAAGACTTTCATGATCCACATGGCTTATAGGCCAAATCGAGGTAGATTCTAAAACATCCATGACCAGTAAACATCTACGTAAGGTGGAAGTTCAGCTCCCCATGCTTCCTAGTGGTCACATAAGATCTTTATAAATGATCAGTCTCTGCGTCCATGATACTGAAAACTCAACCTCTCCTCTATAGTTACGCCACGGTATTTCTGCTTTAGAAACTATGACTCGGTCACCCAAAAGTTTACTCTTAGTGTTTTCGTTACTCGTTTGCTGCTGATGAGTACGTCTTGTTAATGTTGACCCATTCTAACTAGCCAATCTTGTACCATTTCTATGGCTTCATTCCAGTCATGCTCTAACTCTTCAAAAAATTTGGCCACTACAAAGATCTTTATGTTGACAGCTAAGAGAATAGTTTTTGAGGACCTGGGTATCCGGAGTTCTGCCACGTAACCATGTGGTAAACATAAGATTTCCGCATTGGTCCTAGTACAGAGCCTTGGAAGATGCCTAGTACCCGCCTTTCGGAAATCTACAGGTGGTTCACTAGACCTCCTTTTTTCGATCAGACTTTGCAAGAGGCCCGTACGAAGAGGGATCCTGTGGCTATTTACTGCATTTTACCAAGAGAACAAGTCTTTGTTTCTTCCATTGTTTTAGGAAAACTCCTTCCTTGGGGCAGGCGCGGACATCTGCAAATAGGTGTAGGTACCCATGATTGATGATTTGAGTAAAATATTGGTGAGACACCAGGGGTTTTTTCTTCTTAATGCTTTCGCAAAATTGATGAACTTCTTCTGTCGTGACGCTCGACCACCAACACCCTTGTCGTGCTTCTACTCTCCGCCTCCTCTATTCTCTATTGCTGTATAATGACAACGTCCTCGAAAACTACTGCGGACGTAGGCGATGGTTTTTTACCACCCGTTAACTTTGACATAACCAATTGGTGGTCTTAACTCCAGGAGTTTTGATTAGCTTGATTGCACAGCTCGTCGAAGCTTTTCTTCTGTCTTTGAAGTTTTTGGTTCCTTTGGGCGATTCTAAATCACTATTTTAGAACTTTATAATTTTTTAAGAACTTTTAATTTCTAAGCAGTGTAGAGACACTTTTGGCAAAATATGAGGCGTACTCCGAATAGGCTTGCTTGAATCTCTACCACCATGGTAAGACCAACCCTTGGAAACCTTTGGTTGTGCTGCCTTTAAATGTTCTGTAAAACTATTCCTTTAAGTTTCTGGCCTCGTGAAAAAGACACTCGATATTTAGAAAGACGGATTCCATTGTGGATGTCAAAATTTTTTGAACAAAATGCTGAATTCAGACCATTACTTACCCCAGTTTACAGTGTCAGTATAGAGTTTATTTGGCATATTTTAAAAAGGCATTCCCTAAAAGCTTTAAGCCATCATTTAGGCTCAATAAGATTGATCAAAGCGTTGCGTAGACGAAAGTGAAGGAAGAGGCTGAATGCTTTCATAAATACTGATTCTTTTGGTGATGCTTTTTTGTAATGATCCCGTAATCAAGGGTTATATGACCTCACTTAAAAATGCCTGAGCAATAAGAGGACAATGAAAACAGTTCCTAATGCTACACGTGTCACTAGCAGCGTTTTTTCGTGTCATTAGAAGCGTTGTTTTTTCAAATGTGCCTGTAGTCTGTGCTAAAGTTAGTGGTGGACAGTCCTGTCCTTGGGATAATGACCTTACGCGTCATCTTAAGATTTTAAAAAACAGAGCCTACAGAAAATGGCGTTGTAGCTTGGCTAATGAGGTGTTTAGAAGGCTTAAATCAGAGTTCAAATCTTCACTCCTTGTTACTTATCAGATTTACATAAGTGTTATACAATACAGCCTTAAATGAAGACCTGAAAAGTTCTGGAATTTCATTAATTCAATGAAAAAATCTGATGGTTACCCAGCCTCGCCCATCGATGAGGAATTTTTTAGTTATCTAAGCGAAACATCTATAAACCTGTTCAATAATATTGAAATCCCCGAAAATGATGTTCTGCAAGCTTTGAATAGCTTTGAATCGAGCCTCAGTCCAGGCCCTGATGGATTATCTTCCGTTCTCCTTAAATTATGCACAATACCTCTGTATAAAATCATATGCCACCTATTTAACCCCTCCTTAAAATTCAGCACTTTCCCATCCGTCTGGAAAAACTCTTTCATAATCCCTATTTTCAAATCTGGTAGGAAGAATAAAGTTGAGAATTATAGGAGGATCTGTAAGCAGTCTTGTCTCCCTAAGTTATTTGATTTGCCCGTCACGGAAAGCCTCTACTTTCACTGTAAATCCTTAATTTGTACCAATCAACATGGTTTTGTCAAAAAACGATCGATCGTCACCAATTTACTTCTATTCTTTAATTTTGTTGTGTCTGAAATCGGTAAAGGGAATCAAGTTGACGCCATTTATACTGACTTCAGCAAAGCACTTGATCGAGTTGATCACAAACTGCTGCTGTTTAAACTTAAAATATATGGTTTTCCCGAAATTTTCTTACGGTTGCTATCTTCTTTTTTAAGTGAACGTTTTCAGTTTGCGAAAAAACACAAAATCTGTGTTTCCTCCGGGGTCCCCCAAGGTAGTCATATCGGCCTTCTTTTGTTTATCTTGTTTGTTAATGACGTTGTTAAGTTTCTGCCTGAATGCCAACTGTTAATGTTTGCCGATGACTTCAAATTGTTCATGTCAGGTAAAAACGCCCAATGCTTTCATCTCCTGGATATGTATCTACAAAACTTTCATTTATGGTGTGATAAAAATCATTTGACTCTTAATGTGAGTAAATGTTATAACGTTCTCGCGGTGTGAAAATCCCTTAATGTTTACGTACTCCCTCGGTGATAATAACATCCCCCGAGTCTATTCTATCAAGGATCTCGGAGTTATTTTATACAACCACATATCTTTCTATGATCATGTTACCTTTATTTCAAATAAGGCTAACAGGGCCTGGGGTATATGATAACGCGTTATGCTAGATCAGTGAGATCCTTATGTTTTAAAAACTTTATATGTAAGTTTTGTAAGATCTATAATAGAATACGTATCGGTAGTTTGGAGTCCTTACTACATGGTGCACATCTCTAGAATTGAAGCGATCCAAAAAAGATTTCTGAGGTTCGCTCTCAGAAGGCTTCCATGGTCTGACTTTAACAATCTTCCCCCCTACCTATCAAGGCTAAAACTGATTAGCCTTGAGTCCCATGAATTGAGAAGGAAGGTCGCTAGAATCTTATTTCTCCTCAGGATTCTCATAAGCGACAACCCATCTGCCTACGACACATTAGATTTTTTAATATTGCACACTCGCGCACAAACTACCGCCGCTCTTCGTCTGTGAACGGTCTTATGATTGCATATAACGAAAATTTTTCAGAGAATACTAAGCTGTTTTCCTGTAATTCGACAACTAATACCCATCAATGAGTAAAAGTATGATTGGAAAGAGTATTGACGGACTATGATCTGCAATATTACTTTAACGTAACTCTATAAGTTGCATTCAAATTTCAAAGTTTCTTCTGAGAACATCCTCCGAGCACTTAAAAGTTCATCCTTCAAGTTCAGGTCCCACTCCAATACACAATCATAAGTAAACGGCGATTATACCCAGTCTAGATTCTATTTTTTATTATTGACCTCTGTCATATCATGTATACGTATACGTATATACGTTATAACATTGCGCAAAGCAGGACCATTGCAAAGTTAATTTATTACTTTATCGAAGTTTTGCAGCAAAAAAAATTTTACTTTCCCAACCACACAAGTTTGGCTTTCTATTCCGGAAGTCTTCCAACTGAACTGACAGCCAATGTAAGTGCATTTCTTGCCCAATTTCCACATACTCCCGCAGCAGAGTAGGTATAGCTCGTGTCCCTTTTATGAGCTGGCTCCATTAAGAGTGTACGATGCACTGTCATGGCGCGCATACAAAGTGCTTTTTAGAGGCACTCTCTGTGCCTTGTTCTAAAAACGGACAAAATATATTATTGTGCTCGATACCATAGCATAGAGTGTATATAACCTCTGCAGTGCCTTAACTTTGTAAATGTAAATTCCCTTGGTTATAAAGTGGAACACAGCCAGAATATATGGATCCGGCCAAATTGTTAAAGAGCCAAGTTTATTGTTTTATGTTTTTGGTTTGGGCTTTGCAAGTCAACACTATTGTTGCCCGAAATAGAGGAGTCATGGATTCCCTGTTGTTGTATGATATGGAAAGGTACCTGTTTATTATCCTTGTAGACAGGATTTTTGCATACGATGTTGTTGATTGAATGAGTGACTCAATTCCCCGAAAACTAAAACTCTAGACTTTGTGTACGCGTATGGAGAGGGGAGGCACTCATCGAATTTGGTTTTCCGGTGGATATAAGTAGAATTTTCGCAGCGTAATTGGATTTTTCACTCATGGGTAGATAAACCAGGATAGCTTTTATCATTTTATTACATCACTGCACATCGTGGAAAACGCACTACCTTCACGAAAATTGCCAAATTATTCGAGTCATATATCGTTAACGGTTCAGTTCCAAACGAATTATGATGTTTTCGTATTTCCCTTCTGAAAACTTTGAGTTTTGAGATTTTCCCCTTGTTGATGCCTTATGGCAAGCAGGCAGATAGCTTAGAAGAGTTTACCTGTGCCTTAATTGGACATCTCGGTGGTTGTTGCTCAAGATTTTTCTATGCTTTTTAGTAGGTAGTAGATGCATTTTAGACGAAATAGGTATGTTATGAAATAGTTGAGGGAGATCTTTTCAAGCTCCTTCAGGTATCCTCAAAGGATTTTCTTTTGTTGCAAATATTTAGTTGCTGTGTTAAGTCAACTAAATGTTGACAGTCAAAGAAAGAATCCGAGTATCCAAGATGCACAATCAGAGCCCAGGTCCTTACACCGACGTGCGTTTATCTGAACCTTTTTTAGCCCTGGCACGTCTGGCACGTTACTTTATTAAATCTAACAATAATTGGAGTCCTAAAATATTTTAAGCCGAATATAAGCGACAGTTTGAGAAGCTTTTTATGCCAAATTTATGTATTGGAAAGTTGGCCAGAGTCTTTATTTTTTTTTTTTTTTGTGGCAGCAGTTGAATATCAGATCACTCAATTAAACGATTCCGATTATGAGAAATATTGTCATCCATCGTCCAACTTCAGGAGGTTGAAATACTAATTTGTAAATTATTTGCGAATATCTATTTTGATGCATCAAAAGCATTTGAGGGGGCAAGAGAAAACGCTCAGCCCTTGGTAGACACTTTGAGAGCCTTGAACATAACGTGCATAGGTCTGAAATTTTTGCTTCCTGAATAGCCTCTATATTTTATAAGACAGCGGGTTTCGGTAAAAGATTTTTTGAATTTCTTTAGATAAGATAAATTATTTTGAATTGGATTTAGTTTTTCTGTGGTTGTCTGCTCAGAGCTGAGGTATCAAATTTTCATTAGAACCAGAACGAGAACTAAAATTCCCAGTCACGTTTGCAAAATTTAAAAAAAAATTACCTCTGGTGTGGTCCGATTTTTTTTCCACTCAATAATAGAACAAGATATTAAATTGTACGCAATAGTCAGTAGGACAAGAACAACTGAAAATCGAAGGCTGTCACTTAATGTCAGGTAGGACGAGATTCTGAAAAATTGCACCTCTGGTGTTGGTTTCTTAATATAAACTTATTTTCAATCGAAGAACAATGGCCAGAACTATTGGTGTTGATTTGTATTTATGCATTGAAACAACTTTTAGCGACCATGGTAAAAAAATTAGGATTTAAACTAATCAATGATTACTTGGATGGCAACAATAAGAAAAACCATGAGTCAGTGGAATGAAACTCAGAAGACTAAAAAAGAATCATTCAGACGGTTCTGCGAAACACTTGAACTCTTGCCCAAAACTAACTATCCTGGATCAAACATTTTTAATCTTCTGACAATCTGAATCTTCTGACAATGAACGTATTGAATCATTTGTTTAAATCATTACTTTTTCTCATCAACAGCACAGTTACATATTACTATTTATTATGAATTGTTATGTTTATGATTGAATCACAAAAATTTTTTTTTCGTCTTTAACTATTGTTTTCTTTTCTTTTTTTTAAAAAAAAAATGTGAATTTAATAAATTAATACTGATTGTCACCCCACAACAGATATCAACTGAAATGTAAATCTGGATGTGTCATTCACCACTAACTTTTAAGTTAAGGAATGATAACTAATATTCCATTTATAAAAATTGTTAGGTTATGTTTAAGTTTATTATAAATGAATAAATTAAATACAAATACAAATACAAATACAAATACAATTACCCTATCTGCCCGAATTGAACAGATCAGTCTGTTTATGAGGCAAGACTGAAAAAGTGCGAGGAAAATGTACGACCTCCATGCCGTGCAATGCGCCATTTCTTCCCTGAAGCCATTCAAGGCAGCAGGAGAAGATGGCTTATTTTCGGCACTGTTACAAGGAGGAAGAAGCTTACTGGTACCCATACTGGGGTAAGCTGTAGCTTGGTCTACAGTCACATACCCAAAAACCTGGCTAAAAATAACGGTTTAATTAAATAAAAAAGCATCCTTCCGCTTTTAAAGACTAATCGTCACTATCACTGTTGGTAGCAGCAGTTTTTATACCCCATCCCATAGGATAGGAGGTATAAAAAGTTTGTCATATAGTTTGTAACACGGTGAAATAATAATGGTAGACCCCCAAGACCTTAAGGGCATATGATCGAGAGCGAATTCTGAATCGAATGAGCCATGTCCGTCCGTCTGTATGTCACATGTTTTTAGGCCTTAAATTTTGAGCTAGGGTGCTGAAACTTCGTACGTAAGGTCCACGTCATGCGAAGCAGTACAAATGTAAAAAGTTTTGAAAACCGCTTAAAGACACGCCCACAATCGGTCTAAATGTGCAACTACCTCCTGAGTTTTCAAAACTGTAAGACGCTCTAAAAGGCTTAAATTTGACATTTAGCATCTGCTAATAAATGTAAGACACAAAAAAGACAAACTTAATTGGTAAACCTCTTCTAGTGGGCATGGTATCTATTTTAAGAGTACATTTTGAATTGCAGTTTACTCAATATTTTTGCTCAAAATTGAAAAAAAATTGCTTAATATTTTATGAAGAAAACGCTTAGTCCCACATTTTTTTCATACAAGACTTTGGGCCACGCCCACATTTGGAGGCAGAATTGAAAAAAACCTAAAATTTTCCTGAAAAACTTAATTTCGACTGGTCTCGAGCGTAATTTGGAAAAGCATGAAAATAAAAAAGTAGCAGGTTAGGTAAACGAGACTTCAGTCCAGATTTCGTTTATATAAAGTTTTTAGCCACGCCCCCTTTTAAGGGTCGATTTTTCAAAAATATTGAATTTGAACCAAAAAATTGCATTTTTACGTACATTTAAGTGTAACTTGGATATATCTGTGGTTTGTTCTGCCTATTCTTCCCTATAACACCAAATGATCGATTGGTTAAGAAGTTACCTGAAAAATTATACGCTATAAGGGTAATCGTTTCAGTGTGAACCACTGATGCCAGCCGAATTTCCCGTGCCTGCTGGACCCCATGTATAGAAATTCGCCTTGAGAATGGGCGAGGTGGAGTTGGTATGCAAAAGTAAGCTCTACGAGCTTTATGGCAAACCGGGTTAGCAAAGGGAGAGAAAGGGAGAGACATAAACTTATACAAATTGTTGATTGGTAACAACGAAAGTACAAGGCCACGGTAGCTTTCGCCTTTTAGCCCGCAATGCCTGATATATTTGGGAAAATACACAAAAAAACGTTGTGTTCCACTGCAGACGCTTTACGGAATAGAGAAGCAATATTTTGAGTCTTCACTGTATTACAGTTGAAATGCTGAGGTCAGTGGACACTGTTATAATACAAAACCCGGGAACTTATGCAAAGAGGACAACTCTTGGAAACAACCATGAAACCTTGGAACTTCTGCTCAATACACACTTCCCGGGTGCAAAGACATAACAAGCTAACAACCACTCGATACAACAGACTGTCACCCTTCATTATCCATCGAAGAACAGGCAGTTATCGCTGCTATAGCGATAAACTAAGGATAAACTAACATGGGCAATAAAATCCTTCCTTCCTCTCAAATCAGCGGGACCGAATGGTATAATACCTGCCATGGTGCAGAAAACGAGTGATGCACTCATTCCTTGGCTCAAGGACATCTACATAGGGTGCATAACTCTGAGGTATATCCCAAAGAACTGGCAAGATGTGCGTGTGGTCTTTATTCCTAAAGCGGGAAAACGCGACCACTGCAAAGCAAATGATTACAGACCCATTAGTCTCTCATATTTTTTACCTAAGATCCTGGGAAGGCTGATAGATCTGCGGCTAAGGATTTACCTCGAAATCAATAAGCACCTCAAAAATGCACAACACGCCTATACTAAGGGGAAATCCGTGGAAAGGGCGCTATATGAGGTGACGAGTACAATCGAGAGGTCCTTATACAACAAAGAATTCACATTGGCAACCTTTCTAGAGCAAGAAGCAGTGTTCAATAATCTTTAAAATAGAAACCATTATCTCATCCCTGGAGGAATATGGCATCGATTCCCACTTGACGAATTGGGTAAAGACAATGCTTAAAAGCAGAGTCATCAACTCTAATCTGGGAGACTTTTTCATTAAGAAAACGGTTGAAAGGGGAACCCCACAAGGAGGGGTGCTTTCACCCCTTCTATGGAACATCTCACTCAACAAAAGGAATTCTTAATTATCTCGTTAAAAGAGGAATAAAAGTAGTCGCTTACGCAGATGACATAGTTCAACTGATTACAGGCAAATTTCTTCCAACAATCAATGAACTTAGGGAGTCTGTGTTAACAGATTTATTAGATAGGCAGGGAACAGTGGACTTAAAGTCAACCTGTACAAGACAGATATGGTCCTGTTTACAAGGAAGCGGGTTTTGGATAACTCCTATTTGGATAACTCCTAAATTAAATGGGACGGACCCTGGAAGCCAAATATCTTACCGTTTTGTTTGACTCTAAACTGAATTGGAAACGGAATACAGAGGAGAGAACGAAAGAATGAAGAAAAGTAGAGTCTACAACCCAAAATAACAAAGTGGCTCTATACAGCGGTTGTTAGACCTATTCTTACCTGGATCATGGTATGGTGGGAGGCGTGTAAAACGAAATCTTACCTCAATTATCTGAAGAAGGTAGAAAAATTAGCTTGCTTAGGTATCACAGGTGCATTAAGATCCACGCCTAAAACAGGTCTGGAAACAATGCTGCACCTCCAACGTCTGGAGCTTTTCACAAGAAATGTGGCGGCAAAGGCCTGGAGCAGGCCTCAGACTAAGAAAAAACAACCTCTGGAAATCACAATGTCTAGGACACTCGAATAAATGAAAATGGGTCTGAAACCCGTACGGATTATAAGAAACCTCAATTTGACTTCGATAAAAGATTCAAAGTCATTATACCAAGTAGGCAAGAGTGGGTAGAGACTTATGTTGACATCAAAGGTATCGCTGTCTATACCGATGGTTCGAAAACAGAACACGGAACAGGTTCAGGAGTCTTCTCGGAAACACTGCAAATCAACCAGTCATATCAACTTAATGACTACTGCAGTGTTTTTCAAGCTGAGATTTATGCGGTGAAGAGAACTGCACAGACAATTCAATCTATGGATCTTCCAGCAACGGAAATCACCATATGTGTTGATAGTCAAGCAGCACTTAAAGCCCTGGACTCCAACTTCGTTTACTCTAAGTGTGTCAAGGACTGCCTCATGGCATTAAAGGAAATAAGCCTCCACACAGTTCTACTCTGCTGGGTTCCTGGGCTCGTTGGCGTGGCCGGAAATGAAATGGTGGACGAACTGGTCAGGAAAGGTTCTGATATGGACATAACGATGGCTGACCGACGGGTTTATCTCCCTTTCAATACAGCCAAAAGTCTTATAGATCAATACACGATCAAACTAGCCGGTGAACGTTGGCAACAGTCTAAAGATTGTATCATAGCTCACTGCTTATGGCCAGTACTCGACCTAAAAAGAACAACGACCCTTCTATCTCTCAGTAGAAATTTCATAAAAACACTCGTTGATGTAGTCACGAGAAACTGCACCATTGGTGTCATGGCTACACGAACGGGAATCGTTGCGAACGACGTCTGCAGAAGCTGTTGGGATGAAAAAGAAATAGAGTCAATAGAAAACTTTCTTTGCCACTGACCAGCTCTCCAAGAACGACAACTAACCTTTTTAGGAGTCAGGTTTTGATAGCCTGGAAGACCTGGCAGGAATATCACTACTGACCCAAAAAGATTTATTAAAAGATCAGGCTGGTTCAGTTAACAAGACATATGTCAAACCATGTTTGTCTGGCCACCGAGTGAACCTGCACTAATTCAAACAACCCTTCCAACCTTACCTAACCCATAGTACAAATCGAGCTGAAGAAGGCCAGTTCTAATATCTAACCCCTTATATCTACCGATTCCCTTAAATCGGTTTCAGCAAATCATTGAAGATTTATTTTAAAGCTAACCAAATATCATGGTCGAAAACGAACCTTTTAGAGCAGAGAAGAGATTCTCGAAACCCCTGAACTAGTGGAAACTTTGACATAGCCTTTGTTTTCCGATCTGGATAAGTCACCGACATGGTGCAGCCTTAATATCCTGAAAACTTCTCTATCTCTTCACAGCTATACAATTATTTCACCAATGTTGCTTTGGTTCCCAGACAAGTTACACGTAAACTAAGGCTCTGTGTTGATTTTATTGACACATACAGGAGCCTTTATACCCCAGAATTGGAAATCTCTATCCTTTCAAAGCGCTTAACGAACATAGCTAATTAAAAAACGCATACAAGCAGTTGATCAAAATTGAAAAAAAAATATTTCACAGTCGCAATATTTTTGTTAATTCAAGACTATAAAGACATAAACCAGACAAGCCCTTAATAATTTACGAAAAAATCACTCATCAAAGGCAGGTACGGTCACGCTAACATGAATTTTCTTCCACCCATCAGAATCCTTCTCGTCAGAACTTCAGGCAAAACTAAATAAAAATTCATTCATCAATGTCAAAAATCAACTCTTTTTCTTCATGCTTCAGGCATTCCTAAGAACAAGCCTCACCGTGTCGCATTGTGACCCTTATTTTCCCTGACCGCAAAGTGCTTAATACAGTTGCGCCTTATTCAAAGGCTTCAACAGGTGGCAATTTAGCGAGTTCATTGAATGTCCTTTCCTGCCTCAAACATGCATGATTTATTTGAACAACTCGACAGTGAAAGTGTATACACGAGAATATAGGTCAAAAGGTGTTTGTTTTTATGGAAAAGGATAATATAGAAACAAAAAATACACCAGGCTACCGCACCCACCCGTCGGGATTTGTAAGTTTGGAAAGTAAATCAACGTCCCAGCACCGGATTTCCCCCAATTGGCCAAATGTTATCGCTGTCGCTGGGGATGGATGGGACAGGTCTCCCGGTTTATATGTTTTTTTTTTATATTTAGTCAACCCTTATAAATAAGTTAGTGCCTGGGCAGGTTCCATCTCGTTTGGTCTTTTTGTCGTTAATTTATGAAAAGGGTCACTTAACTGTTCAATAAGAAACCCGGTAAATTTATTTGACACTTTTTTTTTTTGATGACAGGGTGAAGCAATGAGAACGATGGTTTGATGGTGAAAAGTTATCGGGGCCTAAGGGCAGGTTAACGATGCTCTCGATGGGGTGGGTTGGGGTTGTTTTTTAAATTCATTTCTTTGGTACAGACTTTCTTTTTGTGAATGTCATCGAGCGTTTTGGTTTTGACGATGCCAGTCACGTTCGGGCACGTGTCTCTTTGGAAGAACGCGTTTCTATTCAATGTTTTTGTGTCATTAATTGGTCCTGGGGGGTACTTTCGGAGGAGTTTTATTGTGTCAAATGGGGGCTCAATGGGCAGTTGTGTTGGTTGTTAGATTGCAATTTCGCTGGACAGACATGTCAGCATAATGGTGTCGTAGAGACTATAAAGCGAATAAGTACCTGCGAGTATATTTTAGCTTTTATCTAGACTCTAGAGGATATAAAGGTGTTTTGCTTCATTAAGGATCCGGGGCTTGGGTTGTTGGCGCGTGTGGATATTATTAAAAGCCTTAAATTATGTAAACTGCACGCTGTTTTTTCACTTACGAATGTTGTGCAGACAAATCTACAAAGCTCCTATAGCATTTTTCGTAAATACGTTTTGGTCTTTATTAGACCAAAAAAGGGAAGTTCAATATCAGGCTTGCATACTGAGTCAATCCTTTTTGCCTTTAAACATTTTTAAGAACAACAAGCCCAACAGTTTCGATAGCTTCTCTGCGAAGCTTCTTGAATACGATAATGATGTTGTGTTGGTCATGCACCAATTTATTAACCAAGTGTGACTGTGTGAGTGACAGAAAGTATACCCTATGACTGGGCTATCATGCTATGTGCCCCAAATTCAACAGAGGGGATAATATAATTTCCGACGCACTCTTAAACCTGCTTGGCGTACTTCAATGACCTCATTGTTGTAGGGAAGACGTTTGCTGAATATTGCGAAATCTTGAGGGAGGCGTTCACACGACTTCAAGCTAAAGCTTGAAGCTCAAGCTAAAGAAAAATGTGCTCCTTAGATTAGAAGTGAAGTAATTCGGGCATGTGATATCGTCAAATGAAGAAACAACGAATCCAGCGATAGAGAAAGCCATGAGAAGTTACCCAGTTTCCGAAGACAAACACCAGCTGAGAAGTTTTCTCGGCCTAGCCACGTTTTTGACATCCCCTTAGATTTGTAAGGAATTTTGCCAGGATTTCGCAAAGTGTCTAACCAGGTCAGATGAGTGCGAAAGAAGAACATATAAAGCAGCGACTTTGTTATGCTTTAATACTAGCTTTACTCTATCTCTGGCAAGACATTTCTTGTGGACGCAGACGCTTATAATGTGGGTGTTGGCGGAGTTTTGTCGCAGATACAGGATGGGCAAAGAAGCATAAAACATCCGTTAAACAGTGAACAATCATCCCGTCACCACGCTCGGTGAATCGCGTGTCTTAAAAAAAGTAAATAAATATTATAAAGTGAAAGAAAAATGTTTGGTCGTGGCAAAGGTGGGAAAGTGAAGGGAAAGGCAAAGTCCCGCTCTAACCGTGCTGGTCTGCAATTCCCTGTCGGCCGTATTTATCGTTTGCTCCGCAAGGGCAACTACGCTGAACGTGTTGGTGCTAGTGCTCCGGTGTATCTGCTCATGTCATGGAATTCTTGGCCGCTGAAGTTTTGGAATTGGCGGGAAATGCTGCTCGTGACAACAAGTGACAAGAATTATCCCCCGTCATTTGCAATTGGCCATCCGTAACGACGCGGAATTGAACAAACTTCTTTCCGGTGTTACAATTGCACAAGGTGGTGTTCTCCCGAACATTCAAGCTGTTTTGTTGCCCAAAAAGACAGAAAAGAGTGCTTAAATGAGTTTTTGACATTGAGGCTATAACTACAAAACCGTCTTTTTAAAAAAGCATATTTCAGCCAATTTTGATACCAACTAGAAAGAAATCAATACATAACCAGACGAAAACTCCTTGCTATAATACTGGCGACAAAGGATTACCATAACTTCCCGTATGGCTAGAAGTTCATCTTGCCATACGCAGCTCTTACTTCAATTACAAAAATGCGGAACGGGAAGCTGCAGGATTGACCGAATGGTTGCAAACTTACGATTTTGGATCGCAAAAGATTTTGGATTATCGCAAAGGAAGACTGAGCTCAATTTTAAACACTAAAAGGTGAAGAAAGAGGAGAAGAACGAAGTTCTTTGCGTTCAGAGAATAATAGGTAACTGAACCTGAAGAAGGCTGAACAAGAAGATCCTGACTGTCTGACTATCTTCTTCAGGTTCAGTCAGGATCTATATAGGGAGAAGCCGAATGCTAGAGATACCTGTGGCAGAAGTCCTACCTAAAAAAGGCATATACTGGGCGCTTGGGACTATTTTCATGTGCTAGATGTTGTTTTGCGAAGAAAATGACGAACGGAAGATCCTTTTAGACGCAACTTGATCAGTCGAGAATACAAGAGATTCTAAGGCAAATCCGGTAGGCATTTGGGAATCAACAAGAATTGGCATTTGGGAATGGGCAACGGTGGGCATTTGGGAATCAACAAGAAAATGGAATGCGTGTTGAATCGCCATCCTTGTTATTGTGGACAACTTCAGCAGGTGGCCTGAGGCTTTGTGATCCCAAGCCAAGAAGCTCAAACAGTTGTCGACCAAACAGTGGGCTACTGCGTGTGCGGGTTCGGTATGCGTATGAGTATAGTACTACATTACGATTAAGGACGAAACTTCCTGTCGGACATATTCCATGAGGTGTGTGCATCAATCGGGTTACAGAAAACACGGACTATCTTTACCAGCAATCAGATAGAATGGTGGAACGTTTTAACGCGACTTTGAAGGAATATGTTTTAAAGTCATGGACTAGAATCAACAGGATTGTGATCAGCGAATTTCTTTGTTTCTGTGTCCTGCCAGCGATGCGATTCATATAGTACAACACTACATCTGGATACACTACACCTGACGAACTACTAGGGGTTGGCCAGTGAGCTAAAACTCGGATTTCCAATATCGAAGACCCAAAATCTTAGAAAAAATATCAACGACATATACCAGAGGACCAGATGGAATATAAAAATTGCGAGTGATCGCACGAAGACCAGATATTATGGAAGGCACCGGAAATTAATGTGGGAGAATCTAGTTTGAATCTGGAGAGAATAGGGAAATCACCGGAACTTCAGCAGTTCTGGGAAGGTCGCTACCAAGTAGTTACGCATATTAATGATATCGTCTTCCGCATTCAACGAGGACCAAGACAAGCAATGATGATTTGATTGTTCGTGATGAACAAAACTAAGAGGGAGGCAACGTGATGTGGCTGCAAAATGCAACGATTTCACTTTGGCATTGACTACAGTCGTAGCCTTGAGGCTAAGTTTATGGATGAATGGGTTAGCTAACGACCAAAATTGATGAATTTGAAAATATAACAATATACCAACCCGCAAAAGTGGTTTTTGGGCTTACGACGCTATTGTTCCATATTTATTTAAGAGCGGTGCTCGGAAGCCCATTGCCTTAATTTTTGGTTTAAGTCGGATAAAGTTTGCCCGGCAATACAGCCCGGCCACACAGCTTACGACACTTTAGAAATTCTGCACGAGTAATTTGAAATCATTGTGATCTCATGTGAAAGGCATGTGCACAGGCCACCAGGATCAAGCGTTTTGGCCCCATTAGACATCTTATTGTGCGGTTTTTGTCAATTCTCAGGTCTATTTCAATAAGACACAAGCCATCGCGTCCCTACCATCGATCAAATTCAGCTTTATTTATGCGAACGAATCATGGAAAATCGTACATTTTGAATAGGTGCCACCTAGAACCCGCGGCAGATATTTGAACCGTGTTATTTTTCATACTTAATGGCTGCAGCAGGGCTTTCAAAAGGATACAAAATGTAGATGATATTTCACACACACTTTGTTTTATTACAGTTTTAAAATATGAAGCGCTTAAGGAAAGATCCTGTAGATCTTCTCTTATTATGTTTCCATGCAAGAGCTGAGCAGTCGAGTAGTCACCAGCACCAAGTCAAGTAGTCGAGTTCAAAGGGATTTCAAATGAAGTTCAACTGACAGATGAGTATACCTCTGCGCACATCGAAGCCTTTACCCTTAGCATTCACACAAAACTGTAAACCTTCTTCATAAAGTTGGACGCTACTCACACATCATAACATCTGGTCATTCGGTGTGCCCGGCGACTCCTCAACTCGCGTTTCCATTCATTATTTTGACTCTATTCCAGTCGCAAAGCATGGCGACTGGAAGAAGTTCCATGGCGACTGGTTGACTTAAAAGAAGTTTCGACTAAAATAGCATTTTCATGCATTTAAAACCGACTCAAATCGCGTATCCTTGCATTTAAAGCAATGTTCGACCTTGCATGGAAACGTGATATTTAGTAGAATATAGAAGTTAAACTTGACGTGATAAAAGAAAACTACGTACAGCATACCTGCTTAGCTCCAAATCCGCATAGAAGTTGCAGGCAACATAAATTTTGTTTAGAATTGTTCCCCTTTTGTTTCAAAAGATTCATTACGTCCCCACCTTAAGGCGAGAAATGACTGAACGAACCGATCGACTCGCTCACTGAGCAAACCAACAAATGAACTGTCATTCCAGTCAACTGACAATAAACTGAAATTCGAATTTTCCTCCATTGGAAAAACACCAGAGTAAAACTACCAAAAACGTAATATCGAGAACCTGGTTGATTTTGTATACACAGGTAGTTGACCCCGCAAGAAGCAGGTTTGTTTGAACCTTTGAATTATGCACATCCAGAAATAAAGTGAAAAGTTATTGAATTGAAATAAAGTGTGGAATGTCTTCCCAGGTTGTGAGTATCTCCGTCATATTTCAGACTTAACTTCGGTTATATCTGTCCTTTTTAGGGCTGCAACAAAAGGACAGATATAACCGCCAGATAATATACGATATTTAGCCTGGATTTAAATATCGTATATTATTCATTGAACATAATTAACGATATATAAATCCAGGCTAATAAACTTCATTATGTCATATCGCAGGAAGAGTGCAGGAAAGGATATTGAATAGTTCGTTATGGACGAATTCCAGCACTTACCTGTTCGTTTCTTTAACTTTGAACTGTTTGCATTTGGAATAGTACTTTAAAGTCTTTCTAATTCAGTTTCATTAACTCAAAATTATATTTTCAAATAAACACGGCATAGTTCCACGTCTAAATTTCTAGACGAGCAAAGTCTTAAACCTCTCAAAATGCAATTAGCTAATTAGACGTCCTGTGTAACCCATTGCTCGTTTCGCAGGGAAATGCCCATTCAATTTAATTTCCTGGAGTAACATTTATGTAGCTATTACGCTTTCCGAAATTCACTTCCAACTATGTTTCAAGACAATAAAAACTTTTCTTCCGAAAACTTACTTCAAATTCATCGTTCGTCCCTTTAAGTCTCTTAAAAACAAAACTTCCAACCATAAATCCAACAACTCGCAATTCAAGGGCTCTGTGTTCGGTTGAAAACAACATCCTGGGTCCACAGAGCAGGATACCGCAGGTGGTCTTTTCCCTACGATGAGTTGGTATCGGCGGGGTATTGTTGGGTAACCTGGTGCGGTGCACAGCGACTGAGACTCCCAAATAAGCCATCATTACTTATCTAGGGGGCATAGGTTGAAATATTTCGGGCAAGGATATAATTCCTTTTTAAAGGAAAAACACCAGTAAAACCAAGTCCGTAAATGGGTATCTGAAGTGGCTCCTTCACACCGGTATATGAAGGTTTAAACATTTAAACGAATTATAATACCTTGAACCTACTTTGAAGAAGGATATCCCTCCATATTATATAGCTCTCTCTCTGTCTCGAGGCCATTGTATATGTGGGCCTAGTATAATAAAATTAAGAACATTATGTGTGAGTGCTACTTAAAGTTTAATGTTTAATACCGCCTCGCCGAGCCTTTTGTGCGTTTTGTTTCTCTGCTGATGTTTTTTAATGATCCTGAGCGCGACCAACGTACATTTTAATATTGCCTCGCAGGAACCACGCAGGGGCTGCTGAGATACACAAAAGAATGCTCTTAGAAAAGCCCAAACATGCTCGCTTAATCTTTTATTGAATATCATAGCAATAAAATATACAGACAGCCGGCAAGGATACTTCTATTCACTGCTCGACAGCCCAGATGCTTATAAGAGTTTCATTCTTGGAAATATTCACAAAGATGCCTGCGGCTCAAGAGGATGCTGGGGGTTTTGCGGTGGAAACCATTAATATCGGCATAAATTAGGAACGGAAGCTACTTGTCGTGGATTAAGGTATTAAAGTCTTCATTTTTCTTCCTTGCGGGCCAGGCAAAATGGGGGGGGTTCGGTTGTTTTCGTTTTTTCGGGATAAAGGCAAAGCGAAAGCCCTGAAATGAAATGAAAATAAGGCCTGGGTTGACATGTACCTATGCCTATATCGAAGAGTGGTTGGAACAGTGCTTAATGGAGGACGAAGCTTGATGGGGATTTAACAGGTTATTAAAAAGTCTCAACCGCTACATTTCATTTGAGGTGACTTAAGGGATTTGCGGGCGTATTTTTCGGCATAATGGTGAAAAATTATTAATTACGCAGGCATTGGTTCCAGTGCGTCGGGGGATGGAAAGAAGTTTCGAAGACAATTAAATCTGTTATTGATGGTCAGGCAGGCGTTGAGGACTGAAGTTCAATATCGTTTCTATTCTTATAAATTAGGGCTTTGGTTTCGAAAACAATGGAGATAGATAAATTCGAGTGTAGCTTTTTGAACAAAATTTTATTACGAATCTAATCACTGGACGGACGTCAAGGAGCAGTCATTAGTTCCATCCTAAACTTAAAAAAACCATTTGTTTTTTATTGCTTTTTATTTGGTGTGGGACACCAAACCTTCGAGAGCTACATATTTTATGAGAGGTTTTTAAATTCCTTGTTTAGAACCTGCAAGAAATGGGGTCCCCATTTTTGTAGAATAACTTTTAAGCGCGCGCGTCCGAATCTTAGAGTTTTGAGAAGTTGGGATTAGATTATTAATTTAGGGGGCTTTAAAAGTCCGGTTTACCTTCTCTGTTTGTGGAGTTGGTTTCAAGGTTTTCTTTCATCTCTTGGAGAGATTACTTTAAATAACTTTTTTTGAAAGCCGTATTCTGGAAGCATCATCCAGACTCACGCTAAAGGGGGTTTTCAGATTGTGAGACGTTAAACAGAGCTAACTGGGCAGACTTTGTAGGAATGGGAGTCTGTTGTTCGAATAGAACAGACAATGACTGCTCTTTCTTGTTTCCATTAGGATAGGTAGTTTGATTAGGTGTAAGTCCTAGGTGTAAGTCCTAGGAAGCGAAGACAACCCGTGATGTAGATTCGAGCTAGGTTTTTGCATTCGCTGTAGCTTTTAGACCGTAGTGACTTTTTTTTATCTTTGTTCACCAGACCAGCGGGGCACAGGCCATTGCTGGCCTAACAACTAATGTACATCCTGCCAGTATATGATCCGGGATCTTAGAAGTTTAAGTATATCGGTTTTTTTTGCAAAAATGATAGATCTGATAGTGAGTTATTCCGCAGGATCCGCAGATAAAGGAACTGCGCCGCCTGGTCATCAGAAAGGCTGAGCTTGCAGTGAAAGCAAAGATCTCAGTTTTTAATTCAGTGTTCGCTCCAACCCTCTATGGTCATGAAATTTGGGTAATGACCGAAAAAGAAGATCGCAGGTACAAGCTGCCAAAATTTGATTTCTCAGGTGCCTTTGCTGGTGTTACTCGAGCGGGTAGAGTGAGAAACGTCAGTATTTGTAGGAATCTCAATATTGAGCAGCTACTTCTCCCATTGGAACGACAAAGTTCTAGTTTCGAGACGTTGCTCGCATGCTTTCCCACAAACTTTTTAGATAGGTCACGTTAGCCGAGGTTCTAGCTCGTAGCCCTCTAGAAGCCAAGAATGAAGGTGGTGGGATCAAGCAAGAAACCTGATCAGGTACCAACCTGAGGATTGCTGGTGTTAGTGGCGGATGGTCGGGAATGGTAGAAAGACCATTTAGCCACACTCGGCCCGCGACTATTTAAAGGTTAAGCGGCCAAGAAAGTGATGATGATGGTGATGATGATTATCTTAAATTCGGCCATTGACAAGTGTAGAGCTCATGACAATGAATGCTGTTTCTGTTTCTGGTGTTTCTCGACTTGAAGTTGATTGGTCTCTTCCAGGATTTTTCTTAGCGTGGAAATCTGGTCCATGGTCAATCTGCTGGGCCGGAAGCCTTACTCATATGTGCGGATTAGTGTGTTGCAGAACAGCTTCAAACAGTACGTTTGATAGGATCTTGTGTGATATTTTACAGAGGTAATATGCCTCGAAAGTCTTTGCAACACACAGAGTCGCCTTTCGCGAAGATGGGGGAAATTATAAAAGCTGACTGTTCAGTCGTTGGGTAAGGCATACTTCCGTCACCTTGGTTAATGATTTGGTACATGCACCCCACCAAAAATAAGCCCAGAGCCGGTCGCCGTCTTTTCTTTATTCCCTATATTCCCATTCTCTCTACAAGTCTTTCGACACACCGATATAAGCTGTCGGTTTCTACTGCTTCGTTCGTAATTCTACATTCTAAATTCCAATATCTTGCTGCAAGCTTTTAGCACCTCTCGCAGAGACTATCTCTCGTACAATATTATGTTGCAGGATATTAAAGGCTATAAGGCCAGACCCTCAGTTTTAATACCCCATCCCATAGGATAGGAGGTATATCAAGTTTGATTCATAGTCTGTAACATAGAGAAATAATCATCGTAGACCCCCAAGACCTTAAGGGCATATGATCGAGACCGAATTGTTAGTCGAATGAGCCATGCCCGTCCGTCCGTCCGTGTGTCGGTAGTCTTTAAGCCTTAAATTTTGAGCTAGGAACTTGAAACTTAATATCTGTTCTTTCTAGGTCCCGAAGCAGTACAAGTGTACAAATTTTTAAAATTCGCCCACTGACACGCCCACTTTACTTATTAGCATGAAAATTCAAAATTGTCGTAGGAAGCTGAAATTTGGTACGCGTTATCGTCGCTTAAGTGTATTGTGATTGACATTTCAAAAAAGGCAAAAACCGCCCCCTTTTGGGCGTGGTCATATTTCATTTACATTTTATTAATCATTTTTTATTCGATACATTTTCTTTGAATCCAAAAAAATCGCGCTATAAAATATTCAGATATGTGTGAAAGCTATCAACTGAAATGAATACATTTTTGCCACGCCCACTTTTGGGGGCGTTTTTAAGTATAAAACAAATTTTTAATGTGAAAAAGCAATCAACACGTGTATATCGCTTCTGATAAAAAATAAAAACAAAAAAACAATGTAATTGAAAAGGGGTGGATGCCACGGAGAAGATTCTTTAACTGGGAAATTCTAAGTACAGTTGAAGTTAACAGAAACTGAAATTTAACAACCAAGATTTATGACACAATTCGGAGCTTGAAAGTGGTCAATTGGGATGGGGTATCCAACGATTCGCCTAAGCGGATTGTAACCCTCCCACTAGTTTTTATCATTCTTCATGCCATCCTTCAGAGATTAATGTCGTCTTTGCGGACGTGTTTTCCTTAATGGCTCTACTTAAATTTCACTTGGTTAATTTAAGGTTATCTAAAGTCTGTTATCAATCTTGAACTCTGTCCTTACAGCCGGTATATAATTCTGAGTTTCTTTATAAATTTCACCTTATTGCTGTTTTTTCTTCTCTCTTCTCCGCATTGATGCATCGCACTCTCCATAGTGATAGTATGCTGTAAGTGTTGACCATCTGAAGTTCCAACCACAGTTTAGTAGCTACTAAGGATTCATACCAAAATTGGTAACCCCTGCAATCTTCCACCCTTGAGGCTTATGGAGGACTTAAGGGGCAAATGTACGGACTTATACCGAAATCGGTTGAACCTGCCTCGTCCACTCATGGAGTTCTATTGACCACCCATAATATTGTTGATACAGGTTCATACCAAAAACGATTACCCCCGACGTCAAGTTATTCCTTATAGTTCATTCCAACCCCACCATCCCATCCTCAAAGCAAGTTCCTATCTGATATCGAAAAGTCAAGAGACGGGAGCCCATCCAGGGACAACTCCGCTGACTGTGTTTCACACCAAGAAGATTACCCCCACCCTTAATTAACTTTTTTGGGTAAGTCCCTAACCAATCAGCCATCGTTTGACCTTCAGAACAGGCTTTTACCCAAACTACGGTCCTACGACAAATTTTTTCAGAATAAACCTTCTTTGGTCTAAGTTTTGCCCTGCCGAGCGGGGATGGTCACCTAACCATAACCTTACCTTGGTCGTCAGGTATTCAGTATCTCACCAACCGAGTCTTTGCGTATTGCCAACTGTTGGTCACTGTGCGAGTACTGCTTCCTAATACTCCTTTTTATGTTTCCTTGAATGTAGCCATACCAACCCTCCCGACACTTTTTGCTTACTCCCGATAAAAGCAGACTTTCGATAGGCGCGAAAATGTTTACAGTAAAACCTGGTCTCGACTGTTGGTGATCCCCTTCGTTCTCACTCAGCCTTTAGTCTGGTCGTTTTATTCTTCGAATGCATGAAGTTCCATATTGCAATTGCATATTGCTTCTTGTTATCCAAAATACATTTCCCATACTAAAGGGGGGGGGGGGAAATTGTAGTATTCACGACTAATTTCAATTTAACCGTCTTTTACTTTTCAATTCAATTTGAATTCAACGATTCAAATACTGTAAGAACCAGCTATCCGCCTATTTATGCAATATGAACCAAGCTCTCGATGGTTATCCTCTAAAAATTTTCAAGTGGAGAGGAAATTCCGATAACTAAATTCGTTTTGCAATGTCAATTTGCTGCCAGCTGACTGGAATGACAGTTCAATGGGTGGGTGTGTTCAGCAAGTGATTCGGTGGGCGCGCTCAGTCGTTGAAACTTCACAATTCAACGATTCAAATACTGTATGAACCAGGTATGCGCCTATTTATGCAATATGAGCCAAGCTCTCGAAGTTTATCATCTGATAATTTTCTAGTCGAGAGGAAATTTCGATATCTAAATTCGTTTTTTCTGGCTTGAATATTGTCCACTCTTCTACTTTTTCCTACTTGTAAGAGAATGTTTTGAGCTACTCTATAGTGATAAAAGTTTTCATTCAAAACCTTCACTGTTCACCAAAAGAATTTTGGAAGACCGGACTGCATGCCGGGAACATGTTTCGATGCGCGTGGGCGGTCTTTCTTTCGGAGGATGCAGGATGCCTTCCAACCACACTTCCTCAACGATATTCGTTCTTGCAGTTTTTGCCTATGTGGCCAATTTGCAAGCATTACAAACACTTGTTGAGATGTATTTTCTGGGATTTGGGGTAGCGTTTCCAAGTCCTTTTGATCTTACTTGCCGTAAGTAGCACCCTCGCGTGTCTTTCACATATAAGCTTATCGTTGCAATTTGGGTTCCATCTACTCCATAACCATTGCATTTATCGCTTTGCAAATGTCCTCTTTTAGTGACTTTTCGTCGATGTGCCAAGATCTATGCATGTGCATATGGGGCCCAGAAGTTCTGTTTGTGCATTTTTGAATTTCCTGTCAGAGGTATTAATGGGTGATTTCAAACATGATCCTTGTCTTCACTGGGATATGCGAACGACATCAACACCATTACTCATGATACCATCCTGACTTTGATTACCATGGAAGTATAAAGGTCAGAAGTGTTGATAACTTTTGCTATATAAAAGGGTCACCATAATCACCGCACTCCTATTGTTTTTCAGACCGAATCTTGCTCTGGCATGGCCCTAAATATTCAAATAACCCCGAAGAAAGAAGTCTAAAATTATTTTAGGTTTGCGTTGTTTTGCACTAAAATTTCAGTGATGAAGAACACAACGACCAAAACTGTCTTAAGTTTGTTCTTGGCATCTGCCAAAATATCGTACATGATTAATTGCGTAAAATCATTTTTGATGACAGTCAAAAACCACATCATCTTTTGTAGTTTACATTAGGCACAGTTTTGATTAAAGGCAGATAAACAATTCTTTAAATACCGAAACGATAAACTTAATTTTAAATTGAAGTAGTTGAGCCAAAAGAAGCAAAATAAGATAAACATTCATATCCACCGAATAGCCCTTATCAAGGATCTGCTTTCTGTAAAAACGAAACAAATTGTCTGCATTTACATAAATACAACACTCGGTCCTGAAAAACAAGCGCCCATTCAACTTCATGCAGCGCATCTGTTGAACAACAATTCATTACTTAAGAAAGACAATAAGTCTGGCATATCTCCAATTTTAACGAACACCCTCTGCATATTCATAATTAAATCTGATATCATAATGGAATATGTATCATTTTATCAATCAAATATTGTGTAACTACATCGATCTCAATCAATAAAATATTCCTTTCTTCATTTGCAGGACAAAGAAAATCAAATGCCTTCCTTGATGTTCCATCGATGAATATGTATCAGTTACATGTGAGCGATGCTGAGGATGAGGACGTAGATAGACTTCGAACATTTAGCTCATCGAAAGGAGGTGAGTTAACATTTTGTTTAATTTTAAGTTAAATGACATCCCGGATTAGAACAGCCTTCTTGAGGCTATTTCAAAAAATGTCTACCTGAAGCCGATAAAACGCCCGCGTCTGGGCCATAAATTTTGTGTACGAAAATATATTCGCAGAGCACATGCTACAGCAAAACTATATAAAAGTCTAATTTACGCCACAAGCAAAATCAAATTTAGTATCCTTTAACAATGTCTGCAACCTTCGGAGTCTGGGAGCGACGACACGTTGGAAATCAATTATACGAAGAAAATTAAACACGATTCCCATAATCTCTGCTATAATCTTCCATTAAAATGGCATTTAAACTTCATTAAGCACCAAATGACGAGTCTTTTGAATAATTTATGGAAATTCTACGAAATGACAAGCAGAGAAGCAGAAATAGAAACCCAGCAGAGAATTTGTTCCTCTTCCTGACCACAATTGATAGTCTATTCCTGCAAATATTATCCCTATGATCCCGCTTGTTAGTAACAAAAAACATACTTACCGTTACGTTATATGCACAGCAAGATAAACGATATCAATTTCGATTTCAGCCCGAATCTTCAAAATAGAATCTCTTCCCTTTGTTTGGTTCTAAGGACTCCCACCACAATGTCCGTTCATTTGTGTGATGAATTTAACGAAAATATTCCTGAAAAGAAATAAGAAAAAAAGGATCACATCCGGAACATCATGCATAATATTTACTTTTCGAATGGACTTGGGGCAGGAATTAATGCGAGCACAATGGGAGCAAAGGATCCCAACTGGTGATTTGCTTACAAGTCTTACGAACGCTGTTGACATAGGAATGTTCTTTGTGAATTGACTCATATTAGGGTTTCCTTTTTAGGGACCCACTTTATCCAAGCAAATGATAGATATTATTCTTTATGAGATTTGCGATTTGTAAGGTTTAAACTGAATACATGTAAGGTTCGAAACTGCAAAACGGTAAGGGATGCAGAGTAATTCGAAAAAGGAATTCCAGAAAAAAAGATTCTTTAAATTTTGTCCCAAAAAAAAGTTGTATAAGAGTGTTCTTAGCTTTAAAAGTGGAACTTCTTAAACTTTTAAGGATTTCTTTTAGAATATTTGAGAAAAACTAATATTATGTAGTTTTTGTAGTTTTTAGTCAAGGAGGTTATGACTAAAATAAGGTAAGCCGAAAGAAAGAGATGAATGAGGAAAAAAGATAAAAGGTGAACATGTATGCTTAAAATTATTAACAAGTGAAAGCAATAAATTTTGTATCAGTCGGCATCTAGTCTATTTTAACTGGAGTCTTTTTACACCCTATTCCAAAGGAATGGAGTATATTAAGTTTGATACAGGCGAATATGTAACATAGAGAAATAATGACGATAGACCCCCAAGACCTTAAGGGCATATGATCGAGACCGCCTTCTGAGTCGAATGAGCCATGTTCGTCCGTCTGTCTGTCCGTATGTCGCCAATTTTTAGGCCTTACATTTTGAGCTAGGAAGCTTTGTACGTAAGCGCTCTCTCATCCGAAGCAATACAAGTGTTAAAATTTTTTAAATCCACCCACAGACACGCCCGCAATCGGTCTAAATGTGCAACAACCTCCGGTGCTTTCAAGACTGTAAAACGTCGTGAAAAGCTGAAATTTATTATTTAGCATCAACAAATGATTACAAGTCATAAAAAATAAAAATAAAGTCCTCAGACCGCCCCTTGTGGGCGTGGAATCGATTGAAAGTGTAATCTTTCAAACGCAATTTATTCAATTTTTTTGTTCCAAATTGAAAAGTTTTTTTTTTTAAAGTAAACAAAAACTTATAAGGAATAATTTTTTTTTCTATTTAGAATGATGCAAATGATAACGGGACGGGGATGGAAAACAAGAAAATAAACGAATGAAAAGGAGAAAAGGAATGGAAAGGAGAATAGGAATGAAGAGGAGAATAGGAATGGAAAGGAGTAAAGGAATGAGAAAGGAGAATAGGAATGGAAAGGATAATAGGAATGGAAAGGAAAATAGGAATGGAAAGGAAAATAGGAATGGAAAGGAAAATAGGAATGGAAAGGAGAATAGGAATAGGAATAGGGGTATAGCGCGGTCCGTTACAGACGGACCGAAGCTATTACATACGCACTGTGCACTTACTCACTGGTTAAATCTGTCTTTAAAATCATTTCAGAAAATTTTAAGTAAGAAACGTAAATTTTAAAAGATCTTAAAAATTTTAGAATTCTCTTCATCCTTCAATTCATAAATTTAATTTTTTTGTTTGCCAGAATATTTCAAAAAATAATTTTTGTCTTTTTTGCCTATGAAGTTTTCGGGCTAAATCTTAGATTCTGCTAAATATTCAAAAAAATCTATAGTTTTCTCGAAAATTGTAAAAAAAATTTTATGTGTGTGATTTTTTTTTAAATCATTAACGAAGATAGTGATGGGGACAAAAGTTTTTCTTACGATTTTTTTTGGAAATACGTCAAAGCTGTAGTTTTAAAACGTTTTAACCAAAATTCTATTTTAGCCTCTGCTTAAACTACGTTTGCTGCATATGTTTGTCCAATATGAGCTTTTGGAGTAAAGTAATTAAAAATGTATGACTTTAAAAACTTTGAAAACGGGCACATATTTTCCAAACCTTATTTCTTAAAAACTTTTTAATACAGTAAAAACTAGCTGGCCCGGCGAACTTCATCCCGCCTAGATTCGTAAATGTAATGGAAATTATGGGTTGGGGTAAAAACACACAACGCCGAGAAACCAAAGTTTCTAAATACATAATTGTATTATCTTAGAAGTGAAATATAAATAGGCAACCCCATCGCTTGACATTTTTTACAATTTTTCAGATTTTCCGCATTTACCATTTGTTGGCTCGAGTTGGTGTGGTTTTCGAGACTCGTTTTCACTTCTCAAATTCTGATTCCAAACGTATTTACACATGCTGCTGTAAGTGAATCGAAATCCGACTACTTTATATACCATTTATATGGAATCCCGAAAAAGCATGTGTGATATCGTATTCAACTAAAAATAATACATAACATGTCGAACATATCGTTGCTTCATATTGGGGAGCGGTCCCTATGGCAAAGCCCTGCAAATTTCAATTTAAATGATATTTTTTTGATTTTCTTTTTTTTTTTTTTGATTCTTCCAATTTCTTTCTCTTTGATAACTCAATTGGAACAAAACAAAATAAGCAAAATAAGGATCATCCAAATTACCTGGTGCTGTCGTTATCAAACCTTGGCGAGACTAACGCAATTGCAATTGATTTTTTATATGCGACGATATCACTCATATTCTCCTTCATATAATTACAACAACACAGATAAACATCTAAGTGTTTCTTTTTAATAGAGTTGGTCGAACACAGGGTTTGCAGTGAGCGTGTCTATAGGTATATAAAAAGTTTTCTAACTTTCTTTAGCCCAACTACCAAATTTAAACTCAACCAATTAGGGCCGGTTTTTTAATGCTGAGTTAAGCCCAGCTTAAACCAAGATCTGTTAACTCCGTAACAAAACGAATCTGGAGTTAACCCAGCGAGTAGTTTTTCAGTGCAGAGTTACTCCGCCAACAAAGTTCTCAAAATCTTTGATTCTCGAAATTATGGACCCTCCTAGCTCTCACTTCACATGGAAAAACACAGGAAAAAGGTTCGAGTTATTCTCGAATGTAATTTTCACAGAATGTCAGTTCACAGAAACGCGCAAATCAACTGACATTTCACGCAGAAAAACATTCAAAGAAGTGCAAACTGTTCTCCAGACATGATCCGAGATTAACTCACTAAATTTTGTGAGTTAATCCGAGATACACCCCAGATCTTAGTTCACTGAAAAACTCATTTCTGGCGTTAATCTCAGTTTAACTCGGAAAGTCGGATGATCTCGCACTAAAAAACCGGCCCCTAGAGGCCTTGAGGTCTAACCATATTAGACTTAGATTAGCTTAAATCGGCTTTTATAAATGTCCCATTACACACAATTCGTATGCCACGACCATAATAGACATTTGCTGCCTTAAGCTGGTCCCACCCAACCCAATCAAGTGAAAGTTTCAACGCGGAAATTTGACAAACCAATCTCACACGATTTCCGAATCATTTACACATATTTCGGTCTCTCTATAGACTTAATATTCATATAATAGCCATCGCTAGCATTTGGTGATCTTAAAAAATAAGTGTAATGGGTTTTATAGTCCCTGTTACAACATACCCTAGTCTGTGTTACAACAACGGGGCACGTTGAAACAGTAAGATTTTTTTTAAGACATCCCGACATATTGTGAATGTGATTGGATATTATAGTCGAAACCTTGCTTTTAACTTAAAAACGGTTTGGCTGTGCATATTACCAAAATTGTAGGAGAAGTATAGGATTTACCACTCTCCCCTTCCATTGCCAGCCACGGTCACACAAACACGGTCACCACAAACCACAAAAATACATAGTTAAATTTCAATAGCCAACAACCTATTCTGGGTGGAGACGAATACAAAAATTAAAAAATCATTAAAATCGGTTCAGTCTTTCTTGAGTTATAATAAGTGTAACACACACGATTTTGTTTCATATATATATAGATTTGTAAAAAAAAATTTGTAAAAATTCGATTTTCTTATTATTTTTGTTTTTGTCTAGCGTATGTTTCAATTTTCTTCTTTTTGGCTGTTGAACATTGCAAGATAAGACCTAAAATATTTTTGTCTTTTTAACCATCAAAATTCAAACTGCAATTAAACCGTTATGTGTACCAAAAAAATGGCCTTGCATCCCTTCAATTTCTTTTACGGATTTTATGAGTGTATCAGCTTTCTGCGACGCACCGTTCAAAAGTTACAGGTGTGAACGAACGGATGGACAGACAACAAAGTGATACTATAAGAGGTCCTTTTTCTACTTTTGGACGGACCGCTAAAAATATTGCTGAACTGCCAAAAGGCAAGGACCAAAGCGTTCTCGAGTTCTCTCAAGATACTTAGGGATAAAGGTTTGGCGTTGGAGAAGTCGACAAGGTCAGGCGTTCTATTTCTATCGGTGAGCAGATGAACCCCAAAAATTCTAAAATTCTTTTTCACGAAGAATTCAATCCTTAACCGATGAAAAAATTCGACCCAAACCACCCAAATAACAGAATCCAATGTTTGGCGTTCGGTGGCACCATTTGCTTACCTGGGAATTTTTCATGTTCATTTAAGGAATCAAATTCCATTTTAAGATCGTCGAAGCAGCACAACTCGGATTTCAGTGGTCTCGTTATTACTTAGTCAATGTGTGTCGAATGATTCTAGATTTTTGTTAATCTCTATTAGTCTTTTAGTTAGAACAGATCAGAAGCACACACTACCAACAATGTCGCTTATAATAACAAGAATAGAATAGAGTGGAGTCGAAACATTAGCAGACGATAGTGAAAAACTGCTTTTGGGTCACTGGCAGGCCATGATCCTGCAAGCTTCACCTTTCGTGGGCACTGATGCTCTAACCGATTGAGCTACGGATAACCAACAAATTTGTTGTCTCAATTCGACTTTCTCACTAATTTTGCCCTACAAATGCTTGCTGAATTGTTTGTTTCTATTTTTTTTTAACCCTGTACGGTACGGGCTTAATTTATCATCCCAATAATTGTTCTAATTTACTTAACACGACATCTTAACGTGATGGCAAAAATAAAAATAAATAAAGAAAGTTGGTTGAGCTTGGATTTAAGGTGCTACCATCTGCACTAAAGTCCTACTTTCATCTCGGGAGCATAAAAACCCTACTTGTCCTCGCTGCATGAATACTGCACAAAAACCAACGATCCAGAAACAATGCTTTTTTTGGCCGATTTTCCAGCTTCTACGAAAGTGTTCCCCACCTCAAATCGAAAAATAACATGTGTGAATTTCTAAACATCCTTGGAATGATTGAAGTGCATATCGAATTGTCTCAATAGTATAAACGACTTATGTGGCTGCCAAATGTATACAACCAAAATCAATCGAGTGTGGTTTAATTGTTTCTAATTAACTTGTCCTGTGTAAAATTGTATTCTTCATAGAGAACATTTCCTAAGTAGCTAGTGAGTACGTTTGTACGTTTCCTATTAAAGCCGAAAACAGTCCAACACAATATCAAGGTTGCTGCTCAAAATAGACTTCAAAACGAAAATCCCAAATAAACACAATCTGCAACAACATTCGAATTGTTTTTCAAAATTTGATGCCTCACTTACGAAATTGAATAAACTCTTGTAATTTATTAAACAATAGCCACAGAAAACTGCACGTAATAATAATGTTTTTTTTTTTTTTGTTTCTATCCCATGTGCACATACAACATTGTGTTTTTGTTCTGAACAAATGAGAACGAGATCCGAAAAATACGATACAAAATTGGTGTCAGCTGTTAGAGAGAAAAAAAAATTCAACACACAACAAAATTGAATAAAATTGATAAATAGACTCGACAAATAGAAGCAAGCAACATTAACACGAACACAATAAGTCTTTCACACAAAAACACAAACGCGCGATGTCTATCCTTTTCATAAAGAAAATAATACGCAGCGAGGAAATTCACTAAATACCGTGAAAGTCAAATGTTACGTATACGCCAGAGTGTATCGCATTGTTCTGGTCGTGTCGGTGGTCGAGCGATTTGTCACTTTGTTACATTCACCCAACAAAAAGTCGAAAATAATTGGAATTTTCTATGATTTCGTTTTGGGGGTTTTCAAGATGCAATATCTAAATTTAATTTTCACTCACTCTAGATTTTGGTGTTTTTTTATTTTATTTTCTGGCTGACAAGTTGGAGATTTATTTGAAAAATGTTTCGCAGTCCGGCTGAAAATAATGAAGATAAATAATTGAGGAAATTGTATGGTGGTCAGGGTATTTAATTCAGTCATGAAAATGTTTTGACAGCGCATAGCAAATCTTGACCCCATTCGCTGATTTTGATCTAATTCAAAACTTATCTGGGTTATTTGAACACAATTCTTCAGAACATTATTTTATAACAAGGTCCTGATCAAGGGGTTATGACTAGCCTTAAAATGCAATCATGGCATATCATCAATTTCATATGATCTCAACGAGATTTGACACCAAATGACGGTTTTTGTTAACCACCATACCTGGAACGAATTAACCCAACTAAACCACTATTGACAAAATACAGTGACGCTATATCGATGGTCTCTATTTCATAGCCAAAATTGTAATAAATTGACTTTTAAAAAAATATCTGCTCAAGTCAATCGTTTAAATAATATCATAGTTTTTCAATTCTTACACACCGACATAAAAGATGGCGCACCCTCATAAAATAATTACGGTAATAAAATGCTGCCTTATATCTAAAAAATCTAAAGCATTGTTGTATTGTTTAATTAATTCGTCTTACAATTTGCATAAATAAGCTTAATACAGAATTTCTCATTACGAACAATACAACCAGAAATTTATGTTCAAACAAAGGATTCGCTCGCGCACGTTTCACATATTTTACGCTTAAAATATTTTTAAAGCAAACATTGAACACAAATGAAAATTACCAACTGGCTGTAAAATGCCTTTTGAAACAAAAGCCAATATTTAAAATCAAGCTCAACAATTACAATTAATTTTTTATTGCCTTATCAACCGCGCCCTGTGCGGTGGGTGTACTGTGTGCGATAAAAATGAACCAGAGATCAGCATAAAATTATAGCATATTCACGAGGCAATAAAAAAGTCGTTCAAGACCCTGAGAAAAAACATTCTGTTTACTTTTGAAATTAAGAACGCGTGTTGATTTTCTCATTTTAAAGAAAAACATGATTTTTCACACTCGAACCGCATCGTCTATTCAAAATAAATAATAAAAAGAGAAAAATATAAATTTCCAATTGTATTGGAATTTTTTTTTTATTTTTTTTTTGCCTTTCCTCATTTTCATCTTCAAAGAACATCCAACACGCCATATGGCTATGTATCTCGTGGAGGAAACCAGCAACAATAACAACACTCTTAATTTCCTAAACTCGAGTCATGTGTGTGTCAACACAGTGCTCGCCTCCCCCTTACACCCACTCGATTCGAAAAGGAAATCTGATGGAATGCGAATACGGATGGTTGATGAAGTTCAATAATAACAAGGAATGAAGATTAGCAGGACCCGAGCGTAAAGAAATGAAGAGCAAAAAAAAAAACGGTCACAAAAGAAAAGTCGAATTAAGGAGAATAGAAATCCGACAGTGTGGAAAATCACTGTTGTGACGGAAATTGCTTGTGAGAGGAGAAGAAAGCGAGGAAAAAAAGGACCAAAACCCAGAACCAAAACAGACGGATGAAGGGTTTCATTTTCAACTTTTTTTTATTTCTTTAAAAGTTTTTTTTTGCTTCCGAAATCAGGCCCTGCAATTTTGATTTCCTTCGTCGTGATGGATCGAGGATACATGCGTTGCGTACACTGTCGAGACTTTCAAGTGTTGTAGGTCGTTACATCGTCGAACGATTCGCACATGAGAGAGAAAACGAACGCTTAAGGGTTTAATTTTTAAAGGGAGAAGTACTTAATTGATGAGCTTCTTAGATGGATAACTGCTTTCGCTTCCGCTTGGTTGGATATAATGCTGTGAAATGTGAAGAGGTTTCAAGAAATCGGGTGCAAAAATCGATTTCGATCTAGAAAGGCTTTTAGACAAGTTAATCGTTGACGTTCGAGTGTATTTGTTTTGGCACAAAGCGGCAATGGACGTTGACTTTGTGTTTTTTGTATGGAATTAGCTTGATTTTTATGCCCCCCGTGGGACACATTTTTCTAGCAGAGAAAAAAATGGGCATCCTTTCGTTGCTATAACTCTAATTGAATCTTCTCAAAATAGCTTTTTAGCTGCACCATTAAATTGTTTAAGTGCTTGTCCAAGGTAACAAATCTTTGACTTAAACTACGGAACTGATTTTCTCGTGAACCAGGTTGCCTATGTTAAGAATCCTCCCCTTAGTTTTATTAAACCACAGATAGATACCACAGTGTAAGCGATGCCAAGAATTCAGGCACACAAGTGCCTACTGCCAAAAAGAACCACGTTGCGTGAAATGTGCCGGAAAACACCTGTCAACAGAGTGCAAGGTTGACATAAAGGCTCCAGCAGTTTGCGCCAATTGCCACGGAAACCACCCCGCGAACTATCGAGGATGCGAAGTAGCCATAGAGCTGCAAAAGGGACGAGAACCTCTTAAGGAAAATACTAGAGGTCAGAATCAAAGCCTAGGACGCCCAAAACCTGCTGAAACTCCTAAGCCAAAGACTCCAAAGACGCCAAAGCCCATCAAAAGTGGAAGATTGGCAAAGGAGGCGTCGACAAAAGGCGTAAAAGCTCCACAAAAGAGCGGCGCCAGTTCAAGTGCAGCGGAGAAACCACCACTGGTCGCACCGAAATCATACGCACAGGTTGCGGCAAATGAAAGCAAGGCAAGATCGCCCACAACAGATGCAGTGTCTCAGATCCTCGCTGTAATCTTGGAGAAACTTGAGGATCAGACTAAAATCAACAAAGTTATATTTGACAAACTGAGCAAGCTCGAGTTTAAGCCTCGAAAAAATTACAAGAGAACATGAATATGAAACAGTTATTTAAAATACTAACATGGAATGCAAACGGCCTTCTGAATAAAATAGACGAACTAGAAGTATTTCTACGGAAAAACAATATTGATATTTGCATGATTACGGAAACTCACCTTAAAAACGGGTCTACACCCAAACTTAAAGGTTACAATGACTATCACGCACATCACCCTTCGCAAAATTCGAGAGGAGGATCCTCCCTCTACATTAAGAACTGCATAAAGCACTTCAAGAACACAGAAGTTGAGCTAGACTCTATGCAGATCAGTTCAGTTTCTGTAAAAATTGACTGCTTAGATTATAACATTGCATCTTGTTATTTCCCGCCAGGATATAGACTGGTGGAAGACGATTTTGATCGTATGTATGACTTCATTGGGTCCAATTTTATCATTGGGGGTGACTTTAACGCGAAGCATACTTTTTGGGGCTCACGATGCAATTCAACAAGAGGCAGATTACTGTACAAAAATAGTATGAAGCGTGGGGTGGACTTTTTCTCCACGGGTAAGCCAACATATTGGCCAACCGATAGGAATAAAAAGCCTGACCTTGTCGATTTTTTCATCGCTAAAGGGTACCCCAAATACCTTACGCGAATTGAAGAGTGTTATGATCTTTGCTCAGACCACTCAGGAGTTATCTTGAAGATGGGTGGAAGACTGGCGAAAATAGAAAGAACTCCTAGATTAGCTAGCAAAAACATGAACTGGGACGCTTTCAGAAAGGACTGTAAGGAGGGTGTTGGCTTGAATGTGCCATTGAAAACTCCTTTCGAGTTAGAAACCGCAGTTGACAAATTCATTGAAGCAATTCAGAGCGCTGCTTGGAACAACAATTCGTCCCAAAAGAACGCAGTTAGCACCGACGGGCATGTACGTAAAACATGTGCGCTCGAAATTGAAGAACTGATTCGTGAAAAGAGAAGAGCGCGTAGGAGATGGCAAGGCACGAGGGCTCCCCAGACAAAACCCTATTGAACCACCTCTATAACAAACTGAAAGGAATATTGCAAGATCTTAAAAATCGTGAGACCACTGAATACCTTGAAGGCTTGTAGGCGGATAGGAGCTCAAACTACTCGCTGTGGAAAGCAGTTAAGTCTATCAAGAAACCTATAATCCACTCGGCACCAATAAAAAAAGCTAACGGCGAATGGGCAAGAGAAGACAAAGAGAAAGCGAATTTGTTTGCTGAACATTTAGAAGAAACATTCAAGCCTTTCGACGGTCGCCGTTGGCTGACGTTCTAAACAACAACGCGGAACCTGATAGCTTTAGAATGAAAAAAGTTTCGTTAGTTGAACTCCGACAGACAATTAGCAAACTTAAAAATAATAAGGCCATGGGTTACGACCTGATCACTGGCGAAATATTAAAAGAGCTACCAAAAAAGGCATTAGTCAAGCTACTTTATATGATAAACGCTTCTCTTAGACTTCTATACGTTCTAAGGCAATGGAAAGTTGCTGAAGTCATTATGCTTCCAAAACCGGTGAAATGTGCAAATGATAAAAAATCTTATAGGCCCATATCGCTTCTGCCGATAATATCGAAAGTATTCGAAAAACTTCTGCTGAAGCGATTACAACCAATAATTGCAGAAAGACGCTCGATCCCGGATCGTCAATTCGGTTTCAGACCTAACCATTCCACAATAGATCAAGTCTACAGAATAACGCATGAAATTGAATAAGCCTTAGAAGGGAAAAAAATATGTTCAAGTGCTTTCCTCGACGTATCGCAAGCCTTCGACAAGGTATGGCACGAAGGCTTGAAATATAAGCTACGGCAAAACTTGCCGGAAGACATGTTTAAAATATTGGAAAATTATCTTAAAAGCAGACTCTTTCGTGTTAGGTGTAGTAGTGAATACTCGAGTTTCAAGCAAATTCGGGCTGGCGTACCCCAGGGGCGTCCTCGGTCCGACCCTGTTCCTGCTCTACACAAGAGACATACCTCTAGATGACGAGACAGTCGTGGCCACGTTTGCGGGCGATACGGCCATCCTGGCAACAGGTGAATCAGTCGAGTCATCAACGAGAAACCTCCAACGAGCATTGGACAAAATTTGTGTCTGGACGAAGACTTGGCGAATCGCTCTTAACGAGAACAAGTCTACGCATGTGAATTTCACTTACAGAAGGGTTAACAATTTGCCTCTGTTCATAAATTCTGTACAAATACCTTATGCAAATGAAGCGAAGTATCTAGGGATGACACTGGACGCTAAACTAAGGTGGAAACCACACGTAAAGAAGAAGCGTGACGAGCTCGAGATTAGGCTCAGGGAAATGTATTGGCTTATCGGAAGATTTTCGAAATTAAGCACATATAACAAACTGCTCTTGTACAGGCAGGTGTGAAAGCCGTCCTGGACATACGGTATACAACTTTGGGGTTGTACCAAGCCGAGCAACATGTCCATGTTGCAGACTTTCCAAAACAAAACACTAAGAGCAATTGTGAATGCTCCATGGTATATTAGGAATAGCGATATTCACAGAGATTTAGGAATAGCTACCGTGGGCGAAGAAGTAACAAACTTCGCTCGAAAGCTTAATGCTCGCCTTCATGTTCATTGCAACAATGAAATGATCCGTACTCTAAACGAGACTCTTAACGATGTTAACAACGAGCGACGACTACAAAGAACAAGACCCTTCGATCTAGCGACGTAGGGTGAAGCCGCATGAATGAACGGCTTAGTAGGTGCATTCACTGGAAAGCAACCTATCCAATGCGATCAACACTATGGAAGCGTAAACTACTTGTTAAGTTAACTTAGTTGTAGTCAAGAAGTATTATGAGAGAGCGAAAATTTACTACTATGAAGTGCGTTCTGGCAGTTTCATAGTGTCTCTCATAAATGGGTGGTTTTTTAGCACGTGGAAATCGGGCATAACCAATATCGGCTACTTCGGTATTATTTACCCGCTATAGTGGGCGTATTGGTATCTTTAAAAGATTTTGGAGTTTTAGTCTCCGTCCATCCTAGTATTCAAAAAAAAAAAAAAAAAAAGTTTTATTAAAAACGTTTTTAAATTTCGATGTTATGTAATGGTGGTAAGGTGAGATGTAATGGTAAGAGAAGCTCTTATGGCCAAAAAGGCAAAGCGGGACACCCTTGAATATTTGGAAACTCGCTTGATTTGATGTAAATGAAAATACGTTGTATGAACGCCGCAAGAAAGTATTTTTTTAAAAAAAAGTTTCTCTTCAGTTAACTATTTATATTTTTATGTATTTTCGACAGATAATGCGGGCGAAAGCTAACCAGGCGTTAATGAACAAGGTAATGCATTCGAAACGCATCTATTGTAAGGCTATCTAGACTCTAGACTCTACGTACCTAACGAAGTATGCGATGACGCTTTTGCAGCAGCAGTCAAAGAAAGGCACCTAAAAACACTAAGAAAGATAAAATCATGCCTGCGAAAAGCACCATTCCGTTGAAAGTGATTCCGTGTAAAGCGGCCTTTAGATGATTTGAAGGGCCGTTATCCACCGGACACTAATCGGCGGTTAACAAAAATCCTTCGAATCTGCCTTAAATCTCGGGATTTTGTATGCAACTTTGAATCCTCTTGCCAAGCGATTAAAAATACATTTCCTTATAAATATCATTCACTCTTTCCACACATTTCTTTATGCCATTTCTAATCCTATTCAAAGACCTTTATAGGGTTAGAACAGTTTGATACTCGAAAAAGAAAACTGAAGCTGTCTATGAAAGATTTGTCACAAATGCGTTTTGTATTGGGACTTTTACAACGAAATTGCGATCTCGTTTCTGGGATTTGTCATCGCCAGTCTCTGTTGAAACTAAAAATGACAGAAAAGAGTGTTAATGTCCAATCAACCCTATGTTTTTCCGGTGGGGACACTTCCGGATTTAGTTTTAATCGTCGTCGGCTAATCGCAGTTTTATGGTCGGTGGAGACATTATATTACTATAAAATAGTAATATAATGTCTCTCTTCTCAAACACAAACTAAAGGAGGAACATGGCGTGCATGAAGGTTTGAAGATAGGTCTCTAAATTACCATATACGTTTTACAGCGAAGACTATACAGGTCTAACTAAAGCGAAAGAAACAAATTGAATATCCTCCCTGTGAATATATACAAAAATGAATGTGGGACAATTACCCATGTTACGATCAACCAAAAAAATTAGATTCGCCCTTAAAACTTACTTTTTTTAACGCCACGCCCACAAAAGTGGGAGGAGGTACATACAATATTGTACATAAAAGTTAGAAAGTGGTAATATCTACAACTTTTGTAATAAAATTTTTTGTCAAATTTCATATATTTTTATTGAAAAACAGTCATTTTAAGCTAAAATCCCTTAAAAAGTTTTGGCTACTTCAAGGACAATTACAAGGCAACCTTACATACCAAAAATGAATGCGTTAGCGCCCTTGTAAATAGCTAAAATTTGGAAAGTGTTTTTTTTTTATAAATTTAAAAAAAAAAACCTAATATAGTGGCCTGTAGTGGGCGTGTCTGTGAACGGATTTAGACAATTTTCAAACTTGATCTGAGAGACTGGACTTCCAGCCAACCCACCAAATTTCAGCTCTCTACCTTAAAATTTACGGCCTAAAAGTTGTTTACATACGGACGGACGGACATGGCTTAATCGATTCTCCTATCGGCCCCATTCATATCTCTTAAAGGGCTTAGGGGTCAACTATACAACAAACTTAATATACCCTGGGTCGGGTCGGGAAGCAGCCTTGTCTAGGAGCACTTTACTGCTTATTGGAATTTGAAGCCTTGGTACTTCTACTCAAGTTATAATTGTAGTAATGTGACGAAGACCTGGTAAGAAGTAGTTATTTCTGAGTGCCTCATCCAAATACAAGAATAATTGTATTTTGTCAACCTCATTCTGACGCTCTGAAAACTCATAAGCGACATTTCCTTACTGCCTTATTGCAATTTCGCTGCGTTAAATTATCAACATTTTTCACACATGAATGCAGTGAGTTTCCCACTGGACTTTTCATTGATCTTGGGAAGCATGCTTTCAATTCCATAAAAAGAAAAGCGTCACCCTGTACCTACCTAATTCAGGAGGTACAGGGTGAGAAATTTAAGAAATTCAGGATTGCTCAAGATGGGCGCGAAAACATGTCTCAATCGAACTGATATGGCCCGGTGAACACCGGTTTTCTTCCATACACCTACTCAACTGGCATTTTGAGTTGAAAAGAGGCATCACCTGAACTCTGATAGTCATGTATACTGTGTTCGTTACAGGTGTTCTTAAATACTTGGAAGGGTCCTACAGTTTTTTTCCTCTTCCAAATGGCGTATTGGGATGTTTCTCATGTCAAGTGATACTCTCGAAGGGTTTGTCAGAGCTTCGGCACGCTGATCTCGGGCGCTAGCATAACCCTTAAAAATCTCGTGTTTGCCATTTTTTTAGAATATGAATCTTTCAAATGCCCGTTTTGGGTTCTTACGGTGATGGGGTGCTTCAAGGTGGTTAAATTTTTAAGGAGCCTCTGCATATAGGTTAACCTTAGGTTAGGTGGCTGTCCGTACTCGGCAGGAACACTCTTAGACCAATGGAGGTATACTTAATACAACTTTTCATAAGACAGGAGTTACTAGTCCGGGAACCTAAATGATGACTACCCAATTTTTGTGAAAAAGTCGAGACAACCAGAATCGGAGCCTCCAGCCTGTCTGGAGATCACTTATCGTTGGTTGATTGGTTAGGAACCCACCCGAAAAGGGTAATGAAGGCTGGAGTTAACCCTTTCGGTGTGAACCACTGTTTGTGGGGCAAGGGGGTTTCCTCAAAAATAGAGTCCCGTGACTGTTGAACCCCAGATACGAACTTGCCTCGAGGATGGGAAGGAATAGGGTTCGTATGAATTGGAGGAAATAACTTGAGGTAGGGGGTAAGCTTTTCGGTGTGATCCCGCGTCAACAATGTGATGGGTGATCTGTGAGATGCGGTCCTAATTTAAAGAACATGATAAAAGGGCAACCGATTTTGGTATGAGTCCGCACATTTGCCTCTCCAGTGAGAATAAGTATCAGAGGTGGGGGATTGTAGGTGTAACCGATTTTGGTGTACGCCCGTAATTCACGCAACACACGTCAGAACTAACCTTGGCGGAATGGGAGTGGTATAGGGGTAATCATAATAGGGAAAATGGTAAGGACCATCAGGGGGAAATATTTGTACCAGTTATCCCGTAAGGGCGCGGAGGTGAGGGCAACCAAAACGGTATGAGCCTTTACCAGACCAATCCTGTAGGGAAACCCTTGGGGTGTGATGGGTGGGATGAGAGTTACTGATGGAGATTCGGCAATTACTGTTGGTGCTCTATATACGATTGAGTTCACGAGTGGATTAAGGAACGAGTTGCGTGATTCACCAAAAAATTGTTTAGCCAATTTGACCTGGTGGTAAAGCTCACTATCCTCTCCATGTCGAGTCTTGTTGGATCGTTGGATCGATCTTCGAAAAAGCTTTTACCTAGAGTTTTTCCTCTTAAGTTACACAGAAAGTGAACTAAAATTCGCTTTTACCGTTTTGTAGTGCTCGTTATTGACCGGGGCTTCCTCACCAACGTTATTTCCGCCAAAATACAGATCAATCACGCCGAGCTGGCCTGAAATCTATGCCAAGCAGTAGGTAAAGCTCAAAGGACGCATTGTCATTTAATTAGCCTCGTATGTCAATTGGTGGCCTCTTTGAATGCCAGTTTTGCTTGTCAAAACAGCCTTACACATGAAATACTTACTTCGTCGCTTAAGATTTTTCGGGCAAAGTTTGAGTCTTCTTCCCAAATTTTATTCTGATAAATCAAATCAGTTCAATCGTATCAAATGAGTGACACTTTTTATGGCGATTTGGCATTAGAAACTAAAAAATAAACAACAGAATTGCCAGATGTCGTAAAATAAAAGCTCCCACGGGCCGTCAAAATCTGACCACACCTATTAAAAAAACGACTTTAAGAAAATATTTTCCGACCAAAAAATTTTATTAACAGAAATCTCGAACGAGACAAAATTTGAAACGAACGAAATCTTGAACAAGATTTAAAACAAATAATTTTTTCGAGAAGAATTTGTTTAATACATCCAATACGCACCTACCCCAATTCATATAGTGAGCATAAGTAGGGGGGTTGTAAGAGATTGCAGTGAGCCCCTTGCCCCGATATATATCCCTCTCGGGCAAAAGAACCTCTTCACTTATCACGTACACATCATCAGTATGAAGAGGCACTAAAATTTTTTTTTTAGTTTTTTGATGTTGAATAAGATATGAAAATCTTATTGGTAAAAAATTATTGATATCAAAATTACCACAAAACAGACGGAGCCAAATGAGCTCTTCACAAGCTCTACAAAAGCTATTAGCCTGGATAATAAATAGAAGATGACTCTAACGGACACAAACTGATGAATTTTGTACTCTAAATTTGTCCAATATACTTTTTATGTAGTTTTCAAGTCCTTAAATCTTAAGGTCCTTAAAAATTTATTTTACTCACTTTGCGAAGCTAAGAAAACATATAAAAAAAAAAAATGTTTAATGTTTTGCAATCGCGTTACCTTATAGTTTAAGTGGTGCAGTGGAAGCAATGTTTTGTAATGCATTCTCCGGACCTTTCAAATTTGCTTAATTTTAAGTATTTTGTTGAACAACAGTCTCATACTCCTTCGGCAAGGCGGTATGTTCTCGCACAGTTCGGTTTCGAATACTGCATTATGCCCCCCTGGGTGTCGTAACACAACACTCGCAATTGCCTTCTTTTTTTCGATTTGAACTCTGGAAAAAAAAGTCGTAGAACCGTAACGACACTAAAGACTCAAATTTACGGTCTGTACTAATTGGGTTATAGAAGAGCACCATGAACACCAAAAACCGCCACACTCTCACATTGCGCCGTTATAAATAATATGAACATGTCGCTTAAATATTTGTTCGTGGCGCCTGCTACAACTATGTCATAAATTTAATAGCTCACCATTATTATACACGAGACACAAGTAGCATTTCGAAACAAAGTGAACACGGTGATTACTTTAATTTAATTACACCCACCGAACTACATGGTGTAAGTGAATCCTGTGAAAGAAAACAAAAGGAATAATTAAAATTTTAATGGCAGGATAAACGTTTTTATTGCTATGCTGCTAGTCCTTAAGTACACTTCGCTCGTTACGGGGCGCGACTTTTTTTCGTATCGCAATAAACTCGTACTTAATCTGCAGATTTTTGACGTTTTTCTATAATTTTCTCAGCAATTTGTCATTTGACAAGAAAAAAACATATTCATCATCAGTTTAATGCGAATAATCATCTCAAGAAGACAATTATAAAAGCGATTTTACTTTAACGAGGCTATTGGTCCCCTGTGTAGCATTAAAAAGATGTCTCGAAACGACTTGCCTTTCATCACCTTCAAGTTAAATTTTGGAAGAGCAGCAAAACCGCAGAGTCTTCTTCAAGGGCTTCCACCCCTGCTTGTGAAAAGGGTGTAATTGTCGTTTCCCTTAAGAACGACTTCCTGTGGCCACACCTACCTTAAACCACACTGTGCGGTTAATTATTTGCGCACGTTTCCCCAGCTCCGAGCTAAAGGTACTAATTAACTTGTCATTGTTAAAATGCAGAAACCCAAGTTTTGTGACCGCTCCACAGCGTTAGACATCGAGGTACATGGCATAAAATGTAATATTAAAAAATGTAACTCTAATTAGAAGCCTGTTGCGGACTGCCTTTTTCTGCGAAATTCAAGGCGACATCCATTTGGGGGGTAAATTAAAATTTAAGATTTTTATTTGAAGGATTTTTTTTTTCAGAAACTCGATTATGGAATAGCACCTAAAATGGTTTACATTAAGATGTTAATGACCAGTGGTTGATTTATACGCAAGGCTATTTATGAATTTAACAATTTTAAGCAAAATAAATTTAGACATGGCCTCAGTTATTTTCGTAGATTTATACCACAAACAATAAATCAAAAGAAAAAGAATTTTTGTTTTTTTTATTTATAAACAAAAGTCAGATGAATTTATAGCTTTACTGTGAGGGGTAAGTTTAAGGGATGTATGCCTGATGTGGTGTTTATGATTCGACACGTTCGTTAAACTTAATTCAACGGAAACAAGAAATTATTTTCTTATTAATAGTTTCGTTAGTAGAAGTTGGACGAGTTAAGCAATGTAAAAACACTTGCAACATTTTAAAAATAGTCGTTCAATTTTTGCGATTCTATTTTGCAAATCAAAAAATTTTGTGCGGATATTTGATTGATTTACGCGGTTTGTTAGACATTAGGCTCACTCAGTTTAACAATCCACAAACAGGGTGATATTGCGATGTTATTGCCATTTTAACTCTCTCAGCGGTTAGAACTGCGCCAAACTTACTTACTTACTTACTTAAGGTGGCGATGCAGTCCGGGGTGGACCTGGGCCTCAGCCAACAAGCTTCGCCAGCCAGCTCTGTCTCTAGCTAGCCGTCTCCAGTTTCGCACGCGAAGTTGGCTGAGTTCCCCTTCCACTTGCGTGCGTCACCTGAGTCTCGGTGCTCCTCTACCGAGGAGCTCTCCTCCTCTAGGAGTGTTCGAACTAAGGCACTTCTCCTTGCATCCGGACGGCAGCGGAGGAATTCCCCAGATGGAATCAACGGTGCCGTCCATAGTTCCAGTCAGGCCGAACTACTTAGTGAACACCTTATATGGGCTACTACGACGTATTCGGAGCTCAGGCCTTTAAGGAGCGGGCTATCCGGCTCTCCGTCCTTGGAGCTAAACAAAGGATCTGGTCCTCCAGGTTAGGGGTCGTGCCTTCGGGATGACTTCTCGGCCACGTAAAGAAACACCAGTCACGATTCGGACGGATTTACTGTTGACGAACTGGTTAAAACTATTTGCTTAGTTCGTCGTAGTTTTAACCACGGAATTTTAACATTCCGTCCAGAAATGGAAAAAGGATCTTCTATGGTATCGCTGCCTCATACGTCCGTCCATCTGTCCTTGCGCACCCATTGAACGTGGGTTGAAGCCACAACCCTTTTATAACCTACCATACCCAGGGTAAATTAAGTTGAATGTATCGCAGTGTAACGCAGTGAAATAATCACCCTAGACCCCGACCTCTCTAAGAAATATGATCGAGACCAACAGGTCCGTCCGTATGTAAACGAAAATGAATTTTTAAGCGGTATTCATGCGGATTGTCAAATGCGGTAGTTGAGGTAGTTGAGGAAATCCCGGTCATCGGATCAAGTTAGAAAATTACAAGAACAGTGTCCCCTCTGTTTATTCAGATCAGACGCTTAAGCTTCATGTGGACTACACATCATTAAAGCGATTTATATTCACTAAAAAACTGTTAAAAAAACCCTTTTAAACAGCTCTTTGTTAAGGACCTCCATTTGTTATATCAAAGAAATGTATGGCAGCTTCACCTCAGTACTAATAAGATTGTTTATAATGTTATTCTTTGAGGCCAAGATTGTATGTCGAGTTAACAATGACACTCGTGGAGGAAGCAAACGCATTTTTGTACATGGTATACTATCCTCGACTTAAACACAATCTTTTGGAAAGAATTTATGTATTTTAGGGAATGCTGTAGCATAACGCTAATTTTAACAATTTTAAATGCTAGAGCAGAACTTCTAAGGCTTAATTATATGCCACATAGAAGGCATCTTTCTGTTTACTGCGGCCGCGGCATATGCAATATGAGGGCACGTAATTATGTTTTTCGCTTTCTGGTGAGTCGGGTGTATTCAGATCTCTTTCTTTTATCAGCTCGGCGGAAGATCGTGTCAAGCGGGCATACGTGGCACTATACGCCTGCCGCAGAACGTTCGGAAGCATGTGCGGACTGCAACCAAACATGGTACACTGGATGTATATAGTGGTTGTAAGACCCATCTTAACTTACGGTGCAGTTGTATGCTGGAAGGCTACGGAAAGAAAGTGTCATCTCTCTAGCCTCACCAAAGTTCAAAGGGCAGCTTGCATGGGTATAACAGGGTCCCTAAGGACCACACCCACCGCGGCACAGGAGGTACTACTCAACCTCACCCCCTTGGACATATACTGCAGCAGCAAGGCAGCTAAAACAGCTGTTCGCCTAAGGGAATCCGGACTGTGGTCCTCAAGATCTTATGGACACGCCTCTGTGGAAACTCAGTGGGCTGCCTCCACAAACACCCCAGTCACAGATTACCTACCTATGACATTCGCCTTCAACAGGAGATTCGCTACCAGAATACCTGAAAGAGGTGAATGGGAAGATAAGACCATTACAGGAGATGACGAGATCGCCGTATATACCGACGGCTCTAAGATGGACGTCGGAACCGGTGCGGGCATTTTCTGTGGAGATTTGGGTCTAGGTAAATCTTTTCGTGTTAATGACGACTGCAGCATTTTTCAGGCGGAGCTGGCAGCCATAATCGAAGCTGGCTCCGAGCTGAAGAAATACGGCCCCGCAAACAAGACCATCACCATATACTCTGATAGCCAAGCGGCAATTAAAGCCTTGGAATCAGACGTGGTAAAGTCAAGGGCTGTGAAACTATGCAGATAAATTCTGGACGAGTTATCACTTGGCAACACTGTAACTGTGTGTTGGGTGCCAGGTCACACCGATATATCGGGAAACGAAGAAGCGGACAAGCTTGCAAGATTTGGGTCTGGAATGAATGCATCTCTAGCCCTCAAATCCATAAGAGTCCCGCTGAGTTCGATACCACGTAGGATAGAAACTGAATCCTTGAGTAGAACCAATCTACGTTGGACAGAACTTGATACGTGCAGACACACAAGGGAGCTATGGCCAACGGTAAGCAAAAAGAGATCACTATTTTTGATCGGACTAGCCCGCAGGCACTGCGCTGTGGGTCTACACGCTGAGCGGCTAGGCATACCGCATAACGATTACTGCAGAAGCTGCAGGGACGTTGAAGAAATTGAATCTGTTCGTCACCTGCTCTGCGAATGCCCAGCCCTAAACAGCATCAGGCGTAGTATCCTCGGCAGCTACTTCTTCAACGAGCTCGAAGATCTAAATAATGTAGATCTAAAGGACCTCCTAAGATTTGTATACAAATCCGGATGGGTCCAAGAGGGCGGAACTCTGAGTTTCTAATAGCGGTCTATTTCTGTTTTCGTTCCAGGTATTAAGAAGGTTCCCAATGAACACAATGGACCCAACTGCTGGTCTAAGTGAAGCCGTGACTTTTGTCAAAAGGGCATCCATCAACCTAACCTAACCTCACCTATCAGTTCGGCGAATACGATTTAGAGGTACTTGGGCATGCTTAACGGAGTCGAGGAATGGAATGCTTTTTATGAACATTGTAGTACAGACATAAACTCAAACAAGAAACTTGTAGCATCGCTTATACATATTACCAATTAATTTATTAGTAAAAACATAATTTCGTTTCCTAACTTTTTTTCCCAAATACTTTTTGTACTTTTACTATTTTAAATGGCCTAGAAGTTTACAAAAAAAAAAACGGTTATAGCAGTTTTTCAAGGTTTTTTAAAAGTTAATAAAAAAATTCTTGCCACCCTATTATACCCTAATTAAGATTAAAGCTACCAAAAAAGGCATTAGTCAAGCTACTTTATATGATAAACGCTTCTCTTAGACTTCTATACGTTCCAAGACAATGGAAAGTTGCTGAAGTCATTATGGTTCCTAAACCGGGGAAATGCGCAAATGATAAAAAATCTTATAGGCCCATATCGCTTCTGCCGATAATATCAAAAGTATTTGAGAAACTTCTGCTGAAGCGATTACAACCAATAATTGCAGAAAGACGCTTGATCCCGGATCATCAATTCGGTTTCAGACCTAACCATTCCACAATAGATCAAGTCTACAGAATAACGAATGAAATTGAAAAAGCCTTAGAAGGGAAAAAAATATGTTCAAGTGCTTTCCTCGACGTATCGCAAGCCTTCGACAAGGTATGGCACGAGGGCTTGAAATATAAGCTACGGCAAAATTTGCCGGAAGACATGTTTAAAATATTGGAAAATTATCTTGAAAGCAGACTCTTTCGTGTTAGATGTAGTAGTGAATACTCGAGTTTCAAGCAAATTCGGGCTGGCGTACCCCAGGGAAGCGTCCTCGGTCCGACCCTGTTCCTGCTCTACACAAGAGACATACCTCTAGATGACGAGACAGTCGTGGCCACGTTTGCGGACGATACGGCCATCCTGGCAACAGGTGAATCAGTCGAGTCATCAACGAGAAACCTCCAACGAGCATTGGACAGAATTTGTGTCTGGACGAAGACTTGGCGAATCGCTCTTAACGAGAACAAGTCTACGCATGTGAATTTCACTTACAGAAGGGTTAACAATTTGCCTCTGTTCATAAATTCTGTACAAATACCTTATGCAAATGAAGCGAAGTATCTAGGGATGACACTGGACGCTAAACTAAGGTGGAAACCACACGTAAAGAAGAAGCGTGACGAGCTCGAGATTAGGCTCAGGGAAATGTATTGGCTTATCGGAAGATTTTCGAAATTAAGCACATATAACAAACTGCTCTTGTACAGGCAGGTGTTAAAGCCGTCCTGGACATACGGTATACAACTTTGGGGTTGTACCAAGCCGAGCAACATGTCCATGTTGCAGACTTTCCAAAACAAAACACTAAGAGCAATTGTGAATGCTCCATGGTATATTAGGAATAGCGATATTCACAGAGATTTAGGAATAGCTACCGTGGGCGAAGAAGTAACAAACTTCGCTCGAAAGCTTAATGCTCGCCTTCATGTTCATTGCAACAATGAAATGATCCGTACTCTAAACGAGACTCTTAACGATGTTAACAACGAGCGACGACTACAAAGAACAAGACCCTTCGATCTAGCGACGTAGGGTGAAGCCGCATTAATGAACGGCTTAGTAGGTGCATTCACTGGAAAGCAACCTATCCAATGCGATCAACACTATGGAAGCGTAAACTACTTGTTAAGTTAACTTAGTTGTAGTCAAGAAGTATTATGAGAGAGCGAAAAATTTACTACTATGAAGTGCGTTCTGGCAGTTTCATAGTGTCTCTCATAAATGGGTGGTTTTTTAGCACGTGGAAATCGGGCATAACCAATATCGGCTACTTCGGTATTATGTACCTGCTATAGTGGGCGTATTGGTATCTTTGAAAGATTTTGGAGTTTTAGTCTCCGTCCATCCTAGTATTCAAAAAAAAAAAAAAAAAAATTAAGATTAAAACAAGAATTGAAAACTTAATAAAGACAAAACATTTTAACAAAAAATTAAATAATTAAAAAAGAGAGTAAACCTTTAACAAATGTTTTCCATTTAAAGTCCTACAGTATACAGCAATTAAAAACCCCTATACTTACACAGAAATTCTCCCAAAAATTTTAGTGTCACTGGGTGTCAACTAGTGTTGGAGTCAAAATTATGCTGAGGTCAAATTTTTTTTTACGAAATTCTGGTTTCATAATTCTGTTTTTCAAAATTCTGTTTAACAAAATACTGAAAATGCGCGGCGTAGAAAAATGGAAAAAGGACCTCTAATGGCATCACTACGTTGTCGGTCCTTCCGTCCAGCTATCCTCAATCGCGTTATAACTTCTGAACGGTAATTCGTAGAAAGACAAATTTTGGAGAGCTTTTAAACTGCGGAAGTAGGCAGAAAACCCAATGAGGACAATTTTTTTCACAAATAACGGTTAAATTACAGTTTGAAGTTTAATGGGAAACAGGAATCAATGTTTTAAAATAATTTTTTTTAAGAAACTTTGCAGCCAGGAACAAGAAAAACGAAACTTAAGCTTAGTAAATGCTGAAGTTTAACAGAAACATCCAAAAATTTGAAAATATTGAAAACTTTTTAAGAAATGAAAAGTCGAAAATGGATATCGGTTTTGAAAGTGTTTGAGGCCATAACTTTATAAGGCAGGTTAATGCCCTAATATTGGTTTGTTCGCAATTATTCAATTGTTTCCGGTCGAGCTCATGTGTACAGTCCTTACCGCTTTGAAAAAAAAAAAAAAAATCTCAAAAATGCATTAAACAATTGTGTGGAATTACAAGAAAAAAAAACACGCGTATCAGAATATAATACAAAGTTTTTAAGGGAAACTATAGCGAAATTTAAAGCAGAAAAACCTTCTGAACTTTGACTCGAAAACTCGAAAGCAATTTTTCTTTTACCTTAACGGCAACAGCGATCTTGTTCAGATTCCGTTAAAGTACAAAGCGTATAAAAATTAAGCAAGCTGCGTCTATTCAGTCTAATTTAAAGGGCATAATCCATCTTCCAAAATTTTAATATAGAAAACTAAAACAAACAGCGAGTATTCAAAACTTAGAAACTTTTACTCGAAAAAATGTACAACCATTTTATAAAACAATTTGTTTAAGGTTTCAGGTCCCTTAGCGGCTATGAGGATCTTGATTAAATTTATCTGAAGAATGTAGCACGAACAAAGAGAAATAGTAGCACTTACAAAGTAAGCTTACCATTTCTAACCTCAAGTTTTTCAGTCATTCCCTCTAAAGTGGTTGTAAAATTAGAAAAGAAAGTCTAAAAGTTACCTTTAGGGCCGATTTCACAGTGGCAACTTAAGTAAAACTTAAGTTGAGTACGCTTCAATACTGAGTCTCCGTTTCGATTCCGCTGACGGTTTTGCTTATTAGTCGTAAGCTCCTTGAAAACGCTGTCAAAATTATTGAGCTTTGCAATTTTTGAAGCATTCAATAAAAATTTCCAGTGCATCATGTTGGCTTTTCCCTTTTTTCATTCATTATTGTTACAGTGATGCCCTTTTTTTAAAATACAAATAATTTGCATTGTTTTTTTCGTGAAAAACTTTAGTCGCCAATGTTGGTGAGTAAGTGTGTGATTGAAAAAAAAAATTAATGTGAAAACTTAATTTCATCCTGATTGAGTGAAGTGTCAGAATCTGTACTTAAGTTTCGACTGTGAAATGGGCACTTATAGAATTAAAAAAAAATATCAAAATTGTTGTTTTATATGGCTTTTTTTCAAAATTGTAAAAAATTACAAGAAAATGTATGTTCTTTCCCCCATTTTCGATACGGTTGCAGCCAAAAATTTGAAATAAATGAACGGACGCAGTCCATCTTTAGAAATTAAAAATGAAAACTACAGTTTTTGAGTAAAGAAACTTAAAAATCACCCAATCAATATAAAAGCTGAAGACTGCAGACTTCGAAAAAGTATACAAAAGAATGTAAAATATATCCACAAAAAATTTGAATAATTTATTTGTTAATTTGACGCCAGGTCTTAGGCATATTATTTTTAACATTTTCGCCTTTAACCGAAGGTCGGCGTAAACTTATGCTTCAGACATGCAATTACTTAAGGTGGCGTTACAGTCCGGGGTGGACCTGGGCCTCAGCCAACAAGCTTCGCCATCCAGCTCTGTCTCTAGCTAGCTATCTCCAGTTTCGCACGCGAAGTTGGCTGACGTCCCCTTCCACTTGCGTGCGCCACCTGAGTCTCGGTGTTCCTCTACCGCGCCGTCCCTGCGGTGTGGATTCGAAGATTTTCCGGGCCGGGGCGTTGTTGTCTATCCGCTCTAGATGACCCAGCCATCGTAGACGTTGTGTTTTGACTCTTTTGGCTAGGTCGGTATCGCTGTACAGCCCGTACAGTTCGATGTTATATCTCCTCCTCCACTCTCCGTCTATGCAGACGGGACCGTAAATCGTCCGAAGAATTTTCCTCTCGAAGCAGCCTAAAGTGTTTTCATCCGCCTTTGACAGGGTCCATGCTTCTGCACCGTAAAGCAGGACTGGGATGATGAGGGTCTTATACATGGACACTTTAGTTGCTCGAGAGAGGGCTTTGCTACTCAATTGCCTTCTTAGCCCAAAGAAACAGCGATTGGCAAGAGTTATCCTTCGTTTGATTTCAGCGCTGGTGTCATTGTCTGAATTGATAGCGGAACCCAGGTAGACAAAGTCCCTAACTACCTCAAAGTTATCGGTGTTGGGTGTCTTTTCTTGATGACAGCATATACTTGGTTTTATATGCTGCTAAACCCATTTTCGCCCTAAAGTATGGTTTTAGCAGTCAATGACATCAATGACATCAGTCAATGACGCCAGACATGCAATTGCAGTGAAGTAATTAAGGAGCATCGATAGACAAGGATCAAATTGCTTTTCAAGGTATGGCGTCATAGTCGCCTTCTGACGGGATCAGCTATGGTCTCTAGCGCGAAACACGCTCTCTTTTAGAGGACAGACAACTCTTTAAAATCAATTGATGCAAATCAAAAAACCTCCATTAAATAAAAACTTGTTTTGAACTTAAACTGGAAAATCTAGATTTTTCAGGTAATTTTTTACTTTTTTATTTGTTAAGTTGGCTTGACCTGCCGACGGACCGCTCTGTGTATGTGTTCTTGTTTGACAGTAATTTTTTGATACAATTTTTTAGGACTTTTAAATTAATCTTGAGTAAATTGCCTAAAAAGTGACAAATTTCTCAAATAAGGCCGGGGTCAGAAGACGACAAAAAATCCTGCGGGTGATTGACGTCCGAATAAATGCTTCAGTGTCAGGAGGCAAAAACGATTGCGGCTACGACACTTTGCGGGCGGTTAGATCTGTGGCAATTTTTAAAACTTGTTGAAACCATCTTTTAAGGTTAATTAGGAATGTGTCATAAAAAGTGGAAGGAATCCGACGCTCAACTATTAGCCGTATGCTGTGGGTTTTTGCCGCACGTTTTTCTATCGTCGTGCTCGTTTGTGCCAGGCCTACAAACAACACGACACAATTGCAGCAGTATAAAGTCCTCTCTGTATTTTTTGAGTTAAAATTTGACATAAAGCATTGAAATTTACTTATTTTTAACTTTAACCAATTTTTCCCTTCATCAGAGTTGAGTTACGTATTCATTACCAATGGAATGGAAAAGTGAATGGAAAAGTCTCATTTCTAGTTTTAAGAGAATCGAAGTAGCGAATTCACAATCGAAGTAAAAGCGATTATTATTCGATTGTTTTTTCGCGAGACCGAATTGACCGATGGTTGGTCAGTTCCACTTCAAGCCGTTTACTGTAAAGTGCTATTGAGCATACCTTTAAGATTTTTGTGCAATCAAATCAAAATTCACTGCACAGAGTTATTTTTGGAGTGTTTTTAATTGAAATAATAATTATTTTTTGGCCTTACTCGCATACCTTAAGCATACCTTCAATATTTTCAAAAAAAAAACAGGAGCGAAGTCCCAAGGCTCCATGAATGTGGTTTTCGTATGACTCAAGAAGCAGATATAATGATCTACTTAATCTGAACCACGTTGAATAGATTTATCAAAATCAAAGCGATCACTCGTTCGGTTTTAATTTAAAAAGTTCATGGAACAAGGTATCAAAACAATTTCGCGTAGCTGGTGGGCGTCAGAAGAAAAATCTTACGAAATCCTTGAACGTTTTTTTTTTGCTTCACATAATCAACAAGCACACCAATTAATTCTGCGTCATTTCACAACCTTTTTAAATCAAACATTATTGCTCAGTCTGACAAGAATTATAAGCATCACATGCTTGCCTTACGTCATTGTCGGTGGCAGTTGCCTTGCCGCAATCTTGACGTCATTGCCGTGCCTGCCGCCAACAACCAATGATTAGTTTACGCGTGTTAACACAAACAATTCATTTTAGAGAGATTCCTTCATGCAGACAAGCACAAATGAATAGAACAAGAGGCGTTTGCCATGTCAAGGAATATCATTAGGTTATGCCTCCGTTACAAGTCAAACGACAAACTTTTTTCCATACGCTCCAGTCCTGCATAAGCGTAACAAATGACGGTATAACGTGTCAGGATATTACTATGCAACATCGCCTAATGAATACTACACTCATTGCCCATCGGCATGCAAGCACTAAAGTGTAAAGTGCACAAATGACATCATGTACTATGTAGAGGCATTTGACTTGACGCCCATACACACCGCTACAAAATGGGGGCGGAAATAGGGAAGAAAAAACTACACAACTTAACTTTCCGTCCGTCATCATCTATTAGAGGAAAAGTTAGCACCAGATCGAACAAGATAAAAGAACAGTGTCACCTAAGAGAGGCGAAATAAAAAAAAATGTTACACATACGCCCCATGACAGATGTTGTACTTTAGGTGTTTGCTCAGACGTCAAAGCGCAATGTATCTTGCCGACAGCGAGCACGCTCTATTGACTTTTGACAGGGGCCAACGGCAAAAATGCTGTCATTACAAAACACTCGCTGGGGCTGGTGAGTGTAAATGTCAAACAAAACCAATATTGAGATGCGGCCATACAGCCTACAAATAGTTTAAATTTAAATCAAAGGAAAATCGAAAAAAACCGATATTGGCACAACGCCCAACATCGGCAGTGTTGAAAATAGCCCAGCCCTACTGGGAAAGTATTTGATTCAAGTGCCGAAAGTATATATAGGTTCGGGCCGCCGAACATTTGGGTTCTTTTTGGCAGACAAATTGATTGCGCGTTGGCAATGTGTTTTTCGACGGTGGCAGCCCGGCCTTAATATCTAAGTGAGTGGCGTGCCGTTAAACAATCAAATTCGGAAATTTATATTAGTTTACGTGACGCACTACAATGTAGCTACGATGACTTTCTTTTGTACCCTCTTCCAAACACATTAGGAGCCCATAAAATAGAAATTAAAACATTTGCCTTGTTGTATAGTAAAAAAAAAAATATTTTTTTTCTTTTGATTTCAGGCGTCATTAATCGAGGTGATTCCTTCCGGCGTCGGCGTTCGCGGAGCAATAGTTTAGCACCGGTTAGTCCGTTGCATCAACGTGGCGGAATCGGGGGTGGTGGAACAACACCTGAACATACATCACAATCCAATCATCATGTGGATGTTTATCGTGTACAAATGCTCGGCTCACAGGGTGTTGGCAAGGCGGCGCTGGTATCGCAGTTTAGGACTTCGGATTGCATCAACGCTTATGACGGACCAGGTAAGGATTTTTGGTTTATTTTTATAAAAAAAAAAATTTATTTTTGTTATTCCTGTCGGGATGTTATGATCGGATGATGTTATTGTTTGGACAGATGGTGAAATGTTTTTGTTGAACTTTGAAGTGCGTTTCGGGGGTGGCAGAGGAAAAATATTTTTCACATTGATGGAGATTTCAATTAGCGTTTGCTCTATTTTAGGTGATGCATTTAGGTTTCGCCAAATGCTATGAAACAAAAAGTATTTATCGTCTCTTCTAGAAAACTTATACACAAAATGCCTCAAGAAAACCGCTTTAAGTCTTTAAGCGAAATAAAGCTTGTTGATACCCATCAAGCTGCAAATAAAAGGATGTAAGAACATCAAGGAACTCGACCGAAAATTTCAAAACGTTCACTTAGAATCTTCTGCTATAGAACCTAATATAAGGGTTCACAAAGGAACCAATTTTATGGATGTAACAGTTTAATGCAACACAGGTGCAAGTAAATGTTTGTCAAGGCTCTTAGTTCGACTCCAATAAAAACGGAGTCTAAAAATGCTGCTGCTGAAAATATACTTATTAAACGGGTGGCAACATAAAACTCAAGAGAGCTGGGTACCTACTTGAATTCGAACCGCCAACTTGGATATTAATCTTCAAAATTAAAGGAAAGGCTGCTGAGACAAGGTCTCAAGAAAATAAAATCACTTTTAAAGGCAAACTCCTAAAAACCCTTGGCATACGTTTTCCATGAGAAACGGAAGAGGTGCTTGAAGAGTTTTATCTTTATCGATGGTCCAAAGGTGTTTCTTATCGATGTATCTTAAGGTGTTTCTTAGGGTGTATCTTATCTAATAGCACCTCACACCTTAGACCTCTTATCGATGGTCTAAACGTGTATTTGGCTACACCCAATGTAGCCAAAGTTACTAGCAGTCCGATAAGACTGTCGCCAAATTAAGAACAGAGAGAAATCTTCATAAAATTAAATTTAAAAGACTTCAAGCTCTGTAAAAAGAGCACTTCTTTTGGTAACAGGAAAGATGTTAAGTTTCAGGTAACCTCTAAAAATCTATTTCACCTGAAATTATTGCCTTACTATTCAGTTTCGTGCGGTGCCGAGGCGTAGTGGTTAGTGCGTGTGCTTACTACACCGGAGGTTTGGGTTTGAATCCTATCATCGTCACCTGAAAACTAGTGGGAGGGTTACAATCCGCTTAGGCGAATCGTTGGATACCCCATCCCAATTGACCACTGTCAAGCTCTGAATTGTGTCATAAATCTTGGTTGTTAAATTTCAGTTAAGAATCTTCTGCCTAAGAAAGGGGCGTGTCATCCACCCCTTCTCAACAACATCGTATTTTTGTTTATATTTTTTATCAGAAGTGGTATACACGTGTTGACTGCATTTTCATATAAGAATTTGGTTTATACTTAAAAACGCCCCCAAAAGTGGGCGTGGCTGAACATATCTGAAAATTTTATCAAATAAAAACACAAATATGAACAAAAAATTAACAAATATATCAAATAAAACCGTTTATTAGAATGCATATTAAGTGTGACCACGCCTACAAGAGGGCTGTCTTCGCTTTTTTTTAAATGCCAATCACAATACACTTCAGCGAGGATATCGCATACCAAATTTCAACTTCCTGCGACAACCTTGATTTTTCATGCTTTTAAGTAAAGTGGGCGTGTCAGTGGGCGGATTTCAAAAATTTTTACACTTGTACTGCTTCGGGACCTAGAAAGAACAGAAGTTCCTAGATCAAAATTTAAAGCCTAAAAATTACCGACAGACGGACGGACGGTTGGACGGACGGACATGGCTCATTCGACTTACAATTCGGTCTCGATCGTATGCCCTTAAGGTCTTGGGGATCTACGGTGATTATTTCTCTATGTTACAAACTATGAATCAAACTTAATATACCTCCTATCCTATGGGATGGAGTATAAAAAGACTCGTTCTTTTTCACGGTCCCCACCTCCGCGAGGGTCTGACAAGCCCTCCAAGAGTATCATTTGTCTTGAAAAACTTTTCAAAGTGCTGTTCTGATTCAGCGTAAAGATGTATGTCACCTTGTATGTGCAGAAATCAACACACACAGCATACATTGTTGAGAAGTTGGCCCTGGCTCACTCGAGATTTTTTTAATCAGTTTCACGGACCTTAGAACTTAAATCTTGGGTGAAATTAAGGGACTCTATCCCAGAATTATTATGTGGGTAAGACGCCATTGTTTGCCGTCATTTGGAGGATGAGGTATGAGCAGCTGAGAAAGCCTCTTCTTAATCAAAAGTTTATAAGTTTGAGATCAGTTACAAAGAAAAACCTTCACCATCAGGGTCCGCCAAGAGCGTGTATCGCCACCGGGAGGCTTCTTACTTAGGGCAGAAGAAAAGCAGCAAAAAAACATAAACAGCAAAATGATCTATGTCAAATTTAGCAGCTTTATTGTCAGCGTCTTTTACCCAGGTGAGGATCGGTAGTTAACATTAGGATTGCAACTATTTCAATATGAGTGGAATTGTGTACAAGTGGTTTCCCTCGTAAAGGTAGATCATGAGGTCCTGGTAGTACCACGTATGAGCCTGTAAAGAAGCAGAAGAAGACTGGAGAGGTACTAGTGCACTTTGGTTTTCAACATCGGAGGACTGCAGTGTCTTGGAAAACCACATGACCAAAACATTTTAAAAAAAAATTACCAAAACATTAGACTGCGTTTTGGACATTGTAGAGACTTTTGCTTATACTTGTTGTTTTAGGCATGTTTGTATTGCTAGATCTTTAACTGTGTGGTACATGTACGGAAAATAACATGACGCAATGCTCCAACGAGCCTAGGGGGGAAACAAGGTCAACTGTGTATTTTTCAGAGAAGAGGTAAGAAACAAGTCCAGAGTATTTGCGCCGCCGTGACTAGCAATGTCAGTTATAAATCGCTGCGACGATTTACAAGACAAGATCATGTATAGGCACTGAAACAGCTTGTCGAAATCTACCTACGCTGTCTTGCAGAGGACCCTTCAGAGTAAGGTGGACGAATATATTTTTCACGTATATGTACACAGCGAAAAATTTGAGAACAGCCCCATAAGCTAAGCCAGCTTTTAAAGCAGGGAATAGCCTTACAGCATCAAAAACCAACCAAAGCGCGAAAAAATTTAACTGCAAAAAGACTTTCGAGGTTGATCTAGTAGAAGGCGCTGTGAGGTGGGTGGTTCCTCATGCTTTCTGATGAAGACCCTTAAACTTTGGCACGATGTATTCGAGCACTAGTCATATGAGAATAGTCTGAAATTCCTTAAAAGTTTCCAAGAATACGCAGATTCGCTGTAAAGCCCCCAGGTCGAATAAGTGTAAACAGGCAAAATAAGACGATTCTAGGAGCTTACAAGTATGCACTAAAATGCAGTCTGAGCACTCGAAAAGCTCAGCAGCAAAATCTAATCAACAAAAGCTCTTCATTCCCTTCCAAGAAAAGTTTTGGGGAATAAATTAGTGTAAGAACTGGAATAGAAGCAATCATCTAGGCTGCTCGACCGTTTTTAGCAGCCGGGCCAAAAGGACGATTTTAAATGCTCTTTAATAAAATAACAAAAAAGGGCATTTACTGCCGAATATGAAACCATCTATAAAATTCGTTTGGAGACGGAGCAGCGCTGAAATAGGAATTACTAAAGATGAGGGTAAGCCAAATATGACAGAGGCAGCGGTATGTCTTGAGGCATTAAAAGCGATTGGTGTAGGAAGTCGAGGACCTGTTTTAGTTCGAACCAAACCAACGTTAACTGCGAGGACTTCATATCGGCCGGTACATATACATATAATGATTCGGGATAAAAATGCAAAGCATCCCCAGGCATGCATAGACATGCCTTAGTTGTCTTGATCGTCACGCCTCTTAGCTTCTTAATCCTTTTCGCCAATCCTTTTATCTTGTTAAAAATAAATAGATCGCCCTACTTTGCTCCCTTTATGGTCGTTTTCACGTCGCATTCATGCAATAAGTGTTTCAACAATGTAATGCCAATCGTTTACATGAAAGATGCTCTACTCCTTGCTATACTCACTCTGACCAGAGCTATTCCCACAAACGTACTGCAATCCCTAATCATCTCCATCATCATTTCACCAGCATTACACGCAATATTACTTCTTCTCAGAGCAAATCCAGGCAAAGCATACTTTATTGAAGAGCCATTCCATTTCAAGCCCTTGCCGTTGCTCAGATATGAATGCGACGACAAGTGAGTACCTCCACAATCCATGTCACGGTCGAAAAAAAAAGTAACAAACGGATACAATCAGTGAAGGCCATCCTTACGACCGTCGACTACAATAACGATGACGCTTATTTTATGAAAAAACGCCACATTTGTTGTACATACTATCAAGGGCGATCCTTGTCTTGAGTGGCAGAAAGGATACACAAAATGACTTACGTAGGTTAATTAGAGAACACCACTTACAAGTGAGGTTTCGCTTTTTCTTTATTCCTTGTCGCCTAATCGAACACAACAATATACAACGACTACAACAAAATTGCAAAACCTTTTTCTGATATGCTTCTCCTTTCTTCTTATTCTTTACAGAAACCGATGAGGCAGAACAAAATATTTCAATCATTTTGAATGGCATAGAATCGGAATTGAAATTCATGACAGGGAAACAGGATAACAAGGTGAGTTCAAGTCAAACAAAGTTTTTATCTACACATGACCGCAGTCTGCAGTTCCAAAAAAAAAGAAAGAAAACAAGGATAAACTGTCACCTCACGACCTATGCCAACCCGAGTTGGCATTGACAGTGCGATACCGCACAAAAGTGAATCGCCGCTGCCCTTATTCTTTGTCAGCCTCACCAAGGATGACTGACGGATTCCATTATTCCTCCAGCGTTAGTTGTATCTTTTGCGGTACCCACACAGATTGTGCTAAAAGTTAATGTGAGAACTTTTGTAATTCCCGTTGCACGCAACTGAGCAGTTTGATGGTCGACGATAAAAGCAGGACATGTTGTGCTCGTAAAGAATTTATTTTAGTTTTACTGTACGCGAGGGATCTTCCTTACCTTAAACATCTTAAAGTTCCGCCGACTAAAAGTCTTTAAGCTATTTAAATAGTTAGCATGAGGGTTATTGCTGCACTATGTGTGAGAAGGACGACAAGGAGAAAACTCCACCCAGCGAGCGCTGTAATTGACTCTTTGACGCGGAAGGCGTGACGAGAAGTATGCACTCACGTTGAACATTCTATTTTATGAAACCTGTAATTAGAGTAAATCCCTTTAATCAAGAAAATTGCTTTCCTTCAAGCACATTTTTTTGGGCCGCTTTCCTGCGAAAAAGTCATAATCGTAAAGCGGAGAGAAGGCTTTCGCTATATGTCCTTTTAGGATCCGCAAAAGAAAATTAACTGGGACAGATGCCAGAGATTTTCTTTTTTTCATGGCAGGTTTTTTTTTCGTTGTTGTCTCTGAAATATCCTTTTTTAGTTTGACTAAGTAATCCTCTTTTGTGATGATGATTTATTGTTGAAAATTTCCCATGTTCTTAATTATATGGATTTAGTGTCCTTTTTTGAGTGACAAATTATGATGAAGTGCCTGGTGAAAAGAAATCTGGGTGCAAGGCCAAAAACGATGAGGTTAAGCTTTGTTTTATTGACTGGAAATCGTTTGTCTAAATTAGAGGGCTATGTTGTCCGTCATCGCATCACACTTAGGTTTGCCGAGACCCGCTGTGATGCCCAGTGGGAGAGGATTTATGTAGTGGTTGAGCTGATCCATTTTCTTCTTCCGCCGTGTAGAGTTCCTTAAGTCACCTAGATAATAAGGCATTCCCCTAGAGAGAGACTATTGGTGCGTTTTAAAGTCCTACAACGTCCTGGAAGAATAAACTTCGCACAGTTCTCTATCACAATTGACTTAGACTTAGAACAGGCACAGTAAGGGAGGTCTGTCCCTATCGCAGCATCCTATGTATACGCTCTAAGCTTAAGAGTGTAACAAAACAGTCAGAGATGACGCCCTAGCTGCCGAACTTTTTAAATCCGCTGGCGGTGATCTGGTTAGGAGCATGTTCCCGCTCACAAGGTATGGACAGAGGAGAGCATATCCGATAAATGGAGCATCAGAATGGTTTGCGCGATGCTAAAGAAAGGTGACCCTCTTAGTTGCGCTTACTTCAAACACAAAATATCTCTTAAGGTCGTGGAGTCATTGTGTGCAATAGGCAATTCATGAAATTAAAAACAAAAAAACTACAGAGGCATCGGGATTCTTAGCATCGCGTACAAGAATTTTTTGCTGTACTCTATGAACGTCGCCGTTTTCCAACTATTTGATAGGGGTCCATATCGGTGTGGCTTTAGATCAGGAAACATCATCATGAATCGAATATTCACACAGATCTGGAAAAAAAGCCTAAAAAAGCCTTTTCATTGTTTTCAAGGCCACGTACGACAACATTTATGAAGGCAAGCTATGCCTCCCATTACCTAGTTTCACATCCCCGCCGAACCCGTCAGTTTTTGCGAGATGACGATGGAAAACTCAGGCTGTTTTATCGAAGTCGGTAATGACTAAACCGACCCGTTGCTGTCAAAAAGGTCATGACAAGGTTAGGTTTATGGATGCCCCTGATGTGAAAACAGAGACGGTTCACTTGTGTTCATTTAGGAACCTTCTTAACAACTGAAACGGAAACAAAAATAAAACGCTGTCAAAGTGCCGCTCTCTCGAACCCATCCGGATTTGTATACAAATCTTAGGAGGTCCTCCCTCATTGAAAAAGCAATTGCCGAGGGTACTACGCCTCATGGTGTTCAGGGCTGGGCATTCAAAACTCAAATGACGAAAAGATTCAATTTCTTCAACGTCCCGAACGCTACTGCAAAAATCTTTGTGTAGTTTGTCTATCCGCTCTGCCACTCGAATATTCCTGTGGGCCCTCCGATCATAAGAAGTGATCTATTGTTTTTTTTAACGGCTCTTTTGTGTGTCGGCAAGTATAAAGTTCTGTTCAACGTCGGTTAATTTACTCAAAAATTCAGTTTCTGTCTTAAGTGCTTTCAAATTAAGCGGAATTCGTATAGCTTTGAGAGCTAGAGGTGCATTCAGCTCTGATACAGATCTCGGAAGCTTGTCCGCTTCTTTGTTTTTCGGGATATCCGTGTGACCTCGCATCCAACACAGAGTTACAGTATTGCCAAGTGATTTAGAATTTTTCTGCATAGTTTTACAGCTCATCACCACATCTCAGTTCATAGCTTTAAAGACTGTTTGGCTGTAACAACACATCGTAATGGTCTTGTCTTTGAGCCTTTGTTTCTTCAGTTTAACAGCTGATAGATGCCCAAAAAAAAAATACAGTCTTGATCTGCCGAAATGATTTGCTTAACAGAAAATACCTGCGCCTGTTACGACCTTTAGAGCAGTCGCAGAATAGATGGCCAAGTAAACAGCCGAATTTCCTAATAAACAAAAAGACTTCCGGTTAAGTTGCTGGCTAATTTGCTGGCTATAAATGGAGATTTAACTGGGATCAGTATTGCCACATCGTCTGCGTCCATATGAACGGACATTCGTTTGCAGTGTTCCTCTGTGACGTTTCGTCTGGCGCATAGGGTAACCTTCACCTATGTAGCCTTTAATCCTTATTCGTTAGCCTAGCTAGAGCCGTTCGATCCAGTTGCACAGTCATAGACTGCTTTCCCAGTGAGCAATTCTGAAGCTGGGCAGACATCAGTATTGGCGCTTTGGAAAGAACTTTCCCCAGTCGGGACACTTTAGGTGTGGTTTCGATTCGTTCGCAGAAATTTTTCCATGAATTCCTCTTGGCGAATCTGATCTCTCTTTTCCTGATTCTTAGGCTCTCGCCTTGTAGGTCGTCCATTTGATGAGCCCCTCTTTTGTTGCATCGAGATCTTGTGCTCTTGATGAGCTCCTCTTTCTCGGGATTCCGCCAGGGAGGGCGTTTATTTTCTCCTGTGCTACTGTTTGTTGAGTTTTTTCCAAAGTAGCCCAATAATGTATTCGACTGTATCGTCGATCGTAAGAGATTCGGTGAAGAGATTTTTGTCTGAGCTGGTCGATGAGTCCGAGTCTTCTTTTGGATTTTTTAAAAACTTTCCTGGCCTAAGAGCCTACCAGCAGAATACCCAGCAGAGGTCTTAACCATTCCTGCTTGGATAGCCTAAAGTTCGTAGCTTAAACAAAGTCATACAACAGAAAGACTTCCGCGCTGACCACAGAGGCATCAACCTTTTAAGTCTGATATGCAGTCAAGATTGACATAATCGAAAGCACGCAGCGTGATTTTAGAGAAACTTTCATGAGAATTGGAACCAAAGTGGCGTTTATGGGCTAAGAAGGCAGAACCAAGCTGTTATCAAAAAGACGCATCAAACTCCGCAAGCGAAAGAATAGTCACCATCAAAAGTTGAGATGAGCTCGAGTCGGGCGATTTTTGGCCAGCGGCTACATAGACGGTGAGTGGAGGAGGCGATATAAAATCGAACTGTCCGGGCTGAACAGCGACACCGACCTAGCTGGAAGAGCCAGGACCCCCACGCCCGTGTTATCCGGGTCAAATCTCTGGCCCGTAATCTCTTTGAATCCACCCCGCAAGGACGACGCATTAGAACAAGTACCGAGATTCAGGTGCGGCACACGTTAGAAGAAGGGGACATCACCTAACTTCGCTTGCAAAACTGAAATGGGGTAGCTAGAAACATAGTCAGTTTGAGTTGACTGGTGACGCTTGTTCGTTGAGGCCCAGATTCATCCCGGGTCTTCTAAAAGTAAGGTACTCTTACATATGGTTGTTTTCCACAGAGAGCTTCTGACAACCATGTTTCTCCTCTTTCACCGAGAAATCCCAACTTATTTTACATTTATTCCGCGTGCCATTACTTTCAAGTGGATGACTCAATTTTGCTACAATAAAAAGGGTGATGCTGTTGGATTTTGCAAGCAGGTTTCCAACAAGCTTAGGACCTGGCATTTAAAGCTCTTGCTGACATATGAACTTTTAAAAAAGTTTCGAGATTATCCATAATTTTGGGAGTGAACCCAAAAACAAATCACCTCTTCATCGTTGCTTTATTTATTCATTTTATTCGTTCTGTATTCATTCGCTCTACGACGCTAAAGACTTTCGACACACAACGGTCGAGTCCACTAAAGTTTCAACCGTTAACACAGTGGTGAAATCTTTCAGTCGAAAGACTGTAACTTTAGTATTTGTTATCATTCCGATAACTGGGAATATTTCAATTTTTCAATGAGAATTTAGAACAATGGCTTACGCCATATGGGAAATACCCAACAAACATCCATGATAAGTTCAGTGGAGAAACTCACACAGTGGTGAAATGTTTTATACCCGACGCAGGGTATATTAATTGTAATGCATATTTTGTCATACATCTTCAAGAGATATGAGCGAGAACGACAAGTGAATATTGATTCCGGCCTTCGGTATGTGTGAAGGTTTCAGGTCCCTAAAATCTCGCTAGATATCAGAAAGTTTAAATTAAAACTGCCAATAGCCACCCCCCTAATTGGCTTTAATGCGAGCCAGATTCAGATTTTTTCAAAACGTCTTTTGGTCAAGTTAGGCAAGGCGTAGGAACTCAAATCTTGGTTCAGAGATCAGAGCAAAAGTCGCCAAAAGCCTTGATGTACACAAAAATTGGACCGTATCGAGTATTTGAGGTTGAAGCCCCTATTTGTTTCCCATGACCTTCTTGCAACCTGTTTTCGTAATCTTACTAATGGAAAAGCGGCGCAGAGAGCTGAAATTTTTGACATTTCTAGCAATTAAAGCAAGAATACCGCCTGTCAGTCATTATTTTTGTCTGACTAGTAAGTTGACTGAAAAGTCAAGTAGTCCCATCCCGAAGTCAATAAACTGTTTTCACCTTTTTTTTTCTCCGTGGGTAGATAAAAATCTTCATAGGCACCATGAGAATCACTGGCACTGTGAGATTCTTACTCACTAAAAAACCTCCCAATGTTTGTAAGACTACGACTAAGTTTCCTTAACAAGTAGTTCAAGCTTCTGTATAGTAATCGCGTTTGGCAGGCTACCTTCCAACGAAAGCACCTGCAATACCGTCATTATGTGCGGTTTCCTCTTACGACGCTAGATCCAACGGTCTTGTTCGTTGAAGTCGGCGTGCAAGATTTGTCTGATCCAGAGTTCGGATTATTTCGTGGTTGCAATGGCCGTGAAGGCGAGTGTGAAGTTTGCGAGTAAAGTTTCTTACTTCGTCGGTCACGGTTGCGATGCCTAGATCTCGATGTAAATCGCTATTTCTTATATACCATGGAGCATTTACGATTGCTCTTAGTGTCTTATTCTGAAAAGTTTCTAAAATAGATATGTTGTTTGGTTTGTTACAACCCCAAAGTTGTATACCGTACGTCCAAGATGGTTTTAGCACTTGCTTATACAATAGCAGTTTGTTATATACGCTTAGTTTCGAATAACGTCCGATAAGCCAATTCAGTTCTCGTAGCTTGATTTCAAGTTCATCGCGTTTCTTTTTAACGTGTGGCTTCCACTTAAGTTTTGCGTCTAGGGTCATGCCTAAATATTTCGCCTCGTTTGCTTACGGAATTTGTACCGAGCTTATAAATAGAGGTAAGTTGATTACCCTCTTGTAAGTAAAATTTACATGCGTTGATTTTGTCTCATTTAGGAGGATTCGCCAGGCCTTTGTCCATTCGCATATTTTATTCAAAGCGCGTTGGAGTTTTCCCGTTGATAGTTCGACTGTCTTATCCGTAGCGAGGATAGCCGTATCGTCAGCAAACGTGGCTACAGTCGTTGTCTCTACTTGAGGTACATCTCTTGTAAAAAGTAAAAACAGTGTTGGACCGAGGACGCTACCTTGTGGAACGCCGGCTTGTATTTCTTTGAATTCTGAGTATTCGCTCCCGTATCTCACTCGAAATAGTCTGTTGTCAAGATAAGACTCTAAGAGTTCATACATTTTTTCCGGCAAAACTTTTCGTAGCTTATATTTTAGGCCTTCGTGCCAAACTTTATCAAAGGCTTGGGATACGTCAAGAAAAGCGGTAGAACATATCATTTTCGCTTCTAAGGCTTTCTCAATTTCATTAGTTATTCGATAGACCTGGTCAATTGTTGAATGTTTGACCCTAAAGCCGAATTGGTGATCCGGAATCAATCGTCTTTCTTCAATTATTGGTTGCAGTCGTTTGAGCACAAGTTTCTCGAAGACTTTAGATATAATCGGCAGAAGCGAAATCGGTCTATATGATTTTTTGTCGTTCGGGCATTTCCCTGGTGGCGGAACCATTATTACCTCTGCGACTTTCCATTGCCGTGGAACGTATGAAATTCTCATTGATGCGTTTATGATGTAGAGAAGCTTGACTAACGCTCTTTTCGGTAGCTCCTTCAAAATTTCCCCAGTAATTAGGTCGAAGCCTGGAGCTTTGTTATTCTTCAAATTTCGGATTGTTTGACGAAGTTCAGACAGTGTCTAGTTCCGCATTGCGATACAGATCGTCAACCAACGGCTCCCCGTCAAACGGTTTGAATGTTTCTTCTAGATGTTCTGCAAATACATCTGCTTTCTCTTTGTCGCCTTTTACCCATTCACCGTTATCTTTTCTTGTTGGCGCCGAGTGTACTATGGGCTTTTTAATGGACTTCACGGCTTTCCAAAGTGAATAGTTTGGTAGTCTCGCGACTTTTAAAATCTTGAAGTAAGTTCTTTAATTTGTTAGATAGCCCATTCAGAATGGTTTTATCAGGAGGAGCTCGAGACAGATGCCACCTCTTTCGAGCCTTTCTCTTTTCGCGTATGAGCTCTTCAATTTCGCGCGGGTAAATTGATCCGCTTTTCCTTGCTCCAGTCTTCCGGAAAGAAGTATTGTTCCAAGCAGCGTTTTGAATAGTTCTAACGAGTTTATCGACTTCGTCTTCTATTTCTAAAGAGGTTATAAGTGGTACATGTAGAGATACATTTTCTTTGCAGTATTTCCTAAAGCCATCCCAGTCGGTGTTGTTATTAGTTAGCCTAGGCGCTCTCTCATTTTTTGCTAGACTTCCGCCGATTTTCAAAACGACTGCCGAGTGATCCGAACAGAGATCATAGCCTTCTTCTACATTTGTGAGGTGGCGAGGGACCCCTTTTGCGATAAAGAAGTCGACAAGGTCAGGTAATTTGTTTCTGTCGGTTGGCCAATACGTTGGCTTTCCCGTCGAAAGGAAAACCACGCCACGTTTCATGCTAGCTTTGAAGAGTACTCTACCTCTTGTTGAGTTTCACCTGGAGCCAAACTGTTGGCTCTATCCCACCGAAGAAAATGCTATCTTATTCTAGGGAACTTCGTGAAGTATTTGGTTTCATTTGCTTGTTGAGGGGACAATAGAAAGAAACTAGAAGAGAAACTTTTCAGAGTTGTGAAGTAAGCTAAATCTTTTCAAAAAAAAACTGAGCAATGGGCTTCTGAGTGCTAAAGAAAAACCTTCCTGCCAGCAGAGTCTTAAATCTCTGTTCCACCTCTCTAAACCGGAAATTAACGCAGCATCTAAAATCGCATATGAGGACGCGTTGCAATGGAGTGATACTTCAACCAACTTAAAGCGTGTAAAAGAGAAGTAGTTGATTAGGGCAATGCTGAAGAACGAAATATGATGATTAGTATCACCTGAAGGCACCTCAGCGCCAACATTAGACAATAAACGAAAGATAGAGGAAGAAGGATAAATTTAAATAGACAAGAATCCTAGTAAATTATATTCTCATGTATTTTTTGTCGATTTCTGTTTTGCGGTTAAGTCCGATGCTTGAACAAAACTCCAACTACGCCAAAAGTACCAACTCCTCACACTAAGGCTTCCTCCTATTAAGAATCACATAGTTTCAAGTATGATCCCTAGACATGACAGCAGATTGAGTTGTACGATAGTTAACATCAAAAGAACTCTCAGTCCAGCCTCAGCCCTTCAACTCGAGCTCTTAGTCAGTTTTTCTTCAACCCAAAGCAGATATGAAACATCAAAATGGCATTTAAAATAAATTTAATTTGTAGAATAGCTAAGGACTTTTATTCTGACAAGCAACATACAGAATTTTAAATTTATAGCTTGAAACTTTTATATTAATTAAGAGCTATGTGACTGAGTTATGCTTTTGGCAGTACAAGTATCTCTAAACTACAATGTCATATTCCATCCTTTGACAAATATTTTCCTAGTGCTCCATAACTTTTCTCAGGTTCTCCTGAGCTTATGGTTTTGTGTACTAAAATACATTCCTGTCAGAAAGTTCCATCCCCTTTTTCTAAATGGCCTTATGTTATGGGTACCTAAAAGGCAATTGAAATAAGTCCACTTGAACTTCTCTCAGTGAATCCAATAAAATCTGTTTGAGTCGGGCAAATAAATAAAGTAAAGACTCATTGAGATCAACAAGGAACTCACATATGGGGAGCCTTCGTGAAACAACTCAAGTAAGGATGATTTTCCTCCCTTTAATGGACCACCATTGGTGGCCGTTTCTGCAGTGGCAAACCACAAAGTCAACTCATTTATGGCAGCACAAACACAGCGACGGAAGTCTATTCAATTGAAATCCGACTCACTGCACCCGCCAGGGTGTACATACCGCCAGCGCGTACGGCTAAACACAATCCTTAAAGCCATCGTCCGGCAAACGGCGAGGACGTTGTTGCCACGTAATTTAAATGGGATTCGGTTTTGCTGGTGTAATTTTATTGGTTCCGCTTGGTGGGTAAGTGTAGCACTTTGTTCGCGCAGTATGGTGGGAGCGATTCTGTTGCCACTTTGTACTGCATGCCACGGGAAAATCAATTATTTATTTGCTCTAACTGATGGTTAAGTGGTCGCTTTAGTTTCGCACTCACTTCAGGACACTTTTCCTTGCAGTGCACAAGGTATGCAGGTACATGGATTGCAAATTTTAATTACTTTCGTATTTGTTTCATTTTTTTTTTTTTTTTGCTTTACTTTAAACGACTTGAGTTCGAAGTATCCGTGAAAATGGTTAACCTTACTGCTGCGTCTCGCTTGTTCGTTTCAATTTGAAATCACGCAAGTTCAAGCTTTCGTTGCTTCCGTCACAACACTATGAAACGTTCACTACATAAGGCAAATGGGTGGCAACGCGGCTATAATGGTAATTTATTACCTCTCCAGCGCATATGCAATTACAGGGACGAGATTTAATTGCCTTATTGCTTTAATTTTCAATTTTGAATGGTCAGTGGTATGTTTGGTCAGTGGTTCTTGACGAATTTAATGAAATTGGTCGCAATAAGCTGGAGTTTGCAAATGGCTTCATTTCCCGTGGGGATATTTATAATACTAATTACTGGCCACAGAGCGGTGGTTGATTATGTAAACAATTTATGGCATAGATAGTTGGTGGAAAGGACCCAATTGGGAATCCGCATAAGCTTGTCAAAGCATCTCTTGGTATCACAAGCACCAGATTTAATCGAGTGTAGTATACTTAGTTTAACAGTGAGTTATGTGAGAAAAGGATCCGTTATACTACATTTACACCGGCCCCTTAATTCTGAATTTAGTGAAAAATTTCGAAATCCAATTTTGCTGTTATACTGGAGTTTCATTGCGTTTCAAATGATAATCGAGATCAAAATCTAAATCATCAAGTACTCCGTACAGCTGAAATTGTCGCTATTACTTGCTTATTTTTATACCCCGTCCCATAGGATAGGAGGTATATTAAGTTTAATTCATGTTTGTAACATAGAGAAATAATCACCGTAGACCCCCAAGACCTTAAGGGCATGTGATCGAGACCAAATTGTAAGTCGAATGAGCCATGTCCGCCCGTCCGTCTGTCGGTAGTTTTTAGGCCTTATATTTTGAGCTAGGAACCTGAAACTTGGCATTTGTCCTTTGTAGATCCCGAAGCAGTACAAGTGTAAAATTTTTTTAAATCCGCCCACTGACGCCCACTTTACTAAAATCAAAGTTGTCGCAGGAAGCTGAAATTTGGTATGCGATATCCTCGCTTAAGTGTTTTTTGATTGCCATTTAAAAAAAAAGCGAAGACCGCCCCCTTGTAGGCGTGGTCATACTTAATATGCGTACTAATAAACGGTTATTATTCGACATATTTGCTTTAAATACAAAAAACTTGCACTATAAAATGTTCAGATATGTGCGTAAGCTATCAACTCAAGTGAATAAATTTTCGCCACGCCATCTTTTGGGGGCATTTTTAAGTATAAACCAAATTTTTAATATGAAAATGCAATCAACACGTGTATACCACTTCTGATAAAAAATATAAACAAAAATACGATGTAATTGAGAAGGGGTTGATGCCACGCCCCATTTTTAAGGAAGAAGATTCTTAACTGACAAATTCTAAATACAATTAAAGTTAATTGAAACTGAAATTTAACAAACGAGATTTATGCTTCAAGCAATTCGGAGCTTGACAGTGGTTAATTGGGATGGGGTATCCAAAGATTCGCCTAAGCGGATTGTAACCCTCCCAGTAGTTTGTTTTAAAACACGTCCCAAAGCATTTTTATCGATTTATGTCAAATTACAAATGTTTTGTTAGAGTATTTTCTGTCAACTGTCATATAAGAGATTCGGAAGTTTGAGAGGTTTGTTCAATTCGACAAACTTTTAAATTCCCAGGCATAATTCAGCATTTAACTTAAATTCAACATATATAAATCCTGAAAAATATATGGCGCGAAACGCTGAACATTGAGGGTGAAATCTTCAATATAGCTTAAATGCTGAAGTTAGGCTCGGTGTAAATGTACTATAAAACTTTTTTTCGGATTATAATGTAAGACTTTCATGATTTCTTACTTTCTTTCCTTTTGAAAAAAAAAATTTAGGTGCTACTTGTCGAAGGAGGAGGTAAAAACAAAGAAGTTCAATAGCTTTGGTCAAATAGTCAAAGAAATGATTATTTTATTGTGGGAGTCGCTCAGTTCTCCCATCGATTCAGTTTACGAACATATTCCCTCGATTTAAACACAGCAAACTGTCTTTCCAGCCAGCTAACAGCAAACTGCCATTCGAAGTTCGAATTTAGACATCGAATTTCTCCTCCAATAGAAAATTACCAAGTGGGAAATTTCTAGAATGTGGTGAAATTGTATGAATACACAAATGATAGCCTCGTACGACATTGTTGCATTAAATTTAGCCCTCTTGGTTCGGCTAGAACGACTCAAAAGGGGCGCTAACGGCTAAGCTGATGACGCGCAGTGTATGTCGAAACGTTTTTCGTAATTATTCAGAGTAGAAAAAAAGTACGATTAAAAGGAAAGTCTCGTAAAAAACAGAGAGGTTATGTTAGCCGAGATACGAGCGCGTTGCCCGTCTGGAAGGCCAAGAAACACGTGGTGGGATCAGGTAAAGAACATCTCCGAGACCCGTCTGGTGGCAGAGGATTGGGAACGATGAAAGGACTATTTAGCCGCCCTCGCCCCGTGACCTTTTTAAGGATAAGCGGTCACCGAAAATGATGATAATGAATAAAAAGAAAGTCTGTAAAATTTTTAATGTTGTAGGTATGTACTGAATGTACACTCTACCGAGTTTCTGGGCTTGAGCCTATCACCAGAATTTAAGTCATCCTCGAACATTCCATTTGAAAAATATGACCAGTTCACCTTTATAAAAGAGTATAGATTCGAAAAACCTAAGAAGGTTGCTTTCAGAGTGCATAAGTTTTGCAAAGTCTCACTTTAAAAAGATACTCAGACAATTTTAAAATTATACTTGCATTTTCCATTCAATTAGAAAAAATCCATGTGTACGTGTTTTTAAAAATTGTATAGAAAAATCGTTTTAAAATAAAGAGCTGAAAAAGTTCAGGCAAAACTTCAGATAAATCAAATATTAAGTTTTTTCGAGTACAACATTTTTGGTACTTAACTTTCGCGCGTCTTAGCTTTTTCGAGTATTAACTGTACCATATCCATCCGGACGGTGCTTACAACTATGTGTCGCTCAGTTTGGACAACAATGTCTTCAGATCTTTAATGAATTCGGATTCTGAGTGCTTGCAGATTAAGATGAAGGAGTTCACAATCACAATCCGTTTAAGCTTTTCTCCATAGACTTGCTCCGCTGGAATAAAGTTTGTTCCATCTTTTAACTTTATGGAAGCAACAAGTTCGACAAGCTATCGATGACCAATTTATTGTTATTGTGAATATTGTCGAAGTGGTTGCTACAAAGGCAAGTGCGTCATAACTGGGGTAAACAAGGTTTGCCCGCAAGGTGGTGTTCTGTTTCCCCTTTTATGGTGCATGGTTGTAAACTCTCTACTATCGGCGCTCAACCTTCCTGGAACCTACACACAAGCCTACGCGGATGATGTCGCCGTTCTTTCTGTCGGCTCAAACCTAGGGACTGTGTGCTCTCAGGCGCAGAGATCCCTGGACTTGATCGATGATTGGTGCACTAGGAATGGGCTTTCAGTGAATCCTCTTAAAACTACGGTTGTTCTCTTTACGAGAAGGAGGAAGGTCACTGGTCGGACTCAACTAGTGCTTAAAGGTGTCACTATCCCGATTTCCGATGAAGTCAAATATCTGGGAGTAATCGTTGATAGAAAACTTCTATGGTCCAAGCATGTTGAATCCAAAACCGAAAAAGCATTGTCCACCTTCTGGCAGTGCAGAAGCCCTTTTGGCAAGACATGGGGCTTATCTCCGAAAAGGGTCCTCTGGATCTATACTGTCATGGTTAGACCACTCCTCTCATAAGCATCGGTTGTTTGGTGGAACAGGCTTTCGCGGAAACGTGTTACTGCCTCTTTTGCCAAACTCCAAAGAACGGCTTGTCTTGGCTGCACAGGGGCCTTCCCTAGCACGCCGGGCTCTGCTCTAGATGCTTTGATGAACCTCCCACCCCTTGATATATTTATCATGGGGTGTACGCTGAAAACCATCTTTCGCTTAAAGAGAGGTGGTTTTTGGTACCACACGCATTGGAATTTTGAAGAATTTGTTCGAGAATTGTCCTTTGACCCCTGTCTTATGGACATGCCCTCTGACGCAATGACCCCAGAAATCCTTTTGCGACAAAATTACCAAGTCAACTTTTCTCAGGTAATGGAATGGCTTCGGCCAGACTCTAAGCCAGGGAAAGAATGCCATCGGCTTAGAGTCCATTTTCACGGATGGCTCCAAAACCTGACGGGTCTGGTGCTGGAGTCTTTGTGGAAAGCGAGAACATTAGACTCCACTACCCCTTAGGTAAATATGCGTCTGTCTTCCAAGCGGAGATTTTCGCTATCCTAATGGCTATGCGCTATATTGTGACTAACAGGTGGAGGGCAAGAAGCATATGCGTTTGCAGTGACAGCCAAGCCGCTCTAAGTGCGTTGCTCAACCCTCTTACCTCGTCCAAGATAGTGCTAGAACTCAAGAATTCGTTGAACTTAGTCGGAAGGCTAAATGCAGTGAATCTTGTTTGGGTTCCAGGTCACACTGGTATCCAGGGAAATGAGATCTCTGATGAGCTTGCCAGACCTGGCTCAGAAGAGGTTTTCTCAGGACCCGAACCTGCTTTAGGCCTGCCTGTATCTGTTGTCACGTCTGCCATTGATACTTGGGTTTCTCGTGAGCACAGGGCTCGTTGGCGTGACTGCGATGGGTGCAGACAGACTAAACGACTACGCCCGGACATCTGCGAGGGGTCAGCGTCTTTTCTTCTATCTCTTAGGAGAATCGATTGCAGACTTCTTGTAGGCGTCCTTAGCGGCCACCAAGCTTTTGCTAGACACTTGAATGTGTTAGGCTTAAGCGAAACCACTATCTGTCTTGCCTGTGGAGAGGACGACGATACAGTGGAACACTTTCTCTGTACTTGTCCTGCTTTTGCTCGCATCAGGTGGCGGATCTTTGGGGCTGACGTGGTGAGTGCCGAACACCTAAGCTCTTCATCACTGAAGCTCCTTCTCATCTTTCTTCGAAAGACGGGTAAACTAAATACATTAATGTAAGGTGTCTGCATGGTAGTACAATGGACCAGTAGTTGTGTCTGAGTGCTCCATCGGATAGTAGCAACCTCCAACAAAAGAAGAAGGTTGCTACAAAACAACGGCATTTAGTGCTTAGCGGTGGACGAATGTTTGTTTGTTTTTTGCTTACAGCATTTAATGTGCTTATCCTTCTAATTCTTTAATAATCCGTCCGGAATTACTCCTGAAATTTAAATTATTTACTCATTTAGTACAGAACATTAAAACCATATTTTTGTTTCTCATTCAACACTCAACGAATCAAGTCAAATTCAAGAACAGGCAAGATGACACACTTCTTTGGATTGCGCTTCAACTGTGGTAATCGAAGTCGAGTGGACACATGCCTCAAGTTTCGCGATGCTCAGCGAACGATTTTCCCGCCACGATGGCATATCGTCCAAGTCCACCAGGCTGTTTTTCCAAGTTATACCATATACCAACACACATTTCATGAAATGCTCACAGATGACTGGAGCGTCACAACTAAATGGCATAACGGTCGACAGCCAAAGTCCATCGCCCATAGTGAAAGCGTTCTTCTCTTTTTTTCTTCTTGGATATGGAGAAACATTTTTCTCGAGTGTCTCATCTATCCATGGCAAAGGGTGTGTTCTTCTTTGTAAAATCGTCGACGCACGCCTGACACAGTGTCACAGGCCTTTGTGTCCGAGTATAGTCTTAAATACCTCAAGACTCAATTTCGATGATGAGGCAGGACTCGCAGGTTCACTCCCAGTTACTGTTGAAATATCTGCAATGACTGCAATCTTTTAATCACTTCCCCTCTCCCCTTACGGATTATTTGCGATTGTTTGGGTTCAATAGCCTTACCGCTACCATGTGATTCATTGGACTATGTACCTAATTCCCTTTCATTGTCTTGCTCGACGTAATGAAATCGGTAGTTTCTAGCATCAAAGCGCGTCCAAGGAAGTGCCATTGGCGAGGGACACAGAACTTCATCACTTCTTGCATAACAGCCCGAAGACTTACGGCGTTTTTGTCTTCACTTACCATAGGAATCTCAATGGCTCCGAAATCTTAACACTTGCTTTTGAAAGTCCAGAACTTCCTTATGTGTCAACATGAAGTCCAGTCCTATAATGCATTTGTAGCCTATCAGCTACCAAGAATGCGTATAGGAAGTTCAGCCCCACTAGTTGTATCTGCAGAAGTACCTCCTTTACTTCTGCAGATACAACTAGCAGCTTCTAGTTGTATCTAAAGCTTCTAGTTGTATAAAGTATCAAATACTTTAGCAGCTTCTCCTGAAGTTGTCTTCAGACTGTAGCAGCTGGCGTTATGTAGCCAGGACTTCTGAACAAGGTTTTTTCGTATGATGGAGGACGTGGCACCCGTGTCGATAGAGGCCACACATTTTCTGTTAGCGATGATTGTCAGACTCTTGTTGCAGCGTTTTTTAGTATAGTCCTGTAAGATAGTCCCGGGTGCATCGATTTCATGAACTAACTTTTACGCCTCGTTATTCTTGCAAAGTGAGAGTAGCTTGCTTATTTTTATGGAGCTCTGCACTGTCGCTGTATAGATGTCCAAGCTTGTTACAAGTCCAGCATCTTATCCCCGAGTGAGTGTTCGTGTTTTGCCTTTCGATGTCGATGCGTTGACATGAGAACTCTAGCCTAACTATTTCCGTGATGCTAGTCCTTCTAGCAGACTAGCAAATGCTAGTCCTCGTCGAGTTACTGCTTACGTATGTCAATTGTAGTTTTCCATCTGCAACGGCATTGGTAAACGCATCGCGTGGCTTCTAGCTTTTGAAGCCTTTTGAAGCCTCTAACCTTTTGTCTGAACTCTTCGGTGCAGCTGGACCTGCTTAACTTGCTGCATTTGGTGTCCCGCCATACCTCATCTCGATGGCCAGTGATGATTTGCAGCAATTCGGTGCTGTTTCTCTGAGCGCAAGCGTGAGAGCATTCAATTCATCTTCGTTGTCCCCGCAGTAGTTTGTCAACGCGTCAAATTGCTTTTTATAAATCGGCCATGATGCTTGGCCATCGAATATAGGCGGCTGCATTTCCTTTCGTCGTCGGGGGCTTTCGTTGGAATATTCGCGAACTTTCTGTTTCCTGACGGAATCAAGTTCATTAGTTAGATGTTCGACCTGCTGCTCCACTTTCTCCACTTGTTGCCACTTAACTTCACTGAATTTGTCTTCCACGCTTTCTTTTTTTTTAACTAGTGTTTGGAATTTATCATCGAATCAAGTTTGCTTTTCCGAGCATTATTTTCCTCATCAAATTTAGTTTCCTGCTTTTCGAAAGCATCTTTAAATGAACTCTTTTGCTCAGTCTCTTTTTCATCAAACTTGTTTTCGGGAACATTCTTTTGTTCTTCAACAGAAACAGTTTTATGAAAGATGATCCTTAAAGCCCCGAACTCTGGAGGTTTACTTTACCCAATCCTTCTTTTAACTCAGCCGCTGTCAATTGTTTATTTGAGCCCAATTTTGACCACATTTGTTGTGACAGATGCTAAAGGAAAAAGAAAGGATTGCAATGGAGCCTCTTGCATCATACTTAGTTGTCATTCAAAGAGTCTTGGGAAGATAAAGACATTTTTTAGTCTATAAACTTTTGTATTCACCTACTTCTCATTTTAATCAAATTATCCCACGAAATGTCAACCGTCAAAACAGTTCATGACAAGCATTTCCTCACACTTACAGAAGAATTTTTAAGACTCCGCAATTACCATGGGTTATGGTTAAATTGCACCCTAAGCCCAATGTGCATTGGGAATTCCGAAACTTCCGTTGCACAAAACATTGAAAATTCAACCACATCGAAAAGTAGACCGCCATCTGCCTCTTTTGGTTAAGCGGAAGTCAGTCCTGCAGCAACAACCATAAATGTGTCACAAGTAGATAAGAGTGGTCATTCGACGTCAGTCAAAGCATAAAGCAATGACAGCGCTATTTATACTCCCTACGAAAGATGCCAGCACGTACCGCAAAATATAGGTACTGAAAAATCCATAACGTAAACGTTGAAAAGCGCCAGTTAATGAGACAAAAGGATAAACCAGGCTATGGAGTTCATTCACATGCTATATGCCAGGACCACAACTCACGGCCACGGCACACATTTGTGGTCCTCATTTCCAGTGACGTGTTGATGTGTGTTAATATCAGCAACGATAGTATAGGAGGCATGAGCGAGGGTATTAGATGGCCACAGCTGAATTTGCTGGAATTTGGTTTCATTATGGTTAACGAGACAGATTTGTAAGGACATTGGCTTACTATGGCCTGTTATGCAATTGGTGACGCTGGCAAATAAAGCTGTCATGATGTTTTGGAAACTAATCCTTAGAATGAGGTTTGCTCGGCGTAAGAGTAACGGGACACAATTTTACGGGGACATTTTGACTGGACTATTTTTTTGCCGCAGGATTTTCTTGAATCTCCTTCATATTTGGTATGCATGTCCCTTCATTAGCAGAGTTGCTATTAGAACGTGAACAGAATCCTCTCGCAAGTCGCTCTACTATAAAGCAATCTTTATATACACGTCACTTTCGAAGCCGAGAATTTTTTCTGTCTATCAACAGATGCCCCCTTAGCTAAAAGTATAAACATCAGCATGGAACTGAATAATGCCGGCATTAGCCCAAATAAATACTGAGTGGACCGCCTTCACCGCCAAATACCCTTTTGAATATCAATTCTAGTGGCCATGATGGCATCGCGTTTCCGGATTTACCGACCTTCTTTCGCTAACTGGGTTTACCTGTGCACGTTTCACTCTAACTTTGCCCTCACAAGGCGAAAGTGTATACACTTAATGTAGCCCTATAGAAAGCCTTTAAATTGCCCTTGATTTTCCTTCATAAATACCTCATTTATATCAAACAGCAACGGCTAAGGACGTGCTTTCGATAATCTACGAGTTAAATAAATGATTTGAAGTGAAATCAGTGAAGGTTCAAAATTAAAAAATTCTATGCAAAAACCAGGACAACCTCGCGGTTGTGGGAAATCGTGAAAAATTCCTTCTCGCGTCGTGTTGGAGTCCCAAACCTCAGCACGCATTACTTACACTAAACCATTCGACATTCCTTAATTTCAATAGAGATTTTCATTTTCTTTTTACAGGAGGAGCTGGAAAAAGCCGACGCGTATCTGGTTGTGTATTCAGTTGTCGACAAGGAGTCATTTACACGATCCAAGCAAATCCTATCACGCCTACAGGATATGGATTTGGTGAGGACGCGACCAATAATCCTCGTGGCGAATAAAATTGATTTAGCGAGGTCACGTGCCGTTTCAGCACAGGGTAAGTAAAAAAAATATATAAAAATCCCAGCTGGAGTTGTACAATATTAATCGCTTGTCTCATAAAATGGGTAACGAAACTTTTATAAGTGTCCATTAAAAAGCTTCCACCTAGGATACTGTTTTTTTTTATTATTATTATTACAACTGTTTCTAATGTCAAATTAATTAATTGGCTACACTGTAGGATTTATTGAGTTTTTAGTGTTGCAGGGGGCATGTCGTAAATCTTGTGTTCCCTTTTAATTACTTCCGAAGGACCTAAAGTTCTCGTAAAAGAAAACGAGCCATCAAGATTCGAGTTTTGTTTGCGTTTCTCACTTCCGAGATGACGTTTAGGATAAGTTAACCTTTTAACGCGAGTTAAGCATGGACAGGACAAATAAAATTTGTAAAAGGATTTCTGGTTAAATCATGTCAAGAGGATAGGTGAGGTTTTTGTAAGAGCTTTCAACGAGAATTCATTAAAGTGTTATGAGTAAGATGAACTGAAAACTTCTGACTTATATGGAGGGTTGGTGTAGAGGTAAAATATTAGCACTGGATTTGAAAACTGTTTTTGCCTATTTAAACGACTTGAGCAATCATAACGGCTTGTGTTGTAGTAAATAATGCAACAGAACAAGTGAAGGTATCTTTAATTTAAGCTGATCACGAAAGCTTTTATTTATTGTTTACTTTCAAATGGTAACTTGTGTTTATGGACAAATGACTTAAATTACTTTAAGCCGAAAGGAATCGGTACAAAAACCTTGTCGCGATGAGACGACATTCATTTGATATTATTTTTATACCCCATCCCCATCCCAAATTTTCAGCTAGGAACTTGAAACTTAATATCTGTTCATTCTAGGTCCCGAAGCAGTACAAATGTAAAATTTTTTAAAATCCGCCCACTGACACGCTTACTTTACTTAATAGCATAAAAATTCAAAGTTGTCGTAGGAAGCTGAAATTTGGTACGCCTTATCGTCGGTTAAGTATTTTGTGATTGACATTTCAAAAAAAGGCAAAAACCGCCCTTTTTGGGCGTGGTCATATTTCATTTGCACTTTAATAAACAGTTTTTATTCGATATATTTTCTTTGAATCCAAAAAACTTGCGTGAAAAAAACATGTGAACAAACCATGTGTGAAAGTTATCAACTGAAATGAATAAATTTTTGCCACGCCCACTTTTGGGGGCGTTTTTAAGTATGAACCAAATTTTTAATGTGTAAATGCAATCAACACGTGTATATCGCTTCTGATAAAAAATATAAACTAAAAAACGATGTAATTAAAAAGGGGTAGATGCCTGGAAAACACATCTAACTTCTTTCCTACTTAAGTGCATTTGATACTTGGAAAAATACAGTTGATAGATCAGAATCGATGATTTCAATAACTTCAAATATAAATCGAATGCAGAGCCCAAGAATCGACATACAAAAACTCGTTTTTGCAAAAAAATATATACAGACGTCAATCAAATACCGCATTCCTCAGAATTTTTATTTTATTAATTTCTGTACGTAGTCGATCTTTGACTACATAATAAAAAGACCGTCAAGTATGAAGACATACGCGGAGCGGTCCGTCGGCTTTAATTGAAGGTTATGGTCATCTATATTGCGCAGTTTGTGTAACATTCTATTTATTTATTAAAATTATTTCTGGATATATTTTACAGTCTGTAATATACTTTTTTCATAGTGCTTTCTACTGTTCTTACATTGGGTGATTTCATATTGGGTTTCGTTACTCAAAAAAAAGGCTGGCAAAAAGCTTTACCGTTACGAAAATAGAGGGAAGGACATACTCTTTCTTGACCTTTTTAAGGATTTTAATAATTTACGACCCATAAAACAGCAATTTCGATAGTTTTTAATTACCGTTAGACTTTTTGATCAATTTTACAATCACCTGTGCTAGCATTTGCCACTTTTCTCAAATTCTGTGGACATGGATATCTGAGAAAATGGTAAAAATATGTTTTTTATTTCGCTTGTTTGAATGGGCTTAAGAACTTAGGGTTGAAAATGGCAATTTTGAAACGTTTTTGATGCAGTTCACTTGCCTTTTAAACATTACATACTTCAGCCAAATTTAAACAAGGTGGTCATAGCCGTTAAGGAACTAAAAATTTTTAAAAAATAGTTTTCGAAAATGTTCACGTTTTTCAGTAAAATCTTCGAAGTTTTTGAATTTTCGAAGTCTGCTATAGTTTAGTATAAAATTTTAGAAGATGGACTATGCCCGGTGTTAATTTAAAAATTATACTTTATACCGTTTGGGGGATAGAGGGGTAGACATGCGTTCTTTTGACCTTTTTTTATTTTTTTTTTTTTTTTCAAATTCATAAAGCAAATATTTTGAAGTTTTTTCCAGTTCCCGTTAGACTTTTTTCCAACAGCACAACGACCAGCACTAGCCTTGGATGTTTTTTTTTAATTCTATGGCCAGCGGTTTATGCGTAAACGGTAAAAAAAGCTCCTTTATTTTCGTTTTTTAAATAGGCCTCTAAGAAGTTAGGTTAAAAACGGCAATTTAAAGAAATTTATCGCAGCCTTCCTTCTTTTTGTAAGCTTTGTACTTTAACCGAATCTGAAAAAGATGACCTATACCATTAAGCTACTACAAGACTTTAAAAAATTGTTTTTGAAAATGCTTTCCTTTAAATTTTGAATTATTTCTGATACGTGTGATTTTTCTCATATAATTCCACTAAACAGTACCGGAGATAAGGGGACACACGTTTTTTCATGCATTTTTGCGATTTTTTTTCGAAAATACGTCAAAACTGCAGTACTGAAACCATTTTTGCAAAACATGACCTAAGCACTTGGTTTACTTTGAGTTGCTTTATACGTGTGTTCAATATTGATTTTGATCAATAAGCCGTTCAAAAGTTATGACCTCAAACACTTTGAAAAACGTCATGCATTTTCGACCCGTTTTCGAAAAGTTTTATTTTTTTATTAAAGCTAAGTATTTCTTAAACCTGAGTTTCGTTTTTCTAGTTCTTGCCTACTAAACTTCTTGAGAAAAAACACTGAAAAACATTAAGTCCATTTTCACATGAAATTTCAAACTGCAGTTGAACCAAATAACGGTGCCTAAAAAAATTGCCCTCTTTGGATTCTCTGACTATTTCCGTAGTTTATACGCACAGCAAATTTTGTCTTTCTACGACTTACCGTTCAGAAGTTTTACCACGGACGTTATTGGACGGACGGATAACGTAGTGATACCATAAGAGGTCCTTTTTCCATTTTTGGACGGACCGCTAAAAAAAAATTAATTGATCAAGATTGTTGTAAGTCTGAGCACCCCTGCTCTATGATGTCTTGTAGCACAGCATTTTTTTGAGGAGGTAAGCAACTGATATTCGAGGCTGCAGTATAAATAAGTCGAATTAAGTAAAATTAAAAAATCATTGGAGGAATGATGCAGTGATTGTCCTGTCCAGTGATTGAACGGTCCTTAAAGACCCTTTTATTCAAGATCAAAGGGCACCTTGTTTTTTATTATTTGCAGTGAAGGACCTTGGTGAAGTTGGGTAGATTACACTTTCTTTCTGTAGCCTTCCGCCATGAAACTGCACCGTATGCAAATGTCAAAGTATGGCATGCGATCACAAGTTCGAGATTTAAACTCGACTCAGAAAAATGCAGTGCAAGCTAGTATACGCTCGCAAACTGCGCGTTCAGTGCGTTTTGAGCGTTCATACTCTCTACAATGAAGTCAAATGTGTATATGGTTCTTTTTTTAGCTCGAGTTTAATGTATTTGAGTATTTGTTTTCTGTATTACCGAATGATCATAAACGAAAGCGGTGCGAGAAAACACCCCTCTTGTTTTTGAATATGAAAAACACCGCGATCACCGCAAGTTGATTGCGTTTACACTTTACAAATTTGCACATGGTTGATAGGGAGGACCGACGTTTCGTCTTCTTGTCATACTTAAAAGATAACCTCATTTCTTAACACTATAATTTTGTAAAATCGGTTGTTTTTGGGTCATTCGAACGAATGAGCGTAATTGCGGTGATTGTGAAATTTTTTTGTTCGAAAGTGGTGGCGGCTTCAAAAGGGTACTTGAGTTCTACTACACCGCGCAGTACTTGAACTTATGACAAGAACGTCAATCATAAGGGGTTTGCAATCAACTAACTGGAGATACAGGTTTTGCGTGGGATCAATGGGTCGAAGAAAATTGGCTCGTAACTCCCATTAACATGGTTTTCAACTTTTATCTCTAAATGATGACATATCAGTGATTGAAATAAAAAAACAAATAGATGTTACCTTATCTGTCAAAAGGTTGAATTTCGGTATGAAGCCTCATAATGTCTTTCTTAACAAAATGTCAAAGGTTCCAATTAAAACGGTTAACCAAAGATAACCTCTACAGAAAAACTTACTATTGTCAAAATGGAATTCTGAATGCTTCCTGAAAAAAGATAATATAACTTTTTTCGTGAGAGTAACGGTTTCGGCAATTTATTTATACGCAAAATTGAAAGTTTTGTGATTTTTTATACCGTACTTTGGATATATTAATTCTTAAGTAAAATTTGTAACGCAGTGAAATAATCACCATATACCCTCAACATTTTTTAGAGACATGTTCAATATTGAAAGAAGAATCGATTGAGCTCTGCGCATCCGCCTGTATACGTGTATAAACAATCTTTCGTCTTTAAGTTCAGTAAAACACAGACAGAACCACCTTTGTGTGATATTGTCATTCTATATACTCATTCATTCTCAACGAACTATCAAAAGTGCCTATCGATCTAAGTGCCGCTAAAAATTTAACCGGGGTCAAAGGTCACCAAAAACATTTTTTTTTTTTTTTTTAGGTATCGCGATAGAGGCAAATTTTATAGAAAAATTTTCTTGAACCAGGATATAGCTCTTAAAATTGCCTAAAAAAAGATGAAACGTGTTTTTTTGTACAAATAACCGATTTTGTGATGTAGATCCTGATATGAACATGGAATGGCCAGAGAGTATTTTCCGTGGGGAGATGCGCAGTGCGGTCGGCGATTGCACGGTCACCTTGCGTCACCTTTCAGTATGTAAAAGTGACATGGTGTTGACTTATTCTCATTAAGAACCATTTACCTGGGTCTTCGTCCAGACACAAATTTTGCCGGAAGCTTGTTGTGGGCTTCCCGTTGATGATTGGAGACTAATTCGCCTGTTGCCGGAATGGCCGTGCCGTCCTCGGACGTGGCCATAACTGTCTCATCATCTTGTGGTATGTCGCTAGTACAGAGAGGAATAGGGTCGGACCGAGAACTCTTCCCTGGGGTACTAGAAAATCACTAGTACCACATCTAGCACAAAAGAGTCTATTTACGACAAAGTCTTTCGATATTCTATAATTTTTTTCTGACACGTTTGGCCGAAGCTTATACTTCAAGTCTTTGTGCCATCCCTTGTCGAATGCTTGCGATGTTACCATCTTTCTGGCAAGTTTCTCTGCAATTAGTTTGATTGCTACAACTTCAGCAGAAGCTTGTCGAAGACCTTCGACTTTACAAGCAGGAGCTATTGGCACATAAAATTTTTTGACATTCGGACATTTGCCTGGTTTTGGAACTGTTATTACTTCAGCAACTTTCCATTGCCTTGGACCATTAATAGAGTATTTGTAATGGCGTCTTTTTTAGTAGGTCCTTCAAGATTGCGAACCAGTGATCAGGTCATATCTTGGAACGGACCTTATTGTTTTCAATACATAAGTATTGTACCCTCGGTCGTGGCTCAGTTGGGTATCACGGTGTTTAGCTGGTAGCTGGTAGGTGGTTGCACTATTCTGGTACCATCCAATCCACTACCATAACACAGAATTTGCGAAACCTCTCCTTCCTCATAAAGGAAGTCTCTCCTGTCTTTCCGGAGTTAATAAGGAAATCTCGGTGCAATTACTTCCCGATGCTGCACCTGATGTATGACTGCTTCTTTCGATAATTCCTTACCTAAAAGTTCTGACTTGTTTAATTTGTGAGCACAGGTAATTTTTTTTAATTCGCTCTACGACATGGCTTCTTTTGGTTTATAGGCTAAAGCAAATGGAAAGATTCGACGTCTTCGTTTCGTTGACTTTATTTTTCTCTAAAGCGAGAGAAAATATTCTTTGATTCCGGGAGATTGACAATGATCCTGTCATTGAGGCAACATACACATATCCTTCATGCAATACAACACACCTTTAGGGTCGCGTTTTGTATATCGTTAGCTCCAAGGGCTTGTATTATATATTATATTCACTCAACTTTCTTGCATATTAATAGCAAGTCTGATTTTTTATAACTATATAAACAAATCAAGCCCAAATCAAAGCATCTACATCGGATCATCTACTATTGTGATCGTTCAGCTGTCAGAAGAAGGCAGACGCCGAAAAACGCGGGCAAAACATCCTGATCATATGAAACGTTATAGTGTCAAAGCTGGGAGTAACATCTATATACGGGCAGGTGCAAGGACCATTATGCACTTATTGGTCTGTATAAGTCCCGCTGCTGGGACTTAGTTAATTTTTTTGTTGGGAGTTAGTTCATTTCTTGTTGGGACTTAGTTAAAAAAAAAAGGGAGTTGGTTCGTATGAACTAAGTCCCATTTTTTTGGGAGTTAGTTCATTGGGAGTTTATTCATTTGGGAGTTAGTTCGTTGCGCCAAAACAGCCCGACGACCTAACTGCCAAATGACCTAGCTCCCACCAGTTGAAATGAACTCCCATCAAATTTTATGGTGGGACTTAGTTCATAAAATTGGAAATTAGTTCATTGGGCTTATTTCATATGAACTAAGTCCCATTTTTTTTTTTTTTTTTTTAGCTAATAATTGGACATACACCGCGTAGCGGCACCCTGAGCACCTGCATGTGAGGCCGAAGGCCGGCCGGCATATGAGTCGAAGAGACACCCGGAGTCTTTTTTTTAAGAAAACGTTTGGGTGGTTCCTAAAAAAAAGATTCCGGGTGTCTCTTCGACTCATACACCGGGTGGCCTTCGGCCTCACATGCAGGTGCTCCCACTGCTGGAACTTGGTTAATTTTTTTGTTGGCAGTTAGTTCATTTCATGTTGGGACTTAGTTCCAAAAAAAAAATGGGAGTTGGTTCATATGAACTAAGTCCCATTTTTGTTGGGAGTTAGTTTATTGCGAGTTAAGTCATTTGGGAGTTAGTTCGTAGGGGCTTTTTAATCCTTGCTTCGTTATAGTTACTTCCTGAAGAATTTTGCGAGTTTACTCTGACCCCCCAAGTAACATTTCTGTTGCGGTAAGGTTATACACAAGCTATTTCCCCTCCCACAAAATAGTTTGTATAAGGCCTTAGAGAAGCCAATTTGGCGCACTTACAGAAACTGTTAAAGCCCTAACAGCCGTGTTAAAAGTTTCCTGTTAGGCTTTACAGAAACCGGTGTTTGTATAAAGTTCCTGTTAGGTCTTATAGAGGCTGTTACTTGCATTAAGGTTTTCTGTTGCAAGCTTTACCGAGGCTGTTACTTGTTAAAAGTTTTTTAGCAGGCTTGTATAAAGTTTCCTGTTAGGCTTTACCGAAACTGTTACTTGTATAAGGCTTCCTGTTGCAGGCTTTATAGAGACTATTACTTGTATAAGACTTCCTCTTGCAGGTCTTATAGAGGCTGTTACTTGTATAAGGCTTCCCTTTGCAGGCCTTATAGAGGCTATTACTTGTATAAGGTTTCCTGTTGCAGGCCTTATAGAGGCTTTTACTTGTATAAGGCTTCCTTTTGCAGGTCTTATAGAGGCCGTTACTTGTATAAGGCTTCCTGTTGCAGGCCTTATAGAGGCTATTACTTGTATAAGGCTTCCTCTTGCAGGCCTTATAGAGGCGTTTACGTAAGGCCTGCAACAGGAAGCCTTATAGAAGTAATAGCCTCTATAAGACCTGTAACAGGAAGCCTTATACCAGTAATAGCCTCTATAAGGCCTGCAACAGGAAGCCGTATAGCAGTAATAGCCTCTATAAGGCCTGCAACAGAAAGCCTTATCGAAGTAATAGCCTCTATAAGGCCTGCAATAGGAAGCCTTATACAAGCAACAGTTTCGGTAGTGACTACAAGAGGAGGCCTTATACAAGTAACAGTTTCTGTTATACTTGAAACAGGAATATTACGACAGAAAACAACATTCAATCTACAGTTTCGGTAAAGCATTCAATAGGAAACTTTATACAAGCAACAGTTTTTGTTATGTCTGCAGCCGGAGGCCTTATATAAGTAACAGTTTCGATAAGGCTTGCAACAGAAAGCTTTTTACAAGTAACAGCTTCTGCGAAGCTTGCAACAGGAAGCATTATACAAGTAACATTTTCTGTTACGTTTGCAACAGAAACATTGCAACAGAACTCTACATTAGAGTAACAGTCTCTATAAGTCATGCAATAAGAAATCTTATACAAGTTACAGTTTCGCTAAGGCTTGCAGCAGGAAAGTCTATGAAAGCAACAGTTTCGGTTGAGCCTGCAATAGGAAACCATATACAAGTAACTTCTTCTGCAAAGCATGTCACACGAAGCCATATACAAGCAACAGTTTCGGTAAGGCTTGCAACAGGAAGCTGGTTTCAACAGTTTCGTAGGGCTTGCAATGGAAAACTTTATACAAGCAACAGTTTCGGTTAAGCTCTGCAGAAAGAAACCTTATAGAAGTATCTGCTTCGGTTAAGCTTGTAACATAATGCCTGCTACAGGTATAGTGATTCCGAAACTTCTATACGGCCTTATAGAGGTAGTTCACATTCTGCACTGAAGTACGGAAGCTGCTATAAGGCCTTATAGAAGTAGTAGACTTCTTACAATGTAACAGAGGAGATTAACAGAATCTTATCCCTCTGTAAGACCTCGTTGTAGCTTCTTTAAGGTCTTATACAAATTGTGTCAGAAATTTCTGGCTTGGAAATAATCGGCAAGTGTTACAGAGGCCTTATAGAAACAATAACTTCCCAAAATCGAAAATTTAAGCCTTACCGAAGTAAAATTGTTACTTGGGCCTTGCACCTAAGAGGTGCTAACGTCCCTTCTTGCGGTAGTGTAAAGGAAATTTTAAAAATACAAATCGCAAGCATCCATATAAGTCTATTCACAATAAATTTTTATTCACCCAATTCTGCGAAAATCTTTTATTAATCGAAAACAGAGTTCCTTTAGCAAAAGCATCATTATTCCTTTGTTAGAAACTGACTGTATAGTTGAACAAAGATTATATAACTTTGTTGAAATTTATATAATTTTACTAAGCTATGAAAACTTTTTGAATTCTCAATTGTAAACAAAAAACGAACTAAATAGGTCAGACCCTTAAAAAATTTGAACTAAACTCCATAGGAAATCAAATTTAATAAAGAGATGCTTAGGAATTTCTATACAACTTCAGGAATTAAGTTTCTAACAAAGTACTTCAAAGAAGCATCACCATTCCACGTATACCCTTAAGAGCCTTCTCTATTTATGACACTCTATCTATGAAAATGGAGAAAAAATGTCTCTACAAAAAAAAAATAAGTGTAGGTAAAGAAAAACCCCAACAGATGTTTCAGATTATACAAAGTGGAGTGCGAATTCTTCCCCCACATAGTAAACTTTTTTTATTAATTAAATTCAATTGAAAAGGAAAACAGATACATTCTTTTAAACTTTTTTTTTCTGCCATGTGACCACCAACAAAAGGAAGGACATGTCCCCAAGGTATTTGCTATTGTTCTTTGAAGCTTCCATCTTAGATAAACAAAAAAAAATATAGGTAGGCGAAACATGGGTGATCAATTCACCCTGGAACATGGGCAAGGGAAGGTAGGGAATTAGAAAATTTTCTTTTCTAATTGCATCATTTCGTGCGTTGAGAAAATCATTTTAATTGAATTTTTCTCGCTTACAAATTGTATCTTTTTCCCAATAAAAACAAAGACGAAGAAAACACTTATCTGTGACATGGGGTCCCTTGGTATATTAAATAAGAATGGTTCATGTGAATGTTTCATTGAGGGTTGAGAAATAGCTTAAAGGACAAGATTAATGGCACATACTTTGCCTTGTTGTGGTCGTCCTTGCAGCGTTCTCTCAAATTGAAAGTAGTAAGTGAAATTCCAGTATAAATCATTTCAACAATACCATCAATATTGAATAAAGAACACTGAATAGTACTTTACCATTTGAAACGTCTTACGACATTTGTTTAAGACGAAACTATGGAACAGAACTCCCCCTTTATAAATGCTCATTACAGTTGGATTTAAGCAAAAATCCGACAGCTTGCTAAGGTGCTTAGGATTAATTCTGCTTTTGATCTCCCCTAAAGGCAAAATATCCAAAATTTCTTCAATTTATCAAAAGATTGTCCACTTTAATAAAAATTTATTTCTTCCTTTCAACTTTTCAGATGGCAAGTGCTTAGCCTGTACATTTGGTGCGAAATTCATCGAAGTCTCTGTGGGCATTAATCACAATTGTGATGAATTATTAGCTGGTACATTAACGCAGATTCGTCTCAAGAAGGAACAGAATTTATTACAGGTAAGCTACATAAACTACGACACCACTACGACGCTAGTGTCAAGTAATTACACAATTAGTTGGTAATTTATCGTACTGGCATTTACGATGATCATTAATCATTTGGCGAAACTGTGAAACTATACACAAAATCTTACATTTATAGTGTATTTAAGTTTAGAGCAACTTGATGGGTAATTAATTGGTTTTTCTATCCGTGTTTTAATGTCTTGTAAATATAGTTTCATCATATTCGGACATTAGTAATTCAATCTTATAAGAAAATTCTGTCTAGGTGTTTTTTTAAGTTTGCTTTTTACAATGTTGAATAATTTCCCACCAAAATAATTAATTTTCAATTGCAAAATCAATTAAATCTTCTTGCTTCATTTTTATGGATGATAAATCTTCTGGATATAGAAGATTAATTTATAATTGTTAAATATGTGTGTGTTTCTTTGTATGCTTTTAGAATCGCTTAATTATAGCTTGTAAAAGCTCCACCTCTTCATTTCTCGAACATCATAATCATAAAACACGCAAATCATTTATCCTAGAATTCTAGTTTTTTAGGTATGGTATTTCTAGGTTAGTTTCCAGTCAATGTAGCCTTCATAACTCAGCAGGTTTTAACTCAGACAAATGAGATTATCATTAATACATTGGTCAGCTTTGAAGATCAGAATCAAATTGACAATATCTCTGAAATGTCACATCAGCCTATGTTTTTGGCTGAGTTGACACTATTGACAGTTGGACTAGTTTTGATATTTTGACAATTTTTTGACTACCTATGACAGATTATCTTAAAAGTAAAAATATGTCTAAAATGCCTTAATCTTATATCACGTTTCCATGCAAGAGTTGAGTAGTCGAGGAGTCGAATCTCGATCCGCGTCTCCGCACAAACCGAGTCGAGTAGTCGAGGCGAAATAGGTTTGAAATGTAGTTCAACTGACTGATGTGTTGTTATTTTTGCATAGACGCTACTAGTGCTGGTTGCAAATCGATATTTTTTATTTCCGATAGTATCGATAGTTTTAAAAAAAAAAATTTATTATCGATATTTTTACATTATTTTTAAAAAGCCTCAAAAAACTTTTCTGTTAGATAGAAAGCCTTATGAATACTAAAAATCTGATCATTTGAATACGGAAGGACGGACATAGCTTCACTCGGTGTTCGATCCTAATATTTAATACTATGTCTCCACCAGCCATAAAACTGCGCTATTCGGCTCGATTAACGGGAAGCGTATATAGAACCGAAAGGGCTCCACCGGACTTACATAATATTAATTGGACACCAGCACAATGCTTCTGTCATTTTGGCTCTCAAAAGAGAGTGAAGGTGACATTTCCCAATAGCGAAAAAAGATTTCTGTTGTAAAAAATCTCAATAGAAAACGCATTTGTGACAGTTCTGTTATGCAGGGACAGTTTTCGTTTCCCTTTTCAAGACCCAAACTGTTATAAATGACTGAAAAATGAGTTGAAAGTGGCATAAAAGATAAAAATAAAACGATAAAAGTTAGTTCAAAGAGTGAATTGTAACTAGAAGGAAATTTATTTTTAAATACTTGCGAGAGGATTTGAATTTATATTGGTAATCACGTGATTTGTAGAGGATTTAATGAAGATTTATATTAATCGTTGATTTACTTTTGTTTTACCTCCAACTATTTTTTTTTGCATATTGCAAACCAAGCACAATATACCCATTCTTGAAAATAGCGTACAAAAAACATTCGAAAACCAAACAAAACCAATCAATAACAATTGGATTTACCAATTTTTTTTTCTAGTAGTTGACATATGTAATATATTAACCCGATACCGATATTCTTAAAAGGTTTTTAGAAATAACACCTATTAAAACACAATTATCAATATAAATGCTAATGATATTATAATGATTAATGATAAGATAAAAATATTAGTAATGTGCCTACAAAGAAAATCACACTCATATTATAAATTTTTTTTGTTATAACAAAAATCAGGTCAGCGACAAATCCCAAACTAACTATCGAAACTACCGATAGTTCATTTAATAGTTTCTTAAAACTATCGATGTGTGCAATAGTTTTTTTAACTATCGATAGACAATCGACCAACACTAGTTGCTGTCAATTCGACTCCTCAACTCGCATTTTCATGCATAATTTCGACTCGACTCAGCTCGAAAGCCTTACTCCGCCGTCATACCTTACTCCGCCGACACATGGACTTCTATGCAATATGGGAGATTGTAGAAATGAAATAAAGAGATGTCCTTGAAAAAGAATAGGTTGACTGCAATCAGTTAGAATGAATGTGTGTGTTTATTTGAGGCTTTAAACAGCTTTTTTCTTTCACAATGTTTCGTACAGCAATTTGCTTAAAAGAAAATAGACAGACAGCTTTAATGTATGGCTGTCATTTACAGTGACTGGTTTACTCAGCTCATGTGAAATGACACGTGAGTGAATAAGACCTCTTGGCGATTGACCATGGTTTTTGTTATTTCCATTGCTCCTGGCGATTTATCTGTCACATTTTATACAGATCTGTCACTTACATAATAGAGAAATTGACATGTGCAAAAAACTGTTTAGGTACAAAAAAAATTTTACTCCACATATTCAAACTCATGTTGAAACTAACATTCCGTAATCCAATAAATCACAGAGATAAAAATTTTGCATTCTAATTAAGAATATATAATATAAAAATACACTTATGATTAATATAACAACATAGTCACCGTGCAGATGACAAAAAGCGTACGAAGGTTTACAAACGTCGAAACCGAAAATCAGGTCCGAATTATTTTTTTCGAAATCTCTACCAATGTTTGGGTTTTTTTCAGGATTAATTTTGGAGTTATTTAGGCAAAAAATATTGACTAGCTTGTATTAAGTTCATCATCATCATCTTTTTCGAAGGCCGCTTATCCTTTAAAAGCGTCGCGGAGCGAGGGTGTTTCCATCGTTCTCGATCCTCCGCCACCAACTCAAGAGACTCCGGCGCAATCCCCAGGCGGGACTCGGGGAGGTTCTTTACATGCTCCCACCGCCTGTTTCTTGGCCTACCAAGGAAGCGACGCGCTCGCATCTCGGCTAGCATGACCTGTCTAGAAAGTCCGTCAGGGGGCATGCGAACAACGTGTCCAAACCATCGAAGAATCGATAGCTCCACTCGAAGAAGTAGATGCTCAACATTAAGACTTCCACGAATACTGACGTTTCTCACTCTATCCCTTATCTTAGAGTCACACCAGCAACGCACCTCAGGAATCTCATTTCGGCAGCTTGAACCCGCGATCTAGTTCTTTCGGTCATTACCCAAATTTCATGACCATAGATGAGGGCCGGAAAAACCTCCGCGAGGGTCTGACAAACCCTTCGAGAGTAACATTTGTCTTGAAAAAAACTTCTCAAAGTGCCGTTCGGATTCGGCAAAAATATTGTAGGTCCCCTTGTATGTGAAAAAAATATAGCACACACCGAGCTGTTGCGCCACTCTATTTTTTTTTAGATGAGGGTCGGAACGAACACTGAATTAAAAACTGAGATCTTTGCTTTCACTCCAAGCTCGGCTTTCCTGATGACCGGCCGGTGCAGTTCCTTTATTATTGCTCAAGCTTGTCCAATTCTACAGGACAACTCAGTATCACTCTTCCCATCTTTTGTGAAAAGACCCCGAGATACTTAAACTTCTCCACCTGCTTTAATGGAACTCCATTTATGTGCAGCGTACACTGCACAGGAGTACGGGTAACAACCATCACTTCCGATTTGTTCACGTTTACTTTCATCCCAGCATCACCACAGACGGCTGTTAGCCTATCCAGTGCTCGTTGGAGTTCCTCTTTGGATGATGCAAGGATGGCCAAATCATCTGCGAAAAGCAGATGGCTCATCCTGATGCCAGCCAATTCGAGACATTGCTCGCCAAGATTGCTTCACCATCCAGTCCATATATGCTATGAAAAGGAGCGGCGACAGAACACAGCCCTGGCGAAGTCCAACGCACACATCAAAAGGTTGAGATTTGACGCCATTTATCCGTACACAGCTTCTGCAGTTTCCATACAACGACTGAATGGCTCTCAGAAACGGCCTACTCAGCGCATAGTCCTACAAAACTCTCCACAGTGCATACCGAGGGACTCGATCATACGCCTTTCCAGATCTACAAAACACGCATAGACCGGTTTGGCAAATTCCCAGGCCTTCTCAAGAATAACCTTCAGAGTAAAAAGCTGGTCGGTTGTGCCTCTGCCAGAAGGAAAACCGCACTGTTCTTCCCGTAACAAAGGCTCGATTACAGCTCTGGAACGCGTTTCCAACACCTTCGCGAATACTTTTCCCGGAAGACTCAAGAGAGATATGCCCCTATAGTTGGCGCAATCTCTCTTGTTCCCTTTTTTGAAAATGGGCACTACAACTCCCGTTTGCCAATCGCTAGGTGGCTTCCCGCTATCCCAGGCCACCTTAATGACACGTGTTAGCCATTTAACACCCTCTTCACCCATTGCCTTGAGCATTTCTGGTCGGATTCCATCAACTCCAGCAGACTTGCCAACTCTTAGCGATTTAATCGCTTCAGTGACTTCGTCTACTGTGGGACTATTCTCCGCCCTTATCTCGTCAGCAGTGGGAATGCCATCTTCAGTGCCCTGTTGGGGGTTGAGCAACTCCGAAAAGTGCTCTCTCCATCTGCGCAAGACATCGCTCTCACTTGAAAGAAGTGTACCGTCCTTGGATTTAACCCCTTGGATGATATTTAACTTCCTTCCTCTGAGCCGGCGAATGGTCTGCCAAAATATCTTGTTTGCAGATCTGTAATCGTGCTCCAACTTCTCGCTGAACTTTTTCCATGACTGTTCCTTGGCTGTTCTGACTGCCAGATTGGAAGTCCTTCGCGCCTCATTGTACCGGGCTCGAGAAGTTGAGTTTCTACATTGGATCCACGCAATGTAGGCTCTCTTCTTCTCTCTGATGGCTTCTTGAACTCCAGGCGCTTTAAACCAAGCAGTTCTTTTCTCATCACCAGCTGCTACCCCAAGCCTCTTCACTCCACAAACATTTCCTGCAGAGGCAATGACTGCCGTTAAAAACAGCTGCCATTTCTCCTCTACATTCAAAAGGTCAGTTGGAATTTGTTCAAACTTCTCCGAAACATCTCTCTGAAATCAGAGTCAGCATCCTGCAACCTTTCCCACCGTAAGCGGGTCACCAGTCTTGCTTTTCGCCTGGGAAAAGGAAGGACTGGTGGTGGAAAGGAATACTGTCACTGAAAAACAATTTACACAGAACCAAGTGGTGATCAGTTGACAACTCAGCTTCCTGAAAACTCGAACATCACGAATCATTCTTTGAACACACGATGGTACAACAAAGAAGTCAATCAGTGACTTCTGATTTTAACTGTGCTTGTGCCATGTGTATTTGTGAATGTCTTTGTGTGGAAAAAAGGTGTTCATGATGGACAAGCCATATGCACAGAAAAGTCCAACAATTTCCCTCCGTTTCTGTTTTGATTCGATTTTAAGGCGTGACACACACGATGTGGCAGCGCCATGCTTAAAAGACTGAGTGTCTTATGTTTAACACAGTCAAGGCTGCCTTCTTATTAATGATAACCAAGATAATCTTCATGTAAGTCTTAAATACATCAGACGATGCGCATGCGATAGTATCTTGGAAAACAACTCATTTTATTTTTTTATTTTTACGTAGTTTATGGAACGCTTAATGCAAACCTGGAAAGTCGATCTTTCCAAGTTCTCTGGGAATCTCACCCATTAAAAAACAAAACTTTTTTCTACTTGACAAACCAACCTGGGACCATTTTCGCATTAAGTCAGGGTGGTTGGAAAACAAATCATACCGTGTCATCTTTCTAGAATATGGCATATGCAAACAAAAGCGCAGCCCCGAGAAAGTAATCGGTGTTATCGCCTCTTGTTTTGTGTACCTACCTGAAGGCGAGCAGAAAATTCTTCCCTGCAGAGAAAAATGAGTTTCTGGCCCTTATGATTTTGTCAGTCCGCAGAAAAACTTACACTGAACACGGAAACCAATGACAACGGCAAACTAAATAAAAACAAGTGAGTAAGTGCAAGAGGTCGTCGGTGACAAACTTCTACATACCCGACCCTATATACCGTGTAACACCAAATCTTAAAATTTGTCCCGAATTCATACATAATTTGTATAAGCCACGCCCTGAAAAGTGGGTCTGGGCTAAAAATTAAGATCAATTAATTGTTATTTTGTTAGATTTATGTCAAAATGCGTTAAAACGAAAATTATTTCGGAAAAACAGCTTTTTCCTAAAAACGCCCTCTAAAAGTGGGCGGAGCTCAAAACTATGTATCGAACAAACTTTACAAATAGTAATATCTTTAATTTTTGTCATATAAGTTTTTTTTTCGATTTGGAGTCAACTTTCCGAGAAATCGGGTTCTTAAAGATTTAACATGTCAAAAGTGGGCATAGTCGATATTGTGGGCGGTGCATTTTTTGCCTGGCCAATATTGCTCAGTACCAAAATTTAAGTTCCTATGACTTGCCTAACTTGACCAGAAGGCATTTTGAAAGAAAATGAGAAATAGAGGTTGTCTCACATTGAAGCCAGTAGTGGGCGTGGCCGTTGACGGATTAAGCCAAATTTTACACTTTGTCTGCGGCAGAAGATCTAAGCCGTGTACCAATTTTCAGCTCTACAGCTTGATTTTGAAGACCTAAAACCTTCCCACATACAGACGGACGGATGGACATGGCTTAATCTATTCACCTGTCGGTCTCGATATCTCTTAAAGGTCTTAAGGGTCTACGGTGATTATTTCACTGTGTTACAAACTACGCATTAAAATTAATATACCCTCGGTCGGGTATAAAGATCAGCTGCTTTCGGTGACATTTCGTATTTGAATTCTAAAGCCTAAAACTCCGCCTTTTTAACTAAAAAAATCACTTTTTTAAAGCCACGCCCACAATAGTGGGCGGAGGCACTCAAAAGTTAGATATGACTTTTGTCACATACTTTTGTTACATACCAAAAATGAATGCGCTATCGCCATTGTATAGTAGCTAAATTTTGGAAAAGTTATTTTTTTAAATTCGAGATGGTCGCACATACAGGTCTGTAGTGGGCGTGTCTGTGAGCGGATTCAGCTAATTTTCAAACGTGACCTGAAAGACTGCATTTCCAGCCAAACTACCAAATTTCAGCTCTCTACCTTAAAATTTAAGGCCTAAAACTTGTTTACATACGGACGAACGGACGGACATGGCTTAATCGATTCTCCTATCGGTCCCATTCATATCTCTAAAAGTTCTTCGGGGTCTGCGGTGATTATTTTACTGTGTTACAAACTATACATCAAACTCAATATACCCTGGGTCGGGTATAACAATAAAAAAAAATTATGGAATTTAGTATTTTTGCCACGAGTTTTGCCGTTTGGGACCACAGTGCGGCGTGACCATCTTTGTTTAGAAAATGAAACTTGGTTTAACACCTTATTTCGTCTCAGATCTTCAAAACGCAGCCAGTTATTACGCTCTCATAAGCTCAGTTTTGTAATATTGGTGAATGAAAACTTAGAAAAAGGTAAAAAAAAACATCATTTTTGTTCGTAAGAAAATTTTTCTGTTATCAATAGAAATTTTATCCTCAAGCAAAAAAATAAAACAAGATAAAATAAAAATATTTAAATAATTCCAAATTAACTTATGAGGTATTTGATATAAAGTTTGTAGTATTAATTAAATTTTTTTTTAGCTCAATACCAAAGATTCATACCAGCAAATGGGTCAAATTGTACAGATTTCCCTTCATACAGACGTTACCCATAAAAAACTACGTTGAAATTAGATATGCCCCTTAAAAAAATATATATTGGGTTAAATATGCTGTAATAGCATTAAAGTGTCCTGAAATATTTCACATTTTTTTAATTCATTATTAGTCTAGTAGTAAATCATTGAAAAACCCCTCGTACCCTCTGCGAATTAATTTAAATTAAATTAAGTTTCCCTCAAAAAACAAAAAACTCCACAAAACAATGTTAATAATGTGCATACTGTATATAGACCAACACACAGGACTCTAGCAAATCGGAAACAAAAGTTAAAGAAGTCTCGGAAAAATCTATTCAAACGAAAAACACCGAAAACTTGGTGAGTACGGACCTTCTTCCACTACACACAGAGCAGCGTATCTCAGGATTTGTTGCAAGTTTTTTTATTAACTTAAAACTTTATCCATACGACTTTTACATAAATATACAAAAAAAAAAAAAAGTTTTACATTCCCTCTCACCATTAAAGGACACCCTTTTACAACGAGTTAGCTATGTACTCGTGTATCCCTAACAAATCCCCTGCGAAGTAGTTTTAGTTGTTGTTTGTGCCGAAATATATTGATGGCAAACATGATCCTTATTGCATGGTGTTATAACCGTTACTTTGGTAAATTACTGTGTGAATTTTATTACTCCTTGCTGTGTTGATTTATTGTCGATAAATATTGGTTGATTGAATATTAATATCCGTGAGGTGCATAGATTATGGGGCCTTGTGCTCTGTTTTATATGAATTTGTGTGTGTGTGTGTGTGTATTTTGAATAATGGCAGGAAACGGTTATCCTTTTGGTTCGACAGTATATACCTGCAGAAATGAAGTTGTATAGGAAAGTTTGCTTCTGAAATGGTTTCAAAACTTTTATTCAGTTTGACATGCCTCTGGGCAAAAGGTAAATATTTTTCTTCGTGTTTGTTTAAGACTAGTTGGACGACATCTACCCTTTTTTCTGTTTGTAATCGAGTAGGGTTAGAGGGGTCGTTCAGCAAAAATATTTCCTCATCTGTCGTATTGATTGACTAAGTAAGGAACAAGGAGCCAAGTTGCGTCGTGACAAACGGACTCAGTGTGATCAAAGTAAGAGAAGTTTCAAAAGTTTAAAAAGAAAGTGGTCGATGGGTGCAGTATCAAAGCCGTTTGATCATATTATGCATTGGGTGCACTTAGGCAATGATTTAAAACTTAAAGTTAGCTAACATCTAACAAGACATAAAACTTATTCTAGAAGGTTTAAAATATCAGAGTTTCATACAAGCCCGAGGCATAAAGAATAGTTGGCATCACAGCCCCACATAACTGATAAAATATTTTAGGCTCGCCAATCAAGGCCAAAAAACCAAAATCTTAAATAATTTAAATATTTAATGTAAAAATTATATTTGTAATAAAATAAAAAAATAACAAACTCAATATTGATTTTCGGTCCAGCCTCAAGGTGGATTTACATGCGCCATCGAAATGAATTGCGGATATTTGTTATTAAATTCAATTTAATTATATGAAGTGTCATAATAATTAAATGAAAACGCTCAAGGGAAGCTCATTCTACACTATGATCCGTTGAAGTACAGAAATTAATTATAATTATCAAATTGTACCTACTTATGGCATACGGTGAAGCGCAGAGTTTTTCATTATGTGGCAGAACTTGTTAACATTAATAAAAACGCACTGTATAAAGATTATGAATACAAAAAGCACTCTCCATCACCGGAAAGAATTCAATTAAAGTCCCAAAGAGCACCTTCATTTAACCCTGCCTGCCAAGCACATAAATCTGTTATCCTTTCACATCCACCGTAAATGACCACCAAACAACAAAAAAAAATTATTTCATTCACAATTACGATACGGCGTGAATCCCAATTACAAAAAATACAACAAAAAAAAAGAAATCTCGGCACAGAAAACCCAAATTCGGAACAATTCGAAAACCCTTCCACTTGAGTGAGAAAATTGAATTTCTGTTTCATGTCCTTTTCGACCTAAACGATTGCCCTTTCACAATATTTGTTGTTTATTAATTTTGTCTTTTATTTTTGTGTGTTTCTCTTTTATTCAGGGTCATCGGGACTCGCCAGCTCATTGGTACAAGAGTCGCAGTGTGGTGCTTGCCAGCATGAAAGCCCGACAAATGATTACATGGATCCTTGGCAAGGAAGATTCGAAATTCAAGCATTGCGAGAATCTTCAAGTGCTTTGAGCTCCGACCAAACGCAAATAGTTCAGTGTCTAAAAATATTTTGTTTTAATTATAAATAAAATCCATGAATAAAAAAGAACAACCGGTTTCCAGAACACAATTAAATTTTTGTTTTTCTATTCCAAAACCACAAATCAAATCTTTAATAAAATGTATGTTTTTGCTGTTAAACAAATATAGAAAACTAAAATCTTCAAAACAATAATAAAAAATCTATAATGTTAGTAGAAATTATATATACACATAAGTGATACACTATAGTGTGGCGTTGTTTAATTTTTATAACTTAAAAAAAAAACGATTATGGTAGTTTTAGTTTCTTTTTGGTGTTCCTTAATTTCTTCTAAAGTATTCTACATTAGACTCTATAGTAGATGAAAATTTAATTTTTAATGTAAAATTTCATAGAAATTAAATAATATGATTATTTAAAAGAAAAGAAAAAAAAAAAACATATTGACGGCAGATTTGAAACAATGGAAAAGAAATTTTGTATAACCTTAGTTTAGTTTTAAAATGAGATTTTTGTGTCTTCCGAAAAGTTAACTTTCAAAAATAAACAAATAAACAAAAGTAGAATGAAAGAAACTATAAATAAAATTAATTGGGAAAAATCAAATAAATGTTTGTATAATATTTTAAGTCTTGTGTTTTATTTATTAGTACGTCGCACTTTAAGGGATTCTTGCTTCATCCAATTCATAGGATCAGAGAAATACGCAAGATTCGAAATTCTCTTATATGCAGGATCAGAGAATATGCACTGGAGGTTTGGGTTTCAGTGCTGCAAGGCCACTGCAAGATGGGTCGTAAGGACCGCAGGTTTTAAGTTCACGCATTATATGGTTCCAAGCTATTGCTGTTTTGGGGAAGTAAGTAAATGCCCCAAAAGAACCACTTCAAAAGAACCTAGACTCCAAAAACCTTACAAAAAGGAATGATAGTTGAGGTCTGATCGTCAACCTTCTGAAAGCTGAGCTCCTTTTTCATCATCATGATTTTTCGTGACCGCTTATCCTTAGAAGGGTCGCGAAGCGAGGGTGGCTAAATGGTCCTTCCATCTTTTCCGATCTAGGCGCGATCCCCAAACGGGTCTCGGAGATTTTCCTTACCTGAGCCCACCACCTGTTTCTTGGCCTACCAGGCGGGCGACGCGCTTGCATCTCGGCTAACATCACCAAGATTCCTACGAATACTGACGTTTCTCACTCTATACCTAAGAGTAACACCACCAACGCACCTCAGAAATCTCATTTCGGCAGCTTGTACCTCCAATCTGATTCTTTCGGTCATTTCCCAAATTTCATGACCATAAATGAGGGATGGAACGAATACTGAGTTTAAAACTGAGATCTTTGCTCTCAGTCCAAGCTCTGCTTTCCTTATGACTGGCCGGCGGAGTTCTTTTACTATTGCTGCAGCTTGGCCAATCCTACAGGATACTCAGTTTCACTTCTTTCATCATTCGTGAAAAAGACCCCGAGATACTTAAACTTCTCTACCTACTTCAATGGGACTTCATTAACGCCTAGGGTACACTGCACAGGAGTTCGTTAAACAGCACCCACTTCGGATTTGCTTACGTTAACCTTCATTTCAGCTTCACCATATATGGCCGCAAACCCATCCAGTAAACGCTGAAGTTCCTCCTCGGACGATGCCAGGATAACTAAATCATCTGCAAAAAGCAGATGGCTTATCCTGACGCCAGCCATTTCGAAAGATTCCTCACCAAGACTGCGGTTCACCATCCAGTCCATATATGCTATGAAAAGGAGAGGCGATAGAACACAGCCCTGGCGAAGTTTAACGCTCACATCAAAAAATTGAGATTTGACGCCGTTTATCCGAACACATTTTCTGCAGTTCCCATATAAAGACAGAATGGCTCTCAGAAGAGGCCCTCTCAGTGCAAAACTCTACAGAGTTTATGCCTTGGAACCCGGTTATAGGCCTTTTCCAAATCTACAAAATACGCGTAGACCGGTTTGGCATATTCCCAGGCCTTCTCAAAAATAACCTTCAGAGTAAAAATCTGGTCGGTTGAGCCTCTGCTAGGCCGAAAGCCGCATTGCTCTTCCCGCAACAAAAGGCTCTATAACAACTCTAGAACGCGCTTCCAACACCTTTGCGAATACTTTTCCCGGAAGACTTAAGAGAGATATGCCCCTATAGTTGGCGCAATCTCTCCTGTTCCCTTTTTTGAAAATGGGCTCTATAACTCCTGTTTGCCAATCGCTAGGTGCTTTCCCGCTTTCTCAGGCCACCTTAGTGACACGTGTTAGCCACTTAACACCTTCTTCACCCATTGCCTTGAGCATTTCTGGCCGGGTTTCATCAACTTCAGCAGACTTGCCAACTTCAAGCAATTTAATCGCGGCAGTGACTGCATCTACTGTAGGACTATTCGCCACCCCAATCTCTTCACTGCTCTGTTGGGGATTGAGCAGCTCCGAAAAGTGCTCGCTCCATCTGCGTAAGGCGACGTCGACGTTCTCATTTGAAAGAAGTGGAATGGAGACCGCCTTTGGATTTAACCCCTTGAACGATATTCAACTTCCTTCCTCTGAGTCGCCGAATAGTCTGCCAAAATGTCTTGTTTGCAGATCTGTAATCGTGCTTCAACCTCTCGCCGAACTTTTTCCATGCCTGTATTTTGGCGGTTCTAACCGCCATATTGAAAGTTCTTTGCGCCTCAGTGTACCGGGCTAGAGAAATAGAGTTCCAACATTGAATCCATACAATATAGGCTCTCTGATGGCTTCTTGAACTCCAGGAGTCTTAAACCACGAAGTTCTTTTCTCACTACCAGCCGCCACACCAAGGCGCTTTACTCCACAAACATTTCACAAACAGCTGCCATTCTTTCTCTACATTTAAAAGGTCAGGTGGAATTCGTTCAAACTTCTCCAAAAACGTGCCGTGCAAATCGCTCCCCACAATCAGATTCAGCATCCTGTAACCTTTCCCACCGTATACGAGCCACCCGTCTTGGATTTCGGCTGGGTGGCAAAGGAATACTGTTGCTAAAGTGCAATTTGCACAGAACTCGGTGGTGATCAGTTGACAACTCAGCTCCTCTCAAAACGCTAACATCACAAATCATTTTTTGAACACACGATGGTACGACAAAGAAATCAATCAAAGATCTCTGATTTAAACTGTGCCGGTACCAAGTGTATTTGTGAATGGCTTTGTGTGGGAAAAAGGTGTTCGTGATGGACAAGCCATAAGCACAGGTCACCGTGCCTCCCAATCACACTTCTCCAAGTACTGTCGTCCTTACCCACATGAGCATTGAAGTCACCCATCAGGAAGAAGAAGTCCATTTCTGCCACTCTATCCAGCGCAGCATTAACTTCGTTCAAGAAGGCCGGATATTCTGACTCTAGGTTGGGTGCGTACACCTGCACTAAAGCCAACGTCGATCGCTCAAGCTTAAGCTTTAAGATCAAAATCCTCCCTCCCAATGGAATAAACTCCATTACGTTTTCCGACAGCCGGGGGCTTGTGAGTATCTCCTCACCCGCCTGTGCAGTCATGTTATGTGGGACGCCAGACCAAAAAGTCTCCACCCATCAGCGAAGTCTGGTTCCGAAACCCTTCCACTTAGTTGATAGCTGATACTTTTTACCCTCCTCAACCAGTTCCAGTTTCTTCGCCGTTAACGATGAAACATTCCATGTGCCAATTTTAAGTTGGTGCCGTTGTCGATTTGTAGACTGACCATCTAAGCCCTCATTTTGGCCAGCGCTGCCCCCTCCGCCCTTCGTAATGGATAGTGTAACCATTGCCGGGCTGCTAGTAACTTCTTCGGGTTGAACCCAGTCGGATGCCGAGCGGGACATTCCGACCACCAAGCGCTCACATGCTGACACCCATCAGGCTTAGCTCCAATGGGTGCCCTGGGTTACCAGGATCAGCACATATCCGAGGCTTCTTCTTTTTTCTCTTCATGGTAGAGGGGTTGCACTTTATACCTATCCTAACAGGGACAACAGACGCCGACCAAGAAGCCTCTCATCCCGAAAGAGACGCTCTTGGAATTTAACTGTTTAGAGTTCAGCCGCCCCTCGGGGATCAGACGCTGACCAGTTTGCCGCACACGACGCTACTCAGACGCTACTGGGTTTTACTAAGACCTTCAGGTTCATCTCACAGTTATAACTTTACTGCCAAGGGTGGCCCCACCAGGAGTATATACTCCTGACAGCATCACTTTTAACATGCTGAAGACTACTTCTTCCAGTGGATTTAAGTCGGCTCTAACGACAGGCATACCTTACCTCAACGCTATTCTGACCCCGACCTTGCAGGGGTAGGTAGGTTTTTGAGCTCCTTGTTACCAAAAAAAAGTCCCACGCATGGGTTTACTCTTTTAAGGGTTACTAACCTTGTCTTTCTAATGAGGTAAATCGTTTGGTCTTGTTTGGGGCAAAGATCTAAGTTAAAATATAAAGCATACAGGTTAGACTTTGAAAAGCTAATGAGGCTTTATTTCTTGCACAAAACATCCGTTGGAAACAGAGGGGGTCTCTGATCCGTAATGACTTACTTGGTAACATGTCGGAATGACTTGATACTCATAATGGATAGTGATAATGACTGATAATCGTTGCCTGATAAACTGCCTTGGATAAAGGAAAGGCAGTTTATCAGGCAACGATTAAACCTTGACAAACTGAGTGCTCCGCCATAAAGATACAATCTTCCAGACTACCATCCGCCCTGATCGTCTTGGAATGATCCTGCTTTGATAGAAACGATCAACTTCAAAACCGATGGATTAAAAACTATTGTTGGGGTATGGGTGGAATGTTTTTGTAAAAACGACTAAACCGTTGTCAGCCTTTTCATCTCCGTAATATCTGTAATGTTTTTCAAATGGAATCCAAGGCGACAAAGGAAGTATTGTCCTGGCAATACCGTCCAGGCAGCTTTCAAGTGACTGGAATCAGCCTCTTAGTTTCATAGCAATAGACTGCCGATCGTCCTTTGAAAAGAATATCAGTACAACTTGCGTACATACATGGTGCTATGTGGCAGGGCATAGTGACACAGAGCTAAAAAACTCGCCAGACTTAGAACTTCTCTATATCTATACCAACATTCATTACAATGTCAATCTCTACATGTAAACTCATGCTTAAAATGACAACAATGGTATGTACAAACCATATTTGGATTGGGTGTCGAAGTACTTGTTTGGCGACGAAAGAGATTTGACCAAAGGAGAGTCTTATATCCTCTACAAGTTTTTGTCACCTTTAATAAAACTATCCTGTAATAACAGGACAATGTCACGTGTGATGTTTCTTCTAACATTCTCCAACGCCAAGTATTGGAAATACTGTGAGGAAGTTTTACGTCGGCCGACTACCATCGCAGGAGATCGCCGGGTCCTTCTCCAATCGAGTCTCTCAAAACCTTCTACGAAGCCATGATTGATGTGATTGATATGCAGCCAGCATCAAGTATTGATAGCCAGTGGCAACATTGCCAAAATGCCATCAGACACGCCGCCTCTAAGTGCTGGGTTTCACACGGCGGCCACCATAACGAAACCCCTGGTTTGACGATGAATGCCGACAAGCACATGCAGCTAAACAGGAGGCATAGAAAGCGGCTCTGCACAGAAGGACTAGAGCTCCTCGCGAGCACTACGAGCAGAGGAGGAGAGAGGAACACCGGCTTCTCCGAAGGAAAAAGAGAGAGCACGAGAAGCGCGCGGTTGTAGAGATAGAGAGATGTTACAACAGGAATGAAGTAAGAAAGCTTTACCAGAGGATCAAAAGGTCCTGCCAAGGGTATAAAATCGAATTGAAACCTGCAAGGACCATCAAAGGAACATCGTTGTAGAATTACAGTCGGTGCTGAGGAATTGGAAAGACCACTTCTGCAGACTGTACAACGGCGAAGACGAACCAAATACCGCTGGCGGGCAGAACGAACCATTCAACCCGGGCGAAGACGTTACAGACAAGACACACGAACAATACCGCCCATATCTATAAACTCAAGTACAACAAAGCATCCGGAGAAGACGGCTTAGCTGTCGAACTTTTGAAATGAGCTGTCGAAGCGGATGAAAATCCGCTGGCGATGAGCTGGTTGGGAGCATGCACCAGCTCATCTGAAAGATATGGTCGGAAGAAAGCATGCCCGACGAATGGAACCTCAGCATTGTTTGACCGATCCTGAAGAAAGGAGACCCTTTCAGGTGTGCCAATACAAAATCTTTTCTGCTGTACTGTGTGAATGCTTGAAGCCGTTTGTCAAGAATCTGAGAGGCTCATATCAGTGTGGCTTTAGGCCAGGAAAGTCCAGCATCGATCAAACATTCACACAGCGGCAGACCTTGAAGAAAACCCATGAATTCCAAATCGATACACACCACCTTTTCACCGATTTCAAGGCCGCATATGACAATAACTATAGAGACGAGCTATATAGCGCAATGTCTAGTTTTGGCATCCCTGCCAAACTCGCGTCAGTCTGTGCAGGATGACGATGGAAAATTCACGCTGTTCCGTCAAGGTCGGCAAAGACCTCACCTTCCCCTTTGATGTTAAAAAAGGATTTAGACAACGCAACGCGCTGTCATGCGACTTATTTAGCATCATACTTGAGACAATTGTGCAGAACTCTCGCGCCAACACCAGAGGTACAATCTTTCAAAAGTCCGTTCAACTACTCGCATACGCAGACGACATTGACATAATCGAAAGAACAAAGCCTTCGTGAGTATTGGGACGGAAGCGGCACAAGTCCCATTTTAAGCACGGCGCAGCACACGTTTTGGGTATCTTCTTAAAATGATGATCTATACTATGCGCCTGATCTGAAATGCACCAAAAATTAACATCAAATCTTCCTAAAATGCATAAAGCCTCTTTAAAAACCCCAACGAACTAATTTTCCTTCCGCTTCCCACTCCCAGGCAACTGAGAAAGAACAAAAACAAAATTAAACCACAAAAGTTCATTGTAATCACAGCTGGATATCAAGGCATCCTGTGGAGTCAATCCCACGATTTCCATTGTCTCAATTCTCAATTAAATGACCGGAAATCGGAATGATTATTTTATAACTTCTGCTCGAGATAATTACAAGTGGTTCCCTCTCCTGATTGGGAATTTGTTTAATTATTGTTTTTGTTGGTCCCTGTTCGTCCCAAGGCCAAATGAGCCGGGAACAACTTATACAGCCCCGAGTTATAAATCAACCAGAACATCCTCAACACACGCTGACCTAAATTCGTTTAGTGCCATAGTTGTCACTTACACATGGTTTGCCACACGTCATGAATCCTGTCGGAATGTCACTTTAGTTGTGCTTAATCTCATTCCAGTGCACACTTTCACACAACTTGACTTAAATTAAATATCCTACACAGCTGTATACGTGTAAGAAGGAAAGTAAGAAGGACAAACTTGCCGGCTGGAATCAGTGTTCTTGTATTATTTTGTTGTCACTTCGCTGCTGACTGCACTCATCTAAGAAGACAAAAAAGGTATCCGGGATGTGAATGGGTTGGGGCGCTTTCTCTAGTCTCTACGATAGAACGCCTGACAGCCAAAGGAGGTAAGTACAATTGAAATGTTTCGAACTGTAAAATGTGCAATGCAAAAGGAAGTCTCTACACACAAGTTTCTGCTACGGCTGCGAGACAACTCGGTTGCTTAGCGTCTCGGGCATCTTTCATCCTTCGGAGTGCTTTTAATGAAGTTTTCTCAAGTCGAAGAGAGAAATGTAATGAAACGGATTCCCTGAGTCGATAGGGTTGTTTTGCATTAAGGACAAGATATTGTAATTTCTTCATTTTCTCGAAATGGAATGAACCTATGGTTTTTGTATACGCACACTGCCTTCGGTAAGAAAACTATCTGTAGACTTTGGAAATTAATTTCCTGATACGAAAAACTTTTTGAAGTTTTCCGGGGAGTTTATGGGGGTTTGTTTGATGAGTTTTAGAAATTATCTAAAATGTTGTGTTTGAGTGACGGCTGATTTGAATAGTTTTAAAAGTCACTTGTGAATTGTTGCAAGTAAGGAATTCGTTCAACAGATGCAATCTCGAGGACATTCATTTCAAGTTCACGGAAAAGATTGTCAAGCTCTTGAAAATCAGCAGATGATTATCATAATCTCTAGGCATGTACTCTAAGAAAGGAACTACCCCGCCAAGCACTGCTTATGGCTTACATGGTAGTGATCCTGGGACGAGCAGTAATGCTCGAGTCAGAGCTAGTCGGTTTCCGGGGGATAGCAAAATAATGCAACTGCCTAAGCGCAAGCTCAGGGTCGCGAGTTGGAATGGAAGCGTGACTGGTCGTAGCTACGAACTTCAAGAGATGATGGTAAGAAGGCGAGTGGACATCTTGTGTGTCCAAGAGACGAAATGGCGGAACACCGGAAATCGGGCTCGTTTCTTGGATGTAAAGACAAAAGCTTACAAGATGTACTACTACGGAACTGAGCAAGGTAGGAACGGAGTCAACGTCATCCTTGCGGCAGAGCTACTTGATGGCGTCTTGGATATTTCAAAGCCAAGTGACCGGTTGATGTCTCTCAAGCTGGTGATGCAAGGTGAGGTGTGGAACATCGCAAGTGCATATGCTCGCCAAGTTGGGTGTGAGCACAGGGAAAAAGATGCATTCTGGATAGATTTTCATAATCTCATCAAGGCGATCCCAAAGGAAGAGCTTATTGTTTGTAGGCGGAGACTTGAACGGACATGTCGGGAAATCTAACGAGGACTATGAAGACTGCCATGGTGGACTAGGGTATGGCACTAGAAACTCTTCTGGTGAAGATATCCTAAACGTTTGCAAGTCATGCGGTCTTATTGTGCTTAATACCATGTTCGTCAAGGAAAGCAGGCACCTGATCACTTACAGCAGCGGTGGGAATGAGGCCCAGATTGACTATCATTCGGTTCACAGTTCCCTAAAACCGCGGGTCAAAAATTGTAAAGTGATGTTAGGTGAGGCGATTACAACACAACACCGCCTGCTCCTGACTGTCATTTTTATGGAACCGTCAAAAAAAAAAGTTAAGCAAGCAAAGGTCTGGGAGAATCAACTGGAACAATTGGGATAAGGAAAAAGGCGAAGCAATTTTAAACGCCCATGCAAAACTACCTCTGTAACATCATTTACGAGAACGAAGATGTAGAGTGCAGAGCACAACATATGTGGGATGACCTACAGCGAACGTGCATAGAGAAGGCCAAATCACTCCTATGGACTTCATAAGGCCACTGCAAACAGGTCAATGAAGCATGGTGGTGGTCAGATGAGGTGAAACTAGTGATCAGTTGACAAGCAAGTTCCAGGCTGCTTTTGGAAGAAATAGTCAGCAGTTGTCAACATCTTTTCATTAACCAACACTGCAAGGGCAGGGGTTGGAAACGTATTCTTCGAATAGATTTCGGAGCTTCATTCGTTTCTATCTACAGGAATGCCCTCTATTAGAAGCTGAAAAACCTGTCATTATACACAAAATTTCTTGGGTATTAAAAATTTTCTCTGTAGTATTAAATGGGATTGAATTGTCGAAATGGTTTCAATTAAATCGAGCAGTAAACAGGAATTCCTTCTCAGCCCACTTTTATATTCAATAGTTTTGGACAACCTAATAACTTTACTGAATCGAGGGATCTAGTTTATTGGAATCTCTATAAAATGTCTGTGTATGTGGACGATTAACACATTTTTTTAGTAAAATAAAACCAAGCAACCAATTGAAAGCCAATGGCTTTCATAAGAGCACTCACATTTCATATCCTTAGGGCCTCTACAACGAATAGCTTACATATTTGGTACCGACCTTAGTACTGCACACATACATCATTGCTAAGATCTATCTGAAACGTCCCCCTATTCAACCATAAAATTCCTTATGAAACAACTATCTTCCAGAAAGAATTACATCATGTCAAACAAAGTCATCATAGTATCTACATAAGAGACAACATTGAGAAATTTAAGAACTTTATTTTCTATATCTACCTGCAAATATTTTAACATTTAATTATAACATAAACTAACCATAACTTAATAACTATATAAAGACCCATCCTGGCTCTACGTAATTTGTTCTCTTCAACCCCATTATCAAAACCTTTGAACACAGTTCCGGTTACTTCAACTCCAATATCCAGTTCCGTACTATACACACACACCGCAATTACTATTTAGTGCATATTTCATAGACCAAATTATACACGTTAGCTTAATTAACCGCCATCAATACAAAATGATGGCGCTACGCATATTCTTGGCGAAAAGGCAAGCCAACATGCTAATCCTTGAGGAATTTGATTATTTACCAAATTGCCGTGTAGCCTCACATAATCTGAAACAAGTTATCTTAGCATTCGGCCAAGTTTAGTTGTTGGGAAAGAAAAGTTTTCGGCAACACGTTTACCATTTAATTACATTGCGTTTCGTGTATTTTTGTTGTTTCCTTAATAGTAGACAAGGTGTCCTTGTTGGTGTGTTTGATAGAACAATAACTATGTTATGGGCGCTGGGTGCACTTTAATAGTAGAAGTAAGCTACAAGGAATCAAATGGGATGGTGTAAGATGGAAACTTTAATAAGCAGTTGAACAGGGCAGGATGCATGGACACCCTAGCATTGCAGATATTTCTTCTTCAAATTACACAAGTCTGTTACCCTGTCATTTGACGTTGTATAGAACCATGCAGAATATTGCCATAATACCCCCACTAGTTGCAAGAGATATTTGATAAGAAGACATGACAGAGCACGGATGCATGTGTTTGAATTTATTATAATTTTGTTGGAAACTGAGTTTAAAGTCTTTCAAGTTTTCACCAAATGAAAAGTCCTTCAGAAACATGATATATACATGGTGGCATCTTGAACGTGTGCAGTGCCGTTTTTGTAAAAGAAATAAAATAAAACTGATGGTTTGTTGGTCCCTTATACGTTCTCACGAGAGTTGGTTAGAAACAACGACGGTAGAAAAGGCATACATTTGGAGACAAAAAGGATCTACTCAAAAACCGTTATAAGTCATTATTAAGTCTTAAAATCTGAATGCAAAAGCAGGCATTCGGGCTAGAAACACAAATAAAATATTTTCACATCACAAAGGAAGTGCCTTAGCTTCTGAAGTATGCTTCTAAGGGGACTTGTTATTCATTCTATGGATTCTTGAATAAGAATTTGTAGGTTCCTATCCTGAGTTGGCTTTCCAATTGGTCTACCCTAGCAGAACAAGACGTACCATTAGTGTTACCAGATTAAGTAATCTATCGGTAAAGTGATAATATTGCATGCACTAGCTCATCTGCAAGATATGGTCGGAAGAAAGCATGCTCGACGAATGGAACCTCAGCATTGTTTGCCCGATCCTGAAGAAAGGAGACCCTCTGAGTTGTGCCAACTTCAGAGGCATTAATCTTCTTAACATCGCATACAAGACGTTTTCTGCTGTACTGTGTGAACCCCTGAAGCCGCTTGTGAACAATCTGATAGGCACATATCAGTGTGGCCTTAGGCCAGGAAAGTCCACCATCGATCAAATATTCACACTGCGGCAGATCTTGGAGAAAACCCAGGAATTCCAAATCGATACACACCACCTCTTCATCGATTTCAAGGCCGCGTATGACAGCATCTATAGGGACGAGCTATATAGCGCAATGTCTAGTTTTGGCATCCCTGCCAAACTCGTCAGTCTGTGCAGGATGACGATGGAAAATTCACGCTTTTCCGTCAAGGTCGGCAAAGACCTCACCGACCCCTTTCATGTTAAAAAAGGATTTAGACAAGGGGACGCGCTGTCATGCGACTTCTTTAAGAGATCGCCGAACATATGAAAATGTGCGTCTCTACCTAGCCTACTTACATGATAAAACAAACAATATCTGTGTCGATGGTAAAACAAAAACAAATGTCATGGTATCACTACTTTTAGAGGGTCTTCCAACTAACCCTGTTGAGTTACGAAAAATTTTCGATAGTTTTCATGAGTGCTTTGATATGTCGGCTTCCGATGTAGCAAATGACCTTTCTACATTTGCCTCTCATGTTAGCTCTAAGCGGATCTCCCACCTTCAAAGATCTCGTTCCGATTACAAAAACTACTATCGCTCCTAACCAACCCACTACCAGTCCTATAGTATGGTCCCTCTACTATCAAAACGTAAGAGGACTTCGTACCAAGCTTTCCGCGGTATATTTAAACTCGCAAAAACTCCCTTACGACATTTTTGCCTTAACTGAAACCAACCTTATTGGTAAAATCAAAAACTCCGAAATCTTCACCACCGATTTCAACGTTATCCGCAAGGATGGCCCCGTGAGATTGGAAAATCCTAACGGCCGAGGAGTTTTGTTAGCAATCAACAATCGCCTCGATTCGTCTCCCTTTCCAATTCCCAACATTGAGAATCTTGAATTAGTGTGTGGCAAGATCACTTTCCCCAGACATTGCTTATACATACTCTGTTGTTATATTCACCCCTCCCAACCAACTGAGTCTTATACGCCAATATTTGATACTTTGGATTATTTGACCGACGTGATAAACCCCGAAGATTTTTTTTTTTTTGTTGGGTGACTTTAATCTCCCGGGATTAAAATGGACTTTATCAGAAGATGAATCCCACTACGTCACATTAAACGCGACGTCCCAAACTGAGTTAATGTTCATTGATTGTCTATCGAATTCCGGCCTCTACCAAAGGAGTGGTATACCCAACATTATGAATATATATCTCGACCTTATTTTTACGTCCGATTGTGATAACTTTTTCGTCTCCAAGAGTGCTCACCTCTTATCCACACTTGATTCCTTACATCCCCCTCTGTCCTTGAACGTTTCATTTCAAAACACGAGTCCTCAGATTGCTCCGGTAAATTCACTAGTTTTTAACTTCCGACGAGCAAATTTCAACAAACTCAATAGTCTTCTCAGTAATGTTAACTTTGATTTTATAAGTGATAACATCCATATTGACCTAGCACTCTCCATTTTCTACTCCATTATTTTCTCATGTTTCCAACAATCGATTCCCTACTCAAGGCACAAAGATTTGTCATCATCCCCGCCATCGGTATAACAAGGAGTTACGCTTTCTACGAAATAATAGAAACAAGCTTTGGCAAACATTCCTAAAAACCCGTTCCGAAATTGATTACATGAATTATCAACGTTTATATAATCGCTTCTCCGAGCTCTGTGAATCTTTGTACCATGATTACCTCCACCGCATGCAATTTAAAATAGTTTCTGATCCTAAGCGTTTCTATCAATTCATCAATACCAAAAGAAAATCTGATGGCTACCCGTCAACTTTAAAATTTCTTAATAATTCGTCAGCAGACCCACAAACCATTGCCAACTTTTTTGCACAATTTTTCAGGCAATCGTTTTCAGAACCGATACTAGCCCCTGATTTCAACTACTTTAGTTACATGGTAAACTGTCCGCAGGCAACCCCTTTCTCCGTGGACATAACACTAGCCCAAGTAACAGATAAAATCAGTAGGCTCAAAGATGATTATTCACCCGGTCCTGACGGTCTACCTGCGATAGTTCTTAAAAAATGCATGACCGAATTAGCACCCCCCCTAACTGCCTTATTTCGTCTGTCGACAGCATCAGCGATCTTTCCCTTCCTATGGAAGGACTCTTATATTATCCCCACGCACAAAAAGAGTCACAAAAACGATGTATGTAACTACAGGCCCATTGCTAAGCTAACGTGCACACCCAAACTCTTTGAAAGTATCGTGTATCAAGAAATGCTTCCTCGTTGCAAGTCAATAATTTCCATTGATCAACACGGTTTTTTAAAAGGCAAATCCACCGTTACCAATCTTACTGAATTTGTTTCAAGGACACTGTGCGCATTGGAAGACGGAAAGGAAGTTGACGCCATTGCCACTGATTTTAGCAAAACCGAGCTTCTTAAGCAAGCTTAAGAAGCTCGGTTTCCCCTCTAGTTTTGTTTACTGGATCAAATCATACCTAGAGGATCGACAGTACAGAGTGCTCTTTAGATCTTCAGTTTCTGACCTAATCAATGCAACTTCCGGTGTCCCCCAAGGAAGCCATCTCGGCCCAATCATTTTCATCCTTGCAATCAACGACATCAACATGGTCCTGACTTCTTCCAACACCTCTGTCTTCGCAGATGATATGCGACTCTCAAAAATCATTTCTGCGCCCTCTGATTTCCATGACTTGCAAAACGACCTAAATAAATTTGCAGTTTGGTGCAAAAAAAATTATTTAGACCTTAACGTCAGCAAATGTCAGGCAATTACCTACTCCCGTAAACGTTCCCCCCAACTTATAAGAACCTACTTCATCAATGATGAACCTGTTCCAATAACTACCGAGATTCGCGATTTAGGAGTTATTTGTGACAAGGAACTGACCTTCCGTCCCCACATTGATAATATCATAAGCCGCGCAAATTCTGCTCTAGGTTTTGTAAAGAGATGGTCTAAAGAATTCTCTGACCCGTATGTAACCAAAGCCCTCTATATCAGTTTCGTTAGAGCTCTTCTTGAATATGCCTGTCAAGTTTGGTCTCCATACCAGCAAACTCATATCCAAAGAATTGAGGCAGTCCAGCGACGGTTTCTTCGTTTCGCTCTTCGTGGTCTCGGTTGGACTGATCCTTTCGTGTTGCCGCCGTATGAACATCGACTAAACTTAGTTGGCATGCAATCACTAAAAAAACGTCGAGATGTGGCTGACATCCTTTTTATTCACCAGCTTTTAAACAGAAACATCGATAGCCCCCAACTTCTACAATTGATTTCCTTTTCACCTAACCCTCGCAATCTCAGATCTGTACCCTTGTTCCGCCTATCTACTCATCGCACTAATTATGGTCATTTCGAACCAATTACCAGAATGCTTCGATTAACTAATAAGTACGCCGAAGTTTTTGATCTTAACTGCCCCAAACCATTGCTTAAAAATATTCTCCTACACTCTATCCATCCTTAAATTCAGCAACCCCTACTGTCTCATCCTCTGCTTTTCCCCCCTAGCTTTAAGTTTAGTGTAAGAATTTGTAACTAGTTTTAAGTTTGCTTGTATTAAGCTCAATAAATTGCCCCTTGGGGGGCACTAAACTAACATAATACTTGAGATAATAATAAAACTCTCCTACCAGAGGTACAGTCTTTCAAAAGTCCGTTCAACTACTCGCATACGCAGACGACATTGACATAATCGGTAGAACAAAGCGTGATGTCAGTGAAGCCTTCGTGAGTATTGGGACGGAAGCGGCGAATATGGGTTTAGCAGTCAATGAGGGCAAAACCAAGTATATGCTGTCATCAAGAAAAGACACCCAACACCGACGTCTTCGACAAAACATCACCATCGACAGCTATAACTTTGAGGTATTTAGGGACTTTGTCTACCTGGGTTCCGCTATCAATTCAGACAATGACACCAGCGCTGAAATCAAACGAAGGATAACTCTTGCCAATCGCTGTTTCTTTGGGCTAAAGAGGCAATTGAGTAGCAAAGCCCTCTCTCGAGCAACTAAAGTGTCCGTATAAGACCCTCATCATTCCAGTTCTGCTTTACGGTGCAGAGGCATGGACCCCGTAAAAGGCGGATGAAAACACTTTAGGCTGCTTCGAGAGGAAAATTCTGCGGACGAGTTACGGTCCCGTCTGCATAGACGGAGAGTGGAGGAGGAGATATAACATTGAACTGTACAGCGTTACCGACCTAGCCAAAAGAGTCAAAACACAAGGTCTACGATGGCTGGGTCATCTAGAGCGGATGGTATTATATACCTGCTATAGTGGGCGTATTGGTATCTTTGAAAAATTTTCCGATTCAAAAAAAAAAAATCTAGAGCGGATGGACACCAACGCCCCGGCCCGGAAAATCTTCGAATCCACACCGCAGGGATGGCGCGGTAGAGGAGCACCGAGACTCATGTGGCGCACGCAAGTGGAAGGGGACTTCAGCCAACTTTGCGTGCGAAACTGGAGACGGCTAGCTAGAGACACAGCTGGCTGGCGAAGCTTGTTGGCTGAGGCCCAGGTCCACCCCGGACTGAAACGCCACCTTAAGTAAGTAAGTAAGAAAAATTTGCCTCCAGTACCGGAACCGGTATCTCGTAAGCAGGCTTTAGGCTCTTAAGGACTTGTTCAAACTGAGCCAATTAGTTTAACTCTGAAGTTTAAAAAAAAATTGGTGCTCTGGATTGGACAAGTTCCTGCTTGGCGAGTGCAGCGGAAGACCCCTTTGTCCCACTGTGACCCTGACCCCAAAACACTGACCAGCAACCATATTCTTTGGGAAACGTAAACAGAGCCAGGCACGAAATCGCCTACAAATCCTTTCTACAAAAACAAATAAAACGAAACCGTTTGCTCCCTCTTCGAAACCCTGAATGGGAACAAACAAGCTCTTTGCAGAGGTATAACGGAAAAGTGACGATAAAAGTAGATATAAAAAACTAAAAAAAAATCCAAAAACCAAGCCAAACTTCCACACTTATATCCAAGTAATAGAAATATATTTACTCACCAAATTCGTTGCTGTATTTCTGCAGACAACAAAGCATCCGATATTGTTTTGAATCACGAAATCACGAAATTTTCACAAATTACTGGGTAACACGATAGCAAAAATATTCTTTCCGATAAATAACTTTCTATTTTAGAAAAACACGGAAAAACTTAAAAAACACGTACGACTTTAACTATGTACAAAATCTAACAAGTCCACAATTTTGCATGATCAAAACAGAAACTTCACCACAATTTTCACAGAAGCAAAAAAGAACTTTAAAGCACGGAAAGCACTTGCATTTCACTTCAGTTATAAGCCCTGGGCAATACATTTTAAATTAACACAGATTTTGATTACCGGATCTCAATTAAAAGATCTTATTCAGGATTACAATGTTTTCAAGTCCACACAAAGAAACTAAGACTTGAACTGTCACAGAGTGGAGCATGGAACTGATGGGAATCTTAAAGCCAATTGAAACGAACACTTTTGGACTTTGAGTTTGATAAAGGCGCGAATAACGGCAACCACGGGAACGAGTTGTCACTTTAATTGTAAACAGAGAGGGTGTGAGGTAGAAAGGTTATATTTGGTTATTGATTTGCGATTTCAGTTTTTGTTTTGAAAAATAAACTAGCCGCATGTAAATGCTTTCTATTTGTTCTATTTACCACCAAACTCAGGCATATTGATTTTTAAAGTGCAAAAAAAAAATAAAAAGAGAAGAACTTCTTTAAGTTTAAGTTTGTAATGTTTTTGTGTTTATATTCACACTAAAAGTCAAAGATTTCCTTCCTTCAAGGAATGGGGATAAAAATCTTAAAGCGGCAAATTTGTTAAATTGAACGGGAAAGTCTTTAAGAAGTTTTACAATGTAAACAGGTCCGAAACGTGAATATAAGATTAGAAAAACTAAAACGATGAGGTACCTATGTGAAAAAAATCAAAATAGACTATAACGAATCTGTAAGCAAACATTTTTTGTAATAATTTTTCCATACACATCCCTAAGATATAAAGAGTGCAGATTTCTTGCTAAACAAATCGGTAGTTTTGAGTCCCTAATTCAGCTTATATTTGAGTTCTGCCTTAAAAAAAAACCTTTTAAATCTAAAACTGAGTCAAAATTCATTTATTTATTTCTTTTTCAGCTAGTTTGTGAGATCATAAATGGATTCACGGATTTTCCACGAGTTTGAGTTTTGAGCAAGAATAAAGAAGAAGAAGAGCAAAATAACACAGACTTTTTTACAATTTGGTAACTTATATCATACATAAAGACAAAACACGAGATTATTCAGTAATGGGAATCAAATTTTGACATCTACGTATATTGACTTGTGTCGCATTCTGACTTTTCAAATCATCAAAAGAGGAATAAGTATATAGAGACCTGAAGCAATATTCAAACTTATGCCCTTTTTAGTTTGTGATCCAGCAGTGACCGAGAACATTACAGAACAACAAACACAGCTCACTAAAATTAAACAAAACCTGATGACAAACTTGGCAAGGTTTTTAAAGCTGGCATTGCTGCAGGTCTCAACATATTCCTTTGTTGTCCACCAGGAGTAGCCCATCAGCCCTTATTTTAAAAATGGAAAAGTCAAAACGCAATACAACAACAAAAAGGAACAACAAAAAATGTAGAAACCGACAACAACGATCAACGATTCAAGGTTTACCCCTAACTAAACATTATGTATGTGAACTATTCGTACCAGACTTCACGTGTCAGTCCTATGGAAGTCTTTGTCGCGCTATTTGGTAAGCGTTGCGGCATTTGGAAACAACTACCAGGATCAAACAGCAGCACTGTTTAGGGTGCAATTTTCGGCGCAGGTTTCGTATTAATGTGACAGTTTACTAGCAGTCCACACATATTAAGTCAAAGACCTGAACATTTCGACACCTGATCCTGGTTATTATTGTTGAACTACATAGCTCGTAAATTGCTTTGTAGTTTGAAAAATGTGATGAGCTAACGCGTAAGCCATTTTTTAAATTTTCATTGAAAAGTTAAAGTCTTAAGACTAAATGTGGATGGGATGTGAACAAGGTTGTTTCGAAGTCTGGCAAAACTTCATCATCAGACCCCTTAGTGATTACCTTGAAATCAGTTCCATCTGTTGCCTCCCTTTTCGTCTATTGTTATCATAAGGTTGACATTCTCGCTTGGCAATCCGAAATAACGACCAAGAACGCTCTGATTTGTGATTAAAACCAAACAACCCAACACCTTCTTTTTGATCTTGAAGTTTACCTGCGTTGTAATTATGAAACAAAAAGCTATTCAAAATTCTAAGTCTGAAATTGAGAAATGTCAAATGAAATGCAGAAAAAAACTTGACGTTAAGGTGTGGTTCCCATTTAACATTGGCCCTTAAAATTTAACTACGCTTTACAAGGGATAATGGCATTCTCCAATTTGACATGTGCGGTATAGAGCTTTTAACAATTTGACGTCTACTGGTATTATCGAGTGAGGGATGCCAAACAAAGTACCTTTTTATATGGAAAACGAATAAAAATTACACATAAACGTAAGTAACTATTTTAAAAATGCAACCCTGTGTTTCGATGAACGGGAAAGTTGTAGACTTGATCAGGCTTCCTACGTAATGCTAAAAATATTTTTATTATATAACACGGAAAGGATAAGAAAAGTGTTGTTTGTGTTGTCGAAACAGTGTATACGACCACAAAAGGGTACACGGATTCAAGGAGATCATATCTTCAGAACACTTTTTCTATACTTTCCACATATTTTATTAAAATAATTTTTGAGTCAATTTAAGGAACGGAATAAGAACAATAACTTCTTTCCTTATCGGCACACTCTGGGTTGAGTTGTTTATTAGGAATTCGCACTTCTACAGAAACTATTAAATTTTTTCATATAAAAACGCGATTTGCTTGGCATCCCGCGGTCGATAAATGTGACAGACGTCAGACTTTGACAGCCGTGGTAAAAGGTCTATTGTGTGTGCTTCTGGTTTTGATTCTGAATTGACAATCAAAGCATAGGAACTGTTAAACGAGTGCACAAAAAACGGTTTCAGCAGAGTCCAGAATGACCCCGAACGTTTCGTTACGACCAACTGAAAAGGCCACTAGAAACACGCGAGAAAAATTTCATGAATTTGAACTTAAGCGAACAAGGCATAAACGACCAAAGTAATTTTGGCCAGAACCAATAAGCTTGTTTCGTTCCTAAACTTTTATTCTTAAGAATTAAATCAAGCTAGGATATTTGTGATATTTGTTTGAACCAAAAGGCGTAAATAGATTAAACTTACAAAATTAAAGAAAAATATCTTTTGCAAACAAATAATTTTCGAACTTGTCATGGAGCTCAGAACGCGATGGCTCAGTGCTTGTTCAAAGAATATGTAGAGACCTGCGAAAATGTCAAAATTGACATGTTTGGCTGTTTGTCAAAGGTTAAAAAAATTTCAAAAGTGACAAAAATTTCCATTTTTCAATTCAGCTGACAAGTCGGTAATATAAAAATCGAATGACAGACTTGACAAGCTTTTGAAATATTATTGCATGTCAACGTATTTTTCTATTATCCACCATAGGTAAGTTTTCAATTGTGAATAGGGTTATAGGGAATTCGCCTTATTCCTACCGAAGTTTTAAATTTATGAAAGTAAATTTAAAGTTTTTTGCAATATTTGAATTAAAAATGTAATTTGATTAAGATTTGATAAGGTTTTTCTCATGTAACATAATATGCGGCGGTAAAATTGGAAAATAGCATTCTTTGGTTGTAACGGGTGATTTCTTAAGAGGTTGAGAACTTTTTTTAAAAAAAAAAACACAAAAAATTCGAAAAAATTAACGAAATATTTATTTGAATCGATAGTTTGAACCTTGCAATTTAATGTTTAAAGATAATTTCATGCAAATGTTGACCGCGGCTGCGTTTCAGGTAGCCCATCCGCTGAGTCCAATTTTGGCATACTCTTTCACACATATCGGCCGGTATCTCACGAATGAATGCATGGATGTTAGCTTCCAGTGCGTCAATCGAAGCGGGTTTGTCCCTATAGACATTAGCCTTGACATACCCCCACAAAAAATAATCTAATGGTGTCAAATCGCACGATCTAGGCGGCCAATTGACCGGCCAGAAACGTGAAATTAACTGTTCACCAAACTCGCCTCGCAATTGCGTCATTGTTTCGCGATGAACATTTCGAACCGAGCACGAATTTTGATAGTAAAATTCAATAATTTGCAAGCGTTGTTCATTTGTAAGACGATCCATGGTTAAATTGCAACCCAAACTGAAGCTGTTTGACAGTGACACGAGGTACTAAACACACGTCAGCTGTCAAAACCAGTGTTGCCAAAACTAAACCAGCTAAAAAATCACCCTTTATTTCTGCTGAGAGCACTGCAAGTTTATCCAATAAATCCTTGCCAACGGGTACATTGAGAAATAGTTTTTTTAAATTATTTTAGGTCGATTCGACACTTTAATTTTGCTTTTCGCCGTCACCTAAGTAATTTTAATTTTCGGCTTAAAATTCTTCACATATATCTTCCTTTTTTTATGGATCTTTCAGTTCACTTTTAAAAGTAAATATGAGCTTGAAAATGACAATCGATCATTAAATAATGACAACAATTTTTTGACTGTGTGAAATTTATCGGAAGAGGAAAACTAATCGAAACGAGGGCGATGCAAACGAAGCAACCGAAGCAAACTTTTGTCGATATCGTTCAAGTCAATCGTGTAGTCGACAATCGTCTCAATATTTACGCGATGAGGGCCCTGATTAAAACTGGGTCTTATGGGAGTGACAAACGACTACAGTTGTTCGTAGAAAGCGACGCAATACCATTGACTATTGACTGGTATTATCTATTCCTAAGAGCTTTCAGACATAGATAGACGTCGCGACATATGCTTACAGCCCGATTGGAAAAGACTGTTGCCGTATTGACTTTTATTAAAAAATCGCATAATTATTTTTCATGTATGTAATTATATTCTTCTTTTTCGTCAAAGGCTTTGGAAATGAAAATAGGGAATAAAGGGATGAGGTATACAATGGTAAGACTAGCGTCTGTACCCATTGTACTGGCTTTACTTTGCCAAGCTAAATTTTCATGTTGCCTGGCTGTCATCAGTTGTTTAAACGTTTATAAGCCGGATCAACTTTTCGAAAGAAAACATTGAATGGTGGTTGGTCCCTTCTTTTTGATGAAAGAATAAACCCTGCCACTGTTCCTTGTTTTTCTCTAAAGCCTTCCTTTTATTTTAATTGACAGTATTTAGTTACTTAACAACCAGCGATTAAAATGTATTCGCGTTTAGTTAATTAAATTGGACCCAAATGAATTTTCATTACTTACTCAAGCAACAACGTTTTTTACTCCAAATGAATTTCAATTAAATTTACTCAGCAATCCCGCCCAATTAACAGCGATTAATTAAAACTAAATCTGCACTAAAAATGCAGCACCAATAACAATTATTTTGCACTCAATTATTTAATATGCAACCCAACCACCAGCTCCGTTTTCAGCCACTTTTCGCGTGAGTCGTCGGAATTTATTTAAATCGTTTTTGTCGCTACAATCGGGGTTGGTTGCACTTGGCGACCGACAAATCCAACGCAGATAATACTCATTCAATTTTCGAGATAAATTTTAAATGCAACCCACAGCAGTGAACTCTTAATGCTCTTTGTTTCAGGGTTTTCGCTGTTCGCCGCAGCATTTGACAATTTTCGTAATTTAATAATGAAAGCACGGGATTAGCCTGCAGATATTGAGCACCATAGCCATTGCAATAAAAGGAATAAAACTTCAAACAGAGGATACCGCGCAAAGGGCTGATATTCAGTTCTTTTTTCAAGATTTTTCCAAATTTTGTCATCCCTAACCCAAAACACCCAAAGTGAACCGGGAGTAAATGTCTTTGAATTTGTTCTGTTCCACTTATTTTGAAAAAAGTACAAAAATAAAAACTTTGAAACTCTTCTTGTTGGGTGAATATATAAATTGAATTTGTGTGTGCCTGCTGGCTGTTTACCTCCGATTAAATTATTCACCAGCCTGGATGCGTAGCAATATCACACAGTAGGGGCAAACTGTACTGAACTTGAAGTGTAACGCCAAAGTGGCGCAAAGAACAAGGACAATGACAGAGACACTACTAAGTGAATAGCCCAAAGGTCGATGTGTATGATGGGGAGGTGGGCTCTCTATTTAAAGAGTTAAAATTTGGATAGGAACCTTGCTTCACCATCAATGTTGTCATCAAGTTAAGCTTCCGTTTTTGTTTAATGAATTCCCTTTCAATTAGTGATGAGTAAGACATAAGGCTATGAAGTTAGACGTTTAAATGGAAAATGAGAAGTTAATGAAGAGTGAAAAGTTTTAAGATATCAGAGCAGTGGACGTTGAGGTGTGAATCTTAATCGACAGGCTTTTAATTCAATTGATTAAATGAAATCAAAAGTACCTTGATGCGAATAAACGTATAGAGTAAATAGAGTGCCAGACGCTTCAGATTTGGCTGTGAAATACTGTGAGAAAAAATACTTGTGATCACTATGGCGTATGCGCAACATTTTGTTGTATGGATCCGCCTTTTTACTGAAAGGGTCTGGGAAAGGGATTAAAAATGGAAACATCTACTCCAGTTAGCCCATCTCGATTATTCTGTAAGTGTAGAGTATATTTTGGGGCTTTGTTCGCTCCACAAGAAAGGAGGACCTCTGAATCGTGCCAAATACGGAGGTATACCAGTTCTTTTAACATCGCATACAAGATTTTTTTCTGCTGTTCTACTGTGGGAACGCTCGAAACTATTTGTCAGCAATCTCTTGGCTATAGGCCGGTAAAAACCAACATCAATAAAATGTTCACACTCCGCAGTTCTTGGGAAAAAAGCCAAGAATTTTGAATCGATACCCATCCGTCGCCTATTTATCGATTTCATGGCCGATTATGGCAGAGTCTATATGACACGAGTCTTCACATCACTGCCAAACTCGTCAGTTTGTCCAGGATAACGATGGAAGGCAGATGTTATTTTGTTAATGTTGGTAATGACTTCACCGCCTCCTTATATATCCAAATTAAGACGCACTGTCTTGCGATTTCTTTAACTTCAGACTTAAATGAGTTTTTCAAAACTTTTAAAAATCAGAATCTTTTAAAATCCATACAATTACTCGAATACGCAGACGACATTGACTTCAGCTGAGGAGAACAGCGTGGTTTCAGCCTTACAAGTATTGAGGCGAAAGCGGCGAACATGAGCCATCAATGAGGGAAAAACCATAAGTAAATGCTGTCATCAAGAAATTTAGACATCTTCGACAAAACCTCACCATAGACAGCTGCATAATATCTTCGAGGTAGATATTGCCTTTGTCTACGTTAGTGACATAAGGCCATATGCTCGATATGGTCTTATGTCGCTTTTCGAAAGCGTCATAAAAAACCTCCGAATCCAAACCGCAGGAACAGCGCAGTAGAGGAGCACCGAAACTCAGGTGGTCTACGAAAGAAGACCGCAGTCTACGTGGTCTACGGAAGAAGACCGCAGCGAATTTCGCATGTAGCAGGGAAGACGACTGCTAAAAACAGAGCTGACTGGAAAAACTTGTTGTTTAGCACCCAGGTCCGGCCCAGATTTAAGCGCCACTTAAAGTAAGTAAAGTGAGTAGGAAAGCCAAAGTTTCCTTGCCCTAGTGCTATGACTACTTACGGTTTTGAAATGCTATAAAGGAAGATAGAGTATGAAAATGGTTGTGACTGTTTGTGAGGTTTGAAAGCTCGCCGACCCTAACCTTGACCAGAGAGACGTTTATTGTAAGACAGACGGGCTTGAAGTTTTCCGTTTGTTGATGTTTTCCCTCCGTCACACAAACCATGTCAGTACCCACCATCTCTGGTAAACGTTCCTCTAGCTGCCACCTGGGTAGGCAGCTGGGTTGGGATTCATGTACGCATGTACTTCTTTGCCGTTGTGTATGAGTAGTCTACTAGGGTAATGTCTGTTCTTCTCATCAATTCAGTTTCCTTGAATGCTCATAAGCAACTGTTACAACCTTATACGCTGTTTGCTTTTCTGCATGTTTCAGTCGACATTTCTCCTGGAAACAGGGATTCCTTGTTGCAGGGTATGGAAAACCTAATCCATAAACAGTGGCCCTTTTTATCGTAACCTGGCAGCGCTCTCACTGGCACTAAGCATATGATGCCGGTGACCGGAGTGCGGAATAGGAGCTATGGCAAAATTCTGAGACTCAAGATCAGCAAAGTTTGTGGACTTCTTAGCAGAGAAGCAATTAGCGCGAACTTATACCGAAATCAGTTGCCCCTACCGCTGCTGGGCTTCTCTCACATATTTAGAAACCATTACTCACTGACCTCCCACCTCCTTCACCCCTCGACATCAAGCTACCCCCCCAATCTGCGTCAACCCTGCATCGAGGCTTGGAAACTTTGAGCCTTGAAAAGACTCTCTCGGAAGAAAGAGTAAATCAAACTTAAGGCCTAACCATTAAAGAATTAAGCTTAACTGGGCTTGGATAAACCTCATTTTCAGGGAGCGCGGGTCGAACCCATTTAAGAGTGCTTCGCCAACTTTGAGCTGCTCCTGCATCCTTCTTATAGAAAAATTTTTTGAAACTTTTCTTGAACTTGGATTAAAGGTGGCAGGAAAAAATGAAAAGCGGTGGAGATAAAACTGAGCCTTGTGGCACACCAGCGTGTATATTGTGAATGTTAGGCTTCAAGCCATCCAAAACCACGTGGGTTAAACGATTCGAAAGGAAATTTCTAAACCAATGAATAGGCATGGATGCCAAACGCACGCATTACTGACAAAAGAGCCTGGTGCGGAGCCAGACCCTGTCAAAAGCTTTCAATGGCCTTGCGTTTACCATGGAGATTCAATGAGTGGTTCTACTTTTCGGTGAGATAAGGCATGAAATCACCAGTGGAAGCCTTATTGAAGGTCTACGGAGTTTTCCGCGACTCAGCTGACAATTTACCAGTTTCATGACCTTGGACAGAACAGATAATTGTGCAATTGGTCGGAAGTTGATTGACAATTAACGATTGGAAAAGTCAGAATGCGATACCATGTGCTCAAATTTGGAATATGTGAAGACCTATGTATATGTAGCTGTCAAAATCTCTTGACAAAATGACCTGCCTTCGATGAACAAATTCGAGTTTTTCGGGTAAGTTATCAATCTGATCTATGAATAAAATAGTTTGATCTTTCACAAAAAGCTGTATAGAAGGTAAATATCCTTCCTGAACAAATAATTTTCATATTCGTTTGACAAATGGGATGAGGACAACAGACAGCCGTTGACGTTGGTGTAGGTCTTCACTTATTCAAAAACTGAACTCCAGGGGTAAGCCTTCAATCGTCAATTGGACACAAGGAGGCCGACGATTTTTCGGGACAAATGCCGGTTTCCATCTACTCGGGAAGAGGCCGGAAGAGTAAGACAGATCAAAAAGTTAACGCAGTGGTTTTGCCAGTGAAAACAAAGACCAATTCACAACTATGGGAGGGATATCAACTGGATCAGCGGATTAGTGTATGCTGAGATTTTTAAGGAATCCTATGCTACTGGGGAAGTATAAAAATGGATCTGTCCCATGATCTGCACGTTCAAGTATAGGTGAAGACAAGGAACAATGAAACAATGCGGAAGCGTAGCGCTGGCAGCAAAATCAGCTGCTGGAAGATTGGAATTGGCTGATGGAGCTGCCAGCTGGGATGTCAATAAACGAGTAAACGATTGTAATTTAATTTGGAGCCATATGATGTACGGTGGGTAGGAATATAGAAGAGGCGTGGGCACCGTAGATTACGAGGGTTAGTGAAAATTAAGTTATGGAGTGGATCCTGAGATGGAGCCTGAGAGCAGACGATGAACGAAAAGAATGTCGGCAACATCTCTGCGTTCTTCAGGGGAATTCAGGTTGATTAGTTTGAGACGGTCGCGATAAGGAGGCAAGATGAGTGAGTCGTTCCAAGCGAGACCTCGAAGAGCGAACCGAAGAAAGTGACGTTGAATGTTTTCAATCCTTGACACTTGTACTTTATGATGGAGGGACCAAACTTGACTGGCGTATTCGAGGAGGGGGCGAACGAAGGTAATGTAAAGGGGTCTAGTTACGTAGGGATCAGAGAATTCCTTGGACCAACGTTTAACAAAGCCAAGTGATGTGTTGGCTTTCGAAATTATCTCATCAATATGGGAGCGGAAGTTAAGTTCCCTGTCGAGCTAAATAACAAGGTCACGATGAAATTGAACTATGGATACGGGCTGACCGTAAGGACGGGGAGGGCAAGTTTTTCAACGAGAAAATGTTATGGATAGGCATTTGAAGAAATTGAAGAGTGAAATTGAGAAGAGTACTTTATAATTCTTTCAACGTCGTTAATGCTAAGAATAAAGAGAAGAGGTCCGAGGTGGTTGCCCTGTGGCACCCCAGAGGAGGCAAAGAAAAGATCAGATAGGAAGGATCTAAAGCGGGCACAGTTAGAACGGTCTTTCAGGTATGAAGAAATCCATTTAGCAACATATGTAAACGAGTGTTGAGATGGAAGCAGAGGCAGTTTTTTATGTTAAAATCCGATCATTTTAAGAATGACCCTTCTGAACTTTTCTGTTTTTGCTGGATTTAGTTTCGATTAGTTTACTTCAGGGTAAATGTTAGGCTAGCTCAAGGATAAGAGATTGTCGGGAGTATCTCTGATAGGTTAAGGCTTAGCTTAGGTTAAAAAGAATTTGTTTCGCGTGGCAACTTTTCATCCTTCCTAGATGGTGTCGTGTTTAGAGATTGGACATTTTTTTTCTACTCATTTTTTCATTCTTTTCTCCCTCTTTTAGTTCCTGGCTCTAGCTTCTTTTACTCCCTTGTTAGGTTAAGCAAGGCACGATTCTTTTGTTTGCTGAGTGCTGACGGCGGCTGGTTACAGACACCAGTTGTCGCAATTTGCTGTAGATCTTTTATGTCTGATGTTACTTATTGTTCCAGCTTCGCGTTCGAAAAGGTGGTAAATTGAAAAGTATAGGAACAAGCACGGATTTGTTGGAAGGCTCTAAGCCTATAGGCTGCTATTAAATCCACTTGCAGGATTTGAACAACGCAAGATCTAAATTTCCTTTAAGCAACTCTCCGTTTAAATTAGCTTTTCCAATATGAGCGCATACTCGGTACATGATCAAGCATGAAATTTAGGGACAAGTGACAGGGAAGACAGAAGAACAACAGTACGGATTACGGAAGCTAAAAGAAAAAGAAATCGCGCCCGTGATCCTTGCGCAAAAAGTAGAAAAACGCAAAGAATTTATTGCAAATTTTCTTAGTTATTTAATTTTTTTCTCTCTCTCTTTCTTTCTTCATAGATATAGATAACAAACCTTGTTTAGTTTTTTTATTCTGTAGTTTTGTCTTGTTTTCTTAGTTTTATTTTCAACTTGTTTCATTTTCAATCCGTACCTATTTCGGAACTATAAAAATACATTTATGTATGACTGCAAATACGGTTTTCCCTTGATTAATAATTTAATAACAATTTTTTTTTATGTTTCTTTTGCGCTTTTTGTTATTTTTTTTTTTCTTTTGTTTTCATAAAAATACTTAACAACTGGAAACGGGATGAAGAAAACGAAATTCTATTATAAAACAAAACACAACAAACAAAAAATAAATTTTAGTTTTGTTATGTATAAGAAAAAAAAAAAGAATTATTAAAATAAATTCACAAGCTAATATTGACGGTAAAAAAAAATTATATATATATTTTAATTTATATATATTTGTTGACCTAGACGATGCGACGACAAGTATGTGGAGGTAGTATTACATAAAATCGTCATAGTCGTAATCGTATTTGTAGTCGGTCACTTCCGCCGTCTGTAAGGAAAAGGATAAGTAAAAAAGGATTAAAATTGAATTAATTCTTATGAAATGGTATTTTGCACACTATAATACACTCATAAACACTTTCCTACACACTACTCACTGTCTCGATAAGAAGTTCTTAGCACAAGACTCCCATCCGAGGTTATTAGCTACTTTAAAGAGTTTTAAGAAGGTGAAATGACAAGAAGGTGAAATGACACTACTTTTTAAATGCATTCAAACTTTTACTGCAGAAATAAGGTTTTGACTTTTTAATGTTGAGCGATAAAAGATTTTCAGGTTCAGCCGAAATGATACCCAATGCTTAGGATATATTTTACTGCTACCACTTTGTGTAGTTTAAAGAATCAAAAGGATATATCTTCATTTATCCCTCAAATTTAACGAGGATAGGATAGTAATTTCTGCAATGTTTCATTGTGCTAAGATAAGACTTTAAAAAATAGGCAAGTGTATAACACTGGTATGAACTCATAAGCCGTTCTGAAGAAATTGTCTAAGCTCCATCTTCAACCTTCAGACAGTCATCACGTCTGCGGAGCATGGATTGTTATCAGCCAAATATTGGACCAGCAACAGGTAAGCTTAATACCCACGGATCTTTTTCGCCAATATTGTCCTACGCTACATATTCCAGCCCATCACAGTCATTCAAATTAAAATTAATAATAAATATTCTACCAGCTGGAGCACTTACAATTCCTTGATCCATTTTGATGGAGATTTTTGCCTTTCCCTTCCCTGCAGGCTTTTTCGTGTTTTGTTTTTCCATTTTTAGTTTTTCCGTGTGTAGACTTTCGGTTGTGATTTTAATCTTTTTCAATTCGGCTGCACTTACTAAAATCAGATAAAAAAACAACGTCTTGAATTTCATTACACAAACATAGCAAAAAATATAACTTACAATTTGCACATATGCTACGGACTAGATCCTCTACGAAATTTGGAAACTCTGGCGAAGATCTATACAATGACACCTTCGTACTAATAGCTTCAGAGAATTCTCTAAATTCCTCTTTAGTAACGGGATTAAATGAGTCTAGGCCACTTATACTTGTAACGCCAAAGGTTTCTAGTGCACTCTTGAGATCAGCTTCTTTTTCGATTTGTTGTAATCGTAGTTTTTCGGCTAATTTCTCTTCGGGTGATAATTTTGATAGTCTCTCCTCTTCTAATCGGTCTTCTTCTTCACGTCGCAAACGCTAAAAAAAAGTTTAAAAAAATATAACAGCCGTTTGCGGTTATAATGCAGTATGAAGAACCTACCTCTTTTTCGTTCAGCTTAGCCTGTTGTGCCTTGTTGAGAGTTTTTTTGGCTGAATCCTGTGGTATTTGTGAAGGACTTTCAGATTTTTCTTCATCTTTCTTTTCTTCATCTTCCCAGCTTTCCTGTAGAGTGGAAAAAAATAAATTTAAGAAAACATTAAATATATAACTTTGTTGCTTTTTGTTGTATTTAAATTTTTTTTAGTTTACAAAACCAGGCCCACGGGCTTATACAACAACAACTTATGTTATTTTCTTGCGCAAAATTTCACGCCACATTTTGTTTCGACCAGAAATTTCACTTAAGAGCCGGTAACTAGCGACCGCCAAGTGGAAACGGCGTCTGCACAAATGCCTTCGCCCGCTCATTGATAAGTCATTGCGGAGGCGGTATGTTCAATAGTTCTTAACGAAAAATTTTTTTGCAGTTGAGGCCAATACCTCGTATCAATTAAAAAACTTAATTTTTTGTACTCCACATTAGGCACGTCAAAGCAACTTTTCTGCTTTTTGTTGTCTTTAAAACTTTTTAAGCAAACATGTGAAATTTAATTCGCTAAAAGTGGAGCCTTTTGAACAAAACTAATCATGAAAAATGGTACTCCATACGGAACAACACCAGCAGGCAAAAGACTGATGACTTTCCGAGGGGCCAACATTGACTCGGATCACTACCTTGCTGTAGCCAAGGTACGGCTGCGGATATCCCGACCAGCGCCAAGTAATGGAAATACTAGGAGAAAGTTTGACGTCGGCCGACTACAATCGCAACAGATCGCCAGGTCCTTCTCCAACCGAGTCTCTCAAAACCTTCTACGAAGTCCTATGCAGCCAGCATCAAGTATTGATAGCCAGTGGCAACATTGCCAAAATGCCATCAGAGTCGCCGCCTCTGAAGTGCTGGGTTTCACACGGCCACCACAACGAAACCCCTGGTTTGACGATGAATGCCGGCAAGCACATGCAGCTAAGGATGAAGCATACAAAGCGGCGCTGCACAGAAGGACTAGAGCTGCTCGCGAGCTCTACGAGCAGAGGAGGAGAGAGGAATACCGGCTTCTCCGAAGGAAATAGAGAGAGCACGAGAAGCGCGCGGTTGAAGAGATAGAGAGATGTTACAACAGGAATGAGGTTAGAAAGTTTTACCAAAGGATCAAAAAGTCCTGCCAAGGATATAAACTTCGAACTGAAAACTGTAAGGACCATCAAGGGAACATCGTTGTAGAAACGCAGTCGGTGATTCGCAACCCGGGCGAAGACGTTACCGACGAAGCATACGAACGATACCGCCCACCCGACCTGGAGGAGGTGAAAGTAGCTGTGTCTAAGCTCAAGTGCGACAAAGCAGCCGGAGCAGACGGGCTAGCTGCCGAACTTTTTAAATCCGCTGGCGATGAGCTGGTTAGGAGCATGCACCAGCTCATCTGCAAGATATGGTCGGAAGAAAGCATGCCCGACGAATGGAACCTCAGCATTGTTTGCCCGATCCTGAAGAACGGAGACCCTCTGAATTGTGCCAACTACAGGGGCATAAGTCTTCTTAACATCGCATACAAGATCTTTTCTGCTGTAATGTGTGAACGCCTGAAGCCGTTTGTCAAAAATCTGATAGGCACATATCAGTGTGGCTTTAGGCCAGGCAAGTCCACCATCGAACAAATATTCACACTGCGGCAGATCTTGGAGAAAACCCAGGATTCCAAATCGATACACACCACCTCTTCATCGATTTCAAGGCCGCGTATGACAGCATCTATATAACGCAATGTCTAGTTTTGGCATCCCTGCCAAACTCGTCAGTCTGTGCAAGATGACGATGGAAAACTCACGCTGTTCCGTCAAGGTCGGCAAAGACCTCACCGACCCCTTTGATGTCAAAAAAGGATTTAGACAAGGCGACGCGCTGTCATGCGACTTCTTTAACATCATACTTGAGAGAATTGTGCAGAACTCTCGCGCCAACACCAGAGGTACAATCTTTCGAAATTCCGTTCAACTACTCGCATACGCAGACATTGACATAATCGGTAGAACAAAGCGTGATGTCAGTGAAGCCTTCGAGAGTATTGGGACGGAAGCGGCGAATATGGGTTTAGCAGTCAATTGAAGGCAAAACCAAGTATATGCTGTCGTCAAGAAAAGACACCCAACACCGACGTCTTGGACAAAACATCACCATCGACAGCTACAACTTTGAGGTAGTTAGGGACTTTGTCTATCTGGGTTCCGCTATCAATTCAGACAATGACACCAGCGCTGAAATCAAACGAAGGATAACTCTTGCCAATCGCTGTTTCTTTGGGCTAAGGAGGCAATTGAGTAGCAAAGCCCTCTCTCGAGCAACTAAAGTGTCCATGTATAAGACCCTCATCATCCCAGTCCTGCTTTACGGTGCAGAAGCATGGACCCTGTCAATGGCGAATGAAAACACTTTAGGCTGCTTCGAGAGGAAAATTCTTCGGACGATTTACGGTCCCTTCTGCATAGACGGAGAGTGGAGGAGGAAATATAACATCGAACTGTACGGGCTGTACAGCGATACCGACCTACCCAAAAGAGTAAAAAAACACAACGTCTACGATGGCTGTCTACAACGGCCCGGCCCGGAAAATCTTCGAATCCACACCGCAGGGACGGCGCAGTAAAGGAGCACCGAGACTCAGGTGGCGCACGCCAGTGGAAGGGGACCTCAGCCAACTTCGCGTGCGAAACTGGAGACGGCTAGCTAAAGACAGAGCTGGCTGGCGAAGCTTGTTGGCTGAGGCCCAGGTCCACCCGGACTGTAGCGCCACCTTAAGTAAGTAAGTAAACGCAACATCTTTGTATGTCGAAGCATCCATCCTCAGAAAATTTTTGAAATCTTCGGGCATCGTGTCACTGAGAAACGTTAGTCGCAAAAGAATTTTTTATTGGAAGATGGCAAGAATAATTCAAGCATCTTGACAATATCGGCATGGAAAGATGTAAAAGTTGACTGTCAACGAAATAACACGCCAGAATCCAGAAAACACAAAACAAACTTTTCCTAGAAGAAGTAACAGACGCCATTCAGCAGATAAGACTACAAAGCACCCGGGGAAATAGAAAGAAACAACAAACAAAAATGTCCATGCTTCATTGAGCGCGTAGAGGTTTAGGAAATATCTCCAACAGCTTGGCTGACATGTGTGATTGTACGAAGCCCTTCACAAAAATTGTGCTTAAGCTTAACAGCAAAAATTATAGAGGCATATATTCGCATTAATTTTTAATAAAAGGCTCCATGAGGCAGCAGTTTCCTGGGAGAATCTCAAGAAGGCTTTAGGGTAAACAGGTCTTCAACTGATCAAGCGTTTCTGCTAAAACAAAATCTAGCAGAATCCTTTTTGTGAACTTCGATGCGTTGACACTATCGAGTTATTTCTGTCCACTAAGAACGCAAAGCTAAGGAAACAATCATTAAATAATGTAAGCACACTGAATTGACCAGTTTTAGTATCCCGGACAAATCGTTGTGTTGTAAAGGCAAAGTGGTCATTTTTAAATGGAGTGAAAAAATAAGCAAAATTTTAAAAAATCTCTGATCAAGCCTTAAAAATAGAAAAAGGGGACATAAATTACAAGACTATCAATAAAATCATTTATCAATCTTCAAAAACAATGTTTTCCTCTGAAGGGTTTTGATTGAATGTTAAAAGTAAACTTGGAGAATAGTAGGTTAAACTAAACAACAGCGTCAATCAACAATAGGTGTTTACTAAGTTAAGCAAACGACTAAAAGTTGTACGCTTTAAGCCTCTTATCTATAACACACTTTTGGACGCAAACATATCTCTATTTGGGTCGATGCCTCTTTTTTGTCTGTTAAGTGCTTCGCAGCAAATAACAAACATATTAAATAGCTGCAATGAACAAAAAATGTTGGCTGTTACCGCTGCTCTGTTATCAAATAAACGACGATCAGGTTTTGTCGAAACAAGTATCAGTGACCTTGTTATGGAGGCGAAGCAGTACCTTTCCATAAGCTTCACATCAGCCCCCGATTCACTCCGAATCCTAACATTGTTCGGATGTTTTTCTCAGCCACGAAATAGTCTCTTGAAAAATCACCCTCCACCCACGGTTATGACGTTTCTGCATCGTCTGGCGATTACCTAACCATGTGCGTTAAGCATAACAAATTCCGCCCAACCAGTTGATTGGGAGTGAATTAATCTGCACTTTCACTTTCTCGAAATGCTGCGCCACAAACCACTAACCCAGTTCGACGAGACAAACCGATTCCCATTAACAGCCGCAGCACGAAGGGAAAATAATGCAAAAAAGCAAAAGATATTGACCAAAAAAAACCTACCACGTGGACGGAAATCGAATAAAAGGGTTTCGCATTCGAACGCGATGTAAACACGGAAACTATGCACAACACTGCGCTTTGCCAGCACAAATAATTAAAAAATTCTTGATAACCTTTCTAAGCGTTTCACCTTGTAGCGTGTAACGCCAGCCAAATTATGCCTCTTACCTTGAGGAAAATTATACCAAGTTTTCACAAGAAAATCGGCCTCCGAGACTCACCTTTACGTCCTCTTCGTCGTCTTCGCCTTCCCATTTGTTTAGACTGGCGACTTTGGGCCGCACCACTATCTCCTGTTCGGCTGCAGTTTCTAGAAATGTTTAACACGATTAGTATTATTTCAGGTGGGTATGATTAATGCTAGCCAAAAAAAAAAAAAACTCTCAACTACACAACTGGAATGTGAGATCATTTTTTAAGTGAAGTTTTTTTTAGGATCTCCTGTGTTGGCAGACAGTGGACACGTTTTTGCTAAAAGTCTTTCTTTCGGTACATACCCCAATCGTCATCCATGATTTGAGTTTTATTGATTTTATTTGTTTATGTACAATTAACTGCCCAATTTCGAATGAAATGTGGAAATTTATTCACTTGAAAAAGTTACTTTTTCACGAGCAGACGTGTGGCTTTTTACAACGAGAAAATTTCAATGCACGATTTTTGACATTTGGCAAAGGGAGCCTTTTTTTCGATTACGCGACTATTGTGAATGGCGACATTTGAGTGCCGCCAAGTCCGCAAAGAATTTGTTCACAAGGCAAATTTAAACTTTTTACAAATACATTATTTTAAAATTTACAACATTCAACATGAAAAATAAAATAATAAAAACTTATTAAAATTTAAAGGGATAACACAATAATAGTTTGATGTTCAATTTAACCGTTCGTCTAAGGGACATCTCTTAAGTATAGAATAACCTTTACCAAATGTGTTGAATTAGAGATGTTTAGTCCAGAATATTTAAAATAAATATTTTAATTAATCTTTCTCACTTTCAGTATGAAAAATTTGCATTTGAAAATAATACTGCTGAGAGTATAAATTACTGAGTAAATAGACATTTAGCTTTTGACATGTAAGAGTTTCGCCTACAAGCTGAAATTGAGGAATTTACCAAACCCCGACACTCTTGTTTACAAATGTGAGTAAATTCGTTGATTTCCCAGTTCCACGCAATTCCGTTTTGGTACTTTAAGACCAGCTGATCGTGTAAGGTAAATTTTTATTGCAATTTCTTAAGCCGCGTTGTCCCAAGCAACGTAAAACAGGAACAGAAACAGAATCTCATGCATTAGCAACTGAAACGTAAATTCGCTGAATGCTTTTTGCGTTGCTAATGTATGAAATTCTGTTTCTGTTTCTGTTCCTTGTGACACCGCGTCCTTAGACGTACTCACCGACAAGGAAATTTGAAGCTTTTTAGAACCTTTCAAGGCTTTATAAAAAAGTTAATAAATGGGTGTTGGAGAATTAGCGGAACGCAAGTTGAATATCAGTTATCCAGTAATTTATGGTATTACCTCAGCGTGATCACAAAGGAATTCTGTTTATTATCCTTCATTTTTTCAGCTTTTTGATATGTTGAACAGTTGCAGAATGTTGAATTTTGCTTTTATATTAAGGGCTGGTGTTTCAGTGCTGAGTTAAGCATAGCTTAAGCCAAGATCTGTTAATGCCGTAACAAAACGAATCTGGAGTTAACTCAGCGAGCTGTTTTTCAGTGCAGAGCTAACTCCGTCAATAAAGTTGTCAAAATCTTCGACTCTCGAAAGTATTGGCTCTCCCAGCTATCACTTCACATAGAAAAACACAGGAAAAGAAGTTCGAGTTATTCTTAAATGTCGTTTTTCACAGCAACGCGCAAATCAACTGACATTCCACGCAGAAAAAACATTCAAAGAAGTACATACTGTTCTCCAGAGATGATCCGAGATTAGCTCACCAAATTTGGTGAGATTAACCCCAGAAATTAGTTCACTGAAAAACTCATTTCTGGGGTTAATCTCAGTTTAACTCGGAAAGTCGGATGATCTCGCACTGAGAAAACGGTCCTTAGAAGTTTATCAAAATTGAAAAACCAAGATTTACCAAGAGAATGCATAGCAGCCATTAAAAATAAACCTTCGCTATCTAATGGACGAAAGAAAATCGCCCGAAAATATATAAAATGTTACAAGAAGAAATAAATTTTTTAAATCAGCAATTATTAAAGTGTTTTGAATTAATTTTTGTTTTCTTATTGAAAACGCAACTGTTTTTCGAACCAAACTCTATGTATCAACTGCTATTTGGTGAGTTAAATCGAGATTAACTTTACAGTAAGACACTCGACATCATTGCTGCTGTTGGATGAATCACTTACAATGTTTTCTCACTCTTTTCCTCTTAAGAAGTGGTTGTACGTCTCTCCTTTTCTGCTCGCAGGGTCACGATAAGGTCACAGCATACATACATTGTTGAGAAGTTGGCCCTGGTTCCCCTCGAGCTGTTGCGCCACTCTATTTATTTATATTGCGTGTCGGCGAATACGTGTGAGAAGATATAGCAACAATTAACCTTGCAGGAACGAAATTGAATGAAACGGAAGAATTGGCAAATTTACTAAAGTTTGTAAATTCATGTCAGAATATGGGCAAGTTTGTAAATTTCAGCTTGTTGGCAAAACAACCTTTACATGACGGAAGTAGAATATGTAGTTATTAAAATATTATCCCCAAATCGCGGCATATATTCATATAATGAAGCTTTTCTAACCTCCTGATTATCGTAAAAAAATATTCTGAAAAGCTTTCCGCTAACCTAATTTGGTATCACTTTTTTCACAGCTGACTGTTGACACGACTTTCTCTCAGCGCAATTCTTGAATGAAAAGTTTTCTCGCTCTCGTCTGTCTGCTCGATCGACAACGTACTGCAGCAATTCGCGAATACAAAATTTGTTGTAAAAAAGTGGTGACTCGTGTGGCTTGTTCGATTTTCAACATTTAACTGCAAAGCAATATTCCCAAATAAGTCAAAAACACTTAAAAGTCGCAGCTAAGATAAAAGTGCATCGAGTGCAACACAAGTTTATCCATCAGCAGCCAGCAAAATGATGGCCACAAAGAAAATCGAGGAAGGTCAGGAGTTAATGCGACAAGCAGAGAAAAGGTAACCACTGGGGGGTGTTGGAAATTTTCATCATCAATATACATCCTTGGCGGATAATAAATTCTTTAATTTATTGCAGTTTAAAGACAACTTTACTCAAATGGAGACCCGACTACGACGTTGCAGCTGACGAGTACAGCAAAGCAGGTAATTTTCAAGACGAAAACATTTTCAGTCGACCCCCAGTGGGAGTTTGTTCTTTTTCCTTCTTTTGGGGTGGTTCTCTCGCCTTTGATGATTTTGGGGTAAAATCGATTTCTTGAATGAACTCCTGTTGACAGTTTGTAGTTGTTTGTGCTGTGAACGAAGTAAAACAATTGGCAGGCGTAGATTCCTAGAATCGAGAAAGTCGAGGTAAATGGGGATAGTTAGTAAGTCAGTCACAGGGGTCTTGTTTTTCAAAGCAATTGAGCCTTGGAAAACACAATCTATGTAAGGTGAAGTGTCAACAAACAAGCAATGAACCTGGCGCAAATTCACTTGAGGCGAATAGGGATTGTCGGTTGGAACGATCCGTCTGTAGACTACCTACCTTTTCTGTTGTTTCACCAAAACTGTTGCAGCATTCTTCTTTAACCTGTATGTTGTTTCCCTAAAGTTTTTACAAAATCCTTTGGATATCATTCATATGGTTCGATTTTTATTACAAGCACCTTGTTCACCTTTCATTTTTGGAAATTAACCTTTAAGTTTCGAGCAATAGTTTTTTAAGAATAGTAGAGGGTGAGGCATGAATCATTAATACCGTCCGTGTAATTTAAGGCTTTGATTCTTGAACTATTCCTATTAATACACAGAGTTCTCCTGAAAATCATCAAAGAGCAAAAAAAAACAGAGTGCCTAGTAGGTACATCACCTTTGTTTGTACCTACGCTGACTCTTTTGTTAGCGATAAAGTATCATAATCAGTAGAATACGCTTGTAAAAAAGCGCGCTTCTATCAATGAATTCAAACCAAGCATGAAAATCCACGAAGAAAACGTGAAACTTAGTGCTCTTTTCCAAAAGAGGCCTTTGGATAGTGGTGAGAGAGCATATCTGATCTGTTTTCGAATTAACTATCCTACCTTATGCTTGGCCATTGGTAAGCAGTTGAAGATTTCCAAAATTTCGATAGGCTCAAAGCCTAATTGTTGTCGATTATTGATGTGGAAGAAAAGAAAAATCGTTTACATATATTTCCTGTGACCGCTTATCCTAGAATAAATAAAATGGATAAGCGCCTAAATGGTCCTTCCATCGTTTCCGATCCTCCGCCACCAACTTAAGAGACACAGGCGCGATCCTGATCGCACCACCTGTTTCTTGGTCTACTTGCATCTCGGCTAATATCACCTGTCTAGGAAGTCTGTCGAGGGGCATGCGAACAACGTGTTCAAACCATTCAAGAACTGAATTGATTTTTCCACTGGGGGAACTAGCTGCCCAACATTATTATTCCCACCAGTACTGACGTTTCTCACTCTATCCCTAAAATTAACATCAGCAACGCACCTCACAAAACTCATTTCGGCAGCTTGTGCCCGCGATCTAACTCCTTCGGTCGTGGTCGTTACCCAAATTTAATGACCAAGACGAGAGTTGGAACGAACACTGAATTAAAAACTGAGACCTTTGCTTTCACTACAGCTAGCCTACAGTTGCTTTAATATTGCTCCAGCTTGGCAAACACTACAGGATAACTCTGTATCAGTGCTTCCATCTTTAGCGAAAAAAAACCCCGAGATAAACTTCAGTCAGTACCTATTTCAATGGAACTCCATTTATGTGCAAGGTATACTGCACAGGAGTTCGGCAAACAGCCATAACTTCGAATTTGCTCACGTTTACCTCCATCCCAGCCTCACCACAGATGACCGCAAACCCATCCAGTACTCGCTGCAGCACCTGCCAGGATAGCTTAATCAGCTGCGAAATGCAGATGACTTATCCTGACGCCAGCCATTTCGAAAGATTTTTCTCCAAGACTGCGCTTCACCATCCAGTGAAGATATGTTATGAAAAAAAAGAGGCGATAGAACACAACCCTTGCGAAGTCCAACGCACACATCAAAATGATAGGATTTGGCCGAACACAGCTTCTGCAGCTCCCCTACAAATGGCTCTCAGAAGAGGTCCACTCAGATTATATTCCTGCAAAACTCTCCAGAGTTTATCCCGAGGAATCCGGTAATATGCCCAAATCTATAAAACACGCGTAGACCAGTTTGGCACATTCCCAGGCCTTCTGAAGAATAACCTTCAGAGTAAAAAGCTGGTCGGTTGTGCCTCTTGCCCGCGCGAAAGCCGCATTGCTCTTCCCGCAACAAGGCTCGATTACAGCTCTAGAACGCGCTTCCAACGCTTCAATCAGAAATACTCTATAGTTAGAGCAATCTCTCTTGTCCCCTTTTTTGAAAATGGGCACTATAACTCCTGTTTGCCAATCGCTCGGTGCTTTCCCGGACACCTTAATGACACGCGTTAGCCATTTAATACCTCCTTCACCCATTGCCTTAAGCATTTGTGGCCGGATCTCATCAAATCCAGCAGACTTCCCCACTTTAAGCAATTTAATCGCGGCAGTGACTTCATCTACTGTAGGTCTACCCTCGACCCTAATATCGTCAGCAGTGGGATGGCCATCTTCAGTGCCCTGTTGGGGATTGTTGCAGCTCCGAAAAGTGCTCGCTCGATTCAACCCCTTGTACGATATTTGACTTTTTTCCTTTGAGACCTATTCTTACCTATGGATCATTGGTATGGTGGGAGGCGTGTAAAACGAAATCTTACCTCAACAATCTAAAGAAGGTAGAAAGATTAGCTCGCTTAGGTATCACAGGTGCATTAAGATCCACACCTCAAACAGGTCTGGAAACAATGCTGCACCTCCAACGCCTGGAGCTTTTCACAAGAAATGTGGCGGCAAAGGCAGCTCACAGACTAAGAGAGAACAACCTCTGGAAATCACAATGTCTAGGACACTCGAACATACTTAATATCTTAAAAAAAACATCTTAAGAAACCTCAATTTGACTTCGATAAAAGATTCAAAGCCATTATACCAAGTAGGCAAGACTGGGTAGAGACTAATGTTGACATCAAAGGTATCACTGTCTATACCGATGGTTCGAAAACAGAACACGGAACAGGTTCAGGAGTCTTCTCGGAAACACTGCAAATCAACCAGTCATATCGACTAAATGACTACTGCAGTGTTTTTCAAGCTGAGATTTATGCGGTGAAGAGAGCTGCACAGACAATTCAATCTATGGATCTTCCAGCAACGGGAATCACCATTTGTGTTGATAGTCAAGCCGCACTTAAAGCCCTGGACTCCAACCTCGTATACTCTAAATGTGTCAAGGACTGCCTCATGGCATTAAAGGAAATAAGCCTCCACACAGTTTTACTTTGCTGGGCTCCTGGGCACGTTGGCGTGGCCGGAAATGAAATGGTGGACGAACTGGCCAGGAAAGGTTCTGATATGGACATAACAATGGCTGACCGACGGGTTTATCTCCCTTTCAACACAGCCAAAAGTCTTATAGATCAATACACGATCAAACTAGCTGGTGAACGTTGGCAACAGTCTAAAGATTGTATCATAGCTCACTGCTTATGGCCAGTATTCGACCTAAAAAGAACAACGACCCTTCTATCTCTCAGTAGAAATTTCATAAGAACACTCGTTGGTGCAGTCACGGGACACTGCACCATTGGTGTCATGGCTACACGAATGGGAATCTTTGCGAACGACTTATGCAGAAGCTTTAGGGATGAAGAAGAAATAAGAGTCTATAGAACACTTTCTTTGCCACTGTCCAGCTTTCCAAGAACGACGACTACCCTTTTTAGGAGTTAGGTTCTTTGATAGCCTGGACGACCTGGCCGGAATATCACTACTAGACCCAAAAAGATTTATTAAAAGATCAGGCTGGTTCAGTTAGCAAGACATATGTCCAACCATATTTGTCTACCTTAAAAGGGTAATCACAGTGGCCCAATCTGGCCACCGAGTGAACTTGCACCAAAGCAAACCACCCTTTCCAACCTAACCTAACCTTTCCTTTGAGACAGCGAAAAGTCTGCCAAAACATACTGTTTGCAGATCTGTAATTGTGATCTTACCTCCCGCCGAACTTTTTCCAAGTCTGTTCCTTGGCTGTCCTTTGAGACAGCGAATAGTCTGCCAAAACATCTTGTTTGCAGATCGTAATCGTGATCTAACCTCCCGCCGAACTTTTTCCAAGCCTGTTCCTTGGCTGTACTGACTGCCAGATTAGAAGTTCTGGCAGTTCGCGCCTCAATGTACCGGGCTCGAGAAATAGAGTTCCTACATTAATTCCATACACCATGGGCTCTCTTCTTTTCTCTTAGGGCCTCTTGAACTGCAGGAGTCTTAAACCACGCAGTTCTTTTCGCACCACCAGCCGCCACACCGAATTTAAATTATGTTCTTTTTAATCAATTTAGGTTTATTGCCAATAAATTAAGTTTTTGGATACTGGTTTAGACATATAAAAAAAAATTTAATTTATGCGAATTTACAAAGCAAATAAGTCTAGGGACGTCTTATTGCAACATTTAAAAAATCGTCCCATTTACCAATTCAGCTACTGCGAATGCCAGGACAAATATATGGAACAAACCGATGTATTTATCGGTTTCGCTAACACTGCAGACCTATTTAACTTCAATAGACCAGAGAATTCATCAATTGCCGCACTCATCTTGGCACTTAATAGTTCTAAAATATCTTTTGATTAAAGTTTAAAAACGAATTTCGGACTCTAATCAGGCTGCATGAAATTAAGGATTCATGAAAAATTGCCCCGTACTAAAAATGAAAATAGCCCCAAAATTAAGCCTTCACCCCAATGAGTCTGTCCCGTCGAAGTACACAACTGGCAACTGAGTTAAATATACACGTTCTTATGGGAAGCGGCCCATAGAAGAACTTCGTGACGCACGTCGCTTCCCGTAAGAGCGTGTGTATTTCACTAAGTGCTCGGTTGTGTACTTCAACGTAACGGATTCATTGAGCTGAAGGCTTTAGTTTTAACACGGTTTGATTTGCGGTATTTTCTTTTCAAGGATTTCAATTTTCGAACTTTCAAAATGCCGCAAATCAAACAGTGTCTCCGTGCTCCTTAAAGCAAATAGGCCGGATATGTACTTTGGCACTTTTTTCTATGTCATAACACGACACTTGTGAATGACTTGGTGATGCATTGGAAAATAAATGAACCAGTCCAGAGGGTTATGAAATGGCCGACTCGCCATGAGGTCTGCATCGGTCCTAAACCGTCCTGCGAGAAAAAAACCAGTCTTCCTAAAAAACAATGCTTCATTTTAAATAGTTTTCCAAAAAGTTGCGAAGCATATTGGAGGGCTTTCATTGAAACGCCAAGTTATAATATCTCTGCCAGTTCGGACCATGCAGAGGGATAACAGCATTCGATTCGGATTAACGTTCTGGGAACTCTGATCTTCATTTCATTAAATATCAATCTACAATAATTTAATTTTTACCACCTGCATTATCCTTAAGTTCACAAATATATCTTACTTACTTACTTACTTAAGGTGGTGCTACAGTCCGGGGTGGACCTGGGCCTCAGCCAACAAGCTTCGCCAGCCAGCTATGTCTCTAGCTAGCCGTCTCCAGTTTCGCACGCGAAGTTGGCTGAGGTCCCCGTCCACTTGCGTGCGCCACCTGAGTCTCGGTGCTCCTCTACGGCGCCGTCCCTGCGGTGTGAATTCGAAGATTTTCCGGGCCGGGGCGTTGGTGTCCATCCGCTCTAGATGACTAAGCCATCGTAGACCTTGTGTTTTGACTCTTTTGGCTAGGTCGGTATTGCTGTACAGCCCGTACAATGCGATGTTATATCTTCTCCTCCACTCTGCGTCTATGCAGACGGGACAGTAAATCGTCCGAAGAATTTTCCTCTCGAAGCAGCTAGGCCGCTGCTTTGTTGCACTTGAGCTTAGAATCGGCTCAAACACATACATATCTTAAGCAAGAATAATTCCTACTTCAAGGGCCAAAATGATGTGCATTTAAAATCGAATAAAAGCTTGTTTCACGATTCAAGACCTATTGAACTGCGATGATATCTTGTTAAATAGATTGTTGAACAGTGCGTTTTTGTCTTTCCTTTTCAGCTACTTGCTTCAGACTCGCAAAGTCATTCGATCAAAGCAAGGAATGTTTCCTCAAGGCAGTTGATTGCCATAAACAAAATCGTTCGTGGTTTCATGCAGCAAAGTGCTATGAACAGGTAAGTCAATTTTACTCACGTCTTTCTTTTTCTAATGAATTCTTACAAAACCCTTTGTTTTAGATTATTATAGTTTTAAAGGAAACAAATAACCTGTTACAAGTCGAAGAGTATGCCAACAAAGCATGCCACTTGTACCAACAGTATGGATCACCAGAAGCTGGAGCCGCTGCTCTGGATAAAGCCGCAAAGATTCTAGAGAATCCACATCCTGAAATTGCTCTGCGATTATACCAGCATGCTATGGAAGTTGTTATGGTGAGTTTCATTTATTCAAAGCCAAAAACAATGGATCTCATGAGTTTCAATTTTCCTTTTTTTTAGAATGAGGACTCAACCAGGCAAGCAGCAGAATTCGCAACTAAAGTGTCAAGGTTGTTGGTTAAACTTCGAATGTAAGTCTTTGCAGTCGTTGTCTTTTTAGAGCTTCATTTTCGAATTTTTATCACAAGGTACGATCAAGCAGCTGACGCAGTCCGCCGGGAGATCAGCCTTAACCAGGTTACAGAATCTTATCAGCAGATTGGTCGACTGGCCGTGGGACTGGTTCTGGTGCAACTGGCCCGCGGTGATTTCGTAGCCGCCGAGAAGGCATTCAAAGAATGGGGCAACTGCTGTGATCCGCAAGAGGTGCAAACTCTAGAAATGCTGCTGCAGGCGTTTGACGACGAAGATCCAGATGCCGCCAAAAGGGCCCTGTCCTCACCCTTTATTAGGCACATGGACGTTGAGTATGCGATATTGGCCCGCGATCTGCCTCTACCCAAGGGTATTGCAGCAGCACCCAAAGCCACGGTCATCGAGAATGCAACAGCGTCTTATAAATCACCTAATGCTGGGGTAACCTCGACAGCTGCTTAAATCTAGCAAATCAATTTTTTAAAATGATTTCCTTTCCTTAGACATCTCCATCCGCAGCTGAACCTCCATCCGAACCACCATCCGCTGGCGGTGGCGCAGCAGATGCCGAGGAAGACGAAGAAGACGGTCTCTGTTAGTTACCTAGTACGTATACTTTCCTTTTATAAATATCTAAATACTGCTCTTTAAAACAAACAAAATGCACTTTATTATTAAAAATTAACAAACAAAAAACCTATATAAAATATATTTACAATAAAAAAGAATGATAACGCTAAGCAAAAAGTAAGAGAAAACCAGAAAAAGTGACCTCAACTAAAAAGAAATTGTAACAAAATATAAAATTCTGTGTTTAAATCTAATGTAAACTCACATACAAAAATGTTTTCGACCCCTTTCTCTCTTAGTTGTAAGTTAAAAAAAAAAAACAAACAAGAAAAAGTGTGAAAGTAAACAACCAAAGTGAGCGTTTTTTTTTTGTGACTAATAGTTGTTTATATCTCTTGAAAGTAAAAAAAAAATATTTAAGACATGTTACTTATTTGTTTATTTTAAATAAAAATATATATATATATAAATATATATGTATATTGTAAACATATAAGAAAGAAATTTATTACTACTATTCATTATGTAGAATATCACAAGAAAATTTTCCAGTATTTTAGGCGAAACTAAATAGCTTAAAGTATCTAAAGGAATAAACAATTTCAATGCATTTGTTTATATAAATATATAAATAGCTAGAGCTTTATAACCAGTATAAAAGAAAACAAAAAAATAGTGCAATTAACTGAATAACAAATCACCTGAACGAAAATCATAAACAAAAAACAATATTTTCTTAGTTTCTAAAGTTAAAGTTTACGTTGTTAAATATAGTTATAATTTTAAATGTTATAAAATCAAAGACTCGATTGTTTTATTTTTTTTACAGAGGGCGGGGGCTGGGGATTAGAGGTACTTAAATTATTGCTCTGAAGGTGTTTTTTTTTACTACTATTTGGATGGATGTATTTGAAAGCTTGTGTTCTTATGGTTGGATTGAAATACACCATTGTTCAAAGCTTGATATTAAAGAAAACTGGAACCGAAGGAGAATTCGTGACATAAGCAATCAAAGAGGCGGTTAGCTTGAAGGGGTCGCATATCCGATCCAACAAGGGTTTCCTTCAAATTAAATGCTTTCATGAAATTGTTTTCATTGCATGTCGAAAAAGCAACTGAGATTGGTATTCTAGTTGTCTTTGACATTCTGGATAGACCCGAAGGATAGTACATTGGGTGTTGATTGCTTTAAATAATCCGACCAGACTTGTCGAATTACCAGCCACAAGCGGTTACCTTGACACATTGACATTATGTTGACAACCAAACCGACAACACACTCCTAACTCCTACCTAAGAAATTGCGATATAAGAAACACCTTGGGCGCTTTACCAATTTTTCTTAGAGGTTTATAGGATGTTTCCACCGGGCACTAATCCGTGATTAAGACAAATCATCCTTTAATCCCCTCTTAATCAAGAGGTTTACCGGCATAAGTTTACCGTAGGTCCAAGTGGAAGGTATTGGATTTTTTATTATAATATATGGATTTGGGTGTCCTGATTCCGAATATGCTATTAAAAATTGTCGGTCTCGATTAGTTTAGAAATTATAAGCCAAAGAAGTTAAAAAAGAGAGCAACTTTATCATACCTGTAAATGGCCATAGGCGCCTGCCAGACAACCTGGCACCTACCCTTAGCGGAGCGACGAAGTCGCGTGAGCGGCTAAACCCTGGCGAAAAGAGAGTTGAAATACTGTTGTCTCCAAAAGCAAATTTATTTTACAAAGAACCTTGTCGGATTTCTGTAGCATACTCTTAGGCAGAAATTAAACTAAACGAGACCGACAATTTATAATAACATATTCGTAATCAGGACACTGAAATACATATATAAGCGTCAAAATAACAACTAAATTCCACTTGGACCTACGGTTAACTTGTTCCGGTTTACCATGTGAATTTTAATTTTCTTCGCAAAGAGTCTAAAAGCAAAGCCTTTAGCTCAATGAACCCGTTGCGCCCGTCACGTTGAAGTACATAACTGACAGCTGAATTAAATATACATGTTCTTTTGGGAAGGCCCATAAAAGAACTTCTTAACGTACGTCGCTTCCCATGAGAACGTGTGTATTTTATTTAATTGTCAGTTGAGTACTTCGACGTAACGGATTCATTGGGCTGAAGGCTTTAATCTCGTAAATAATCTCTTCTGAATTCTCAAATCAACCCGTATAGAATTCTTCGTGTTCTGTTCGTTTTCTAATGAAACAAATCACAACATGCCTTTTATTGACAGCTGGGTATAATCAACGCAGCAGTGTTTGTCGTGTTAAGTAAAGGATAAGCAGAACGGTTGACGTTGCTGTTTATGAGGATGTGGTTGGACCTATCAAAAAAGTTAAATCCGAGTTGCCCGGGAGCCAAAAAAAATTCACGAATATAAGGAGATGCGCAGAGGATGACGAACACACATGGCCATTTTACACGACAGGACGTCATTGAGAAATGTCCTACTGTCCTTTAACGTGCGGTGGATGTACCATTTTTTTTTTTTTTTTGTAACTGGCTCACGATCAAGGGGCTGTGACCACTCCTTAGATGCGTAGCACATCGCGAGTGAGAAGAATTTGAGGACAGCAGAGAAAATAAGTTCCCGATAAAATACAAACGCTGATGAGCCAGTACGGAACATGAAAACCCTGCACAGAAACACCAAAGCTTATACCCGCAAGTGTTATGCCTTTGCGGAGAAAAGCAATGATTTTACCAGCAGCATCTAATTGCTAACCATTCTATTTGGAAGTTAGAAGATAAAACGATCTTTAATATTCGGCAGACCCTAACAACATAACAGCCGCTCATTTTGAGACAGAAGCTCCGGGATTTTTCGTTTGTTGCTAGTATTGTTCCCCCCGGATACCGGAGACCGATTCCTTACCGATACCCACCATACCTGCTAACCGTTCCCCTATCCGCCCCTGGGAAAGCGCCCCATCGGGGACCAGCAACCACAGAAGGGAAATTCCTTACTTTCCTTCATTCTGAGGTTATGAAAAGGTTGACTTATTTTTTGCCTATTTCTAAAAACTAAAAAAAAAACTGGCACTTGCATCTCAGAAGAGGCATCGCCTGATCTCTTTTACAATTACAACCATGCATGCTGTGTGCGTTGTTTACACACATGAAAGGAACCTACAATTTTTAGCCGATTCGGAACGGCGAATTAAAAGTTTCCTTGTGACAATTGATACTCTTCGGAAGGTTTGTCAGACCCTCGCGGAGGTGGGACAACGTGAAAAAACTTTTATGGCCTCGATCGGAATTCGAATCAGGGATCTCGTGCACGATGGTTCTACACACTAACCATTGCACCACGGAACCCAAAAAAAAAAAAAATTAAACGGTATTTTTCTTGGATCTTACTCGCGTCAAGGAATATAACTACCTTAAAACGTTGGACGTATCATAAGCGAAAAGAATTAGAAATGACAGGAGAAATTGTGTTTCCGATCCTTCGAAATATGAAAACCCTGCACAGAAATATCAAAGAGTAACTCCGCCTTGTTATGCCTTTATGAAGAAAGCCAATGAATTACCAGCAGGGTTAATTCAATTATTATACAACATTCGGCATGCATTTGAAATTTGCAGGTTAATCAGATTCCTGAGTGTCAAAATTACGAAATTGAATCTAGGAAAGTCGCGGAAGTGAAAGTATCGAATTTCAAAACCGTGCCAAACCAAAGACGTTCAATATTGTATGCATACGACGCGGAGCGTCGCCCTAAGCACCTGCTTGTGGAACCGAATCGTATGGCCGGAAATCAAAATCCTAACACTGAATTTTGAAAAATCCCGAAAATCGAAATCCCGAGTGCCGAAACCCGGCCATTGAAGTTGGAATCCAGGAAAACTAAAACCGTTTAAAAATCCCGGAAATACCCGGGATTATAAATTATATAATCCTGGGTATTTATATTATTTATTATAGTATAATATATAATTAATGTATATGTGAAGCCGAAGGCCGGCCGGTGTATGAATTGAAGACACGCCCGGAGACTTTTTAAAGAACCATCCAAACACTACTGTTTGGTTTCCGTGATTTGAACATTAGGGATTTTCATTTGCGCGATTTTGTCACAAAGGACTTTTTTTCTTAAATTTTGATCTCCACTTTCCGGGATTTTCACTTCCGAGACTGCGGTGCCAACACATTATTGTCTTGTCGGAGGCAGATGAAGAGTAGAAGATTTGACGTAAGCTGAAAACTTTATGGTCTGAGAGAACAGTGTCTTACATTTAGCTTTTCAACATAATTTTATCTTTATGTTCCTCGCAGAAGATGGTGTGCAGGGTCAATTTTGGATCCACGCTTAAAGCGTTGCGCCCGGTATTTGTCCAATTACGTAAGTAATGTTGGCTTCCAAATCCTGGATTGTAGCTGGGTTATCGGCAAATCTTTTTGACTTCAGAAAAATCAAGAAGTCTACGGGTCCTATGATAAAACACAATCTAACTCGGGGCGTTGAATTGAGTAGTCCGCACTAAAGTTGCATAAGTATTTTTTAAAAAAAACTTTTTTTCCTGCCTTTTAAGTTGGATTGGAACCAACTACCTGAACAAATATTTCCAAACACATACAAACTGCAAACTTTTAAAAATAAACTAAAAACTATTTCCTAACATCTCGGGGCACTGTTTCAGTGTTACAAAATGTCGGCAAACAAAGGCTTCAATATCGGCAGGAAAAAGTCTGACACATTCTATATTCGGTCTGATTTTGAAAATGTCTATCCTGCGACATTTGCGACATCTAACCGTGAGCCTAGTTACAACTTCACTATTGGCTTCCTGTAGAACTCTCATTCCTTTTTGTCATCAGCCGTCTTCAAGAACAGAACATAAAATAAAAGTCTTCACAAGTAATTCATAAAGTATAAATTGCATTTGATTTTTCCTTAACTGCGCCAACACTATGCAGGTCTTTTTGTTGCATCTTGCATGTTACAGTTATATAATCTTTACGCTCCGTACTACACCTAAGGAAGCTCTGAACACTCTGCTGAACCTAACACCGCTTGATCTACAGATAAAAAAAACTTGCTAGCAATAGTGCGCTACGGCTCACTAACTTAAACTTAATCAAGAGGCAGTAGCTCCGACAGGATCGAGCCGTGTCCGTAGCTACTGCCAGCCAATCCAACTTTAACGGATGAAATTCCTCCCTTGTCGACTTTGCCACACCGTATGACGCAAAGTAAGTTGCAATTTTCACAGACGTTTCGAAAACAGGGGAAGGAACAGATTCTGGTATCTTCTCAAAAGACCCGGAACTAAATGTATCCTTAAAGCTACCGGATACATGCAGTGTCTTCCAATCAGAGGTTCTGGCTGTGCTTAGGGTGGCCGAGTTTTTGCATGATGAGATCGATATCCGGCAGAGATATCGCCATTTACATCGATAGCCAGGCTACGCTGAAGGCAATGGAATCGATCAACATCAAATCTTATATAGTCAGGGGCTGTCGCACAATGCTCAATGCATTGAACCGGGTGTCAGAACCGGGTGAGACTGTGATGGATGACAGGGCACTGCGGTATAGAGGGTAACGAACAAGCTGATGAGCTTGCAAGAAAAGGAGGGCTCCTTGGAAACAGTGTGGTTTCTAACATCAAACCACCCCTCTGCGTAGTTAGAGGTATACTTTTGAGGAGAAAATTGTAATGACGGCCAACCAAAGGTCTCGTCTGGCTGGACACAGGGTATCTAGCTCCCTCTGGGCACGACCAGACGAAAAAGGATCGAAGGCACTAAAACTGAGCAGGGACAAGCTAAGGGCTTTGATGGGAGTTCTGACGGGACATTGTCTCCTGAGGAAACACGCAAGGAGGCTCGGGCATCCTGACACAGATATTTGTCGATTCTGCAGTGATCTGCAGGCGGTTGAGGATATAGCTCACATACTGTGCGAATGCGAGGCAATTTCGCCAGTTCACAGAAAATATTAAGGGGAATATTTCTTTGAAAGTCTGAAAGAGGAACACCGCACAAACTTTAAGGGCCTTCTTGGCTTTTATAGGAAAATTGGCTGTTTCACGGTGAATGTTAAGGTTGTTTTTGCCTTTTGAATGTTATTTTTAACTGGATCCCCAGGAATCGCGATGGGCCCGCTTTGGTGCCTAGTGTCTGTGTGGTCCTTTTCACCACACACTGTTTAACCTTACCTAACCTATCTTCAGACTACCTAATAAGGAAAATTTGTTTACTTACATTACAGTTGGGATAAATTAATTAGTAGGCGAATTTACGTTGCCGTTACTTTTCGAGATGATAAAACCGTTGATACTGTTTTGGAAGGCATTTTGCTGCGTTAGTCCTTTGTTTCTCGTGCTTTCATTTAGATTTTGCTGTTGCCCATTGTGTTTGAAGAGTCCCTGATTGAGGTTCGAAATCTTTATCCGGATACGTTTTTAATTCCTCATCAAAAACGTGGCAGTTCTTAGCCGATAATTTTTTCATACCGAAATATTCATGCCGGACGAGAGAGTTCATAGCCCAAAGCTCTGCTATGTTTATACCCCATCCTATTGGATAGAAGGTACATATCAAGTTCGATTCAAAGTTTGTAACATAGAGAAAAAATCACCGTAGACCCCCAAGACCTTCAGGGCACATGATCCGAATTGTAAGTCGAATGAGCCATGTCCGTCCATTTGCCCGTCCGTGAGTCGATAGTTTTTTTGGACTTAAATTTTGAGCTTGAAACTTGATATCTTTTCTTTCTAGGTCCCGAAGCAGTACAAGTGTAAACATTTTTGAAATCCGTTCACTGACACGCCCACTTTACTTATTAGCATGAAAAATGAAAGTAATGATAAAAAGTTTTGATAAAAAAATATGAACAAATAAACGATGTTATTGAAAAAAGGGTTGATGCCACACGCCGTTTTTAAGGAAGCTGATTGACTGACAAATTCTAAATACAATTAAAGTTAATAGAAACAAAAATTTAACAACCAAGATTTATGACGCAATCCGGAGCACGACAGTAGTCAATTGGGATGGCGTACACAACGATTGTTAGCGGATTGTAACTCTCCCACTAAAATTTTTATGGCGTATTCTTTTAACACCGAACTGCCACACCAAGCAGTCAAATAATACTCGGTGTTCGCGACAATCCCAGCGTGGTGTACACTAGGTTTCATTGCGTACAGAACGACAAATACTGGACTGATGCAATAAAGCTTTTACCATGGCTGTCAAAATCTGACGTCTTTCACATTTTTTGAATATAAAGGGTGATTTTTTAGCTGGTTTGGTTTTGGCAACACTGGTTTTGACAGCTGACGTGTGTTTAGTACCTTGTGTCACTGTCAAACAGCTTCAGTTTGGTTTGCAATTTAACCATGGATCGTCTTACAATTGAACAACGCTTGCAAATTATTGAATTTTACTATCAAAATTCGTGCTCGGTTCGAAATGTTAATCGCGCGCTGCTTCCATTTTATGGTCGGCATTCTCGACCTTCTGAGCATTTCACGTTTCGGGCCGGTCAATTGGCCGCCTAGATCGTGCGATTTGACACCATTAGATTATTTTTTGTGGGGGTATGTCAAGGCTAATGTCTATAGGGACAAGCCCGCTTCGATTGACGCACTGGAAGCCAACATCCATGCATTCATTCGTGAAATACCGGCCGATATGTGTGAAAGAGTATGCCAAAGTTGAACTCAGCGGATGGGCTACCTGAGACGCAGCCGCGGTCAACATTTGCATGAAATTATCTTTAGAGATTAAATTGCAAGATTCAAACTATCGATTCAAATAAATATTTCATTAATTTTTCGAATTTTTTGTGTTTTTTTTTTAAAAAAAGTTCTCAACCTCTTAAAAAATCACCCGTTAGTTCGAAATAGTTATTTGCGTTTATGTGTAATTTTTGTTCGTTTTCCATATAAAAAGGAACATTGTTTGGCATCCCGCACTCGGAAATACCAGTAGACGTCAAGCTGTTAAAAGCTCTGTCATCACGTTAAGTGTCAAATTACTTCGACTTCATTTTGTTTACTTTTTTTAATTTCGTAGCGTGATTTTGTTGGAGTCGGTTTTTTCTACTTTTCAAGCTCAAAACAGATGAGCAGCGGGTCTGCACGTATCACTGCTAGCAGTTCTGCCTCTAAAACAGATGTGCACCCTTTTTGACATTAACGATGCCAAGTTTTATACAAATTTGTCAAGCTCAAAACAGATGAGCAGCGGGTCTGCACGCATCACTGCTAGCAGTTCTGCCTCTAAAACAGATGTGCACCCTTTTTGATATTAACGATGCCAAGTTTTATACAAGTTTGTCAAACGGTTTTGATATACTTGTCAACTGGGTGAAAAAGTAAACAAAAACTGACCAATAAAACTAAGGCGGGAAAACGGCTTTGTTCTGTATTGAATTTCTTGTCAGTCAACAAACAGTCAAAACTTTCAGATCTGACGGTATCAGCTGGCATCACTGATGTTTATTTACTATTTTATATTTAAAAATATTTTTGTTTTCATTGCGGCTGCAATGAAACTAGGCACTAAATTTAGAAGTAGAGACATCGTGCAGTCACTGCAACCCCTGCAATAGTTGGGTTCGCCTGCCCCATAAGAGCCTGTGTAATTTATTTTTGCTGCACGAAAATTTCTGCACATCTGTTTTGAGCTTTACTTAAAACGAATTGTGATAGCTTTAAATTTGGGTTTTTATCGATTTCATACAATTTCAATCGTGTTGTAAATAATCACGAATGAAAATTGAGTCAAAACGTCACTTCACATAAACAATCAAAGCTACACCCAGCCTCGGCGAAATTTCGAGTTCGGTGTACATAAGCACAATTCCGTTCAGGCGTACGAGAAAAGAACGATTTTTGTTTGTACTTCACAACAGTTTCACGATTCGGTGTTGAAAAGAATACGCCATTAGTCTTTCTTCGATCCATTTCATCGTCTAATTCTTTCATCGCAAGAATAATGCTATAGCAACTCCTTTTTCCCCATTTTAAGCTCAAATCTCAGAACCAAAGTTCTTTTCATCATCAGTAAAAAGCCAATTGCTTTTTGTTCATAATTCGCTCGCATAATAAGGGAGAGGCTATCGTTTTAATGTTTCACATCTCAAAAACCGACGATCTCATACTTGTTGGTATCCCTAGGCTGTGGTTGGTCTGGTCACCTTTAAAACGTCTACAAGATGTGTTCCAAATTCTCTGCTCTGAAATGCAATGAATAAAACTTTCAGACCTTGAATGGTGAAGGGGAGTTTCCCCAGTTTGCGGGATTTCTTGTTTTCAGTCCTAATCAACAATTTTATTCGAATAAAGATAATACTTTCTGGGAAAGGATCGGCGTTCTTAGAAACCTAATTCCATGAAAATTTAACCTTTTTTTTAATTTTTTTCAATTGTTATCAATCATGCAACAAGCGAATTACTTTATTATGCTATACATATGCAGTTTGTAATATAAACGAATTTAGACCGTGATTGCCGTTTGAAATTCAAATATTTGTTTTTACCAATACTGTTTTTGATTTTTTGGCACGTGTTAGCTACTCTTCAATGGTGGATTTCAATAATAATTTGTTTTTAACCATACTGGTATCGGGGAACTGTCAACCAAATTGAAAACACTATTGACAGCTTAGTGTTGTTCAACTTTAAATTGATAGTTGAAAATTTACTATCAATTTACAAGTTGTATGTCAACCTTTACTATAGTTTCGCATTATTATGTAGTAAGGCAACAATTCCTAATAGGGTTACCCATAAGAGAACAAACATTTAAGTATCTTGTAAACAACCTCCTTATCGTTGTTTATGTTTCGATCAATTGAATAAAAAAAGATTTGGTATCTTTTTCAACATTATTTTATTACTCATTGGCAGTTATTAATGTTATGTTATGGCGACGATACCGCCCACCCGACCTGGAGGAGGTGAAAGTAGCTGTGTCTAAGCTCAAATGCAACAAAGCAGCCGGAGCAGACGGCCTAGCTGCCAAACTTTTTAAATCCGCTGGCGATGAGCTGGTTAGGAGCATGCACCAGCTCATCTGCAAGATATGGTCGGAAGAAAGCATGCCCGATGAATGGAACCTCAGCATTGTTTGCCCGATCCTGAAGAAAGGAGACCCTCTGAGTTGTGCCAACTACAGAGGCATAAGTCTTCTTAACATCGCATACAAGATCTTTTTTGCTGTACTGTGTGAACGCCTGAAGCCGTTTGTCAACAATCTGATAGGCACATATCAGTGTGGCTTTAGGCCAGGCAAGTCCACCATCGATCAAATATTCACACTGCGGCAGATCTTGGAGAAAACCCAGTAATTCCAAATCGATACACACCACCTCTTCATCGATTTCAAGGCCGCGTATGACAGCATCTATAGAGACGAGCTATATAGCGCAATGTCTAGTTTTGGCATCCCTGCCAAACTTGTCAGTCTGTGCAGGATGACGATGGAAAACTCACGCTGTTCCGTCAAGGTCGGCAAAGACCTCACCGACCTCTTTGATGTCAAAAAAGGATTTAGACAAGGCGACGCGCCGTCATGCGACTTCTTTAACATCATACTTGAGAGAATTATGCAGAACTCTCGCGGCAACACCAGAGGTACCATCTTTCAAAAGTCCGTTCAACTACTCGCATACGCAGACGAAATTGACATAATCGGTAGAACAAAGCGTGATGTCAGTGAAGCCTTCGTGAGTATTGGGACGGATGCGGCGAATATGGGTTTAGCAGTCAATGAGGGCAAAACCAAGTGTATGCTGTCATCAAGAAAAGACACCCAGCACCGACGTCTTGGACAAAACATAACCATCGACAGCTATAACTTTGAGGTAGCTAGGGACTTTGTCTACCTGGGTTCCGCTATCAATTCAGACAATGACACCAGCGCTGAAATCAAACGAAGGATAACTCTTGCCAATCGCTGTTTCTTTGGGCTGAGAAGGCAATTGAGTAGCAAAGCTCTCTCTCGAGCAACTAAAGTGTCCATGTATAAGAACCTCATCATCCCAGTCCTGCTTTACGTTGCAGAAGCATGGACCCTGTCAAAGGCGGATGAAAACACTTTAGGCTGCTTCGAGAGGAAAATTCTTCGGACGATTTACGGTCCCGTCTGCATAGACGGAGAGTGGAGGAGGAGATATAACACCGAACTGTACGGGCTGTACAGCGATACCGACCTAGCCAAAAGAGTCAAAACACAACGTCTACGATGGCTGGGTCATCTAGAGCGGATGGACACCAACGCCCCGGCCCGGAAAATCTTCGAATCCACACCGCAGCGACGGCGCGGTAGAGGAGCACCGAGACTCAGGTGGCGCACGCAAGTGGAAGGGGACCTCAGCCAACTTCGCGTGCGAAACTGGAGGCGGCTAGCTAGAGACAGAGCTGGCTGGCGAAGCTTGTTGGCTGAGGCCCAGGTCCACCCCGGACTGTAGCGCCACCTTAAGTAAGTAAGTATGGCGACTTTTCATTAATTTTTAACTGTCTTAACTGTCTTTAACTGTTTAACGTTTGAAAATGAGAAAATGACCTTTTATGGTATCGTTATGTTTCTGTCAGAATTTAACCAGTCGTTTTAAATTCTGAGCGCTAAGGTTTAGAAAGTCAAAATTCGGTGTGCCTACAAACTGCAAAAAATATTGAAAACGTATACCAGGTCAAAAGAAACCATTTCGGCAGAATGTATAGCGTCGAAGATGAACCGGATCCCGCTGTCAGACAAAATTAACCTTTCAACCCGGGCGAAGAAGTGACCGACATATAAAATGAGCGAAGCCCGCCTACCCAACGTGGAAGAAGTGAAAGTAGATCTAAGCCGCGGCTAACGGCAAAGCTAACGAACTTTTGAAATTTGATGCCGATGATTGGTTAGGATCATGCACCAACACATCTGCAAAACATAGTCGGAGGAAAGCATGCCTGATGAATAGAACTGCGGCATTGTTAGCCCGATCCTCGAAAAAGGTGACACTCTGAACAACACTCTACCAACAACAGAAGCATCAATCTTCGTAATATCGCACCTAAAGCCGTTTTTATACCCGACCGAGGGTATATTAATTTTAATGCATAGTTTGTAACACAGTCCGAAGAGTTGACAACATTTCCATATCCGCCTGTGCTAGGTGCCAGGTCATAGAGACATCATGGGAAACTGTGAGGCTGATAAACTTGCTAAGAACGCCACTAGACTGCTATCAGAAGATGAAATCTCCTGTAATATAGGTACTCCCCTAGCTGCCTTCCAATTACAGCTCAAAAATCACAGCATACAAGAAACCAAAGCCAGATGGGGGACAGGCACCACTTGTTTAACCTACAAGCAAATCTGGCCTCGCCTCAATCCAAAAAGATCAGATAGCTTGATCTCCTTAAAGAGATCCAAAACTAACACTGTAGTGGGAACTATCACCGGACACTGCCTATTAGGTCTTCACGCAAAAAGACTAGGTCTATTCTCAAACGACTTCTGTAGAAGCTGCCTAAATGAGGAAGAGGAAGAAAGCGTTCAACACATTCTCTGTTGCTGCCCGGCACTCGCGTCGTACAGGAAGTCCATACTAGGCTCCTACTTCTACGACTGCCTAAGCGATCTTATTGAAACGCCGGTCAGAAAGCTACAAAAATTCATTGAAAAGACTGGTTGGCTGTCATAGAATTCACGCCAACCTACTTCCTTGGTTATATACCCACGTGGCTGTACAATGGGCCTACTTTTTGGCCTAAGTGCATCTTATAAGCCACTATTCCACCTACCTGCCTAGAGTGAAATAATCACCGTTGGCCCTTAACACCTTTTAGAGATATGATCGAGACCGACAGGTGAATCGATTAAGCCATGTCCGTCCGTCCGTCCGTCCGTCTGTATGTGTGAAGGTTTTAGGTTTTCAAGATCAAGCTAGAGAGCTGAAACTGGGTACACGGCTTGGATCTTCTGCTGCACAGACAAAGTGTGAAATTTGGCTTAATCCGTCAACGGCCACGCCCACTAATGGCTTCAATATGAGACAACCTCTATTTCACATTTTCTTTCAAGTTGATTTCACATTTTCTTTCTTGAAGCCTTTTGGGGAAGTTAAACGAGTCATAGGAACTTAAATTTTGGTACTGAGCAATATTGACCCAAGACCTTCAAAAAGCCAAAAATTGGACCGCCCCCAATATCGACCATACCAACTTTTAACATGTTAGATCTTTAAAAACCCGATTTCTCGGAAATTTGACTCCAAATTGAAAAAAAATTCTATGACAAATATTAAAGATATTACTATTTGCAAAGCTTGGTCCATTCGAAGTTTTGAGCTCCGCCCACTTTTAGGGGGCGTTTTTAGGAAAAACTGCTTTTTCCCGATATAATTTCCGGTCTTAACGCATTTTTGGGAAGAATCTAACGAGATAACAATTAATTGATTTTAATTTTTAGCTCATATAAATAACAATTATATATCAATTCCCCCCTTTTTTGGGGCGTGGCCTATACAAATTATATATTAGTGCGGGACAAAAAATTTTAACATTTAGTGTTACACGGTAAAGAGGGTCGGGTATATAGAAGTTTGTCACAGACGAACTCTTGAGCACTTACTCACTTGCTAAACAGTATTGTAGGTCCATATCTGAGTGGCTTTAGGCCAGGAAAGTCAATACCATCGATAAAATATTCCCACTACCTGTACAAATCTTGGAGAAAACCCAGAATTTAAGAAAGGATACCCACCACCTTTTAATGGATTTAAGGACCGCCTATGACAGCATCAATATAGAGCAAGCTTTATACGTATTACAATCTACAAGCTAGTTTGATCACTTCCACGCTTGACGATAGAAAACTCACACTCCTTAAAGCTGATCAGCAAAGACTTCACCGACCCCCTTGATGTCAAATAAGCATTTAGACAAGCGACGTATTGTCATGTGACTACTTTAACATCGTGCTTGGGGGAATTGAGCAAAACTTCTGCGCCACCGACAGAGATACAATCTTTCAAAAGTCCATAAAATTACTCGCATACACAGACCACATTGATCATAACAACATACGACCTAGGTATAATCCGAAGAAAAGAGCGTGATGTCGGTGTAGTGAGTACCTAACTATTGGGTCGGAAGCGGCGAATGTGGGCTTAGCTGTCATCAAGAAGAGACCCCCAACACCGAAGTATCGGCCAAAGCATCGCCTAAAGAGTTATAGCTTTGAAGTAACTGTCTTTGGGACTTTGTCTACCTGGATTACACTATAAATTGAAGCAACAGCACCAGCGCTCAGATCAGGGCACTGAGTAGCAAACACGCTAATAATTCACACAACGGCACCAGCGCTCAGATCAAGGGCATCAACTGAAGTCAACTGAGTAGCAAAGTGATCTCTCGAGTAACTGAGGTGTCCATTTCTAAACACGCTATAAATTCAGACAACGGCACCAGCGCTGAAATCAAACGAAGGTTAACCCTTGTTAATTGCTACTTCTTTGAGCTAAGAAGTCAACAGAGTAGCAAAGCGATCTCTCAAGCAACTAAAGTGTCCATTTCTAAGACTCATCACCCCAGTCCTGACTTACGGTTCAGGAACATGGAACCTGTCAAAAACGGAAGAAAACACTTTATCAGGATTCACCAAGAAGCCTTGGACCAACTCGGCCTGACTTTTACGAGTTTAGCCTAACGTTTTCAATGCTTCCTAAGTTCTAACACAATATAACTTTGGCTTCAATGTTTCGTTTGTCTATCGTACAGATAAATTATTACGTCATACGACTCCATAGTGAAGATCTAGCTTAGATTCACTAAAAATAGGCTCCGTCTAACAGCTTAGCTGATGATAACAAAATCTCAAAATCAAAATATGAAATTTAAAATTAGGAGTGGTTTCAAATAGTTTAGTTAATTAGTGGTGATGTGCATAAAACAAAAATGATCACTCAAAAGACGAAGGAAAAACAATTTTTCGCGAAAAAAAATTATTATTGTAGGATATGTCATCGTGATTGAGCGAAGACGAAGGCAAAGCCTGGTTGTGAAGCTGCCTTAAAAGTTTTCATTTTTTATCTTAAAACTGGGAAAAGGTGGCTGGTACGATTATTGCATACCTACTGTATTTTCGAAATGATGTATTATGAGATAAACTCTGATATAGACGTATAATTTTCCTCTCCAGATTGGAACAAGGTATACATATGTAGATACACAATTACTCTTTAAGACTTCAAGTTCAAGTTCATTGACCATGACTGCTAGAACATAAAAATTGAGCCTTAGTGCGCATATGCCTGCCTCAGTGGTACCTACGCGACATTATGAAACAGAAATACTGTGCCGGTGTGCCAACAAGTGAGTTTAAAGAATTCATCTTAAATTTTTATTGCTGGTACCTACCAAATAAACGATATTTTACTATTTTTTGTTATATTTTGAATTTACGGAAATGAATTCTGCTTTTAAAAATGTTCACCGTTGACAAAGTGAAAATATTTTCACTTCCGCTGCGAAATTTTTACTGGACCAATCCAAATTTGTAAACTGAAAAAGGCATAGAAACGCATCAAACAAATTCTTCCATGTCGTCCTAGCTTTCAAAAACAATTATAGTTAAACATAAGTCTCAATGTTATCTCGCTAGACTCATACACCACCCAGTATGACTAAAGGGCGTTAGCTTTTAAACTGATGCCATCAGCCGGCATGTGACCTGCTGTTGTAAACGGTTTTATCGAAACTTCGTAGTCGAATCAAAATGTTCCTTTAACGACCGAGCAGCCACTAAAACATGTCTCACATCGATGATTGTAAGAAATGTAATCTTTTGAAATTGCCTCCCCTTTTGTGTGTGCGCCCCAAAAATATGTGGAACCGTTTTTCATTGAAGACTTTCAAAAAAGGCCAAACACACAAACACAATACTACGTGACCAAATGGAAAACAAAGACCTGTGCAGGTACTTTCAATGTAGCGACAAATTCTATGTAAATTGTTGAATACATTATCGTTAATTATTATAAACAATTTTATTTGCTATTCGCTTTCCAGCAATTGTTTTATGCAAGTTCACGACCATTTCAATACGCACCCAGACGCTCTGTGATGCATACGTAGGTACTCGTTCTCGTATACGCGACGCGCACCCCCATCCCCAATTATTATTATAACAAACGAAAGTCCCCGACTTACACTGATAAAATTTCCGCGAGTGACATTTAGGCTCTGCCCCAACATCTTTGTGCAGCGTCAATGAGCGCGTAATCAGTGTTGTGCTTATCGCAAAAAATTACACAAAATAAGAGTAAATAAAAAAGGAATGAGAATGAACCGCATTGTGGGTTGTGGGAGCTATTTAGGCTCAGTTGACTTAGAGCCGTGCGTGTTTGATATAAATATTGCCCGTACCGGGACGCCATTCGCAATTAAGTTCCTTCCGAGTGAAGTTACAGTGAATAAGGTCTTGAAAACCAAGTTTTTGTAATTCAAATCTTAAAAAGTCGTACTTAGTTAACCGGAAAGATGCAAAGGTAGGATCTAACTTCAACGAGTCAAAATAAAATTTCAAATACTAATAAAAAGCCAAGACTTTTTGAAAATGGTCAGGTCGTTAAATTCTCTATTATGTGCGGTTGTGTACATACAAATTCAAATTATTTCCTGTTAACTTCCTTCGAAAAATAATTAAATATTTTATTGTGTGCGTCGATACCTGTCGTTCCTAGAGTAAATATTGCAATGACTAATTGCTTGAGTTAATTAAACACAATTTTTTCATCACTTACCTACTTGAAATCTGGTGATGGTGATTGTCATCTACAAAAGGAAACACCGTTCAGTTCTCGAAACAATTTGTTCCTTGATGGGAGATAGAGCGAGCCTCCTAGTGATAGTGAAAAGTGATAAGATTAATTTTAACAAAATCTTAAGCAATTATCTGCAAAGCAAAAGTGCAGCTAGTGTCATGCTAAATACTTGAGGTAGTATTTGGTGCCAAATAAGAAGGCAAATGTTTAAAAAATGTCGATAGACATCGGTCTTTTGCTGACTCCGATTTGACACAAAAATATAAAAAAACATGTTTTTCTACTCGATAACAGCGATCCATATTTTGCATGTTTGTGATCTATTAAAAAGAGACTTGATTGGGCTCGAAATTAGTCGCTTTAAATGTCAATACTTCTAGTAACTATTCTGTTACGGAAGAAGACATAGTCTTGGCAGTAATTTTAAGCAAACTTAATAAAAAACACTCCTTGTAATCTATGACAAAGCCACATTTCCTTGCCAAATTGCTTGCGTTATCGGTCATAAAATATTAAATTCATGCAAAAAAAAATTGTACCTATTGACAAAAGTCGTTTTTAATTATTGATCCTACGTTTGAGACAAAATAAAGCAAAGCGCAAAAAACATAAATGTGTTACTGCAATTGTAGTCACGGCTGGCAAAATAGTTTCTTAAAAACAATATGAAAACATTTTATTATTATTCAAAACAGTTAAATAAACTTAAGAAAGTTTTAAAAATATTTTGCTAAAAATCGTCAACCCCAACAGAGCGCAGTGCGGGGTCGGTTCATTTTCTTTCGTCGATGGTTAAGCTTAGCAATAACATAAAAACGCTTAAGTTTGTATTACATTTTGATTAATATATTTGCGGGTTTGATCAGGTATTTTACATGAGTTTTACTGGTATTATTTGACTTAGATGACTTTATTTTTAAGTGCTCAAAAGTGATCTCAAATAAATATATCAATTTTGCAAATATTAAACTTTTAGAAAATATTTTCTGGGTACGATTTTTTCGAAATACAAGGGTAGAAAATAATAAATCTTTTGAAAATTTATTTTTTCTAAAATAAAAAAAAAATGTTTTCAAAATTTAAAAAAAAATTTTGCTGGATGTTTCGTAGCTCTGTAAGCCTTAGCTGCTCAAACAATCACAAAACTATCTAAACCACAAATAGTGCACAAAAACTATAATTTAAATAAATTTTCATTAAGAATTGCTCAATGGTAATGAGTTTTGAGGTCAGTAATAATTTCCTTTTCAATTTCCTTAGTACAAGAATATAAACAGATATTTCTTTCAACAGTCTGAAATGTTTGGAGGCTATTGGGAAGTCAAGTCAAGCCCCACACAACCTTAGCCCAGCTATTCCTCTTTCCACAAAAGCCTTATAATGTAGGAACATATCATAGTACAACCCACCAAAGAATGATATTATACTTGATACTTGATATTATACTTGAAACGTTTACAGCAATGCAGTTTTCCGTTTTAGATAAGTCCAACCAAACATTTTTCTTGCAGATAAAATTAAAAAAGTTAAATCTTTGCCGGTTGCATGGAACTTTTAGGAAATTATATTTCTTAGATATTTGTATTGAAATAAAAACTTAAGGCAGTAATATTAGAACCAGGGACATATTAGCCCTAGAGTCCAGTGGGGTCCGGCCCATAGCGGCAAATTTTAGGGGGCGGCAAATTAAGAAGAAAAAGATTGAAAGCAAAAAAATCAATTGCTAATTTACATATGAAAATGCCATTTTACTTAATCGCCAAACATTTTCAATATTCTTATAACCTATTGATAAGACCTATTGATTTTTCTGGATTATTGAATAGGCTAAAGCTTTCGTACGGTCTTGGTCATAAATGTCACCCCTGTCATGTAAGACAGGAGTTTTGTTTTAACTCTCGAAAGGCCTTATACCATATAATGGGTTAAAAAAGAAGTTTGTAAAACTATAGCGTTAGGCTAGTCGATTGCCTTTTTGGGTCCCATGGGCTTGTATGATAATGCGCACACGAGCAACTGACATGAAACCGATTTTGGGCAACTTTTAAATCTGTGTTTTGTTACAGATTTCTTAGTTGCTCGCTGTCAGAAATGACTTCTTAGCGCGAGCAGCTTTATATTCGAGCGTGGATGTGAAACCCTTTAATTTCGCTTAAGTCGCCGATATTTTAGAGAGCAAAGGGCAAAATATTTCTTCTGTGTTTGTTTGTAAAACCAGAAAAATTGCTCATGTGAGCGCTGCTTTCGTGGATCGTGAGTTAACTTTTGATTCTTTATAAAATTGCAAGTGTACAATTAGCCTTAATGGCAGGACCCCAAGACCGGACATATGATCGAGACGGAATAGTGAGTCGAAAAGCCATATCCTTCCGCCTGTTTTTGTGCCTCATATTTTGAAAGGCCTTAATTTGCGAGGTAGACGCTTAGACAGTCTGAAACTACATATATGGATTTTTAAGGTCCTGAAGTAGTACAAGTGCAAAGTTTTGTAAATCCACATAAGGGTGAAATTAGCTCGCCAGAAAAATTGTTGGAAAATAGTTGCAAAAAGTTGAAACTATGTCAATAGCATGCAAAGCCAAAAATCTTACATCGAAAAATAAATTAATTAATGATTAATTCCTGGCTACTCTCATAATTTTAGTCACGTTTTTTAGGTGTATTTGTATGTATGTTTTCGGTACATGCTCCCAGGGGGTGGCAAAAATGTGGGCCCAGTGCGGCACTTTACCTTAATCCGCCCCTTATTACAACTGTAATGGAGGAATATGAAGATCGCAAATTCATTATGTAATTATCCAAATTTTTTCAACGGTGATTTTTATACCCTGCCAAGATCGTTAATTCAACTGTACCTACTTTGAAACATGCAGAATAGCAGACAACGCTTAAAGAGTCTATCTACTTAAGACATTTCAAGGGAAAACATGATGAATTTGTATTTTTTTTCTAAAAACTTCAACTTCAAGTTTGGAAACGAATTGAATCCATTCAAAAATCGAATTAGGATTCGCCTATCGCTTATTTGAACTTTTCTTCAAATCAACACTTGTTATTTTCAAAAATTCAATGCACTGAATCTCGTTTCAATATTTGGAATGGAATTGTATCACTAGAAGGTTTCTATTCGAAGCTGCCACTAGGTATTGCTTTCTATGATCAACTCTTACGTCAAATAACAGCTGTCATTCTCGGGGGTTCACTGACAACATTTTTTTTTATTGAAACCTATGAGTAGTCAATTGAAAGCTATGATTAGGTTTTAACACAATAATTTGTATAATCGTAAAAAATTATTCTCTTATGCTAAAAAAACGTTACACTAAGTTAGTAATTTAATCAAACTAAGGGTCATCCGATATCCTTAAGAAAATCCTATAATTTAATAATTTTTGTTAAAAAATTTAATTTCGTTCCTACATTAACGATTAAATATTTTTTTATTTTATTTATTTAGAGTTGTGCCAGTAAAAAAAGGGTAGTTTTCACTTTGCGCAAAGCTTTTATTTTTCGATTTTTACATGTCCACAAAATAATTGTAAAGTCTTTAATTTTAGTTCGCAGGACTTCCGAGTTTTACATGTGAATTGATTTCATAAAGTGGATAAAATCATAGAACAGCTCTAGATTCCACATGTCTGAAAAGGGCCTTACTGTCAAAACTATGTATCAATTGTAATCCGTCAAAATGATCGATGTTTGAAAATGTGAAAAATGATGTTTCAATTATGCCTTCAGCCTAATGAATCCGTCGCGTTAAAGACACAACTAAAAACTCAGTGAAATATACACATTTTTATAGTAAGCGACGTACGTCACGCACTTTTGATATGCGCCGCTTCCCATAAGAGCGCGCGTGTATTTAACTGCCAGTTTTCAGTTGTGTACTTCGACGTAACGGATTCATTGGGCTGAAGGCCTTAGGTACTCCAAGTCTCTTCAATTTTTTTTGCTTCCGGTCGATAAAAATTTGGACATTGAAACATTTATGTAATTTAATGTTATTTTCTTCTAAACAATTAAATAATTTTTTACTCTAAAGCTATCATTTGAGGATTTAAAAACGTACGGAATAAAAAACGTACCGTGGAACCCTTTATATTAATTTAAGCTAAAGCAGGTGTAAGCTTCAAGGTAAGAACTTCTACAAAGACCTGTAACCCCTCTAATAGCCTATAAGCCATGTTGCGTTACATTTTTTTTCTGAGGGTGCCAACGAAGACTTAGACTCATACAATAACTTAGATTAGGATTCCATCTCATATAGTAATACCACATATATTCCATATATAATTTCCCAACTTCTTTTTCGCGAAAAAAGTAAAATCGCTTAAAATTTAATACATACTATATATTTTTTCATGGATCGGGGGTGGCGTGGCGTAGTGGTTAGTGTGTGTGCTTACTACGCCTGAGGCCTGGGTTCGAATCCTGCCATCGTCACCTGAAAAAAAAAGACTTGTTCTTTTTCACAGTCCCCAACTCCGCGAGGGTCTGACAAGCCCTCCGAAAGCATAATTTGTCTTGAAAAACTTCTCAAAGTGCCGTTCGGATTCGGCAAAAAATTGTAGGTCCCTTTGTATGTAAAAGAAATTAACACACCAGCATACAATGTTGAGAAGTTGCCCCTGGTTCGCCTCGAGCTGTTGCGCCACTCTATTAATTTTTATTTTTATTTTATATATTTTTTCACTAACATTTTAAGGTTTTATTAGAAAAAATATGAAGCTCATCGTATTAAAATTAAGATTGCCATAAGATTAATAGAAATGATAGTTTATTATTATTACTATTAATAATTACCTAAAAAAAAACTGAATTTCTCGGTCGAAACGATGGTATTCCCTTTTTCTGGTCAAATTCGACAAGTTCCTGTTATTTCTATTAATCATTTTGCTTAAATGTTTATATATAACACAGACAAAGCACATCTATCAAAAAAACTTTAACATCAAATAAGTTTTATAGATTCTGATAACTTTTCAGATTCAATTCAATTCAATTCAATTCCAGAACAAGGTGTGATTTGAGAGACTATATGCTTATTCTAAACAAATTAATAAATTGTATTTCCTGTTGAATTATGTGCACGGTTTTGGCTTAAGTGCTCAAAAAAGTCAGCTCCGCTTTTCCTTGAGAAAGAGGTAAGACTTTGTATAAGGTTTTGTTAATCTACTTGCCATGACTCCACCGGGCACTAATCCGCGATTAATGTAAATCTTTATTAAATCCTTTACAAATTACGCGGTTCATCATACAAATTTATATTCTCTCGGCAAGTGATTAAAAATAAATCCCATTCACCCTCTTCAATAACCTATTTTCTCCACATTTGTAACAGTTTAAGAATCAAAAAAGGAAACTAAAACTGTGCCTGTACGACAGATCTCTCACGAGTGCGCCTTCTATTGTAATTTTTAGCGGAAATCGTTTTTCGCTCCTGGGAAACGACATCGCCACTCTCTTTTGTGAAATGACAAATAAGAACACTATCTGTTTCTGTCATTTGCCGAAATGACAGAAACAGAGTGTTTGGGTCATATTAATCCTATATTTTTTCGGTGGAGCCACTATGGGATTTATTTTTAATCGTCTCCCACTAATCCTCTTTTAATTGCCGGTGGAGACATAGTATCGGCACTCAAAAAAAAAGTCAAAATATGACTTTTTTTTTCCAACAGAAAATGTTGGAAAATGCCAAAGCTGAAACGTATTCTTCCGTTCTTCCTATGTTCTCCCTATTTTCTATCCCAGTAATGGTATAAATTATTTCTAAAAAAAAACACAAACATGGACGGAAAGCTTGTGTTTTACAATCAAAAAACTTAAACATAAGCTCTAAACCATTTTTCTATAGAAATATTAATTTCACATTTCGAAATTATGGTATTCCCCTCTTTCTGTTCATATCCCGCACATTTCTGTGATTTTTATTAATCATCATGCTTTTGATCCAATTACTGATAAAATATAGCCATAAAGTTATAAACATAAAAAAGCTTAATAGTCTCCGATAACTTTTCTCTTTGGTAGGATAAGTAAGGAGCCTAAAATAATGACGCTGAATAGCATAGTGGTTTACAAGTGCATCCCTCCATCTTAAAGTCGCAGATTTAATTCCAACAACAGTATTTTCAAAGTCTATTATTAGTCCTATATTATTTATTTTTCCTGACAAACGATGGACAGGCTTTTGAACTTCGTCATTTCAAATAATTAAAGTTTTTAAAGCGTTTTGCTTACAAGTCATACGCTCCAGCCCAAAACACTTGTTGTTAAGGATTGAAGTTTTGGAGATAGCAACTTCACTAAGGGACAATGGTTTTCTGCAGCAAGCCAGTGATTAAGTTGTGCTCTTATGCCAGGGCTGTATTTCGGTTGAGCTATTAAAAAGAAAATATTCCAACAATTTTTTTGCAATTCGTCCTCATTTTCTTTGTTCTAAATCTTCTTGGAAGTTTCGTGACGTATAATGTTCGAAAGAAAGATTCTGCGATTGTTTTTCCATTTTCAATTGTTGTTCTGAATATTGGCATCATGGTCCTTGACTATTAGGCCTTGGTCGTTGGTTTGAGTCTCGGATAAAAAGAATAGATAAAAAGTTTTAAATCAACTAATGGTTGCTGATCATGCAAAATGATGCACTTTACATGGTGACCGGCACAGGCTCTGTCCAATTTCAACCCCCTCACTGCTTTGCTTTCTTTTAATAAACAGAATCAGGAGGTTCCACAAAGACCAGAACGTATCGCGGACCGGAGTGAAGATTCCAGCTGTTTAAAGACCTCAACACCATTGACGATGACGCCATGGGAATAATTTCTGCATTAAAAGAATGAATGCCTTCCATGGTAAATAATTATAGAACTTATGTGTCACTTAGGTGTGGAAACAAATGGCTTTACAGTCGTTGGCGCTTCCGCAAATCAATTAAGCATTACGATAATTGCGTTTCTTTTAAGTTGTATAGATAGCAATTGGATATAGCTGACGCCCTTATACACCTCTATGTGATAAGAGCTTTAGCGTGGGTGTTTACCTTTCTTTGACAATTATTTTATTACTCATTCTAGTTTGCCATCATCAAAGCAATAAACCCATTTTTCCAAAGAAATAATAATTGCACATTTCGTTACCAATAAAGGTATTCCACTACTAATTGTGACTTTTCATAAATCTTTAGTTTGGGTTGGCATTAATCATCCTTTTTATGTTTCGGCCCGGAACTTTGTTGCTATCTATAAAGTAACGACTGCTTAGTCTCTTAATTCCATTTCCTCGTTCAATCAACAGAACGTTTTGTACCTTTAAAAGTATTCAAATGATTCACAAAATATTGTAGGTATAGACACAATATTCTCTTCTGTAAATATTTACAATTAACTAAATTGATAAACGTCAGACTTTTAAAATGAAAAGTAAAAATATGATAAACCGGGGGCGCTATTTCTGTTATATTACTTTTCAAAGATAAGATACAGAAATAGGCCTTTCGCATCTTCTATTTGGAAAAGTATAATTTTAATATTTACTGGCATCAACTTAAGTGTAAATTATGTAGATACACAAAAATGGACATGATTGCACTTTTGCTTCTATTGTTTCTACAGGGTGGACAAAAATCGTAAAATTTTATTAAATTATTTGCTCCTTATAAATTGGTTCAAAAATTTCAGGAAATTTATTAAAATTTATGCAAGTACTTACTTCGCTGTTTACTACAGTGTCAATCAGTGCCAACTGATACGAAAGTCGTTCATAGGTGGCTATTCTCTCGCAGCTTGAGATGAGAGTACAAAACCACGTTAAAAACAATTCCAGATCATTGGCTTTCTTTCTGTGCTAGGCTACTGATCAACTTTAATAGCGAGGAAGTCGAAAATTTTAGAAAAGTTACTGCAATCAAGAAACAATAAAAATACTGATCGAGAATTCTTATGCTGGATGTTGACTTGACAACCTTTAAGCACCCTAATTATTAAGGGTTATCTAAGTCATCAATTCAGTGGCTTTAATTCTGGACTCAGACCAAAAATTTGGGTCAAAAAAATATAAGAAGTTCCTTAAATGACCACTTAATACCCTAAACTGTTTTTATTTTTAAGAAACCCCTTGCGTAGCAATTATTCACGCTCAACCCTAAACTTTCATTTCCAAGTGTACCATAAACATTCCACAGCATGAATATAACTTTCCCTTAGATTATTATATAACTTCTCGGTTTTTATTGATAGCTTGTACCTGTTTCTTAAAACATATGTATGTATTTATTTTTGATTTATTTTTCATGTTTTGTCAATAAAGGCAGCCGCAAATCTTTTTATATTCGCCATAAATAATCAATTATTTTCTATTTGTTTTAATAAATCAAGTTCTTGGTCATGGTCGAGCAGCAGTGGTTGCTCTCAAATGGGGACCACGCAAACTAAGGTCGTTCAAACAACGATTAGAAATGGACAAGTGGTTACAACTACAACAATAAATGTAAGCTATTAATCGAAGTGCTGTATCATCCAGCTAACACTCTTAGTTTTCAGGGTCTTCCTGTTTCATCACAATCATCCGTAGGATTCAACGGGAATACGTATTGCCAAGTCGAACAACCCCAAAACTCCATGACATCAGCTAAACCTCAAGTTGCCACTTCTGCAGCGCCAGGTCAATCTAGTCAGTTCGAACAGGATTGCCTCGATGAGCACAATCGGTTGAGAGCGTTTCATGGCTGCCCGCCTTTAAAGTTGAACCGAAACTTGTGCGCTTTTGCAAATGAATGGGCAAATGTAAGCATCCGTATTTTGGGCACAGAATTATTTTTTTTTTCTAACAAACTTAACCTTGTGCTTAGAATATAGCAAATCGAAACGCCATGGAACATCGAAGAAATAACAAGTATGGCGAGAACATCTTTATGGCAGGTGGCCAAACTGTGGACGGCAGAATGGCTGTTAAAAATTGGTACGATGAGATCGCACGGTATAATTTTTCAAACCCTGGCTTTAGCAGTGGAACTGGTCACTTTACTCAAGTAGTTTGGAAAGGATCAACAGAGCTGGGAGTCGGTGTACAACAGAGGTAAAATCATATTGATTCTGAAAACTTTTTCACGTAAAAATTTTTGTATTCAATAGAGGAATGAATACATGGGTGGTAGCCAACTATAACCCTCCAGGAAATATGATGGGCGACTTTCCACAAAATGTTCCAAAGCGAATTCGATGATCGGACAGTTGAAAAGATCTTCCGAAACATAAGACTTCATTTTTATTTTATTTTTTTTTTATATTATAAATAATTTACTTTTATACACTGTTAATATCTTTATTATAATCTACATAACACTATTCGATATAAAAAATTAGCTATGAATATTGGAATATTATATAAATTAGTATACAAATTATAAATATCGTTTTGTGCTACATATCCATATCATTTAAAACTTCTTCAAAGTGTCAAATAAAAAAAAAATCTAAGATTGACCAATAAAAAAGTCGTTTTTTTTCTACTCCATAAAAAATGGTTTCGTGCTCCATCAAAAAAGGAAACTGAAGCTGTCCTTGTACAACAGATTTGTCACAAGTACGTTTTCTATTGCGATTTTTACGGCGAAAAACGTTTTTCGCTCCAGGGAAATGACACCGTCACTCTCTTTTGAGGGCCAAAATGACAGAAACAGAGTGTGTACGTGTCAAATTAATCTTATATTTGTCCGGTGGAGCCACTTTGGGATTTATTTTTTATCGTCTCCCGCTAATCTTCTTTTAGTTGCCGGTGGAGACAAAGTATAAGAGAGCGTTTGGTAGAGGACTCTTGTAATAATTTTCTCAATTAGAACTGAAATAAAACTAAACTAAAACTAAATAAATATTAAATTTTATTATACAAAGAAGTCAACGATTTTAATTTGTTACAACCAACAATATTCCTACTTATGATTTCATAATCAAATGAAAAAACCTTTGGGATGTTGCGTTCATTTGTCATTATATTCTCTGATTTTATTTGGTTGCTTAAATCATAAGTCTAAAAATCTGACTATCATGGCACGACATGGTAAAGCCGATAGGCTTTGGACAGATATCTTCACAAGATTTTTAGAAAAACTTAAATTTAATTAGATAAAATTAAATTGATAAAATTAAATTGAATAATTTGGTAAGTACCAAAGCACGAAAGTTCAATTTGAACTTATGTTCGTGAAGGGATGTATATTACCGTGACCCAGCATAATCATTAAGAAAACCAAAAATTCATGCGCGCAAACTATTTGAAGTTTATGCACATGTGCGATCAAAACGGTGTGGTTATAAAAGTCAAACGATGAACAAAGGGTCTTAACCCCTGTAATTTGATCAATGTGTTTTGCTCTGCAATCTTAACTTTACTGATGGCCTTCAGTGGGTGTTGCCAAGGCTATCGACAGAGACACATCACTTCCAACTGATATCGGGATTGCACATTACGCTGTGGCTCCACTGTCAATGCTCAATGCAATGGAAATGAACATGGCAATTGCAATGAAAAAAAAACTGGCAATTAGATTTTCAATCATTTTCACTGTGGGCATTTCATTGCCAACAAGTACAAATTCTACGAAACAAGTTCTACGAAAAAGAAAATCATAAAAGTTTTGTAATTTTCTATGTCTACGTTGTTTTCGGGTTTGTAATTTAAATTTTTATTTGTATAGAAGCCTTTGAAGCCGAAAATATTAAATTTAAGTTTCAAATGTCGTTTTCAAACTCATTGGCATGTAGATTTATGATTTATTCAAATGGAAATCAATCATTGATGGCCATTTAAAAATCAATATTGCAAAGCTAATTTCCAAAGCGTCTTCACAAGTCATGAAACAGTCAATGGAAATATTTCAATCAATTGATTGCTTTGCCCATTGCAAGTGGAGCTCCCGGGTTAAGGGCGGTATTCCCAAAGCAATATTAAATCGATTTTAAATTTGAGTAGCTCTTAGTTTTAAATTTTTGCTGTGTATTCACCAAACACTTATAGGTTGCTGTCTATGATAAATTCGAATATGAGAAAGATTAGTTACCGAACTCTTTTTCAAACATATCTGTTGTCAAATGTAAAAAAAACTTTAAACATTTTTGAATGTTCTAGTAAAGTTGGTTTAGTTTTTCGGGCAATTAGATGTAAATTTGTTTCGTACATCTCAGAAAAGTTTAGTGCTTCAATAAAATGTTTAAAATTTTGTTCGTTTTTCGTTTTTGAAAGCTTTCCCTTTTGTTCTTTGTATTTCAATTTATTTTTAAGCACAGAAATTATTTCCTGCGTGCTCACAAATGAAGAGTCGATTTAAAGGGCTGCGTTGAATGGTAGATTGGTTCAAAAATATCACTCACTGACATATTTGTTGATACGGATGCAGCACGTTTTAAATAATCACCACACACAATGTAATTTAGTTACAACTCCCCGCCCCCCAAATTGAAAAACAAAAATTCAAATAATATGTTGATAGTATTTCAGTCTACTTGAAGGAAAACAAAAGCATCAAAGCCAAATCAAAAAAACATTAACTGACCATTCTGTCACATGGTTTTTTGACAGGTCCATCCATCAGCATTACCCATTCTGCACAACTAGTAATTTAATTTCGAATTTTCGAACATAGTACCGCTCTCAACTTAATAGTGGGTGTGACTACTCGTAAGTTTTATGAGCGCTCATAAACTGACGCTAAAAACTGTTCGTGCATAGACTTACGAAGCTCATAGTTTAAGATTGCTTCGTGAATACTGCGCTTAAATAAACTTCAAAAAGTTTATGCGACCGAAAGCTTAGTTTTTAAATAAAATAAAATTCTATAATTTAAAAAAATATATATATATTTTTGGATTTTCAATTTCAAATAAGTAACTGTAACACAATTTGAAACTTTTACATTGCATAGTTTTCTACACTCATCAAATATGCTTTACCCTTTTCAGTTACACTAATTCAGCTCCTAAAAATTTACTTCGAAAAGCAGAAGAAAGATAAAGGTGGGTATGGTAAGCACGTGCACTTTCACGATGATGACTTTGAAAATAAATAATTTAAAGTTCATTATAAAATTTAAGTCTTTCTGCATTGCGTAAGAAACAGAAATTCTACCCTGACGAAGAAACAAAAGAAATAATGCAGATTTTCTTCAATGCTGTCTACAATGATAGAAAATAATTAAAGTGACGTTTGTAACTATATTTATTCCTTTTTCAGACTTTAAAATTTGATTTACTTATAAATTTATATAATGTACGTACAAGCTGATTCCACAGACAGCAAAAAAGAATCCCTCTAATGGCGCGTAATGTGGGTCTTTTCGTAAGTCGACATGCATAAGTATAAAGTTCAGAACGTTAAATGACCAAAGGATGTTTGTAGATGTTAGCTTATGAAGTTTTCAGAAAGCAGCACAGTTATTATAGCATATAAGTGCTGCTTTCTGAAAACTTCATAAGCTAACATCTATGTGCTGTGTGCGGAATAGAACGTTTGGTTACGTATACGCCAGAGTGTACATGATAGAGTTCGAACTTGTACTAACATGTGGCGCGCGAAAACCATTTATCTAGGTGATTTGATCGAGGGTGGCAAAATGTTTTCGTGCTTAAACTGTGTACAAATTTATATTTTTTACTTTTTATAAATAAGAAAAAAGACATTCAATAAAAAAAAAACATAGAACATGTAGAAAACACTTAGTTCGACCTTTAGTTCCTAATGAAGCACATTAGGTACACCAGACTTGATGCTAGATTTTGTTCAAACAAAGTGTAAACTTTGGTCGATTCGGGGGGGGGGGGGGCGATTTCACAAAATTATTGAATTTAAACCAAATTATTATTTTTTGCGTACATTTTATCTGCCGCTAAACTTGGTTATTTCTATGCTTATATTGATTTTAGTTTAAGGGGATAGACATGCAACACTTTTTAAAAGAAAAAAATTAAAAAACTTGATAAATAAATTTTTTATAGTTAATTAATGATCCATGAATGGCAACGGGAAACGGATGGAAAACAAAACGATATCGTTGAGAAGGGGAATAGGAATGGGAAGGAGAATAGGAAGAAAAATGAGACTAGGAGAGGAAAGGAGAGTAGGAAAGGAAAGGAGAACAGCAACAGGGATGGAAGGGAGTAGAGGCATGGAAAGGAGTATAGGAATGGAAGCCTAGTATAGGAACACTACGCCGGAGGTCTGGGTTCGAATCCTGCCATCGTCACCTCAAAAAAAAAAAAATTGTTCTTTTTCACGGTCCCCACCTCCGCGAGGGTTTGACAAGCCCTCCAAAGGTATCAATTGGCTTGAAAAACTTCTCAAAGTGACGTTCGGATTCGGCAAAAAATCGTAGGTCCCCTTGTGTGTGAAGAAATTAACACACACAGCATACATTGTTGAGAAGTTGGCCCTGGTTCACCTCGAACTGTTGCACCACTCTATTTATTTATTTTATAGGAATGGAAAGGGAATGAAATGAGAATAGGAATAGGAATAGAGTGTACCGCGACCCGTTACTGACGACCCGAAGTTATTACACAAGCACTGTTGCACTTACTTACTGGTTTCTACTAGCTTGTGCTTACAAGTAAAAACTTACTTTTACACATACAAAAGGCAGTAAATACTACAATTTCTAGCTTTTACTAAAAGTCGCAGTTCTTGTACTATTAATTCTTACTGGTAAGAAGCCTATGGCTAATTTTCCTGTCTAAAGTTGCGGTCACATACTGAGTAACTAGCGTCTGAGCAACTAATCTGGGAAGTGTCCAATTACTGAGCGACGTCGCTAAGCGATTTGTACAGACTTCGTCTAGGGTAGTTTGTCGTAGTTTTTTTTTATGAAAAACCGATTTATGTCAGTATTATCCTTTGATTTACTTCAGTTCGAACAAAATAACAGGACAATACCTAAACAGTTATAATTTTGTCTCACATTTTTTCTATTTCTAATTATTTGATTTTTTGTACCACATCCCACGCGAACATATTCTAAAGTTTGTACAGTGACCCCCGAGACCTACATCAAAAGTCCTTTGGGCTTTCAAGTTATTGAGGCATGAAATCGGACAGTTGAAATCAAATAACCGGTCATTATTTTCTCAATTTTAGCTATCAATTCGTCGCCCTAGACCAATTTTGGCAATACTGTTGACGTCAGAACCATCTTTGTCTCACATTATTCTATTTCTTATCATTTGCATTTTCATAACCAATTCAATAGGAGTAACTATATCAAGTTCATCATATTTTTTTTAACACGGGAAATCAATGACAATTATACCCCCAACTAATATAACCTTCTATCTGAGCTTTTTAGTTCCCAAAAAAAAAATAGAAAAAAATAGAACAAGTTTTGTTCATTCGTGACAAACCCAGCTTTTTTAGATTTAAGACTATTTTCGCGGTTGTAATACATTATTTAAACGATTAAATTCGGACCACGTTCGTTGCAACACGATCCAAACGTCGGGAAATAAATAAATATAAAGTGACGCGGTAAGCCCGAAGTAAATCCATTAAATAAACTTAGCTTTGTTAAAATATTCATTTCAAACTGGAATAGAAGATAAAAAATATTTCAAAAACGTAATTTTTATGATCCCTATTGCGTTTTGATAACAATACTGAAACCCATATCTTGGCTTAGACCATTCTAACGAACACCATTCGTTAGAAAGTCTTCAGAATATAAAAAGTCCAGAACTCACTCTTGCGGTTATCCTGTTCTTATTAAGTGCTGCCACTAACAATAGTTTCACTGTTCTGAAGATCGATCGTTAAGGACACCGAAAGCAAGTTGGCTGTTTATTGAAGTTGGCGTACCAGCAAAGTGAAGTATGATGGGTTTTCACATGATAAATAACTTAATTAACGATAAGTTTAAGAGGTATTTTGTTAGTATCCTGAAAAAACCCTATATTGATGATTTTTGTACACCAATCGAAGTCACAATTTCACATGACCGATTCTCTCGCTTGCCTCAATGAAACTTCTTCCATTCTTCTTAGTCCACTTTTTAAAAGGCAGAAGACCAATATGCCAAGTTTTTACACATCTATTTTACATTCTGAAACAATAAAGGGGTGGGTCAAATGCGACTGTCTTGAGGTCATCTTGCCCTAATCCTTAGTTTAATGGTTTTAAATTGACATATCGTCGCTAACAATTTATGGCCAGCTACTTACAGCTATTGCACTAACTATTGCAACTGTATACCTACGATGTATAAGTTGCAACAAACTTCGAAATTCTTTCTTGCGATCGTGTTGAAACCGATGAATGTCAAAATATAATACAGTAGCTAGTTTGAGGATAAATTTTTAAAAAATACATACAAAATTGTTTTGGTACGTAAAACATTCTTTAATAATTTCTTTCTAATTTCTAAATTCTTTAATATTTTTTTTTAAATATTTGAGAAATATATTTGAGAAATATATACTAGATTTAACAAGTACAGTTTTCTAAAACTATGCAATTAAATGATTTTATACGTTCAAATTATATATTGACTTTTGAAATTATCCAATCCTAGAAAACTTAAAGAGAATTGATGAATGCAATCAATAAAGCTATTTTCACTTAGAGAAATACGGATTCATTTTTATACATATTAACATATTATTTTTACACATTAACACGACTGCCAAGGACTTTAGGCGCATCAGACTATCAGAGGAGTCATCTCACCACTTCTATGGGTACTGGTAGTCAATGAGATACTTATAAGAGTAGGCGTGGGAGGGATTCACATGGTGGCTTATGCCGATGACCTTGTTTTAATGGTCCAAGGAAAATTCCTACCCACTATCAGCGAACTATTAGAGAAGGCTCTAGAGAAACTTAGCTCGTGGGAAAAGCAGTGCGGTTTGGGCGTTAAACCGAAAAAAAACCGTCCTCGTGCTGTTCACAAACAAAAGAAATATGCCGCAATTCCCTCTACCGACAGTTGAAAGAACCTGTCTTCAAATCTCCGATAGAGCATGCTACTTAGGGGTGATTCTTGACAGGAAACTAAGCTGGAAACTCAATGTTGAGGAAAGAGTAAGGCAAGCCTCGACCGCATTCTATACTTGCAGTCGCACTTTCGGGAAAAATTGGGGTCCCAGACCCTAAATTGTCCTTTGGATGTACACAGCAATTGTTAGACCTATTTTGACGTATGGGTGTTTAGTCTGGTGGCAAGCAGCTGGAAAAAAAACGAACGCTACATGACAATAATACAGAGAGCTGCATGTATTGGTACGCGATTTCAGCTATGAGAACGACACCAACCTCAGGGCTGGAGGCATTTCTCAATATGCTACCCCTCGACCTCTATATGCAAGAATCTGCTGCCAAGAGCGCCTTGAGGCTCAGTCAGTCACATGAATGGATACCAAGCTCATTTGGTCATGCGCAGGTTCTTCACAGCGTTATAGGAACCGACACCTCCTCCGACTACCTTACCTCCTACCTTGACTTCGAAAAGCCTTTTACCTGCATGTTTCCTAGCAGGGATGAGTGGGAATCGGGGGAACCGCTAAGAAATTTATCGATAGCCATATATTCAGATGGGTCAAAAATGAGCATAGGCATGGGTGCAGGTCTCTACTCTGAGAACCCACTTATAGAAAAATTAATAAAATTGCCCGATTCTTGCAGCGCCTTCCAAGCAAAGGTCCTTGCAGTCAAGGAGGCAGCCAGCCAACTGTCAATAAGGGCAATACCACAGGATGATATTACCATATTTATAGACAGCCATCAGGCAGCCATAAAAGCAATAGCTGCGACTTAAATCAAATCCGAACTTGTTTAGTGCTGTCGCAAAGAGCTAAAGGTTCTTGGCTCACAGCACAATGTAAGACTCTGCTGGGTTCTTGGCCACAGAAACTTTCGTGGCAATGAAAAAGCCGATGAGCTTGCACGACATGGATCAACATTGGATCCTCATCAAGCCCTTCAATGGATAATACCTCCACTCTGTGACCTTAGAAGGTGGGTGGAAAACAAGATCCGGATGAAAACAAATACAAGATGGACATCCTTGTCCACCTGTGAAATCTCAAGACAAATGTGGCCTAAATATGATAAGTCCCGAACTAACGCGCTCATCATGAGCAACAGGAAGACTCTGTCGTTACTAGTAGGTATACTTTCTGGCCACAATCTTTTGAGACACCATGCTATGAAACTAAATCTCGACACTGACGACATCTGCAGATGATGTGGCGATACGGATTGCTGCGAGGACACACCTCACTTTCTGTGCCACTGTCCCAGTCTTAGTCAGTTGACGAAAAGAACTTTAGGAAGCTACTTCTTCCACGACATCTCAGAACTTTCAAACGCACCACTAACATCTCTTTCCAGGTATGTTAAATCAACAAGGTGGCTCCAGGAACTCAACACGGCGTAAGAAGGAAGCGGAACATCCACACAACTAGGATTATAAATTATCATTTTAGGATGTCAATAAAGGAATAATATAAATGTGGAACACATGTGTTCATGTGAAGCACGTCTACTGTCGAACGCGTCCATCCGAAGGTAAAAATCATTCAATGACTTTTTGAACAACTTCGAATTGTACTACAAATCGCATTGCAAACCACACACATCTTCATTAGTCTATTAAAAAGATTTAGTTAAATGTTTTTTTAATAATTCGCAAAACATCAATTTTATTAAAGGTACCCTATGGATTTCAATTAAATATTGTGTGACCTACGATACATTTGTGCGATTTACCGGCAACCCATATCGCAAAGCGATAAGACTTGGAGAAAAAACAATACTGTGTGAGTTTTTAATGAAATTCTCAAAATTTCTATTCATCGTAATCAGTTTTAATTTAAACCGGTGAGGTACATATATGGTGGTTATAAGGTGCTTCAAGATGCACGCAAAGTGGGTCTTTTTTATCGAAATTCAAATAAGGTGGAAATTTTAGTCGTTAGCTTTATGTGCTTTAAATTTTTAGAATATGTTGCTGCTGTAAGGGAGCAGAGACAAGTGGAACATATCATCCAAATGTGGAGGCTAAAGCACCAGTAACTCGACAGCCCCTTCGGCCAGATGTTGAAACTAAAACATTCGAAGAAAGATGTCTTGAAGAGCACAATCGATTAAGGGCCCTTCACGGATGCCCACCTTTGAGGATGAGTCGAAGTTTGTCGGAGTATGCAGCCGAATGGGCGAAAGTAAGAGTCAATTGGATTACAAAAAGAATTAGCTCCTTTCAAATTGTTAAAAGGATTCCTCTTATCCTATAGACTCTTGCCGAACGAAATATGCTCCTGGAGTACCGAACTGAGGCGAAATTCGGTGAGAATCTTTTTGTCGCCAGAGACTACAATGTGGACGCCAGAATTGTAGTTAAAACCTGGTACGATGAGATTTGGTTGTACAATTTTTCGCAGCCTGGCTATGTTCCGGGAGTTGAGCATTTTGCGCAAGTGATCTGGAAGGATACAAAGGAACTAGGTGTTGGTGTGAGAAGGAGGTAAATAAAAAATGTTGTTTGTAATATTTGCTTAACTTTTGTTTTTATTTTTGCAGGGGAGGAAATGTATGGATCGTTGTTAACTACGCACCTAAGGGCAACATTATAGGATGTTTTGAAAGTAATATTCCAAAGACATTAGGGTAGGACACCGTAAACTCGAATAAATATCTGGCTCCTGTTTTTAAAACAGAGGCAAGTTGTTGATGTGTGCCTAAAAGAATGTTAGAACGTTGTTATCATAGCATCTTCAATTTTTTAACCTCGTGAAAGAGTTTTTGCAGCAAGCACAACTGTCTTTTGATATGGATGGAAAACACCCCTTGAGGTTATGAAAAATAAATAATTGCAAGTCCATTGAACACTAAATTTAGCACGTATTTAACTAAGTTGTCAATTGTGTACTTCGAAGACGGACGCAACGAATTTATTTTGCTCGGCTAAGACTACTGAAACTTTAATCAGAATTTTCAAAGAAACCTTGAATCCACCTCGGGCAGACGCTTGCGAGTTCATCCATCCATTTTCAAAGTTTCCTAACACAGTGTTGCTGGCTTCAACGTCACGTTTGGCAATCTTACCGTAGAACTCACTGTGGTTCGTAGCTGTGGCGGTAGTAGTAGCGGAAGTAAGAGCTGTCAAAAGTTAAAACACATGTATTCAGTGTATTGCGCACACAATGTGTGTCTATGGCGGTAGCGCGTAGCTGTGGCGGTAGCAAGAGTTGGCCAACTTTTAACTTTCGTAGCGCTACACGGTTGACAGCGCTACACGGTGGAAAGTTCAATACAAGTTAAGTAAACAATGGAGAAAAAGAACGTCGAAAAGTTTTAAGGAGAAAGCTTAGTGTTACGTAGTGTAACTACAAGCCAAGTTTTTGTTCAAGTTTACATACTGAACATTTGCTTCGTCTGACAGCTCAACAGCTCGCTGAAGATAAAAAAACGCTGAAGAAGAATAAAACCTAAATAGGCCAGAAGACAAATAACATATATTTTTCCGGAGAAGCAAAATATGTATATTTTAGGAAATGTTATTTCAAAGCGGTCGTGCCGTCCGTATTATCCTGGTTGTGAAGTTTCCTTAGAGGTCAACAACTCACGCATCTGTGTGCGCAGTTACAGGGAAAAATATACAAACGGTAGAATCCAAAGAAAAAACTTATTCGTTCAGTGTCGATTTGAATGTTTCGGCATGACATTCAGGTGATGTCAAAATGAAGACTGTCCGAGCTTAACACAAGCACCAAGTTCCTCTTCGAGTGAAAGTAGATTGTCACCTATCTTGTAAAGTACAACTGTCACGATCTCTTGAGAAATAAAAGCAATGTAACAAAGCTGTGCTGCGCCAACGTTGATTTGGCAACTTAAATTCTAAAGGCCCAAACATAATAGACTTGAGCGGGATTAATCTTATGTCGAAATACAACGAAAATCCCACTCAAGTTCTGCCAAAAGATTGTGTTGCCCATAATAGACTTAAGCAGCCGATTTGAAAATCTTAAGAGTTTTCACTGTGAACGTCTCGAGCATCACATTGCCTTGGAAATTTAAAATCAAATTTAAAAATTTTAAAAATTACGTCACTTTTTCTTTAACTTTGGATGTTTATATCTCCGAAACCAATTGTCAAATCTAAAATACGTTTAAACTTTTGAGGTAAGCGTACAATTCTTGGTATATTCCCTTCTTTCACGGATTTTTCGAAAAACGTTTAAAAATAAATATTGGCTTAAATATGACAATGAGTGAACTAATGACAAGCAAAAACAAAACTCTAAGCCAACACAAGTTAACGAAAACCTTACGAAACCCAGCATAAGGCTATTGTGGTCGTGGCATACGAATCGCGTGTAATGGGACAATTCGATAAGCCGACTTAAGCTCTTCAAAGTCTATTATGGTTGGGCCTTAAGTCTTATCGCACATATGACACTTTTAGTCACGCAACGATTTGATTTCCTTTTTTTGTCCTATGAGCTAGTAATGCGCACACATGCGCAAGCGGCACGAAACCAGTTTGTGGCAATTGTTAAATCTGTGTTTTGTCACAGATTTTTTAATTGCTTGTTCTCATAAATTACTTTTTTCACACATACTGCTTTGGTTTTGAATGCTGCCATGAAACTTTTTAATTTCTTTCACGCCGGCGACATTCTAGAGAGTAAACAGTTGAACATTTCATCAGAGTTTGTGTGTAGGTACCGTTGCGAATTGAAGAGGTTGTTCATGAGAGCGCTGCTTTTGTGGATTGTGAGTAAACTATTGATGCTTTAAAAAATTGCTAGTGTGCTATAGGCCTTACACATTCAATTCAACTACCACAACGGTGCTTCGACCATCCGACGTATTTTACAAAAGAAATTTGTGAGTTAAGCAAAAAAACTCCACACGATGAGTTATTAGTTGTGTTTTGTTATTTCTGGAATTGTTGACTTTCGCGATGGTTTGTGTTCTTGTTAATTTTTTGTCATTTTCTATGGGTTTAATGGTCTTTCGAATGGTATACTTATAACGCGGTTGCAAAGTAAAAGGAACGTAACGGGATAAAGCAAACGAAAACGCGACTTTGGGATATAAAATCTGGCCACAATGAGTGTCCGTGTCTGTGTCGTTACGTACAACTCACAACTCAGTTTAATACACGAACTTTGCTATGGAAAGTGTCCCATACAAAAAGTGCGCGAAGAACGTCACTTCACTTATATGAACGTGTATATTTCTCTTTACCGTGCAATATTGGACTCACTTGTGTATGTACCGCACTGTGACGGACTCAACGATTTCATTGGGCCACAGGCTTAAATGTATTCTGCCCCAAACCATTCTGCTAGCATAACGACCCTTTTGTGTAGGTATTAGTGCAGCACCAGCCTGGTTGTGACATTCATTATTTCAAAGGCCAACCCCATAGAATACATAACGTGGGTCATAATGTGGAAGTACTCAAGTTACCAGTGCCTCGACATTGTGAGCCTTTAACCACTCAGTTAAATACAAACGTTTTTATGGGCAATAACGTACGTCACGCACTCTTTCTATGGGGCAGCCGCTTAACATCAAAAGCATACTGAATTGTCACTTCAATTTGTCAAAGTTTTCACGAAAACGCGAAAAAGTTTAGCAAAAACCGCGAAAAATTTCCTCACGCTTTTTCCTATTTATGTATCCAATGGTTTTTGGTAGTTTTTGTTCAAGACTATCTACTGTGAACGTCACGTGAGTTGCACTTTGCCTTGACAATTTTCAAAATCAAATTTTTTAAGAATGTCGCTTTTACCTCAGCTTTTGACATTTTTTGTTTACCGTTTTGCAGTCAGCGTACAATATACTTATTTTTCAATATACTTACTTAATTGTAGTGCCATTCTAACATCCTCCCTTTTTTCATGGATCTTAAAAATTATTTTTAAAAACAAACGCGGTCTTAATTATGGCAGTTGATGAGCCAATGACAAGCAAAAACGAAAACTAGTCGACGTTCAGCGAGTTAGTTTGAATGGCTAAGCAAATTGTGTTAACTTTTTGCTCAAAACTCAGTTTCTGAATGGTCTAGAGCATTTTAGACGAAGCAAAAATATGTAGATAACAGGGACAAATACAACAGAGGTCTTTAAAACGACCAGACGTTTTGTAATCCTCAGATGTCATTGTATCGCGAAAGGGCGTTTGTTTTATTATTGCTTTAATTTATTGTTCCTTTTAGAACTGTCAACAAAGCGATATCTTTTCTCGATAAACGATATCTAAAATAAAAGCACTTTTGCCTCCGGAGTCCGGATGCGACGTTACACAATGTTTGCCATTTAAAGTTGACAAAGAATGTTCCAACACGCAGCAGTAATCCGTCACTCTTGGCCGTGACTTATCTAGCCGATAAAACTCACCATGAACTAGAAACCTCTTACAACACAATACTATATCAATCGTTTGATACTTCAAAAAATGTTGACAAATATCAGAAAATGCAGACTCGTCATCGTCACCACCACCGCAAGCACAAAGCCCATTAACCAGTGCAGATTAGCCCATTGACACTTTCCGACTCGACAATGAATTCCCCACATTTTTCATTAGAAGCACCACTATACCAGCGGAGATTATTGAACGTTGTCTTATCAGTATAAGAACCGATAAGTGTGTACTTGAACAAGATAAGGATTCCACACAAGTAATTAGTTTACGGCACTAGACCCATAGTCAGTTGAAAGCTAGCCATGAGAGGTGCGTTGCTGCAGATTCTGCGAAATGCGTATTGGGTGAGTGTGGTGAATTGCAAGACGATATTGTTTATTTCAACACGTTTTCTTGCTTTAGAATCTGCTGCCTGTTTGATGATGAGGAACGCTTAAGATTTGTTAAAAGCAGAGCAACAGTCATCGAGATGCAAACAGGACCGCCTTTAACAGAACAGCCACGACGTGGTGAGTCCATTCAATTGGAGAGAATCACTAAAAAGGCGACAGCCCAGCAAGTGGCAAACAGGATCAACAAGGAATCGAATATGAATGAATCTTCATTTGCAGCATCACTCACCACACCAGCCGTTGAACTCATCACACCGTCAAGCTTACCTCTGGCACACTTAAGCCCGTGCATAAGTGCAACGTCAAATTTTAATTACATCGCAAGAAGTGGTGAACAGACAAATATGACATTTGATCAGGTAGAACCTGGCCACTTTACAGGCACCTATAAGGGAAGTCAATTCACCATAATCGACGAAGTGCTTCATTCGGCGTATGGCGACTTCGGTCAGAAGGACAAGGATTTGATATTGAAAAACTATTCGCAAGCAGTATTAGCCAGGCAGCAAGGTATGTTAGGCATAGAGGCAAGGATTCTTGATGCGCTGAACCGACCAGTTCCTCCGATGAACATTCGGCAACTCAGTGAACTCACCACAGCAGCGGGATCAAAAATAAATGTGAATTTCACCGCAGAAAATGGTGAAAAATGCAAGTTGACATTCAAGCAAATCAAACCGGGACTCTTTCGCGGCAAATGCAATGACATAGAATTCTCAATAGCGAATGGGCAGGTTCTGCCGCTAGGTGGCTCTGATAAAGGACTTAACAAGGAGCTTATATTAAGCACATTTCACAGAGCAATGCTGGGAATGCAGCAGACCACTCTGGGATTACAGCATGGAGAGTGGGCAATAGAGGCAAAGCTACCTGGCAGTCAGCTCAATCCAATGGAACTGCTGAAAGCTGCTTGCCCCGAAAGAAGAATTCTATTTGAGACTGAAAGCCTAAGAGTTCACAATGAATATCGAAAAATTCATGGAGTGCCACCATTGACTCACAGTGAGTACCTTTGCGAAATGGCCAGGGAGTGGGCAGAGGTTTGTTTTTAGCCACAACATTTTGAGTTATTTTTTTAAGATTAAGTTCCTTCTCCAGCACCTAGCATTGAAGGACACATCCTACCGTCGACCGAACAATGAGTATGGTGAGAACTTGTACTACTCCCATGGGTTAAGTTTAGATGCGCGCAAGGCTGTCACTGCATGGTATGATGAGATAAACCTTTACGACTTCAATGACCCGCAACTGTCAAAGGACACTGGGCATTTTACACAGCTGGTGTGGAGAGACACTAAAGAGATGGGTACTGGCATAGCGCAATTGTAAGGGGCTTAAATTAGTTTTTGCTTTGAGTTTCTGTTGAACTTTCTTGATTTTTTCAGAGGAGACAAAGTGTGGGTATGCTGCTACTACCATCCTCCAGGAAACAACAGGTTCAAGTTTAGTGAAGAACTTGTACCACGTCCAAGGAAAACATCATAAAAGTGACGACTTTGGTGACAAAGCTAAATCAACGAATTTTTAGGCCTAGCTATAATGAAATTAAATTTAAGATTAAATTAAGGTTTAAACAAAACTATTCATAAAGTCGCCGAAATTTACCCTAAGAATTTTGCATTTTGCTCAAACGCATAATGAGACAACTTTTGTTGGTACAACGATTTCCGCCTCCTTAAAACCTGGTGACAGATTTTTAAATTGCCACTTTTCTGAACTTATTTCAATGTCGAAAACGTTTTAAGTTCAATGATCCAAATGTCAAAAAGCTGAAAACTCTGACTCTGAGCGTATTGAATAAATGGAGTCCTACATTAAACGAAGGGAGGAGTTAAAGGAGAGAAGTTAACTAATATTCTAACGGTGAAGACATTTAGTTTTGATTAAAGATTTACAAACAGATTTTTTTTTTTTAAAGATCATTTTGGTCTTGAAGCCCAGTTGTTTTGCCGACGTGTGCTTTGTTCAACAATCATGGCTTTTTGATACTCTTATTCAGAGGTTGTCGACATGATTGTCCATCCAGGCATTCGATCCAAATGTCATTTTCGTTTGTGTGCTTTGACATTTTTGACATTTTGAATATATTATGAAGTTGGGAGTTTCTTATACGAATTTACAAAAAAACCTAAAACGACCAAAGGGCTTTAATCATAATCGGATGAGGGTAACAACGGTCGTTACTGGCCTTAAGACAGCTTGAATAAATATACATAATTTGAAAAGTGATTATCACAGCAATATCGTTGCTCCATTTTATTTGCAATAATTTTGACATAAGCCTTCGAGCTCGTACTCTATCGTGAACACTATTTTCCTTTGACACATTTTATAATGACAGGGCGTGGAACGAATTCATCATTAAACTTTCCACTGTAATTCCCTGGCGGATGATAGTTGCAACACACCCATAATTTGTCTCCACTGCAATGAGAATTTAATGTCAATATTTTCCATTTACAAATAATTCTACCTCAGTGCACTCACATTTGGGCCACTCCAGTGCCGACCTCTCTGGTGTCTTTCCATACCAACTGCGTAAAGTGGCCGGTCTCCTTGGAAAATCCTGGATTATTGTAGTCGTATAAATCAATTTCATCGTACCATGCCTTCACGGCACTCCGGGCACAGACAAGCATTCCATCAGAGTAGTACAAGTTCTCACCATATTCATTTTTCGGTCTGTGATAAAAGGCATCCTTCAGAGCAAGATGCTGTAATAAGAAAAACAGAACTCATCATTTATGCTGTTGAAATGCTCAAGGCTAGATCAATTTGCTTTACCTGTGCCCATTCCCTGGCCACTTGACAAAGGAACTCATTGTTGACGAGTGGTGCCACCCCATGCATCTTTCTAAACTCGTTGTGAGCCTTCAGGCTTTCACTTTCAAATAAAGCATACCGATCGGGTCCCACGAGTTCTAACTTTTCGATTGGGCTCAACTGCTTCCTGGCAACTCTCCTAGGTTTCGCGGAATGAAAATAGTATTTATTTCCAGCTTTGTCAGTCTCATCAAGCGAAATTATATACTCATCCAGTCGTTTGGCAAGTGGTAGTTCATTGTTATCCTGTTTCTCATAGGTCTTCGGATCCTCGTATATGATTGCCGTTGGTGTGAATGTAGTCTGTTGCAGCATTGGCTCGGTTAAAATACCATCGGATAAAAACGTTTTATTGGGCTTATTATGGATGTCTTCTTTAACCACCGCTGGCTCGCTGGGTCGAGTAACAGCTCCGGCATCGAGGATGCTTATGCGTTTGCCAAGGTTCAGAGATCGCATCCTCTTTAAAGTCTCCTGACCCACTGCTAGGTCTTGTTTGTTGTTCATTCCAGTGAAATTCATCCCTAGTAGGCCTACTTTTGTTCTGGAAATGTCTGCCTTAAAAGCTGCCATGCCTTGTTTCATACCCAACATCCCCTTTTGCATTCCCAGTACTGATTTGTTAAAGTACATCAGTATAAGTTCCTTGTCGACATCATTGCCAGCTCCATCTGACATAAGGACCTGACCGTTTAAAATTGAAAATTCCTTGCCATTGTAGACTCCCCGAAAGTGTCCTGGTTGTACTAGAGTAAAGGTTATCTGAGCCGGCTCACCATCATTTCCCATAAAATTTACATGCACATTCGATCCAGCTGGTAACTCAGTTTGTTGTCCAGGTACAAATCCCATTAGACCAGCTTGCATACCCTTCATGCCCCGCTCCATTCCCGCCATTGCTTCAGCGTAGACTTTTAATATCATCTCCTTGTCGGCACAGGTGTACACGCCATCTGTTGACTGAAGCTGTCCATTAAGGATTGTGAATGTACTGCCTTTATAAGAGCCCGCAAAGCGGCCTGGTGCGATCTTTTCATATCCTAGCGGGTTTTCACCCACGTTTGTGCAGAAATTGAAATCTGACCTTGAGCTGTCAAATTGTGCATCTCGAGAACTTGACTGATTCGCTTTCGCTTGATTAAGCCGTGTGATTAGTTGCTGATATCTTGATGAGCTGTCAACTGGTGGTTGAGGAGAAGTTGGAAGTGGGACATAATTGCTAAAGGGCTGACGGGGAATCGATTTGTCTACATGGCCAGGTTGATGTGCGCGATTGATGCCTCGCTCTATTTCCGCCATTGCCTCTGCGTAGACTTGTAATATCATCTCCTTATCGGCAGAGGTGTACACGCCATCTGCTGATTGAAGCTGCCCATTAAGAATTGTGAAATGACTGCCCTTGTAGGTGCCCGCAAAGCGGCCTGGTGCGATCCTATCATACCTTAGTAGGTTTTCACCAACGTTGGTGCTAAAATTGAGATCTGAATTCGAGCTGTCAAACTGTGCACCTTGAGCATATGACTGCTTTGCTTGATTTAGCCGTGTGATGAATTTTTGATATTCTGACGAGCTGTCAACCACTACCTTAGGGGAAGTTGGACTTGGAACAGAGTCGCTGAAGGTCTGACCGGAAACCGATTGTTCTACATGGTCTGGTTGACCAGCGTTTATATTAACATTTGAAGTCTTTGGTAGTGGAACCGGGGCTTGTACCATTTCAAGTTCATCTTCCGGAGCGGAGAACTTGTTAACAGAATCTTTGGTGATCCCATTAAACTGATCCGATTCGATAGACCTTGGCTGCTCGGTCACAACTGGAACTATAGGAGGAATATTAACATTGTTCCCGAAAGTGTTTCCACTTTCCACTCTTTTTGTTTTTTCATCTTCGTCAAAAGAACAACAGCATCTAAAAAAAATATCTTTTGAAACGCACTTTCAGCTAATTTTCGACTGAACTCACCTGAAGTGCATTTTAGTAAAGTCACAATCACTTTGCACCTTTCATGGTTAATTAAGAACTGACTACATACACGAAATTTCGAATTGAAATGTTCTTATCACGACTAATCATATTTCTATAGCTCTCTTTACTGATAAGAGTAACGCGATATAAATCGATAGAAGACTGTAAAGTACCTAACGTTTGTTTTAAAAACACCGGAAACTCTTCGAAAAATTCGTCATTTAGCACCATCCGACCTAATCTTTATTGTTATTGTTTACGGTCTATACGTGTGTTGCTTGAATTCAGCATAGATTTATTTTTGCGTGCAAAAGAATCGATTGTGCTTTAAAATCGTTATAAAGGCGATGAATTTTTACTATAGGGGGTGAGGTTGCGAAAAGAACCTCTTCTTCCCTCGCTAAAAAATACGCCGGAAGTCATGGGAACCGGAAATTGAAGGTGTTGTGCTTTGAAGAATATCAAACGATCAGCTTTGTCCAACATGATCATCTATATTTCTATATCTATATATTGGGGATAAAAGGGAAATTCCAACACTTCAAAATTCCTTCTTGAGGTTGGAATAATGTAGGGCGGCTAACAATAATGTTCAAAAGATAGCGACATTTGGCTAATTTAAGCAGTCCACGAAAAATGTTTGGAATAGCAAGACGATTTTAATATGTATTTTACACTAAATATCAGGGAACCAAAAAAAGTAAGGTGGGAAAATCATTTTTATGAGATTGCATGCTGATAACAGCAACAGTACGCTGCTGAGGTCTGATATAGATACTGGCAACATCACGATGATAGAATTTTGCCGGCGTGTTTTCGGATTAGAGCACGACACACGGCACTAGACATGTCCAATGGGGACTTAGGAGTCAGTGAGGGCAACAAAGAAGATTTCTGCAGCTGTCTCTTGATGCTGTAATCGATTCAACTTTATGTGATACCGTTATTTTTATGGAGTAAATGGCAAGAATACGAAACGTAAGGAACCACGAAGGGGCTCAAGGCTCAATTACATTATGATATTCGGGAACATAAAATAAGCAACTGCTAGCTATGACTCATTAGGATTTTTTTCGCTCCTGTGAAGCCTATAGTTTCAGTATAGACAAGTTGCCAAAATTAAGTCATATCAAGAGAGGAGATCATCGCCCATAGTTGTTATGAGATCTTCACCACAGTGCAATCCGTGAATCCCCAGCGCAACAAAAAAGTCCCGAAAGCAAACGCGTTGCATTATGCCCACTTTAGAAGAATGGCGTTGCCTACCCTAGTATAGATACCCCACTGACGCTTATACCCATTGACATGATTATCGCTAGGGCCCAACTTCATTATGGTTCCATGATGGACCCATTCAAACACGTCGAAATCGATGTTCTGTTTGGTACCCGTGGCCAAATTTGGAAACACTGTCAATGGGAAATTCAATGGGGGATGCTGCTTCAGCAACACACCACCAGTACCAAAAAACAACACAATCGGTACCATTTTTGTCGCGGGTTTTAGTATAAGCGGAGACACCAACTAGCAGTCCATATATGTATATACATATCTCAATGCTCATACCATTTTGCTCGCCTGGTATAACCGTGGTATACCCCCTGACCTGGCTCATTTCCATACCATGGTATCAATGTCTACATGAGTGTCACAGGTTCAACACTTTCCCAAATACACGTGTCCAACAGTCAAGTCTCCACTCGCATGTACAGTACTCCCTCCTGAAAAATGCCTGTCCCCCAGGCAAAAAGCGAATCGCTTTTAAGGCTGGTTCCCGAAGTAACCTTGGCTTCGGCTTCGCCCCGTTATTGGGTGTCCCCATAGGCGATAGATTTATCGCGTACTGTAAGGTGTGCTATATAACCATCGCATATTCAACTTCGGGCATGTAAAAGTTTTGCCCACAAGCTGAAGTTGATGAATTTACTCATACTCTGACATTTGTTTAGAAATGTGAATAAATTCATCAATTCATTTTCATGCAATTCCGTTTTGGTGCTTTTACATCAGCTGATCACGTAAAGTAAATTGTTGTTGCATCTTTTCACACGTATTCACAGACACGGAAATTTTAAGCTTTAAGAATAAATTTAATAAAGAAATTAAAAGACGGACGCAAGTTGCATATCTAGTAATTCAGTAATTTAAGTTTTAAGGCTATTTTACAAAGAAGCGTTGTCGTTTACTTTGTCTCGTTACCTTCCCATTGCTTTACAACCGCGTTGAAAATACACCCTTCGAAAAGCGATTAAAAATCATAGAAAATACCAACAAATCAACAAGAACACAAACACAAAGCCAACAATTCCAGGTTCACAGAAACTTTTACTTTTTACTCTTAAACTTTTTTACGTAAAAAAAAACGTAACGACGGATGGTCAAAGCAACGTTGTGGTAGGTCCGATTGAATAATTTAATGTGTTAGAAAGTTGTCAAATCAACGTTTTCGCAACGCAACGCAGCTTTGTGACTTACCTACACGTGAGAAAATGATGAGTTATTGTTGTTGTGTTGTTTGAATTATTTTGTTGATTTCAATTCAATTCAATTGTAGATTCAATTCATTCTTAAAAAGAGGTAGGGAAATTTACGTTTTTAGGCGTTTCCAAGCACAATTTCGACTCAACTCAACTCGCAAAGCGTAATCGTGTCGAGTCAAACCGCATTTCCATGCATTTAAAGCCACGTTAAACTCTGCATGGAAACGTGATATAGTTTTCCGGTGTTTTTCTATTTAAATTTTAAAAATTATAATTTAATTTTTTTAAATGAGGTCTTAATACCTACCATTACCAACAATGCAAAAGGACAGTGTTGCCGAATTTCATGATTTATATGATTATCATGATCTTGTCTCGAATCATGAAATCTTGAGTTATTAGAGAAAATCATGATTTTTTTTACTTTTATTTGTCCTTAAAACACTGGATCTATTCTACCCAGCTCCGAAAATTTCAAAGCAAACATAACTTTTTGCCATTCTGTTTGTTTTAAAAACTTAAAACTCTTCGATTAGAAATGAGAACTTTCAAAAAGTTTTTGGGACTCTGACTGACCGTGTGATGCAGACAACAAGCTCCGTTTGCAATAAGCGTTCCAGCCATTGATCAGGTATAATGAGATAGTCATCTTCGCTGGGGTGCCTCTTTTTGCCCCCAAGCTCGATTTTCGGCTCTCTAGGGAAAATGCTGCCAGCTATCATGATTGTGTTAGTGGGTGCAAAAAATGCTACTTTATTGGGTGCAAAAAAAAATTCACTAACACAGTCAACCAAGCTGGGAGCAAGATTTGTGCGTCCAGGGCCAAAATGAGTGCGCTTGGTGCAGCTCATTTTGGGTTTTGAGTGCGTTTCAGGCTACACATTTTAGATATCGACTGCGTTTCAGGTCATCATGTCGAGGATCGCATGAGGTGAATTCGTGGCAATCGTTCGGAGTTTTGATTCAGATTTCCTTGCAGACAAGTTGACTTTTCCGAATCCCGTGCAAGAAAGTTTGACTTCTCATTTCAAATAAGAATTTATTTATTATATTTTTAATGCTGCATTGTTCGCTTTCATGGAAAAGAAAGAAACGAATAAATTGATTGCGAAAAACGATGAAATCTTTGTTTGTGCAAGCAATATAAAATATTAGAATGATACACAAATCACTCTCGTTCAGCATTTAAACCAGAAATGCTACGTTTATTATTTGCCTAAGATAAATTGGTAAATTGATAAATAGTTTGCACAAGATAAATTGGCCTTTATTTAACCTACAACTAACTGTAAACGCTAACAGCATTTGTTCATTCCTTCAAACGAAATGAAATACTTCGCCGGGTTTGTCCAATGAATGCCGATGACAACTAAAGGGCACAGCATATAAAATACTGGTGTCTAGAATGGGAACTGGTCTTTGGGTAAATATTACTCTTGTTTAAAAGATCACCTTTTCTGTTGGTTAGATCTGTTTCACTCTGTATTGCTCTAAAATTCTAGTGACCTTGTCAGTGACACCTTAAATATACTGGTAAAAAATTTACAGTCCTTTAATTTCTTGTAAAAGATATATTTGAACAAAGACCTAGGATCATCTGAGAGAAATACAGAAGAACGAATAGCTCGTCTGTTGATGAGCTTGAATACACTTTGAACCAATGAGGTAAAATTAAACGCTTCGTAAATCCGTGTTGTCACAAGGAACAGAACGGGGGAAAAAACAGATTTTCATACATTAGCAACGCAAAAAGCATTCAGCGAATTAAGGTTTCAGTTGCTGATGTATGAGATTCTGTTTCTGTTTCTGTTTCTTGTTACAACGCAGCCTTACTGTGCTACTTTTACTTTACACCAGCACTGCAATCATATCCACTGTATAGTAATATAATTGCATTCATCGAAACAAAAATAGCTAGTAACCGCAGTCCAGTAAACCGGCTTCTTCAATTTCCAGATGATGTTTAAGAAATCAAATATAATGGATTAGATGTCAAAATTTCAAACTATTGGAAGAGCTTATAATATACAAAATCTCTTGCTTTTAACTTTTCTTTTGTAAAGCTTAAGAAATTTTTAAAATTTGTACCTTCTGAAGTTATTTGAATTTCCATAATGAAATAAAAATACATTTGCAAATAAATAATTTGACTTGATTTCAATCATGCCACCAATTTTATTTGCAATAATTCGCAAATAGCTAAATAATTTTTTTTATTTAAATAACATTTTATTAACAAACAATCCCTGCTATTCAAATAAAAATTATTCATGTGTCATGGAAATTTTTATTAAAAATTAAACTGAAGTACATTTTTCTCAATTTTGTGTGCAATCGCGAAAAATTTCTTTTTTTGTGATGGGATCTGTAATTTGTTTCATGTGAATAAAAACGTTATCCGTGTCTAGACCCTACGTTTGTTCCTTTTATTTCTTGTCGACTTGAGACGTCAATTTATTTATTTGGATTACTTTTTATAATTGGATAAATGAACTAGTAATAATTAAAACGAACTTAGAAACTATTCATGAAATCATTCGAAAACAAAAAAAAAATTGAGGGAAAAAACTCCTTATTCTAAACATTGTCACAATGTCTAAACAAACAACGTCAATTTATTTATTTGGATTACTATTTATAATTGGATAAATGAACTAGTAATAATTAAAACGAACTATTGAAACTATTCATGAAATCGTTGGAAAAGAAAAAAAAATTGAGGGGAAAAACTCCTTATTCTAAACATTGATCTAAAAGTCAACAGAGTATTGTTTAAATGTGCCTATTCATTTATAAAAAAACTGTTTTCAAAATGTGTTTCGGACAACTGAAAAATTTATCAAATTCTTTTTGCAACTAATTTTTATAAGAAGTTTAGACCAGAAAGTCTCACGTAATTTTTTTTATAAGAAAACGCATTAATTAATAAAATTTATGCACACAATCAAATAGCTTGATTGTTTATTTTTAAGAAAAAATAAGCAAAAAGGAAAAGAAACTCCCTATAGCAAAGATTTCCACCTCCTATTCCCACCTCAATTGTGCTGAACTCTTCCTTTGCAGCAAACCAGAATCAAATGTCTTTTGACATTTGTGTAGTGTAATCAAAACAAATTCGATTTTCAGTTGACCCGTTCTGCATGGCAAAAATTTATTCCTAATGGGCACTCGCTTGGACGACAGATTTTTCCTTTACTAAGAAGATAATATTATTTGTAAAAAAAAAAAACCAAAAGAGAATGGAGGCTGAATTCTTTGCTTATATTTTTTGAATGACTGTGAGGGCAAATTATCTCAGCTTCCGCCATTTTTAAATGGATTCACTGAACACTTCCATTGCTTACTTCACATGCATTCACAGACAGGGTCTAGAGAGAGATCCCGTTACTTTTTTTTGCGGGTGTTTCAGGCAAGGGGATTGCAAATTGCCTATCTCATTATATCTGATCAGTGTCCAGAAGTGTTTGGTTCGGAAACCAATAAAGTAGTAAACAAATTTTTAATTAAAATTATTCATGATAGTTTTGTTTCTTTTTTTATCAGACAAAAAATATATTTTTCATCTATGGAAAAACTTTGTTATAGAGAAATATAAAAATAAAATAATATAGAAATATTTTCATAAAAAAGGTAGGTTTAATTTAAATTCTAATTGAATAACAATGAAACAAATATTTTCCTGACATCCTGTGAATTTTAAGCACAAGTTACTTAATAACTAGATATTTAACTAAAGCGTTCCTTTCCCCCCAAAACCCATTTGTTTATTTGTTGTTGTTGTTTTGAGTTCCGTGTCGGTGAATACGTGTGAGAAAAGTAAGCAAAAATTTGAGAGCCCGCCAAAATAGCGATGTGAATTCCACACTGACATTTGAAAAATTTAAATACATATCTTAAAAAAGTCATAAAAGATAACACACAAGTCATTAAAGTCAAAATGACAATTCTGTTTTAATTTTGCCCACACTTGGGGTGAGCCTACATTGAGACTACAAAATCGTAAAATTTAGTTCATTTGAATGTGCCTGGAAATACTGGAGTGTTTATGACGTAATTGGATATTTTTACGAATTTGGTCTTTTTTTCAATATAGTTCGGGTCACAAATTACTTAATAACTAAATATTCAACTTGTGCGTCCCCCTTCCCCCAAAACCTATTTGTTTATTTGTTGTTTATGCTTTTCGGTTTTGTGACGGTGAATGCGTGTGAGACGCTTATTATTATTATTACGCAGTTGGGCTTTTCTTTTCTCCAGAATCGTTCATGTGTTATTGATGTTCAGTTTTTAATTATGTAGGAATGCAGAAAATATTAGTTATTCAGCAAAACAAGAGCAACAGTTAGGAAACAATCGAGAAAACTTCCATTTTAGGAAAAGGCTTATGATTTTTACTTGCGTAAAATATTAAGCGTTCCCAAATTTAAGAAAAATTAAGAAGTTTAGAAGCATTAAAAATAGCTTTCATTGGATTGCATCACTGAAACTTTTTTTACTTGTGATTAAATTTGTTTGTTTAATGAATGCTTCTTTTGGTGTCAATCTCTATTGTTACCTACAAAAATATACATAAACATTTTTCTTTCGACTACTTTGCTATTTCACTGACAGAAATCAATTTCAATGTGCTACTGATTTTTTTTACGAAATGGGTTCACTCAAAAGTGCATTATTCTTCTGTTCTCACTTGCCAATTTGACTTTTAATGCTCAACTCTAATCTCAAATGCATGCAATAATATCGACTTGGAAGGATAAGGATGACAATTATATCATTATATTGATTTGTTCGAATAATGAATTCAAATTATAGCTATAATAAAAATAATAAAAGTGCCTTTGAACCTTTCTAATGACTTTTACTTTTTAATATACTAACGATTGATTTCGTCAAAACATGTAGAAAACATTTTATTGGTGCTTAACCGTAAATTTTGCTTTTTAAAGCTTTAATCCGGTAACATAAAACACAAACTTATCAGAGGCACAGGCATTTAGGCAGTAAAGAATTAGTTTCATTTGCGCTTTTTGTATTTTGTTTTTAACTATATATGAAAATATTTAGAAGGCATTTGAAATACATAGTGTATAACTGGAATACAATTAAGATAAAAATGATTTTAAGGTCTCTAGCAAAACAACATTAATGTAGCACGACCCATTATGTGGCGACTTCCAGATATTGGAATTTGTTACAATTTTTGTCCGGTAGACGGAGCAAAAAGCTGATTCCGCCATGTTTTCGTGGTGAATCACTTGAACTTCGTGGTGAATCTCTTCAAGTGTGGAATACATTGACAAAATGTGAGAGTATGCGTAGTTTTCCATTTATATCCATGGCAACAGCTTGTAGTCTAGTTTAGCAGCATGTACTTGCTGAAAGTCAGCAATATGGCAATACACAACAGATCGGAGTGAACCTGGGCTTCAACGAACAAGTTGGTCCAAGTGAAAAAGGGCTTCAACTTTTTCTGAAAATTTATTTTTCTGCCAATTTTTTTCTGAAAATCATGATAAAAATCATGATATTTTTAATTTTCAATCGGCAGCAGTGCAAAAGGATGCACTGCACTGTTTAGTTTATAACGACCGGTAAATTTTACACTTTCTGCATCTTATTGAATAAACATTTCAGAGGGAATAAATATAATTTTAATCTAAAAAAAGGCACAACGAACATGATTTCGGAAGTAAGACACCCCCACTTAGTTACTCCAGAGTTGAAAATAACAAAGGCAATCCCGAGTGACTGTCGTACCGGGCCACAGCTTTCGGTTGAGATTTTGGCATCCATCTAGGTATGACGAAAAAAAAGGTTACGTCCTACTAAAGTTTGACTCCAACCAGAAGGCATATTCTGCAGAAGGAAGCCCAAGTCTGAAACTTTCAACCGGCTCGACGGGAATTGCTGTAAAACTAGGGTGCAAAATTTTCACAGCAGGTACGACCTCATTTTCATTCAAGACCATTTAAGCGAAAAAATACGTATTTTTCTTTCAAAAACATAGATTAAAAATTTATGTTTAATACAAAAGGCTTTAGTTTTTATTCGCATTTTCTATGAGAAGTTCCTCCGCACTATTAAATGTTGCCATGATTTCCAGTTTTACCTTGTTTTTATCACGCAACGGTAGCTTTCTGATCTTGCTTAGCATTGTTTTGCAGAATAAGTCGTCGTCTTCATCGTTAGACACAGGATGATACAATTCATCGGAGTCGCTGAGGAACTGCTGCACAAACTTCAACGTTTTTGTTAATTCATCTGTGACCGCGGTGTCAGCATGGAATGGACTTGAGTTAGCGAAATGTTGATTGGAAAAGTGTGTCTGAATCGGGATTAACGGCAAAGCTTCATCATAGCCGGTCACATCGTTTTGACCTGCAGCCGCCTCTGCCTTCTTTTTGCATTGTTCAATATATCTGCAAAGTGGAAAATTTCATTAAACTGGTACAATGGCAGCATCGTTTTCTTTGCTTCACAAAAACACTTACGGCATAACTGTATCCCGCAAAAAGTCGAGTCTTGAGAAGTATTGCCACTTTGGTAAATTATCTTCTTCCTGATCCGGTTCCTTGGCATTAAAGGTTAATTTTCTTAATTCCCTTCTGTAGACATCTCGCAAGGAGTACCACTTTCTCCTGCATTGATGGGCTTTGAGAATTGTATTGCTCCACATAAAGGATAACAAGAATCGTGCTGTTTACAACTTTACCTGTTACTCCGAATTGGGCCGATATTGCCTCCCAGTGCTCAGTTTTGGTTTGTGTATCCTTGTAGCATGGGTCCAACGTATTCCAGAGTAATTCTCTTGGCCTGACTGCGTCGATGAACTTGATAATGTCGATTTCAGAAGTCATTTTAAAAATATAAATTATTTTAGATTGTTTATAAAAATACAATCTTAAACTTTGCACCAAAAAAAGATAAATTAAAACAAAAAAAGCATTTTGTTTTGTAGCACACACATTTTTATGCATAATGAGAACTGTCATACGACAACTGCAACTTAATGGACGGCCCACACTGTCGAATAATTCATACAAGGTGCAATCTTTACTTGAATCATCACAAATTACTGAATAACTAGATTTTCAACTTGCGTCCCTCTTATATGGTTTTCACACCAAGCCAGAATCTAGATTCAGAGTACAAAAATCCCAAATCTAATTAAAATTTATTAGATTTCCCATACATTTGTAGAATTCAGAATCTAGATTCCCACAAAATCGAATACAAATGTAATAGATTGTATTCGATTTTGTGGTAATCATAGGAAAATAAAAGCAAACACACTTTTTAAATTTAATCAAAAGAAGACATGAGAGCCGATGAAGTTTGCTTATAAAACAAAAAGGAGGAATATTTTCGTTTTTTTTATACTATTTTGTGCGGTTATTTTCATGTATTCTTCAAGGCTTCTTTAGTTGTCCACAATTGTTTTTTACTTATTTTAAGGTGTTTAACTTGATCGAAAAGCCAACAAAATCTAGATTATTTTCGCAGTGTGAAAGGGCCAATTCGATTTTGAAGTCGAATTGCTCAGAATCTAGATTCTGGCTTCGGTTTAAAGACGGTATTACCCTCCAACACCCATTTGTTTACGTTTTTTATAAAGCTTTTAAAGCTTTAAATTTGCGTGTCGGTGAATACGTGTAAGAAGATACAACAACAATTTACCTTACGCGATCAGCTGATGTAAAAGCTGCAAACGAAATCGCATGGAAGTGACGAATTCATAAATTTACTCACATTTGTAAACAAATGTCGGAGAATGGGTAAATTCATAAATTTCAGCTTGTGGGCAAAGCTTTTCCATGTCCGAAGTTGAACATCTAGTTATTTAGTAATTTATGGTGTCGAAGTTTAGATGTTACACACTCTTTCGCTACCTCCACAGTCTTTCGCAACACGAGTATTTTTTATATATTCGCTTTATTTTTGAAGAGATTCAACTTCCTTTTTCAGATCTTGGAAGTCGTTCAATTTTTGTAAACATTTAACTTGGAATTCATTGTTTTCCTTTTCAAAGCTTTTGATTTTTACTGAGTCCTGGTTAACCAGCGGACTGCTGTTCATGTTCGATCAAGGTGGTGGTGATCGATGTAGTTTTGTCCTTTTCTCAAAAGGATTTATAAGTAAAGATCAATATGCACTCCCCATAATCCGTAGAGCCTGCCTCCGAAGAGAGTGAATTTTCCAGGGGTGGAATCGGCTAAGGTGATCTGTGATTTTCACATTTTGTGACAATCAATGTGATAAAACAAAATAATCCGTCTGCGTAAGGTGATCACAAAAATATTGTTCCGAATCATTGCTTTATTAAGGCTTCTGATGTAGGAACTCCTCTTCTTTATTTATGTATACAGAAAGTCAGCCTAAGTGTAGGCAAAAAAACCAACTAGCCTGAAAGTTTGAAAACTGGGGACCAGCTGATTTTGACGCTGATTGATTGAGAGTTGTTACAAGAAAATAGTGATGATCACAGTTTACGCGAACGAATTTTTGTGATCTGTGACATCACTTATCACAGATCACCTTAGCCGATTCCACCCCAGCATAGCTGGACTGCAACCTGAGGTGGTTATATATTTTGTTGTATCCATTGCCATTTTTTATTTTTCATCTAAGTGTTTTTATGAGAAATACGTAAAATCACTTCTATTTCCATTTTTACAAACAGCCGCCTGGTTGGAGATAGATGACCAGTGAGCCGAACAATAGGTGACAGACGCTTCTGGATATTTATTAAACCTTCAGATTAATTTTAGAACAAACTCAATTGCGACCAAATTAATTAAACTGAATCTACAAATAGAAAATAACTGCACATTTACAATAGCTGATGACCAATAATACGCCCAGTAACGAATATCAAAAAACAAATCAAATTCTCGAATATCATACTATTAGCCGCGAACCGAAAAATTTGAGGCTTTCGGGTTGAATAAAGTTTTCCAGACAAAGTCAAAAAAAAAAAAAAAATACAGAAAAGAAGTTGCGAAATTTGTACCCCGTCCTCGTAGTCAAACAGATCTATTGTTTCCTCGAACGAAATCGAACCTACCTTGGAAAATGGAAATCATCTTTCATTTTTGTTGGAGCAACTGTCATCGCGCAGAAAACGTTTTGTGGCTAGTTTTCCGGTGTTTTGTTATTCCTCATATATCGCCACATTTTCGAGGAAAATCCATTTAATTCTTCATTAAAAAGATTACTTTATACCTGCTAACACAATGGCCGATGTCTTAGATATTGATAATGCCGAAGAGTTTGAAGTCGATGACGATGGAGACCGTAAGTTTTACAGTTTCACCCAAGCACCCGAGCGTCATTTTATTCGACAAACTTTTCAGAGGGAATTGTGCGTCTAAAGGAAAAGGCAAAAAAACGCAAGGGACGTGGTTTCGGAAGTGAGAGCAACTCCAGGGAACCCATCCAAAGCTACGAACGAGTTCGTAACGAAGATGACGATGAGTTGGAACCGGGCCCACAGCGTTCGGTTGAAGGTTGGATTCTGTTTGTGACATCCATCCACGAAGAGGCACAGGAAGACGATATTCAGGAAAAATTCTGCGAATACGGCGACATAAAAAACATTCACTTGAATTTGGATCGTCGTACGGGTTTTTCCAAAGGCTACGCCCTTGTAGAGTATGAGACCCACAAGCAGGCTCTGGCTGCTAAAGAGGCACTCAATGCTTCAGACATAATGGGACAAACCATTCAAGTGGACTGGTGCTTCGTCAAGGGACCAAAGCGTACAAAGAAGTCTTCCGACCGCAGGAGGAGATAGTTCTTTGCTGCATAGTCTCTTCATAGTAGCTTAATGACCAGGAACTCGTTCTCACTTATACCACAACTATTTAAACTCAATAAAGAGGTAACATTCTCCAGTAATTTGTTGGAAAATTTCTTTTTAATACCGAATGGTTAAGTCTATGTAGAATGATTCGTTTCGGACGTAGTATTCATGAGGTTTTCCTCCTCCCTGTTTAGTAGTGCCATGATTTGCATTTTGATCATGTTTTTTGCAGGCAGCGGAAATCTTTTTAACTTACATAGCATTGACCTGCAGAATAACTCGTCTTCGTCGTCAAGCAACGCAGCAGGGCACGTTCGGTTCGAGTCACTGAGATACTGCTGCACGAACTTCATTGTTTTTATAAATTCTTCTTTGACGACGCAAGGACCATCATCTACTCTTGGTTGAAGGGGACTGGAGTGAGGTTGTTCGTTGTGCGGTGTAACATATTCCGTCTTGGGAAAATATGCCTGAACAATTGGGCTAAATGGTACATCTTCCTCAAAGCCATTCACGTCGTTTTGCACTTCCATTCCTGAATCTGCCAGCGCTGCAGCCGCCTTCGCTCTTATTTTGGATTGCTCGACGAATCTACGAAGGGAGAACTTTACCAAGTCCCAGTGTGAAGGCAACCAAGCTGCAATGGCTGTTGGCGTTGCGAAAACACTTACGGTTTTACAGTTTCTTGCAGGAATTCGAGTCGTGAGTAGAACCTCCACTTTGGCAGGTTATTATCTCCATCCGGCTCCGCATCTGCATTCAGTTTCCTTAGCTCCCTTCTGTAGGCGTCGCGCAAGCATTTCCACTTTCTTCTGCATTGATCGGCTATTAAGTGGACACATTACTCCAGAAGTTACAAGAAACGTGAACCATATACTTTACCTGGTACTCCAAATTTCGCGGATATCTTGTCCCACTCTTCGGCCTTGGCCTGTGTGTCCCTGTAGTCGGGGTCCGATGTCTTCCACAGAAACTCTTTAAGCCTGACAGCCTCGATTAACTTATCTATATTTATTTTGCCACTCATTTTCATTATATGCGGCAAAAAGCTTGAAAAAAACAAGTCAAAACGCTAGTGCTATTTGGAGAAAGAAACCTTTTACGATCTACCTAGCACAAGCGACAAAATTGGAAGATAAAAACCAGCGATAAGCGACAACTGTTTGTGTTGCTCGAAGCGAGTGATAATTTTGACAGTTCAGCTGACATCAGATGTACCTTAATGGCCTGAGCACACTGCAGAATTTGTATTTTAAGAGTACAGGGTGTACATTGTTTTCCAGACGGTACAAAATTTTATACTGCCAAATTTCTCAGTCGGGGGCATCGGAGAAAAATGTCCGATTCAAGACAGTTTAATAGTTTCTTGAGAATAAAGCTTAGATTAGACTGTATGCCATCTTGGCCTCTTTACCCTCTTAATCTTCCGTTGTCTTTACCTGGCCCCAAACATTTTTTTATTTAAAAACACAGCAACTCGATATTCACTCACACGCTTAATGTGAGCTACATTTGCTACGTTTGACACAAATCGGCATTTTAAGGCATTCAGAAAAATTATAATCACACTGCATAATGCTTAATGCTAGTAAAAATAACAGATAAAATGCTTCAAGGCATACACAGTCTGTGTAATCTAACCTTCAGTAGACATGCAACAAACAAACAAAACCCAGGAAACAAAAGTCCTGGAAAAGGGGACCTTATCACCATCCAATTCGTCGGTTGCACGTATATTTATGGACAACATGGAAAATCGTGCACTGGATTTAGGCTTATACGGTTTTCACACCGAGCCAGAATCTAGATTCAGAGTAAAAAGTCTCAAATCTAATTAAAATCTATTAGATTTCCCATACATTTGTAGAATTCAGAATCTAGATCAGAATCTAGATTCCCACGAAATCGAATACAAATGTACTAGATTGTATTCGATTTTGTGGGAATCATAGGAAAATAAAAGCAAGCACACTTTTTAAATTCAATCAAAAGAAGACATGACAGCCGATGAAGTTTGTTTATAAAATAAAAAGGAGGATGTATTTTCATGTATTCCCAGTGCTTCTTTAGTTATCCACAATTGCTTTTTACGTATTTGAAGCTGTTTAACTTGTGATAAGAGTGAAAAATTGGACGGTTGATGTTCAACTGATTGAAAAGTCAACAAAATCTAGATTATTTTCGCAGTGTGAAAGTTGCAATTCGATTTTGAAATCGCAAATCGATTTTGAAATCGAATTGCTCAGAATCTAGATTCTGGCTTCGGTGTGAAAACGGTATAAAGCTTTAAATTACCGTGTCAGTGAATACGTGTGAAAAACTTCAAGAACAATTTTACCTTACGCTATCAGCTGATGTTATAACCAAAATGGAATGGATCTTTTACCACGGCTGTCAAAATCTGACGTCTTTTTCATTTTTCGACCGCGGGATGCCAAGCAAATCGCGTTTTATATGAAAAAATTCAATAGTTTCTGTAGAAGTGCGAATTATCAATAAACTACTCAACCTAGTGTGTGCCGATAAGGGAAGAAGTTATAGTGCTTATTCTGTAATTTTAATTGACCCAAAAATTATTTTAATAAAATAAAGACGCGGTGTCACAAGCAAGAGGAACAGAAACAGAAACAGAATTTCATACATCAGCAACGCAAAAAGCATTCAGCGAATTTAGCCACTCTGAAAACGGCCCTTAATCTGCCTTTACAAGTTAGGCTTAACATATTTTAATTATAAAACAAGGAAAGGATTAAAAGTGTGTTGTTTGTGTTGTAAATATAGTACATACGACCACAAAAGGGTGCACAGATTCAAGGAGATAACATATTCGGAACACCTTTTCGATACCTTCCACTTATTTTCTTTAAACTATTTATGACTCAATTTAAAGAACATAATAAGCACAACAACTTCTTTTCCCATCGGCACACTCTAGGTTGGATACTTTATTACTAATTCGGACTTCTACAGAAACTATTGAATTTTTTATATAAAAACGCATAAGAGCATATAAATATGTGAAAGACGTCAGATTGTGACAGTCGTGCTGAAAGGTCTATATCAGTCTTTCCTGGAATTGGCAGGTCCTTCCACATCCACATCAACATCACATATTCTGCGCCGGGCTTAATCTATACCTCGCAGTTTTGCACTGAACTCTACCGCTGGAAAAAAAAGAACGACCCAAAAGCAACTCTTGACTTGCCAAATCAAACGTATCTCAGCTTCTGTTGTTGTTTGGGTTTTGTTTCTGTTTGAAATCTGTCGTTTTCCAGACAGCCGGTGATTTTACGGGCTTCGGATCCGACATGTCTGTGAAGTGTTTGTGCAAGATTGGAATATTGAAATCTGTTGAAAACTCCGCTAATTACGAATCAGCGATTCTTCACAATGGCAAGTCTTACAAGCCTCTACTAGATATCGATTTCGACCAACTTGCAGCAGGTATCCAAACTCTCTAATACTACTCATTAGCAAATCAAAGTCAGTAAAACTTCCCCACTCTCCTAGACATTGCAAAAAATCGAGATTTCTGTCTGGTAGGACTCAAGTGCGATGATGCGGACTACGTTACAATATTTCACGACGGGACGCGAAGCCCAGGCCGACATGATTCCAACAGCCGCATACGTATACTGTCTATTGTTTTTCCAGAAGTTAAACCGCTGTGTCTACTTCCACCCGAAGACAACGAAGTTGAAGAGGACAAGGTTGCCCTTGTAAACTATGTCACCACAAAGTTGTACGATCTTTTGAGAGCAGCCCACCTATGTAAGCAATCCCATGCAGACAATCAAAGCGATCAAGATGTCAAGCACACAAGACTTCTGCCCACTTTGAGAAAGTATCAAAAAAAGACTATTCATTGGTTGCTTCGTCGGGAAAGAGAATCAGTAGAACTGCAGCATTTTTACAAACAACTCACCTCAACCGAAGGATGTAAATGTTTTGTCAATTTGTTGGAGTTCGATATCCAGGATAAAGTGCCGGAAAACATTCCAATCCCATCAGGCGGCATCCTAGCGGATGAGATGGGCCTTGGGAAAACAGTCGAGATTTTAGCTCTGATTCTATTAAACCCCAGAGTAGTTACAACTGCTCAAAGCATGTCACTCGAAGAACCACCTGCAGCCAAACGCTCACGTGAAGATAAAAGACTATTCTGCGTGTGTAGGTCGAAAACTATGAGAAAAGTGGTTCAGTGCAGCACGTGTGCATTGTATCAGCATGAAAAGTGCGTTCTCTCGTACATATCAACCAACAGCCAAGATTACGTTTGCCCCCGGTGTTGGGAGTCGCAAGGTGTCCTTATACCCAGTGCTGCAACGGTGATTGTCTCACCGAATCCAATCAAACTACAATGGCTCTCGGAGATGAACAAGCACATCAGTCCGCCACTAAAAGTTCTACTCTACAATGGCGCCAGCAAAAAGAAGTGGAGTCCCAAAGAACTCGCCTCCTATGATATTGTACTCACCGACTATTCCATACTCCGCAAGGAAATCCACTTCACGGCCGCCAACGAGACAAACATAAGCTTTCGACGTGAGCGCCAAGTGATGCGAGTTAACTCGCCCCTAATGCTTGTCGAGTGGTGGCGGGTATGCCTTGACGAGGCTCAAATGGAATCTGCCAATTCAAATGCTTCGAAAATCGTGAAGCAATTGCCAGGTAAGGTTGATAACATGCTTTACTCCGCCAGTTAGTGATTCGTGTCTTTTTTTCTAGCTATTCATCGGTGGGCCGTAACAGGAACCCCTATTCAGCGCTCTTTAGATGATCTAACGTGCCTACTGGAGTTTATTGGCCTCTATGAGGTGACTTCTCGCGCTGCCTGGCAACGTTTGACAAACGAGTTTATACGCGGCAGAAGCGAGAACTTGATCGGAGTTCTGCAAAAGATTATGTGGCGAACATGTAAATCATCTGTGTTGGATGAACTCGGCATACCACCCCAGTCTGAGGTAGTTCACTTCTTGGAGCTGAACAATGTGGAGCAGCTGTTCTACTCTGACGAGCATGATGCATGCGCGGCTGCATTTTGTGAGAAAATCGCCAAACTTGACGGGTATTCCGACCTGACTGGGATATCGCCGAAGATTTTGAAAAACGTAAGAGGAGGATTCTGTGCCCGAAATGGACAGTCAAAAGCCGTGTCTTTTATTTTCAGATATTGCAGCCAATGTTGAAAATTCGACAGGATTGTACGATACCGGTGGTGCGTATGAAATCCGAGCAGAATGTTATAAAGAAGTTTCTACAGCCAAAGGAATTGTTGGATCACTTGAAAACAAACATTGAGATCGAATGCAAAACTCAACTCCGGACTATGGCTTCCGCCTATAATGGTTAGTTAGGCTTGTCAAGAGTGACTAGAGAGCACAAGAGTACTAAAGAGTAGAGAAATGAGACAACTAAAAAAAAATTATACGAACTAGGTGTGTTGAGAACCAGGTGTAAAATGTATGTGAATGATTCCAGGTATCGCTGCACTCTACTTTCTTCGAAAACAACACGACGATGCAATCAAGTACTACGGTCTAGTCATGAAACTAGCTAAGGACTACACTGGCACTATTTGGTAGCGCTAACAAATTAACTTTGATAATATGAAACTAAATTCTCTTTTCACTATAGCGTCGACAGTTTACTTCAAATTCACGCCCTGCACAACATCATCCAAGCGTATCGAATAATAGAATCTCAGGACTCATCAACCGTTGAAGAATACGAAAAACAATACAACAATTTGGAATGGAAGTACCTAGAGCCATTCGCAAATAACCTTCAAGGTGCCCACAAAGGATACACTTCGGCGTTGACGGCTCTTATCGATTGCGAAGAACAAATGCCAACAAGCTCTGCAAAATTCTGGGCAGAAGTTTTGGACATGATCGGTGCAACAAGCTTCGCCGAACACTGCATACTAAAAGTGAATGAAGAGATTTTCACCACATTCAAAAATAGTCTTTACGAGCGGTGTGTGTCGAGACTGGAGACATTAATACCATTTCAGATTGATTTTCATTTTGTAACTTTTCCCCAGGTTTTCATCTACACATGGCATTTTGTTTGTGCTTAACTTGTGGTTTGAAAAAATCCAGAAAGTTCGTAACGAACTCTCGAAAAAATTCAAAGAGTTCGACATTTTTGTCCAAAATGTACGACCACGAAGTGATGTCCCTGTTGGAAGGTGGCGCATGATGATGGCATTCATTCGCAGTGTATACGATTGTCATTTAAGTGATTTTCGAAAAATGGTAAGGGGACGTTCCGCCTACAGGGAGGCGATATATCATTGCTTTCTTACAGGACATCAATCAGAAGAAAGAAGATACAGGGGATAACGAGAAGAAACAACTTTGTCAGTTGTGCAGTGTCGAGCGAATTTTACAAACCTACGAGTGTTTGATATTTGATAAAGTACTAGACGAAAAGTCAAACAATGCCGAAGGCACATGGAACCCCACAATGCAGGAGAGTATACTTAAAGGTAAGCATATACCGATTTGTAATACATACAACAACTGATTGATGCTTTTAATTTTATTTAGTTCTTTTGTCAACTGTAAGGACGAAAAAGGAATTCACAGTGATGCTCAGAGATTGTGAACTTCAATTCGAGGCTATAAATTTGATGAAGACCGAGTACAAGGTAAGAAGGTATTTTTAAAGCCATAAAAAAAAACAGAAAATTTGGGAAGTCTAAACCCAGTACGGCGAACATAATGTACAGTAAACCAAAAACTGCCATTTATCGGAGGGTTCGTATAGCAATCGTTAGGAATTTGTTTTCATTAGGTGTGTTCCCTTACTTTTTGTACCATTTTGGTCAGATTTTCTTTTTTGGAGGAGTGGGGGTAAAAATCTCTCAGTGAGCGGAAAAACTGGCCAGAAGTAAGGGAACGCTTTGTGCACCAAAAACTGCCCACATTTTAAACGTCAAAGCCAATATTAAGGAAAAGTTATAGCGGTTGATAAAATATGCATATAATATTCACTGAATTTAGGTTTTTTATGTTTAAAGTTGATAAGAACATTCTTTAACATTCAAAACTTCACATAAAAAAGACTCAAATTATAGGAACAGCAAAAGTTGTTCAAAAGTACACATTTCAGGAGTCGCTAAAACTAACACCTAAGTGTCCACCTAAATGTCATCCGCTGTTGTCCAACTTAATTGACACCGCTTTGACACTTTTCATAATTCTGCCCAAGGAAAATTCTTGGGCTAAATTTCGTAGGGAGGGAAAATTTCAAACTCTCATTTTTGCTCTCTCTCCTGTCCAAAGCTATACAAAAACCGTGTACGGGAACAGGATTTGGCCAATTTTTCCTAGCTTTGTTGAACCAATTCCCAACTTTTTTGACACCCTTTTTAAACAATCTCCCTTACAACTCTGCGTACCTAGTCCCGCTCTTCTTCAATCACCTTACTTATTCTTTTTCGTTGGTCGCTTCCTATACCAACCCAATGAACCAGTTCTGGTAGAAAATAAACTACTAGACTTTAATGGAGAGTTTTCGTTCGGTTGGGAGACCAACCGCCCTATAGTTTTTCTCAAAAAAATGCATTTATTTTCTCTCTCTCTTTTCGTCTTTCACCTATGTTTTACACAAAGAAATTTGCATATTTGAAAAATCTCTTATGCTATGTTTCCACTGGTCACAAAACGGAAATTAATGAAAGAAGTTTAAAAATTAATCTCGATTTGTTTCCACCGCACAAGCATAATACCATGTCTCCACCAGGCACTAATCCGCGATTAATATAAATCTTTATTAAATCCTCTACAAATCCCGCCATTTACAATACAAATTTAAATCCTCTTGGCAAGCGATTGAAAATAAATCTTCTCATAAATCCCCTTCACCCTATTCACAAACCCATTTTCTGCACCTTTGTTACAGTTTGAGAATCGAAAAATGAAACTGAAACTGTCCCTGTACGACAGATCTGTCACAAGTACGTTTTCTATTGTGATTTTTACAGCGAAAAACGTTTTTCGCTCCTGGGAAATCACATCGCCACTCTCTTCTAAATGACAGCCAAAATTACAGAAACAGAGTTATCGTGTCAAATTAATCCAGTATTTGTCCACTTTGGGATTTTTACAGCGGAGACGTAGTATAAGATTTAAATGAGGCAAGATATCACTTGTTGTCATATTTCCCAAAAAAAAAAAGTGATTGGGACATTTCCCAGGATGGAAATTAGATATTGTTTTGTTGCTTATATTGCTTTTCAACTCACATAAAACACATATTTTATATTTGTGACAGATAACTCATACGCGGATCTCTTATACACATCATATACTGTTAGAAAGATTTGTGAAAAGAGTTAAATAAGGCAGGAAACTTTGTCTTCACCTGCCGTAAAACTGTAATTATCGGGAGCCGATTGAAAATAAAAACCCCGAAGTGTCGGACGAATGTAAGATTAATTTGATAGGAGTAATCTTTTTTGTCATTTTGGCTGTCAAATGAGAGTGACGATGACACTTCCTAGATCCTAGGAGCGAGAAAAAAATTTCAGTGATAAAATCCCATTAGAAAAACTATTTGCGACAGATCTGTCATACGTGGACAGTTTCAGTTTTATTTCTTAAGTATCAAACTGCTATAAAGGTTTATAAAGAGGACTTGAAGATTCATAAGAAAATTTATTTTTAATCGCTTGCCGGGAAGATGTAAATTTATGTCTCCTCCGACAATAAAATGAGGATTAGCGGAGGGTTAAAAATAAATCCCCAAGTAGCTCCACCGGACTCCACTCTTTCGTAGGCCTTTAGTTGTCAGTGCAAAGCCCTTATCTTGCTTTTCAACACGTCTTTCTTAAAGGTAGATCAATGACATATCTCCTCTAAGCATATAATTTTTTTTTTTTTTTTTTTCCATGGGTAGGTAAAAACCTTCATAGGCACTATGAGAATCGAACGCGCGTGCTCATAGTAGTGTGAGATTCTTATTCACTAAAAAACCTCCCAATCTTTGTAAGACTACGACTAAGTTTCCTTAACAAGTAGTTCATGCTTCTGTATAGTAATCGCGTTTGGCAGGCTACCTTCCAACGAAAGCACCTGCAATACCGTCATTATGTGCGGTTTCCTCTTACGACGCTAGATCCAACGGTCTTGTTCGTTGAAGTCGGCGTGCAAGATTTGTCTAATCCAGAGTTCGGATTATTTCGTGGTTGCAATGGTCGTGAAGGCGAGTGTGAAGTTTGCGAGCAAAGTTTCTTACTTCGTCGGTCACGGTTGCGATGCCTAGATCTCGATGTAAATCGCTATTTCTTATATACCATGGAGCATTTACGATTGCTCTTAGTGTCTTATTCTGAAAAGTTTCTAAAATAGATCTGTTGCTTGGTTTGGTACAACCCAAAGTTGTATACCGTACGTCCAAGATGGTTTTAGCACTTGCTTATACAATAGCAGTTTGTTATATACGCTTAGTTTCGAATAACGTCCGATAAGCCAATTCAGTTCTCGTAGCTTGATTTCAAGTTCATCGCGTTTCTTTTTAACGTGTGGCTTCCACTTAAGTTTTGCGTCTAGGGTCATGCCTAAATATTTCGCCTCGTTTGCGTACGGAATTTGTACCGAGTTTATAAATAGAGGTAAGTTGATTACCCTCTTGTAAGTAAAATTTACATGCGTTGATTTTGTCTCATTTAGGAGGATTCGCCAGGCCTTTGTCCATTCGCATATTTTATTCAAAGCGCGTTGGAGTTTTCCCGTTGATTGTTCGACTGTCTTATCCGTAGCGAGGATAGCCGTGTCGTCAGCGAACGTGGCTATAGTCGTTGTCTCTACTTGAGGTACATCTCTTGTAAAAAGTAAAAACAGTGTTGGACCGAGGACGCTACCTTGTGGAACGCCGGCTTGTATTTCTTTGAATTCTGAGTATTCGCTCCCGTATCTCACTCGAAATAGTCTGTTGTCAAGATAAGACTCTAAGAGTTCATACATTTTTTCCGGCAAAACTTTCCGTAGCTTATATTTTAGGCCTTCGTGCCAAACTTTATCAAAGGCTTGGGATACGTCAAGAAAAGCGGTAGAACATATCATTTTCGCTTCTAAGGCTTTCTCAATTTCATTAGTTATTCGATAGACCTGGTCAAGTGTTGAATGTTTGACCCTAAAGCCGAATTGGTGATCCGGAATCAATCGTCTTTCTTCAATTATTGGTTGCAGTCGTTTGAGCACAAGTTTCTCGAAGACTTTAGATATAATCGGCAGAAGCGAAATCGGTCTATATGATTTTTTGTCGTTCGGGCATTTCCCTGGTTTCGGAACCATTATTACCTCTGCGACTTTCCATTGCCGTGGAACGTATGAAATTCTCATTGATGCGTTTATGATGTAGAGAAGCTTGACTAACGCTCTTTTCGGTAGCTCCTTCAAAATTTCCCCAGTAATTAGGTCATAGCCTGGAGCTTTGTTATTCTTCAAATTTCGGATTGTTTGACGAAGTTCAGACAGTGTCACGGTTTTCATTCGATAATTGTCTAATTCCGCATTGCGATACAGATCGTCAACCAACGGTTCCCCGTCAAACGGTTTGAATGTTTCTTCTAGATGTTCTGCAAATACATCTGCTTTCTCTTTGTCGCCTTTTACCCATTCACCGTTATCTTTTCTTATTGGCGCCGAGTGTACTATGGGCTTTTTAATGGACTTCACGGCTTTCCAAAGTGAATAGTTTGACCCTCTATCGGCAGTCAAGTTTTCGAGGTAGTTGGTAGTCTCGCGACTTTTAAAATCTTGAAGTAAGTGCTTTAATTTGTTAGATAGCCCATTCAGAATGGTTTTATCAGGAGGAGCTCGAGACAAATGCCACCTCTTTCGAGCCTTTCTCTTTTCGCGTATGAGCTCTTCAATTTCGCGCGGGTAAATTGATCCGCTTTTCCTTACTCCAGTCTTCCGGAAAGAAGTATTGTTCCAAGCAGCGTCTTGGATAGTTCTAACGAGTTTATCGACTTCGTCTTCTATTTCTAAAGGGGTTGTAAGTGGTACATGTAGAGATACATTTTCTTTACAGTATTTTTTAAAGCCATCCCAGTCGGTGTTGTTATTCGTTAGCCTAGGCGCTCTCTCATTTTTTGCTAGACTTCCGCCGAAACGACTGCCGAGTGATCCGAACAGAGATCATAGCCTTCTTCTACATTTGTGAGGTGGCGGGGAACCCCTTTTGCGATAAAGAAGTCGACAAGGTCAGGTACTTTGTTTCTGTCGGTTGGCCAATACGTTGGCTTTCCCGTCGAAAGGAAAACCACGCCATGTTTCATGTAAGCTTTGAAGAGTACTCTACCTCTTGTTGAATTGCACCGTGATCCCCAAAAGGTGTTTTTCGCATTAAAGTCCCCGCCGATGATAAAATTCGACCCAAGTAAGTCAAAGAGGGGAGTAAGATCGTCGTCCGCTAGCCTATACTGTGGAGGAAAATAACTCGAGGCAATATTATAATCTAGGTGACCCATTTTTACCGATACTGAAGTTATTTGCATAGAGTCAAGCTCAATTTCTTCGTTTTTGTAATGCTTAATGCAGTCTTTGATGTAGAGAGAGGATCCGCCTCTCGAATTTTCTGATGGATGATGCGCGTGGTAGTCGATGTAACCTCTAATTTTGGGTCCGGATCCCTTCTTAAAGTGTGTTTCCGAAATCAGGCATAGGTCAATATTTTTTTCCCGTAGAAATACTTCTAGTTCGTCGATTTTCTTTAAAAGACCATTTGCATTCCATGTAAGTATGTTAATGAGCTTCATATTCATGATTTGTTATTGGTTTTGCGAGGTTTAAACTCTAGCTCGCTCAGTTTCTCAAATATTACTTGATTAACTTTAGTTTGTTGCTCAAGCTTTTCCAATATCATAAATAATATTTGAGATACCGAATCTGTTGTGGTAGGTTCTGGAGGTTTGCTTTTGTGTGACGCGACTTCAGCGTACGATCTTGGGCCGATGAGTGATGATTTTCCCTTTGTACTTGGACCGGCGACGTTTTCTTGCGGAGTTTGTATATTTTTTCTCGTCGATCTCGTATTTCTGACCGATTTGGGAGTTTTCGGCTTGTCAGCTCTAGAACGTTTTGGGGTTGTGGCCCTATCTACAATATGTTGCTTAACAGTTTCGTGACGTTTTTGTAGCTCTATTGCGATTTCGCAACCTCGGTAGCTCGCCGGGTGACTTCCATTACAATTGGCGCAAGTCGCTGGGGCCTGACTGCTTACGTTGCAATCTTTTGAAAGATGTCCACCGGCGCATTTGACACATCGCGGTTCTTTTTGGCAGTACGCTTGAGTATGTCGGAAGCCTTGGCATCGCTTACATTGAGGTACTAGTCTATTGCCCTTTCGCTTGGGCTCAATTTTTACCCTGATATTTAGGATTGTTTTTATTTTATATATTTCGTTTATGTTTTCAATCCTATCGAACGTCAGCATGAAAATAGGAAGACCGCGCTTGACCACGGTGTCTTTTTCTCCTTCCGTACGTTGTTTTTCTTTCTTAAGTATGTTCACGGCATCAAGAATTTTAAAGCCTTGGGCTTGAACATCTTCAACAATTTCTTCCTTCGTGCAGGTTGGGTGAAGTCCCCTAGCGAAAACCCGAAGCGGCTTCTCGAATTTGTTTTCGTAAGTATACCATTGTACATTCTCGGTATTTAATTTTTGCGAAAGTGCGCGATAGGCATCAGAGTCATCGACATTGACTTTCGATACATTATTTCGAAGAGAAATTAAATTATACTTCGTCCCCAGAGTATTTTTTAAGATATTTCGCAGCTTTCCGTAGTCTGCGACCCCAACGACATTTATTGCAGGCGGTCGGCGAATTTTTTCTTCAATTTTCGCTGTCGCTTTTTTTGACACGGTTGGTGTTTCATCGTGTTTATATACGGCCTCAACTACTGGCGAAGACCCAATTTTTCGTTTTTTGGTAGATCTTTTCTTGAGAGCCGGATTAGTTTCACGTGCAAGCTCTTCTTCGTCTGTCACGTATTCGCTTTGACGCTTCGGCGTGTCCTCACGTTTTGTAGTATCACGGGGATTCCTAAGAGCCTCGTTTTCTTTTCGTAACGAATCTACTTCATTTTTGAGCTCATGGTAGAGACGTTCCATATCTTTAAGCTTAGCGCGGAGTTCGTTGTTTTCCGCTTCAAAGCATTTAGTTTTCGCTGAGTCCCGATTAACCGGCGGACTTCCTTTCCCGGAGATGATCGATCTAGGTGGTGGTGATCGAGGTACCCTTGGTTTCTTCATAAAGGGATTTGAAAGCAATAAATGGCTCTCCCCAGAATCCGTAGAGCCTACCTCCGAAGAGGGTGGATTTGCCAGTGATGCTGGATTACCACCTGGGGTATTACTTCCGTTCGTTTTGTCCATTGCATGGTTTGTATGCGCTACGCGCTCGGCATACGGAGGGTGGATTTTAGTCGCCTCTTACGACAGGCATGCCTTACCTCGGGTATATTCTAACCCCTACCCGAAGGGGGTATATAATTTAAAATTTTACCTGAAATTTACCTATTGTATCTTTATCGACTTTCTCTGGGGTTCCACAAGGCAGTCATCTTGGATCTCCTTTTTTAATTTTGAGTGTTAACGATATTGATAGGATTTAAGTGCACTCCTCTCATTTCTCTACGCTGAGGTTAGTGTGTCCGACTACTGTGCACGAGGTTCCGGATATTTCTAATCCTGACCGGTGTGATAGATTTTTTTTAACAACCTCCGCGAGGGTCTAACAAACCCTCCGAGAGTATAATTTGTCATAAGAGACCCCTCAAAACGTCGTTTAGAATCGGCAAAAATTAAAGGTCCCCTCCATACGTCTAAGAACACCTGCAACACCCATATCATGCATGGTCGGAAGAGTTCTGTGCTGCGATTGCCAGTTAGTTTCAAGTTTATAAATGCCCTCAACTGGATTTCTTAAAACTTTCCGTTAGGACTCAACGAATTTAAAAAAATGGTTGGAATAATTTTATTTTATTTTTTGCATTGGTTAAAAGCAACGACTAAGAAGCCTACGCAATATCTTCTTACATTTTCTATTGCAAGAGTGTTCCTCTGAAACATTCAGCTTTATTCAATTATTTCATAAACCTGGAAGAATGCTCATCGATTCACTCTTCAATTTCTGACATATCGAGTTTTTTTAGTTAGTTATCTAGGTTCTAGGTAACTCGAAAAATAGGTATCGTCTAAAAGTAGCCTAAAGACATAAGATTGCCTTTTTGAAATATTCTCACCTGTCGCTGCACAAAAAAGATACGTTATCTGAATGATGAGCTTTTTACGGCTTTCTCGTCATATGTACTTTAAAAATCTGCTTCACCTGCATACTCAAAGTTCCCAATTACTCCTCGTAGGAACTCGTTCGACTTTGGATTGAGATCGAATACACCGTGAAAGCGTACGATGAAATGGACATGTGCAAAATGAGAATATCGCTTGCCCCCGAGACCGAGGAGGAAAAGACCAAGTACCAAATTTATTCCTATGAGGTAAGCTAAGGACGCAACATAAACAAATTAAAAACAAGGACATTCTCAATAGATTGACTCGATGTTGAGTGAACAACAAATGAACTTTTTTGATGCACAAAAAGAATTTTCCATGAAATACGCTCGCCTGAAATATATTAATCACTTGAAAGAGGATGCCGATCCGGGACCCTGTCCCATCTGTGCAGCCGAAGAGCAAAACAAGGTACGAAATTGAAAACTGTCGCATTGAATTTTATTTATTCTCATAAACCTGCTTACAGTATGTTGTCCTAGAGTGTGGCCATCACATGTGTTTAATGTGCCTCAAAACCATGTCCAAGATTCAGAAAGCCAGCGCCTTTAACTGTTCGATTTGCAGAAATGAACAAAAATATCAAAAGTATGATTCTATTCCTTTTTTTTTTCAATACATTGAGACTAATTGTGCATTTTCACACCTCAAGCCTTTACTATGCCACTCGAAAGACAACAACGGGCAACGAAGAGCATGAGGTTATTGGTGATTATTCCTCAAAGATTCACGAGATTGTCCTACAAATTTTCAAACTAAAGTCCATCGATGAAAAGGTGAAAATTTTAATATTTTCACAATGGCAGCCGATACTTAAGGCCATCAGTGATGCGCTGGAAGAAAATTCGATAACGTTCAAACTCAAATGGTCACCACAGTCGTTGGAAGAATTTAAGGTAGCTTGGTTGTGGATTAAAACTTGTAAAAAACATTAAAATTATTTCTTCTTTCTTAGAACGAGTCGCTAGGCATTACCTGCATGTTGATGTTGCTCAACCATGGCTCACAGGGTCTGAACCTAATTGAAGCTACACACGTGTTTTTGGTCGAACCAATTTTAAACCCTGGCGAGGAGCTACAAGCCATCGGTCGTGTACATCGAATTGGACAGACTAAGTAAGCAAATATACCTTTTGTTTTTGATGTTTTGATAAAAAAAAAATTTGCTCTTAGACCGACAACCGTCCATCGTTTTATTGTGAAAAACACAATTGAAGAGAACATTTACAATGCGGTCGCAAAAGACAAAACAAAGAATTGGAACAACCTTACCATTGACAGTATTAAAATGTTGTTTGAGCTGCAGCCCAAGGATTCGTAAAAGTAATCTTAAGCTTGTGCGTGAGTACGTTTTGACTTTATGTGTTTTGTAAGCGTTTTTATGTAAACGAACAATTTTCGTTTATAAAAAATTAAGGAAAAACACGTTTCTTCTTAAGATGACTGACATTGTCTTTTTGTAATAGTTTTGTTAGTGTTTTCTTTTTTCGTCCCTGAAATTAGTGCGTTCTTTTTTTTAAATACTTCAATAATTTGCTAAAAGAATGGAAAAAAGATCATGAAAAGGTCCAAACTGACGATTGTCTCCGTTCAGGTAAAAATGGTTTAAAGATAAACATAATAGAACCTCTCATAAGGATACAAGAAAAAAGTCGCCAACACATTATTACACTTATAGAAATAAAGATTCTTTCTTTAATCCATAAAACTTACAATCTAATTCCACTTAACCTTATCTCTACTTCATTTTCTTCTGTTTAAGCAGGTGATTTCTCATAGCCTTTTGCTTGTCTTTAAAACTCTTCTTGACCTTGGAGCGAGCTTTTTGCCGCATCATAATAAAGTTCTTTCCCTTGCGTTTTTCTCGATTCGTCTTTGAGCAGTTCTCGTTCTGGCGGCCGTCTTTGTAGCCAAATCTTTCGCGATCCTTTCGGCCCTCTTGTACGGTCTCCAGGCGAGCATCCTTATCGTGCTTGCGTTTCTTGTAAATCATTTCAATGCTGTCCAGTTTTACAAACTCGGTCTTGTCCTTTTCTAGTGGACGCTTGCGACTATTTGTCACAGATTTCTTGATGTTTGCCATGTCGATGCGTTTGAAGTCTTCGTCTGTGAAGATGCGTGTTAGAGCCAGTTCTTGGGCGGCTTCTTTCTCGCTGAGTATCTTTGCGTCTTTTACTAACTTTTTGTTTTTCTCTTTTTCTTCCATTTTCATCTGTCTTGCAGCCGACTTCTTTGCCGATGTTTCGGGGGTTTCTTCTGTTTTTCCCTCCTCTTTGTTTGACTTTTCCTCCTCATCCGTATCGTCTTCATCTTCATTGTCATCATCATCATCTTCTTCGTCCTCATCTCCCTCTTCGTCACTTTCGTCTGCTGCTTCTTCGTCGTCGTCGGAGACTGGCTCACCTTCGCTCTCTGACACGTCCACCCATTGTCCATCGTTGGAGTCCGATTCACTTTCATCGCCCAAATCGATGGTCTTTGACTTTTTCAGCAGGACTTCAGCTCCAGGTACACTCTCATGGGCCTCAACTTCGCCGTATTCCTTAATTTTCCGTTCAGCCTGCGCTTCCGTCAACCTTCCGCGATCTTTCTTGTGCAGCAGCGCTGGGAGTCGCTCCCTGAAGAGCATAATCAGCGATCTCGCCGCCATCATAACAGACTTTTCCTTGTACGCTTTGTACATGGCCAAATCTTGAAGGAGTTCCTCTCCCATCGCTAAGGGGCACCGTGCGCAAATCTCCCGAGTTGCATTTAGGCCGATGGCCATCACATCACTGGAGTTTCTCTCCGTAATGAAGTTGTTAGCGATTGTCTTCAAAATGGGCTCAATGACATCGCCGGGAACCAGTTCGTGCGAGGCCTGGGCAGCAAACTGAAGGATTCTCGTGACCTGCCTCTGATGAGGCTGAAGGAATCTCGTAATATATGGATAGAAACTGAACAGGAACAGTTGGTGAATACCAATCAAACGCGAAATCACGTCTAAATGCATCAATTTGACTTCGAAACGCTCATTGCCAGATTGCAGTTGCTTGAACAGGCCCTCCGCCATGCCTTGCGGATTGTGGATGAGGTGAATACCCGAGAAGTTAAAGGGCTCCGCATTTTTCTTTTTCTTTGAAGCCTTAACTACTTGTTTCTTGACTTGTTCGAGCTGCTTTTTACGTTTTTTTGTCTTTTTATTGACACGATTGCCCAGCATTGCGCCTTTTAAATCGATCTCGTTCTCGCTTTCCGAATCGTCAGAATCTTTGCCCTCTTCATCGTGGCCGAGGAAGAATTTCAACGCGGCAACTTGGACCTGAAGGAATAAAATAGTAATTTTCAACACACCCTTGTAAAAAGAGACGGAACTCACTTTAGTTATCTTCGTGAAGCATCCAACAGTGGCAATGACGTTCACAGTTTTGGGGTCATTCCATATGTTTTTCTTGTACAGCTCAATCATAATGTCGACAGACATCTTGGCTGCCTTCGGATTTGTGTCCTTAAGCATGGAGTACATAAAGTTTTGCAGCGTCTAGAAGTGGCAACAAATAAGAATTAGTTTTAAGTAACTAGACATCTTGAGACATGAACCTACTGAATTGAGCTTCATGTCCTTGTGCTTGGCATTCATGTTCTTGATATCGGTGATGATGTGATTTTGAAGGAATGTCCTTAAGTTCTTATCCGGACAGCGTAGCAATTGAAAGAACAGCTCCAGCAAATCCAAAGCGGGAATTAGATTCTTATTCCTCAGTAGAATCAAAGCTTTAACGAAGCAACTACGCATAGATGGATCCAACGTGGTGACGTGGTTCTTCAGCAAATCCACCAAGTGTTGTGGAAACTGGATACAAATATCTGGATAGCATTGGGCGACCTGAGAAGCAAATCCTATAGAATAGGTCACGTGATTGAATGAGGCTTTGATTACCTGCGCAATAAACATAACCAACTCATCGAGACTCTTGTTCTCATCGCCAGGATTCAATTCGAAAACCTCCAAGCTGCTCAAGAAATGACTATACTGCTGAACAAATTCTTCCTTGTATGAATCTGCATCGCGTTTGATAAGGTTCTGCAACTGCGGCAGGTTATCCGGCAGCTGATTGTTGTGGCGTACCATTTTACGGGATTAATAGCAATAATCCCTGCTATTTATTTTGGAAATTAAAACTTTGCGAAAACTAAAAAACAAAACTTTACTAACAACTTGCAGATAAGATGTAGATTTGTTTTGGGGTTAAGATTTTTTTAGCACGATGTTGGTTGACAGTTCTTTCCACTGGAAGTGTTGGAAGGTTTGTTTACGAACGTTAGGTTCGTTTGGTTTTTAGAAGTTAAGCCGTTAAGGTCTAGTGCATACTCAAAAATTGGATTTTCTTGAACATAGCTACATATTTGGTATTTTGTAAACTAATTTTTATTTTTATAAATTTTGTGTTTTCAAGATTATTCTTTTGATTTATTCTGCCGTTTCTTCTTCTTATACGCGATATTTATTGCTCTGCCAAGAATAAGGAAAGCAACCGACAAAGCATTAAGCCTGTGGAAAAATTTCAACAAGTATAGCCAAAATGTACGTTATACCTGGTACTGATTGTGCAACATGACGAACTTAAATTAGTTTTGTTTGCATCGCAAATATGACCATAATAGGGTTTTTTCACCGCACGTAAGACAGAGGTTAACGTAGGTTACCGAAGATTAAAAGTTAATTCCGAAGTGTTTCCACCAGAAACGAGCAGATTAACTTAAAGTATGCATTCATTTTTGACATTTCTCAATGTTGCCCTGTTGTGTTAAATGGCAATGTCTGGTCGTCACGTTGTCTGCACATTTCCTGTGAGTTTTTTTGGTCTCCCGGGCAACGCGGATTTAAAAATAATAAAATTCATATATATATCATTGCCACCGATTTTTCTAATCTACGAAATGAATTAAATAAGATTTTGGTTCACTAATTCGATAGTAGACCAACATGATCAACATCAACTAGCAGTACCAAAATTGACATCCATCACTCTCCTGCAGGTCCAATTACATCCACAGCAACATCAACCGTTTGCCGTTGTGCTCATCCCTTTACAGGACTCAGCAAACATTCGTACTTTTTTCGTGAAAAGATTAAAATTCATATGATAAATTGCGTGGTTTAGAGGGGATTTAAGGAAGATTTTTCTTAATCCCAGATGAGTGTCCGGTGAAAACAAAGGCCTAAACTCTATCTATGTAAAGTTGAAGCTAGTACCTTGTAGTAAAGACAAGTAGGACTTATGACGATTAAGGCCGCGTTGTCACGGAAACAGAATCCCATACATTAGCAACTGAAACCAAAATTCGTTGAATGCTTTTTGCGTTGCTAATGTATGAAATTCTGTTTTTGTTCCTTGTGACACCGCGGCTTTACTCTAGACCTGCCTAATACGAACTTATTTATAAGGAATAAAAGGTGTGTCTCAACTTGGAAGCCATTGTTCTTTTTTAGTTAATCGATCAGGGCAAAAATGACACTGAATTAGGCTCTCTCTTAATCTCTCTTAAATTTCGGGATTTACTTGCTTCTTCTTGCCTGCTTGTTATTAAATTATCAAATGTTTGATAATTTATACTTAAAGGCTGCAATAATTGCAATCTGTTTCAAAATTGTATGATTTTATCCTGATTTTCCTCGTACCTTCTATCTTATCAAGAGTTTGATGTCGCCAGACAGGTATACACTTTTGAACGGCTTTCCGACCTAACGAAAAAGATTTCATAAATTTTCAAATTCGTCGAAACAAATCTTAAATTAACTTACCAAGCTAGAAAACGGAACATTATTCAATTTTTTGAACTATTGTTAGCACGGCCATGGCGTCCATCGCAAAAAGAAAACAAGATTTCGCGGCCGGAATACGAAACGCATTCGCACCCACAATCCACGATCCACAAGAAACAGTTTACCTTACGAACACTACCCATCTGTCACCGTTTCGATTTGTTTTGGTCTCGTCTTTCGCACCCGTATCATGTAATACCAAAATAATCGTAAAGGCTTTTCTATTCCGCCTATTTTCTTCGTCTTGTTTATCTTTAAATTGATAAACTAGAACAAATTTTTAATCAACGAAAAATCAACTGGCAAAACAATAACCGAAAGCATCGTATTCTCAAAGGGACACGTAGGCTCTGAAACGGGGTGATAGGTCCCGTCACAATAATATTTTTCTCTTCTCGAGGCTTTTTATTTTTCGATCGAAACTTTTTTGTTTGGAAAAAATATTTGTTTTCATTTTGCAAAATGATGATCGAGCCACAAATAAGTGCAAGTGTACCCACTGCGGCTGCTGATTTCATAGAGAAAATTCACTGCATTAAGCATCTGCTGACAAGGGACCTAATGGCATGCGATGCCAAGTGGACCCTTTTTGTGTCGGCTGCCCTCTGCTATCGCTTTGAGTCACAGCTGAAACCGTTTCCACCGCGTTTCGCATCCGAACAGGGGGGCTACAACATAGAAGCTCTGGTAAGTGGGACACTACACTGTCGTGGTGCTTTGTCATTGGCTGGTGCTAATTAATTTCGGCCTTCTCTCTTCTTTAGACTGCTATTATCAACGAAACGCCAAAATTAAAGGTTTTCCTTAAAAATATCATCGACGAAAACTACGATGAAATGGACACCGAAGTCGTGGACTTGGTCTATTGGGTACTCGTGCACGTACGCGATCCCTTCTTGAGGAGTGTCGATAGTGACGAAGTGAGTAGAAAGCCTCGCAACTGCCTGAACTGCTTTATCCATATTTTCCTTGCTAGTACGATGCCATCATGTCGAAAATACCACAGAAAACGGACATGGCGACTCCTAGCCATATATTCGCCGTCTGCCCAACGCCTGACTCAAAATCCGAAGAGGTCTTCCAGAAGGAGAAAGAGAGCTTTACGAGTAAGTTCGCCTTTCACGGGAGTAAGTTAGATAGCTTCTATTCGATCATCAACCATGGCTTACATCAGCACATGTGCAAGGTGAGATAAAGCCCCCCCAAAAAGTACTTTCGCCTCTAACAGATATCCCATAGAATGGCCTTTTCGGCGAAGGTGTGTACTTGTCGTCAGAGCTCTCTGTTAGCATGGGCTACAGTCCATACGGTGCTGGCTGGGGTGCTTCAAACTGTGGCGCTATGTTGTCTTGTGTTGCTCTTTGCGAATATATCGACAATCCAAATCATGTCAAATTCAAACAAGATGGTGAGTGCGAAACGCTAAACAGGAACATGGCATTTTAGGGCGGTTTCTTTCAATTCAACAGAAAAACATAAAACCGACATTCCTAACACTTATATTGTGATAACCAACAACGATGTGGTTAGAGTGCGATACCTGCTCTTCTACGGTCGTCAGTTTCCTGATGAGAACAGCGCGCGGAGCGTCATCATCGACTGGGTAAGCCGCAATCGCTATGCGCTCTCATTGGTGTGCTACACCTTATTCCTTACATCGATTGGACTGGCGAACAGCGGAAACGGATCATATCTGCGCCACGTCTTAAGTAAAAAGGCATCACACGCTCTGGGCCTGCTCAAGAGACTATTATTGGGCGACACATAAAAGTGGCTCATGAATGTGTTTAAGGAAGTTTTTTCTTGCCTGGTCTTAAAATTTTAGTCAAATTTAGTTCGTACATCTTTATTTTTAAATAAAACCAAAAACTTTTTTCACGTTTGAGTTATGAATGTGAAAGAAAATGGTTTCATTGCCAAAAGCCTGCATCCCGGTATTAAGACTAATTTTTACCATCTCGTCAATGAATGGGAGGATTTATTCATGCAAGTAGTTTGAAGTTTGAAACCTCTTACCGGCTCTCAAGGCCTTGAGGGAGGTAAGGTAAGTAAGGTAGTCGACGGCCTTGAAGTCGAAAAAAGTGTAATGCACTCGCCATCATGTAACTACACTACACTTGGGCAAAATTACTACTAAATGGGCGAATTTAGATAAAATGAAAAACTGTTTACGGAGCACTTAAATATTGGATCGATATCAAAACATCGTCAAACAACAGCTTCATTATCTATCGTTCTATGCCGTTTGTGCATTAAGATAATCGCAGAGAGTAGGTGCTTAAGTGGCCTCCATTTTTGTCATTCTCTGGTTTTGCAGGGCGATCATCAGTCGGAGTTTTCTGACATTGTTTAGGCAGCTCATTATTGGCCTTGCTAAGGGATGCCAAGTGCCTTCCTGATATCCGCATTCGTGACCCATACAAAATGTCTTTTAGCGGGCAGACTCACTTGTTGTGTATACATATATCGCGACGTTTCTCACCCTATCCGTAGGTAACCGAGAAACTTTACTTCGGCTACTTGTACTCGCGACCTAGTTCTTTCGGCCATAGCCCACAACCATATTTGAGGGGTTGAAAGGAAATACAAATTTAAACCTTTGCTTCGGACATCGGACGGTTGTTCACTAAACTACGTTCCCGAAAAAGGCCTCGATATTGTTGAACTTCTCCATCACCACAAAAGGCCAAAATTCCATCCAGAACCGACTGTAGTCCCCCTTCGGACTATCAAAAAACTTGTATCCACGATGAAGAAACTGGCATCATCATCGATAAACCAAAGCGTGAAAAGCCAAAAAACAGTGCGTTCACCCGAGAAAATTGCTGCTGTGGCAGAAAGTGTGCGTGAAGCGCCATCAACATCAATTCACCGTCGTTCTCAACATTCGGAGACATCATTGAGACGAATTTTGCATAAAGACCTTGGTATGACGCCATACAAAGTCCAATTGGTTCAGGAGTTGAAGCCAACTGACCATCCAATGCGTTTTCGCTTCGCTAAGTTGGCCTGCGATCGACTTAGAGAAGATGCCGATTTTGCCAAAAAAAATCATCTTTTCAGATGAAGCTCATTTTGGTCTTAGCGGGTATGTGAACAAGCAAAATTGTCGCATTTGGGGCACAGAAAACCCGCACGCATACATTGAAAAGCCGATACACCCAAAACGAGTCACTGTTTGGTGCGGATTTTGGTCCAGAGGCATAATTGGCCATTTTTCTTCGAAAATGAGCAAGGAGTGGCTGTTACAGTCAATGGCTATCGTTATCGGGCCGTGCTGAACGAATGAAGAGGAGGATATTGGCAACATTTGGTTTCAACAGGACGGCGCTACGTGCCACACAGCCGAAGCTACACTCGATGTTTTGCGCCCTGTTTTTGAAGATCGCATTATTAGCCGCAGGGCTGTTGTCGTTTGGCCACCTCGGAGCTGCGATGGACCGACCGTGTAGGCTACTGCATGGCCAGCCGAGGCAGCCATTTGAATGAAATTATTTTCCATTATTAACCGGAAGGATTGTACTTAAAACCGGACCCTTTATAACGGTATTCACAGAAAGATTCTGAATAATCGTTTTATGTACGCATTTGAAATCAAAAAATTAAGAAAAAAAAAAAATTAAAGGACCGCCTGCCCATAAATTTTGAGTACCTTAACTTTAAATTCGGCTAAAATAAGGCAGTATGACTTACAAGAAAAACTATAACAGCACCCTAAAATTAATGAAAGAATATTTTTAAGAATTTCAAATCCGAAAATCGGACAAATAGTCAAGAATGTCCCCTTTATTTACTACACTGCACTCGCTCCGTATGACTTAATAAATTCATACTTGACAATATCTTTTTTTTTTTTTAAATTAATTTTTTACGCATTAAACGCTATGTCGTTCTCGTAGATTCCAAATATCAACTTTTCGAAAGGTGTGGTCGATCAACTCACCTGTTATTTGCGCACCCACAATTTTGACAAAATGCCAAAAACCGACTTGGCAATCTGGTTGGCAAAATCACGTTCGGCTGCACCATCAGTAAACACACCACGATAATGGAAGCTTCGAGTAAATGTCTCTTCTCTTAACCGTTCTTCTACAATTCTCTACCAACAATCTTATTATATCGATTTTGTATTCGAATTAAATCATTCTCTTGTTGAACAAATCTGTAACTACGAGGAGGCCTATAAGCTATAACGAATCAAGGAGCCCACCCTTCATCTGGGTACAATATAGCTGAAAGTTGGCAACGTTGGATCATTCCTTTTATTCTAGGTTTTTTCCTACCAATTATTCTTTTACTTGCGGTAGGGCTACGTTCGGCGCAACCTCCCATTTTAGCTAATCGATCAGTGCCTACCCTGCTCCCCCCAAACCTAAAAATACAAGCCTGGATACAAGCAGGACCACAGACTGCCGAAAATTTTGGCGATGCATGCGATCCTAACCAAATCATCAGGATGGTTCCAATAATGGCGGGACCTGCGCAGGGAGTTCTGTTTAGACCTAAAGTTTGCCAGTAAGTAGTGGAAAACTTGGCTGTATGAACTTATAGCATTTTTAGATGAAAACGCTAAGAAATCATTCATTGATCAAGTTCGTGGTTCACTTCACATTTACAGAATGATCTACAGTAGCCTTAATATGATCTAGTTGAAGGAAACTACTTTAACGACAATTTTAGCATGCAGCAGATAAATACGGTGCTAAAGTTGAGAGGCAAACGCCTCAAACTCAATTTTGTACCGCATAGTGAAGACTTACGGGTCCTCTGTGGACTTTGTAACCTGCAAGAGAGAGAATACGTTCTTTATTTTTTCGGCATAAAAATAAGGAGGAATGTCTTGTCTGCGGAGCTGATGCAATGCAACCGGAGGAAGTTTTACAAAATCTCTCTAAGAAGCTGCATCTCTACTACATACAAAAACCCTAGCATATCGTACGTGGTAGAATAATTTATGAATTATTGTAAAGAATTTAACTTTGTCCCTTTTTTTAAAAACCAAAGGCTTAAAAGTTCGATACTTAATGGCAACTGATTTTTGAAATTTGTTAAAATTTAATACGGCTTAAAAGTAAAAATCTAATCTCAAACGCTTTCTTCTTCTTAGTCCAGAGAAGTTGGCAGCAAGTTAAGTATTGTTTTGCTGTGGTAAATAGCAGAGACACCAATTGGGGCGTGAAACACCAAATGGTTTCACCAAATGCTATTAACTCAAACCTTTGAGTTAATAGTAGACAGACATGGCATTCTCCCGATCATGCTGAGCACCGGAGTCGGCAATCCAAAACATGATGAGAATTCTCAGACACAGTCTAAGAATAGGGTACATTCCTTCAGCCTGGAGGGAAGTAAGAGTGATTTTTATACCTAAGGCAGGCAAACCGGGACATACGGCAATAAAGGACTTTAGACCGATAAGTCTCTCATCCTTTTTGCTTAAAACCCAGGAACGATTACTTGAACTTCACATTAGGGCTAGATGCAGCAATGGCTTTCAAATGGCATCGCAGCATGCATATATGAAAGGAAAATCCACAGAAACTGCCTTGCATGAGGTGGTAGGGAAAATAGAGAGGAGTCTTCATTGACATCAATGACTGAGTTTGCGATGGCTGCCTTTCTTGATAATGAAGGGGCCTTCAATAACGTGGAGATTAGTGCCATTGAAAGTGCTCTAGTAGACGCTAGCATTGAACAGGGCATTATAAACTGGATCTGCAACATGCTTGCAAATAGAATTATTAACTCTTCGATTGCGCAAAGCTCGATTAGAATGTCTGTAATCAGGGGAACACCTCAGGGTGGGGTATTATCTCCACTCCTGTGGGTTCTAGTTATCAACAACTGAAGAAGTTAAGTGCTATGGGAATCAGCGCCACGGCTTACGCAGATGGCGTGGTGGTAATGGTGCATGGACAGTACTTAAATATCTTAAGTGAAATCATGGACACGGCTCGATCCTGTCGGAGCTTCTGCCAGGCAATCCAACTTTAACGGATGAAATTCCCTCCCTTGTCGACTTTGACACACCGTTTGAACTCATTTATCCAGTGAGGGAAGACTGGGAAAATAATGCAATTGTCAGACTTAATGAAATTGCAATTTTCACAGACGGTTCGAAAACAGGGGAAGGAACAGGTTCTGGTATCTTCTCAAAAGACCCGGAACTAAATGTATCCTTAAAACTACCGGATACATGCAGTGTCTTCCAATCAGAGGTTCTGGCTGTACTTAGGTCTTCCGAGCTTTTGCATATGAGATCAATATCCGGCAGAGATATCGCCATTTACATCGATAGCCAGGCTACGCTCAAGGCAATGGAATCGATCAACATCAAATCTGATAAAGTCAGGGGCTGTCGCACAATGCTTAAGTCATTGTGCAGTCAGAACCGGGTGAGACTGGTGCTGGGTGCCAGGACACTGCGGTATAGAGGGTAACGAACAAGCTGATGAGCTTGCAAGAAAAGGAGGGCTCCTTGGAAACAGTGTGGTTTCTAACATCAAACCACCCCTATGCGTAGTTAGAGGTATACTATTGGAGGAGAAAATTGTATTGACGGCCAACCAATGGTGGTCTCGTCTGGCTGGACACAGGGTATCTAGGTCCCTCTGACCACGACTAGACGAAAAAGGATCGAAGGCACTATAAAAACTGAGCAGGGACAAGCTTAGGACTTTAGTGGGAATTCTGACAGGACATTGTCTCCTGAGGAAACACGCAAGGAGGCTCAGGCTTTCTGACACAGATATTTGTTGATTCTGCAGTGATCTGCAGGCGGTTGAGGATATAGCACACATACTGTGCGAATGCGAGGCAATTTCGCGAGTGCGCAGAAAATATTTTGGGGAATACTTTTTTGGAAGTTTGAAAGAGGTACACAGCACAAACTTAAAGGCCTTCTTGGCTTTTACAGGGAAATTAGCTGTTTCACGGTGAATGCTTGGGTTGTTTTTGCCTTTTGAATGTTATCTTCAACTGGTTCCCCAGGGATCGCGATGGGCCCGCTTTGGTGCCTAGTGTCTGTGTGGTCCTTTTCACCACACCTCTGTTTTAACCTATACTAACGAATTTATATGACAAAAATTGTACGTTTGGCAGGTTTGCCAAAACCTCGCGAACGCAAGGTCATAAAAAAACTGCCCCGCTGGTGATTCGAATTCGGGACCTCGTGCATCACAGTTGCGCGAGGAAGAATCGTTAACCACTGTACCACGGGCCAATATTGTCGTTAAAGTCGGTAGGAATGGCAGCACTGAATAAAAGTTAACTTATGGCGTATTCTTTTGAGCACAGAACTGCCACACCGAGCTGTCAAATAACACTCGGTGTTCGCAACAATTCCAGCGTGGTACACTCGGTTTGACTGTGTTTCACTCGGTTTCACTGCACCGGTGCAACCATCACGTTAAGTGACGAATTGCTTTGACTTCATTTTGTTTACTTTTTTTTCATTTCGTAGCGTGATTTTGTTGGCGTCAGTTTTTTGTACTTTTTACTTAAAATGAATTTGGAAAGCTCTAAATTTGAGTTTTAAACAATTTCATACAGTTCCAGTCGTGTTGTAAATAATCACGCATAAAAATTGAGGCGAAATGTCACTTCACATACACAATCAAAGCTACACCCAGCCTCCACCGTCAAATACGACGGTGGCGTAATTTCGAGTTCGGTGTCGACACCGAACTAATTCGGAGTTCAAAAGTACATTTACATGAGCACGATTCCGTTCAAGTGTACGAGAAAAGAACACTTTTTTTCTGTATTCCACACCAGTTTCACGATTCGGTGTTGAAAACTATACGCTATTACAAACTTTTCAAGCGCTGACACCAATGCTGCACAGTAGCTACCTCCAAAATTTCGTCGGGGTAGAAAATTCGTTGACGTATATGTGTACCTGAAAGATTCTGTTGTTTGTCAGTTGGTGCAGTTGGATTTCACAGTTTCCCAGTTCGGTGGCTGTTTCGCGTTCGATCAAAACATAAAGCTTCCAGAGTGTACCAGCGTGCACTAGGGCAAGTTTTGTCGAATGATTCGAATTCAAAAACGAAAATTTGTAGAAGTGATGCCAAGTACAACTACAAATCCGATGGCAGTTAAAGTGTGGAATATACTGAATGATTTTATACAATAAACTAAAACTAATAGGATTCTTTATACAAATAAAAACTTTTATTGCACTTCTAAAATGTTATTTAACGACTTTCTATTCAATTGACTAAAATAGGGCTTCGATTTGGAACTTGATTGCGCGACTTATTTAGTATAGTGTATTTTTTTGTTTTCGTTTTAGCGACTTAAATCAAGTACAAAATAACAAATCAAAGCCACCATTTTAAATCCAGCTCACAGTAGCCGTTGACTGTGGTCGTTATGTAACTTCTCCACTTTACTGACTGTAAGAGTTTTTTCGTGCCGCAAATAGATGTGTGGGCACGTCTCCCAGCCTATTCGACTGTACGGGTGGATTTATCGGGTCCAATATGATTTTGTTCGGCGGCTTCGCAGTGGGGCTAACAACAAATGGATTCCTTTTCGATGCCGATGAAGCAGATGATGACTTTTGTGAATTCTTAGATCCGTCACTTAATGCAGGTGCTGATGGTTCCGGAAATTCTTCCGTTGACTTGCCACTCGAACTGCTGGGTATATCTTCTAAAGATGGATGTCCCGAATCTTGTTGTACTTCTGAAGACTCTCGGTCGCGACCTATAGTATTGGTATGACTCGTTTCAGTGAGTGCTTGATTAGGATTTGTGCCATTAGGAAACGACAAGTGGCTGAGGGGCGTCGAGGCAGAATTGTAGCACTGTCTCTCGCACAGATATTGATTGTAGACGCCATTGAGTAGTTCCTCTGTTCGCCTGGATAGTGGTATAATTATGCTCTGATTGCTATCAGCACTAGGTTCGTAAACATGTCGTGGATAGTCAGCCCCGTCGTCGGACGCAGACATCACACCCACGTGGTTGGTTCGCACATGGTACGGAAAGCTTATGTTCGCCCTTGATGGCCAGGTTAACCATAGAAATGATGCATGTCCCGAGATACTGAGAATCGTAAACACCCCACACATAACGCTCTCACGCACCCAGGGATCGAAGAACACTATCCCAATGAACGTGAGCACGGGTCCCCCGAGTATCCACATAGACCCAAGGATGCCAAACGGATAGTAGAATACCGCCTTTTCGGGGAATTTTCTCGTCGTGTTGACAATGGAAACAAGAAACGCGCCCCATGAGCCACATCGGAGTAACGCCAGTCCAAGGCCAGCGGGAGACTCATATAAATTCAAAACCTCTCCGGGATCGAAGGATTCCTCGCGATATATGAAGAGAGACATGTAGCACACTATGTAGGTGTTAATGAAGATTGTCAGCTTGACGGTGGAGCAAGTTGAGATGCGCGCCCTTGTTATGGTGTATCCCTTGGCCATGAGCAAAAGAAGAATCAGAAATACTACTTCTGCGGTAGCCACCAGCATTGTACCCACTCCAGTGTACGGGCCGACCCCGTGAATTGCGTACTTGGACCAAGCCACCCCCAGAAAGAGCACCCCGAAGAATTGAAAGCTCGCACTCATGGCAAACAGTCGGTAGGTGCAGTGAAATAGGTGCCGGTTCTTCAACTCGATTGCACAAATCAAAATTGCCAGCAAAAGAAACACGTAGGCTAGAGCTTGTGTCAACAGAATTGGTGGAATGTCTTTAAAAAAAGAAATGAGGTTAAGTACATTCGCATTTCTCCTGCAACAAACTACAAATAATTCCTTACACATTTCGTCAGCGGAAAAGTGCTCATGCCAGAAGTCTCCCGGTGCACCATTTGTCATTCTGAATTTGTACTTGACATCGATTCCATTCTTGTTGCCACAATTCGAAAGAGCTATATACCACCAGCGTTCACGGGAAGTAAGGAATCCACCCGTACTGTGACATGTGACTATGAAAGTGTTACCACTCGATCCAAAGCCACGCTTAATGCGAACCTAATGAAATATACAATAATGTGTTCCTAAGCCTGGCAAAAATCTGTAACTATCTTACCTTTGTCCCATTAGCTTGAAGGTCCTCTTCAAAGAGCTCCTCTACATCTTCCATATTTAATGTGGTGTCGTTCTCGATTCCATTTCGAAATCCCCCCGCGTCTGAGCCCAAGGGGACATAGCTTCCTCCTAGAGTCTGGTTAAAGGTTTCGGTGTCGTTGAATGTCGAGTAGGTGATATTGAAAAGGTCAACGTCTTCGGAATCATATGTTCCTGTGGATGTCTCAAGAAACTGATCGAAGTAGGAGGAATTAATTTCTCCCGCCGGAGTATTCTCGTAGGGGGTCTCAACGTTCGGTCTAAGGAAATAAAGGAAATTACCACCTTTGCTTGGGGATTGGCTTTTAGACAACATACTTAAGTGTTGATTCCTTGTTTGCATTGGAGGTCCTCAAAGCACAACCAGAGACCATGTTGTATGGGGATTTAGCCGTAAGTGTGACAATCTGATTGTCCTCGGGATGAAGGACACTCATTTTTTGAGCACAAGTCTGAAAGAAAGCTCAATTTAACAGGCGTTTTACACGAAACTTTTTTGTTTGGAAGTCCTGTGGAGCTAGTTGGAAAATCAATGGACTCACCTTTCCTTTTTTATAAATAGCTGGCCACTGCGACGCATCGTCATAGTACAGCAGCAATTTTGGCTCACCAAACCTCCTTTCAAACTCAATATGGTACTCATATCGGCCTCGTCCCGATAGAAAACAAAATCTCGCTACGAAAACCCAATCCTAGAACAGTGAAGAACACCTTTTATTGTTTGTTTTGAAAACGCATCATAAAAAGTTTCCATCTTGCCTCCAATGTTTTGATATGACCCTCTACGTATCTAGCTGAAACCCTTAAACTAATCACGTTTAACAGTGCACAAAGTAAAGCAAAATATCCCGGGATTTCCATTTGGAACTCGTATAATGAAACAAAACTATATGGAATTTTTTTTTTTTAAAAAACTTTACATTCTCCAGGACTGTTGCACTTTGCTTGTTTGTTGCGAATTTATTTCCAATACAATTGGTTTACGAAACACAAATAGCGCGTTGCTAGGGGATTGGTGCGCCAAAACACAACAAAAAGGGTAATGGAAATCGTAACAATGGACTCGTGAAAGTAATATCCTGCACTTAGGGTAGAGAATGGAGGAAATTAATTATTATTAGGATTTGTTTTTGGGCAATAAAATGGGAATTAATCTCTATTTGTGAATCTTTTAATTTGTAGATTTCGTGCGTTTCTGGTTTTGCTTACGCATGGCATGTGAAGGACGTTGTGCTTGGGATATTGAATTGATCGAAATCACAGTTTTCTAACACATGTAAAAAAGGAAATACCTTATTGGAAATTTAGCAATGACGTTGCTATTGGCTTTTTAAAGTAGCTCGCTATGGGACGTTTCGGTATTCTTATACCGGCTTTCCATTGGCATAGGAGAAATTATAACCACAGAACAGTAAATCCTTAAGGACATATGATTATTGGACCGGATTGTGGATAAAATAGTAGGGTTGTGAAAAAGCTTGTCCTTTTGTCCCTCTGTGTTCCTTGGTATAATCTTCTGGTACCCTTCTGGTGTTTGCGTTAGTCTGAGTAAATATAAGCTTAAATTTAGACTCAAGGGTCTCTGTGGTTATCGAAACACAAAATAATTAACAAATATCATAAAAGACTCTTGGTCATATAAAACTCCTGTTTTCAAGTAAAAAAACTGTGCATGTTTATAATTAGGACTTGTCTCTAACACGCCTATTTGAAGATAAAAATGTTGCTTGTAAATAAAACAAATAAAAAAAAACTTGGACTAAACCCAAAGATAAAGCTGAGTGCTTGGAGATCGTGACAGTTTATCTTGCTCTAAACTGTTTTATCGCTATTTTTATAAATATTGAGGGCCAACATGCTTCGCCAGCCAGCTCTGTCTCCAGCTTCTTTTGACAGATTGTGCCTCTGGTCTTGGCGCTGCAGTTCTGCACAATTCCCTCAAGTATATTGTTAAAGAAGTCAGCATACTTGAGAGAATATGATGGATCACCCAAATGCAACGAGAACAGCATTTATTTGGCCTCAGTGACGGATAGATCCAAAACCGAGTGGCCTGCCGGTATGTTCTGAAGTCAAATCGGCGTACCTTACAAGCGGACCATTAGGAATGCAGTATAGTGGGAGGGTTATAATCCATTACTTCAGATTATAACCTCGCGCCTAAATGAAAAAGAAAGAAGAATGATGTTAAAGAAGTCACATATGACAGCGCGTCACCTTGTATAAATCCTTTTTTTGACATCAAGGGGATCGGTTAGGTCTTTACCGATCTTGACGGAGCAGCGTAATTTTTCCAAATTCATCCAGCACAGATTGACGAGTTTGGCAAGGATGCCAAAACTCGAAATTGCGTTATATAGCTCTACAGATGCTGTAGACGCGGCCTTGAAATCTATGAAAAGGTGGTGAGTATCGATTTGGAATTCCTGGGTTTTCTCCAAGATCTGCCGCAGTGTAAATATTTGATCGACTGTGGACTTTCCTGGCCTAAAGCCATACTGATATGTGCTTATCACATTGTTCACAAACGGTACAGTACAGCAGAAAAGATCGTGCATGCGATATTAATAAGACTTAAGCCTCTTCTAAAGTTGGCACAGTTCAGAGGGTCTCTTTTCTTCAGATTCGGGCAAATAATGCTGAGGTTCCATTCGTTGGGCATGCTTTCCTTCGACCCTATCTTGCAGATGAGCTGGTACCTGCTCCTAACCAGGCCGTGGGCCCCAGCTGCTTTGTTGCAATTAAGCTTATGGCGTATTCTTTTGAAACACCGAACTGCCACACCGAGCTGTCAAATAATAGGTACTCGCTGTTCGCGACACATTCCAGCGTGGTGTACACCAGTTTTCATTGGTGCCGTCAGCACGTTAAGTGTCAGATTGCTTTGACTTCATTTTGTTTAATTTTTTTTTGCATTTCGGCGTGATTTTGTTGGCGCTACTTTTTACTTTCAAATAATTTTGATAGCGTTCAGTTTGAGATATTTGATTATCGATATTAATCAAGATATTATCGATTTCATATAATTTCAGTCGCATTGTAAAAAATCACGAAGGAAAATTGAGTCGAAACGTCACTTTACATACACGATCAAAGTTACACCCAGCCACCACCGTCAAATACGTCGGTGGCGAAATTTCGAGTTCGGTGTTGACACCAAACGAATTTGGAATTCAAATTAACACTAACATGAGCACGATTTCGTTCAGGTGTACGTGAAAAGAACAATTTTTTAATGTATTCCACACCAGTTGTTCGATTCGGTGTTGAAAAGAATTTGGCGTTTTAGACACAGCTACTTTCACTTCATCCAGGTCAGGGAGCGGTATCGTTCATATGCTTTGTCGGTAACGTGTTTGCCCGGGTTGAATGGTTCGTTTCGCCTGCTCGACAGCGGTATTTGCTTCGTCTTCGCAGTTATACAGTCTGCAGAAATGGTTTTTCCAAATACTTAGCACCGACTTTGATTTTACTACAATGTTCCCTTGATGCTCCTTGCAAGCTTCAGTTCGAACTTTATACCCTTGGTAGGATCTTTTGATCCTCTGGTAGAACTTTCGAACCTCATTCCTATTGTAGCTTATCTTTTTTAGCCGCGCTCTAAAGGTGCTCTATCTTTTTTCCTTCGGAGAAGCCGGTGTTACTCTTTCCTCCTCGCAAGAAGCTCTATAGTCCTTTTGTATGCAGAGCGCCAGAGCCGCTTTGTGTACTAAAAAAGTGCCTTACGTCGGACGCAATGTTGTCAATCTGGTTGACGGTTGATTGGTCGGGAGATCTCCATGTCCCTTTGTGGATGTAGAGTTGCGGAAATTATGTACAAAATACTGCACAAAATGTCGCCCCGCAGCAAAGTCAATCAGCCTGAATTCATTATAAGAGGTTGTGTCTGCCAAGCTGTGCTCTTCGACCGAGATGATGATGCCCTCCCTTCCTTCCTTGCTTGGCAATAAAATCGCCAGGCCAATCTCAATGTCGAAGCTAGGGCAAGGCAGTAGCTAGATAAAATAAATAAATAAATAGAGTGGCGCAACAGCTCCAGGTGAACCAGGGCCAACTTCTCAACAATGTATGCTGGTGTGTTAATTTCTTTTACATACAATTTCTTTTACAAGGGACCTACAATTTTTTGCCGAATCCGAACGGCACTTTGAGAAGTTTTTCAAGACAAATGATACTCCCGGAGGGCTTGTCAAACCCTCGCGGACCCTCGTGGGGACCGTGAAAAAGAACAAGTCTTTTTTTTCAGGTGATCATGGTAGGATTCGAACCCAACCCTCCGGCGTAGTAAGCACACACACTAACCACTACGCCACGGCACCCCACTAGTAGTAGCTAGATATTTCCTAATATTTTGAGAACTATCTACTAGTTTGGGACCAGCAAGAAACACTGCAATACTTGGAAGGCAGGTAGGTGGTACAAGGATTTTATTTATAAGAGAATTTGCCAGCATCCATAATGCTCCTTATGCAGTTCTTGCCTCTAAATTTAATTTGCTCAAACTACTTTTGCAGAGATCTCATTATGGGTAAAAGCTAAATAAAATTGTGAAAAGGGGACCTTTTTGTTAAGTGAATGAGAGAAAAAAAAACAAGTAAGTAAGCAAGAACACCCGATCTATTCTAAACACCCCTCGCTACCCTATAACACCAGGCCTTGATTCACTATAGGTCCTGTTTGTCAGTTATTATATATTGCTCACGCCTCCAAATATAGGCGTGGGCTGAAAATTAAAATCAAATAAATCTAATTTCGTTAGAATCATGAGTAAAAATTAACGGATTATACCAGTTTTTATACTTCATACACAGGAAGTTTCAGCTCTCAAGCTCAATTTTAAAGACTTAAAAACATCGCACATACGCGACAGACGGATGAGCATGGCTTTATCAATTTACCTTTCGGTCTCGCAACATATATGACTTAGGGGTCTATTGAAATTTTATTGATGTGTTACAAACTACGTATGTACCTACTTTACAATAAAACTGGTCTACCCGGTAGGGTATAAAAATAATAAAACAATTCATAAATTCGTGATGGGTTGGCAACGCTTCGTGGACCCTACGTAAACCGTCCTCCTGCTCCTATCCTATCCTAGTGAATCTACTTGAGTTCTCTTCAGATTTAAGAGAATGAGTATTGTCGTGCTCATATTTTGTACCTATGCTTGACGGAATGGTAAAATTAACTCGCCCACTCAGCCACCAACCGTCACCAGCACACACCATTCCATTCCCAGCCAGTGCCACAACAACCTGCGCTACATTCGCTGCTACCTTTTCAAATCAAATACGACCAGACGAATAGCTGGCGTATAAAAAAACAAAACCCAACCAGTTTTCCACAAAGTATCTGTTTAATGTGTGTTGTCTTGTCAGTTGATCCGCTGTGGAATTGTGGAATCAGTCTACACTCTGCATCCGAATCGAGGAGAAGTAAAGTATCTATACAGTCAGTGGCGAAGCACTCGGGCACATCGCATATCGCGAACTAATTTTTCTTGTTTTATACTCGCTTTCCGAACACAGCTACACAAAGATTTTAGTATAGTCGTAGTAGTAGTGTTAAATATTTGTTTATTCACCAGCCGTTTTGGGCAATTAAGATACATATAATTTCGGTCACAAAATATAAGCAAACAGCAGGTTTTTTTTACCAATTCAAAGAATCTTTCATTGTTGTTACCTGGTCGGTGCTTACGTGCCGCTTTAGGCTTAGGGTTACCAAGTACACTTGTCTCACAGGAAAACCCGGACCTGCGCTTCAACATACTCGGGTAGATAGAATAACGTTGATATGTCGGGGATACCTTTTGCCCACATATAGCCAACAATTCGAATAGCCATTGTTTGGAAAATGACGTGAGTTACGAGTCGCATTACACTTGCTGTTATCACCATTGCCATTGCCAATCGCGCTCCAGCTCGGGGATTTTTTGGAATCGCTAGTCTTAATTTCAGCAAGAATTCATCTTACTCAATCGCATTTGTATCTCGGAATAATAAGCAAAACGCGAAAAATAAGAAAAACAAACAAGCAACTAAACCGCGGCATGTGGAAGGTCATGATGTGATTAGTGAGGAGAAGCTTCAACCAGCAATAAAAAAAGTGTTTCGTGACCGCAGTTACAAGTGAAAAAAATTGCCCGGATTTTTATTTTATCTGTCGAAAATTGGATTTTCCCGAGTGCCAACAGTTGTTTGTTTGAGTGGAAAATCGATTTCCGTCATTTTCGTGACGGACAACGAAATTTCGTGTGCGGAGTGGCATTTAATTAAAATCCTACCATGGAATGGTTCCATATGTTACACCTTATCGGCCTGATAGCGACCTCTGTGCTTGGCCTGGAGTTCTCCCACAACAGCATCGAGACAAACGACAACGAAGGATACACGACCCGAGCTCGTGATCGCGACCAAGATGGATACAAACGTGGCAGATTTCCATTTCTAATGCCAAACGTTAGACCAAATACGGTACGTATAAAATTGATATCCCTACCTATCCCACGCGCTGATGACCTTCAGCTCACTATAAAAATAATCGAAGGCTAGTTGTAAACTTTACTCCTTCGCAGAAAATTGCTAATGGGGGGTATCCTTGCTGTTGCCATCAAGGCTATATGCTAAGGATGGCACTGCTACCTACTCTTCGCAGAGTAACACCTACTTGTGTATGTGTGTACGTGTATACCCTGGAGGGAGCCAGTCTATTTTTAGAAGGAAATCTCCGTCTCCCACTTAGATGTTATCCTGTGGTGGGCGGTGGTAGCCCACTATATGATAGATAATTTCGCTAACCGTCTCCTCAATTATGTTCATATGTCATGTGAGAAAGCGAAAACACAAGGCTCTCAACTCGTACAAGTGCAGACGAACTTTTTGTTTGGTATTACTTCTGCGTGTGGGTGGTCATGTGACGCGGCGCCACATTCTTTGCAGGATACCATCAGGATTGAATTGGGTAATTAGATTAGTTGATACTAGCTGTTGTAAGCGAAATAAGGCCTTTACGTAAGTCAGGCGAATTGTGTGTGCGCATCGACAGACCTTTAGAGGGTTATTATACTCGTTCATGTGTCCACGTGCAATCCACCCTCGGTAAGGCTAAGCAGATATATATAGCAATATCGATAAGACTTCACTGTAGGGGGCTATGAATCTGGGAGCAATTGTTAATGCATGGGTATTATATCCACGCACGAGGATAACCTTTGCAAGAATTGATGGATATGAGTAAGATTGATTACTGTAAGGATTTTTGAAGTAGCGACTTGGGCTAAAAGTGATTGCGAGGACGATGCACGAGGCTGGAGCTGGACACGTGTTGCTGTAAGAGACACGTCTGTCTAATCACACGTGAATTGGCTTTAGGAGTTCGAGAACGAAAAGGGCTTACTGATTTTTATTTCAGACTTTTGACTTATAAAAGTTTTCTGTGTACCAAACTATATCTGCAAAGATGGTTTTAATCAAAAACAAAAAGGGAGGGCTTACTTACTTACTTACTTAAGGTGGCGCTACAGTCCGGGGTGGATCTGGGCCTCAGCCAACAAGCTTCGCCAGCCAGCTCTGTCTCTAGCTAGCCGTCTTAAAAAGGGAGGGCTAAGAATGTTATTTAATACCTCCCGAAGTAGTGCGATTTAGAAGAATCGGAATATTCTTGCCTCATATTCCACATTTGCCAACAAGCTTCGCCAGCCATGTTTGTTTCTAGTTAGCCGTTTCCAGTTTTGCACGCGAAGTTGGCTGAGGTATCTCTTTTATTTGCGTGGCGTCACCTAAATCTCGGTGGTCCTCTACTGAGCTGTACCTGCGGTGTGGATTTTAAGAGTTTACGGGTCGTTGGTGTCCCTCCACAATAGGTGAGTCAGTGATCGCAGTTGGTATATTCTGACTAATAGATTAAGGCGATGTCCTTACTCCTACTTTACTCTCCGTCTATGAAGATGGAACCAAAAAGCCTCCCGAAACAGTCTTAAGTGTTTTCGTCCGCCCTTGATATGGTCCATGCTTTTAGAATGTAAATCATGGCTGGAATGAAAGGCACTTTAGTTGAGCGAGAGAGAGCTTTGCTTACTCAATTGTCTGCTTAAAGAAGCAGCGATTGGCAAGGGCTTTAATCACATCACAAATTTGATTCCTACTGGGGTCTTTAGCAAGAATTCGGGAATCGGTTTGCCAAACTGAATTTCGCACCTCAGTTTTGGAAAGGATATGTTTCATGTTTATCTTTTTAGTGCTGCAAATAATTATTTGACCCTCAACAAAATGCCAAAACCTTTTGCGCTTACTTTTATAGTTCATGTAGAGACTGATGAGTCCAGTCCATCCACTGATGAATCCAGTCCTACAAACTCTATTCGTAGGACTAGACCACTGTGATTTATGGGATTTACGGGATTTATTTCAAATCGCTTACCGAGAGGATATAAATTTGTATGATAATTAACTCATAGGGGTGGACACATAAATTGTAATAATTTTTTAAGAGTTAAAAAACTAAAAATTAATGTAGAAGCTCACTCATTACAGTTTAGTGATAAACGCAAAAAATTTGTGAAAGGAGTTCTAATAGCGTTTTTCATTGAAGTAAAGATTTGCTCCTTCTGTCAAAAGATTTGATCTTTTTCAATTTTGCATGTTTCATTGAAAATGAAAGAGCAATTCTCAATCAATTTTCAACACGAAAGATGCGATCTCCCGATCTTGGGAGATTTGATCTGAACTCACTTACTTATGAAAATATTTCTACTGTCAAACGCCAAATGTGTCAAACGCCCGTATGTGTCATTTAATTTATCACCAAACGAGGAGACATGTTTTATTAAAACGAGCAGTTCTCGATTTTGAGAGCAATTCTTTCAACTTTCAATGAAAAACGCTATTAAGATCTGTTCAAATATTTAAAAGTCCTTCATTCTGATTGACAGACTTTCTTGATAAATTGTGAATACCGGGCCGTCAAGAAATTGCCCCTTAATCAGCCAAATATGAGGTTACTGGACTAACTTAAAAAAACTCTCCTGGATGGTGGTGGCGAAAGATCGTGTTGCGTGGGAAATTCATTCAAAGGTACCTATAATACTTGCGTCTAACAGTGATCGTTTAGGATTGTTTAGGTGCAGGATTTTCCTTCAATTTTGATAGTCTTGCGAAGAGTAGATCACTTTATTTGAACTTGTGAAAATACTGTCTTCATTATGCAAGAAGGTTTGAAGCTTTTGACATATGTATTGGCTTCCGCTTTGTGTCTTTAATTGACAAAGAGAATAACTGTCAATGTTAGCCCATTCATAGACCAGTATTATAATAAGCTTTTAGCGTAACACTAAAAACGATAATTTATTTTCTATGATTTTGCAAATGTAAAGGATTTAAAAGGGCGCTCTTCTCTGTTGTCGGTTTAAGCTAGATTAGTATATGCACATTTCGTCAAGGTATGATTTTGCTTGCATTATCCTATTCTGAAAAGTAAAATTTCTTCGCACATATGGCTGTTATCGATAGTTTACATTCATTAGTGCAATTAGAGCCCTGAGTAGTGTTGAATATTTCACTAACTACTTAGGGTAAATGCTTCATAATTAATGCAAAACCTTCAACTTGAGTTAAGTAAAAGTGGCACAATGAAACAAATATTTACATACGTAGATATAGGTACTTATAACTTGTGTGTTAAACTTCTACAATTAGGTATACAAGCTCAGACTTATGCAAAGTTTAGAAGATTCAGGACTCTCGTCAATATTTTCGTTTTTTTAATATTCAATAATTCAATCCACACCAATCGTGTAGAGGCATTTTTTTCGTTTATCTATTGCAAGATGGTTGACCCCCTGATTGTCACCCTATTTCCTTCAACAGAAATTCGAGCCATTAGATCAACCCTGAGTGCAAACGAACTTTTAAGTATATCATAACATTTATATTCTTTATACAGAATAATTATTTTTTAAGGGATAAAAGATGTCTTAATCATATTTCGTTAAATGATCTTAGAGCGATTCATTTATTAGATCTTAAATAGGTAGTGTGACTACATTGCCGTATATATTTACTTCTGGTTCCACCTGCATAACGATAACCTACAAGCATTTAAATTATTCAAAAATAGCAACAGTTGAACAAATTAGTATTGCATCACATTTCAATTTTGTAGGTACAGATATTAGCTTACAGATATGAGACTTTTACATACAAGTGTACATTATACACTTACACTTAAAGATTACACTTACACTTAGAGACTTAAGGTGGGTGTTTTGAGCTGACATTATTGTTCCGATAAATAGGTAGGTACTCTGTTTGAACCTATTCGGAGACAAATATTATTTATAAGACACGTGTTGTAAATATTCTTGCAAAGCATTCTATATCGGGCTACTAATGCAACATCAGAAAACATGTGGTGAACAGAGTAAAGGGAGGCTCGCGCTTTTGAATTTATTGAAGCGTGATCTGTGCCCGCTTAAGCTAGCGCGGGGCCCGTAGCAAATCCTATTAAGGGGCCCTTGGATTGCTTTAGATTATCAAGTTAGTGGTATTTAGTAAAAGAAAACTATTAAAATACAAACAAACTTTTCTGCATTTAGTTTGAGCTAATTTATAAATATTACTTTTCAGATCGACTTCTTCCCATTCAGAGTATTTCATACCTTTCCCTTAATAGTACATGCATTAATGCTACGTCTTAAAGCACTCTTCTATTTAGTTAAGAAATTGGTAAATAAATACTAAAGTCAGTTGCACCACCGAACAAAGACGAGGAAAAATGTTCACTTCTCTGTCATAAGACAAATTAATAAGTTATATTCACTCGCGTATGTTAGTTTTCACATCCTATTTATGTTTGTAAGCAACCAGATATTTATTAACCGCATTCCTAAACGGACAAGAACATGTAAATATTTTCCAACCAGTGACTTTGGTGTTTTTATACCCGACCGATGGTATATTAATTTTAATGCATAGTTTGTAACACAGTGAAATAATCACCGTAGACCCTTAAAACATTTTAGAGATATGATCGAAACCGACAGGTGGATCGATTAAGTCATGTCCGTTCGTCTGTATGTGTGAAGGTTTTAGGTCTTCAGAATCAACCTAGAGAGCTGAAACAACCTAGAGAGCTTGATACAGGGCTTGGTTCTTCTGTTGCACAGACAAAGTGTGAAAATTGGCTTAGTCCATCAACGGCCACGCCCACTATTGGCTTCAATGTGAGACAACCTCTATTACACATTTTCTTTCAAAATGCCTTTTGCTCAAGTTAGACTAGTCATAGGAACTAAAATTTTGAGTAACTAAAATTTTGAGTACTGAGCAATATTGGCCCAAGACCTTTGACAAGACGACAGTTGAACCGCCCATAATATCGACCATGCCCACTTTTAACATGTTAGATCTTTAAAAACCCGATTTCTCGGAAAGTGAACTCAAAATCGAAAAAAAAGACAACAACAAGTGGGAAGTGCAACAGTGCGTAGGCAAAAGCTTCAGTCCATCTACGACGGATTGAAAAATACCCGACCATACAAAAAAAAAACTGCCACACCTCCAAAAAGTGGGCGGGATATAAAATATAACTTTTGAATGCTTTGGTGGTTACATACATTTGGGCCTAAAACTCCGCCTTTTTAACTAAAAATCACTTTTTTTAACGCCACGCCCAAAAGTGTGCACATACAACATATACATTAAAGTTAAAAAATGGTAATATATACAACTTTTGTCATATAATTTTTAGTCAAATTTCATATACATTTATTGAAAAACAGTCATTTTAAGCTAAAATCCCTTTAAAAGTGGGCGTGATCAATGAAAAGGCCAAACTTTTTTGGCTACTTCAAAGACAATCACAAGGCAATGTTGCACACCAAAAATTAATGCGCTAGCTCCATTGTAACCTACCTAAAATTTGGAAGAAGTATTATTTGAAATTAGAGATGTCGTCATACTGGCCTGTAGTGGGCGTGTCTGTGCTAATTTTCAAACTTGATCTGAAGGACTGTACTTCCAGCAAACCACAAAATTTCAGCTCTCTACCTTAAAATTTAAGGCCTAAAAGTTGTTTACACACGGACGGACGGACGGACATGGCTTAAACGATTATACTTTTTTATTTCTTTTTTGACATAAAATTTTTTGACAGAAAAGAAATGTCAAAAAAGAAAGAAATAAGACAAAGACAAATATATTTTTTCGTGAGTATAATAAGTTGGTTGCCTGCAATAGCTATAAGGGAGTTCCCCTATTAGTTTCCCAGTAGTGCCAACTCATTTTGCGTGTAGCGCAGAGCAAAACATTACTTGTGGTGTGACCAGCGCTCACTTTTAGAAATGTACTAAAAAGTTTAAACTAAATAAAGTTTAAAGTTTATTTTATGGTAAATATTGTACACACACATTCATTTAACGCTTCGATCTAAATACATACATAAATACTTTTAACGGTCAAAGTATATATGTATGTATGATATATACAAAGAATATATGTAAATATGAAAGCGTTTGTGCGCGGGGCCCCCAAATGCGCGGGGCCCGTAGCATTTGCTACGTGGGTAATCCGCCAATGAGCGTGATCCATCTCCCACCCATGCAAAATTAATGTCGATTAAAAAAGCCTTGTCTTAACCCAGGAAACCTTCTTTTAAAGCAATTTATAGCCTCTTGAATACATTTATCGTCAAAAACTAAATAAAATTTTCATTTGCAACCCGATAGATGGTACAAAAACAGTATGCCTACTACATTTCTGCAAGATTTTCTTTAGCCGTTAGACAAAAGTCCAGCCGTTTTAGACAAAAACGATCGAAGTCTTTTAGTACAATTGTTAATTTCTCTATTACTGGCTAAGCCTCTGTGTAAAATAAACGTTAGCTTAAATTGCAAAACTGGTAAGTCAAGTGAATTACACGTGCCCACGTCAAAAGTTCAGTGACATGCACAACTTAGTTAAGCCTCACTAATGATAGAGCCTCACTTAATGATTATTGTGTAGTTATCACAAATGTAAACATTTTTTTGGGCCAAGTTGAACTCTTATCTCAACGCTCTATTTTTTTATTCAAATTTATATATACGTGAATAACCTCCACACCCATAAATACCTGTATGTATATAAAGGTATAGCTTATACGAGTAAGTTTGAAAACCTTTGCTTGTGATAATAACAAATTTTCAAGTCAATTAGTTTAGAGTCCATGAAATGGTGGAAACCACTTTCTGAAGCACAAGCAGGAACTTAAACACTTATAAATACGTAGCTATAATGTAAAAACTAATTAACTTTAGTTGAGTGGTTATAGTGAGTGCTCGAGTAAAGGCAATTTTTAGATAACGTTATTTTATAAGTATGTCAACTTTTCCTTAGAACTAGACTCGGCCACAAAACCATGAAAGATTCAAAAAATGCATAAGCATGAGCAAAAATAACCTCCATAATCTCATAGCCTCGCTTCCAAATGGGGCGCTGTTATGTCAAAGAGCATCTGAGAAAAATAGGCATACAGCTGAAGCTTCAAAACATCTGCTGGGTTCCTGTAGGGCATACTAACCGGCCAAAGGCATAAATATTTGGGCAAGCACCAATTGTCAGATGAGAAAATACCATCACTAGAGCCATCTCTCGCGTTAGATTCTTTAAGGAAACTGGATTTGAGAGAGGGTTCTAAAGACAGATTTCTCCCGCCAAGGCGAAGCAAGGGTACATAACTTCAAACAATTCCGAGACGAACGAAAAGAAAGGAAGCTCTTATGAGGGACACGTATACCTGTTGAAGTTGATAGGCTGTAGGCAAAATAGACGAAAAGGTCGCAGTGCAACATTTTTCTTTACCAAAGACAAATAAAAGTTATAGAATAAGATGAAATTGCTCTATAGGTATGTAAGCAGTTGCGACTTGGCCTCAAATTTCGCTGCTAATTTTTTAAACTTAAAAAAATTACTGCCGCTTACAACTCAGAGAAGCCCTGATTAAGCTTCTCACAACCGTATGCTGTGTACGTTAAATCGGCTAGGCGTTCTAACACAATGGAGGGAACCGACGATTCACCGGTTCCGATAAGCGCCCAGTGCGGTATAAAATAAAATAAATATATAGAGTAGCGCAACAGCTCGAGGTGCACCAGGGCCAACTTCTCAACAATGTATGCTGGTGTGTTAATTTCTTCACATACAAGGGGACCTACAATTTTTTGCCGAATCCGAACGGCACTTTGAGAAGTTTTTCAAGACAAATTATACTCTCGGAGGGCTTGTCTGACCCTCGTGGACGTGGGGGCCGTGAAAAAGAACAAGTCTTTTTTTCAGGTGACGATGGCAGGATTCGAACTCAGACCTCCGGCGTAGTAAGCACACACACTAACCACTACGCCACGGCACCCCACTGCGGTATACCCTAATCCTATTTCTATTCTCCTTTCCATTCCTATTCTCCTTTTCCTTCCTATTCTCCTCTCCATTTCTATTCTCCCCTCCATTCCTATTCTTCTTTCCATTCCTTTTCTCCTTTCATCATTTTAAATAGAAAAAAAAGTATTCCTTATAAGTTTTTGTTTACTTTTTTTTTTAAAAAGGGGCGTGGCATGTCCAAAACCTTTAACCGAAAATCAATATTAGCATAGAAATATCTAAGTTTGCGGCTAAAATGTACGCAAAACTGGAATTTTTTGGTTCAAATTCAATAATGTTGTGAAATCGACCTCTAAGGATGGGCGTTGCCAAAAACTTTGTATGAACATAATCTGAAATAGTAACAGGTGTAAAGTACTGTTAAATCTGTTAAATTTTATTTCTTATTCTATCCTTAGTGAAGCTAAAAGCAGTCGAAATCCATGTTTTTCTGGAAATTTGTAGGTTTTTTTATGGAGTTCTGCCTCCAAATGTGGGCGTGGCCCAAAACTTTGTATGAACAAAATGTAAAGTATTTTCTACATAACATATTAAGTAAAATTTTTTCGATCTGGAACAAAAATATTGAATAAGTTGTATTTGAACAATTACTCTTAAAATCGATGCCAAAAATGTAATTTTTTGGTTAAAATTCAACAATTTCGTAATATCTACCTCCAAACATGGGCGTGGCCAAAAACTTTGTAGGGACGAGATCTAGTATAGAACACGTTGAAGCTAATGTTTGAAATTTGAAATTTGTGTATGTACCTTACTTAGAGAAGAAAAAATAAATAAATAAATAAAAAAAATGCGCTAAATTTTATTTCCTATTCTTACTTAAGTTATGCTAAAAAGTAGTCGACATCCATTATTTCTTGAAAATTAGAGGTTTTTCTTATATTCTGCCTCCAAATGTGGGCGTAGCCCAAAACTTTGTACGAAAGAAATTTAAAAAAAAGTGTTTCAAATCTTCAAAATATATTAAGTAAAAATTTTTCGATTTGGAACAAAAATATTGAATAAATTACATTTGAAAGATAACACTTTCAATCGATGCCACAAAGTCCCCACAAGGGGCGGTCTGCGGGCTTAATTTTTATTTCTTATGACTTGTAATCGTTAGAAGATGCTTAATAATAAATTTCAGCTTTTCACGACGTCTTACAGTCTTGAAAGCACCACAGGTCGGATTTAAAAAATTTTAACACTTCTATTGCTTCGGATAACAGAGAGGATGTACCTTACGTACGAAATTTCAGCTTCCTAGCTCAAAGTTTAAGGCCTAAAAATTGGTGACATACGGACAGACAGACAGACGGACGGACATGGCTCATTCAACTCAAAAGTCGGTCTCGTTCATATGCCCTTAATGTCTTGGGGGGGTCATTATTTCTCTATGTTACATTTTTGCTTGTATCTAACTTAATATACTCCATTCCTGTGGAATAGGGGAATGGACACCGAACCCAAACTACACACCGAACCCAAAACTGACTTTTCACACGAAAACACGCGAAAACTTATTCAAAATTATAAGTTTTCCCATAAATTTTTGTAAATTTTCTTTTTTCGAAACCCTAGTTTCTTAGTAGTCTTATGTCCGGTTTCACAGTGCAAGTTTAAACGCCGTTTAGCGACATCCAAAGTTTAAACTGACGTTCAAAACAAAAATATGTTTTTCAGTCCTAGTTTAAACCTAAAGGAGAGTTTATATGGCAGTTTAACTTAAACTCCTGCCGTTGATGGTTTAAGCTGCCGTTTAACGTTTAAACCGACGTTTGAAACGACGTTTGATGAAAACGGGAATGAAGTTTTGTTCAAAAGTACTGTGAACGTCACAAGTATCACGTCGCCTTGAGAATTTCAAATTAAATTTGCGAAGAATGTCACATTTGTATAAGCTTTGGATACAAATATCTCCGAAACATAATACCAGATCCGAAATCGGCGTATAGCTTAAAGAACACCGTACAATTCTTGATATTTTCCTTCTTTTCACGGATTCCTTTGAACCAATTCTTTCACGAACCAATTTGAAAAATAAATATGACCTGAGATATGACAATTGATGTTTAAAGTGGCTGACAAAACTAACGAAAATCAATAACCGGAAGTTTAGTTTAACGCTCAATTAATTTCTACTGTGAAACACCAACGGTTTAAGCACTGAGTTCAAACTTTCGTGAAAGTTTAACTAATCCTAAGTTTAAACGTTCACAGTGAAACCGGGCATTAGAATATCAAATCGCCTTGAGAATTTAAAATTAAACATGTAAGGATTGTCAATTTTGTCTAAACTTTGGATGAAATCAGCGTGTAGTTTTGAGGTCAGCGTAAAATTTTTTAAGCATCTTTAAAAATATATATGGACTACAATTTGACAACTAATGGCTAACGACCTTTCGAAAACTTTTTGGTCAAACCTCAGTTTTTCATTCAGTGTGAAGAACGTATAAGATAGAAACAGAAACTCAAATTTGTGCTCTGTTTCGTAACGTCAAGAAATTAAAACTAAGTTTTTCGAATTTTACCTTCCGATTTTCCGACCTTGACCTTATACAATCGAGGAAGGCACACAACTCGACTAAACAATTTTGTCGATGTGAAATTTGTATGATGCGGGTGGCCGTAAGTCAGTATTGTTAGTCACAGTATTTCCCACATTTTAGCATTGCCTAAACCTTAATTTTAAGTTTCCACCCGTCGATAAACTGACAAACGATGACAGCTCTTTTCTTTGGAATTAAAGACATAATTATTGGTAAAACGAAGTCATTTCATATGACAATTTGAAGACACTACCTATACAACTTGTCAGTTTTTCGAAATAACCTAAAAGCACTTGGTTTTTCAGCTCGAATCCAAATGGAAACCGAAGCACGTAGCATAATTGAAAGCGTATACATATACCTATTCTCATTTCCGATACCTCCTTTTATTTTTGATTGAGGCTAATCATAAGATTTACCAAATTAATATGTTGAAGTGCACACTTACTTAAATGTTCCGAATGAATGTAATTTATACAAAAAAAAACTTGCCATGCTTCATTTAGCCAGGCATCGTTTTAGCCAATAAGTTCAATAGGAATGACGATACCATCCACAAAAATTAAAAAGCATATATACCTAAAACATTTTGCCTGCTTGACAAAACTGTTAGGCCTGACCAGTTTTGAATACGACCGAATCAGTCATAGATACCAAAAAGATACATCAAAGAATTTATACCTCGCATTAATATTGGCAAGTTATTGGCTGTCAATACTGATTCGTGCAGTATTTCAATTGTTTCTCACGAATCAAATCAATGGAATAACAGGTTCCGATACTCAGGATTCTTTTTTGCATTTTTCTGAATATGCTCAGCTTTTGCTCGGAATAATAAGTAGTTACTGTTATCATATCACACACTACCTTTCGGCTGTACACATCGCGAACTCTTTGATAGACTGTAATAAACAAGTTGGAAAAATTAGTACAGACCTGACGATTTGCAAGAGGCAGAATTGAAGAAAAACCTAAAATTCTCCAGAAAAACGTTATTTCGACTGGCCTTGAGCCTAATTTAGGAAAGCATGGAACAAAAAAAGTAGCAAGTAAGGTAAACGAGACTTCAGTCCAGATTTCGTTCATATAAAGTTTTTATCACGACTCCTTTTAGGGGTCGATTTTTCAAAAATATTGAATTTGAACCACAAAATTGCATTTTTACGTACATTTAAGCGTAACTTGGAAATATCTGCGGTTGCATCACGCCCCTTTTCGAAGTTTGCATTACTTATAAAATGTCAAAAAATAACAATTCCATCAGCATTTTACAATATGGGATAGGATGGGGTATTCAACGGTCCATTTTACGGACTGTACCCACTGTTAGCATTTACTCACTGGTTTTTTGATGTATAAAGTAGGAGATATCCAAAATAAAGATCCTCTTATGATTGAAGACATGTGTGAAATAAGAAAAATATCATAACTTTGTACGTACCAGGATCAGGAAGTTTGACTACATTGATTGGATATTCGAATTTAACATCACAAGTGCATAAAAAAAAGGGCGTCTGCTGCTCTTGTAAGGAAGTTATAAAAATAAAACAGATTTTATCAATAAATTATATTTAACTTATAATAATTTTAAAACAAAATAGTCTGGTAACTATGGTGGAGTCGGTCAATCGTAGTGGGCGAAGAATCACATGATCTAAGCCAAATCCTTATTATAAGCCTAAAAAAGGGTTTCAGTATTGCCTAGGATATGCAATAAATAAGGTTTGATAACTTATACCTGATCTCCTAGGACATGGCCTGTGTGTGAATAAGGTATAAAATAAGGAATGTTGTATGGGACTACTATTCTTTACGAATAACAAGCCTCACGTACTTAGGAATAATTTACGTCGCACTAAGTATAATTTAAGGCTAACATTGTGTGCTGGGTACCTTGAAGATGCCCAGGTGAGCGCTGCTTGCGTGGATCGTGAGTAAAACATTAATGCTAGAAAAAACTTATATAGTGTCGGAGAAATCTATAGAATCATCGGAAAGTTGTTTCGCTTGAATGTAAGACAACCTCTACTTTTTTATAATACCTAAGGACCAAGTTAAACAAAGCTTAGTTATACCACGTCTCCACCGGACATAAATCATCATAGCGCCAGCCTTTCAGTGCTGAGTCAAAGCCAGTGTCCAGCTTAAACCAAGATCTGTTAGTCCTGAAACAAAACGAATCTGGAGATAACCCAGTGAGAAGTTTTTCGGTTATTATCTCTCCCAACTCTTACTTCTCATAGCAAAATACAGAAAAAGAACTTCGAGTTATTCACGCAGATGTCGTTTTCCACATCAGAACGGGCAAAGCAACTGCTTAAGTCCATTCTGTTATCTCACGCAGGATCTAAACTCACTAAAGAACCGATTTCTGAAGCTAATCTTAGTTTAACTCCGAAACTCGAATGATCTTACACTGAAAAGCTGGCCCGTTGAGGACTATATTTTTCTCTCAAAACCGGAAGCTTTGAGTCCTTTTTTTGCTTTATCTTCACCTTAATACCATGTTTCTACTGGACATTAATCCGCGATCAAGATAAGCCCTCAAAACGGCACTTTTATTCACGCAACGGTTTGATTGTATTTTGGAGTCCGATGGGCTTGTATGAGAATGCGCGCACATACGCAAGTGTGCAGTGAGATTTTGGAGACCACACAGTTTAATATTTCATCTGTGTAGTATATGTAAAGGATATACATATATCTGGTTTGTGTGTAGATACACTGAGAGAATTAAAATAGTTGTTCACATGAGCGGTACTTTCGTGAATCGTGAGTAAACTATTGATGCATAAAACAAGTAATAGTGTGTGATAAGCCTTAATGTTAAAGGCTTCCAAAAAATAAAATACCCGAATCCAAAAATAAAATTCTATAATTTTTTGTTATTGTGTGTTGTTACAGAATCTCGTATATTTTGTCATTGCCAAAGCTTTATTTCTTAGTTTCCAGTTTTCACCTGTCGACGAATTGACCAACGTTCACAGTTCTTTTCTTTTAAATTTAACACATAATTTGCGAAGCGAATGCCAATTCATAACACTTTTGTCAGTTTTTCAAAATAAGCTAAAAGTACTTTTTTTTTTTGTTCGAACCCAAATCGACAAAGCGTCAATACCTATATTCTCATTTTTGATTGAAGAGATATAAGAAGCGTAATCATAAGATATTTCCAGTTAATATAATGTTGAAGTGCGCACTTATGAGGTCCCTAAATGTCCCTAATGACCGTGTCTAATACCTACAAAAAAAAACATGTCTCTGTTCAGTTGTAAGCAATAAGTTCAAAAGCCATGACGATATCCACAAAAATGGAAAAAGATATAAGCCGTTCCGCGAGTTTGGCAAAACTGTTAGGCTTGATTAGTTTTAAATACGACCAAGTTAGTCGTCGATACCAAATAGATTCATCAAAGAATTTATACCATTTACTTATAAAGCTGGCATTAATATTGGCAAGCTACTGGTTGTCTCTATTAATTCGTGCAATATTCAAATTGTTTGTCACGAATCAAATCAACGGATTGACAGGCTCCGATATTCAGGAGTCTTTTTTGCATTTTTCTGAATATGTTCAGCTTTTGTTTGGAATCATAAATATTTACTTCTATCATATCGCACACAATTTGTCGGCTGTACACATCGCGAACGCTTTGACCAAATGTAAAAAACAAGTTGATAAAATTATTACAGACCTACCGATTCGAAAAACGAACAGGTTTATTTTGTTTAAACTTGTCACTGCTGCTTTAGACTCATTATTGCTTGTTCGTCGCAACGTCAAAAACGACTTGGCCGATATGTTATTCTATGATTCTCGACTACTGGTTGGAATGCACAAAATTGTCCTTGTTGCTATTTTCCTTTACTGGGAGTTCGCGGTATCCAACCTTAGCTCAATTTATGCTAATTTAGCTGACTATGTAAGACATCGGGCTGAGTTAGAAGCACGAGATTTTGAGAGACTTTCCTCGGTTTGCATGCGGATATCGAAGTTAGAAGCGAGTCTAAACGCATACAATAATCATTTTGTGCTGATGTCCTGTCTAAATCTATTACGGATGGTGGTCTTGATGTATCATACGTTCTTGCTGGTTCTTTCGTATGGTCTTCAAAATGCCTTCAAGAAATGCTCGTTTGGTGTTTTATTTCGCAATATAATAGCTCCAGCGATTATTGTTGTAACCGATGTTCTCGTTATCGGCTTTGTTGCTGAAGATTTACAGAAGAAGGAGAAGAATTTTCGATGGGCCCTATTGCAACGTGTTTCTAAATGCCGGACCACACCGAGAAGTAACCGGGCGGTTTGTAGCATTTTGTGAAAGTATTTTTCAAAATATTCTGACTTAATATAAATTTTTAGATTGAATCCATGCTTATGGAAAGTTGTTGGAAAAATTCCGGAACATGGCTCCAGCCAAGTATCGCCTTGGATATAGCTTTTGCTGCATTTTTCTTTACCATAGATTTGTCGATGTATAAAGTAGGAGATATCCAAAATAAAGCCCCACTCTTGATTGAAGACATGTGTGAAATAAAAGTAATATCATAACTTTGTACATACCAGATAGTCAGACTACTCTCTCGTTTGTTTATTTAACTATCGAAATTGAGGTAATTTTAACTTTCGACCTCAAGCATAAAGCCGAATAATAACAGGTGAGAGAGTGCAATGTAAAAGCTTCAGTCCATCTGCAACGAAATGGAAAATACCCCTGAAATACCGCATGAAAAAGAAACGCCTCCGAAAATGGGGCGGGATAAAAAACATAACTTTTAGATGCTTTATGCAATGCGGTTACATAAATTTTGGGCTAAAAAGTTTGCTCTTTTGACAACAGTTTCTTAACCACGCCCACAAAAGTAGGCATGGACATGATGGCATGGCAATGCATGATACAACATCCTTAACGGGCACGGTACTGTTCCTGTCTATGCCCTAGTAATTGGACATATGGACATATATATGGACATATCCCTGTGAGGGGATTAAGACAGGCATAATCCAGGCAACTGGCAGAGCAGACGAACTAGACAAAAAAGATAAAGAAGTTCTGGTTTGTTTTCTGTGCAATTCTCCCTCTTGGCTATAAGAACGAAAAGCCAACTTTTTCAAAGATCTTAACGATCTACACTAAAGTGTATCTATTGACTCTTAACTCTGGGTAAAATATTTGGACCTGGTATCTCTCGTCGGCATGGGCTTATATGATTTCTCTTCTATATTAACCAATTCTTACTTATTGAGTCTCATTTGGCACTAAAGTAAGAATTGGGTCACACCAAATAAACCGCCATCAATCCACTTTTGATGCGTCCATATCAAATGCTTTTCGGGGCATGCTTACACGAAAACTGGTTTGCACCCTTTAGAGAGACGGGATAGTGGTATAAAGATCCCTTAGGTACTGGTATTCGAGGTTTCCACAAAGCTGTAAAACAACAATTGACCCAAGGTCTGGGTGTGCTTTGAAAATCGAGGAAAGCATCCAGTGTGCTTTTTTCCAGGATAATGTACTTTATAGAAAACCTTAATTTTAAAAAAATCCTTCTATAGAAACCATGGTGGGGTACCGTGGCGTAGTGGTTAGTGTGTATGCCTACGACGCCGAAGGCCTTTGTTCGAATACTACCTTCGTCACCTGAAAAAAAAGACTCGTTCTTTTTCAACTCCTACTTTTTTCAACTCCAACTCCTGTCCCCAACTCCACGAGGGTCTGACAAACCCTCCGAGAGTAACATTTGTCTTGAAAAATTTCTCAAAGTGCCGTTCAGATTCGGCAAAAAAATAAGTTTCCCTTGTATGTGAAGAAATCAACACACACATCGTACATTGTTGAGAAGTTGGCCCTAGTTCACTTTGAGCTGTTATATAAAATATAATAATATAAAATAAAAATATACCGCCACTCTAATTATTTTATTTTTATATCACTTTGATCCTTCTGGATTTCTCAATGTTTAGTGTAATTTTTTGTTTTTATTTTAGCCGGAGCTTTATTTATGCACACCCATCAAAGTTGACTATACAACAAGTTATTTTATTGGTAAAGTATATTTTTATAACCCTTCGTATTGCTTGTATAAAAAAATGTTATCCTTAAAGTCGGCTATGAGCCCAATGCCACAATGAACACAGCACATCACATGCTTTTATACGGTTGCGAAGAGCCAGGTTCCACAAAGCCTGTTTGGTAAGAATGATCTTGACTCGACTTAAAGATGGGTATTTGGGATGCACTTTTTGTTTACAGGAATTGTGGTGAGATGGCAAAAAAAGGATCTGATGAGGATGAAACTTTTAGTCCTTGTGGGGTTACAGCACACTCTCAGGTAAACTTTATCATCAACTTAAAGAAAGCTCGGGAAATTACATACAAATCCGTCTATATCTGTATTTCATTAGATTCTTTATGCTTGGGCTAGGGACGCACCCAAGCTCAATCTACCCAACGGAGTTGGATTTAAAGTTGGCAGTGATTCTCCCATAAAATATATGGTTCTTCAGGTCCATTACGCGCACATTGATAAGTTTAAAGGTATGTTGAAAATGTAATAAAAAAATTCAGATTTTTTATCAAGTTTTCATTATTTGGAATAGATGGCAGCACAGATGATTCTGGGGTCTTTATAAACTACACAACAGAGCCGTAAGTGAAAAGATTATTTCAACTCTCCGGTCGATTTAAATATTTTTTTATCTTTAGTATGAACAAACTGGCTGGTGTCCTTCTTCTTGGTACAGCGGGAGTAATACGACCCAGAGCTACAGAGCACATGGAAACAGCATGCGAAATCAATGAGCACAAGATCATACATCCGATTGCCTATCGAACACATACACACAGTCTAGGCAAAGTGGTTAGTGGATACCGGGTTCGTGCCGATGATCGTGGCGCCCACCATTGGTCACTGTTGGGAAAACGTGATCCGCTCACACCTCAAATGTTCTATCCTGTCATCAACAAGGAGCCAATCATTTATGGTGATCAATTGGCAGCTCGATGCACCATGGAAAGCCATCGGGATCGATACACTGAAATTGGGTGAGTTTAGCTAAAAAAAAACCTATTCGGACTGAACACTAAATCCTGTGGCTTCTCCAAAGGGCAACAAATGAGGACGAAATGTGCAATTTCTATCTGATGTACTACGTTGAAAACGACGAGCCACTTAACATGAAATACTGCTTCAGTAGCGGACCACCACAATATTACTGGAAAAATCCGGATGTCGGTCTCACCAACATTCCAGACTATGAAGCTAGTCACTTGTAAGTTACCTACTTGCAACAGAAACTCAACAAAGCAGCATCACCCATTGACCATTTAAAGTAGAAAAAGAATATACTTTAGCAAAATATTTATTTAAAAAGAAAAATAAACGCAGCAAAACTAGGGAATATGTTTAGAAAAATAAAATAAAAATATATATTTGTCCGCAAAAAAAAAAAAAATGTATGAAAAGAAAGAAAAAAAGAAACCTCCAACGATCGTCTTGTGAACTGAATGTGTTATGAACGTGTATTAAGTTAAACTATTTTTTAAATGTCTAACATAAATACAAATGTGCAATTGTTTAAGTTTACAGAGTCTATTAAAATTTTAAATTTGTTTAAAATCGCTTATACATTAAAAACGAAAAAGAGATATCAGCAATCAATTAAAAATCAATTCGTTTACCCAAATTTTAAATAAATTTTATGTGACAACACCTTGTAAGATTCAGCATATCGGTATATCAATCTAAAATTAAAATTTAAAAATAGTTCTATTTATACATAAAAACTATATATCAAAACAGTAAGACCTATATATTATATACACACACAAAAGAAAAAGATTTATTTAAAGACAAAAAGAAAACCACAACAAAGAAAACTTCTTCCTATATAATATTATAATAATAAATAAATAAAATAAACTATAAAAATATAAGAATACGAAATCTTAAGTCTACACACAAATTGTAAATTTTATAAAAATAAAAGAAATATAATTTTGCAAGAGCTACAACTGTATAAAACAAAAAGCCTAGTGTACAATAAATAATAATTAAAAGAAATATATTAAATATATATATATACATACATATAGAACAATATCGTGATACAAATAATATTGTTTTTATTGTTTCAACATTTTTATATAATTTTATTGGCATTGATTTAATTTTATAGAAAAATTAAGAAAGTGACACTAGCAAGATTCCTGTTTTGAAACCACATTGGCAACACTAAGCGCAGAATTTTGAATCAGCTAAGTACTATTACTATGCTACTTTGGTAGAGTTTGAACTGTCGGAGAAGTTAAGCCTTCAGCCCAATGAATCTATTGCGTCCATTGAGTCGAAGTACACAACTGACAAGTGACAAGTGAAATACACACGTTCTTATGGCATGCGACGTACGTCACAAAGTTCTTCTTTAGGCCACTTCCCATAATAAAGTGTATATTTAACTCAGTTTTCTGTTGTGTACTTCAACGTGACGGACGCAACGGGTTCATTGGGCTGAGGGCTTCAAGCAGTTAGCGCTATGTGCTAGCAAATATGCTTTAATTACCATTTAGTTGTCAGAAAACTCCATTTAAGATTTTAGAATTTTCATGCCATTTTTGCTATGAAACGACGGCGGGCAAGGGACCCAAAATCAAAACAAGACGTAAAACGAACCAGTATAACGTGGTCGCCGATATCGCAGGCCCGTTTCCGGAAATTGAAAACTGTAATCGTTACATCCTTGTAATTGCCGACTACCTCGGCGAATGCCCTGAGATGTTCGCGATCCAAACGCATTAATAAATAAGCAATTTTTATTTTATATGCTTAAAATTAGAGTCTACAAATTTTAAATTTTTTACATCTGTATGCTGCTTCGGGACCTAGAAAGCACGCATAGATTTAAAGTTTGCAGTTTGTGTAGCTCATTATGTAATGGCACACAGGCGGACGGATAATAATATAATTATACCCGGGGTCTGCGGTCATTATTTCTCTATGTTATAGAGAAAAACTATGACAATGAATCAGACTTAATTATGCTCCCCATCTATCCTTTTGGATTGGGTTATAAGGGTTATAAGGTTACTTCAATAAAGGGTGTTTAATTAATTTATAAATTTTCTGTGGATGTCGCGATCAATTCAGCACAAAAAGCGATCTTTTTTCGTTTTAAGCGACCATTTTATTTGTTTTCAAGCAACTTTCCCAAAATTTTCAGCGGTTACCCTATTGCAATGCATGCGTGTCGTGCAAATTCGGTGTGACCATAAAATTACGATCCGATCAAGGACGAAACTTCTAGTCGAAGACATTTCAGGAAATATGCAGAATCGGACAACATTGTCACCCACATTCTGAGGGGGTGGAACGCTTTAACAATACCATGGAGCAACATCTTTCCACTAAACGAGCACACCTAGCTGGCATTTCAGAATACTGACAGTGCGCTGATATTCGAAATTGGAGTATCGCAATTTTTCCTCCATCGCTCCAGTGTAAAAATACCAAAGAAAAATTACCAAGTTGGATATTTGTAGAACGTGGTGAATTAGTATCCGTGTATTTTAGCAATTGAAATAAAGTGACGAATTTTAAGTGACGAAGTTCAATTAATTACGAAAGCGCAACGTTTTTCAGAAGATGTATTCTGTTACCTAAATGGCTACCTTCGCCCGGGTTGAATGGTTCATTCTGCCTGACAGCGGTATTTGGTTCTTCCTCGCCGTTATACAGTCTGCAGAAGTGGTCAACCCGGGCGAAGACGTTACCGACGAAGCATACGAACGATACCGCCCACCCGACCTGGAGGAGGTGAAAGTAGCTGTGTCTAAGCTCAAGTGCAACAAAGCAGCCGGAGCAGACGGCCTAGCTGCCGAACTTTTTAAATCCGCTGGCGATGAGCTGGTTAGGAGCATGCACCAGCTCATCTGCAAGATATGGTCGGAAGAAAGCATGCCCGACGAATGGAACCTCAGCATTGTTTGCCCGATCCTGAAGAAAGGAGACCCTCTGAGTTGTGCCAACTACAGAGGCATAAGTCTTCTTAACATCGCATACAAGATCTTTTCTGCTGTACTGTATGAACGCCTGAAGCCGTTTGTCAACAATCTGATAGGCACATATCAGTGTGGCTTTAGGCCAGGAAAGTCCACCATCGATCAAATATTCACACTGCGGCAGATCTTGGAGAAAACCCAGGAATTCCAAATCGATACACACCACCTCTTCATCGATTTCAAGGCCGCGTATGACAGCATCTATAGAGACGAGCTATATAGCGCAATGTCTAGTTTTGGCATCCCTGCCAAACTCGTCAGTCTGTGCAGGATGACGATGGAAAACTCGCGCTGTTCCGTCAAGGTCGGCAAAGACCTCACCGACCCCTTTGATGTCAAAAAAGGATTTAGACAAGGCGACGCGCTGTCATGCGACTTCTTTAACATCATACTTGAGAGAATTGTGCAGAACTCTCGCGCCAACACCAGAGGTACAATCTTTCAAAAGTCCGTTCAACTACTTGCATACGCAGACGACATTGACATAATCGGTAGAACAAAGCGTGATGTCAGTGAAGCCTTCGTGAGTATTGGGACGGAAGCGGCGAACATGGGTTTAGCAGTCAATGAGGGCAAAACCAAGTATATGCTGTCATCAAGAAAAGACACCCAACACCGACGTCTTGGACAAAACATCACCATCGACAGCTATAACTTTGAGGTAGTTAGGGACTTTGTCTACCTGGGTTCCGCTATCAATTCAGACAATGACACCAGCGCTGAAATCAAACGAAGGATAACTCTTGCCAATCGCTGTTTCTTTGGGCTAAGAAGGCAATTGAGTAGCAAAGCCCTCTCTCGAGCAACTAAAGTGTCCATGTATAAGACCCTCATCATCCCAGTCCTGCTGTACGGTGCAGAAGCATGGACCCTGTCAAAGGCGGATGAAAACACTTTAGGCTGCTTCGAGAGGAAAATTCTTCGGACGATTTACGGTCCCGTCTGCAAAGACGGAGAGTGGAGGAGGAGATATAACATCGAACTGTACGGGCTGTACAGCGATACCGACCTAGCCAAAAGAGTCAAAACACAACGTCTACGATGGCTGGGTCATCTAGAGCGGATGGACACCAACGCCCCGGCCCGGAAAATCTTCGAATCCACACCGCAGGGACGACGCGGTAGAGGAGCACCGAGACTCAGGTGGCGCACGCAAGTGGAAGGAGACCTCAGCCAACTTCGCGTGCGAAACTGGAGACGGCTAGCTAGAGACAGAGCTGGCTGGCGAAGCTTGTTGGCTGAGGCCCAGGTCCACCCCGGACTGTAGCGCCACCTTAAGTAAGTAAAGTAAGTAAATGGCTACCTTCCTGTTGTTCAACTTGCATCCCTCTTGCCCTCCAGCTAAATTGTTTTTGCACCTTCTCACACGTATTCACCGACCGGAAATTTAAAGCTTTATAAAAGCTTTGAAGGCTTGATAAGAACGTAAACAAATGGGTGTTGAAGGTTAAGAAGGACGCAAGTTAAATATTATTCAGTAATTTATGCTTGTACCATGACCTGACCTATCGCATACATTTAATTGTCATTCCTGTCAACTGACAGCAAACTGACAATTCGAAATTCGAATTTCTATATATTATTTACTGCCCAATGGAAAAGTACTACTAGAAAATTACCAAAAGCGAAACTTCGAGAACTTGGTTCATTTTGTATAAATGGGCAGTAGCTCTGCCTGTGGCAGTAGTTTTCAACCATTTAATTGTGTACATTAAAAAACAAAGTGCTGCAAAGGCGAAAGACGGGGTAAATTGTCTGAACCATTGTAGTATGAAATATAAAATTCGAGTTTTTTAAAAGTTCAAAAATATTAAAAAAAACACAATTTCTTCCAAAAGTTCTTTTTTTTTCTAGTTATTTAAAGGTATCACGAAACGTTTAGAATTGTTTGAAAGTAATAAATTTGAAGCGAATTTTGGCTTAATTTAATAGTAGATACATTAACATCGCTCAGAAACTCAATTTTTCACCCTAAATGTTCATTTGCCAGCTTTTAAAATGTTGAATTTTAAATTTCGACTAATGCCTTCAGCCCAATGAAGCTGTTGCATCCGTTACGTCGAAGTACAGAACTGGCAACTCAGTGAAATACACACGTTCTTATGGGAAGCGACGTGCGTCACGAAGTTCGTCTATAGAGTTGTTTGAGTTTTGACGTCTCCGTTTTTGACGTCTAACCCTCAAGAACTTTGTATGGATTATTGTTAGTGCATTTTTATTTATTCACTCGCGGTTTCGGCTCGGTTGTTCGTTTTATTAAATTTTGTTTTTTGTGCTTAAAAAAATAAAAGTTTTTTTTAATGGGAATGCGTCTTGATAAGGTCTCAATAATCCATACCCGAAAAAAATGTTAAACTTTTTTGGATGTACTAAAAAAGTCCAACCTTAACAAAGACAAAACATTGGAAGATAATTTAATTTATTTTTAATTAATGTGTGATATCTGGTGATTGTTTGCATAACAATAATATGGAAAAATATGTTGCAATTCACAAAATTGCAATTTTCATGCAAACAATTACACAAAACAGTTGCCAAACGTATTATTCACAGACCTGTCCACGACTTCCCGAGATATAAAGGACCAAAAGGTATGACGTGCAGCAGTGTTTGATAATTTATCGTATGTGGACCGAAAGGGGGTCAAACAGCGCATAGTACCTAGTACCACGATTTTCTGTGGTGATAAAACTTTAACTTAAAACTTATTATTTAGTTAAAAAACCGCAGTGAATCCATACTCAAATCGCACATTTATACCTCAAGAACTATTGACAGCTTGAACATCGTTGACTTTGACAAGTGAACAAACATCTCTATGGGCCGCTTCCCATAAGAACGTGTGTATTGAACTTAGTTGTCAGTTGTGTACTTCAACGTGACGGATGCAACGGATTCATTGGGTTGCAGGCTTAACTTGATTGGATATATTAAAGTTTGTTTAATTAAATAAATCTCTCAAACTGGAATTGAATTTGAATTTTAAGACAATTCAAAGCAGCTACCAGAAAATGTTCTAAGAAAATATTTGTCATTTGTCAATAATCGATAAAAATTTTCCATACATTTCGGCGATTTTATTACAGCTGATGGCATAAGATAAATTGTTGCTGCATCTTCTCATGTGTATGTATCGATATCCCGGTGTAAGCGCAATTGAACGTGTCATATACATCTTTCTATGGCCGGCGACTCATGACTTGGACAATATGCGGTTGCAACAAAACGGGACAACAAGCCATATAACACACACGAACAATTCATGGCTTTATTGCGTGAGAAGATTCCTGGTCGTGTAATTTCACTTTTCGGCGACATCGATTGGACTGTTGGATTTTTTCTGGTGTGGCAAAAGACGGTGTTTACGCGAATAATCCTTGAGTTCTCGACGCATTTCAAACAAACATAACTCAAGTCAAAACAATCGCATCCTGAAAATCTTTCTGAGGCGGTCATTGAATATTGTTTCTCATACTTAATGCCAAGCTATAAAATAAAATTAAGTTTTCATAAAAAAAAAGTATCGTTGTGCTTGTTTTATTTGGCTTAACCGAAAAATGAAAGACTCCATAGGTACTTTCAATTTATTAAGAAATTTTGCACTTTAACTCAGCTTCGAATTAATGGATGGAAAATTTTGACAGAGTATGAAGGAGCAAAAAAGGTCTAAAAGCCTCAAGTCTTTTGCGTATATCGATGGCCTGTAAGTGCTTTCGATATCCATGGAGTATTATTAATTTTGTACAGAATAAGCTAGCGATCATTGATTATGATTACTCTTAAAATGCGTGGCACATCGCGAGCGGTGAATGAAAGGATAGAGGAAAGAAAGAGTTAGCGATCCCATAAAAACGTTGATGAACCAGAGCCAATACGGAACATTAAAACCCTGTACAGAAATATCAAAAATAATTTCCCCCGCAGGTGTTATGCCTTTACGGAGAAATCAAAGATAAGCGACAAGGAAGTCGCTTCAGCGGAGGCGTCCAATTGGGGACCAGCAACTCCAGAAGGGCTACGTTTATTACTAATGGCAATATAAATTACACACCCACTTCCAATTATTAATCAGATTCGAGAACGTTTGAAAGGCCCTAAAGTGAGTGTCGCTATAATGAGCACAATTACTAGCAAAGTAAACACGTAAAAATATTAATAATTTCAGTTGTGGTTGACGACTTTAATAGCGAACACGGTGCCTTTGTCAAGTAAAATGTCTAAGCCTTATCGTTTTGCAACAATAGAAGGACACATAAAAGTTTACACAAGCTTGGCTCGACTAATTGGGTTGATGAATTTTAAATACGACCAAGTTAGCCATATATACCAGAACGATACATCAAAAAATATGTACAAGCTGCTAGTAAAGATTGTATTAATAATAGCAACCTACTGGTTGTCCATTATTATTCGTGCAATGTTCAGGATTATTTCTTGGAATAAAGTTAATAAATTAGCAGCCTCCGAAGTTCAGGATGTTGTATTGCATTATGCTGAAGTCCTTCAGCTTTGGTTCGGAACCTTAAGTATTTACTTGTATCAAATGGCAAACAATTCTTCGGCAATACATATCGCGAACACTTTGATCAACTGTAACAAAAAAGCAGCAAAAATTATTTCAAAACCTCCTGCCATTAGAAAAACTCAAGGGTTTCTTATATTTAAACTATTCACACTTACTTTAGACGCGTTTGTACTGTACAGCCGCAGACCGGACAGAGACACCGATCCTGTATTTTACTTTGACTCTCGAGTACTCGTAGGAGTACACAAGATTGTCTTTGTAGCTACGTTTTTCTACTGGGAGCTTACAAAGTCGAATCTTAGCTCAATTTATGCTAATCTTGCTGAATTTTTAAGGCATCGCAGTGATTTGAATGCTCGTGATTTGGAAATAATGTCCTCACTTTGCATGCGAATTTCGAAATTGGACCTAATTCTAAATGCGTACAACAATCAATTTGTGTTGATGTCTTGCGTGAATATATTCCGAATGGTCCTTCTGACATACCATGGTTTCCAGCTTGTTTTGTCCTTTGGGCTTCAAAGTGCATTTGAAATATGCCCACTTTATATTTTATTAAGTCACATAATAACTCCGTCTGTAATTGCCATGAGCGATGTTATTATAATCGGTGTTATTTCTGAAGACTTGCGGAAGGAAGAGCACAATTTTCGATGGTCCTTAATGGAGCACTTATCCAAATGCCTGCCTTCGCCGACATGTTACCGGACGGTTTGTAGAAATCTCATTCGAATGTTGGTAATTAATTTGTAACTTTATCTGATTTGTCTTGTAGATTGATTTTATACTATGGGAAAATTGTTCGAAAAAAAACGGCAGCTGGCTTCAACCAAATTTTGCCTTGGATATAATGTTGGCAGCCCTTTCTTACAGCTTTGTGTTTTTGATGTATAAATTAGGTGACGCTAATAATAAAACTATAGCATTGATGGAAAGCCTCTGCTTATTGAAGGTAATATCGTAGAATATTGTAACCAGCCAAAAATTTTCTATATTTTGGCATCATATTTCAACAACATATGTAGTAACGTTTAAGTGTGTCTAATAAAATAAATAAAATACAAAAATAAAAAATAATTACAAATATAAAAAATAAAACAATAAAAAAAATATGAATAAATGAAAATTATTAAATTTTGATTTGTTTTTTAAGGGAAAAGTTATAGTTTATGGGCTTAAAACCTCTGTTTTAGTGATTTCCTTTATAAAATCTCAGATTCTTCTTGAACAGAATTGTGACGTTACGTAAAATTGATGTATAAACTGAACCCAAAAACACCAAAACCAAAGAAAGCGAAAAATTGACGTTTTTACCAGAATTTAGTAGTAACTTTTTTAAGAAATGCAACAGAAATGCTTTAATACTAAAGTTTTTTTCAGACGCACTCTAAAAAAAACTTTATTATTAAAGTTTTGCGCCACAATGAGTATCTGTGTCGGTGTCTGCTTTTTCTGTGTCTCGCTAAAGCTTTTTGCCCAATGAATCCGTTGCGTGTGTCACGTCAAAATACACGAATTCTCAAGGCAACATGATTTTTCATTTGAAATGAAAAGAAAATTTTAAAAAAAGGCAACATGATACTCGAGACTTTCACTGTGAAATCTTATGGCCTTTTCGGTTAGTCGTCTGTGAGCGTCCGGGAGACTTATGGACTCTCCTGAAACTGTTTTCTTGGACTCGTTTGACAGTTCCTCTTCTGGATGGAAGAGAAATTTACTTCTGGTTTTTAATCCAGAATCAAAACCAGAAACAAGCACGCAATTATACATGTGTCAATGTCAGGTTGAATAAATGTCATTTGTCCGCTGTAGAATAGCTTTTGCTTCACAAGTACAACGCTAGACAAACTTCAAAGCCAAGAAAACGTGTTTGGCTGTTCGGAGCGAAGCCCCAATCCGGAAGAGGAACGCCCTGATCCGGGATCACCAACCGAAAAGGCCATTATAAGATTTACAAATCATTTGTTTAAGTCTATTATGGGCACCTTAATCTTTTGGCACTTGAAAGGGATTTTCGTTGTACTTCGACATTAGATTAATGGTTAGGCCTTAAGTCTTTGTTTATAGACTTGAATCCAAATTTTGTTATTTTTTTTATAATGAACTCGCGAACAAGGGATTGGCTTCCCTTTTAATGTTTGACATTTCACGAGCGGAAAAACTGATCATTAATATCAGTTTTGTTGGACCAAAACCACAACGCTCAAATTTTAAAATGTCATAACGCCCAAAAAGGCGACAAAGTGATCACCCAAATCTTAAGGTGCAAACTGTAAGGCGTCACAATATTCAAATAAAATGTCATATCGCCCAAATTGGCGATATTTTTTACAACAATAAATTGTTCAGCCTTATTTAGGGCGTTGTGGCATTTTTAAATGTAATGCCCACTGTAATGCCCGTATGCGCCCGACGTGTGGTCTATAGCTCAAGACCATATGGCCTAAATTTTCATAATAGCCAATAAATGACATATCGCCCTAATCTCAAAGTTTAAAGCGCATATTGAATGTCATTACCTTATAATTAATGAAGTTTTCAAAACAACAAATTGCAGAGAATTTTTTTTGGGATTATGACATTTTTAAACTTGAACGTTATGGCTCTTGTATGTAAAAGAAATTAACACACCAGCATACATTGTTGAGAAGTTGGCCCTGGTTCACCTCGAGCTGTTGCGCCACTCTATTTATTTATTTTAGTTATGGCTCTAACCATAAGGCCAAAAAAAATTAGAATTGGAAACTTAAAAATCGAGTCATTTCATTAAATTTTATATCATTTTCATCATCATTTTCAAAAAGCCGCTTATCCTTTTAAAGGGTCGCGGAGCGAGGGTGGCTAAATGGTCTTTCCATCGTTCTCGATCCTCCGCCACTCAAGAGACTCCAGCGCAATCCCCAGGCGGGACTCAGAGGGGTTCTTTACCTGATCCCGTCACCTATTTCTTGGCCTACCAGGGGGGCGACGCGCTCGCATCTCGTAAAATTTAAAACATACTAAAAAAGGTAAAGTAAATAAATTTACTTAAACTATCAGTTAACTGACAGTAAACTGACATTCGAGTATTAAAAATGCTTGGGTTTGCCCACAAGCTGAAATTGACGAATTTACCCATACTCTGACATTTATACAAAAATATGAGTTGATTCGTCAATTCATCCGCCCCATGCAATTCCTTTTAGGCCTTTTTACGTCAGTTGATAGCGTATTGTGAATTGTTGTTACATTTTCTTACACGTATTGACTTGACCGACCAACTTGCGTCCCGTCCGTCCCTCTTGCCCCCCAACAGCCATTTGTTTACGTTTTTTATAAAGCCTTCAAATCTTTTATAAATCTTTAAATTTCCGTGTCGGTGAAGCCGCGCTGTCACAAGCAACGTAAAAGAAACAGAAACAGAATCCATAGGTAGGTATATTAGTAACTGAAACTAAAATTCGCTGAATGCTTTTTGCGTGGCTAATGTATGAAATTCTGTTTCAGTTTCTGTTCCTGTTCTTTTAATTTACTCAATACATGTAATAAAAAACTTGCCGTTGGCAATACTTAACTCTATTACATACTTTAAAAGAGATTATGGGAGGTGCCTCCTCTTAATTTGAAAAATTAAGAGATAAACTAAAGGTTAATTAGGTTGTTTGTAGTCGCCTACGCATGTAAACAAAACATTCATGACTGATAACGATAAGCTACAGAAGAGCAAGAGAGAGCGATTACTAGCCGGTTGGGAATTGGAATGGAATTTGACATTTCGCCACAGAAATTCACAAACTCCAGTCAATTTGTGTTAAGCTTCCTAATTCGGCAGACGTGTTTGCTAAGTTCAATTATATCGAAATGGAAAAGCAAAGTGAAGACTTTAAAATTGTATCCTTGAGCAGTGAAGACATCCGTTGGCCCACTTCCCTACTCGCCGATGGATCGGATGCAATGGTAACGTGACTTTAATAAAAAAAATTGTGGGATCCATCAATTTACTCGATGCATTTTCTCTTCAGCACACTGATCCCGACTACTCATGTGTTTATGTCACTCTTATTTTGAAAAACGAAAAGCAAGGAAATGGACTTACCTTTACATTGGGTAAGAATTGATATTCACTCAAGATCACTGTAGACTTAGTATAGTTGCTTTTGCATTCAATATTCTATACTCAAGGTCGTGGAACGGAAGTAGTTAAGGCAGCTGTGGATGCAATGCAGCACTTAGTTGTCGATCGCAACTGCTGGGAGATTTTCGATAATTTCGGAACATTCTGGCGAACTCTCACCAGTGAATCACAATTGAGATGGGTACGGATTGCAGGAAAAAATATTTCCTCTTGGCAAATTTTAGGTTTTGTTCCGTTACAGATCGGGCCTGAAAAGGGTGTTACCCATCTTGCGGTGGCTGCCATAATCAATGGACTTTGGGACTTGTGGGCAAAATTGGAAGGCAAACCTGTTTGGCGACTATTGGTGGACATGGAACCAGAGGTAAGTGAATGACGTTTTCAGTTAGCAACTGTTAAGTACAGGCGTAGTCAAGTGACTGATTGCCAACCCCAGTTTGTAGTGAGATTTAGCGAAGCACTTGTTTGTTTAGCGGCCGATTTGTTAGTTTTGATTGCCTTATCAAAGTAATTTGCGAAAAGCTTAAAAATAACTTATTGTAGAATTTGATAACAGGCGCATTACATTACCCATCGACTCCACTGGCCATTGTAAAACAAATGTATAAAATGGATCGAAACGAATCTGCAGTTATTATTATTAAGTTGGGTTTCGCACTGCGACCTGTCGGTCTATTGTGCCTCCTACCAGGCCTTCGAGAGGTTTATTTCCCCAAAGGAGCTAACTTCGCACTTATTTCATTACCTAATTAAATCGAGGGTATGTGCTCATGTTTGGCCTGCGAAGAAGTGCGTCAAATTCCTTCGACTCAATGAACCTCTCCCTCCCAATCCTCTCTTTAGCCATTCTAAGGAATTCTAAGGATCGTTTTCCAAGCCGTTTCCTTAACCACGATGTGAAGTGGCGTTAGTTAGCACTTCAATGGCTGCGGTCGGACACGTTCGCATAGCCCCGGTTATGCATGCCAGTCCTTGCACTCTGTTAAGTGTTTCTCTCGTTGTGCACAGACTTAGCTCGTTTTGCCCATGCTACTGGTCCGTTAGTGATCATTGTTCCCACTAGCTATGGCAGTGTACATCCATCTTATAACGTTTGGACATCATCCCGAAGACTTACCCGCAAGGCTCCTGCATATCATAAGAGCACGAAAAGCCTTACTGTCTAGGATTAACGCTAAATACTTAACCTCTTAAACTGGTATCAGTGTCGTGTCCGATAGTCTTATAGGGTTTATTTGAGTATTTTTTTCCTTGTAAATGGTACTATGGTTTTCTTAGCCGGGTTTAGATTGAGACCAGCTGTGTTGCACCATTCTTGGACTGTCTTGAGTGCTCCTTGAATAATTTCACAGAGCGTTCCTTCAAACTTTACCCGAACAATTAATGCTATATCAGCATAATGCCTAGGTTGGTTAATGTATCAAGTAGCTCATCCACAACTAGGCCGATTGCGATGTGAAAAGCATTCTTCTTAACCGTGGGACCACAATGCCCGTAGCGGTGGTATGTAGCAGTAGTACGTAGTACAGCCGCGGAGCCATATGTCGTAGTACGGAAAAAAATTGAACACAATGGTGTAGCGCGGCTATGTCGAACAAAAACCTCGTTTATAAACAATGGCCGATACTCTGAGTTAATTTGAACTAGATTTAATATTTTTGTACAACGGATGACACAAATTCCATAAAATTTCTTTAGATTTAACCATCTCAATAAACTTTTCGACGTCCTATTCCTCCATTGTTTACTTAACTTGTATTGAACTGTCCACCGTGTAGCGCTGTCAAGCGTGTAGCGCTACGAAAGTTAAAAGTTGGCCAACTCTTACTACCGCCACAGACACACATTGTGTGCGCAATACACTGAATACATGTGTTTTAACTTTTGACAGCTCTTACTACCGCTACTACTACCGCCACAGCTACATCACTGTGGTTCTACGGTAAATCAGGTTCATTCGATGAAAGCCCTAGTCCGCCATATGGCGCCACAGTGCGCACTTTTTTATCAGTTCTGTATTCGATGAAGCTAAGACAACAACCCAGTCCACTTTGCACTTTATTCGATGAAAGCACTGAGGCGCACTATTGCAGCACTAAAGTGCCCTGAGCATTTTGTCGGGGCAGAAAGTTCAGTGCTTTTTAAATTTGACTATTCAGTTATTTGTCAGTCAGCTGCCCAGTGCAAATGAAAAATTTCTGCGAAGGTAAAAACAAATTTTCTTTGCTTTTATTTTGATTTTGTTTACAATTCTATAATTACAGGTATTTTCACAATGGAAAAAATCACCATGTTGAATTCTGCGACTGGAGCCTCAGTTAGTTTTGAGTGTGACGAGGTTTTGTTTAGATATTTTTTAGCTCCATATGTTTTTTGCCTGTGAAATGAGAATAACAGGATCCGATGTACAATTTTGCGTTCGATGAACAGCGCACTTTTCAGGGTTGTATTGAATTTTTGACAATCAGCTGATCGCACTGAAAAGTGCAAGTGCGATTTCAGGGCGCACTGGGGCAAGTTTCATCGAATGAACCTATTTTCTTGGCACTCGTTTGACAGTTCCTCTTCTGGAAAAAAGAAATTCTCTTCTGCCGTCTATCCACATTCAAAACCAGACAGAAGTGCACACACAATCCTAAGTTGGAGAAATGTCATTTGGCCCTCGAAGCAAAGCTTTCGTTTCACAAATACAACGCCAAACAAACTTTAAAACCAAGAAGAACGTTTTTGGCTGTTCGATTGTACTTGTAGTAGTCCTAAATAGGCGTTCTTGGTAGTTCTCCCGGATTACCAAACGAAAAGGCCATTTGACTGGTACAAAGTATACGCTGCCAAGCGAGTCAACTGTTCGTTTATCTTTAATTTGCACTTATTTTTTTCAAAAACATATTCCCGACACTTCCCCTGAATGCCAAATCCATTTTTCACAAGCATTCAGCCATTTGTTTGCCTTACGTCGAAAATTATGAGCTCTTCACACTGAATCAAAAACTGAGTTTTGGGCAAAAGTTTTCGAAAACTCATTTAGCCATTCACACTTCCTAAGCCCCGGCTAAAATTTGTTTTTCGTTTTTCATTTATTTATCAGTTGTCAAATTTTAGCCCATATTTATTTTCAAACGTACCTTAAAAGATCCATAAAAGATGGGCACATATCAAGAATTTTATGTGCGTTTCGTTTGGAGTCAAAAAAAATTTTAAGTGGGTATGGGTATGTCAAAACTGACAGATCTAAATTTGAAAACGTTTCTTTGGTGGCAAAAATGAGGGGAAATTAAGGGGAAAACTGCCATTTCTCGAATCTGAAATCGCAGAATAAAATCTCGATTTTTAGCAAGATTCATTTTCAGATTTACCAGTACCAACAGACTGTGTTGACACTTGACAGTTCGTTTGTTTACTTTGTGTAAATTTGGAACGGGTTGGCCTTTCTACAGAAATAATTTTGTTTTGTCTCATAAAATTTTTGCATTTAATTGACTATTGCAAAAACTTTAATTTCAACATGGGCTTGAAATGGAAAAACTGTATTCATCCTAATCATGTTCTTCGACAGTCACAGGACGCGGTATTCGTAAATTTTTAGGCGAAGAAGCACCCACGACTTTGCCGAATGTTAAACTAAATCAAGCAGGCTTCAAATTGCGTATATTACACTGGACTTGGTGCACAAATAAAGTAGCAAAGAATAAAGTTGAGGTTTTTTAATGTAAAAACATAACAATGGCTTATTTTGTTTCTAGTTTCGTCACAAACAAGAACAGAAAATTTCCCGCAATTAAACCACAGAAAAATGTAAACAAACTAGGGATGGAAAACAATTTTTTCAATTAATACTAAAACGGAGCCAATGTACTCAGATTAATTTTGCGATAAAAAAAATAACTTGCCAAGTAAAATAAAAGTTTTTTAAAGGGAAATATATATAGCACTTTCAATTCCTAAGCAGAATATAGCTTGAATTTTCGGTAAAGTAAAAAGTGTATTTCAAGCTAGGCTGGTATGGTATGGTATATAGTCATTTTCAATGAATTTTTTGAAACCTTGAATTTTTTGAACCTGATTTTCATCTTGAAAATGAATTTCAAGACATTCAACTCTTTTCTCGTAAATATATCACATTGAGCAAAAAAAATATTTGTCATAATTTCGTAGTAAAACGACAGCAACTTTAATTAAAGCATAAGAAGTTCTTTATCGAAACGCCTACAAAGTACTATTTTAAACATTCGTTAACAGAGTATTTCGGCGTAGTATGATTTCAATATCTTAGATATTTTTGGCGAATGTAAATCAAAGTAAAAATGTAACACCATTTCGCATCAAAGTCTCTCTTTTTGTTACGCTAACTTATGCGTAACGATTTATTTACGCTAACGCCGCGTTGTCATTGTTTTTGTTTTTAAAACAGTCACTTATGGTTTTTGTTGCATAGTGGCGTCAACATATTGCTGAAATAAAAATATTATGGTTAAGTAAATAACCATTTTACCTTGAAGAAAACATAGTTTTTACCAAACATTGTACTTTTACTCCGATTGTACTTTTTTGCTTAACCCGACCCAGTACAATTGTATTGGCCTTCCCACCCTTCAAACAAAACTAAGATAGGGCAGGTCTCACCCATTCCCACCTATACTATCACAAAAAATCTCAATTTAATTTTTTGTTTGATTCAACAACGAAAAAATAAAACTTGGTTTTTAATTTACCCGATACCAAAAAAAAACACATTACACTGACCTCAAAACTACAAGCTGATTTCTGACAGGACATTCGGTTTAGGAGATATTAACATCCAAAGTTGGGAAAAAGGTGACATTCTTTGCAAATTTAATTTAAAATTATCGAGGAAATCTGATATTCATGACTTTCAAAGTGATTTTGAACGAAAACTACTAAAAATCTGGGGTTTTGAAAACAGAAAATTTACAAAAACGACTGGGACTCATGTTTTTCAAGAAGTTTTCGCGTGTTTTCACGAAAACATGCTTTTGAGTTCGGTGTGTAGAGAGCATTATACTATGTCTCCACCGATAATTAAAAGAAGATTAACGGGAGACAATTAAAATAAATGCCAAAGTGGCTCCATCGGACAAATATAGGATTAATTTGACACGAAAACTCTGTTTCTGTCTTTCTGGCTCTCAAAAAAAAGTGGCGATGTCATTTCCAAGGAGCAAAACCGATTTTCGCTGTAAAAATCACAATAGAAAACGTACTTGTGACAGATCTGTCGTACAGGGACAGTTTAAGTTTCCTTTTTTGATTCTCCAACTGTTACAAAGCTGAAAAATAGGTTTGTGAATAGGCTGAATGGGATTTATGAGAGGATTTATTTTTAGTTGCTTGCCGAGAGGATTTAAATTTGTATGGTAAATCGCGTGATTTGTAGAGGATTTAATAAGATTTATAACGGGAGATTTTTTAAGAGGTTGAGAACTTTTTAAAAAAAAAAAACACAAAAAATTCGAAAAAATTAATGAAATATTTATTTGAATCGATAGTTTGAACCTAGCAATTTAATGTTTGTCTCAGGTAGCCCATCCGCTGAGTTCAATTTTGGCATACTCTTTCACACATATCGGCCGGTATCTCACGAATGAATGCATGGATGTTGGCTTCCAGTGCGTCAATCGAAGCGCGCTTGTCCCTATAGACATTAGCCTTGACATACCCCCACAAAAAATAATCTAATGGTGTCAAATCGCACGATCTAGGCGGCCAATTGACCGGCCCGAAACGTGAAATTAACTGTTCACCAAACTCGCCTCGCAATTGCGCCATTGTTTCGCGTGCTGTGTGGCATGTGGCACCGTCTTGTTGAAACCACATATCATGCAAGTCAAGAACTTCCATTTCGGGCAAAAAAAAGTTTGTTATCATCGCTCGGTAGCGTTCACCGTTGACAGTAACGCTGCGATTCGCATCATCTTTAAAGAAATATGGCCCAATAATGCCGCCGGCCCATAAACCGCACCAAACAGTGGCTTTTTCGGGATGCATTGGTAGCTGTTGCAATGCTTCTGGCTGATCTTCACTCCAAATGCGGCAATTTTGCCATTCAACCAAAAATGAGCCTCATCGCTCGGTCGAGAATGCCGACCATAAAATGGAAGCAGCGCGCGATGAACATTTCGAACCGAGCACGAATTTTGATAGTAAAATTCAATAATTTGCAAGCGTTGTTCATTTGTAAGACGATCCATGGTTAAATTGCAAACCAAACTGAAGCTGTTTGACAGTGACACAAGGTACTAAACACACGTCAGCTGTCAAAACCAGTGTTGCCAAAACCAAACCAGCTAAAAAATCACCCGTTATTAATCGACGATTAGTGCTCGGTGGAGACATGGTATTACGTTCGACTCGAAAACTTCACATATAAATTTCAAAAATTATTTTGAAAATATTCTGGTATCTTAACGGTAATAACGATTGTATTGAAATTTCAAGTATATACCTACTGATACCAATGCAATACCGATTGCATTGGTATCAGTAGGTATAAAAAAGCGTTTCAAAAGACTTCTAATATTTTTAACTTTTTAAAAAAATGTAGTTTCTAAATTAAGTTTTGTAAAGTTGTTTATAGGCAAAGTAAAAATCTTTTTTATAACCGTTATCTTAAAATTTTTTGATACGGGTCTTAGACAAAAATAGGCATTGCTTGAGGAGTTCTTGAAATTTACAAATTATTACCTCGGACTTCTGCAAGAGCGAGTGGATTTAAATAATTCATACTGGAATAATTAGCTAATGATGCATACAAAAAAGTTAGCGGTAACAACCAAAGTCACAAATCTCTGCTTTTATTTTAAATGAAGCTGTTTTAAAAAATAGGTTTTGTAAAATTAATGTTCAAGCTCAAAATAAAAAAAAATTAAGCAAATTTTTGTCAACATTTTACGTATCAACATTCTATTTTCTTTTCGAAACCCAGTATTTTGAGCTCTTAGATAGAAACAGAAAACCATATGCTTATATATCTCGTACTTTTCGAGAAATTTATAAAAATATGTTTTTTTTTTTTTTTTTTTTTTTAAACCTTTATAGTTCTTGTGGTCGTTCCACGTAGGTTAGAATTGGGTAAGGATTAGGTTGCTTCTTTGCTTTTAAGACAATAAGTGGCGTTGTGTTCGAGATGCAATAAAAAATGTAATCTAATTTTTTAAAGATTTTAAATTTAAGCACTTACCATCACCTTTGATTGATCAAAAAAATTTTTTTCATATTTCTGTGTGTTTTTCTGTCCAACCTCCAATAGTTTCTGTGTTTAGGACTGGTCTGGTTCAACTGCTGTTCCTTATAGCAGCCGACGTATAATGTACAAAAAAAGCACCAAAATAATTTTAATGAGTTATTTTATTGGTGTATAGTTAACCAACGATGACAATTAATTAAAACAGATTTTAACATTTTTCTAAAACGTAAAGAAACATTTCAATTGACTTATGTAAAATGAGAACGTTCATAAAGATCTCCTTGGACATTTTGTTTTCTTTCTTTTTCATAAATCATTTTTGCCAAATTAACAATTTATTATTATTTTTTGTTTTTAAACTCTACAAACTAACGAAACAGTTATTTTTAATTTAATTCTAAAGAAAAATCTCACATTCAAGTCATATTATGATGTAAAAACTATTCTTTTCTCTTTCACATAAATTAAGCAGCATAGAAAAGGGACAGAAGAGTTTTTAAAGCAGATTTTCGAACTGGCCGATTAAGGTTGTTTTTCAGTTAGGATTTGATTCGCTATACAACAGTGAGAATCTTAAAGTATTTTTTTTAATTTTCAAAACACTTTGATTCTTTCTTTAGTTGATTTGTTGGGCTTAAGTTTGTGCCTCGTAGATTTTTTATGAAGAATCTCATCTTAGCTCTCGAGATCTGATAATTTTGTTCGATTATTAAGACGAGTTCTTAATGTCCAGCGCTAATCATCAAGGGCCAGAGGGAACTAACCCTAAGAAAACTGCCTCCATACTGATATCTCCAGTTTCGATAGTCCGTCTTCAATGTGCGTTTGCTACTCACGCCCATATCTTCTTCTGTGCTGGGCAAAAAAGAGTGCGTGACAATAAAGAGAAGAAAATTCTTAAAAATATACAACTATATTATTTTGCAAAACGAGAAACAAAAACATATTTTTCCAAAGAGGTTAATTTAAGTAAAAGGCTTAACTAGAATCCAATGCGTCGGTGTCCATGAAAATTGATGAAGTTTCCTCTTTCTCTCTCTCTCCCTCTTAATTCTTCTCCTTTCAATTGTCGTCCTCGTCAAGGTCATCATCATCGTCGTCGTCGTCGTCTTCATCGTCATCTACGCCATTGACAACACTCACAAACTCCTTGTTACACTGTGTCATCGAAGAATTGTTTGAGTTTGACGGGTGAAGGCACATTGGCCCCGACAGAGACTTCGGGAACCGGCTGAGGTAGCGTTGTAATCGCAGAAACTTAATGGAAACCAATCGTTTGTCGAACCACCAGCCGTTGATTTCGTTATGGACAATGCCGGCGTCATGTTCGGTGGCACAGCGCACATAGACACAGCAGCTCTGCTTGTCCAATTGGATATCGTAGATTTTGCATTTGGGGCCAACTTTCTCCAAAATCGCGTCTTGTATGATCGTCTTGAGGTTTGGATTATTGGCTTCGAGGGGTTCAAACATCTGTCGAATTTTCAGGCAATTTGTGGGTGGATTGGCAATCTTATTGGACTTGTCAAAGGCAGGACTGTGCCATTGCTTGACGGTGTTTGCGGTACGAGCGAGCATATCGGCTGAGACGTTGGCGATCCATTTCATGGTTTTGCACTCCTCGCCATTTCGCAGTGCCATATCGAATTGAATTCGGCTATCGTGCAGCTCGAGGTTTTGTATGGCCTCATTCCAGGCGGCGGCCTTTTCCTTCCGTTTGTGCAGCGGTATAAGTTTGTCGCGCAGATGGTTTACCACAACGGCGGATTGACCAGGATCCGGGTTCATGGCCTTCCGCATTAGTTTACCAATAATCTCATTGGTGTATTGCTCGACAGCGTCGGCGTGAGATTTCCGACGGTTCTGAACAAACCGGTAACAGAAGTTGACGATTAATACAGCGCCAACCAAAAGGGCCAATGAGCCAATAATAACGAAGAACTTTTGGATCTTGTGTGAGATTGTGCAAGTGAGGGGCAAGCGCGGATTCAAAATTGCGAAAGAGTTGCCTTGGGTGGCTCGCAGTTTTACCACTTCGAGGAAATCGATCACTTCGTTGGTCGCAGGAGCCACATGGCTAATTTTCCATTGAGGGTTCTTTTCGATCAGATATTCAGCACTGTGCAAATCCTTTAAGGTTTTGCGCACATCCGTGGCTAGGCCAACCTTGTGCAAGTGTTTCACAAAGTCCCTGGCGCTGATGGACGGCTCTGCGGTAGCATCTTTACAAAAGTGTTGTACCGCTTGGCGCTGGAGTTCGGGCAAAAGTTCCTTCAGCATGTTTATGGCCGCCGGAAGTTGGTCCTTTTCAATGCAAGAATAGCCGGCAGTCGCCAAAGCCGAATTAACAAGTTGTGGATCGCATATAGCGTGCACGGTGTTCTTCTCATTAATGGAGCTTATCAAATCCGGGCTGATGGTCATGTAGAAAAACGCCACAAGGAAAAAGAACAGCAAGAGAGTACTGACTAGAGCGCATGGAATGAAGGTCTGCTTGAAGCCGTACTGTTCGTCCAAACGCGATATCAACTGGGCAAACGCCGTGCTCGGCGATATGTTATCAGATCGCTCCGGTTGTTGGTAAACAATGTCTGCGGGGTCGACAGACGGAGCTGCAGTATGAATTTGTCTCAGGGGCATATTTATATTACTGCTGGAGCCACTTACGCTGCGCTTTTGAAGTATGCTGTCCCGGATTGTTTCTCCGCGAAGCTTTAGCAGCCGCTTGGTGAAGTCACTTCCATAGCCGAGGTCACTCGAGGAGCCCTGTCCATTGCAGTTGTTGGGTGAGGAAGACGCTGCCGTTGTGCTGTAGTAAGGAGAATTAGAAGATGCATTCCACGAGTAGTTAGCACTTCTGTCCAGAGTAAAATTGTTCGACGACGTCAGGTAGGGGCTTGAAAACGACTTGTTCGTTGGTGTTGTGTTGTACTGCTTTGGGGTATAATTCAAGTCGGATTCCTCTTCACTCTCCGAAGCCAAAATTGGCGGCGGCACGTAAATTTTGGGAGAAGTTTTTTGCTTTGGTGTTGGACTATATTTTGGACTGGAACTAGTAGAAAGGTTTGTGTAACTGGTTTGCGATTTGTTTGATGTATAGGATGTTGGTGATGCAAGCGTTGATGTTGTCGAGCGTCTGGCCAAGACCACAGGTGACGACGGTGGTGGCATTTTGTTGGTTGTTGATGAACTGCTCCTTAGGCTTGACATTATTGTCGAACGGCCTCTTATTGGGGTGGGATTAGGATCAGTTTCTTCATCGGAAGAGTAACGCGTTACATAGTTTGTCTGCCGCTTTAGTTTTGCCTTTTCATTGTTCAGATGGTTCTTTAGCTTTCGGATGAGTATTTTTCTGGTCGTTTCTGTGACGGGCATGTTTGGAAAACCATATTGCAGCAATCGGTGGCGGAGTTCGCTGTCGGTCAGCTTGTCCAAGTCTTCCATTTTGTTGCTCATGGCTTCTGAAAAAAGAGGAAAGAAAAATTCTAATTGAAAAATGTTACTTTGCGACTTGGATTTAATGGAGAAAGGAACACATGTTTATGTTTGCCGAAAGAAGTAGAGAAATTGCGTTTTGAATGGCAAAAGATCGCGTTGAGTAAGCATGCAATTCGTTTGGGATTAATGGTGCGTTTCATCATTCCCCGCCCTGACTTATCAATGGACGAGCAGAGAATTTTGTTTGTTTGGAGTTAAGGCCACTCTCGATAAAAAATTATTTACGATTTTGCACTCTAAGCGCAAACTTAGTAACTTCTGTAGCTTTGTTTTATATTAAAAAAAACTTATTTTTTAAATAGACACTAAAATATTGCAAACAAAACGCAAACCCACATGTGGTTGTTTTAAGCTTTTTAAATGAAAAATACGCTTAAGCACGGATACCGAATCCTACGAGAATTTTAGAAAGTAGTCATTTGCCATTGTTATGAAGATCATTACCGTGTGATCACCATTTTTTACCATCATTTAAATTATCTACGCCGGAAAGTTTTAAATGACAGGCACTGCGCGTCACATATTCCAAATTTGACCACCCGGAATCGAATTATGACTTCAATTGAGTTTGTCAGCCGTAACTGACATTTAGGTGAATCGATTCATAATACTGTGTCCACCGGCAATTTTCTTGTTTGGTTCTCAAACTGTTACAAAGGTGCAGAAAATAAGTTTGTGAATTGGGTTGAATGAGATTTATGAGAGGATTTATTTAAAATCGCTTGCCGAGAGGATTTACATTTGTATGGTTAATCGTGTGATTTTTAGAGGATTTAATAAAGTTTTATATTAATCGAGGATTATTGGCCGGTGGAGACAAGGTATTAAATTCTTAAATTTGACAACTTTGTTTTTTCTTCATTTTTTTGTTTTGTCTTTAATACCGACAAAAACTCAACCTACCTTTAGTATTTTTTGGATCTAGACTGTGTCAAAAACTAACTATAACTTTTCTTATACATTTCGCTTTGATGTTTGAAAGCTTTTGACAGCTTTTGTGTGCAAAAAATTGCCCACATTTTCCCTTACTTTTGTGGCCTTTTTGGTTGGTCGTCCGGGAGACTTCTAAACTCTCCTGAAACTGTTTTCTTGGACTCGTTTGACAGTTCCTCTTCTAGATAGAAGAAAAATTTGCTTCTGGTTTTGAAACAAGAATCAAAACCAGAAACACGCGCACAATCATACATGTGTCAATGTCAAGTTGAATAAATGTCATTTGTCCCATGTCAAAGGCCATTACTGTATCTCTTTTTAACTTCTGTCTCTCTATGAGGTTTTTGCCCCCTCCCCCACTAAAGAAATCTGTCAAAAACGGGGAAATGCAATGTAAAGAAAGTAAGGGAACAAATCTATTAGCAATTAACTAGACTGTTAATGAGGTAAATTCTAAACAAAGAGAATTAGGTTCAGTAGTTTATACTCTCTCTACCGGCCATTAAACAGCGATCATCGAAAGGCGATTAAAAATTAATCGCGAAGTCGCTTCACCGGACAAACAGAATTAATTTGACACGAGCACTATTTTTCTGTCACTTTGGCTTTTAAGCGAGAGTGACAATGACATTTTCCAAGAGAAAAAAGAACATTTCCGTTTTATCACAATCACAATAAAAAAAGCTTTTCCCGCCTTAGTCTTATTGGTTATGGAAAAAAATAAACAAAAACTGACGAAAGAAACTAAGGCGGGAAAAGGTTTTGTAAGTCGACGTCAAATTTTTTAGATTTGACGTTGCTGCGGGTCTCTACATATTTCTTTAGCGTCCAACAGGTGGTATCGCGTTTTGACTTTACTATTCGTCAATGCGATTGTGAAATTGTTACAAAGGTGCGCGAAAAGAGTTTATTGTGGCATAAGAAAGGTTTGCGAATAAATTGAGATGTATTAGGGGATTTATTTTTAATCCCCTGCCGGGGGAATTTAAATTACTATAGTGAATCTCGAGATTTAAGGCAAATAGTTGAGGATTTGTGAATCTCGGGATTTAAGGCAATTAGTTGAGGATTTGTGTTAAATCGCGGATAGCTGTCCGGTGGAGACATGGTATTAGGTGACGGTTTGTGTTGGCAAAACGAAAGTCAGTGCCGCAGCTTTTGGTTCAACGCGCTGATAACCCCACTTTATGGAGCCCACTATAGATTATTGTTGTTTTAAAAAAAATAAATATGTTAATTTGAGATAACAAGTCTTGCAGGATTTTGCCTTTTTCTTCAATAATTTTATTGTTCTTCTTCGCCACCAATATTCTGTGCTATTTTGCGCTCTAAATTCCTTTTTTAGATAAGTAAATACGTTAAATTATACGAAAATAAGAAACGAAAACACTTTTTGTTTAAAATATCAAAATGACACATTTAAGCCGCGTAATCACAAGGAACAGAAACAGGAACTGAAACAGAATTTCATACATTAGCAACGCAAAAAGCATTCAGCGAACTTAGGTTTCAGTTGCTAATGTATGAGATTCTGTTTCTGTTCCTGTTTTACGTTGCTTGTGACAACGCGGCTTTAGGCTTTGAAAGCGTAGCATAAAACGTTAAAAAAATGTTAACACAAATTTTATACCCAAAACTTTCGCAGCACCCTGTAGTTGCGACAACAAAATATGAGACATTTTATGACATCATAAGGATGACGTAACCTGATACAATTTCACAAGATTGTTCCCAAATTTAATTTTTTTAAATGATTTTGCTTTTAAAAATAAATTATTGCAAATTACTTACCGAACTTATCAAATACAATTCTCTGCCACAATCAACTTATTGGGATTTTATTTTCCCCTGAAAATTCGCTTGATGGCAACCCTAGCCAACATTCGACCTCTAAGCAGCAACAATGCGTCAAAGGAATTCCTTTCGCGGTGGGGGCAGCACCCAGTTAAGCGCCGCTTTTCGATTTGTTTATGGAGGCGAACGCGTGCACCTTGAGCTGTTGTTGTTTCTCTCTCAACATACATACGATACGGCGGAGCGCCAACGAAAATGTCGACAATGTTGAACGCACGTTCTGTCTGCTTACTATAGAACTAGACGAATATCTGGTCGGTGGAAGCGGCAAAACGAACACTAGCGGCATCAACTCTCTTTTATTTCCTTTTCTTTGTTTTTCTTCACGTTTTCTAGCAACAGCCTCTGGCTTCTGGCGAGCTTATGAAAAAGTTTCAGATTTGTTTTGGGCTATTTTTAAAATCTGCGTCACGTTTGTACTCGCTTCGAATTCTAGACGAGCACACGGGGACAGGCACGAATTTATTTTCTTTATTTTTCACAATTCCGTTCAATTTTTGCTGTTTTTTTTTTTTTTTTGTATTTTGTCAATTCGTCACGAAACGAAAACCGCACCGAGAAGGGCAGAGGAAAAAGAAATGGAAAAAGTAGATTCTATCAAATTTGGTGTCTGGCAGTAGCACACTTTGGGAACTGGCAGTTCTGATGTTGGAACACTAAGATAATTCAACAAATTTTGAACAACACAAATGAAAATTTTATGCACAAATAAGAATTTACACAGGGCGCACACGTTTAATATTTAATTTTAATCACAAATAAATTTGATTTCTGGAGTTTTTCATCGCACAGACAAGCGAGAGCATTCGACGAATAAATGTGTGGTACGAACGAGCGAGAAAAAATGTCACGGTCGTGTCGTCTCAAAAAAAAAAAATATTTCAAGAGAATTTGGTATTTTGAAGTTGTTATGTCAGTCTAGTGCGCTCTTTTTCGCATGGTCAACAGCGGGAAAAATAATGGCAGAGCAGTTGTCAGGCGGTCGGTGAAATCCAGGGATGGGATATACTCGTTACTTTGCTGGAAACGAAACGAAGGCGCATTGTCAATGTTAAAGTTCTCATATAAAGGGACATAGTGGCTTGCTATTGAGTTCTATTAAATCACAAACACAATCCCAGTTTCCATATTACCTCAAATTGCAATCTCTTGTCTCCGGTCTTCAAATCTTTATGAAGTACCATTGAATATAACACCTTGTATCAAAACTACTTGCCCCCAATCTAAATGAGCTTTGTTGTTGATTGATTCAAGCTTTGTTGTTTTACTTTAGGCGCAAAAACTAGTCAGATAAAATCAGATAGATGAAATATTTTAAGGCAATTTTAAGAAAAACCAGTCAACTGCCCTTATTTCCATCCGTGGAAAACCTAGTTTCAAGTAGATATAATTATAATAAACATTTATTAAGTTTCTTTATACTATGTCTCCACCGATAATTAAAAGAAGATTAGCCGGAGACGTTTAAAATAAATCCCAAAGTGGCTCCATCAGACAAATATTGGATTAATTTGACACGAAAACTCTGTTTCTCTCATTTTGGCTCTCAAAAGAGAGTGGCGATGTCATTTCCCAGGAGCGAAAACGATTTCCTCCCTCAGTAAAAGTCACAATAGAAAATGTACTTGTGACTGATTTTTCGTATAGGGACAGCTTCGGTTTCCTTTTTTGATTCCCAAACTGTTACTGAGGATTTAATAAAGATTAATAACTATTATTCGACGATTAGTGCTCGGTGGAGACATGGTATTAAGGTGTATGGTAAAAACATCGACTAGATAGAAGAGCTCAGTACTTTTTGATATTCGTATGAATAAGCCAAACCTTCTTTTACTTGGTAGTACTTAAGCCGCGTTGTCACAAAGAACAGGAACAGAAACAGAATTTCATACATTAGCAACGCAAAAAGCATTCAGCGAATTTAGGTTTCAGTTGCTAATGTATGAGATTCTGTTTCTGTTCCTGTTTTACGTTGCTTGTGACAACGCGGCTTTATAGATACTTGGTTTTTAAGATTTGTACATTCACGCGCGCTCTTTGTCTGTCATATTGGGCTCTCAAAAGAGAGTGACGATGTCATTTGCCCAGGAGCAAAAAACATTTCCGTTGTAAAAATCTCAATTGACGAATGGAAAAGTCGATATGCGATACCTGGTGGTCAGTAGAGGAATATGTAGAGACTTGCAACAATATCAAATTGAAAACTTTGACTGTTTGTTGAGTCACAAAAATTTCAATGCTGCTTCCCCGCCTCATTTTGATTGGTCAGTTTTTGTTTATATTTCACCCAATTGACAAGTAAATCAAAGCCGGATGATAAACTTAGGAAAATTTTTGAAAATTGACGTTGATCCAGGTCTCTACATATTCCTCTATTCTCCACCGGGGGGTTGCCTTCAAACGCCAATAGAAAACGTATTTGTGACAATTCTGTCGTACAGGGACAGTTTCAGTTTTCTTTTTTGATTCTCAAACTGTTACAAAGGTGCATAAAATAGGTTTGTAAATAGGTAAAGACGCGGTGTCACAAGGAACAGAAACAGCAACAGAATTTCATACATCAGCAACGCAAAAAGCATATAGCGAATTTAGATTTAAGTTGCCAATGTATGGGATTCTGTTTCTGTTCCTCTTTTACGTTGCTTGTGACAACGTGGCTTAAATAGGATTTATGAGAAGATTTATTTTTAATGAGAGGTTTAAATTTGTGTGATGAATCGCGTGATTTTTAGAGAATCAATGAAGATTTATATCAATCGCGAATCAAAACCCGATGGAGACATGGTATAAGTCTAAAGCCACGTAATCACAAGGAACAGAAACAGGAACAGAAACAGAATATTATACAATACTTTAGCAACGCAAAAAGCATTCAGCAAAATTAGGTTTCAATTGCTAATGTATGAGATTCTGTTTCTGTTCCTGTTTTACGTTGCTTGTGACAACGCGGCTTAAGCCAAAATATTTTTTTTACCAGCTTCTAGTGTCAACAATTGATTTTCGGTACATAAGCGATGTTATTAGTCCAGAAGAAGCAATTCGGTTACTCCAACAGAATAGAAGCACAAAAGATGAACGCATCAACGATCTCCTAGCAACTGGCTATCCGGCTTATACAACCCAAGTTGGGTGGATGGGCTATAGCGATGAAAAGATTAAGGGTCTTTGTAAGGAATACCTGGCAAAGGGTTACACTGCCTTCAAGCTAAAAGTGGGTAGAGATTTCACAAGTGATTTGAAACGCTGTAAGCTGATTCGTGATGCCATTGGTTCTGAAAACAAACTCGTAAGATACCAAAGAGCTGAAGCGTAAACTTTTTCTAATCATATTTCGGTTAAAAGATGATCGATGCCAATCAGGTATGGGACGTGAATGAAGCCATTGATTGGGTGTCTCGATTGGCGGAGTTTAAGCCTTTATGGATTGAGGAACCAACCTCACCTGATGATGTTCTCGGGCATGCAGCCATTTCCCGAGCTTTAAGGTATTCATTAATAATTTTTCATTTAAATTTTTGAAAATAAAATTTTTAAATTCTTAGACCACTCGGGATCGGTGTGGCTACTGGGGAAATGTGTGCCAATCGTGTAATGTTTAAACAATTTTTACAGTCAGGAGCTATACAGTTCTGTCAAATTGATTCTGCTCGCATTGGGGGCATCAATGAGATTTTGTCTGTCTACTTGATGGCAAAAAAGCTCAATGGTTTGTTAAAAAAAAAAAAACTGTCTAAATAACCCAATGTATCTAATATAATCTACATTTCTCTTCCTCTTCGTTAATTCATTCTTTTAGTTAAAGTTTGTCCCCATGCTGGTGGCGTTGGACTTTGTGAAATGGTGCAGCATTTGCAGATGTGGGATTACGTATCACTGTCGGCTACTAAAAATGGAAGGATGATCGAGTATGTCGATCAGCAACATGATCAGTTTATTAATCCGGTGGAAATTAAAAATGCTTCGTACATGCCACCTTCTCAGCCTGGGTATAGCACACAATTGAAGCCGGAAGCTATTCAAGAGTTCTCATTTCCCAACGGAAGCTGGTGGAAGAAAAATGCTGCCAAGTAATTGTCTATTTGAGTGTTATTATTCACTCAAATAGACAATTACTCAGATATACAGATTTTTTTTATTGCGCGGGAAATTAATGTCTTTTGTATAAAATAATTGCCTAAAATAAATGAATCTTTGAGCTGGGATCTTTAGCTGCATGAGCTTATATAAATTTCTGAGTGGTCCTTTTCGAAGGAGTGGGTTAGTGATTCGATAGTCTGTAGACAGCAAGACTGCTGCGTCGATCCAAGTCAAACAGTCTTAGTGACTCTTCCGCATAGATCCGTCTGGATTTTTTATGGCTCATATTGGTAATATTAAAGCCTTCCAGCGTCAGTCGAAGTACACAACTGACAACTCAGTGAAAAACACGTTCTTATGTGAAGAGACGTGCGCCACAAATTTATTCAATGGGCCGCTTCCCATAAAACCGTGTATATTTAACTTAGTTATCAGTTGTGTACTTCGACTCGTCAAACTTAACTAAATGTGTTGTGCTAGCATTAGCCATGGCTTGTATTCAGTACTGTTTGACGCGTGCGGTTTTCTCGTTAACCAATACGGTCCACAAAAGTCCTTGACAGATGAGTCAGAACCCAACGACTGCGATAGCTGGGCCACCTAGAGAGATGGACACCAACGATCCGGCCGGAAATTCTTCAAATTCACATCAGCGGTGCAGCGCAGAAGAGGAGCACGGAGTGTCATGGCGCACGCAAATGGAAAGGATACTCAGCCAACTTTCCCTGGCACAACTGGAGACGGGCAGCTAGAAACAGAGATAGGTGGCAAAGCTGGTTGGTTGAGATGCAGGTCCACCTCTGACTATAGCTCCCCCTAAAGTAAGCAAGTAAGTTACATCCTTGTCATCGTGGAATGCAACAGACACAGCACCATACCCATTCATCCATAATCGAATGAAATGGTGGAATGATTAACAAGACCTTTAAGGAACATTTTTCCAAAGTCGTGCGTACAAGGATAAACGCGATTGGAACAGGCGAATTCCTTTTTTTGAATGGGTCTACAGTAGGCGATTCATATTAGTTTGACTTAATGATACACTTCATCAGAAATTCAATTTGGACTAGATAGATAGATAGATACATTCTTTATTAGCTTCATAGTTTGTCTGTACAATTTTATAATCAATTTGGACTACCTGTCAAGCTTTCTAGCGAGAAATTTGACTTTCCCAATAAAGAACTTAAAGTTGAACAAAACAAAAACTGATTCTGTGGACATAAAAGAATCAAAGTGACTCCCTGGAGTAGAGCTCTAAACGCCGAAATTGACCCAAACTCAACGACACTTAAGATAAACCATTTAAGCTTTATTTACTTTCAACTTGGTAGAGGAGTAATGGCAGCTGTTTTTATCGGCAGTCATTGCCTCTGCAGGAAATGTTTGTGGAGTGAAGCGGCTTGGGGTAGCGGCTGGTGGTGAGAAAAGAACTGCTTGGTTTAAAACGCCTGGAGTTCAAGAAGCCATCAGAGAGAAGAAGAGAGCCTACATTGCGTGGATCCAATGTAGAAACTCAACTTCTCGAGCCCGGTACAATGAGGCGCAAAGGACTTCCAATCTGGCAGTCAGAACAGCCAAGGAACAGTCATGGAAAAAGTTCGGCGAGAAGTTGGAGCACGATTACAGATCTGCAAACAAGATATTTTGGCAGACCATTCGCCGGCTCAGAGGAAGGAAGTTAAATATCATCCAAGGGGTTAAATCCAAGGACGGTACACTTCTTTCAAGTGAGAGCGATGTCTTGCGCAGATGGAGAGAGCACTTTCCGGAGTTGCTCAACCCCCAACAGGGCACTGAAGATGGCATTCCCACTGCTGACGAGATAAGGGCGGAGAATAGTCCCACAGTAGACGAAGTCACTGAAGCGATTAAATCGCTAAAAGTTGGCAAGTCTGCTGGAGTTGATGAAATCCGGCCAGAAATGCTCAAGGCAATGGGTGAAGAGGGTGTTAAATGGCTAACACGTGTCATTAAGGTGGCCTGGGATAGCGGGAAGGCACCTAGCGATTGGCAAACGGGAGTTATAGTGCCCATTTTCAAAAAAGGGAACAGGAGAGATTGCGCCAACTATAGGGGCATATCTCTCTTGAGTCTTCCGGGAAAAGCATTCGCGAAGGTGTTGGAAACGCGTTCCAGAGCTGTAATCGAGCCTTTGTTACGGGAAGAACAGTGCGGCTTTCGACCTGGCAGAGGCACAACCGACCAGCTTTTTACTCTGAAGGTTATTCTTGAGAAGGCCTGGGAATATGCCAAACCGGTCTATGCGTGTTTTGTAGATCTGGAAAAGGCGTATGACCGAGTCCCTCGGGATACACTGTGGAGAGTTTTGCAGGACTATGCGCTGAGTGGGCCTCTTCTGAGAGCCATTCAGTCTTTGTATGGAAACTGCAGAAGCTGTGTACGGATAAATGGCGTCAAATCCCGTCCTTTTGATGTGCGCGTTGGACTTCGCCAGGGCTGTGTTCTGTCGCCGCTCCTTTTCATAGCATATATGGACTGGATGGTGAGGCGCAGTCTTGGCGAGCAATGTTTCGAATTGGCTGGCATCAGGATTAGCCATCTGCTTTTCGCAGATGATTTGGCCATCCTTGCATCATCCAAAGAGGAACTTCAACGAGCACTGGATAGGTTTGCAGCCATCTGTGGTGATGCTGGGATGAAAGTAAACGTGAACAAATCGGAAGTGATGGTTGTTTCCCGAACTCCTGTGCAGTGATGGTTGTTTCCCGAACTCCTGTGCAGTGTACTCCTGTGCAGTGAACTCCTGTGGAGTTCCATTAAAACAGGTGGAGAAGTTTAAGTATCTCGGGGTCTTTTTCACGAAAGATGGGAGGAGTGATACTGAGTTGTCTTGTAGAATTGGCCAAGCTGGAGCAATAGTAAAGGAACTGCGCCAGCCGGTCATCAGGAAAGCTGAGCTTGGAGTGAAAGCAAAGATCTCAGTTTTTAATTCAGTTTTCGTTCCGACCCTCATCTATGGTCATGGAATTTGGGTAATGACCGAAAGAATTAGATCGCGGGTACAAGCTGCCGAAATGAGATTTCGGAGGTGCGTTGCTGGTGTTACTCTAAGGGACAGAGTGAGAAACGTCAGTATTCGTAGGAATCTTAATGTTGAGCAGCTACTTCTCCGAGTGGAGCGATCGATTCTTCGATGGTTTGGACACGTTGTTCGCATGCCCCCTGACAAACTTCCTAGACAGGTCATGCTAGCCGAGATGCAAGCGCGTCGCCCCCCTGGTAGGCCAAGAAACAGGTGGTGGGATCAGGTAAAGAACCTCTCTGAGTCCCGCCTGGGGATAGCGCCGGAGTCACTTGAGTTGGTGGCGGAGGATCGAGAAAGATGGAAGGACCATTTAGCCACCCTCGCTCCGCGACCCTTTTAAAGGATAGTCGGCATTCGAAAATGATGATGATGACACCACATATGTTTTATAAGACCTAAAACCAAAGCCTTTATAAAGCTTCAAATTCCCGTGTCGCTGAATATGTGTGAAAAGATGCAATAAAAATTTACCAATCAGCTGATGTAAAAAACCCAAAACGGAATCGCTTGGAACTGATAAATTTACGAATTTACTAAAATTTGTAAGCGAATGTCAGAGCATGGGTAAATTCGTCAATTTCAGCTCGTGTGTAAAGCTTTTACGTGGCCGAAGTTTAATATCTAGTTATTCAGTAATTTATGGTAGAAGTTGGACTGTGTTTTGACTTTGGACACTTTTTCTTTCAAAATTAAAAATTCCTTGACATTTCTGTTCATCAAAACTGTGTTCATTAGGATTAAGCAATAATGGCACAAAGCGAATGCACGTTTTAAAATCTATTTCAGACAGCCCTGGAAAACTTCCAACGAGTACGAACGAAAAATAACGAATTGAAGATGTTTGTATTGATTGTGAATGGGCCTTAGTATTGTCAATAGATAACAACAAACGCACTGTTTGGCGGGAACGAATTGACGTTCCAGCACTTGTTTGATTTTTTTCCCAACATATTTTACAGCACCGGACAAATTTGTTTCAAAGTTTTGTTTTAATTTTCGTAAATATTTAAGCCAATGTGGTAACTGATGGCTTTTCAAAGAAGTTCCATGCGCTATGCGCACACCAATGGTCACACCAGTCTCACGTACACCGAAAATGGAGAGTAAGCACTTGTTCATATCCTGGGTGCTCTCAAGCTTCTAGCCACTTCTTTAGGTTCATAATAACTTGTGGATCGGATGGAGACATTCGCAAATGGAAAGGTATCGACGATGATGATCCGTCGTCCAATTGCTTGGGCGAGTTTGTCATCTGCATCGCCCACTATGACAAGAGGCTGCTGGCTTCTACGGACTTGAATACTGTCCAGGCATACACCTTCCCGGATATCGATCGTGATGGAACAGAAATGCGATTTACAGCTCCAGTGACATGTCTGAGAGTCAACAAGAATGTAAGTTACGCGTGAATCGAGGTTTTGTCCGTAACTTACAGATTTCCCCTCAGTACATTGCAGCTGGATCGGAAGACACCACTGTAAAGGTGACATTGCGCGGCAAGAATGAGGGAGAATTCACTTTGGAGGGCCATTCGGGACCAGTCCTCTCAATTGATCTAAGTGTCAAGGATCTGCTTGCTTCTGTAGCTGGTGATGGGTGCCTGAAAATCTGGGATTTGGCGCAAAAGAAAGAAATCAAATCAATATCTGGACTCCCGAAGTTGAAGACTTTCGAAGATGCCAAGTGTTTTGGTGGGTAAAGCTGATGGCAACATCGGGGGTGGTTGTAAGTTTTTTTTCCTTTAACAGGGACACCTTCATTCGAACCGCAAACTGGAAACTGCCTGGCATACGCACACGGCAGGGAAGTTATAGTCTTGAACACCAGCACCTGGGAGACTCAGTTCACGCTGACGGATGAGAACATTACAAGCGACTACAGTTGTTGTCAGTTCTCCGCCGATGGGCAGTTCATTGCGGCTGGAACGCGCATTGGAGAGTTGTCAGTCTTTCATTTCGCAAGGAAGCAGACCGTCAAGTGTGAAACCTCGAACAGTGAATGCCATGGTATCACAGCATTAGCATGGAATCCCAGCAACAGCAGCGAAGTGGCATTTTGCGATTCCACCGGGCAGCTAGGAACGATTGTGTCGGGAGAAGTTGCAACGAATGATTTCTTGGACGACGCCGCAATCGACGAGAACAGTGTCGACAACGCTTTTGATGGAAGTAAGTGGGCAGTTTGGCCTGGATTATGGCTTAATTTCGGTGTGTAGTACAATTCCAGGATGGCGAAAACGACGAGGACGAGGGAGACAACTGCGTATCGCTGGAGAAGTTAAAGAACGAAACAATGAGGCAAAATGGTCTGCTGCCAGATGAAAATTCGAGGGATTCTAGAGACTCGCAACCAAAATCCAGACGTTCAGCCAGTGTGGAGCGACCGGTCGAACGATACTACAAATTGCAGCCACCTTTTCAGCCAAGCTCAACGCCCAGTGACCTCGAACACAGGTAAGCAATGACCCATCGTTCGGAATTAGTTGTTCATAGAGATCAAACCGGCAGGTACCTCGCTTGGAACAACGTGGGCATTGTTCGGGCTCATGCCGACGAAGGAGAAGGCTCCATCGATGTCGAGTTCCACGACGCAAGTGTTCACCACTCGCTGCACATGACCAACTACAACAATCACACGATGGCTAGTCTCAGTTCAACTGTCCTCGCCCTGACTGGCGATTCTTCTACAAAGCTGGTGTGTATTGCCTTGGCCGCGTCTGGTAACAAGGAGTGGTCCGTAGAGTTTCCAGACTGTGAGGGTGCAGTGGCAGTCGCGGCGACAAACAAATTAGTCGCTGTCTGTACAGACATGCGGTACCTGAGGATATTTAGTATAATGGGGACACAGCGGGAAGTAATTTCTATTCCTGGGCCTGTTTTGGCCGTAGCCGGCTTCCAGGATCGTTTGATGGTTTGCTACCACAACGCTGCGGCAAGTGAGGACCAGCATATCTCAGCTCTGTTGCTGCAGACTATCGGATTGACCGTACGAACCAAGGAGATTCGTGTTCCTCTGCTAACTGCAAGAAAGATTACCTGGGTGGGCTACTCTGATTGCGGTTCCCCTGTGATAGCTGACACAATGGGTCTCATCCAGATGTACAGCATGAAAACGAATTGTTGGTACCCAGTCTGTGATACGATGAAACATGTTGGTTGCTTGGGAAGTTGCCCCCAAATGTCGTATTAATCGCTTTCTTCTTACAGAGCCAGAGTGTGTCCAATAATTTCTTCATCATTGACGTCTCGGAAAGGACTCAAATTATCCAAGCTGTGCTTTGTCGTGGTTGTTCCTACCCAATGACAAACCCACGGCCAATGATGACCGAACTGCCTATGCAAATGCCCATGTGTGACATTGAGTCGGAGAGAGCTAGCCTCGAAGAGCTTCTTATTCGCTCGTCGAACTTTAGTGTGGACAATGCCGAGAAGAATGTCAAGGAAACTGCCATCAAACTGTTTGCCGTAAGTATATTTTTAGGTTTCAATAAAAGAGCGGAGGTGAGTAACGGGTCTTCTTTTTTAGATCGCCTGTCGTGCAGAGATGGAGGCCCGCGCCAAGGAACTGATTGAAATGATTGCTTCACCAGCATTGTTGCCGTTGGCGGTTAAATACGCCAGCAAGCTTGGCCGAATGCACCTGGCAGATAAACTGAGCGAGCTGCTGCCAGAGCTCGAAGAAAGGGTGAGTAAAACTTTATTTTTTTCTAATGTTGAATTGCTAAGATCGAAATCTAAGAAAAAGCTAGGAATACTCGTAATTTAAGGAAATTCAAAATGGTTTACGTCGGAAAAGTGTACTCCAAAAAAAAAACGAAAGGCGGTTGAGACGGATCAGATACCCACAGCGGGTCCAGAGGGCTCACGACCTTCATCTACAAAAGAAAAAGTGATTCACGAAGCTGTGAAAACTACTGTTCTAGCAACCTGATGTCACACACAAAGAAGATCGTCGAGCGGGTACTAGATAGTCGACTGCGAAAAATAAAAATGCTATTTAGGGACAGTAGCGGGTTTGTCGCAGGCTGGTCAACCACTGATGCAAGTCAACGCATAAGGATCATAATGGAAAAACATCGTGATGCTCAAAAAGATCTGCATATGGTGCTGGTTGACTTTGAAAAAGCGTTCAGCACGAGACCTGATATGGGTGGCGCTAAGAAAACGAGGAGTTTCAGAAGCACGAATGATCATGGAGCAAAACCCAGTGTATGATGTCCTTCAGGAGTCATTGACGAGTTCCCAATTAAAGTCGGTGTACACCAGGGTAGCGTCCTGTCCTAATCGTTGCAGTCCTTGTTTGTTCTGATTGAAAGAAAAGCGGAAATCATACGAATATCTGGCAGCATATTTGCCGGACTTGAGCACTTAAAATACCTGGAAATAAACATCAGCAGCAGCAACGAAAAATCGAGTCCATTTGGGAAAGAATTATGCCAGCAAACAGATCTTCTCACGGGCATGCTAAGGGTTTCAGGCATCGTGTCCCTTAGAACGGAACTAGGATTATCACCTATCCTAGGTACTTAAGGTCAAGCTAGGAATCGGGATTCAGGGACTAGATGGGGACTGCAAAGAAAAATGGTTCATGCAGCTAAAGCTCACCCCGAGCTTATGATGATGATGATGACTAACTTACGTCTGCCTGTGGAGAGACATGCACTCAGCAAAAAGTGTGTGAACATAATTAAGCCATAACACTCAGCAAAATTTGTGTTAGTCGAAAGAGAAAAAAAGATTGGTTCAACTTACGGGTTGTATTTTTCTTAAGTTTAATCACGACATAGCGACGTAACTTAACATCGCCTCGTTATATGGGAGGGTACTTCCTTCCAGAGTTCCTACCCTCGAGCCCTATTGCAGTTGAACCATGTTGTGCCCATTCTTTACCAGAAAATTCTAGTAAAAATGTAGTTGGCGCATCTATTTACCCCTTCCACGAATTTAATAAGTTGTGGAAATCTCCACCCGCTAAATACTAAAATATAAAATAAATTGTTCCTAGTAGCCTAAAAAAAATTTTAGTGGTAATAACGTTGGGCGCCATTTTTGGCCCTTCTTCCTAAGGCGTAAAAGTTATAAACGAGGTCTATTTCAATGAATTTAAAACTTCTCTTTTTACAGGATAAGGAGCGCGAAAAGGAACTGCACGAAATTGAGTCAGATGCTTTGGGTATTATTCAAAATAGCCCACTTAATGCCAGTCTCCTCTTGGTTCAAGCTGCTAAGCACACTTCGGCTGTCAACACTACTCCTAAAGTCGCTCCTGTAAGTGTTGTAAAAGGTTACACAAGCTTGTGAAATCGAGACACTGTAAATTGATTTCTTTTCAGAAACCCATGGTTTTGAGTAATAAAAAGCACAACCCTTTTAAACGTACTTCGATGCCAGCAGCTCCAGTGAATTTGTCACCAGATGCTGAGTTCCTCATGAAGCAGTCGTTGGACTACGAACTAAAACAAGCTCAGCTCAGTGCAAAACTAGAAGAAAAGGCCAAGGTAGATGCACAAAAGGCAAAGGCCGAGGAATTGAAGAAGAAAAGAAAAGAAGATGCCGCCAAAACGTTAGCCGACAGTCAAGTATCAGTCATTCCGGACAGTCAGGAGCCAGTTGGTGATGAAAATGTTGCCAAAAATCAGGTGCGCACCTATCGACTAAAATGTTTGTAAAATATGTAACGACTCCTTCTTTAGATCCCACCTGGAACGAATTTCTTCTCTTGGTTTACCAAAAACAAAGTGGATATCCTTAGTGCACACCCAGATGCAACACCCTCAGAAGTTACTAAGCTGGGAATGCAGCAGTTTAAGGCCCTGGGTGGCGGTAAGGCAGCTCAGGCAGCACCGGTAGAGTCAGGAAAGCGTAAGCTCGACACTGATGACACTTCGCCAAAGACAAAAGTCTCGAATAAACTCTCTACCTCCGCTAAATTGGCCAAGTTTGATTTTAAGAACTAAGTACCTCAAGTTATTGTCAATATTTGTTTTATACTAGAATATATATTTAAATTTTAATTTATTGTAGGATTCAGCTAAATCTTTGTTGGGTTGTAGCATGTTTTTTTTTGTTTTGTTTTGCTTGTTATCGAATCTCACACGATTTGCGGATACTGACACGCTTGTCGAAACTGAAAAGAAACGCAGATTAGGTAAAGATTTGCTGTTGCAGCTAGTTATGGGTTTCTTACTCGGCTCTGGCTACAGCTCTCGCCGCAGTATTCATTGGTACTCCATTTGATTTATAAAATTTTTCTTTTGTTTGTACTTGATGGTGAACTTGCCCTTGATGATGGACTGGTTGTGCCACTGGCTGTCCGTTCGAAGGCGATTTCTGCTTTTTGAAGATTCTGGATATAGTCGCACCTAGATTCGATGGGAAACGTTGACGCTGATGTACGGTCGCGGCGTTTTGAATGGTAAACGGTGTCTTTTGTTGGCGATAATTTGTCAAGTCTTCCCTCTGATCGACTTCTGTGGAATCCAAAGCGATAGTTCTTCTCCTTGTTGTTTGATTTTGTATGCAGGGTGGTGGAGCCGTGATTAACACCCTGGCATCCCTGGCATCGGTTGGGATCCGTTCTCTAGTAGGGTAAATTGACGGCTTGCAAGTTTCGATGGTAATTGATTTCTTTTTCTGAAAGAAAAAGAAAGTATTGGAATCCTTTTTTAGGCACTGCACACAAATAATTGATTAATCTATTGGATCTTTTATATGTGATTTTTTCTGTTTTTTACTTTCAGAAGCTTAATGAAAGTAAAAGTAATGCACCAGAGAAATTATGGTGGGAACGAGATCTTCACAAATCACGTCATCACACAATTTGGGGTAGTATGAAATGAGTCCGAAAAGCGGTAAGTATATTCCTAAGTTACTATACGAAAACTATTTTAAATCATAGTCCTTTAAGGCGACATAAAAACGCGCGACAAAAAAACAGCGCAGTTTTTTGCAACAAGAATACTCAACACACGAATAATAGTTTTCCGTGCAGCTCCTGTCAGTTTTGATGAAAATTTAATTTTCATAGTTGAAAAAAAAAGTACGCAAACAATAATTTTTTGTGCGGTTCTTATAAACTGTGAAAATTTTAATTTTCATCGTTGAAAAAAACAAAAATTAAATTTTTTGTCGTGCAGTTTGAAATTGTCACAAAGCGGAAAATTGTCGCAAATTGAGTCTCGCGACTAATTGCCGCAGCCGCAGTCGTGTGTTGTCTACAATATAAACTCTTAAGCTTCTAGCCGCACTGCAATCAGTCGAGCGTTTTTCTGTCGCCGCGTGTCTCTGGCCTAAGATCTAAATTTATGCAGTCGACGAAAATTTGTTGAGTTTTTGCAACCGTGAAAATGTCCAGCTAAAAATGCTTCCACTAAGTGGCCACAATGAAGTCTATACCTTAATTGAACTCTTGTTTTCTTAAATGGACTTCGACTTCTAAAAGCCATGCTTCTAGCTTCTCTTCAACTCTTCCCCAATTACCTGCATCTCTCGACTCGAGGTGAAAACTGATAGTTGATCATCAAATTTTTAAATTTGGCATCCCTTAAGGTGATGGTTACAGTGATCATCACCATTTTGTGATGAATCTCAGCTGACAGCTATTTCAGTGTCATTTTCCATTAAAGCTAGTCGTGTTTTTGCAATAATTGGGTTCTTTTTGTGTTTTTTTCTGAACTCCGTCAGTTTTAGTGATTACCTATGTGTACCTGTGATATGTGTAACTCAGTGAGTTTGTTTTTCAGTCCAAAAACCAAAAAGAACGATAGTGGATAACTCGAAGTCTAAGGACTGCTTCACGCAATATTCTAAGTTTTTATTTTCCGTTATGGGAGGTGATTTTTTTGGAGGACCATTTTGACTTACAACCAGCAAAAATGTTCCCGTTTTATTATTGAGTGGTTTTTCCAACACATGAAAGTCGTAGCTCGTAAGTCATGAATCGTAGCTTTTCGGAAATTAGGGGTGGGCTGCCATGAAATCGGCCATCCTTTCGATTTGATGTTTATTTGCTTGAAACCTTGAATGAATGAATTGAAGAATTCAAACAAAAATAATAACTTAAAATATGTACGTACATTTTTACATCGCAGTAATAAAATAAATGTTATTGCACTTGCCGAAAAATGTAAACAAAAGTAAATAAGATTCATTCGTGAAGGGCTGTATTGAAATGACATCAACTGACAGATGAAAATGTATGTGGTGCCAAGTTTTAAAATTTTTTTGGTGATCACTTTACAGAGAGCAAGAACTGGGTGATGGTCAATTTTGATAATCGACATGGTGACCATCAGCCATCACTTTAGAGGATTCCACCCCAGTTCTCCACCCTGTGTTTCAGGTTTGAACTATCCTTTTGTCATCTTAAACTAATATTTGAGGCAAACTCGGTTCCGATGTTTTAAATAAGCAAAATTTCGCCACTTTACTTTGCTAAGCGGAGAGAAAATTAGATATCAGGAACAAGTCATTGAAATATCATGAAATATGATCAAAGGAAAATGAACCTCAAGGATGATATGTTCTGAGGTTGTTATAACAAAATAAGAATACGTCACACCAGAAAACTGCAGCAAGTAGCTTGTTTTCGTAAGCCACTCGAAAAACTCGCTGCCTTGCTTAGAGCACACAAACATTCGCATTAATTCAAGACAAACGAAAACTATCTTTCCACGTTTCAGACTTCAAAAGACTTGTTGAAAAAATTGAATGCATTCAGTGACTTCCAAGACTTCAAAAGACTTCAAGTGACTTCTAAAATTGAATGCTTTCAGTGACTTCAAATGATTGAATGCATTAATGAATGCTAGTGACTTCAAGGTGACTTCGCTGCAGTCAAAAAGATTTCAATCATTTGACTTCTATCCTTTGATTGCTGAAAATGATTGCTTCAATCATGACTTCAAATTGAATGCTGGTTTATTTTTGCTAAGCTGAAGTCAATATTGAAGTCATTGAATTGAAACAAATCGACTTGAATTCCTAGTATGATATTAAGGAATGCATTTCACAATGATTGCATTCTCTTACAGCCCTGTCGGGTGAAAGTGAATAGGGCGAGTGTCAGAATATTAGTTTTCACTGCTAGGAAATGGTGGACAATTGATTGGTGCCTTTAACTTCCAAGAGACCGGCTATCAGCAAGCCTGCAATGGTTGCACACAACAATCAAAGTAAGACCCTTGATTGGTCTGTTGAACCATTTGCCGGCATATTCGCCGTACTTGTGCAGGACACCGAAAATGTACAAACTACTATTTCCTTATTTGGCTATTGACACATCCGTTGTAAACAACAAAATAAACGGCGAGATTTGTCGAAGACTTAACAGAGATGGCTTGGAAGATTGTCTCCCATAGTTTTGAAAGTGAAAGTGTTGGGCGTTGACAGATAACATGTGTAACAGAGAATTGAAAGAATCATCTCATACACAGTTGGGAGATATTCGTTTAGAAGTGAGCCATTCACAGTCGATGTTTGGCGCAATGAACAAGGGGTTTTTGTAAAATTCGAGCAGCTAGCATACTGCACAACTATTGCTCCCAACACACTGGGACTGGCGCATTAAAAAAAAGAAACAATGAAGCACTCTAGCATCCAATTGATTTCCTTTTCATACGCGGTTCGCAGCTTCCTCTCAAAAATAATATTTTTATAGAAAGTTCTCAAAATACTGGATGTCAATGGCAAACGAACGACTTAAAAAAATTATTGACTTAAATGTACACAGTTGGTTCAAATGAAACGAGTTATCTTAGTCGAATAACCGTTTGAACTCAGTCTAGCAACATTTTTTCTATCTTACTCGATTGAATTCACAACACAAAATCCAGCCCTTCATTTCTAACTTTAAGGGCATTAAGGTTAGCGCTTTTCCTTTATTACCTTTAATTCCCTCTGAAAGGCTGTTCTGTAACATAATATAAATTTTACCTGTACTTCTTGCTTCGTGCTTTTCAAGTTGTCTGTATCGACAAGTCGTTGCAACTCGTAGTGCTTTGCAATATTGTAAACACCTGCTAATGCGGCATATCTTTTTGTTTCGATTGTCTGGCAAACTTGCACAATTGACAAATCAAACATTTTCGCAATGCGTGATAAGGCCTAGAAAAAACAAAGTTAAATGCATGAAAAACCACATACAACACACCTACCATTCTTTTCCAACTGGCATCCAATGGAGGATATGCCCGATAAAAGCGTCCATAGATCCAGGCATGCGATTGCAGATTTAACATCGTAATCCTGTCCTCTGGGTTGGGGCACAACATTCTTTCAATCAAATTTCGAAACACTGTAACCAGAGAGAAATAGCAGAAAGTGACTATCTCTGATGGGTGCTGGGGGTGTGAAAATCGTCCTTTCATCCTGGATAACTTACACAAGGATACGTCGGCCAAATTTCTCTGGTGTCGGTGAGTTAATCCAATTTTCGTTTCTCGGATTAGTTGTTTCCGTTTTCCTTCCGCAGTGAGTCCAGGCTTGTGCCACGATTGAAATGGAAGCCTTCCCACAAGCATACCATAGAATATAACACCGCTGTGAGAGGAAAACAATTTGGTTTGAGGAATTCAAAATTCAGTCGAGCCCTTTCAATTTGCATTCGAGGGACTACCTACAGACTCCATATGTCCACTTCAGGACCGTATTTTCGTCCACTGATGTAGAGTTCCGGTGCTGCATACTCTGGTGAACCGCAATGAGTGAGAAGAAGTTCATTCCCTGGCCGATAGTTGCTAAGACCGAAGTCTGTTTGATGAACAGAGAGTAGAGCCTGGTGGATTAAGCTCAACCGGACTAGGACCGATATACATACCGACCAACTTGATTTTCTCTTTGGTTTCGTCCAACAGTATGTTTTCCATCTTTAGATCTCTACGGAGAGAAGTTCGAATTAGTGGTGGTTGATTGTGGATTTCATCAATTTCAAATTTTACCTGTGGACTATGCCACGCTCGTGCAAATGAGCTACAGCCGAGATAATCTGTCTGGCTAATGGCCTCGTTTGCTTTTCATCAAGTCTTCCGGTAGGCTGCGATGTTATGTACGTGCAGAGATCGCCACCGTTTACCAGTTCTGTAATTATGTAGTATCGCTTCGTGGTCTGTAAACACAAAATTATTTTTGCTTTGGCAATGCTCTCGAAAAAGTAGTTTTGGTTACCCCTTACAGTTATGGTCTCGAAGAGAAATATTATATTGGGATGGGAGGTCTTGGCCAGAATTTTTGCTTCGCGTCGCATATTTTTGATAACATAATCGTCCTTTAAGTCACGATATGAGAGGACTTTAACGGCTACCTGTAAACAAAAAGGTTTTTTTTTAAGACGGTCATTAAAAGGGAGTTCTCTTGGTAGAACAAATTAAGGAGAATCATTAAGGAGAATTATTGTAAAACTAGTTTCTTAGAAAATAAACTTTCTGCTTTAAGTTGCATTTTCATGGTTTTTGAGTCGAGGCTAAAGCCCTCTACATGCCGGACCAAAAACTGTGTTTTCACGAAAGCAAGGGAGAGGAATTTTTTATTAAGTTCATTTGCATCTACATCTAGAACGGAAGCAGGTTTAACTTTGCCAACTCTAATGTCACAACTCCAATGTCCAATGTCATAAGCCTTTGCCATTTGCCTTCTCCGATCTAATCTTACTAGCAACTCTATTGCGGAGATCGCGAAAAACTCTGTAATGTTGCTCAAGGCGGTATCTTTTCCAGACATTGTATACCTCGTTTCGCTGAGCTATCAATTATGTTTGTTGAGCTGACAGCGATGTCTTCCAAAACATTAACCAAAGGTAATATATTAATAGATTTATTTGGCCTGTATACGGCCCGGAGTAGAAGCATTTCTTCACCACTAATCAGCTCAACAAAAATATACTCCATGAGGCTGCTCGGTGGAGATCGGCTCCGTAATGCACAAGTAATTCCTTTCCTAACATACACCGCAGCGCCACCACGAGTGGAATAACTTCTGTTTCCGGGAAAAAGCTGATAGCCGTTGAGCTTATACAGGCTGTTGCAGTTTCGATCCAGGGTTATTTCGTCATCAAAGGGGAACCAAGTTTCGGAGACACAAATGGCATCAACTTAAGAGTCTTCGAACAGGTACCTAAATTGTCTAAAATGTCTCCGTTTTTTTTAAGCTTAGCGCAATGGTTTCTTTTTGTCAGGCACTCTCTAATGATAACGGGGGCATCGGACCTCATTCCCACGTCTCGTAGACTGGTAGCAATGGCTTTTAACGCCAATTATGGTCTTAGACCATATTTCAAACACATAAGAGTAAGACTGAACATTCACCGTCTGCGCATTCGCATAACAAAGACTCCCATTCTTACAAAGGTGGCCACTTTGCTTGAGGACTTAGAATTTGAAAGCCCATTCAACCTGCTTCTTGACGATTTGCTTCCAGAATGTGACTCCAGGAAAAATTCTTTCGAGTAGTCCCTCTTTAGGAAAAAAATGGGAAAAATTCAAACTAACTCCTTGATTTCAAACCTTGTCTGGCACACAGACGATTCTAAAATAGAGATGTAGGCATGGACCTGGTCTTGTATTCAAGAAGAACTGCCCCAGACGGACAATTATGTTAGCCTTGGCATAAGCTTATTATGTACATTTCTATGCGAAATTCCTTGCCATTAATTACTTTGTTCGAGTAAACTGGTGTTCTAAAACATGAGGCAAAACGATCTTCATCTTCTCGGACAGCCAAGCAGCTCTCGCAGGCGTTTGACTTACTCGTCATGAATTCAAATAGGAATTAGCAGAATTACTAGCTTTGGAGCAACTTCACTTTTCATAGGACCTGAACCGTTCTGTGGAGTAAGTTAAGGACTCTTCAACAACTTTTCTTAAAGAACAGATCGGGACATCATTGCTCGAAAATAATCTTTTCCAGATTCCCCTCAGGAGTTCTAACACCCTGACCAACATGGACAGGGATTATCGCCACGTGAACTTTCCACCGGACTCCATTCAGGCTTTGTCTAGATGCAGACTTTTTTGCGGACCTCTTGCGCCGGAGGAAGAATATCCTTCTTTGTGTTTGAGGTAATGAAATTATTTCTTCGAAAGACCTAGGCAACATCTCTCCAGAGAAGATCCTCTCAGAGCCTCTCCCAAATAACAATCCAGTCTACTATCTGACGGAGCATTTAGACTCAATTACCGGCTCATTGTAATTTACTTTGATTTGCTTACATCTTCAGTAAAGAAGAGCTTAGTTGTTCCGGACTCACCGCGTCAATGATGAGGAACACGTTTTTTCTTTCTTTTCGGTTGAGCAGAAGTCGGTGCCCGATGCAAGGGACTGATTTGTTTCAGTTTCAGCTAGTAAAACTTCCACCGAACTGTCCCATTTTATAGCGCTCCGAAAAGCCGATCAGAGTGCTTGCACCTTAAGCCAGTAAAGCTTAATGTCACCGCAAATTGATCACTGCTCACTATACCTCTTCCTTTGCCTCTTTGTCAGGCGTAACACTGGATCCGCCTCTTCGGGTCCTTTCATAGACAGAAATATTTTCTTGCTGAACAAAGGCCCAGACCATGGAAGCATTTGTGCATTACTTGACAAACAATCTTAAACTAATCAAAACTATCTCCGAAATCTGATTTCAAATTAGGTTTTTCCCAGTGTATCTGTCAAGGCTGATTTGGGTTTTATGAACAACTCTCTTTTGAAGAATTATGTAAAGTAGGTCTGTGCCACTGACATCCATAAAATCCTGCCCACAGTCGGAAAACCTTAAATTCCATTCCAACAAAATCTTGTCACGGATCTGATTTTCTCACGCAAATCATCTAGCGTGCAGCATGGTCTCCAGTCGTTTCTCTTATACAATTATATGCACCTTATTGTCAATAGTGCCTCCCAGTGTAGATTTTTAACTTAAACTCTGACCATCGTAATTTGCATTGGCCTCCAATGCACATAGCCAGCAATGACAATGCACTTTTATTGCAACCCAACCAAAGTGCACCTTTTCCGTATATGAACCTTTCAATTAAACTGCTGTACGTGCAGCAGCTGGCTCCTGCTTCGATACCATGCAATGGTTAGACCATTCATTCGATGTTGTGTGGAGGATGGGTCGCACATTGAGCAAAGCAGGGCCAAATTGTGCCAACGCATAGCCACCTCATCTACAAAAGCAAACTAGATAAAGAGGGAATAGGCTCCCGCTCCGACAGCCACGACGACGATGAAGAAGAAACAGCAGATGATCACATCCAGTCAGTGGACATGGGAAATGATTCCTCGCCCCACATGGACACTGCGGTGGCACAATTGACATTGCAAATAACATATCTGCACCTCCGTATCTAATAGTAGGAAATGGGCAACCAAATGCGGGTCATATGCACTGCAGAAGATTATGCATGAACCGCGAAGCACCTGTATTACAGCTCGCTCCCTCCATCTGTGGAGGGCGCAGTGCAGAATAGTGTGCTAGGCTTTAAGTGGAAAGACCGATGGTGCAGCTACCACGATATTGTTAACAAGGCGAAGCCATAGTCATAAACATAACAACTCTCTTAAGTTCCAGCTCAGCTCGGCTATCGGAGAACATGAAGCGGCAAGATATGCTGCAGCCCTCATGTCTGTGTTGACGTGCATAGATACATCGGCTCGCTTAGCCGACGCAAATGTCTAATTTATGCATTTATTCATTGATTGTCATGTTCGGGATTAGGAGGCCGTTTAATTGACTTTCCGCTCAGATAATGGATACGCTTAGTTGCTAATTATATGCCGTAGTCGTCCGTGTGTTGGGAACAATCAAAGAACATATGCAACGCATCAGGTAACTGGTTATTAGATGTTGCAAACTAGTTGACGTGCTAATGGATAAAACACCTCACTATCGGCAGGTTATTAAGTGTAGAGATTCGAGGGGTGTCATCACAAGATGTTGAGGCGTGAGAACGTTACCATTTAAAATGTGCCAGACTAGGAAAGAAACTGTTTATACTGTACAGGATTCCGGTCATCTTAATTGTGTATGAAGACATAATTGTTTTCCCATAAATGCGTGTCTTGGTCTGGACAGTCAATTAGGCAGTATCCCTTCCGGAAACCGATCACATCTGCATTACTTTGGCCGCCCTAACGTTAGTCAGAACCTGTGATAGGAAGACACTGCAATAGTCTTAAAGACGCTCTTAATTATGGGTTTTCTGGTAACATACCTGTTGCTTTTCCTGTCGAGCCACTGAAAAAATGGCCACCCCATCAATGTGAAGATCGTTTTGATCGAAGCATTGGAACTTCCGTCATTATTTCATGATTCGTGCTAAATTCTTACTCATAACAATGTTAAACCAATTTAGGCAGCCAATAAAAAAATCCCTAATATGGAGAAATGAACTCGGTTAAAAATGTCTGGCCGCGCGTAATGGCTTGGAACAATTATTAAATTCCGCTTAAAATATCTCCAATCTTTGTTGTCATATTCATTCAGCCTACCCAATATAAAATAATATCGGCTAGACTAGACTAGACACCTATTATATCAATTTAGCTGAGCACTAAAGAATCAGTTGTCCAAAAGTAGTCAATTAGTTATCAAGCTGAGCTATGAGGATTGTTAAATTTTTAATACTTTTGAACATAATACTTACTTCATCACTTATTGTTGTTCATGTGAGTCCTACTTTGTTTTTATCCAACAAAAATTTCAAGTATTCTTATTTAGTGCAGACGTATATTAAGATTGACGAGATTTGTCTGCATAGTCCATAATCCTGTAATAGCTCAGAATATCAGCTGTAGTTTTAAAATTGTGAATCGAACCACAACTCTGATAAACATTAGTGGATATATAGCTCAAACTCTAAATGATATTGTAGTAAGACATTTATAAAGTCCCTTATGCTTCGTGAAACATTTTAAATCTATTTTTATCATTTTGTTCAAAGCTGAATGGCCAAGTGTTTAGGAAATCGGAAATACATTACAGACCGTACTTGGTCAATTCAACCACAAACTTTTGCGATTTCATGGAAAAGAACCGCGGTGATATATATATGCGAATTCTAGAGAAAATGTACAAGCCCTACTCTACTTTTAATCATACATGTCCTTATTCCGTAAGTAACAGATGTATGTGTTTGAGTTTAATAAGTATTGGAATACGACGTTTTTGTTTCATTCGGCAGGGTTATTTTTTAGTCAAGGACCTGCCTGTGGATGCGAGTAAACTCCCTGATCTTGTGCCTGTCGGAGAGTATCGACTTGACCTGAATTATTTTGAAAAATCTACAAAGCTTATGACTACGAAATCTTTTGCCGAGTTGGTTGTGTCGAACAGACTTTAAATCTTTTGATTCAATAAAGATTTTAGCACAAATTTGAAAATTTAGCGTCAGATTTTTTAATTTTCTGCAAACCTTTTTTGTTTAAAAAAACATAGACAAAAGATTTTTTTCATTGCGCATACTTGCGTTGTTAAAAATTCACAACAGAAATTCTAAAAAAAAAGCGAATTCTCTCCAACTGGTCATAGCACCTCAACACATTGTTCAAGCCACAACTTTCCTTGCTATTTATAGACTTTAAGAAAACATTTTTGAAAGCTTAAATAGAGATGTTGTTTCTCCTCGTCATCAGATTGTCCTCCGGCAAAAGGAAGAAGCCATTGGACACTTGTAACTCCTCTAAAGCATCCTGACTTTTTGTAAACATTCTCTGTCAGCAACGAAAAAGGTAGAGGAATTAAAAAAAATAATGCTGCAAAAAATAAAATATACAGTAATCCAAGATCATTTAGTCAAAAATTGGGTTGGAGTCAAAGCTTCGACTAGAAAAACTGAAACAAAATTCTATTTCCAGAATTCAGCTTTCAAAATTCTGTATCACAAAATGCTGGAAATGCCTCTTTTGCATCTCCAGGGACACAGTGAAATTAGTTGCCCCTTGAAACACCTTGCCTGTTTCTCCTCTTACTTTTAATTTACTTGAAAAAAAGTGAAAAGTTTTATTAAAAAGAAGAATTAGCTAAATTTTATTTCTTTAAGTTTTAAAAGAATAGAATTCTGAAAACCAGAATTTTTTTGGAAAAAAAAACAGAAGATTTTTGATAGCTATGCAGGTTTCAAAGTACATCGAGCCAACAAAGTATAATTCGGCAACTGGTAAGGACACTTTCCTTATGGGCCCCCGAGAAAGATCAACTGCTATTACCTGTCAGTGTTTTCGGTAAACGGCCGGCGGGCTCGGCGCCCTTAGAACAACACATATGTGATGTTTTATCTACTTTCCGATAATATTTTCGAAAAAGAAGCACTATGGGTTAGGGAGTCCCAGCCAAATGAACCGTGATAATATAGAAATTCGATTAGGAATGCATTTTGATATTTGGAGTCTATTTCGGGCCAGTTTTTCATTGCAAGGTCACCGAGTTTCGGTGTTAAACTGAGATTTTCCCCAAAAATTACTTTTCCAATGAATATTGATCCGGGATTAATATCGGCTTAACCTGCCAAATTTGGTGAGTTAATCTCGGATCAAATGTGGTGAACAGCATGAACTTCTTTGAATGTTTTTTTGTGTGAAATGGCAGTGGCCTTGTGTGTTTCTGTGAACAATGGCATCTGAAAATGACTCGAACTTATTGTTATGTGGCGACAAGAAATAAAACAACTCGCAGGAGTCCCTGAATGCACCCATCGATTCACTCTTCAGACGCACCCGCTCGATTCACTAAACGAACATACCCAACTGTCATTCCAGTCATCTGACAGCAGCTGTCGTATTCGAAGTTCGAATTTCGATTTCCCCTCCTTGGAATTCAGCGGAGGAGTACTAATGGAAAATTACCAAAGCGGGTATGGAACGTACTAGAAGGTGCTTAATTTTGTATAAATACACGGGTGGCAGGCTCGTACGAGACAGTTATATTTTATATACTTGTGAAAATCGGTAATAAAGTGATTGAGTTGAAATAAAGTGTTGAATTCAAAATAGTTAAGTTGAATAACAGTGTGATCTGAGTTTAAATAAGTTTGTTTGATAAATAAAGTGTTTCATTGTGTGATTATAAAAGTGAAATTGAGTTTCATTCGACGAACCCCAGGCCGAAAATATTACATTATTTTTCTGTGTTTTTCTATGTGAAGTGAGAGCTGGGAGTATCAATAGTTTCAAGAGTCGAATATTTTGACAAAATTACTGACGGAGTTAAATCTGCACTGAAAAACTGTTCGCTGGCTTAACTCTAGATTTAAACTCTGGGTTTATCCTATTATTCCTTTACCTTTACCTTTTATTATACCTTTCATTGATAAAACAAAAATTTCGTGATTTTATAGATTTGATCATTGCGTAATGGTTTGACGCCTTAAAATCGAATCGATGATCCAATTCAGTAGAATTTTTTCCAAATCCTTCGATTTTATCAGCAGAAGCGATATGGAATTATTTGTGTAATATCCTACTTACTAAAAAACCTTCCATTATACTACATGCGATTTTGACATATTTGACGAAAGGAGAAAACTATTTGCACCATTTTTATACCTGACTCGGGGTATATTAAGTTTGATGTATAGTTTGAAACGCGCTGAAATAATCACCGTAGACCCCTAAGACCTTTTAGAGATATAAGTGGGACCGGAGAAATCGATTAAGCCATGTCCGCCCGACCGTTCGTATGTAAACAACTTTTAGGCCTTAAATTTTAAGGTAAAGAGCTGAAATTTGGTGGGTTGGCTGGAAGTCCAGTCCTTCAAAACAAGTTTGAAAATTAGCTGAATCCGCCCACAGACACGCCCATTACAGGCCTGTATGTGCGACCATATCTAATTTAAAAAAATACTTTTTCCAAATTTTAGCCATGTTACAATGGCGCTAGCGCATTCTTTTTTGGTATGTGTCGTTGACTTGTTACTGTCTTTGAAGTTGTCAAGACCTTTAACCTTTAACCTTTTAATTGACCACGCCCACTTTTTAAGGGATTTTAGCTTAAAATGACTGTTTTTCAATAAATATATGTGAAATTAGAAAAAAAATTTATGACAAAAGTTGTAGATATTAGCATTTTCTAACTCTTATGTATATATTGTATGTGCCTCCGCCCACTTTTGTGGGCGTCGCGTTACAAAAGGTGATTTTTTTTAGTTAAAAAGGCGGAGTTTTAGGCCAAAATGTGTGCAAACACCTAGTATAAAGCATTCAACAGTTATATTTTGGTATCCAGCCTACTTTTTGGAGGCGTGGCATTTTTTTTTATGGTATGGTCGGGTATTTAGCAATCCGTCGTAGACGGACTGAAGCTTTTGCATACGCACTGTTGCACTTGCACTTGCTGTTCTTTTTAGGAACGTTAAATATGCCAAAATAGCATACAGTCTAATCTAAGCTAGAGACTAAATTCCCTAACAAGTCGTTCAATCCTCTTGAAGTTATCAAGTAGCGCTCTAACGAAAGCACATACAATACCGTCGTTAGATCCTGTTTCGTCTTTGGGTGCGACACTAGAGTCGTTCCCACAATTGTCGTTCGCTACTTGCAGCGGTTAAGAATTGCCTGATCCAAAGCAAGACTATTTCGTTGTCTGCGAAGACGAGAACAAAGTTAGGAAGCAAAGGACAATGGGCAAAAGTGGTTCAAATTTCCACCACTAACGAAGTATCGAGATATATATAGATAAAAAGTTATAAAAAGGAGGGTCTATCTCTCCCCATTTAGGCGGTGACTCTAGTAAATAAATAAATAAATAAATAGAGTGGCGCAACAGCTCGAGGTGAACCAGGGCCAACTTCTCAACAATGTATGCTGGTGTGTTAATTTCTTTACATACAAGGGGACCTACAATTTTTTGCCGAATCCGAACGGCACATTGAGAAGTTTTTCAAGACAATTAATACTCTCGGAGGGCTTGTCAAACCCTCGCGGAGGTGGGGACCGTGAAAAGAACAAGTCTTTTTTTTCAGGTGACGATGGCAGGATTCGAACCCAGACCTCCGGCGTAGTAAGCACACACACTAACCACTACGCCACGGCACCCCACTCTAGTATACGGTGACTCTAGTATAAAGCAAAAAAATGGATTAAGCCGAGAACGCTTCGATGCACGACACCTGCATGTATTTTTTAGAATCCAATTCCGTACTTTACACGAAATATTCTGAAGGCAAGACTCCAATAGTATAGAGCTTTTATGATAAGATAAGCCGTAACTTATATTTCAGGCTTTCTTGCCATACCTTGTCGAACGCTTGCGATCTTCTTCTTCTTTTTCATTTAGGCGCGCGGTTTTAATCTGAAGTGATGGATTATAACCCTCTCACTCTACTGCATTCCTAATGGGCAGATTGTGGGGTACGCCGATTTGACGTCAGATCAGAATATACCGGCAGGCCACCCGGTTTCGGATCTCTTCGTCACTGAAGGCCAAATAAATGCTGTTGTCATTGCATTTGTGTGATCCATGAATGTTTAGGCCTTCCTCTCCTTTGCGATAGCGCTGGAATGTTGATTGACATTGCGTTTTTGACTCTCCTTTGAACGTGGCAATACCAACTGAGCCGGTCGTGCTCCATTTTTCTGGATATAGGTTGGAGGCTTCCTCGGATCTTCGTACTTCTTATTCTATGTCGCTTTGTTATTCCTGCTGTCATGCGAAGCATCTTCATCTCAGCTTCCGTAATTTGCTTTCATATTTCTTATACGCTGTCCAACATTGTGAGCCATAATATGTAAGCGCCGGACGCACAACTGCGGTGTAGAGCTTTGCTTTCAGCTAAGGGGGCATTTTTCGGTCACAGAAGATGGCGGAGTTTTCTCGCCACTTCATCCACCCCACGCTTACGCGATGGTTGATGTCGTCATCACAGTTTGCTTTGCTATTGATCATAGATCCCAGGTACTTCAACATTTCACACTTGGGAAGCACATTTCCATTCAATACAATGTCTGGAATCAGCTCGGGTGGGTCCGAGAATGGGCAGCACAGGTACTCTGTCTCCTTTTGGTTAATACGATTACGATAACCATTCCCCTCCAAAACGTCCACCCATATATCAAGTGCTCGCTACAGGGATGTATGATCTTCACTTATGATGGCCCGTAAAGAATAACTTATGTACTTTCTTTCGGGTCCATCAATTTTTTCTTCAAGCAGATAATCAAGGACTACATTGAAAATCAAAAGACTTAGGACGCTTCCCTGGTGTACACCGACTTTAATTGGCATCAGTGACTCTGGACTCATACATGTCCGGATTATTCGCACGTAGGCTTCTGGAAGGCTTCTTCTCCTTGTTTTCATAGCGTCACCCATATCAGATCTCGTGGTAGTCTATCTAAAGCTTTTTTAAAATCAACCAGCACCATATGCAGATCTTTATGGGCATCCCGATGTTTTTCCGTTATGACCCTTATGCTTTGGATTGCATTGATAGAGCGGTTATTGTCACAGCTTGGTGATACACGACCTTTTTCTTTAAACAAAGGAAGGATATAACTTTCCCTCCACTGATTAGGCATTGGATTCCCTCTTAATAGTTTGGAGATGAAGGTCGTGAGCCATCTGGACCCGCTGTATCCTATTTTTCTTTCAGAACTCTGAGGGTATTTGATCTGGCCCAACCGCTTTTCGCTTTTTGGAGTACTTAACCGTCTTCCCAACCTCGTCGACTGTGATGTCTGGAGTCTTGTTGTGATGTTGTTGAGTGTGATGTTGTCGAAGGCCTGCGATACGTCAAGAAAAACAATTGAACCAAGCTTTTTCGCTTCTGGAATTTTCAGCGGTCCGTCCAAAAATGGAAAAAGGACCTCTTATGGTATCGCTACGTTGTCCGTCCAATCGCTTTACAACTTCTGAACGGTAAGTTGTAAATAGACAAAATTTGGTGTGCGTATGAAGTGCGGAAATAGTCAGAGAATCCAAAGAGGGCAATTTTTTTTAACCACAAATAACGGTTTAATTACAGTTTGAAATTTCATGTGAAAAAGGACTTAATGGTTTTTAGTGTTTTTTTTCAAAAAGCTTAGTAGGCAAGAACTAGAAAAACGAAACTTAAATTTAAGAAATACTAAGCTTTAATCAAAAAATTAAACTTTTCGAAGACATCAAAACGTTTTTGAGAAATGCGAGTCGAAAATACATGACGTTTTTCAAAGTGTTGGAAGCCATAACTTTTGAACGGCTTATCAATCAAAATCAATATTGAACACACGTATAAAGCAACTCAAAGTAAACCAAGTGCTTAGGTCATATTTTTAAAAAACAGTTTGAGTACTGCAGTTTTGGCGCATTTTCGAAAAAAAAATCGCAAAAATGCATGAAAAAACGTGTGTCCCCCCTCCCCTTATCTCCGGTGCAGTTTGGTGGAATTCTATGAACAAAATCACACGTATCAGAAATAATTCAAAGTTTTAAGGAAAATTATAGCGGATTTTGAAATTTCAAAATCTTCTGAGATTAAACTGGAAAACATAAAAGCATTTTCAAAAACAATTTTTTTAAGTTTTCTAGTTGCTTAACGGTAGAAGCGATCTTTTTCAGATTCGGTTAAAGTACAAAGCTTATAAAAAGAAGGAAGGCTGGGTTAAATTTTTTTTTAATTGCCGTTTTTAACCTAAGTTTTTAGAAGCCTATTTAAAAAACGAAATAAAAAAGGAGCTTGTTTTACTGTTTGCGCATAAGCTGGTGGCTATAGAATTAAAAAAAAACATCCAAGGCTAGTGCTTGTGGTTGTGCTATTGGAAAAGAGTCTAACGGGAACTGGAAAAAACTTCAAAATAGTTGTTTTATGGATTTGAAATTTAAAAAATTATAAAAAAGGTCAAAAGGACGCATGTCACCCCCTCTATCTCCCAAACAGTATAAAAAATACTTTTTAAATTAACATCAGGTATAGTCCAAAATTCTAAAATTTTATACAAAACTATAGCAGACTTCGAATATTTAAAAACTTCGAAGATTTAACTGAAAAACGTGAAAACATTTTCGAAAACTATTTTTTAAGGATTTCTAGTTCCTTAACGGTTATGACCACCTTGGTTAAATTTGGCTAAAGTATGTACTGTTTAAAAGGGAAGCGCACTGCATCAAAAAAGTTTCAAAATTGCTGTTTTCGAAGTTTTTAAGCCCGTTCAAACAAGCGAAATAAAACACAGCATATTTTTACCGTTTTATAAGAAATCCATGTCCGCAGAATTTGAGAAAAGTGGCAAATGTGGCAAACGATCAAAAAGTCTAACGGTAATTAAAAGTAGTCGAAATTGCTGTTTTATGGGTTTTAAATTATAAAAATCCTAAAAAGGGCCAAGAAAGAGTATGTCCTTCCCTCTATTTTCGAAACAGTAAAGCTTTTCGTCAGCCTATTTTTAGAGTAACGAAACCCAATATAAAATCACCCACATATAATATACAGATTATTATGTTGGGTGATGATTATATAGAATCCCCAATATAAGAACAGTAGACAGCACTACGAAAAAAGTATATTACAGACTGTAAAATATATTCAGAAATAATTTTAATAAATAAATAGAATGTTACACAAACTACGCAATATAGATGACTATAACCTTTAACAAAAGCCGACGGACCGCTCCGGTTATGTCTACTTGACGGTCTTTTTTTTTAAATTTCGTTTGTTATGCGAAATAAAAAATCAAAATCTTATTGGCAGTTTGCAGAAGCTTTTCTGAAGTGTCTCTCGAAGCACTTACAAGTTTTTACCAAGACTTGCTTCATCCTGTGCGATGTAGATACTGTTGTATGGGTACATTAGCTGGAAAGGGACCGTCATTATTATACGAGAAAACTAAAGTGCAGACTTTTAAAAATATTATTTTTGATCAGTGTAGAATAGGTCTGATTCATCTTCAGAAAAGTTCGAGACTCTTTGTTTCCATTATACAAAGCACAATATACCTACAGCGGTCGCAGTAAGTAGGGGACCAGTTTCTTCTTATTTAAGATTAGACTAAAACCTTTGTAGACTCTGCGCCACCACTTTCTTCTTTTCAAGGCACGCAGTAACTCAGTAAAATCCCAGTCAGGACTTGAGGGTCTTGTTATGCCAGCTCGCGCGTTAATAAAAGGCTGGTGAAGCCTTAAGCCTTGAATATACGAAAGGGCCACACTCATGCAATTTTTGCCCTAATGCTATCTGCATAACCGTTGCTGCATGAAAATTGTTGACGTAATTGTGGACAGAACTGCACGGATCTGTGCTTGCGCGCAATGGTATGGAACCCTAATTAAATTTCGCTTAAAATATATCGTCGTTTGCATCAAGTCTACCTTACGAATGCTTGGAAACCAGTACTGGCTAGATACCCATTAAATTTATTAATTTATGAATATGAATGCCAGTCAGTTGGACGAAATTAGTCAATAAGTTATCAAGCTATGAGGATTGGTAAAATTCTAACCTATGTGATCGGTACACTTGTTTCAGGATTATTAATTGTTAACGTAAGTGCTGTTCACTTTCGTCCTTAAACAAACTTAAAACTCCCAATTTAGTCCAAACATATGTTTAGAATTTCTGAAAGCTACTGTATCGTCCACAGTCACGCTATTGTTAAGAATGTCAGCTGCAAATTTAAGCCTACGAATCGATCGACAACTAAAGGGTGATTTTTTAGCTGGTTTGGTTTTGGCAACACTGGTTTTGACAGCACATGTCTATCCAGGTGGTCAAAGGATAGACATGTGCACTCAAGAGGATACAAGCATCCACAGGTTTTCTAAACCCACCTCTGTCTATCAACTCCTACTCTCACCTCCCCGTGGTGAACACTGGGTGCCTAGTACCTCAACTGGAGATTGGGTTCCAACCCCTTTGGAAGGTTGTTGGGGGTAGCAGACGAGAGAGGGGGGGAAGAGTGTTCCCACTAAGGCACTTCTCCTAGCATCCGGACGGCAGCGGAGGAATTCCCCAGATGGAATCAACGGTGGCGTCCATAGTTCCAGTCAGGCCGAACTACTACTTAGTGAACACCTTATATGGGCTACTACGACGTATTCGGAGCTCAGGCCTATAAGGAGCGGGCTATCCGGCTCTCCGTCCTTAGAGCTAAGCAAAGGATCTGGTCCTCCAGGTTGGGGGTCGTGCCGTCGGGGTGACTTCCCGGCCACGTAAAGAAACACCAGTCACGAAGCAGAAACAAGCCTCGGATTCGGACGGATTTACTGTTGACGACCAATGCAAACGAGAAAAGGACAACGAGCTCCGGATCTGCACGTGGAATGTTAGGTCCCTTAACAGACCACGTGCAGCCGAGCAACTAGCGGAGACCCTTAACGACTGCAAGGCAGACATTACTGCCATCCAAGAAATGCGGTGGGACGGGCCGGGCAAAAGAAGGATGAAAAACTGCGACATCTACTACGGCGACTGCTATCGGCACCAAAGACAGCGCCTATTTGGATGTGGTTTCGTTGTTGGAGGCAGACTTAGGCAAAAAGTCTTGAGCTTCAACCCTGTAAGCGAGCGCTTCGCGACGATCCGCATCAAGGCTAAATTCGCCAACATTAGCCTGATATGCGCACATGCCCCCACAGAGGAGAAAGATGACGAGACCAAAGATATGTTCTACGAGCTCCTGGACAAAACTTATGAGCAGTGCCCTAGCTACGACATTAAGATTGTCCTAGGCGATTTTAATGCCAAGCTAGGAAGGGAGGGCATCTTTGGTCGTACTGTCGGAAAGCATAGCCTGCACGACACGACCTCCGATAACGGATTCAGGCTGATCGACTTTGCTGCGGGGCGACACGTTGTGGTAGCTAGTATACAGTTCCCGCATCTCAATATCCACAAAGGGACATGGAGATCTCCCGATCAATCAACCGTCAACCAGATTGACCACATTGCGATCGACGCAAGGCACTCCTCCAGTATCATGGATGTCCGAACTTTCCGAGGGGCCAACATTGACTCGGATCACTACCTTGTTGTAGCCAAGGTACGGCTGCGGATATCCCGACCAGCGCCAAGTAATGGAAATACTGTGAGGAAGTTTGACGTCGGCCGACTACAATCGCAAGAGATCGCCAGGTCCTTCTCCAACCGAGTCTCTCAAAACCTTCTACGAAGTCCTATGCAACCAGCATCAAGTATTGATAGCCAGTGGCAACACTGCCAAAATGCCATCAGAGACGCCGCCTCTGAAGTGCTGGGTTTCACACGGCGACCACAACGAAACCTCTGGTTTGACGATGAATGCCGGCAAGCACATGCAGCTAAACAGGAAGCATACAAAGCGGCGCTGCACAGAAGGACTAGAGCTGCTCGCGAGCTCTACGAGCAGAGGAGGAGAGAGGAGCACCGGCTTCTCCGAAGGAAAAAGAGAGAGCACGAGAAGCGCGCGGTTGAAGAGATAGAGAGATGTTACAACAGGAATGAGGTTAGAAAGTTTTACCAAAGGATCAAAAGGTCCTGCCAAGGGTATAAACTTCGAACTGAAGCCTGTAAGGACCATCAAGGGAACATCGTTGTAGAATCGCAGTCGGTGCTGAGGATTTGGAAAGACCACTTCTGCAGACTGTATAACGGCGAGGACGAACCAAATACCGCTGTCAGGCAGAACGAACCATTCAACCCGGGCGAAGACGTTACCGACGAAGCATACGAACGATACCGCCCACCCGACCTGGAGGAGGTGAAAGTAGCTGTGTCTAAGCTCAAGTGCAACAAGGCAGCCGGAGCAGACGGCCTAGCTGCCGAACTTTTTAAATCCGCTGGCGATGAGCTGGTTAGGAGCATGCACCAGCTCATCTGCAAGATATGGTCGGAAGAAAGCATGCCCGACGAATGGAACCTCAGCATTGTTTGCCCGATCCTGAAAAAAGGAGACCCTCTGAGTTGTGCCAACTACAGAGGCATAAGTCTTCTTAACATCGCATACAAGATCTTTTCTGCTGTACTGTGTGAACGCTGGAAGCCGTTTGTCAACAATCTGATAGGCACATATCAGTGTGGCTTTAGGCCAGGAAAGTCCACCATCGATCAAATATTCACACTGCGGCAGATCTTGGAGAAAACCCAGGAATTCCAAATCGATACACACCACCTCTTCATCGATTTCAAGGCCGCGTATGACAGCATCTATAGAGACGAGCTATATAGCGCAATGTCTAGTTTTGGCATCCCTGCCAAACTCGTCAGTCTGTGCAGGATGACGATGGAAAACTCACGCTGTTCCGTCAAGGTCGGCAAAGACCTCACCGACCCCTTTGATGTCAAAAAAGGATTTAGACAAGGCGACGCGCTGTCATGCGACTTCTTTAACATCATACTTGAGAGAATTGTGCAGAACTCTCGCGCCAACACCAGAGGTACAATCTTTCAAAAGTCCGTTCAACTACTTGCATACGCAGACGACATTGACATAATCGGTAGAACAAAGCGTGATGTCAGTGAAGCCTTCGTGAGTATTGGGACGGAAGCGGCGAATATGGGTTTAGCAGTCAATGAGGGCAAAACCAAGTATATGCTGTCATCAAGAAAAGACACCCAACACCGACGTCTTGGACAAAACATCACCATCGACAGCTATAACTTTGAGGTAGTTAGGGACTTTGTCTACCTGGGTTCCGCTATTAATTCAGACAATGACACCAGCGCTGAAATCAAACGAAGGATAACTCTTGCCAATCGCTGTTTCTTTGGGCTAAGAAGGCAATTGAGTAGCAAAGCCCTCTCTCGAGCAACTAAAGTGTCCATGTATAAGACCCTCATCATCCCAGTCCTGCTTTACGGTGCAGAAGCATGGACCCTGTCAAAGGCGGATGAAAACACTTTAGGCTGCTTCGAGAGGAAAATTCTTCGGACGATTTACGGTCCCGTCTGCATAGACGGAGAGTGGAGGAGGAGATATAACATCGAACTGTACGGGCTGTACAGCGATACCGACCTAGCCAAAAGAGTCAAAACACAACGTCTACGATGGCTGGGTCATCTAGAGCGGATGGACACCAACGCCCCGGCCCGGAAAATCTTCGAATCCACACCGCAGGGACGACGCGGTAGAGGAGCACCGAGACTCAGGTGGCGCACGCAAGTGGAAGGGGACCTCAGCCAACTTCGCGTGCGAAACTGGAGACGGCTAGCTAGAGACAGAGCTGGCTGGCGAAGCTTGTTGGCTGAGGCCCAGGTCCACCCCGGACTGTAGCGCCACCTTAAGTAAGTAAGTAAGGTTTTGACAGCTGACGTGTGTTTAGTACCTTGTGTCACTGTCAAACAGCTTCAGTTTGGTTTGCAATTTAACCATGGATCGTCTTACAAATGAACAACGCTTGCAAATTATTGAATTTTACTATCAAAATTCGTGCTCGGTTCGAAATGTTCATCGTGCGCTGCTTCCATTTTATGGTCGGCATTCTCGACCTTCTGAGCATTTCACGTTTCGGGCCGGTCAATTGGCCTTCTAGAACGTGCGATTTGACACCATTAGACTATTTTTTGTGGGGGTATGTCAAGGCTAATGTCTATAGGGACAAGCCCGCTTCGATTGACGCACTGGAAGCCAACATCCATGCATACATTCGTGAGATACCGGCCGATATGTGTGAACGAGTATGCCAAAATTGGACTCAGCGGATGGGCTACCTGAGACGCAGCCGCGGTCAACATTTGCATGAAATTATCATTAAACATTAAATTGCAAGGTTCAAACTATCGATTCAAATAAATATTTCATTAATTTTTTCGAATTTTTTGTGTTTTTTTTTTAAAAAAAAGTTCTCAACCTCTTAAAAAATCACCCGTTATTATGAATCTCAGTGGATATTTAGCTCAAGTACTAAATAATATTTCGGTAGGATATTTATATGCATGTTGACCAATAGACTCGTAAAATGCTTCTTATCCATGGCCTTTAAGATTACTGGCGTAGTGTTTAAGAAATCGGAGATACTGTACCGACCGTACTTGATTAATACTACGACAAATTTCTGCGAATTTATGGCAACGGGAAGCGGTGGAATATACATGCGAACACTGGAAAAAATTTACAAATCTTACACATCCTTTAATGATACATGTCCTTATTCTGTAAGTACTAAGAGCATTGTGGCTATGATTCGAATTTATATAAGAATCTTGGTTCTCCTTTTTGTCCCACAGTGCTATTTATATGTCAAGGATCTGCTGCTCGATGCCAGAAGGTTTCCAGATATTGTTCCAGACGGAGAGTGTCGATTTGATCTTATTAGTTTCGAAAATTCTACAAAGATTATGACACTGAGGGTTTTTGGAGAATGGAAAAATTATTATGGACGAATTTAAAAAATAATATTAGAGCCTTCAAAAAAAAAAAAAACGAACACATTCATAGACATGGGCTATATAACGGGTTTAATGAAGATTTATATTAATCGCGGATTAGTGTCCGGTGGAGACATGGTATTAATCTGGAATGGGAAATAAACCCAATAATAAGATGATGTTAAAATGTTTCCTGCATGTATTGCAATTGCAAATTGCGTTAAAAAAAAGCGAGCTTCAATGCGTCCAATTTTCTCTCGGTGTACCTAAGATTTCATTAATCGTCTTAACAAAGGAACTAAGCACAATTTATTGGGCTACGAGGTCGACTTGAAGTGTTTCAATCCATTTGCATACACCCTGCCCCAGATATTTATACAATAAAATTCAAATGAACAAGAGTATACTCCATTATGTGAGGTCCTCCCTGCATTTGTATACCCTTTGGCCATCCGGTGGCATTGGACACCGGCAGACATTATTCATACAAACACCTCCGGTGTGTAATGAGCGTTCAAATGCATTTCAGATATGTATTATAATGGCGACTCTCTGAATTGCGATTAGCTTCGATCGAGCTGGTACATGGCCCTAATTAGATTCCGCACTGCATTGGCATTGCATCGATATACGACCATGGCATCGGCTTTGGACTTCCTTTGTTCTAATGGCGGTCGTATCGTAATCCTAATTGAAAATCTAATTAGGGTTTGCACACTGCACACATTTCATGCAAATCTGCGTAGCGACTCCTTTAACAAATCCTTTCAATGCAAATTTCCCGTCATTTGTTTATTGATTTTGGAATGACTCTTCGCCTCAATGAATCACCTGAATGCAATTAAAAATTGGGTACACATCACACACGCATTTGCAATATGGGCTCATAATGGTCCGTCTCCCTTGGAAGATTTAAAGTCCAAAGGTAGGATTGCCTAACGAGGCCCATCTGCATGCCAGCAGAGCATGGCCAATAATCGCATTGAACCTCAAACACGAGCTAAAATTCACCATAGATCCCCTTCACCCGGAGGACCATACAGTCTTATATGTGTCCGGGCTCCTCTAATAGGCTCATAGCGTTCCATGTGCGGAGGTTCATTTGCCTTGCAAGATCGTTGTTGAGTGTCTCGCTTCACCAAGTCACGAAGTTGACCTCGAAGATCATTGCAACGCCGATCAATCCAGCTCTCGTCATTTGGCGTCAACGTTCTGTTTCCTTCCCCCCCAGGAAGAAGCGAACTAACTGCCTTCGATGACTGGCTTGCCCAAGTAGATATTATGCTCTGGCGATTCCCTGATTTCTTTTGCGTGCTTTTAATGGTTTTGTGATACCTTGCTGCCACCATACTACCTCGGTGATTCTTGTCCAACTTGGATGGTGTGCATCATAAACACATTACCAAGGGGATTTAATACGATGGAGGTATGTACCCCGGCAATAACACCTCCCCGCATGCTGCAATAGGGCTTTGTAGAATGTCGATCCTTTTGTTATTTGCGACAGCTTCTGTTCCTGGTCGTGATTTGGTTGTAAAATTTTAGTCAATCAAAACTGAAAAGTGGGGCTATACTTTGGACGATTGACAAGCGTAGGCTACTTAAACTTCATTTTGATTGAAGTCGCACCACGGACGCAGTGAAGAAGTGGGGTCAATTTCTTGATGTTAACCCGATGAGTAATTTTTAAAAAAGTGTCTTGTATGGTCATAGCAGCCTAAAAGTTGGGTTTGAAATCTCGTTATGACTTTAAATCTTTAAACCTTTAATTCTCTCTTAAACTGAGCTTTTCTCATAGCTTAATAAAACCTACAGGTTAACTCAAGTGCCTGTTTTCATTTGGTTTGTCCTAACCTAACCCAAATTTTATTTCTCAAAATAAAACTGAGGTTGAACGGTGGCCACCACACTGGCGCTTCCCCTCACCATTGTAATACTTACACATCATGTTAGAATAAACCAAATGAAAACAGGCACCAATGTTGATTGTAAGACAGACTTTGAAATACTCGAGGTTCTCTCTTTCCTTGTTCTTATCCAGCCATTTGAGTAGGACTCCATTACCAATCAGTTTTTGAGTCAACCAACCCCAGCTATACAAACTAGAAAGCTACAAACCAGTGGAATTTGCAGTGACAGTAAACATAGATAAATTGTAAGTTATCTGCGCAAGAAACGCATATAACATGCGATTTAAGCTTTGCCCGATTGCGGCACATGCCACAATCAATTACCCGATTTTGGAGCTTAAATGCTACAGCGAACGAGTTTCCATACTGTTGCCTCGGACGAAAAGTAATAACAACCTTTAGAACAAAATCTGCATACGTGACATACGTAATACCAGCATTTTTGCATGCAACGAAATGTAATCAAAAACTGCATGCGTTTAACCCAAGCGTAGGATCTTTTCCGAGTCGCATGCACTGCATATGCAACGACCTACGTGTCGTGAACAGTGTTCTATGGGCTTAAGTGCTGACTTGAAAACATATTTCCTGACAGTTTCTGGAGTATATACACAAACCTGACAAGTAAATAAACTTGGTAAGTTTTTGTATGCATAACAGTTTCTACACATGCAATTCTTGTGGCAACTATTTGCAAAATAAATCAGCGTTTTTATGTCCTTAGGAGGACTCCAGCGAGAACGAAAAAAAAAAATGTGTAAAACTTAGTTTAACGAACCTCAGAAAATAATTTTTCAGTCAATTTATAGCCAGGTTTAACTTCGAACTTTGTGGGTTATCCTCGAAGTAAGCCCTGGAGTGCGCGAAACTGTACTTCTTTTTCTGTTTTTTATGCGATAATGACTGTTGCTTCAAGTGTTTCTATTCTGGGATTGGATGTCTTATACGCTATACGGAAACCGGAAATATTCCTTTCAGTTCTCCATCAGCATGATTAGAAATCAAAATTTTAAAATATACCCTGATGTTCACATGGGTATAGAAGACATAGGTAGCTTAGCCTTTGAATAAGGCTTTTCTTTTTCTTCTCTCAGGAACGGCGAACCTATAATATTGAAACAGTGTCCCGAAATGTAAGGATATATTTATTTACTTTAAAAAGTTTAACTTTTGAAGAAACGTGCACTTGTAGTCATACATAGTAAATCCTATTTTTCAATTTAATGGTGGTCTTCCAGACTAAACCCGATCTAAGGAAAATGTCAAAGATGTTACACAGAAAAAATGATTGGACAACTTATAAGGCTAGTTTAAAGAATTTAAGGAAAAAATTCGAACGGCCAAAAGAACATCTTGGAAGTAATTCTGCAATAATCTAGAGAATATCAACGGTGCAGCAAGACTGAGGAAAATTATGTGGGAAAAGCCAACCGCATCCAATTTCATCAAAAAATACGAATGGAATCTGGACAGAATCTACGTAATAAGAAACACTGAAACAAACCAAGCGGACGTTGTCTGTGTGGAAAAGTTGAACGGGCTTTTTACACCATTATATCTGGACTTCATTTGAACCATATAAGTCAGCTGAACCTGACGGCATTCTTCCCATTATGCTGCAGGCGACGAAAACATTTATCAGCTCAAGCCTGACACACATCTTTCGTACTTCTCCAAAGTGTGGCATCTTCATCCCTAAGACAGGGAAAAGCAACCACCATCAGCAAAAGATTTTAGACCAATTATAAGTCTATCATACATTCCTATCATCCTTTCTTAAAACTCCTCGACATCCACATACGCAGCGAACTCAATCCAATCAATATGTACCCCAACCAGTATGCATGCCTGAAAGGCAGGTAGGTAGAGACAGCACTACACGACTTCATTCTTAATATAGAAGCTTTACTGCTAGTAAAAGAATGCACCCTAATACCGTTTCTTGATATTAAGGGTGTATTTAACACTGTGCGCTCAAAGATACTGGAGCCATCAAAGTGGTTTATGTCCTTATTGTCGCAATTAACACCAGAGGAACCCAGCAAGGTGGAGAGCTTTCACCTCTCATATGGCTTCTAGTAATAAATATATCTTTTATGAAGGTCAGCAACTCATCGGTAAAACCCATCGCTTATGCTGACCACCTTGTGCTCATAGTACTCGTCAAATTCTTGCCAACACTACCTGTTGGTCTGATGCAAGATGCGGTAAATAGTCTTAGCCGATGGACCGAATTATGTTACCTTATGTGACCGCTCTCTTTTGAGACAGTCAAAATGTCTACAACTACTCAGAATATAGCCCAAACAGAAGGGAGCTATCGCCAGCGGTAAACAAATAGAGATCATCACAACCAGTGATCGGACTAGTCCACAGGAATATCCGAGTCCTTACGGGTAACCTTAAAGGGGCATTATCGCGCTGTGGGTATACACGCAGAGCGGCTAGGTATGCTTCATATCGATTACTGCAGAAGCTGAAGAGCCGTTAAAGGAATTGAATCTGTTTGTCACCTGCTATGCGAAAGTCAAAAACAACTTCATTCTTCAATAAGCTCGAAGATCGAAGTATTATGGATCTGAAGAAGCTCCTAAGATTTGTATACAAATCGCGATGGGTTCAAAGAAGCGGCAATTTGATCTAAAAGCAGCTGCTTATTCCTGTTTCCGTTTCAGGCATGAAGAATGTTCCCAAATGGACACAATGAACACAATTGTTGGTCTAAGTGAGCCGTGACAATTGTTCCAAGGGGCATCTATAAACCTAACCTAACCAAGCCTATACAGTCACTTTGCTTGCAGAAGTTTTCCTATTGAAAGAGTGAAATTGAGCTTTTTCATAGTCTAACTCTCTGAACACTCCTGGGATCTTTACTTTGGATTGGTCTAATTGGATGGATCTGATACTGAAGGTATCGCCGTAGACCACTCATTTACTTTAAGCTCAGGTGTACCACAAGGGAGTCATTAAGGTCCTTTTACTTATGTAGGTATTTTCCATAAGCAAAGTTGAATTTGACACCAAAGACAGTAAGTTTAGTTCGGAGATTTATGCCGACGACATAACGATCTCTAGACTTATATTTAGATTTTTGAGCACTCTCACCTGCTTCAGGTCAGCTTTAACAAATTTTCGTCACCCCATTTTCATATGGATATCCAAAAAATTTAAGCCGTACAGCAGAAATTTATTCTTTTCGATCTTCCTGATCTTTTTTGGTATTATCCTTGTAACTTACCCCCCTACCAAAGCAGTCTTAATAAACTTAACCTCCAAAACTATAATCCATTACGATATTGCTGCTATATCATCCCTTCGTTCACCAGTTTCTAGTAGTAAACATTCCCCGACTCCTTCAACAGATTCAGAACTCCGCCGTCTGAGCCATATTACTTTTTTTCCAAGTTCCTTTAACTCGTGCTGACTAGAAAATGAACCCCTTACCAGAAAGCCTCGCGAAGCTATTTCCTTTAGTAATTTCTCAAAAGAATCAGCAGTAAATCCTCTATGTAGAGTGTGCTTGCTTCTAACCTTCAATGCTTTTAACCTACAAAGTTCCATTTCAATGTTCTGTTCCTGCACAAAACCCCAAAAGCGTTCTTCCTAATTTTTGTTTTTCGATTTAAGGTCCGGTTTTGTAGAAAATAAGTGGGTCATACGAGACAAAAACTTGGTACTCGTTTCGCTCATAAATTTTAGTGCCTTTGACTTGAACCGCGTATGCGTTTGTTTTCTTGTGCAAAAAAAGTGAGTGTTAAACGAAAAAACCCTTGTTCAAAGAGATGTCAAAGGACATTCCCGCAAGTGTATTGTCTTTTCGGAAAAAAACAATGTTATAACCAGCAGAGTATTCAATTAGAAAATTTGGCATACATTTAAATGCTGCTCATTTTGTTTCTTGAGTAGAGGAACTTATTTTCCTTCTGACAGGAGTAGGAAGAGATGAGGATATTCTAACGATCCTTATCAGGCAGACGCTCATGAATTATTTTTTGTTTCTGATCCAGTTTTCCGACCGTATATTTTCCATGTGGGTACACACCATTCTTCGTGATTGATCCCCATATTCACCACCTGGAGTGGCGCCCAATCAGGGACCAGCAACCACATGAAATTCTTTTATGCGAAAAAAAAATCTTAAAAACTTAAAAATTCGAACCATTTAGAAACTTAAGTTCTTGTGTAGACTTTTGGTAAAAGGCAATTTACGTTGGAAATATCCTATGTCCCCACATAATTTTTTGTGAGTGTATATCAGCACACTAACCAAGAAGCAAACAATCTCCACTTAAGGGAACGTCTACACTCAACTCAGCCTAACTTGTTGGTATTACCCAACCGATATCTATCTCTCTTGCTGTGAACACATAGTACATATCGACATCCGTGCGCAAGGAATAAATGTAACCAACAACCGACATACTTGACACAACTTAATCGGCAAATATTCATCAGACGAATGTTAAGCAAATGTTAACCAAATTGATATGCTAATAAATTTTAATTTGCAACCTCCCCTGCCCCATTCCCAAAAGGAAAATATATGCATCGTCATCGGCCGCACCGCACCGCACCGTCTTCGAAAATGGAGCTGCTGCTGCACAGAGCCTTACATATGACGCGTGTTTGCCAGACTAGATACCCGTACACGTTTCCATGTTGCTACTGGCCAAATGTATCTAGTTCTCGCATCTACGCTCGCGGCATCTAGATGGGGAAGTATACTGTGTGCCTTACGGACCATGCAGGCTATACGGAGGAACATTTAGCGAACTAGATGCAGATATAAATTCGAATTGCAATTCAAAGTCGGCCCGGGTCCACGCGCTCGCCGGTTGGCTATGAGCCCCAACCTTATGATAAATTGACAGTTCTGGTGGCGAACTGAACATGTGAGTCACCACATCGCGTATCGCCAGCCGAACTAGCTACATGTTACAGAAGCCGAGCGTGGATTGCTCCATTACGGCTGTCCTCTATCGGAAGTCGACTGGACGGCTGGTGGAGCGCTGCTGATTCAGTGCCTCTATCCATAGAGTGCAGCGCAAATCCAATCTAAGCCTGGTCGCTGCTGGTCGGATTGATTTGGTTTGTTTGTTGTTGTTGCAGTTTTGCTTTGCGCAATTCACGATATCAATTAATTTGTGTGATTTTCTCGGGAAAATTATGTGTGCACTCGGACATGAACATGGTCTTTGAGGCGAGCGGGGGCACCGCTCTGCATTGCACGACGTCGACGACCCAATTTCCATCCGAGCTGTGTGGTGATATTTTTATTTAATTTTTTTCCAGAATCGGAATCAAGTCAGAGCGCACGTGTATCGTATAGATGGATGTGAACTGCGAGAGGCGAACCACGCTATCGCCCCAAACAGCGCACATGGAAATGTACGAACGTGCGATTAGATTGGAACTGGAACTGAGCCATGGTCCAAGGTTCAATTGGGCGCTTTTATGTTTTTCTTTCGATTTTCCTAAGCGACGACCCCAATCGGGTGTGCAGCGTGTAGGTAGTGGGTGCATGTTGCATAGAATTGTGGCAGCGCGTTTATCTTGCAGCGAATTATACGATATTTGATAGCTGTCGAAGGACAAGGGAGAAACAGCGAAATGTGATAAGCAACTGACAACATGGCAGTTGCATGCACAATAAATGATTGTAACCTAAGCTTAATGTTGACAAGTTAAGTAGCTGAACAGTCGACCACATTCGAATTGATGGTTTTGTGCATAGAATTTTTGGACTTGAACATGAGTGGGGGTTAGGAGTTTGTATCTAAGCTTTACCAATGCTTAGGCACTCGTAAGTGCATACCTACTTAAGAACCTATAGTCACAGAGATATAATAAAGGATAAGTTTGATTTTGTAGTACCTTAAGAGGGCAATACTGACCCAAGGATTGGCTAAATGCGTCGTTGGTCATACAAATGACTGAACTTATTTGTCCTTTTTTTGAATCGGGCAAAATAATTATGAAATTGAACTGAGGTATCAAAATCCCTTTTTCATTGCTGGTCGCCTGGGTGTCTTTTTAGATGGGGGAAGGAGGAACACTTACCAGATGATACGTAGGAATTTTTTGCCGTGGAACAATACCAAATAAAAATAAAAATTCAGGAGCGCATGTCTCAAACTAAGCGGCTTTCTGGTCCGCTGATGTTGTCCACATAAGGATCTGATATAGGAGCAAATATTATAAATCCTTTCCGTTTCATTTAAATTACATATTTAGGCAACATTTAAATGTATGCCAAATTTTGTGGCCGTCACTTTAAAGGGCATAACACCTGCGGTTATTTCAATGCTTCTGTGCAGAGCTTTCATGTTCCGCACCGTACTGCCTGTTCTTACGTTTCTTCTAAATCTTTCTGCTCGCGATTTGCTAGCGCATTTCAAAAACAGTCATAACCTTATGATTGCGATAGTCAATAAGAAAACCCCTTCCCATTTTACTTCACTTTCAATTGCCCCATCATGGGATAATTTAAATTGTGGCCCGATCGGATTTCATTTTTTTTTTTAAGAACAAGCGTCCTTTCATGACTCTATAAAACAGCGAGCCTAAGGATTATTTTTCTCTGCATTTTAGGGACAATAAATTTTAGTATTGGTACAATTACTTAAAACCAAAAAGCACTCAGAAGACGAAGAAAACACTATTTTTCCCGAAGAAAAATTGAAAAATTATACATATATTTTTGGGAAATGTCGTTTTAAAGCAGATTCAAAGCCGACGACGCGACGTATCGTAAAATGGCGAGGAAGAAGTCAACGCCTGTTTGTAAAGCTGCCTTAAATCTTTCTCGCGGGGCTTGACGATTATTTTGACGTTGAATGAGCGAAAAATGGTTATTTACTGAAAAAGGTTGCTTTCAAATGATTTAAAATTTTATCAATTGGTAAGCATATTCGAATGCATTTATTTGAAAATGCGTTAAATTATTGAATATTTTTTGAACTGCTGAAATCTTAGAAAAAATTAGGTGTAAGGGAATTATTTCCTGGCAAATAACATTCATTTACGGAGAAAGATTCAAATGTCAGGGAGTATACACAAAGCAAAACGAAAATTAAGTTCAACACCTGCATAGTTGCCATAAGTGAAAATATTCAGCCCTATTTTGCAGTCTTTAAAGAACCGTTTGTACTTATTGTATTTGTGTGACTGATATGTCAATTTTCCAAGTAGATATAGAAACATTTCCAAATTGGCAGGTTGAGTTAAATTTTAAAAAGTGATGATGTAATGAGCTTAAATATTACCTAGTACTTTTTATACCATGTCTCCACCGGGCACTAATCCGCGATTAATATAAATCTTTATTAAAACCTCTACAAATCACACGATTCACCATACAAATTTTAGTCCTCTCGGCAAGCGATTACAAATAAATCCTCTCATGAATCCCATTCACCCTATTTTCACAAACCTATTTTTTGTACCTTCGTAATAGTTTGAGTTTCATTTTCAAAAAAGGAAACGAAATTTTCTATTGTGTTTTTTACTCTCTTTTGCAACTCTCTTTTGAGAACCAAAATGACAGAAACAGAGTGTCCGAGTCAAATAATTCTATATTTGCCCGGTATAAGCCACTTTGGGATTTATTTGTTATCGTCTCCCGCTAATCTTTTTTTTAATTACTGGCGGAGGCATAGTATTTGTCTCGCTGTGTCTAAATTTATATGAAGATTTTTGAGAATTATTGCCTATTTATTGCATATGAATGCCATTCTGATTTGCAATAAAACAGGATAAATGACAATTCAAATTGGGCGTAATCAATACAAACTTGACAGATGAAACTTTCGTCCGAAAACGGGGAACCAACCCTCCAACTCGATGCAAAGAAAAACAAAATGAAAAAAAGTAAAATGAAGCAATTTGACACTTAGCGTGATGACTGCACCCGAGCAACATTTTTCGTTTCTTACGCATCGAAACAGGGAGTATAGCACTGGTATTTGAGCCTACACCAAGGTTTATTTGACAGCTCGGTGTAGCAGTTCAGCGCTCAAAAAAATACGCCATTGACGATTGAAGGCTTGCCCCTGGTGGTCGATTTTGGCATATGTGAAGACCTATACACGTCAATGGCTGGCTGCTGTTATCAACCCATTTGTCAAACGAGTACGAAAATTATTTGTGTAGGGAAGATATTTTTTTTTAATTTGCTTTTTAAGAAAGGAGAATCTTTTTTATTCACAAATCAGCTTGATAACTTACACGAAAAAATGCGAATTCGTTCATCGAAGTCAGGTCAAACGTTTGTACGTTTGTCAACTGCGACATCTGTGTTGACAGATAGGTCCTCACATATTCCAAATTTGACCACCAGGTTTCGCATTCTGATTTTTCCAATCGTCAATAAGAGGTGTGGTAGATTGACTTTTCTCGTTTGATGACGATGTGCGTCAATTGTGACTGGACTTACACTGTCAGTGTCGCATCTTTGTTTGCTACTGTATGAAGTTTTTGTTGGTCTCTCAGCCAAAAACCTTCCATTGTTGGCAGCTATTCTCAAGGACAAGCTAATCTCAAAAACGCATTGAAGATTCTAGAGGGTTTCTCAAAAAGGTCCTACAGGTTTCTTTTCTTAGTATCGTAGATCCCAAGCTCCGCCCTGATTTGCTGGACTGTTATAGAAGCTCGATATTTGGAAGTCTTCCAAGCGCTTCGTGGGCTAAAAGTGAGATAAAACTCCAAGAAAATGTAATTTGTTTTTTGCCTGGTCTACTGTCCTTGAATAGTACAGAGGAGGAAATTTATGAAATAAGAAATTGAAGAGATTACAAGAATAAGGGATGCCAGCTATTTTAGAGACTGCAGATTGAGAGAATTGTTTTTGGTACTGATAAAGATGCATTTCTTAAAGAGTGGCTGGCCTTTAAAAAACGGCTGGCGTAAGTAAACTTTACCCCACGCTCGTTTAAATAGTTGAGTTACTTCATCTTTAGTAAAGCAAAAACCTCTGTTTTTGACGTGTATCGTAAATATGAAAACGAAAAACAGCTTGATACCTACAAAAAAGTTTTTTGATAAATTTCATGATTCGAAGAGTTTTTTGGGCCGACTGACATGTTAAAGCTTTTATTGCCTTTTAAAAAACACTTAAGCAATATTATTTACATACACAATTTTCGCCTCAAGCTGTCTTCAGGTCCAGTACTAATACATCTACCCAATAGCCCTAAAAGAAAACTAAAGTAAGCCAATCCAGACCACCCATGAGTTATGCATCGAGCACAATTGTCCTGCAACAATATCGAACGCAATAGACCGTAAAGAAGTCTACTACATCGGCAAAGTAGCCCCACACATAAACCGCACTTAATAACAGTGCCCTTGTGAAAGGGAACAGACCTCCTGCCGAGAGGACACACAACCAATATAAATCCAAATTCCGGGACGGAAATGAAATTTACTTCGGCCAACTCACCGAGAAAACTTTCAAAATGTTATCCTGCCATAACGAAGGCCCAATATAAAAGGCTGCTTCATCGACCACATAATAGCATGACGATAGTGAAGCCAGCTTAAGATACCGCTATACGCAATAAAAATAACAAATGTATCCTGACCCCCACCGTGAGCTACGAGAGTATGCCGAGGTATCCTGGAGCAATACGACACACTACTTAAGCGCACACTATCGATGGGTGGCTGATGTGGGTCTCGGACGAATTATGATGCACTGAGCTCGACCAGGAAATGTGCGATAATTCAGGACTAAGTGAAAGGATTCACTTGGGCACAGCCAAACAGGGCGAGGCTACAGTCTCCTCGATTGAGTGGTAAATCACAATTATTTTCAAATGAATCCTTTTCAAAGAAAAAAAAAAATTCATAACCTCCGAGGAGGACAGCACTCTGTTGGGTGCTGCTGGCTGAGGCGGTGATTAATTGCTTAGTCAGGGAAAACACATTAATGGCTATGCTGCTCCCAGCTCTCTCTGGTGCCTGTCTGAACAGAGTGTTGGACTTGTCGTCCGACAGTCACATTTGATTGCATGGTAGCAAACAAATTGTCGGTCCTCGGAAGGATAGAATATACTGCAGCATCAGAATGCACATTATATCTCTATGGCTGATCCTGTCTGGGAATTTAGTTTTGGAAAGTTTAAAATGTGTCCGAGTCGTTTGCAAGGTGGCTGTGTCATTGTTTCATTTCGGAAGCAGCCACAAAGTCTCTGCGCGCACATTTTTGGAAATGCACAGAAGTCATTCAGGACAAGATTGTGGCGTAGCATTTACCACTTAACGAGAGATTAAGGAAAATTACGAGAACATTGTTTTGAGGGCAAAAGGATGACTGGTAGAATATTCGTTTCGGAGCGAATCCCCATAAGCGCTTTTTTCATTCGTTGGTCTGAGGATGTAGCTATCCGGAGAGATCTTTTGGTTTAATGAAGTGGAAGCAATATCTTCCACTATGCGGTATTCGAATTTAAAGAAAGTTTGCGGGGCTAGCCTTTAAGTTGAGTTGTTTCATCAGTTTGACTTTGTACAAGCAGCGATGATATGAATTAAAGCACTGCACTGTGTTTAATAGGTCTTTAACTAAGTCTTTGGAATAGAGCTTCTGATTAAGCTTCTCTTTAACTTCAATTTTTGTCATTTTATTTTCTTTTTTTCTATTCTTGTTTAACTATCATTTCCCAACAGAAAGTCAGAAGGAATAACAAAATCACCGATTGGCGATAGCAGCACACAGAAATTAAAAACATGCCTGGGTGACACCGGTGCTGCATAAGTAGGTACCACCAATGGTAGTCAAGAAATCCTTAGATGATTGGTAGTGTGCTTTGGGCGCAACAACATCAAATCAGGCGCAACCTCACCTATAGGAGTCTATATTGGACTTCAAAACTTACCTACGAAAAGTATGTACTGGACGAAAAGTGGACAGGAGAGCACCCGAATTGAATTATTATGAACTTCTAAGGATCCTGCAGAAGGGTGAGAGTGTAGACAGAGGATGTGGCAATGTGGGCTGCAGATGAAGTTCTCTCAATTCCCAACTATCGACTCAGCAATGCAATGGGAGCATATCTATAGCCTTCCTGTTTGCCAACTAGGAAAATAACAGTTCCCACTTTTAGGAGGTCGAGCATATGAGAGGAATTGGTCAAGTAAATTTGAAATCAGCTATAAGCCTGGGACTTTCTTAGTGGACTTAAAACTTAGCTAGCTGGAGGAAAGCAGCCGTCTCAATCGGGCATAAGTCGCACTTTTCACTTGTCGCAAAATATTCAGACTCAAATCACTTATGGAAGACTGCTGTATATGTTGTTGGGCTCTTTAGGCTAAAAAAGAGAAGGCATATCATCTTTCCAACTTCACCAACGGTCATAAAACGAATCGCGTTAGACTGGCATGGTCTTCAAATACTATTGCCACTGTACCATTGAAGGTAGTACATTCCATCCGGGTTATAACGGTCGCCAAGCTAGAAAATTCAAGCAAGCAATTGTCTCGATAGCCTCGGTCTCGATATAGCCTAAGACTGATTACCTCACACATTCCCTTTTTGGTGATTCCATACCCAAATACCGGAAAAAAGTAAGTGCGTTGGGAAGACAACAGAGAATGAGCTGCCAAATGGACTCCGGGATAGGTTTCGGCATCTTCTGTGAAACTTTGGCATTAAGCAGATCTTTTAGTATCGATGAAGACTGCAGCATTTTTCTGGCGGAGCTTGTAGTTTTATAGTCCAAGCTGCCAGGGAACAGAAGAGGCACAGCTTTGCAAAAAAAAGGCCGCCATAATCTATGCTCTGGCGACCGATCCGCCATCGAGGCTAAGCACGCAGACGGTATTAAGACAAGAGCCGCGGAAATAACAGGTATAATATTTTTTCTTTTACAAGAATCTTGACCAATTTCGATGTTTAATGAAGTTAGATGTTTTCGGCTGTCTTGGCCAAAACAGCCGAAAACATCAAACTTATTTTTTCTTTCCTTCACTCTCCCTTCGAGCTAGATTCTATCGCTCTGGAGGCTGGAGAGGAGTATAAATGTAGCTTTTGTATCGATTTGAAATGCCCATGGTGCAGATTATTATTTAAACCAACGTCATTACACAGGTAGTAGAGCTGGTCACTATTTGAATGTCTTCATATCTGATTAACGCAACTTAAACCAGATATTTTTCAAAAGATTTTTCCCTCAATTCGGTCCAGGATCTTCATCCACATAAGATCCAGAGTCCATATGCATCAACGCCATTGGGCTGGACTCAAGGTAAAGGAAAATTTTAACATACCCCAATGTGAATTCACACGAGTTTAAGGAACTATAAGGAGAATTAAAGGAGAGACAGTGTAGGTATCGGTGCTCAGGAGCGGATTAGGGTCAAATGCCCCATATTTTTGCCGCCCTCCGGCAGCACCAACAAAAAAAAAACACCTAAATCATGCTTAAGACTGAGACGCCTTACGAGCATACGGTGAATTTAAAGAAACTTTTTTAAGAGAATAGCTATTTGTCATTTTTCTTAATTGAAATTAAAATTATGATCATCTCGCTAAAAAAGAACGGAAAACATTTTCCAAGAAAGATCAAAAGATTTTTTTTGGCGGTCCGTCCAAAAATGGAAAAAGGACCTCTTATGGTATCGCTACGTTGTCCGTCCGTCCGTCCAATCGCTTTGTAACTTCTGAACGGTAAGTCGTAAATAGACAACATTTGGTGTACGTATAAACTGCGGAAATAGTCAGAGAATCTAAGGAGGGCAATATTTTAAGCACAAAGAACGGTTTAATTACAGTTTGAAATTTCATGTGAAAATGGACTTAATGTTTTCCAGTGTTTTTTTTTTTGAAGAAGTTTAGTAGGCAAGAACTAGAAAAACGAAACTTCGGTTTAAGAAATACTAAGCTTTAATTAAAAAATAAAACTTTTCGAAAATATCGAAACGTTTTTGAGAAATGAAGAGTCGAAAATGCTCGACGTTTTCAAAATGTTGGAGGCCATAACTTTTGAACGGCTTATCGCTCAAAATCAATATTCAACACACGTATAAAGCAACTCAAAGTTAACCAAGTGCTTAGGTCACTTAATCCGGTGCAGTTTGGTGAAATTCTATGAAAAAAATCACACATATCAGAAATAATTCTAAATTTTAAGGAAAATTATAGCGGATTTTGAAATTTCAAAATCTTCTGAGATTTAACTCAAAAATATAAAAGCATTTTCAAAAAAAAAAAATTTAAGTCTTCTAGTAGTTTAACGGTACAAGTGATCTTTTTCAGATTCTGTTAGGGTACAAAGCTTACAAAAGGATCGAAGGCTGCGTTAAGATTTTTTTAAATTGCCGTTTTTAACCTAAGTATTTAGAAGCCTATCTAAAAAACGAAATAAAAAAGGAGCTTGTTTTACCGTTAACGCATAAACTGGTGCCCATAGAACTGAAAAAACAAAACATCCAAGGCTAGTGCTGGTGGTTGTGCTATTGGAAAAAAGTCTAACGGGAACTGAAAAAAACTTCAAAATAGTTGTTTAATGGATTTGAAATTTAAAAAATTATAAAAAAGGTCAAAAGAACGCATGTCTCCCCCTCTATCTCCCAAACGGTTTAAAGTATAATTTTTAAATTAACACCGGGCATAGTCCATCTTCTTAAATTTTATACAAAACTATAGCAGACTTCGAATATTCAAAAACTTCGAAGATTTAACTGAAAAACGTGAAAACATCTTCGAAAACTATTTTTTAAAAATTTCTAGTTCCTTAACCGTTACGACAACCTTGTTTAAATTTGGCTGAAGTATGCAATGCTTAAAAGGCAAGCGACATGCATCAAAAACGTTTCCAAATTGCCGTTTTCGACCCTAAATTTTTAAGCTCATTCAAACAAGCGAAATAAAAAACAGCATATTTTTACCGTTTTCTCAGAAGTCCATGTCCGCAGAATTTGAGAAAAGTGGCTAATGCTAGCACAGGTAGTTGTAAAATTGATCAAAAAAGGTCAAGTTAAACGATAATTAAAAATAATCGAAATTGCTGTTCTATGAGTTTTAAATTCATAAAATCCTAAAAAACGCCAAGAAAGAGTCCTTCCCTCTATTTTCGTAACGGTAAATTTTTTTTACCAGCCTTTGTTTAGAGTTACGAAACCCAATACAAAATCACCCAATATAAGAATAGTAGACGGCACTACGAAAAAAGTACGTTACAGATTGTAAAGTACATCCAGAAATAATTTTAATAAATAAATAGAATTTTACACTAACTGCGCAATATAGATGACTATGACCTTCAACAAAAGCCGACGGACCGCTCCGCGTATGTCTTCATACTTGACGGTCTTTTTTTTACTTCTATTTGTTGTTTCCCTAATTTCGTCTATTTTCTTCCCCAAAATGTGCGCATTATTTAAACTGCGAAGATGTTCCAGGGAGTCAAGGGAAACGAACCTGTTTGCGTACTCTGCTTGTCTAAGCGCTCGTTTTTGGATCCGTTCTTTAAAGCTAGTGGAGAGCATAGCATTTGGCTTCCCAATCAGACATGTGAGGAAGGTTCTAGTTTTGGTCGTGAAGTGCTTTATAAGTAGGTAGATATTAGCCAAACCGGATGGTGAAAAGTATTTATTACCCATAGTTTTGAAAAAACCTATAAGCATTTCGCATTAATGCACATAGTCAGTCGAGAACGGAACGTATTTCGGTTTCAGAGATGCTACTACTATTCACCGATCCTGGATAAAGACTTCGATTTCGCTTGAAGCACTGTGACGTTTTGGATTTAACTTTGTTTGCAATCTTCCATCAGGTTGTGGTTTGCCCCGCAAAAAATTGAATCTTGTTTAGGTCAGAATTAAATGAATTTGAAATATGCAACCGTTCCATTTCAATGTTCGAAGAACTGGAACGTATTCCCTATAAAACGAGTGTAAAAAATTAAGTCTTCTTTCGTCAGAGAAATATGTCTCTGCATTGCATACAGAGCTGAATCCAAAACGTCACAGTCCTTCAAGCGAAATCGAAGCTTTTGTCAAGGCTCACTGATAAAATTCCAAAAGCTTACGTTCACATTTTTATCAGTATTCATTGCCCAATTCTACCTCCAATAGATCTAATCTAACATCGAACTGTACGGGCTGTACAGCGATACCGACCTAGCCAAAAGAGTCAAAACACAACGTCTACGATGGCTGGGTCATCTAGAGCGGATGGACACCAACGCCCCGGCCCGGAAAATCTTCGAATCCACACGGCTAGCTAGAGACAGAGCTGGCTGGCGAAGCTTGTTGGCTGAGGCCCAGGTCCACCCCGGACTGTAGCGCTACCTTAATTAAGTAAGTAAGATCTAATCTACACGTGCAATTTAAAATGGATCTGAGCCATGGGGATATCTAAAGGAGCCTTGAAGCTATCTAGGACAGCTTGGATTAACGAGTTCAAAAGGAAATTTCTAATCCAATGAGTAAAAGACACATCGATTCCAAATGTACGCGTTAAGAAAAGAGATCCTGGTGCAACAGCCTTGATGCTTTGACCAGAAGACGAGCGGTTCCACTTTTTGGTGAGATAAGCTACCTTGAATCAAATATTTCATTAGTTGTAATATGTCTTGGTTTTGATGAGTCTGCCCTTCTTGGACAGAAAAAGTAAGACAGGTTGACAAGCTTCCGGTTTGGTTTTTCCTACTTGTATGCTTTTTTTTATAAAAAGCTCGTGAAAAGCTGTGATTAAAATGTGAAAGCATATCGGGAGCGGAAGAAAATAGACAAAAGAGAAAAAAATGAAATATGGTTCCTAATAGCTATAACACGAATATTTCGCAACAATGGCTGAACTTAAAATCCTTCCACTGTAGCATCAAAGTTTCCTTCTGCAAGTGTTATGCCCTTCAAATGTAATCGTGTAAGAATAGTGTCTGTAGCATGACTTTTAAAGCTCATGTACAAGCTGGATTAGGTTTAGGTTGTTAGCCTCAGCAAAAATGAAAATCTCAACAAAGATCTGCACCTACTGTTGATCTCAAAACCCTGAGAAACCGGAAACTTTGAGTATATTCTGTTAGCCATTCAAATATTTTTTTCTCGAGCCTAACATTGAGCCAATTAATCAAAATTTAGAAACAGAACGTATTTCTGCTCCAGAAAATATACACAGTTAGCCGGGCATAGTAATCTATCTATATCAGGGTGAAGGCCGAAAGCACGCAGCCTGTTATTTCTCACAGGAACTTCCCCGGGATAGTATCTAACTACCTATAATAGGTTTAGAAAGTGCATTTAAAGTCCAAGTGAATAAGTGGAAATCTAGATTTATTGGTGTAATTATTTATTGTTTTTTACCTGACCTACGAGTATAGGTATAAAACCCAGTAATTCTAGCGCTAATGGCTTATGAATGGAACGAATCAGCATTTATCTTTGATTTATTAGAATCAGATCAGACTCAAACTACCATTAGTCATTCCACTTACTATTCGAAGCTAATGAGAATGAGTAATGTCACCCATTATCCCTTTAAACGGCAGCACTTTTTAGCACTATGGCCCATGGTGTAGTGTGTAGGTAGTGCAATAAACTGCCATATTCTGCAAGTTCTCGTTGAGCAAACACTCAGCAGCCTTAGCACGCACCTAGCCGGCTATAAAAACACATCGTGAACAAGGTGTGATATTAATACAGCGCAATTACTCACATCAACTGCGATCGAAGTCTATCGATCAATTACAAACTCTCACGTGATAATAATCAATATCAACACAAAACACGGACGTTATAGATGTGTACTCAGGTAACGAACGGCTGCTCTGCCACCTCCCGCGCGCCGCCGGCCCATTGTATCAATTTTCCTATTCAAATTAGCATTCAACCGTTGCGAACGCGAATCTGCTCAATCATGCGCCACACTGTACCCGATGAGGAGCGCACTTAGTCATGCGACACCGGTTGGCCGGACAAAGACCTCGAGCACTAGCCTCTTCGCGGGAATCTAGCCCAAGGGAGGCGGCGGCGGCGTGGTGCGCAGGATCGTAGGAATCATTCTTTGCATAGCAAACCGTGTAATGTTAATGGCCGAAACATCAGCACGCTTGGACTATCAAGGCCACTATAAAAGGGTTGACTAATTGCTGGCCTGCGGAAGGAATGAGAATCCGCACCAGCAATGGTCTTCACAAGTCAAAAGATTGCGAGCCGGTGTGTATGCTTCAGCAAACACTCCGAAGGCGTGTGTTAAATACTCCTGCTATGACCAAATAAGATGCGAATACATTTGTGTATAAAATGTACAGAATCGAGAGTATGTCTCGAGAATCCAAGCCACATCTCGTCACTCCATAATGGGAATAACAGGAAGAAGCCTTGAAGTGTGATTTTGTGGTGATTTTAATGCGCGCACGACTTAATTTCCAGATCTCACGACCTCCTGCAGTGCTCAGTTTTTTTTCCATTGTCCGGTTTTGTGTGTTTACGTTTGGTGCTTTCTGAGATAAATTTCGCATCGAAAATGAGTTTAGAGCTTTAAATGGTAAATTAAAGGAAATTGGAGGCAATTTAGTCAGCCGTCAGAGTGATGGGGTCGTGTGGTGTGGGTTTATACGGATTGTACGACTGAAACGTTCAGCCTAATGATTTATAAGATAAAATGAAAGTTAAATAAGACCGAATTTGGAATAAAGTCTCTTCAGAATTTCTTTAATTATTGTCAGAAATAGAAGATGACTGCCTTGACAAGCACCATGTTGTGATTTTTTAATCAGATATTGGGCCTTCATTGGCATCACGAAAGAGTTGGGAATAAGAACAAGTGTTTTTCAGGCAAAGCTCCGCACGCCATTCGAGAGTGCGACAACCATATCTTATACTCTGGTACCAGAGGTGTAAACATCCATATTATGCACGGGCAGTCGGACATCAGCTTATAGCCCGACCTTCACATATCGCATTGACTCCCAATCAGTAATTTTCTTCAACACACTACACTTTAGAAGCTTAGATCAAGGACCAAAATAAAACACTGGCCGAAATGACAAAACCGACAAGCTTGCCAGAAAAAGCGTATAGAAACCCTTTTCCTTAAAAGAGACCATAACCTTTTTGCCCTTCATTCAAATCCGCAAAAAATGAAGTTATATACACTTACGAGCAAATAAAATGCATCTCTTTCTGATGGGAGGCCTGCCACCAAAAAATTTCAAAAGATTCTTAAATCTAAATAGGCATGATATTAAAAACCTTATTGGTTACCTTAGAAGGTTACCACAGGTTAAGATATTATCTCTTAAAATAAAAATAAAAATAAAAATCTAATCGATTCTCTAATTTTTTTTTTTTTCGTGGGTAGGAAAACCTTCATTGGCACTACGAGGACCGGCTGCGTGTGCTCATAGTAGTGTGAAATTCTTACTCACTAAAAAACCTTCCATTTTCCGTTTGACTACGACTAAGTTTCCTTAACAAGTAGTTCAACCTTCTGTAGTAATCGCATGTGGCAGGCCGCCTTCCAGCGAAAGCACCTACAATTCCTTCAATTTATGCGGTTTCGTCTTAAGCCGCTAGATCCAATGGTCTCGTTCGTTGTAGTCGGCGCGTAAGATTTGTCTGATCTAAAGTTCAGACTATTTCATGGTTGCAATGTCCGCGAAGTCGAGTACTAAGTCTGCGAGCAAAGTTTGTTACCTCGCCCGTCACAGTTGCGATTCCAAGATCGCGATGTTGATTGCTATAATGTACCATGGAGCATCAGCGATTGCTCTGAGTGTCTTATTTTGAAAAGTTTCTAAAATAGACATATTGCTTGGTTAAATAGAACCCCAGAGTTGTACGGTATGTACGTCCAAGATATTGTTTTAAGACTTGCTTATACAAAAGTAGTTGCTTATAGTCATATTTGCTTAGTTTCGAAAAGCCAATTCATTTCTCTTAGCCTGATTTCGAGCTCGTCGCATTTCTTTTTAATGTGCTCCATTTAAGTTTTGCGTCCAGAGTCATTTCTAGATATTTTGCTTCATTTGAAGACGGGATTTGTACCGAGTTAATGAATAAAGGTTTATTGTTCATCTCTATATAAGAAAACGTCAACTTTTTAAAGATTACGTGCGTTGACTTGGTCTCCTTAAGGAGGACTCGCCAGCTCTTCGTCCAGCCGCGCTGAAAATTTCCTGTAGATGATTCGAATGTTGCGTCGTATCTTTAGCGAGAATAGCAGCAAACGTAGCTTAAATTGTTCCCCCTTCGTTGGGTATTTCTCTTGTTTAAAGCAAAATTAGTATTGGGCCGAGAACGCTTCCTTGCGGGACACCGGCACTTATATTTTTGAATTCCGTGTACTCATTTTCGTACCTTCCGAAAGATAATGTCTTCAAGGTAAGATCTAAGATTTTATAGAGTTTTTCTGGTAAGCTAAGCCTTCAGGTCTGAGCCTCAAAGGCTTGCGATACGTCGAGAAAAGCGCTAGTGCATATCTTTTTCTCTTCCAGAGCTTTTTCCATTTCGTTTGTTATTCGATATACATGGGCGATTGTTGAATGATTTTCCTTAATTCATATTGGTAATCCGGAATCAATCGTCTTTCTACAATGATTGGTTACAACTTTTTAAGCAACAGTTTTTTGAATACCTTAGATATTATCGGCTGTAGCAAAATAGGTCTGTAAGATTTCTTGTCGTTCGAACATTTTCTTGGTTTCGGAACCATTATGACCTCGGCCACTTTCCATTGTCTTGGAACGTATAAAATTCTCATGGAGGCGTTAATGATATAGAGTAGCTTGAGATTGGTGTAGCTCCTTTAGAATTTCGCTAGTGATTAAGATTCTCTAAAATTCTGACTTTGTCTTGAAGCAAATGCAATTGCTAAACATGGCGTTGTGTGAATGCCCACCTCTTTTGGTCAGTTTTTCAGTGCAGAGTTAAGCTCATCATCAACCGAAATAATCACGGAGAAAATGAATTAGAAGTTAACCCAGCGAGCAATTGCTTAGAGTAAACTCAGGTGGTCAAAGGATAGACATGTGCACTCAAGAGGATACAAGCATCCATAGGTTTTCTAAACCCACCTCTGTCTATCAACTCCTACTCTCACCTCCCCGTGGTGAACACCGGGTGCCTAGTACCTCAACTGGAGATTGGGTTCCAACCCCTTTGGAAGGTTGTTGGGGGTAGCAGACGAGAGAGGGGGGGAGGAGTGTTCCCACTAAGGCACTTCTCCTTGCATCCGGACGGCAGCGGAGGAATTCCCCAGATGGAATCAACGGTGGCGTCCATAGTTCCAGTCAGGCCGAACTACTTAGTGAACACCTTATATGGGCTACTACGACGTATTCGGAGCTCAGGCCTATAAGGAGCGGGCTATCCGGCTCTCCGTCCTAAGAGCTAAGCAAAGGATCTGGTCCTCCAGGTTGGGGGTCGTGCCGTCGGGGTGACTTCCCGGCCACGTAAAGAAACACCAGTCACGAAGCAGAAACAAGCCTCGGATTCGGACGGATTTACTGTTGACGACCAATGCAAACGAGAAAAGGACAACGAGCTACGGATCTGCACGTGGAATGTTAGGTCCCTTAACAGACCACGTGCAGCCGAGCAACTAGCGGAGGCCCTTAACGACTGCAAGGCAAACATTACTGCCATCCAAGAAATGCGGTGGGACGGGCCGGGCAAAAGAAGGATGAAAAACTGCGATATCTACTACGGCGACTGCTACCGGCATCAAAGACAGCGCCTATTTGGATGTGGTTTTGTTGTTGGAGGCAGACTTAGGCAAAAAGTCTTGAGCTTCAACCCTGTAAGCGAGCGCCTCGCGACGATCCGCATCAAGGCTAAATTCGCCAACATTAGCCTGATATGCGCACATGCCCCCACAGAGGAGAAAGATGACGAGACCAAAGATATGTTCTACGAGCTCCTGGACAAAACTTATGAGCAGTGCCCTAGCTACGACATTAAGATTGTCCTAGGCGATTTTAATGCCAAGCTAGGAAGGGAGGGCATCTTTGGTCGTACTGTCGGAAAGCATAGCCTGCACGACACGACCTCCGATAACGGATTCAGGCTGATCGACTTTGCTGCGGGGCGACACGTTGTGGTAGCTAGTACACAGTTCCCGCATCTCAATATCCACAAAGGGACATGGAGATCTCCCGATCAATCAACCGTCAACCAGATTGACCATATTGCGATCGACGCAAGGCACTCCTCCAGTATCATGGATGTCCGAAATTTCCGAGGGGCCAACATTGACTCGGATCACTACCTTGTTGTAGCCAAGGTACGGCTGCGGATATCCCGACCAGCGCCAAGTAATGGAAATACTGTGAGGAAGTTTGACGTCGGCCGACTACAATCGCAAGAGATCGCCAGGTCCTTCTCCAACCGAGTCTCTCAAAACCTTCTACGAAGTCCTATGCAACCAACATCAAGTATTGATAGCCAGTGGCAACATTGCCAAAATGCCATCAGAGACGCCGCCTCTGAAGTGCTGGGCTTCACACGGCGACCACAACGAAACCCCTGGTTTGACGATGAATGCCGGCAAGCACATGCAGCTAAACAGGAAGCATACAAAGCGGCGCTGCACAGAAGGACTAGAGCTGCTCGCGAGCTCTACGAGCAGAGGAGGAGAGAGGAGCACCTACTTCTCCGAAGGAAAAAGAGAGAGCACGAGAAGCGCGCGGTTGAAGAGATAGAGAGATGTTACAACAGGAATGAGGTTAGAAAGTTTTACCAAAGGATCAAAAGGTCCTGCCAAGGGTATAAACTTCGAACTGAAGCCTGTAAGGACCATCAAGGGAACATCGTTGTAGAATCGCAGTCGGTGCTGAGGATTTGGAAAGACCACTTCTGCAGACTGTATAACGGCGAGGACTAACCAAATACCGCTGTCAGGCAGAACGAACCATTCAACCCGGGCGAAGACGTTACCGACGAAGCATACGAACGATACCGCCCACCCGACCTGGAGGAGGTGAAAGTAGCTGTGTCTAAGCTCAAGTGCAACAAAGCAGCCGGAGCAGACGGCCTAGCTGCCGAACTTTTTAAATCCGCTGGCGATGAGCTGGTTAGGAGCATGCACCAGCTCATCTGCAAGATATGGTCGGAAGAAAGCATGCCCGACGAATGGAACCTCAGCATTGTTTGCCCGATCCTGAAGAAAGGAGACCCTCTGAGTTGTGCCAACTACAGAGGCATAAGTCTTCTTAACATCGCATACAAGATCTTTTCTGCTGTACTGTGTGAACGCCTGAAGCCGTTTGTCAACAATCTGATAGGCACATATCAGTGTGGCTTTAGGCCAGGAAAGTCCACCATCGATCAAATATTCACACTGCGGCAGATCTTGGAGAAAACCCAGGAATTCCAAATCGATACACAACACCTCTTCATCGATTTCAAGGCCGCGTATGACAGCATCTATAGAGACGAGCTATATAGCGCAATGTCTAGTTTTGGCATCCCTGCCAAACTCGTCAGTCTGTGCAGGATGACGATGGAAAACTCACGCTGTTCCGTCAAGGTCGGCAAAGACCTCACCGACCCCTTTGATGTCAAAAAAGGATTTAGACAAGGCGACGCGCTGTCATGCGACTTCTTTAACATCATACTTGAGAGAATTGTGCAGAACTCTCGCGCCAACACCAGAGGTACAATCTTTCAAAAGTCCGTTCAACTACTTGCATACGCAGACGACATTGACATAATCGGCAGAACAAAGCGTGATGTCAGTGAAGCCTTCGTGAGTATTGGGACGGAAGCGGCGAATATGGGTTTAGCAGTCAATGAGGGCAAAACCAAGTATATGCTGTCATCAAGAAAAGACACCCAACACCGACGTCTTGGACAAAACATCACCATCGACAGCTATAACTTTGAGGTAGTTAGGGACTTTGTCTACCTGGGTTCCGCTATCAATTCAGACAATGACACCAGCGCTGAAATCAAACGAAGGATAACTCTTGCCAATCGCTGTTTCTTTGGGCTGAGAAGGCAATTGAGTAGCAAAGCTCTCTCTCGAGCAACTAAAGTGTCCATGTATAAGAACCTCATCATCCCAGTCCTGCTTTACGTTGCAGAAGCATGTCAAAGGCGGATGAAAGCACTTTAGGCTGCTTCGAGAGGAAAATTCTTCGGACGATTTACGGTCCCGTCTGCATAGACGGAGAGTGGAGGAGGAGATATAACATCGAACTGTACGGGCTGTACAGCGATACCGACCTAGCCAAAAGAGTCAAAACACAACGTCTACGATGGCTGGGTCATCTAGAGCGGATGGACACCAACGCCCCGGCCCGGAAAATCTTCGAATCCACACCGCAGGGACGACGCGGTAGAGGAGCACCGAGACTCAGGTGGCGCACGCAAGTGGAAGGGGACCTCAGCCAACTTCGCGTGCGAAACTGGAGACGGCTAGCTAGAGACAGAGCTGGCTGGCGAAGCTTGTTGGCTGAGGCCCAGGTCCACCCCGGACTGTAGCGCCACCTTAAGTAAGTAAGTAAGTAAGTAAGTAAACTCAGTCAATAAAGTTGTTAAAACCTTCGACTCTCAAAATTACTGACTACTATTACTTCGGTTAAATTAAGCTCCAACGCTTTCACTGAAAAACTGGCGCTTTTGGCATTAGACGGAACTCTTAAAAGAACATTTGAGTACGTGTAAGGCATCTAGGTTCCTTCTGCTAGCTGAGCTATCAAATTCGTATGGTAGAAGGATAAAGTCCCAGCCTAAACTAATCTTAGGTTCACAGGAAAAAAGGTCTCTTTAGGTTGCCATTGCTCGCAATAGGCGAGCCTGCGCACTCTGAAAAAAACTAAGCTTACTGGAACATGAAACTGGTATCTGTGCATTTCAAGATCAAACCGAAGTTATGCACTTGACCGTGAAAAGTTAAGTTTGAAGCCCTGTTAACCCTGGAATGAAAAGTTTCACACTTTCACTTAAGTACTGAATGCCAGGCGCCCACTGATATTCCGATTTTGGCTTTCATCACCAGTTGGATATGTTTAAGACTCTTGATTAAGCGCATACAGTTGCAAAACTTCTCGTTGCTGCAGTAAGAAAAGGCTGCCATAAGATAAAACTCCCATGTGCCAAGAATACGCCCCGACAAGTCGCTAGCAAAAAGCTGTACATTTAACTGAGAGTAGCCAATTGTCTTGTACAAACAGTTAGATGAGTAACCATGAGTAACAAAGCCAACTTAGACAGGGAGCTCCTAAAAGATTTATGGCATCGGATACATCATATTATTTTAAGAAATGATTGACACCACAAAGGCGCGTCATTCCTCGAATAGGTACGCGACATGACGTATCTGAGTATCATCCTATCTGAGTATCATCCTATATTCCTAGCTCAGCTGGAATCAAAATATAGAAGAATGAGTTAAAGACAGATAATATAAACAAAAAAAACCCTATTTACGTGCCAACGAATTTGCACGTCTTTTTCACGAAAGATAGAAGGAGTGATACTGAGTTATCTTGTAGGATTGGCCAAGCTGCAACAATAGTAAAAGAACTACGCCGGCCGATCATCAGGAAAGCAGAGCTTGGACTGAGAGCAAAGATCTCAGTCTTTAATTCAGTGTTCGTTCCAACCCTCATCTTTGGTCATGAAGCTTGAGTGATGACCGAAAGAATCAGATCGCGGGTACAAGCTGCCGAAATGATATTTCTGAGGTGCGTTGCTGGTGGGAAAGAGTGAGAAACGTTATTCGTAGTAAACTTGGTGTTGAACAGCTGATTCTCCGAGTGGAACGATCAATTCTTCGATGGTTTGGACAAGTTGTTTATATGCCCCCCGACAGACTTCGTAGACAGGTTATGTTAGCCGAGATGCGAGCGCGTCGCCCGCCTGGTAGGCCAAGAAACAGGTGGTGGGATCAGGTTAGGAATATTTCCGAGACCCGTCTGGGGATCGCGCCTGTGTCTGTCTGTGACGCAGAGACCATTTATACACCCTCGCTCAAAAAAAAAAAACTCCCAGAGCCTAAACTAAGGTCCAAAGAATGGTTTTGCCTCGTCCCCACAGGTGCTTTGAGATCCACTCCTACCATGGGGCTAGACACAATCCTAGGTAGAGAAATCCTAGCTAGAGGTAGCAACATATACAGAAGGTTCTAAATCAAGTGAGTGTACTGGAGAGAGTGTACCCTCAGTATCCCAATAATAGAAACTCAGTATCCCAATAAGCAGAAGACTCATCATCCAAGTCAAGATTTCAACAATACTTATAGCCGCCGAAAAGCAAGAGTAAGAACTATCATGGGAGGATATTTCCATCTTAGTAGACAGTTAAGCAGAAGCAGTCAATAACGCCCTAGCAACACCAACAGTAAAACCTCGTGGGGTGGGACTTTGTCACTCAGAATTCAGCGTATTAAGCGAACAGTAAAGCTTATTTCGTCCGCATTGTTTAAGTGGTAAAGTAAAAAAAGTTTATGGCACTGAAAAGGCTTTCACAAGCCTTTGACGCTCATGTAGTGAATGACGCGTCGGACCCAGATGTATACTCCCTGCCATTCATACTACCTATCTTGACAAATTTTACAGGGTAACCACATAATACCGACCATCGATCAAAAGCAGAGTTACCCGCCAAAACTTAAGGGGTAAGGTCAGAGCCATGCACCCACAGTGATCCGGCCCTTCCGCACCTTCCGCATTCGAACTAGCCACATTCAAAATTAATTCAAAGAATATATTCAAGACCTGAGAGAAGCGTTTAAATGACCGAGTGTGCGAACCTTAGGACGAACATAGAGAAAAAATAACCAATCTGGAAAAGATTGCCACTGTATAGGAACTGAAACTGTGAGGAATAAAAGAAGATTTTGACCAAAAGCCGCTGTATTGGCGTGCCCCAATCTTAGCACTCCATTTGTTCTTCAAAACTTTAAACAGCAACTGTGAGCTTCGAGATATCATCATTGGACGACATTTATACATACCGCAAACCGATCATTGGAAGACATTTATACATGCCGCGACTAAGGAAGAGTGCTTGGCAATTCTTTGGGGGACTCGTACAATAAGCTGCTTTATAAAAGAATCCGTAGTATTGTGCTAGCTAAAGGAAGCTCTATAAAAATTGCCATATTACCACGAATGTATAGAGTCTTCTTTAGACGCCGAAATTTTAATACAGAAAAAAACTATCATAACATTTTAGCCTCCTTTGAAGCCTAATCCCGTACTTGCAAACTAACCCTCAGAATTAATGACAAACACGATTAGATATGCCAAACATAGTTATAAGTAAGAAGGCAGGTACCACTAAAATCTTCTTCAAGAATGACGAATTTATTCTTGTGGAAACCTTGACACTGCTTTGAGACCAAGAGCTGATGGATCTGCTGGATCTTTCTCACTATAGTTGTGCTATATAGCTTCGAAAGCCGATATCTTTTTATTCTCTGTGGCCTTTAGGGCCAGTTTTTCAGTGCGAGATCATCCGAGTTTCCGAGTTAAACTGAGATTAACCCCAGAAATGAGTTTTTGAGAGTCAATTACGAGAGGCGCAGATTTTGATAACTTCGTTAATGGAGTTAACTCTGCACTGAAAAACGGCTCGCTGGGCTAACTCAAAACTCGTTTTGTTACGGAATTTACTGATCTTGGCTTAGGCTGGGCTTAACTTAGCATTGAAAAACCGGCTTTAAGTGTTATACGTCAGTATTCCTTATACCTGACAGTTCATTGTTTGAAGTCGTATATCAGAATTAAACTCAAAAACTTAATACCACCTATGAAAAACGACCCAGAAGAAGCAGTGCTAAGGTCATACCGGGAGCTGTCTAAAGTCGTCTCCTTAATCACTTGAAAATCCGCAAATAACCAAAATATGTACAACTCCTGACCTAAAAAACCCGTAATCACCTTTTTTGTTGCATAATCTCCGGAAGTGTTTTGCATATCGCACCTTCTGGAGCACGTATCTTCCCACAAAGCAGAGCTGGAATCACGGATACCTACCACCGCGCACAACAACTTTCGTGCACTTGATTGCACATGCTTCGCCATAAGTCAAACTGACATGATGGCCCGGATTTCATAATCTCCCTGCTGCAACTATGCACTCATCTTTTCTCCTTCTCCTTTATTATCGCATCGTAGCTCGTAGGTTGTCGGTGTCGCCCACGTACCTACTCGCAGAAAATCTTTTCGGGAAATGCAAAAAAAAAATCGCGTTGAACTTTTTATCAGCCCAATACGCTGCCCTCGGAACCGTTGACGCGCAAGGCATGGTGTGATAACGTCGCGCAGCGGTGCACCATTGAGACTCCTCTTTGCGGTGTAAGTGCAAAGTGTTGCTCGTTGAAAGCGGCTCAGATAAGTGTTCCATTGGTGTACTGCGCTTTCTCCCCCTCCCCCAAGTGATGTGCCCACTCAAGTGGAGCCTCGGAACCTAAAATCGAATTCCGCGAGGGCAGCAGCAAAGATGCCAAACCTGCGGCCCCCCATTTCCGCTCCATCCGCGTATGCATTGCACACAAGCAGCCACGAAGGCGAATCACCGGTTGCCACCAGCCAAGCGTTGCCAGGCCTCCGCGCCGTGATGCAGGGCGGAATAGCGCAGAAAAATATGTGTCACGTACCGCCAGACTGTATGTCGCCGTCGTCGTCGCCGATGCCGTGATTGTCTCTGGTGTTGTTGCTGGTGCTGGCATCTCGTCGTTTCATGTTTCGCATCGCAATTATACAACAGCAAGGCGTTAAGCATTCGCGCGGGACAAGGAGGGAGATGATGTAGCGACCGCATAACCGAGGCACCGAGAAGCACTAGAACTGGGGCCATGTGGGACTGCTGGAGTGCACACAGCACACACATATGCTCCGATACCTTCCATCGTCGTCGTACGTAATAACAATTCAATGTTTCGCATCGTAAACCCGTTGCAGCATAAGAGCAGCCACAAAAGCATAGAGGAGTTGATGCTGCAGACCACTTCACATGGTGGCACTTGGCAGTGAGTGATTGAAGTTGGATGGTGCACTTGGAGGGCTCCTCCCCATGGCGGACGGAGGAGCTGATGCAGCAGCCGCTTGAGTCCTATTTGTGCGCCAATATTGTTGCCATGATAATGGCTTCGAACAAACGCGATGTTGTGCAGCAGCAACCAACGATGACGACGATGACGATATGAGATGACGGGGGGTATTGTTTGTTGCGATTGGATTGGAGCTCCTTGGTGTGACCATATTGTACCAATTAATTGCACAATGAAGAACTGTGTGCGGAGGTATATTTACATACACACACTATGCATATTCATGTCGGAATATTAAAACGGTTGCTGTGGTTTCAAAAGATAAGGGTCTTATTGAAAGAGGGCTCCTTTTTGATACAAGAGATTCAGTGGAAAGTTGGCAGGAGCATTTTATCTGGCTATTTATGTTGGATGTATCGTCGGATGTTTGAATTGGCCGTGCTTGTCTCTTGAGACCTATTATCACCTTGAAAACCCATTAAATACTAGAACATTGGAGGTTGTTACAGAAGAGAGCAAGAATGTTATCACTTTAGATAGAAGACACCCTGGGTCTTCATTTGTAGTAAATTAAAATTTTCAATACACATACATTCAACCAATTGAGTCAAATTCAAGTCCAAGGTTTCCATTATCTGTTAAACCGACACTTTGAACTATCTGCCAGGAAGGACTATAACGAATAATATTGGTTCTATCGATCTTTATAACTTTTATGTTGTGCATACATTTTTACTTGGATTGCCTGTAGATCTTCATCCCTGTCCTTCCCAACAGCTTGTAAGAATCAAAATCTTATAACATGTCTTCACCGGACACTAATCCGCGTTAGTTGTGTCTGATTAGATTAACGTCACATGCCACTTAGTTTGTATCACTGTAAAACAATAATGATGTATAACTCTTAAGACATTCGCAGTCGTTTTAAAAGTGCGAACCGTTTTATGAGTGCAAAACTGTACTCACCCCGAACGTTTCGCTCGTGTCACATTGCGCCGCATTAGTGCGAGGCACAGAACGATTCAGCACTACCTCCTACTACGCACCTGTATAACTTGCGAGGTGCTAATCGCCAGCGGCATCTTTAGGCAGTTTCCCGGTGTCCACGCTTGACCAACACAAGCGGGGTGAGTAAAATTTTTCACTCATAAAATCGTATATGCAAAATCTTTCAAACTTATAGTGGGCCTCGAAAACTTTGACATATAGGATCGAGACCGAATTGCGAAAAATGGAAAAAGGACCTCTCTTATGCTATCGCTACATTGTCCAACCGTTCGTCAAAAAGTAGAAAGACGGAATTGGCGTGCTTTTAAACTGCGGAAATTGAAAGTAACCGAAAATAACGGTTAAATTACCTACATTTTGGAATTTTGTGTAAAAATGGTTGAAATAATTTTTGGTCTAACATATTTCCAAAAGTTTTGTGGAAAAGAACTCCAAAAATAAAACCTGAGTCAAGTAAATGTCAAATCTTTAAGGGTTGTTAAGAAATGAAGTGTTGAAAAACCATTTTCATATCAATAATGTATGCTGTGTGTGTTAATTTCTTCACATACAAGGGGACCGACAATTTTGTGCCGAATCCGCACGGCGCTTTGAGAAGTTTTTCAAGACAATTAAAACTTTCGAAGGGCTGGTCAGACTCTCGCGGAGGTGGGGACCATGCAGAAGAACAAGTCTTTTTTTTCAGGTGACAATGGTAAAATTCAAACCCAGGTCTTCGGCTTAGTAAGTACATACACTAACCACTACGCAACGGCAGCACCCGTGGATAATAAATGAAGATAAACTGTTTTTAAAATTTCCAAAACATCGTTGCCAATCTAAAAACCAGCATCACTACTATCGCTTTCTTTAAAAAATCTCAAAAAAAGCAAAGCTCGTTATAGCAAAACGAAAATATTCAAAAACTTCCGAGATTTCAAAAATATTTTGCAAAGACGATCTTGTTTAAAATGAGTTTAAGTACACGGCAAAAAGACAGTATTATTTTTTATTAAATTGCAGTTTTCAACCTTCCAAGCCGATTAAAAACTAGTGTAAGATTTTAGTTGCCTGAGTGAAACGATACTGCTAGTAAAACTAATACAACTTCTTGACCGATAACATGAAATCACCCAATTTTTTTCGACATCAAATACCACATGAACTTCAAAGTAACTTTTGAAAACAAGTGCAGGTACTTATAACGTTGTTTTAAGAACAAAAAAAATCGAATTAAAAAAAAATTAAAAAAAGATTTCATGGATACAGATAAAATTTTTGGGGAAATGTGTTTTGGCTGGTCTGTTCGGCTTAAAACCCTGATCTAATCCAAACCGTTAGGTGACATGGTTTAAGATTTCGCCTGTAAGGAACGCCTTAATACCTTAACCGTACCCTATCAACCCTGTAACATAAAATTATAAAGTTTGGCCAGAAGCTGGGCCTGAAATCCTTTTATTTTTACTTCGTTAGAATCGGCAAAAAATGTATAAGAAACCGAAATTATGGCTAAGAAAACAGCTTTTTTTGCTAAGAATTATGAAGTAGGCGGAGCTTTAAACTTTGTATAAAACAAAAATAGCGAATGTTTATAACTTAAAAATTTTAAATCTAAAACGAAAATTGCTTTTTTCGGCTCACAATTTCAAAATTCTAGTAGTCGTTTAAATGAAATATTTTTATACCCCATCCCATAGGATAGGAGGTATATTAAGAAATAATAATGGTAGACACCCAAGACCTTAAGGGCATATGATCGAGACCGAATTCTGAATCGAATGAGCCATGTCCGTCCGTCTGTATGTCACATGTTTTTAGGCCTTACGTTTTGAGCTAGGGTGCTGAAACTTCGTACGTAAGGTCCGCGTTATACGAAGCAGTACAAGTGGAAAAATCCGCCCAAAGACACGCCCACAATCGGTCTAAATGTGAAACTACCTCCAGAATTTTCAAAACTGTAAGGCGTTCTAAAAGGCTGAAATTTAACATTAAGCATCTCCTAATAAATGTAAGACATAAAAAAGAAAAATTTAATCTGTAAACCCCCTCTAGTGGGTGTGGCATCTATTTTAATAGTAAATTTTCAAATGCAGTTTACTCAATATTTTTGCTCAAAATTAAAAAAAAATGCTTAATATTTTATATAGAAAACGCTTAGTTCTACATTTTGTTTATACAAGACTTTGGGAATTGAAGAAAAACCTAAAATTTGCCTGAAAAACTTAATTTCGACTAGCCTTGAGCCTAATTTAGGAAATAATGAAACAAAAAAGAGTAGCAGGTTAGGTAAACGAGACTTCAGTCCAGATTTCGTTCATATAAAGTTTTTAGCCACGCCCCCTTTTAAGGGTCGATTTTTCAAAAATATTGAATTTGGACCAAAAAATTGCATTTTTACGTACATTTAAGTGTAACTTGGATATATATGTGGTTTCTCATTAGGCGCGGTTGGACCACGCCCCTTTTCGAAGTTTGCATTACTTATGAAATGTCAAAAAATAACCATGTCATCAGCATTTTACAATATGGGGTACAGGATGGGGTATTCAACGGTCCGTTTTACGGACTGTAACTTCTGCGTACACACTGTAGCACTTACTCACTGGTTTTTCTTGAGGTTGCCTTCAAGCCAAGTTTTTGCGTAATCATGAATGGATCTCACATAGGGACCCAAAGATTTTCCCGGAAATCAGAATTCCGTGTTCCAAAATCTCAACATTAAATTTGAAAAAATCATGGAATTCAAAATTATGAAAAACTTCCAACCCGATGTTGGGATCAAAATTTGCCGGGGTTAAATTTGTTTTTACAAAATTCTGCTTTTTAAAATTCTGCTTTTCAAAATTATGCTTTACGAAATTCGGAAAATGCAACTTTTACGAAGCGAAACAGTGAAATATGTATGGGGGGTGCTATCCTTGGAATCTCCGACCTGCTTTTAACTTTACTTTACCTTTGAAAAGTGAAAAGTCTGAATTTTGAGGAAACTTTTGAAAAGCAGAATTTTCAAAACAGAATTATGACCCGCTTCCACTAAAATTTTTGAAAATGCCGACAATTTATGAGATAATTGAGGAATAGTAGATCTAGTTTGGCCACAAATCAAATCACGGTTCACCAAATCCCGATATCGAACTAAAAAAAAATCCCGGAATTATAAACATTAAGTAAAATTACACATACACAGCGCAGCGTGCACCTGCATAAGAGACCGAAAGCCGGCCGGTGCATGAGTCTAATGGCGTATTCTTTTGAACACCGAGCTGTCAAATAATACCCGGTGCAGAACGACAAATACTGCACTGGTGCAGTCATCACGTAAAGTGTCAAATCGCTTTGACTTCAATTTGTTTACTTTATTTTCATTTCGTAGCGTGATTTTGTTGGGGTCGGTTTTTTATACGTTTTACTTAAAATTAATTTTGATAGCTTTGACTTTGTGATATTTTGTAACTTTTTATGATTTCATACAATTTCAGTCGCATTGTAAAAAATAACGAATGAAAATTAAGTCGAAACGTCACTTCAAATACACAAAAATTCGGCCTTTTGACGCTAAACCGATTAAAAATAAAGTAAAATTGCAAAAAAGCCTAGTCTTGGTTAAACCTTGGCTACGACTTTGATTAAATCTTTAATTTTCAACAACAAACAGAGCTTTTGGACCGACAGCCCACATCAGATTTCGGAAGTGGTAATGTAACCAAAAAAGTTGCTTATCAATGGAAAGGTCTATTTCAATCGATGTCAATTAGTGGCAAGTAGTTTTAACTTCAATTCCACTTCAAAGTAGACCTAAAATCAAGAACGTTTTGTCCTAATTGCAAATTTGTATAAAGGTTTCAGAGCCTTTAAGTTTAGCCTTGCCTCTGGTATATGCGAGTGAAGGTTAGTTTTTTTTTTGTTTGTTTTTTTAGTGGTGTATGGTAGATGGAAACCTGTATGAAAGTGGTTTTATCCTTGATTTTTGCAATTAAGACACCGTGTTACTTATTCTTACATCGATTTTCAGTTTTGAAAAGTTTCTATATTATTCCCCCGTAGATTTTATGTTCTTATAAAAATATACGAAAGTTGTTAAAAAGATCATAACTCTCATTTTCTGCAGAGGTAGAAAAGAGATACAGCTGTTTTAACAAGAGTTATAGTTTCTTTATCAAAGTGTGATAGCTCCTTTAAGAAGAGTAGAGGATAAATAATTAGACTTAATAAGCCCCTACAAGTAGGCCATTCAACCCTTATAAGGCTCTCATAAGACTCTTAAAATACTCTACCCCGAATAAACTTCAAAGTGCATAGCTCTTGGACATAGTTCTCACAAGGCTCTGAAAGAGAGTTTGAAATGTTAGCTGAGCAAACTTCTACTTGAGAAAGAAGAGAAACATGGTGTTCTAAATTTTTGTTAGGATTGGTTTTTCCTTTCAAATCGTCGATATATGCATGATTGTAAAATTCCGAAATAAAGCTTCGAACGAAATTTTTGTCACCTCTGGTCTACGTCAGGGTTGCCATATTGGTGCCTTCTTGTTTGTTAATAATATCTTTAAAGCCCAAAGAATGCCAGTTGACTTATCATCTCCTTATTTACAACTGTCCTTACAAATTTATTTTTTAGGTGCAGGAAAAACTGTCTCTTTCTTATGTCCATTATGTTGATAAGTGCTCTGTCAAGTCCCCGTAAATCACACTTAATGTTTACGTTTTCCTGTTGTCCATGAAATGAAGGACCTTTGTAGCCCCTTCGATACGAAGCTTTCTTTGAACGATCATGTATATATTTTATTCTTAACAAGGGCTTCTAAATTATTCGATCCATACTTTGCCAAGACTTTATTTTTGAATTTCTTGTAAGACCCATTCTGCAGTATACAATTGCAGCTTGGTTTCCTGTAGTTTGGGACACATTGCATGAATTAAATCTAACCCAAGAGCTTTCTTAAGTTTATTCTGAGTGTTTGTCCTTGGATATATTTCAATGAGACTATTATTAAAATAAAGCCTTTTGAGGTAAGAAAGACGGTAGCTAAAATCTTACCTCGTCAGAGGGCACTCATTGCTAGGCTCGATTTCCCTGAAATATTGAACCTTCTTAATATGAGGGTAGCCTTAGAAGACTTGGGAAGACCTCTAGCATAAATTACAGTCGCTCTTTCCTAGATAAACGAATTAAGTACTGCTAATTTGCATCTGATAGGTATTAAGTTTGCTGTCATTTAATAAATCAGGAGAAAAATAAGTAAATTTTTCACATAATCCCGCATGTGACTCATTTGAATGGAATCAGCCACACCTTCCTTTCGCAACTCGCCTTAACATCTATTCCATCGCCACGGGTAAAGTCGTAAATTATGTCGCGCTTTACCATTCTTAGTCCCCACTAGACTCAATACCCGACAAATATGGCAAAATTGCTTTGACATTTCCGCCACCAAGTCCCCTTTTACAATCAAGCTTCTCAGATCAAGGACTCTAATTACGAACAGAATAAACACCAGCACCAATTGTAAAAAAAAGAACAAATTACCAATTATGATAAAGCCAAGCACAAAATAAATAAACCACCTGCAAGCCCGGGCACGACATGCAATTGATCAATCTCAGCTCAGTCAAGAGAGAGATAATCCCGCTTCAGTCTTGCCGTGCATACAAGTGGCTCACTCAAGACTCAGTCCGATACACACCGACAGTTTGTCTGAAACAACTCTCAATCAAATAAGATCAATCGGGTAATTGATATACGTGTCCAATTCTTGGTCCTCTCTATCTACCTCCCCAGACCAGGGCGACCACCTCGAATCGCTTTGTTGCGACTTCTCGAATTTGAATTGTGCAATTATCGACAATTATAGATCTGAGAGCACAGGGCGATATTGTCCAGCGAGCCGGCCGCCACAACCACAAGCCGCGATATTGTCCGCATTATCTGTGCAGCGATCGAAACAAATCGGTAATCAGCTTAAGTCAGACGATACATCTCGTCGTTGTTGTCAGAATTGATTGCGAGCAAGACCAATCGAAAAGAGGGAGTGGAAATCGAATCCAAATTAGACAGACAAACAGACATCCATTAGAGAGATACATCAATGCATCGCGAGTACAATGCATGACGGCAGCTTAGCAAAAAGCTTCACTAAAGTCAAGGTGCCCACGATTTGTATTCACCCTGATGTACATCAGGTACAATGATGAAGAGGGCTTCGAGACGACCGACACGATGCTGTCTGTTGGCTGGCTTTGGGTGTGACCTTGGAGTCTCGATTGGATTTAACTGAGACACTTGAGAGGTGCCAGTTACATGCTTTAAGAGCTTTATTTAACAAAAAAAAAATATTTTTGTTGTTTCGTCTTAGAATCGGGGAGAATATTTTTAGTGTTTCGAAAATGAGGTTAATTGCTTTAAGTGGTGAGGGTAGTTCTATGGCACTGACCTTGACATTCAGATGAATATGAGTTGCTTCTTGAACTCGTGCAAATTGGCCTTTCCCAAGGATACGTCCTGTCATTGCATAGCTGCCAACTTTGAGAAGTTTCTTTTCATCTGTGGGTGATTAGAGGAGAGTTAGAAGATTTTGGTTCGAAAGACCGGTTTGGCTGTACTTACTGCAGTCATAGCCTCTCATGACTTCTACAAGGAGTTAAGACGAAGTAGGTATTTATTGCTTAAAAAGGAACAATATTAAAAAATAAATCGTATCTATACATAAACGTCGAAATAATTGACATAATTTACAGAGACGAGTGTGTGATTCTCCCAGAAAGGAAGTTGTTTTTTTAGTTTATTTGGAAGGACTTTGTTTGAGATGAAGATTAAAAGCTGTTTAAGCAAGAACCAGCGGTAGCCTTATACGTTTGTCATTATATAACCCTTCGAGCAATTTGTCTTAAGGTTGACTTTCTGTAATTACCCGACCGAATTTGTAGCATGTCACTATGGACATCATAAAAGCCTTGGGGCAGCTATCTCGATAAAAGAAAACTTAACTCACACTTAGTATTTCGGCATCCCCATGGCTGGTTGGGTCCTTACTACATCCAATGTAGATTGAAATGAAATGTGTAACTTTAAAAAGGATATACAATGGCAAGCTACATTATACGCTGAAAGCCTTACGTAGGAACAATATCCACATGTTCTCAATATCGTTTAACGGTCTAGCAATCTTCCAAGGGAAATTCCATTCACCGATTCAAATAATTTCAATTTTTCAGCTCGCTTGGTCCTTGAATCGATTTCTATTCAAGCGTCACTTCACTGTCACAAGAACAGTGTGCATAGGTGTTCACTTAGGGTTAAAGTGTTTTTAAAGTGTCTATAAAATTTTAATAAAAAGTTTAAGAAAATGTCTTGTTAGAAAATGTCTTGTTACTCACAAGCCTGTAAAACATGTAAGGAAATATTTTTCTTCTTTATTCCGATAACGAGAAACGTTTTATTAGTCTAGCGCGGCATGATACAAATACACCCGGATATACTAAATGGATAATTTAATGTCTAATGGTTACTTTCGCAGGCTTGGCAATAAGCACATAAATAAAAAAAATTATGATAAAAATGGCAAGAAATTACCAACATTTACACTCTTTTTATTACAATCGAATACCTGTCAAATGGATATTGAAAAATTACTTATTGCACCCAATAGACATAAGCGACTTTTAATCCGTTCATATAATTAATTCAGTTTGTTGCGTCCAAAGAATATAAAACATAACTTAACTACCAATTAAACTAAACATTTAATTTTACTTTTTTACGATGTTGGCTGATATAGGAGGTATTAAAGTCATATAAAACGCGGCATCGTCTGCATCATACAGTCTGTTTAACAAAAAATTCAATGGCTTTTCTATAGCCGGGCTATTTTACTTTTCTTTTTTTTCGAGATTTTGGGTGGAAGTTTCGGTTGCCCGTGAAAATACATGAACCACAGAAGAGCCGCCGTCGACAGCTGAGATAAGCTCGATAAACGTTGAGTCAAATGACGACAGCTGTCGCTCTTGGAAGGCCTCTGCTCTAATAAGGCCCAATGTACCTACTTAAAAATACTGTACCTAAAAACTAAAACTTGTGGGTGGGTAACAAACCACTTAGGCGAATCGTTAGGTACCCTGCTAGTAAATAAATAGGGCGTTTCAGTGGGCGGATTTTGAAAATGTTTACACTTTTACAGCTTTGGTACCTAGAAAGCTAAGATATGCAGTTTCTGGATCAAAATTTAGGGCCTAAAAACTACCGACAGACGAACGGACGGACATGTCTCACTCGACTCACAAATCGGTCTCGATCATATGCCGTTAAGCTCTTGGGGGTCTACGATGAGTACTTCTTGATGTTACAGACTATGAATCAAACTTAATGTACCTCCTTTCCTAAAGATGGGGTATAAAAAAGGTTAGACTTAGGAGGAAGTTTCGTAATCCATTTCATGAAGTTAGCTTGCGCCTCATCTGTGATCCCTGTGAGACCTGTCTGTTGTCGTTGGTGATAATGTGTGCTGTATTTAAGGGATGTACCCACCTGGCTTTTTCGGAGAAAATGGGAGAGCGTGACTTCTTTTATTTTCAGTCCGGCACGGCACCCCACATTTTTTTGTGTACTCATAGATTACAGCTTGAAATTCGATTTAAAAATGGTTAAAACGTTTTTGGGTACTTAAATTAAAAAGTTATGAAGATAGAATTTCAAAAATAATTTTTGTGTCAGGGAAATATTAAGATTTCGAAGAGAAAGAGGATTTTATTGAAATCTTTGAAAAGTTTTCGAGAAGTAATGAACTGAAAATATATTTTCCTTTTGTGTTGTGTTGTGTTTGGGACCATAATTCTTAATCACTCTATATACAAAAAAGTTATTTGAATCACTGAGATAGCAACTAATAAAGTGTTTCCACCGCACATGAAACAGTTACTAACGTAAGATAAGACTAATCACAAATTGTTTCCACCGGAAAAGATGAGATTAACTGGACGTATGCTTTATTTTAGATCCGGAGGTCTGGATTCGAATACTATACCGTCGTCACCTGAAAAAAAAGACTCGTTCTTTTTCACGGTCCCCACCTCCGCGAGGGTCTGACAAGCCCTCCGAGAGTTTCATTTGTCTTGAAAAACTTCTCAAAGTGCCGTTCGGATTCGGCGAAAAATTGTAGGTCCCCTTGTAAGTAAAGAAACTAACACACACAGCATACATTGTTGAGAAGTTTGCCCCAGTTCACCTCGAGCTGTTGCGCCACACTTTTTATTTATTTTTTATTTTTTTATGCTCTTATTTTTGACATTTCTCAATGACATTCAAAAATATTTCAATTGTGTGAAATGTCAATGTCTGGTCGTCACGTTCTCGGCTCATCTTCTTGTGAGCGTAATTTTATCTTGCCTCCCGGATAACTCAAATTCAGAAACGATCAAAACCATGTTTATTTGCCACCGACACTCTTTGTGAAAGGTCCAAGCACATCCTCATCAACACTTTTGCGCATCTCTTTACTCAACACAAGAAACTCAGCATATACCTACTCATATACTCAGGCGTTTAAAAGGTTTAAACAGCTGTTTAAGGGTTTAATATGAGAATTCATTAGTGAAGAGACGCGTTTTATTATTGATCTTCATTTCTTAAGATTTTCTTAATCGCGAATTAGTGTTCGGTGGAAACACCTTATTACATCAAATTAATAGGTATTTATTTTTTTCTAAAAAAATTTTAAAACTGCGATTTGATTTTTTTTTCAAACAAATTCCCAAAAATGCATGAAAAAAATTATGTGTGCAAATGATTTGAAAAGAATCAACTGCTAGAAAATTACTATAGCTTCTAAGCAATTACATAAACTGCTTAGCTCCGGTGCTATTTCGACAAATCAGATGAAAAAAAATCGCACGTGCCAGAAACAGATAAAAATTTTAAGAACAACTATGGCAAACTTAAGAAAGTATTTAAAGTATTCATCTGTGGACCAAAAGAAACCAATAGTAAACCTTTCGTTCACCGTGGAATCCTTTCTTCTCAAACCGGTCTGACACTCGCTCAAGACTTTTTTGGACTTAACCCACTGTGAGAGCCTGATCCAAATAGCTAATTTGACGTGATCAAAAACGAAATTACTCTTTAGTTACTTGCATTTTCGTAGTCGCCTTTTTTGTGGACTGAAAAAATAATTGGCTTCCACTTGTAGGAGCCTCAGCCGTATAAAAATATCTGCTGAGTCAAACAGTAGAGTAGCTAGGAACTCTGACGAGCAGTTTCTGAAAAATTCAAAACGGGTGCGGTCATCAACTGATGCAGCTTTACTGGATTTCGCATTTGCAATGGCTTCTTTGATTTCACTGATTTTTTAGTTTCAATTATTTTCGACTCACCTATTGCGAGCTATGGCACCTTGACCCGAAGAGATCTTTTGAGCCGTGAGCGGCAGGACAGTTAGGCTAGGATGTTATCCACTTTCCGTGCGAATTGATAATAACGCTGCTATTAGAGAAGATCTTAATGGGTTCCGTACTCAATTGTTCTCTGGAGAATAAGCTTCAACTAATATCGTTTAGGGTTGGACATTCACACAGGACATGGTCAGCACTTTCGTCTCTTCTTCAAGACAAAGTCGGCATTCTGGAGAGTCGACTATTTTCATTTTCAAAAGGTGATGTCTTAACCGGTGGTATCCTACAAGGTATCCTACAAGTTTTTTTTTAAAATCATACCTGTTTAGATTTAGTTCTTATACAGGTGTCTCGACCAGTTGTTGTTATTTATGATTTGAAGTTATTCGGCTTTTCCAATTTAGATTTAGACAAGTGTTGCCATGTTTGGTAAAGAGCTACAAGGCCCGTTTGGCCTGTCTTAGACCTGGGGTATCCACCAGATGCATCAAGCATACTTCCAGATTTTATCCATTTCGTTTATTGCCGATTTGGGGTTAGGGCAGAAAGGTTTAGGACCCTGGAGAGGGGTTTCGGAGCCTTCTCTGGCAAGTTTGTCGGCTTTTTCGCGTTGCCATCAATACTTACGTGACCAGGAACCCACAACAGTTTGGTTTTGTTCCTTGAGCTAAGCTTCTGTAGGATATTAAAGCAGTGCAAGACTGATTTGGAGTCAGTGAACAGTTGCTGTATATATGGATGTTTTTACCTTTGATACCAGATATAGATTTGGGTGGCGCATTTTCGAATGGCGTGGAGTTTTGCCAAAAATAGTAAATGGCTTATGCAAAAAGTCGTCTTCTATCAAAGGAGTTGCACATGTTACGACGGATAGGACTGTTTGCGGGCCATTAAGAAGGCTTCGTTAATGAACTCGCAACTTCGATACATTCATGGCATTTATTTGCCATTTATTTGCATGAACATTGGCCATTTTTTTCCACTCTCAAGGATTCTGCTGCCGTTTGAGAATGTTCTAACACAGAATTCTGCTGATGCTCAAATGCTACCTGGCTAACGTGACAGATATGTTTGAAGTTCTTCACTGTGTAAGGCAACTTCGCTGTATAAAGAAACTTAAAAGTGTTAGAATTGAAAGTTTTCAGAAGTTTCAAATAGGCAATAGATTTTTTTGTTGCCTTTCACCTTCAAGCACTCTGCATCAAGCCATTTCTGTTTGCTACATAATCTGTTTCTTACTTAAGTTTCTGAAGATGGCACAGCTTTTTCAAGAATCTCTGAATTCCAAGATCTCCAAGGTTGACTAGTTAAAATTATGTTGGTACTAGTTACGCCGATTGTTGTTCTACGACATTTTGGTAACAAGGCTAAGTTATTGGTTGTTAAGTCACTTGAAAAACAACGCAGGCTACATTCAACTTCCAAAGGTAATGTGGTCTAAAAACATCTTTACCGCTACACAAAAGTTTCCCAAGAAGGCGTGTCAGTTACCGAAAATAAAACAAAAGTCGATGGCTGACGTTAATGTTTCGCGGACGAAAGTAACTCGCCAGCAGCATCACCTTCGCTCAGAACAAAGTTATCTTAGCCATTCGATAACTCGAAGATCTTAGAGTCTCTGACTTTACAGACCTTAGCTTCTGAGAAGCGAGTTTTCTTGTTTTTTGTTCAATATCAGGTGTGTGGGGTAAAATGGTACAACAACTCTTAAGGAAACTTCATATATTTCTAACCTTCATTTCCCCAAACTTACTTACTTTAGGTGGCGCCACAGTCCAGGGTGGATTTGGGCCTCAGCCAACAAGCTTCGCCAGCCAGCTCTGTCTTTAGCTAGCTGTCTCCAGTTACGCACGCGAAGCTGGCTGAGGTCCCCTTCCAATTGCGTGCGGCACCTGAGTCTCGGTGCTCCTCTACTGCGCCATCCCTGTGGTGTGGATTCGAAGATTTTCCGGGCCGCGCCGTTGGTGTCCATCCGCTCTAGATGACCCAGCCATCGTAGACGTTGGGTTTTGACTCTTTTGGCTAGGTCGGTATCGCTGTACAGTTCAATGTTATATCTACTTAATTGCCTTCTTAGCCCAAAGAAACAGCGATTGGCAAGAGTTATCCTTCGTTTGATTTCAGCGCTGGTGTCATTGTCTGTCATCTCCCAAAAGCTTTTCTATATTTTCAAAAATCTAAATGGTTCTATAAAAAGTCCACATTTCCTTAACTTGTGTTGTTCCTTGACCTATTTTTGAAGCTCTTACTCCCTTAAAAATAAGCGCAAAAAACATTTCAATAATTTTGAAATGAAACTTCAAAGTGTAATTAAACCCGTATAACAAATATCTTCCTAGTAACAGTTTTAACAAATTTCTGTTTTATTCTACACTTCAAATTTTGTTTTTCTACGACTTACCGTTCAAAAGTTACTGGGATCTTCCCAGGAAGTAGAAGGGAAAATCTATCGACTTCGCGTGCAAAACTGGAGACGGTTAAGTGGAAACAGAGCTGGCTGGCGAAGCTTGTTGGTTGAGGATCAGGTTCAACCCGGACTGTAGCGGCCCTTTAAGTTAAGTAAGTAAAGTAAATATGGCCAGTCCAAAGTAGTAAGAGTAGCCTTTGACATTCAACATTGACAGATCCTATCTGCATATGCATAATAATCTTAGTATTTCACAGACTATCTGTGAAAGCATAGAAGATCTTTGCAATTAGCCAACAGATTCTATGCTCTCATAGATAGTCAAAAAGCAGATGCAACTTTCAGAGCTTTGATTTGGCAGTTTGGCAGTATTTGATTTGACAATTTCAACGTCAATTTGACTAAGCTTCACTGATGGAAAATGTCGCTTATTCTATCATCATCATCATTTTCGAATCTCGCTTATCCTTTAAAAGGGTCGCGCAGCGAGGGTGGCTAAATAGTCCTTCCATCTTTCTCGATCCTCCGCCACCAACTCAAGAGACTCCGGCACAATCCTCAGGCGGGACTCAGAGAGGTTTTTTACCTGATCCCACCACCTGTCTCTTGGCCTGCCAGAGGGCGACGCGCTCGCATCTCGGCTAGCATGACCTGTCTAGGAAGTCTGTCAGGGGGCATGCGAACAACGTGTCCAAACCATCGAAGAATCGATCGCTCCACTCGAAGAAGTAGCTGCTCAACATTAAGATTCCTACGAATACTGACGTTTCTCACTCTGTCCCTTAGAGCAACACCAGCAACGCACCTCAGGAATCTCATTTCGGCAGCTTGTAACTGCGATCTTATTCTTTCGGTCATTACCCATTAGATGAGGGTCGGAACGAACACTGAATTAAAAACTGAGATCTTTGCTTTCACTCCAAGCTCAGCTTTCCTGATGACCGGCCGGCGCAGTTCCTTTACTATTGCTGCAGCTTGGCCAATTCTACAGGACAACTCAGCATTACTCCTCCCATCTTTCGTGAAAAAGACCGTTATTCTATGTCCTGACAAAATTCCTTTGCAAACATTTATCCGGACGGTAAGAATTTGTAAGATCTTAAAATTTTATTTTGCGTGACTTAACTTAAAATCACCTGTTTCGTAGCTATATCAGATCCTCTAAAAACGTTGCCTCTTTCTTATGGCACACGATAGAACTCGCTTTCATTATTTTTATTAATCCAATTTTCCAACCCCTATATGAATTCCTGATGCATGTTTCATCTGACGTTCTTAAGTATCCTCCGAGTTCTGATTCTGATGCATCCGAATCTGTTTGCCATAAAAGTTCGCCTCACTTATGTTATCCAGCGACCGACGAAGTTCAAAACTCTGCTTTTCAAAGTGCCATGCATTTCCTATCATGTCTCTCATGCTGCCTCCTTATCTATTTGCCACACATTTCCTTGCAATTGAATACAAAACATGTAGCATCATCAATCACAGCCAGAGCTCATATAGACCATGGCAAAACAAGAGAAATCGTCAAGGTCCTTGTTCACAAGAAGGCGATAAAATCCTATTACCTTTTTCTGGGGTTAATGACATCCTATTAAGAGCTCATTCATCATAAAAACCTTCTCGTGCACACTCGACGAGAATCCTGCAACGAACCCGGAGTTTTCCAAATGTCAATACAAGTCAAAAACACCCACGCACACATACCATCGAACAATGGCTATAGTTCACAAATGAAACGTTCTGTTTTCGAGTTCTATATAGTCTACCTCAATAAATTTTGCCGAAAAAAAATAACCAGCTCAAAGCAGAATCACTTCTCCTCCTGCAAAAGGGATTTCATCATCATCTTCGTCGTCGACGACACAGTCGTTCCCTTTCTAGATATATATAAGAAGCATGCAAAAGGGAAAGGAAACCATTTTTTGCCAACCCACACTCGTGGGAGAATTTCTAGAACTTTTCCCTTTTCGCTTTATGTGCCACCCCAACCCCAAGGACACTGGGAATTTTCTTATTTTGTCGTAATCACACGCCAGGTCAATGCCTGTCTGGCCAAGAACCTAGCTATACACATTTCTCTTTTTTTACAGCTTTTCCTGGGGACATGCTGTGGAATGGATCCTCCATTTGCCTCATATTACTGGCTCCCGCCCACAACCAAACAACACACAATTCACACGGTCCTCCTGCTCCTGGCTGAGGGCGCTCTCTATCTTCATGTTGTTTATTTGCCGTGTTGTCGTGTGTAAGGACACAGAACCGAAGGCGCTGGGGAGGACGAGAGGGGTGGTGCGCTTCCTATGTTGTTTAGTGCATTCCACTCAACGGCAGCAGCGCTCCTCCATCCTCGACGAGGAGCAATGTTCCTCGTGCAGGTGCTACTTTGGAAGTCCTCGAACCCGTAAAGTAGATATTACAATCATTATTGTGAATAGTGAAGGACTTTCAATATTTTGTCTGCTTCAAGGACGATAGATTCATTCGTTGAGGAGGACTCGTTTGCAATGATGATGACGACAATCCAGGCTGGTGAGCCGTGCGAGCTGCTACACGATTGTCGGGGACTGGGGGATTGGGTCTCTCTACGATTGCAGATTGATCGGAATTGTCGCTGTGTCGTCAGTGCTGTGTGTCGGTTTTGCGGCTAGTGCACATCCCTCTACCTAATATGGCGAAGACCGAGGAGGAATGACTGGCTTAATCCTCTAACATGAGTTATCACTTGGAATTAAGTGAATTATGGGTTTCGGTAGTTTGGCTCAAAAGAGGATATGGATTGTGCTCCGTGGGTGTTTGATGGGCGGGCATGTGAAATAAATGGGTTCGGTTGCTGTTGATGGTTTGTCTGTGGCTTCAGATAAATAAATGCAAATTCGATCGTTAATTTTCGAATTCGTTACGGTTATCTGATTTGCATGGAAGATGTAGGAGATGGATTTCTTTTTAACTGGAAACTGTGTGTGGTTGTGTGTGTATGTGTGTGTGTCTGAAAAGAAAGGTTAAACGGTTGAAATTTTATACCATATGTCTGAGTTTGGTTGGTTGAACAGCTCTGGTTAGCCAGACTCATGGAGCGCATTAACATGCTTCGACCAAGATCGTAGATATTTTACCGACCATGTTTTCAATCAACATAAGGCGGAGATAATGTTGAAAATTCGCGTTCCTCTTTTGAGTGCATGTCAACAGTCGGTTTGAGAAAGAAGCGACCGAACGTTTTATGTAGATCTCCGCCGTTTATGCATAGGTAAGGTAAGTCCTTAATGAGTGCTGTTCAGTAGAGTTTAGGTTATAGCAAAGGGGTGCATTTTGACCACTTAAAATATAATATCCGTCCAACACATGTTTATATGCCGCCAAGCTTTGATTTTAAGAAAAAAGGCTTTGCATAAAGGGTTTCTCTGTGCCAAAGCAAAGGGGAAAGACATAGTACCCGAAATAAACTTGTGCCCCTGGATAAAAGCATTCAAAATTTGAAACCTAAACTAAAAAAAGTGTCGTCCGTTTACGCAGATTGTTTGCGGCTTTATAAGGACTAGGAACATTGAAGATGTTAGACAGTCATAAAAGATGATTCCAATCTTTCAGATTAATTTTAAACAGTTACCTAAAGTACAGGACTAAGCTCGCCTCAGCTAAAATGGGCTTCACAGTAAACGAGAAAAAACTGACTTCGAAATGGGACAATAAACGTCGAAACTTTGACCAAGACGTCCCATAAAATGTAGATAAAATTTTGATATACATAGTCAAAGGCTATCACATCTTTAAAGCGATTTTGAAAAAAGGTTCTTTTGTGGGCACTTTAACTTGCCCAGCAACTCAAGTGGAGCAAGAATCTAGCTTCCGTTTATGTCTGTCTTCCACAAGCGACGAAACAGTTTTTGGGTACAATGAGTCTTATCATAGTTCTTCCACGTTATGTCATCTCAGACACATGGAGGAGATCTAAATTATTTTTTTTTACAGATTCCTATGTGTGTTGAAATATTGGGTGTTTGGCCATTCCTAGCGGGCTGATGTGTGCAAGAAATAAAAGTAGCTACCTTAATTGGCTCTGCATTCCGGTGTGGAGATGGACCTCAATCGAATTGCTTCGCCTAGGCAGCTCTGTTCTAGGTTGCGTTTCGGTGTTAAAACATGCGAGTCGCCAATGTTTTAACACCGAAAACGGTTACCCTGCATCAAAGCGTCTCGCCTTAAAATTCCCCTCCGGCAATGGTTCATACCGGAAGCGGTAACTCGCCTCACTGACGTAGCATTACCTTGTTGACACTAGTTCATTCCGAAAGCGGTTACCCCCGACCTCAAGCTTTTGCCTTTAATTCTTAGCGATCCATCCCTCCCATTCATAAGGCAAATTTTAATGCCTTCAGCTCAATGAATCCGTCGCATCCCTTACGTCGAAGTACACAACGGACAACTCAGTGAAATACACACGTTCTTATGGGAAACGACGTACCGCATGAAGTTCTTCTATGGACCGCTTCCCACAAGAACGTGTATATTTAACTCAGTTGTCAGCTGTGTACTTCAACGTGACGGATGCAACGGATTCATTGGGCTGAAGGCTTAAATGGGGTCTTACAGTCCCGGGACCCAACTTGCAGGAAAGTCCCTCACTCGCTCCACAATTCTACTTGCTGTGGTTCCCACCGAAACGATTACTACCAGTCCTCATCCCCCTTTTCGGGTGTCCCAGGCTTATATAGCTAAAATCACCCTCGAACGCGCTCGACAAGATCAACGCTTCTGTGCTGGACAGCAGAATTGGGATTATATGGAAGAAAAAAATGAGTGCAGAGCGAATAGGCACCAATGCTCCAGCTCCCAGTCTATAAATCTTCTAGAGTTAGACAATGTAATACCTACGACCACTCTTTTGGTGGTTTCGCGGTACGTTCAATTAAGCTCTTTTTAGAAGAATCTTTGTAACAGTATTGACAGATTTCAGTAAAATGTTTGTCCCAAATCCAAATTTCATTCAACCTTGCAAAGTTATAGCCTTTTCGGTTGGTCGTCCGGGAGCGTCCTGGAGCATTCAGGGCTCTTCTAAAACTGTTTTCTAGGACTTGTTTTACAGTTCCTCTTTTGGATAGAAGAAAAAATTTGCTTTAGGGTTTTGATTCTGGATTGAAAACTAGAAACAATTTTTTTTTTATTAAGAATTCACACAATCATACAACACATGTGTCAAGTTAGAGAAAAGCTTTTGCTGTAGAATAGCTTTTGCTTCACCAATGCAACGCCAGACAAACTTCAAAATTAAGAACCACATTTTTGGTTGTTCGGATATACAGCCCCAACCCGGGTTAGCCAACCGAAAGGGCCATTAGAATTCTTTTCGTTACGCGACAATTAAAGGCTAACAACTGGTGTCAACTTTAGAATATTTATACGAGCATTGCAAAATACGAGCATTGCATTGAAGGTTTTTAAATGACTTTTGAAAAATACTCTTCTCTTACAAACTGCAAGAAATGTTGAAATATTCACATTTTCATAAATTTAATGCAATTTTTTGAAAATCTTTTAACTGAATTTGGATGAATTTCAACTAAGATGACAGAACTGTTCCATCAAAGCTTGCCAGAATTCAAAACTATTCAAAACTAGTTTTGACAGAGCTGCGCCTATACAAACTGACACACCTACTCTTTTTGATTTTCACTTTAACCTTTGTCGTATTGGTGCAACATTTTGTCCGAACGCCCTTATGTGGCAATGAAATTGACACTTATCTGTCAATATACAATCGCAATATTTTCAGAAGTTTGAGACATGTGTAGTTGTTTTATTTATGACGTGTGTGACATTCTTAATTCCCAGGTAGAATTTTTAAACGTCTAACTCGAAATTACTTTGCTATTTCGTTAAGTTTTGATCAAAGTTTTCGCGTTGTATTAGGTGTGTTCCCTAACTTTCTGTACCATTTTGGTCAGATTTACTTTTTTGAAGGAGTGGGGGTAAAAATATCTCAGTGAGCGGAAAAACTGACCAAAAGTAAGGAAACGCTTTGTGCACTAAAAAATGCCCACACTTTAAACGTCAAAGCCAATGTTAAGGAAAAGTTATAGCGATTGATAAAATATGCATATAATATTCACTGACTTATGTTTAAAGTTGATAAGAACATTCTTTAACATTCAAAACTTCACATAAAAAAGACTCAAATTATAGAAACAGCAAAAGTTGTTCAAAAGTACACATTTCAGGAGTCGCTAAAGCTAACACCTAAGTGTCCACCTTAATGTCATCCGCTGTTGTCCAACTCAATTGACACCGCTTTGACACTTTTCATAATTCTGCCCAAAGAAAATTCTTGGGCTAAATTTCGTAGGGAGCTCATTTTTGCTCTCTCTCTCCTGTCCAAAGCTACACAAAAACCGTGTACGGGAGCAGGATTTGGCTATTTTTCGTAGCTTTGGGTCGTTTTGTGTAGCTTAGGACAGGTACGGGAACACACCTATTGTTAGATAAGCGAAGAAAACTGTTCGGAATATGTCGATGTGACCCAATCCTTTTATTCAAATACGCCATGATTTTCACTTTAAAAACATCAATAAGTTTTACTTGACGGGAACATCATTCACCTTAAAAAGTTTTAAATGATAGTTTCGCGGTAAAGATTGATAAAGTGCAACAGTGCCTTAATGAAGTTTAAAGCCTCAGCCATAAAAGACTTAATACTCTAGTTCTGCCAAACGCTTACGTTGCCCAAAAAAGATTCGGAAATTTTATGAAACTTGTATGTGTCTACCCAGCTGTCAAATTTTTGCATCGATTCTCTCACTTGGGTGAAACTAACATATAAAAGAGAAAAAGTTAACGAAGACCTAACGCAACAACATTAAGTAGGTATGTGTATGTCGTGCTCCATATAATATGATAGATGTACCTTTGTTTATTGAATAAACGTCATTTTAAGTTGAAACTGTTTAAAAAGTGGGCGTGGTCAACAAAAAGGTCTACGATAAATTTTTTGTCGCCTCAAAACCAAACGCAAAAGTGTGTTGCATACTAAAAAACAATACTCCTGGCGCAATAGTAATATAACTAAATTATAAATTAAGTATTTTTTATAAATAAAGGGGGTTGCACATAAACCCCCGGGCGTGACTGTGGGTTGGTTCAAATAATTTTATGTTTGAAGGACTAAACTTCCGTTTAAACATTCCAGGTTTCAAGCGAAAATTTTGCCCTAAAAGGTATTTTCGTGCAGACGGACAATCGCTTAATCAATACCCCTGTTGATGTGGTATTCGTACCTCTTAAAGGTCATCTGGGTCTCTAACCTATGAATTAAACTCGAAATAATAACTGATTCAGTCAAAACAACAGAGTTCTGCAGGTTCAAATCAAAAAACCTATTCACGTATACCTAATTCCTACATTATATTGCCTTATTAGAACTGACATAAAAGTTCATTAAACCCTTTACGGGTATGATATAAACAAATGGTCCCTTATTCCCTGCAGCGTAGGTCAGTAACATAGCCGACTAAGATTTATGGCGTACAATTTTCTTTCGCATGCTAAAGTGGCGACACGCAAAATCCTTAAACCCTTTTTAGCAACTGTACACCTACCTATAGTTTACCTCTATCGATTGCAAAACAGAGGACACGTGCTGCTGGGTGTCGACTTCTATACATTTCCAGACCTACGGCGACAATTTTAATGCAATTCCGACTCCATGAGCAAAGTGGAAGTGTTCCATTTTTGTGGCCGCTCGGGCGCACCGATAAGTGCCATTTTAATTAAAAGTTGAAATAAATATTGTCACCAACCTCCTTACCGGGGCCGGGCGACAGGCAAGCCTTTTTGCTGGACTGGACACAACAACAGAGGGCATTTACCACGATTGCACGTAGGACCGTTAATTGTAGACCGGCGGCGACAGTGTTGCGGCGGCGGCGGCGGCAAATAGAAGTCAAACGCTGCACTCGGTATCGTAACACAACCTGTCGCTTCCCGGTGGCTTTCGTGGTCGCATTTCCTTTTGATTTCATAGATCCCGGGCGCAGTGTGAGCTGTCACATGCGTTAAGTCTTTCTTGAGTTGACATTAATGCAGGGATGAGGATCTCATGCGGCGGCATACTAGGTACTGTGCTAAATTGTTATGGGTAATCCCTTTAAGGCGGTTTCCGAAGAAACGTTTTGCAACAGACAAACTTGTAAGCTGCATGGGGCCATTAAATTGATTGAATAGTTGTCATGCCAAACATATCCTTTGACGTGGTTGTGTTGCACGTTACTCAATTAAATGTAACATCTGAAATCTGATTCACCTCAAAGCTCGTACAATTCATACGGAACTCGTCAATTTTCCAACACAATTTTTGTCTCATTTCCCAAAACGAGGCATATGAAACTCTCCTCGGGCGATAGCCATTACATTTACTGCCACTCAATCAACTAGCGCTCTCCACGTTAAACAGGTACATTAGTGCACGTAGCTTACAACAGCTTCCCAACTAAATGACGTTCACCAAACAAGGCACTGGCCAGTGACCACTAATTACTTAGCTTAATGATTAATTAATTTGTCGTAATTACCCCAAACATTGAGTAAATTCACGTTTGCTCCCAAAATAGTCAACCGAGTGGCGGTCGACTGTATAGTTGCGTCCCTGGGGGACTGGCTGACTGGATGTTTGTGACACCGCAACGCATTTTCCAACCGAACGCACCATAAAGACTCGACGAGAGATGTTTCGTCCGTGATGCTCGCAAAGGACACCCCCCCTTTGGGTGGCTGATCTCAGCCGGTGTGTATACGACGCGACGGTGGGCTGGGGCACGTTCACTCGACAATCGCTGATTGCTATTCGTTTGGCACTTACAGTGGTTTTTATTATTCTTAATTGCAGAAATAAAAGCGAAGCAATAAAAGGAGAATAAATGGTGTTTTTCTATGCCACGTTTCTGATGTACCGCAGCTGGGTTATTGACGTTTTAGGTGTGCGCTGTGGAGCTGGCGAATTAGGAATTTTGCCAAAAATGTCAGTCACTTGTGATGTTTTTCTATACCTCCTACAGCGAGCGTCATATGTGTAGATACTCAGCACGCGTTTTGCCATAGAATGACATAACTATAAAAATAAATAAAAATAAAAACTTCTAATAAACTATTAGGTTGATTTAGGATATAGTGGAATAAAAAATTTTTAAAATAAAATTTGGGCTTCGAAAATTGGCTGATAGAAACAATAGTACCACACCTACGTACACAGATAAGTAAGAGGGGAATTTTTTGTTTATTTTTTTTATGGTTTCAAGAGTTAAACAATTAAAAAATACAAATAATATAAAATTAAAAAAAATGTTTATGTCAAAAAAGTTTATACTAGCGACGTAAATAAGGATCTACGGACCAATTTTTTGAAACGTTGAAGTCTTTAAGTTTTCTTTTACATTAGCAGAAAGAACAAAATTGGACGCGTACCTAATTTTATTATTATTATTTATTATCCATAAAGTCAAATTTTGTTTTTGCGCCATAAAAATAAGTGCAATGTTCTTTTAGACGAATCAGCTAAAGATTTAGGTCCCCACAGTAGGAAGTCCAAAATTTTTAGTATTCAAAGTGTAGAATTTCAAAAGCAGAGTCAAACGTATTTCAGAATACTAAGTTACTTACTTCACAGTTTTTCATATTAGTTCTCTGTTCCTCGCTCATGATGCTCTTCACACGTAGAACTGGATGTCAAATTCATTAAACTCTGACGTTAAAAGCATTTTGCCATGTGGAGGTAACTCCTGTCTTTACAGGGAGAATATTAAGCTTTTAAATCTCAATGGTGTTTTCTATCGCAGAAAAAAAAAAATAAAAACCCAGCCATTATTCATGAATGACACTTGTAAGGGCACAAAACCGAAACACTTTCCATTCTCGTGTGTCATAACAACCTCAGTTGGAATGGCCGCACATATTTGACGTTGCCTTGAACGCTGTGAAGTGCCTACATATATAGGTTTCCGCAACAAGCTTTGCCAACCAGCTCTGTCTCCAGTTTTGCACGCGAAGATGGCTTATGTCCCCTTCATTTTATGCTTGCGCCAGCGTTGACTGTTGATATTCGCCGCTTCCGTCCCAATATTCACGAAGGCTTCACTGACATCACTCTGTATTCTTGCCATTCTCCCAATTCTTCCAATTCTCCCAATCTTGGTATTCTCCCAATTATGATGTTCAAGAAATCATATTGAAGCACACTGCCTTGTCTAAATCCTTTTTTGACATCAAAGGGGTCAGTAAGCTCTTTAGCGATCTTGACGGAGCAGCGAGAGCTTTCCATCGTTATCCTGAATAGACTGACGAGCTTGGCAGGGCTGCCAAAATTAGACATTGCGCTTAATAGATGGTATCATATACGCGGCCTTGAAATCGTTGAAAAGTTGGTGGGTATCAATTCAGAATTCTTAGGTTTTCTCCAAGATCTGCCGCCCGCAATATCATCGATGATGCACCTTCCTGCCCTAAAGCCAAACTAATATGAGGCTATCAGGATTGTTGGCGAACGGCTTTAGGACTCAGTACAGAAGAGATTGCCTCTGAAGTAAGCACAATTCAGAAGGTCTGATTTCTTGAGGATCGTTCAAACAATGCTGAAGTTCCATTCGTCTCGTCGGGCATGTGCTTCTTCCCGATCAATCCTTGCCGATGAGCTGGTGCATGCTCTTAGCTAGCCATGTGGATCGCCAGTGGATTTGAAAAGTTCGGCACGTAGGCCTGCTTTGTTGCATTTCAGTTCAGCCACATCTACTTTCACTTCATTCAAAGCTTTATGCTTCGTCGGTTACTTCTGCGCCAGGGTTAAATGGTTCATTCTGATTGACACTCGACAAGGGTTTTTCCAAATCCTTTGCACTAAATGCGTTTCCGAAACGATTTTCCCTTAATGGTCTTTACAAGCTTCAGCTTACAACTTTATGCCTTTGGTTGGACCTTTTGATTATCTGGTAAAACTTTTGAAGCTTATTTCTGTTGTAACATCTTTCTATCTCTTCAACCGCTCGCTTCTCGTGCTTTCTTTTTTTCCTCCGGATTAGCCGATGTTCCTCTCTCCTTTTCTGCTCGTAGAGCTCATGAGCAGCTCCAGTCCTTCTGTGATGCGCCGTTTTGTATGCTTCCTGTTTAGCTGGTGCCTCCCGGTACTCATCGTCGAACCAGAGGTTTCGTTGTGGAGTCCTAGTAAATTCCAGAATTTCGGAGGCGGCATCTCTAATGGCATTTTGCTTTTAACATTGTTGCGACTGGCTATCAAGACTTGATATTGGCTGGAAGCAGGTCTTAATACTGTTTTCAAAATTCTGCTTTTTCGAAAAAAATGTGGTTTCAAAATTCTGCTTTCCAAAATTCTGACTTAAACAAAAAATTATGCTTTTTTGAGCAATCCTTTGACCTTTTAGAAGTAGAGTCCATCTAATACGGATTGCGAAATACCCGACCATACCAAAAAAAAAAATTGCCACGCCTCCAAAAAGTGGGCGGGATATAAAAATATAACTGTTGAATGTTATTTATACTAGGTGGCTGCATAAATTTCGGCCTAAAGTCCGCCTTTTTAACTAAAAACTCACTTTTTTTTAACGCCACGCCCACAAAAGTGGGCGGAGGCACATACAATATATACACAAAAGTTGGAATGCTAATATCTACAATTTTTGTCAGCTAATTTTTTGTCAAATTTCATATATATTTATTGAAAAACTTTCATTTTGGTCAATGAAAATACTAAAAAATTTTGACAACTTCAAAGACAATTACAAGGCAATGTCACATACCAAAAATGAATGCGCTAGCGCCATTGTAAGATACATAAAAATTACATTAAAATACAGGTCTGTAGTGGGCGTGTCTGTGGGCGGATTCAGCTAATTTTCAAGCTTGATCTGAAAGACTGGACTTCCAACCAACCCACCGAATTTCAGCTCTCTACCCTAAAATTTAAGGCCTTAAAAGTTGTTTACATACGGACGGACGGACGAACGGACGGACATGCCTTAATCGATTCTCCTGTCAGTCCTATTCATATCTCTAAAAGGTCTTAGGGGTCTACGGTGATTATTTTACTGCGTTACAAATTATACATCATACTTTATATACCGTGGGTCGGGTACAAAAAGGAAAAAGGGAGGGGGGGGGGGCACAGGGTGGCGGCTCGTTTCCCCATAAGTATTTCATTGTGACGCTTTGGAAAGCAGAATTTTGAAAAGTAGAATTTCGGAAGCAGAATTTTGAAAGGCAGAAATTTGAAAGCAGAAATTTGAAAAAAAAATATTTAAAAAAAAATAATTTTGACACCGGCAGAATTTTGACCCCAACCCGCATGCTAGGTGGGACTTCGTTGAAGATTTTGAGGGACTCAGTTGGAGAAGGTCCTGGCGATCTCACGTCAAACTTCCTGGCAGTGTTTTAGTTTCTTGGCGTTGGTCGGGATATCCGCAGCTGTATACTGGCAATGAGGTTCTGATCCGAGCCAATGTTGGCCCTTCGGAAAGTTCGCACATCCATGATACTGGAAGAGTGCCTTGCTCCGATCGGTTGATTGATCTCAATGTCCCATGCGGGAAGTATTAGACCACAACGTGTCGCCCCGCAGCAAAGTCGATCAGCCTGAATCTGTTGTCGGAGGTCGTGCCGTGCAAGCTGTGGTTCAGATCGTGCAACCAAAGATGCCCTTCTTTTAAAATCGACTTGGACTATTAATGTCGTACTATTGATGTCGTAGCTAGGGCATTGCTCGAACGTTTTGTCCAAGATCTTGGAGAACATATCTTTGGCGTCGTCATATCCTTCTCCTCTGTGGGGGCATGCGCGCATATGAGGCCAATGTTGGCGAATAGCGTTGACCTGGATCGTAATGAGGCACTTGCTTACATAATTGAAGCTGAAGACTTTTTGTCTAAGGCTGCCTCTAACAACAAAAGCACATCGAAATAACCGATGATAACAGTTTCTCACCTTCCTTTATATTCCGCCCATCCCACCACATTTCTTTGATGGCAGTGATATCTGCTAAGGACCTCCACTACTTGCTCGACTGAGATCCGAAAATCGTTGTCCTTGTTTCGTCGGCATTGGGCGTCAACAGTAAATCGAACCGATTCCGAGATTTGTTGCTGGTTCATAACAGGGCAGTCACCCCGACGGCACGACCACCAAACTGGAGGGCCAGATTCTTTTTATTTCCCCAAGGACGAAGAGCCGGAGAAGCCGCTCCTTATAGGTAGTAGCCGTGGTAGCCCATATATAAGGTGTTCACTAAGTAGTTCGGCCTGACTGGAACTGTGGACACATCTGGGGTTCATCGTTGATTACATCTGGGGGTATTCCTCGGCTGCCGCCCGATGAAGGAGAAGCGTGCCTTCTCTCGTTTGTTATCCCCAACAGCTTTCCAAAGGTGTTGAAACACAAAATCATGTTGAGGTACTAGGCACCACCGGGTGGTGAGAGTAGGAGTTGATAGACTCTTGGTTTGTCCTCTTGCGAGCACATGTCTTTCCTTTGACCCCCAGTGATATTGTATAAAAAAAATCACGCGAGCACGAAAATTTGAGTCAGGAATTTTAAACCTCTCGCTGTAACTGTTTTTTTTTTCTAGTCAGATTTACGTAGCCCAGTCTATTTTTTATGATGTCAACATATGCCTCATAGGCCTGGATTCTGTATGCTAAGAAATAAGCGTAACATTGTTTGCTTAATATAAGTATTAATTCTTTAATTAAATTTTTCTTTCTTATTAATTTATAGTTTTAACAAACTTTTTGTTACTGTTTTGTTGTGCACAGTGGTACTTTTGTACATTCTTCCCCAACTTCTTTTAAAAATCATAGATAAACAGTCAAGGCAACTGTATAGAAGAGTGAACATTAAATAGAACCTCACAAATTTCAACACCCAAAACACATGTAATCCCCAAAATCCACCTTTATTTGTATGGGAACAGATGTTGCCCAATCGCGGCCCCCCCTATTAGTCATAAAAATTCCGGGGATCACCTCAGTGCGCGGTTCTGGTTTTTATTTGCTGCACACGCCAGCGGATCAGCCGCCACAACATTCTCGCCAATTCCCGAGAACTTGTCAAAAAGTTATCAGCCACAGCCTTTGACAGAGCCGACCACCCGTTTTGCGAATTTCGTCGCTCAGACGACCTCGAAATGAAAGACAATCTGCTTAAATCTAAATAAGACGTATGGATAATTCGCAGAACGCGAGTGGCTGTTGCTTGTCTTTTTTTGCCTTTAGTTCCGTCCGTCCAACTCTATTCTTGTTGATGGCGTTTGAGATCAGCGAAACCATCACGTCTCGCCTAACGATACTGCTCGCGCCTTAAAAGTGGTAATTTTTCATTGCGCGCTTCTGAACGAAGATGAAGAGCGGGAGAAAAGGATGGACTCACCAGATTATCTATAGTGGCCCGCTGACGGTAATGATGTGGTCAGAGATCTTTGTTCAAATTTGACAAGGTGCGATTTATATGTCGCTATAAGAATTAATTAATTTTTTTTCTTTGCAAGAAAGGCGAGCGCATCACTTTTGAAAATGATTCCCACGGTAATGTTATGAATCTTATTTTAAATGCCATCTTTTCTGGTCTTTGATGGCATTATGATTCATATGTCAAAAAGTCAGTACAAGTTTGTGGAGGCGGAGATACCAGGAATTGCATTCTGGTTTGGATCTCGAATGTTATTGATCAAGATAAGAGAAGACTTTATCGATATACAAAAATAAAAAAATTATTTCTCAAATCATTATTTTGCAAAGGATAAGCCGCACTTGACATTTGGTAAATTATTGACGGTATATACCGGTCTGTTAATTTCTTAAGGTCATATAGGCAAAAGAACCCAGAAGCCAAAAAGAACTAGTTCCGACTTCCGACTCAAGTAAAATTTGTATTACCGGGTCAACTGTGAAAAGCCTGTGAGATGAAAATGGGACTTTTGTTTCCCTGTCAACCCTATCTTCTTTTAAAATAATAAATTTAAAAGAAATTTAAAAAAAAGCTTAAAAAGACTCTGGGTAATGACCAGGCCTAATACCCTCCAGAGAGGAGTGCCATGATCAAGGATCTTTCAGCAAATTAATTCTATATTCCATCATAACAAGAAAAAAACGTAACAAAACGTATAGTTACCTTGAATGCAACCAATAAGGATGCAACAACATTTGTACAGTATTACGACCTGTAGCGGTACCGGACTCGCGCTGTTCCTAGTCTAAAAATATCGATTTCACAACTTTAAGCGAATGTGCAGCGAACAAAGGTCAACAGGTTTCCCTTTCGGCTCAATAACAATCGTGCAACACTGTGCGCCTGCGTATATGAGCATAAGAAATGCAATTGCACTGCACATACCACATGCGTACACGAATGCATTTCCCAATCGAAAATTTCAAATACCGTGCTGTCGATCAAGGTGGCACCCAGGCCACACCGTATCGTGCACTCAAGAATTCTTGATCTTTCCTTAAATAGTGTTTCCTATACTGACTGGAGTCTACGCCTGAATTCTAGTATAGCAGTTTTAATGCTGCGCTTGCAACTCCATTTTAGTGCGATCTATCTACATTTTTTGTCCCATTTTTGGCTGATCTATGCGCCGTGATCTGGCTCGTGATTGACGTTTTTATTTTTCAAAGTTATTTTTTGCCACCAGATGAGTTATGAGTTGCAATTAAGTGATCCCGGTTTTTGTGTGCGCTGTTCGAACGCACCGCTATGATATACTTGCCAGATTTGGCGCAGTTGGATTTAGCTTTTGACCAAATCCCATGTTAATAAGGTGGTAATTTGATTGACTTCTTGAGGTAAATCAGATTAACATTGAAATCTTTAGGCAGTCTTTAGGGAATCTTATTGGATAACTCGTGAAGCCACTTCAAAATGACATACTTTAAGCGCTATTCTCCCCACACTTTCGAAAGACCTACATATTTTGAAAGCTTTTCTTGCCTCTTAACGAGTTAACATAACACGAGTGTAAAAGATTAGCAGATATGTAACCAGGAGAGGTTTTGAGAACTTGATTTTGAACTGTTGAAGACTGTTGTCTCTCACAAAGAAAGATCTGAGTCGGAAGACATTTTCAAAACAATCCTTAATACATAATCTGGATCCATAATCTGTTTTGATTTTTATTTATTTTTATAATCTGTTTCGAAAGAAACAATGCAACGCAGAAAGTTCGAAGTTAAAACCAACCACTCTTTAAAAAATCATGAAAAATTCCGAAGTTGGAAACAAAACGTTATAAAAATGAAAGATTGCCCGAGTTCAGAGATTTACAGTTCCTTTGCTCGTTTGATGGATCCTTTCAAAAATTTCAAGCAAAAAACGAATGACTTGTACTTAACAATTTTTTTTATGGGTTCAGGAGGGAAGGCCAGCCGAAAAAACTGTATACGACTCTTTCAAAATCGCCACCTATTGTCTCTATTGCAGGCTTTTATCATCGATCCGAACCTCGAGTTTTCAAGTTTTTTCCTCGCTGAAGTCAAAATTCTAAGCCCTTATTTGTGAACTCACGCTAAGATTCAACTTGTCGTATGCCTCCATCGTATATTCAGCTTTTGTTAATTTCGCTACAATTGAGTAATATTCTCAGCCCTGTACTTGTCTTCTAGTTAGCTTATTCCGCTTAACAAATCGGAGTTTAGTAGTTTAAGGCCTTGTATCTGTTGCCACGGCTGCCATTTATACTTGGGTTCCTAGTGAATCCAGGGCTCGTTGGCATGACTGCGATGGGTGCACACAGACTAAACGACTACGCTCTGCGTCAGAGTCTGGTCAGAGTCTTTCCTTCTATCTCTCAGAAAAGTCGACTGCAGACTTCTTGTAGGCGTCCTTACCGGCCAACAAGCTTTTGCTAGACACTTGAATGTGTTAGGCTTGAGCGAAACTATCACTTTTCCTGCGCCTGGTTAAGAGGGCAACGATAAAGCGGAACACTTCCACTACAGTTGTGCTGCCTTTGCTTGCATCAGGTGGCTGATCTTCGGGGCTGACGTGGTACGTGCGGAACACCTAAGCTCTTTATCACTGAAGCTCCTTCTTATCTTTCTTCGAAAGACGCTTAAACTAAATACATTAAAGTAAGGTGTATGCATAATAGTACAATGGACCAGTAGTTGTGTTTAAGTGCTCCATCGGATAATGGCAACCTTCAACAAAACCGAAAGGCTAAGGCCTCCTTTTGCCATAGCAACAGCTTGTCATACCTATGATACTACTTAATAGAAAGGAGAATATTAGCGGTGACAAGCTCCACGGACATGGTCCGCTGGAGACATGCAACAAAATCCTTCTCACATTCTTGAAATATGTACACTTGTAGGATAGAAGTAAAGATGAGGTTCCTTGCGAAATAGGGTTCCGGGACATGACGCAAAGGTAAGCCTCCATGAAAGCTATTTGCAGAATAAGCTTTTTTAAAAGTAATTACTTCAAATGGGGCAGCAAACAAGGGTGGAAATTGCAAAGTGAGGCTCACTTGTTTTCGGGCTATTAAGCGGAAGCTAGCTTTCCATAAGACAACATTTGACTCCACAAAATTGGCATCACAGTACCATTTATCAGGGGATTTAGTTTTGATCGAAAATAAGCCTGCTTACTTACTTACTTAAGGTGGCGCTACAGTCCGAGGTGGACCGGGGCCTCAGCCAACAAGCTTCGCCAGCCAGCTCTGTCTCTAGCTAGCCGTCTCCAGTTTCGCACGCGAAGTTGGCTGAGGTCCCCTTCCACTTGCGTGCGCCACCTGAGTCTCGGTGCTCCTCTTCCGCGCCGTCCCTGCGGTGTGGATTCGAAGATTTTCCGGGCCGGGGCGTTGGTGTCCATCCGCTCTAGATGACCCAGTCATCGTAGACGTTGTGTTTTGACTCTTTTGACTAAATAAATAGAGCTATATAAGCCTGTTGCAATGGGGAAATCAGGGATAATGGAACAACGGTACCGCGGAAGATTCTGAAGACATGTTGCGATTAATTGGGGCACCCTGGTGACAAAAAAAAAACACTGGTGGTGTTGAGAAAAGCACTTTCACATCGGGACTTTTCGAGCAGTTTTGCGACAAAAAAGAGCGGATAAGAGTTATCAAGATTATTTGCAGGATAGTGAATGGCAAGCTAGGGAGGTGCAACAGAACTCTTCTTACCTCCCTGAAATGCATACGCTTCAAGGAGAAGACAAGGTAACTTATGGGCGGATAAAACCCTCCGGGACCTCACGACAAAGGCAACATTTCATATGCTTCAAACTTGCTTCAGTCTTTTTCACAGTTTCGCAGTCAACCGAAGCATTTTATTGTACTTTTCCAAGAACCTTCCTTCTACCAGGTATGCCAAATCTAAGCAAATTTGATTAAAGGTCCATATGCCTTACTTTATCGAACTCCCTCGAGCTCTATACCTATAGCTTCGGTCGGTAGGGAGAGACGGTATGGAGACTCTTAATCTAGGGTCGTAGGCTTTTGGCCCCCCTAAGTTGGCTTAAGAAAAAGGGGACTATCGGAGTTGATGGGATTTTAGTAGACACACGTACTATGAATGAGCAACTCGGCTCAGTACCTGACGGGATTCCCTGGCCGAACACTTAACAGCGCCTGTTGAGAGTTGGCCCCATACACCTCCACCAACCACCACAAGGTTGGGCAGGCCATGCCGTACCATTTATATAATACCATGTCTCCACCGGGCACTAATCCACGATTCAGAAAAATCTCTATTAAATCCTCTAAAAATCACGCGATTAACCATACCAATTTAAATCCTCTCGGCAAGCGATTAAAAATAAATCTTTTCATAAATCCCATTCACCCTATTCATAAACCTATTTTCGGCACATTTGTAACAGTTTGAGAATCAGAAAAGCAAACTGAAACAGTCCGTGTACGGTTGATCTGTCACAAAAACATTTTCTATTCAGAGTTTTACAGCGAAAATCGTTTTTCGCTTCTGGGAAATGACATCGCCGCTCTTTTTTGAGAGCAAAAATGACAGAAACAGAGTGTTCCTGTCAAATTGGTCCTATATTTGTCCGGTGGAGATACTTTGGGATTTATTTTTAATCATCCCTCGCTCGTCCTCTTTAAATCCTCTTTAAATTACCGATAGAGACATAGTATAAGGCTCTTTAGGGTTTCTGGGGTGATACTGATTTGATTACTAAGTACAAGACGGAGGCCTTTAGAAAAACTTAACTGTTAGTTGAAGGCTTCAGCCCAAGGACCCCTACAAATCTTCTGTTAAAATATGCATGGTTTAGTCTGCGAAAGATTAGGAAATTAGTTTACATTGCCAAGCTTTGGTTTAAGTTGAGTACAAAGTGTATATCAATTTAATTAATTACATACTAGATTAAAATTGTTTGGTGTTTAAGGCTTTTGAAAACTTCTAGCTTTTTCTGAATTGGTTCATATCTAGTTTTTAAAAAAGATTATCGTAGCTTAGCTTTGGATTTCCTCAGATCATCTTGGATAAAAAAAAACTTCCTCAAAAGCCAAGAAAAATCCCTGCTCCACGTCTATTTAAAGATGCTTTCTATATTCTAACAGTCTCATTTAATTTAAGTTAAAAATTAGCAATAAAAACAATTAATTAGAAAACGAATTCATTTGATTCTAAAACAATGACCTAGCTTGTTCTATCAGACTTGGTGTACTTACACGGCTTAAGAACATCTGCAAGTTTGTATGTTATCAAAAACTGGTGTTCTGACTTGCATTCGCCATTATTAATTTTAAGGTTTGGTTTAAGATTTTAGCAAGACTTGCAAGCTGCAACTGGACCCTCATTAAGGAATACCCAAGTAGGTCTAAGGGATCCAACAACTAAAAGTAATAAAAAGTGTATAAAAAGGAGCATTCCCCCCCCCCCCCTATGGACCTAGCTTTTTGTTGTTTCCCCAATAGTGGCCACCCGTGATTCCATACTTCAGAAGGTAGACAGACAAAAACAAAAAATAAATTCATGTTAAACCAGCGCCAAAAGAATGATTCAACTTCCGATTCCGAGGCTGGCCAGAACACGAACAAAACAAATAGCTGCCGGCTCTAGTCTGGGTCTTTGGGGAAAAAAAAACTCAACAAACAGAACACGACATGCAATGAAACCAAAAAAAAAAATTATACCAAATTTATATCAAATTTGAGAGAAAAAAAAAAATTTACATAAAACAAGCCGCCAAAGGGGAACAAATTAACACCGCTACAAGAACCTGATTAGCCCAAATGTCAATAGGGAGTCTGATGGTAGAACAGAATATTGTCTTGGGCTTTTGATGTGGTTAACAAGACGAAAGATTTTGACTAACAAGGTAGGTACCAAAAAGGAGAGACCAGGTATCCAGCGCAAAGAATATTTTCATACCGTCGGCCGGCCTCGCTCGTATAGAGAATACAAGCAAGTAGGTATTATGAGTTCGCACTTTGATTTATGGCATGTGTCCGTATGTCAAACCAGACAGTGGGTCCTACTTTAAGACAGACAGGAGCCCCAATACACTTGAGATGGGTATGGTTATACCAAAGCTGCACATATCGTGTCGTTGAAGATGTCGTTAAAATGTTAAGAGATTCACACAACACATGGCAAAGGAATGGGTCAAACGAAGTAGACTTCAAGGACAGTGCTACCTTGTCCAACGTGTCGTCCTTACCGGACGTCTGGCTCTAATGATTATGAGAATTTTGTAAAATAGAGTTATACTCCATCAGGAGTTCAATGAACTCAATACTGTGCCTTTTTTTGATGTGCTGATGCGTTTTTGTCATTTCAGAATTCATGGGACTAGGTTCAACCCATCTTCGTGTCATCCCTTTTCTATAACTTGAACTTGTCACTTTCTTTACTCGATTTGGACGGACGCCGCTGTCAAAATAAGACTTCACTCCCTGCACAATTCATCATTAACAGAACTAAAATGTCTGACCGAAATAAATTCTATAAAGAGGCAATTAAGTTGAAGAAGGTTAACTTTTAGTTGCACAGACCAGCCGCTATAACTAAAAATTAATATTTGCATAGAATATCCAAGCTTGCGGCTAAAATGTTCATAAAAATTTAGCTTTTTTGTTCAAATTCAAGAATTTTGTAGGATCGTCCCCTAAAAACAAGCGTGGCCAAGAACAAAATCGAGAATGGAGTCACCTTACATGCTTAATTTTCTTCTTATTCTTTTCAACGGCGTAAGGGCAGTCGAAAACCATATTTTTCTGACAAACTAGAGGTTTTTCTTCAATTATTCCTCTGAATGTGCCTGTGGCCCAAGATCTTGTGTAAACAAAATATAGAACTAAGGATTTTCTACATAAAATATTTAGTAAAATTTTTTCGTTTTGGAACAAAAAAATTGCATAAAATTTATTTGAAAAATACTATATAAATCGATGCCACGCCCACTAAGGGAGGTCTACCGACTTCTTTTTTCTTTTTTGTGTCTTAAAATCCTACGGAGACGATTAGATGCAAAAACAAACGCAATCGGAATGTCCATTTGGGCGATATACGGAAAACTGCCAAAATCCATGATGGCGGATGTTTTTTCAAGATGGTGGATTTTGCCCAACTCGGATTTTTAAGAACTTTTGGGATTTTGATAAGGATGGAAAATTGAAATGTCGAGGATCATGCCTCAACATTTCTACCAATTTTCAGCTTGTTATTTCAAATGTCCGTGTAAATGTCTAATTTTACTGGACCCCCCTCAATTCGCAGTTCGGAATCGGCAAAAAACTATAGATCCCTTTCATGTGTGTAAAAAACACCTGTAGCGTACACAGCATACATGATGGCTTTTTTGAGTTAAATGGGTTTTAGTTCTCAGTGCCAATTAAAGTGCGCATTAAGTTTCGTCGAAGACGACTCGTCAACATAAAATAAAGAATGCATCGTTGTATGTCGAACCATTATAGCACTATTATAATACCTAAGGTCTTCTGTATTACCCTTTATTCTTTCTCTTCCCCTAACAGAAACATGTTAGCTATGTAAAGCTATAGCTAGAATGTAAGCGGACGAAAATGTCGAAAGAAAAAACCGTGTGCGGTTCACCGGCAGTAAGGTTTGCAGGATTGTACCCTACCGGTGAGCCGCACACGGTTTTTTCTTTTGACATTTACGTCCTCTAGCTTTTCAACTCCACTCTACGGCTAAACGTCGGAATAGAGGGGCATGTACGACTTAGCTGTCATCATAATTCATATAATTTACTTAACAAGACGTGTTGGCAAAAAATAAAAAATAAAAAGATGGTTGGTTGGACCTGGAATTGAACCCAGGGCCTTCCAATCGTCGGTCATAGGTGCTACAATCTGCACCACAGCCCACTTCCATCTCGGGTGTCCAAAAAGCCTACATGTTCTCTCTGCATAAATAATGCACATAAACCAACAACATATACATTTCAAATTCATATTATTCTATTAATTGTTTCAAAGTGTTATATCAGAATCCTTTTTTTGAAATGTTCTCACCTAATTTCGATTACATTATTATTTATTGTGCTATCTGGCAACCCCCCAGAGCTAATATTTGAGTGAAAATCAGAACTTACGATGTGTCAAACCTGTAGTGTTATAAAAAAGGTGCTATAAAGGTCTATAGAGCCTGCGCTATAGCACCCAACACTGCAAACACCTATAGTCTTATAACAGCAGTTCTAGGAGCGTTTATAGTGCCAAGTTGAAAAAACTATTCGTGCTAGCACTTTAAGTTTTAAGTAATAAAAGTAATGTAAACGTTTCAATGAACAATTTCTTTTGCAATTAAGCGGCTCAGCAGTGGGACGATAACGAAACCTTACAAAACCAATAGTGTTCCTCGAGAACATTTTGAGGGTCTTATAAGTAAAAAATTCAAAAACTCATGCTTATGGTTGCAGAGTGTCTATTTGCTTATCGAAGTGTAAAAAAAAAATTCTTTTAGCTTTCACACCTTACATTTTGACAGCCTAAAACTACTTTTCCACTGGTAATCTTAGGAGGTCTAGCGAAAGACGGTTAACAGTAAATCTCAAAGTGGTTCCACCAGACTAATATAGGCTCAATTTGACATAAGCACTCTTTTTCAGTACAGTAGCGACGTCATTTTGCAGGAACAAAAATAAGATTTCTGTTGTAAACATCCCAATAGAAATCGTAATTCTGATAGATCTCGCTTACTTGAACTGTTTCAGTGTCTCTTCTCGATTCTCATGAGATTAAAAATGGTTCGTGAAAAGGTGAATGACATGATATAAGAGTTGGTTTATTTATAATCGCTTGCGGAGAGGATTTAAGTTTGTAGGGGGGTTATCTTCGTAATTTGTAGAGGATTTGATGAAGACTTACATTAATCCCAGATTAGTGTCCCGTGGAAACATGGTATAAGGTTATAGAGTGCTAGGTTCTGTGTAAGCAGTAATGGGTTCAAGTCCCAACCGGGTCAATCTGAAAGATTTTTTTTTTAAGAAAAGACTTGCGAACAAGGGGTTATGCAAAAGAAGCTTAAGCATATCACAAGCCGAAAAAAAATTAGAGGAAATGGAGAATCAGCGTTCCCGATGTTATTGCGTTTTTCGGAAACAAAAGCCGTTGTGCCAGTACGAAGCAGGCTGTATTCCTTTATGGAGGAAAGCTATAGGTTCGTTCGTTGAAGGCTTAGGGCGCTATATGGCACCAAAATGGCTATCTCCTCATTTCGCAGCTCTGTGTTCATTGAAGCGAAGACAACAACCCACTGTAATCGATGTGAGTGGGTTAGCCCAACCCACTAAATTCAGGGCTCTACCAATTTTAAGGTTCAGTCGCATGTTGGCTGTGCAATTGCAGTCGAAAGTTTTGCAGTGGAGTGCCGCCTTAAGCGTTTGATAAAAACTCGAATTTTCAGGGTTGCACTGAGTTTTTGATAAACAGGTGACTGAAAATTGCGAGGGCATATTTCAGGAATACTGGGACTGATTTATTGAATAAATTTTATGTTGTAATCAAACCCGGAAACTATTTGGTCTTTTGGATTGACCAATACACCACGAGTAACATTTGTCTTTTCTTTGGAGAATCTCGGAATAGGCCGTGCGACCGCGCCAAAAATGAAGGAATCGAACCCCCCGGCACGTATGCCTGAAAATATATAAGCACAAAATACGTGGTTGGAAAAGACAGATCCTGGGCTTACACCGAACTGTTGCGCAAGTGTTTTTTTTTATGTGGCTAGGCAATAAAGTTATAGTAGTAGCAGCATAACCCATGTTCGTATAAAAGAGACACCATATAGCAGGTATGAGTAGCTTCCCACCCAAAATACGATCACAAAGCCTCTCTTATCATATATGTAACCCAGACAGATTCCTTTTTAACTCCGTCATTTACCATTTGATCTGCCATAAATGATTCCCAGAAATGGTGACCGGCTAGCCGCTCAGGTAGTGGGCATCATTAACCATAACGAAGCGCCCCCAAAAGTTAAAAATAAAAACAATAACAAAAAAAATTCATTAATATTCACAAGATCACATTGTCTAGAAACTCGAGGGGAAACGACTAATTTCGAATTTGAATATCTACCAAATTAGCACATCTTTGAATTAATTAGGATTTATGTTAGGTCCCGTCATAAAACTCATCGCGCGGCATGGTGTGGCCGGGACCAAACCACCGACCTCCTCCGTCGAGGGGTCATGTTCAGAAAGGCGTTTCAAATCACATTTAATTCGAAGTGAAATTAATAACTTCATGTCGCGGTCGGACTCTGTGTGTGTTACGACCGAGAACTCCCGGTATCGAACATCTCGTGTGTCGTGTCATATATAACGTTTAATGAGGTGGCGGCGCGGCGGCAATATTTGACAATCGCAGGCGTTCTTTTCTCTTCTGGTTTATTTTTGTGTGATTCCTGGTAAAGAGTATGGAGAGCTCCAAAAATTTATGCCCCCCCATAAAGCGATTTCTGAATACACAATTAATTAAAATATCGGTTAGGGAAAGATGAGCCAAATGAAAACATTGCCGTGACTATAAATTGCTACTTAAGGAGTCATCGTCCATGTTTATAACTGTTGGATAAATAAAGTAAAAATTCAGCGATTAGATAAGATAAGAAGGGACCGTGTTGGGGTATTGTTTGCAGGTAAAAAAATGCGACTGTCATGTTTGACGCATGTCACTTTCGAGGTGATTTGAATTAATGCCGAGTGCTGAAGCGAGAGATCCTGTTGCGGCGGCTTGTTAGCTGATCTCGACGATAGCATTATGGGAAGTGATTATCGTTAGATATCGATACTTATGCGAAGGTGTTCAGAGTTTTGACATGAATGGGAAAATTTAAATAAACAACGAGTCGTTAATGAACCCGAACTGAGGTATAAATGAGTGGCGGGCGGCAAATGTGATCCTAATTAGTTCACACATTAATTCTATGCACGTGTGATCGTACAACATGAAGTAAAGTGTTTTATAGTCGTTTAAGGCAAATTACTATAGGAATTTAATTTAATACACTAAATGCGACCTTGGAATTTTAAGAAGATCACATTTAATAAAGTAGAAGATTTTTGACCTTTGTTGCTACAAGGATTTATCAGATCAGTATACACTGATACTGATCTGATAAATCCTTGTGCAATATCCACTGGGGATATTGCTTACAGCCAAAATTTATGAGAATCCACTAATTCCAATTTTAAGCTTAAATCATAAGAAAGGTTTATCTTATTTTTCGATCAAGTTTCTGAAGAATTTGTTTTTTAATTACGCTGCACATTCCAAGCAACTGGATCAATGAACTTGTTAGGGTTTGAAAAAAAAAAAATGATAAATCAAGGATCGTTTATGGCTCCGGTGCGGCGCGATGTCAACTTGTACTTAACATATTGAATGGTTAAAGTTAGATTTATAAAACAGTCCGTTTATAATAACACCACAAGTTGATAATACGTTTTTATTTTTTATTTATAATTAGCTCGCGATCAAGGGGATATGACTACCCTTAAGATGGGTAGCAGATCGCTAGTGGAAAGAATTTGAGGAGAGGATAAGAAAAGGTAGGAGAGAAAAGTAATTATTGATCCAACACGCAAATACTGATGCAGAGTAGCTATAAACGGTTCATGAAAACCCTGCACAGAAACACCAAAGCTTACCCCCGCAAGTGTTATGCCTTTACGGAGAAAAGCGATAATTAAACCAGCAGAGTATTTCTATCCCTTCGGATTCACCGAAAACCGATTCCTAGGGTTCGTCACATCAAGTCTAGGGATCTCTGCGCCTGAGAGCACATTGTCCCTAGGTTTGAACCGACAGAAAGAACGGCGACTAAAGTTCACTAGCCGAACTCAACTCATGCTTCAAGATGTCACTATCCCGATATCCGACGAATTTTTTATTTTTGGGAGTAATCCTTGCGATATAAGACATCTTTGGTCCAATCATGTTGAATCCAAGACCGAAAAAGCATTGTCCAATTTCTGGCAGTGAAGAGGCACTTGTGACAAGAGAGGGCTTATCTCCGAAAAGAGTCCTCTGCTGGATCTATAGGGCCATGATGGTCAGACTGTCACACGAATCGGAAGTTTGCTGCAACAGGCTTTCACGGGAATATGTTAAAGCCACTCCTGCCAAACTCCAAGGAACGGTTTGTTTTAGGCGTACAGGCGCCTTCTCTAACACGCGCTCTAGATGCTCTGATGCACCTCCCTTTGATATATGTGTTTGTTATGGGGTAACCGCTGAAAACGATATTCCGCTTAAAGAGTGGTGGGTAGCTTCTGGTACCACGCGCATTAGAATTGTAAAGAGCTTGTGCGGGAATCGTCCTTCGATTCCTGTCTTATGGACATGCCGTTATGCTTTTGCGACAAAATTAGCTCCACTTTCCTCAGGCAAAAGAATGGCTTGGATCAGACTCTGAGCCAGGGAAAAAATGCTCTCGGAAGAAAGAATATCCATGCATGGCTCCAAAATCGAACAGTGGTGAAAAGCGAGAACATTAGACTCAGCTTCACTTTTGGTAAATATGCTTGTGTCTTAAATCAAGAGATTTTTGCTATCCTAATGGCAATGCGCTAAATTTTAACTAACAGGGAAATCAGGGGAAAATGAAGGGAAATGAGATCTCTAATCAGTTTACTAGTCAAGGTTTAGGAGAGGTTTTCTCAGAACCCGAACCAGCGCTGGGGTGTGCCTGTATCTGTTATCACTTCTGCCATTTTTCTCGGTTTCTCATGAGCACAGTCCTCTTTGGCTTTTTTTTGTTTCTTACATCGTGTTTAGTAGTATCTCATGCAGTCTCTCAAAGATATGTGTAAGACGAAAAATTTATTATAAACAGCACCATTCACTCGTTTGCATGACTGAGAAAAATGCAAATAGACTAAACGACTACCCCGGACAAGAAGGTAAGGGGTTTCTTGTTCTATCTTCAGGAGAATTGACTGCAGTCTTCTTGTAGGCGTCCTTACGGGCCACTAAGCTCTGCGGACTTGAGTAAAACCACCATCTGCCCTGCCTGGGGAGAGGACGGGGAGAGGACGTCCTGCCTTTATCAGGTGACGGATCTTTGGAGCTGCGCCCTTCATCACTGAAACTTTGCCTCACCTTGCATGGTAGTACAACTATCAAGTAGTTGTCTCTGATTGCTCCATCGGAGAGTAGTCGCCTCAAAATAAAAAGGCACATCGCTCACGGGTAAGCAACTTGAGCGTTGTCAGGCATTTCATCGCGAGGGGGGACTGCGCTGCGTACAAGAGTATATTGGTTCCGCCCCTGTTTTCCAACTTTATGACTCCGTTTTCATTCAAGCAGCCCACATTTATTAGCCATAGGCCATAATGCATCGTTGACGTAGAAAATCTGGTCAACAGTTAATCTCTCCTTCTATTAAGGTCCACTTTTATATTTGGCATTAGATCCCTGCCAGGGCAGTTGTTGTTTTTGATGCCTAATTCGCTGCTAGTTGTAGCCGCTGTTTAAAAGCTAACCTCGCATCAATAACAAAGACGCCAAGGAACTTCACCTCTGCTTAAGAAACTATAACATGGTAACACTCGTCTGATGCTAGTGAGTACCAACTGCAGCTTTCTCTATTATACACGTAGATCCATGCTAACTTAGCAATGTTTTACCATTCCGATGGGTTCATTGCAGTCATGCTCTAGCTCTTCCAGAATTTTGGCAACTATAACGATGGCTATTAGCGAAGCCGATTATTTTCGGAGACCTGGGTATCCGGAGTTTGAGTACGTGGTTGTGTATAAGATTCCACAGTATCGGCCCTAGTATGTATCCTTAGGGAACGCCGCCTTGTTATGTTATATATTGGCTAATCCCATCCTCGATGTCATAGTTCAGTGTTGTCAAAGGTATTTGTTCTGTTTGTTTCTGTACTGTGTCAATACTGTAACGTCGTTGTGTAATCAAAAAATTATTTTTGACGTTCTGGGTCTAAAAGAAGCCGAGTCAACGCATACAACAGCGTGCAAATTCCTTTGTCACCCAGGTAAAAATCAAGACTGGTGACCCACATATGGTGCTAAGGTAACAGGATCCTTACTGCAATTTTAAAATTAATTTTGAAAAATTTCAACTCATCAATAAAACAAGTGAGTAAGTGCAAGAGTTCATTTGTGACAAACTTCTATATACCCGACCCCAAACCGTGTAACACCAAATCTTAAATTTATTTATCCCGAATTAATATATAATTTGTATAGGCCACGCCCCCAAAAGTGGGTCTGGGCTAAAAATTAAATTCAATTAGTTAATTGTTATTTCGTTAGATTCATCCCAAAATGCGTTAAAACCGAAAATTATATCGGAAAAAACAGGTTTTTCCTAAGAGCGCCCCCTAAAAGTGGGCGGAGCTCAAAACTTTGTATGGACCAAACTTTGCAAATAGCAATATCTCTAATATTTGACATCACATTTTTTTTCGATTTAGAGTCAACTTTCCGAGAAATCGGGTTTTTAAAGATCTTACATGTTAGAAGTGGGCGTGGTTGATATTGTGGGCGGTCCAATTTTTGTCTTGTGAAAGGTCTTGGGCCAATATTGCTCAGTACCAAAATTTAAGTTCCTATGACTTGTCTAACTTGCCCAAAAGACATTTTGAAAGAAAATGTGAAGTAGTGGTTGTCTCACATTGAAGCCAGTAGTGGGCGTGGCCGTTTCACACAGACAAATTTCACACTTTATCTGTGCAGCAGAAGATCCAAGCTGTGCACCAAGTTTCAGCTCTCTAGCTTGATTTTGAAGACCTTAAACCTTCACACATACAGACGGACGGACGGAAGGACGGACATGGCTTAGTCGTTTCACCTGTCAGTCTCGATCATATCTCTAAAAGGTCTTAAGGGTCTACGGTGATTATTTCACTGTGTTGCAAACTATGCATTAAAATTAATATACCCTCGGTCGGGTATAATGAAGAGTGTAAATAGCAAACTTCTTCAGCGGCAGTCAGTGACTGCTTAAAAGACATTTGTGGAGTGAAGCGGCTTAGTGTGGCGTCGAGTAGTGGGACAAGACATTTGTTACGTTTCGGGAGCATCTCGAAAACAGACCCAAAAAGGCACACCTACTGCTATTTTAATCTCGCCTTGAACTGCTTTTTCTATCTTCTTTTATTCTTCTTTTCTTTTAGAATTGAAGTTTAGTGGTACTTTTTTTTATACGGTAACCATACTAATGAAACTATAGAAAATAGTTCCCTTCTAGGAAATAATTGACCTCACCAACAAGTTGAAGCCTTCTCCTTCATAATGATAATTATTTGATTAGCTCATGAAATCGCGCTCGTTTTTCGCATTCCACTCCGCAATTGAATTCACTACCAGACATTATTAGTGCTAATAATAATAATTATTCAACTTTAGTAGTCCAGAATAGAAGGTGGTTCCCCTAGTAACAAGAAAAAAACCTACTAGTCTCGTGTTACGCAATGGACATACGAGTCCTTATCGTTGCTTTTTACTGGTGCTGCATGCTGCTGGGAGTATTGCACTTCACCTACAACCAACGCAGCAGGCGCGTTAAGCTTTCCAAAACTCTGCAAGTGATTTCGAAACTATGGTACTCACTCATCGCTGTTATCAGTGGTTACCTTTCGTGCTTGTTATTCCTAAAAGGAGGTTATTGGCTGGTGAGCACAAGAGTTTCGAATGACTTCCTTGCAAAGTCTTTTCTCGCCCAGGACGAGTTAATTGAATACATGGACTACACGCTCAAATACATTGGGATTTTCATAAATGTTTTCATTTTCTTGAAGCACCATCACCTTACTCAACTAGCAACCAACAACCTTTTAGCCATCTTCAATCATGTTAGGCTCAAAGGGGAAACCACGATTCTTGTGCACTCGCATCTACAGTATCTGGTTTTTATAAAACTTCTTTTTGGCACATATCGATTCGTTCGCTTCACGCTAAAGAATCTCTATTACCTTATGGAGCTGAACGATATCACATCGATATTTGGCGAGTATTTGCGACAGGTGTATTCATGGAGTCATCTATTTGCGTACCTGGCCCTTATAAGCTTTTATGTAAATGCTAATAAATTTTTCGAGTGCTTCGCCATCAGGGACCATTGCTTAAAACGCTACGAACGTATACAAAATATAGTCAAGATTTCTTATCAAATTCATCGCACCAAGAAGATTATCGAAAGGATCTACTCACCGTTTCTCGTACTCTTGTACCTTGGGCTTTTTAACGACATTATCAACTTGTTTAGCATCCTGAAGGAAGTCTTGTACAAGGACTACATAGTTGGTCATGCTGAGTCAAAAATGACAAAGGTTACCTCATTACTACTGGGCTTGCCAGATGGAATGTCGTCGACTTTTGAAATTTATATGATCGGATGTATATCGGACGCTCTGGAAGGTGCTGAGAAACTCCTCGAAAACAAAATAGTTCTCTTCGAAACCCGTCATACGTCCTCTAAGAAGCCTATCGAGAAAGATGTAAGCTATTTACGGTAGCAGGTTTTTTTAAGAATTAAAATTTTTTGTCTTATTTCAGATGGAAATGCTTCTTATTTACGCTAAGGTACACGAGCTCAGCATTTCGGCATACCGAATGTTTAAAATTAATCAAGGTTTTGCATTTGATTGCCTACTCAACGTTGTTGTTTTAAATGTAATTTTTTGTTTGCATTACTTTGCACAAGAAAGTGTTTATTCAAAGGCAGTCGGCTTTGGCTTGACTTCAAACTACACAAAGTTTGCCATAAATGTCGGGTATCATGTGTAGATTTGTTAATATTTCCGTGAAAAAAAAAAGATCTCCAACAATTATTGTCTTGCACGGAAACCATAATAAGTTTCTAAGAAATGAAAATTAATAAATTTATCGCCGTTTCGTTGCTAGCTAAGAGATTCTTATAATGTATATTTCGAGCCTATAAGCGTTTACGTGTTTACGGTAGGAAAAGCTTCAATGACTATAACCTTAAAGCCTGCAAGGGGACTTCATAAATTAACTTACGTAAGGGGAGTAAAGAACCGGTGCGCGCGGGTGAACCTAAGTAAGTTTTGCCGGCCGAGGTACTGGATGCCATGGACAAAATACCACCAGGGGAACTTCCAAAAGGCAACGCCAAATCGAATTAAAATTGCCCGTTATAACTTTGCCAACCTTTTCGGGTGGTTATAAGTCCTGGAGGTCGTTTCACGACATGTTTGTGTCCTTGGTGCGCACCAGCAAAGCTCTTTCGGAGATCCAAAAGATGCACTTCCTAAAATGCAACATAGGCGGAGAGGCAGAAAGGCTCCTTTAACATCTAGCCATCGATAAAGGCAACTATGAACGTGCTTGGGAGATTCTAACGGAGCGTTACGACAACAAGAGGGTGCTTGTTAACACTCAGTTAAAGCTTTTGTTTGGCCAGTCTCCTATGAGTAGCGCATCAGCTAACAGTGTCAAACGTATTTTAGATACAAGTCAAGAGGTCATTCATTGTCTAAAAAACTTGGATATACCTGTTCAGCTTTGCGATGCGATTATGATTTTTGTTATCCTGCAAAAGTTGTGCCACACGACGCAACAGCTGTGGGAAGAGAGGCTGGTAGTAGTAAAGAGTTGCCAAGCGTAAAAGAGTTCTTTGAATTTTTGCAATGTCGCTTCAGGACGTGAGAAGCTGTGGAACAGCAGGTTACAACAAAGGTAGGCAACAAACCAAAACCAACGCAAGTTTTCCATTCGCGTCAGGTGCAGAAGTGGCAGCTGAGCTACAAAATCTGTAAGAAAGGCGCCCATGCGGTAAGAGATTGCAGGAGGTTTTAAGAGATGGAAAAAGGTCAACGCAAACAAACAGTTTTCATAATCAAAGTATGCGAAAATTGCTAAGCATACAGCCATCTCAAAAACAAGTGTCCAAGCTCTAAGTGTTGCTACCATTGCAATCAAAGACACAATTCTTTGTTACATCCGCTTCCCAACAGTAAGATCCCAAGTGGGTCACAACGGAATGGCGAATTTAATGCCAATGCACCACAATTCATCCCGTACGACCCATACGTGCCCTCAACACAACATCAATCTGCGAGCAATAACTACTTCGTTCAGAGAAATTCTCAACCTAGTGCAGGAGGCCAGACACAATCCTACAACCCTAATCAACCAGAAGCTCAAATTGGAGATGACATTCCACCTACGAGCAGGCGTTTTAGAGCTCACCATGCCATTACCAATTCTCAGGTGTTGTTATCTACTGCTCTAGTCAAAGTGAGAGCAGCTAATGGCAACTATTTGACCTTGAGAGCGTTGGTCGATACTGGGTCCGAGGCATCGTTTATCACGGAGGCAACAGTACAACGGTTTAACCTAAAATCTAGGTGGGCTTTAAGTGTGATTTGTGGGCTGGGGGAGATCAGCATTAAAACATCAAACAAGATCGTTTATCTTGAAATCGCATCACTTACCACAAATTTCGCAGGTAGAATGCGAGCAATCGTGCTTAAATCACTGGACTGGGCTCCTTCTGGCCCAACCGATTAATATTGCAAATTGGGCGCACCTGATGGGTTTGCCACTGGCAGATCCAACTTCCAACATGCCGGCAAAAGTTGAGTTTTTATTGGGCAGCGACGTTTACGCTGACATCGTCGTTGGAGATATTATCCGGAGCAGTGAAGGTTTAGGGCCAGTTGCACAAAAAACCGTACTGGGGTGGCTGGTTCTGGGTAAGGTTCCTTCGACAAAACCAACCGTATGCCGAACTTTTTTCAACCAAGTCGATCTCAACACGACGATGCTGAGGAAGATAAGAAATGTGAGGATCATTTCAAGCAACACAATAAACGTTTACCTGATGGTCGTTACGAAGTTCGTCTGCCGTTTAAAGGCGGAGAATACCCGTGTATGGGCCCAACACAGCATGGTGCTAGGCGACACCTTCTTCAATTGGAGAATAGGCTCGCAGTCCAGCCAAAACAGTATAAGGAGTATGCTAAAAGCATGGCCGAAAACCGGAACTTGGACATATGACTCCAGTGAAGGAATCCAACCCTTTCTTAAAATCAAATTTTAATTTTTTCATTCCACATCACATCATTCCACATCACGCCGTCATTAAGAAATCCAGTTGTCTTGGACGCAACTTTCAAACCATTTTTTGACTCTTCCTTAAATGACAAGTTAACGATTGGAGCCAAACTCCAAACAAATGTCATGGATATTATACTCAGGTGGCGGAGGTATAAATTTACTTTTACAGGTGACGTGGAAAAGATGTACCGGAAAATTCGAGTCAACACAGCTGGTGCAAACTACCAGCTAATTTTTGGCACGGCATCAGCGCCGTATCTCGCTATCCGTGTTCTTTTGAAACTAGCAGACGATGAAGCATAAAACTTTCCTTTGGCTACTACGGTGATACGGGAAGAAACCTACGTTGATGATGTCATCAGTGGCGCGGATACGATAGAGGAAGCCCACAGAAACTTCAAGATGTGAGGGAGCTTTTGGCAACTGCTGGCTTTCATTGCAACTCTACTCTACCCTTTGATAGAATACACCCGAATTTGCTAGCATCAACACACATTTTGTAAGCACTTTGGTCGGCTCAACTGCAGATTCTATTTTCAGTTCCTGTAGGCGGTTGCTTGCGGTTAGCAGAGGGTATTTTATAAAGGGTGTTTCCCCTTTTCTTGGTAAAAATTTCTTCAAATACGGAAGAATAGAAATAAGGGATTGGAGAGTACTCGACAAACCGTCGATGTCGGACCATATGCTGCAAGGTGAACCTTCATCTCAGAACGATTAGTTTTCAAAGATATTTCAGAAAAACTGATTGGGCCAGCTCATATAATAGAGCTGGTCAATATGCACCTAGATATTCGCAACTGGTCTACTTGGATGGTTCTCATGACTTAGATAGGGCTGTAGGAAATCTTAGTAAGCAACTAACATATGGGCTTTCCAGAAGGTGTTTCCGATCGAAACTCAAAAAAGAGCCCACCCAAAACGGTGGTAAAGGCTTAAGAGGAGAGAGGTGAAAAAACTGAACGATAAGCTGAAAGTTTTTTAAACTCACAGTACAAGGAATGACTATAGCTATAGCGACAAAATAATTAAAGTACTAAGTTAGAAAGGCAAAAAGGGCTTCATGGCAAAAATACCGCAAATCTATCACGGTAACAGACGAGCTTTTGTGGCTACAAAACAAGCTTTAAAACCAGTGAGTAAGTGCTGCGTGTACGCAGAAGTTACAGTCCGTAAAAGCGATGGACTACCCCATCCTATCCCACATTGTAAAATGCTGATATTATTGTTATCTTTTTACAATTTATAAGTAGTGAAAACTTCGAAAAGGGGCGTGGTCCAACCGCGTCTTATTACAAGCTACTAATATTAACATAGACATTTCCAAGTTACGTTTAAATTTAAGTCAAAATGCAATTTTTTGGTTCAAATTCAATATTTTTAAAAAATCTACCCCTAAAAGGAGGCGTGGTAAAAATTTTGTTAAAACGGAAACTGGAATCTTTCCAGTCTCGTTTACCTTACCTGCTAGTATTTTTTTTTATTCTTTCATAAAGTAGGCTTAAGGCCAGCCTAAATTACATTTTTCTGGAAATTTTAAGATTTTTCTTTAATTCTGGGTCCAAATGTAGGCGTGGCCGAAAGTCTTGTATGAATATAAATGAAGTAAGATTTTTTCAATTTGGAACAAAAATATTGAATAAAATGCGTTTGGGAATTACCTTTAAAATTGATGCCACGCCTACTAGAAGAGGTAAAGCGATGAAATTTTAATAAACAGAAGATAATAAATACCAAATTTCTGGCTTTTCTGGTTGCAATTGTGGTGTGCGATTGTGGTGTGAGTGGATTTCAAAATTCTTTACACTTGCGCTGCTTCGGATAATGATGAACTTATGCACCAAATTTCAGCATCCTTTCTTAAAATTGAAGGCCTACAAAAACATGTGACATGCAGACAGACTGATGGACGGTTGGACATGGCTTATTCGATTCAGAATTCGGTCCTGATCATATGTCCCTAAGGTCTTGGGGGCCTCCCATTATTATAAGAGGTTCTGGAACCATTATCAGATGCAAATATATCTTTCTCCCAAGGGGATAAGGTTCTTGTTGATTGGGAAAGACTACAGGGGCCAGACCAATCCTTTAAGCCGTTCAAATCCTCCGGTTCATATTGCATTCTTGCGATCACGCTAAAGAACGTACTGGAGACAGCAATCCAAACTCAGAATTCTCAGACACTGAGAAAAGATTAGGATAAAGTTCTTTTGCTTGAAAGGAAGTAAAGGTGACACATATACCAAAAGTTGGCAAACAGGGGTACATATAGCAGAAAAAGATTTAAGACGCATAAAGCTGTTATCCTTATGCTTAAAACGACTGTTAAAACATTAGGAACAGATGCAGTGCGGGCCCTTTTTTTTAGCGTTCTTAGAAGACGCTATCATCAACAGGACATTTTAAATTGAGTTTGCAACATGCTTGCGAATAGAAGATAAACTACTGTTTCATCGGGCAAAAGCTCAGTTAGAATGTTTGTTAATATGGGAACACCTCAAGGTTGAGCTTTATAGCCTAGCCACAGCTGTCAATGATGGCTTTCAACAATGTTTTAAAGAAATTAAGTTCCTTGGGCATAACAGTGTTATGGCATACGTGACGTGGTCATAATACTGCAGGAAAAGTACTTAAATATCAAAACGATGAAGGGATGCATAGAGGCCCTGAAAATGATCAGCACTGCACGAAAGCCGAACTGGTTACTTTTCCAGATAGTACAAGTTATTGAAATTTAAACTCTCATATTTAAACGGAGAGGAATCTCTTTCGGATAGCACAAAGTATCTGGGTGTAAAGTGAAGAAAGAAGGCATGTAATGCTTTTTGTTCACTGTTTGTTTATTGTATTGGTAAGGTTCATACGGTGCCTTGGTTTGGTAACGGTGGAAAGCAACAAACAAGAAACAGTTTATGCAGAACTATCAGCTGTTCAAGAAACAGCTTAGCCCTGACAGGTACGCTTCGTTAGCCTCTACGGAACACCATACTCCCCCCAACTTCGCTTGAGCTGTGGCAATTACTTGCGGGCAATAGTGTGTAAGGGCTCCCTTATTTTGCTCAAGTCAAGAGCAGCAGCTATATGGATACGGAACGGTCCTGACGGAGCTACTGCCAGGATCTCCAACTCTAACACAATTTCCACTTTTGGCCGACTTCGACACGCACCATATAGTATTTTGATATCCTACGCAGGGTAGGTATATTAATTTTAATGCATTATTTCTAATATAGTGATATAATGCGACCGTAGACTCGTTAGACCCTTGAGATATGATCGAGACCGAGAGGAGAGTTGATTAAGCCATGTCCGTCCGTCGGTGTAGCTTCTAAGTCCTTAGAATTGAGGTAGAAATATACAACTCAGCACACAGTTTCTTTCGTATGATGCACAGACATAGTGATAAAATTGGTCAATTCCGCCAAAGGCCACGCCCGCCAATGGCTTGAACGTAAGACAACCTCAAATTGCAGACTATGCTAAGGCCACGTTTTGAACAAGTTTTACAAGGTAGAAAATTATGAAATAGGGGATGTAGCAATTGGAAGAAATGGCTTCACACGAAGGAACCTTTGAAAATTGAATTGCCCTCTTCTGATATCTCTGAAAATTCGTGCTTAATCGCTAAAAAGTATTTGACACATATTAACGATATTGGTTTTATCAAAGTTGTAACCCCTAAAATAAAGCTTCGTTTTCTTTTAGGGGTGGTTAGAAAGAATTGACGTAATTTCCGCTTCATTATATTTTGCGGCAAAAATAAAAATTTCGAGTACCTAATGGACAGTAGCATTTCTAATGGACAGCTTGTTGGGAACGCGCTGATCGGATCTCAGAATATACCGCCAGGCTACCCGGTTTCGGATCACTTCATCACTGAGTCCAATTATATGCTGTTTTCATTGTATTTGTGCGATCCATGAATAGGTTTAGTTCGGGTCGGGATCCATTTTCCGGGGCTGCTGGTCCCCAATTGGGCGCCACCCCAGGAGGCGGATAGGGGGAATGCTCACCAGATATGGTGGGTATGGTATGGTGGTAAGGAAAATATCCGGGCGGACTAAAACCAGCAATAAACGAAAAATCCAGAAGCGTCTGTCTCAAAATGAGCGGCTTCTTGGTCCGCGTTTATTATTCAGGTTAGGGTCGGCTGAATACAAAACCTTTTTCTCTTCCAATATGCAAATAAAATGGACAACAATTAGATGCATGCCAGATGTTTTTAAGAAATATTCTGCTGGTTATACTATTGCTATTCTCCGCAAGGGCATAACACTTGCGGGGGTAAGCTTTGGCTTTTCTGTGCTGAGGTTTCATGTTTGGCTCATCAGCACTTGTGTTGGATCGAGAATTACTTTCTTCTACTATCTTTTCTATTCCCAAATTCTTTCCGCTCGCGATGTACCACGCATTTTAAGGGTAGTCATAACCTCTTGTTCACGAGTATATTATAAATTAAAAAAAAATCTTCCTGGGGATGGGTTCTTTTACGTGGATGCTTTGTCGGATCTTCTTACTTCTTATTCCATCCAACTTTTGCTACCCCTGCTGTCATGCAAAGCATCGTCATCTCAGCTGCACTCGCTGCAGGTGATACATATAAATTCTCGCTTAGTATATTTTTAAATAGGTAGAAGACCCATATTAATGCTATTAATGTTTTTCGAAAATACTTTCCCTCATGCGAAATTTTCCGAAAAATATTTGTTTTCAATCGTAATATTCTCAATATCAAAATGTTCCTATCTAAACTGCATGAGTTTCCCTTATAAATTCGAATTAATTTCACCAATTTTCTCTCCTCCCATTTCCATAGAATGAGACAACTCTTACCTTCCGTTTAAACTATCCACAGTCCATAGATATTTTTAGTCGAACAGCATCATTTGACAGACAATCGTGGCAGTCGTTGTCGACGCTGCGACGCACATAAGACACTTGGTGACAATCGGTCTATTTTGAAACTTTGCGTTGGCCCCTCAGTGGTGGCGACTTGCAAAACGAATGTGTGCTTCTTCCGCAAATTGTCGTGGTGCAAAACATGGGGTTTTTCCCGCCTCCACCAAAAGCATTTTCCGATTACTCATCGCAAATTGCCTGAGAAATCCAACACAACTTGCGAAGGGTGGCCAGCTGGATTCTACATGACACAATCCGATATGGGGCTCCCTCCCTCGCACGTGTGTATATGCATATTTTCTTTGTGATCACCTGAATGCACAATTAATGCCAAAGACGTTGATGACACGGTGGGAAAACAAGCGTAAAGAGTCAGGTTGTTACGAGTATATACTAAGAAATTCATGCATGAAGCCTTAGATGGTCGCGGAGTGTCCATACAAACGATAATTTAAGTCCGCAAGTCCAAAGTTTCTGTGTCGGTAAATGAGAAGAAGGAGTAGACTAGATAGGTATAGGGAGGGACCTACCTACATGCATCTTACCGATATAGTATAAAGTGATGTCAGTAACCTGACGATTTGATGGTGGAAAGTGATATGCGTGGTCATATCAGTTATCCCAATGGAAGAAGGCTCACGCACCACAATCAGCCGCAGCCACCTGCTTCGACTGGACTATATCTGAAGGCGCGGTGCGCCACTTTGAAAGTCGATCTAAGGCTGAGCTTACGGTTCTATTATGATTTCAATTTGTTTGATGGCACATTGTCACATTAGCCTACCCTAAGGAGGGTGTTCTTGTAGAGCTCAAAAGTAGGGCTCTGTCAAATGCTCTTTATTCCGACCACTGCCAACTGATATAGCTTCTGATGTTTGTTCGTATATATGTAGGTACGCGGACATATATTGGACCGGGTGCACATGGAAAACAATGCCAACGAGGCGACATCAAAGGAAAAGGGCAAACTTTGGTTTGTCGGCAGCCGACAAGGCTACTGTACACTTTGATGTCGCCGAAATGCAGTGTGCTGGGGCACAAGTGCCTTACCCGGTGCAGCAGTTACCTACTATTATACAGAGTGCGGAGAGTCCGATTCCCGACCTGGGGTTACAACCTGTCGATGTTTTGCTGATTTAACTGTTTATATTTGAGCAAGGGTATTCACCGGGGAGTGTATTGCTTCCTGGATGTATACACTGGCCATTCGATTACGTTGCTCTTCGGGAAGGATGGGATCCTTTTGGTCGGCATTTCCCCTGTTGTGGGTTAGACAAACGGATAATATTCAATTACCCGGACATGGATTTAGTTTGTTCTTTGATGTGGTGGAGTAAGTTAATACGATTTGCTAGAAGTAGGGTAACGCCATCCTCTGTGACTCATTCTTTTGTTGACATGATGACCTCCTTGCGGGGCGGAAGTCGTCGGAGCACAATCGAAGCTGTTGTTTTATTTAAACGATTAACGCAGCGATGACTAATCGAATGTTTTTCTTGCACAAAGGATGTGATTTTATTAAGCTTACAAATATTTTTTCGCAAAGTTGACAAAATTAAGCATTGGCATCAGCTGTCAGCCAGTACTGCACAAAGGATATTAAAATAAAATTGATTGAGAATGAAAGTAAGTTTTTTTCAGTGCTCTGAAAATCACAGTCCCATACTTCTGACGAGATTAGGGGAGAAAACAGTCCTACAGAGGAAGAAGTCACTGCCCAAATTAAGTTGTTAAAAGTTGGCAAGTCTGCGGAACTAGCTAAAATCCAACTAGAAATGCTTAAGGCAATAGGCGAAGAAGGCTTTTAATGGCTATAATACGTATCATCAAAGTAGCCTTGCTAAGAAGAACTCTTGCTGCAGCTGTTAACTCTTAAGATTATTCTTGAGAAGGCCTGGGAATATGCCAATAACCGGTCTACACGTGTTTTGTTGATTAGGCATAAGCTTATGATGGGGTCTCTCAGAATAAATTCTGGAGAATTTTTCAGGACTGTGCTTGCAGGAGCTGTATGCGGATAAATGAAGTCAAATTCAGTCATTTTAATGTGTGCTTTGGACTTTGCCAGGGCTGTTTATCTCATCTCCTTTTCATAGCATATATTGACTGGATGGAGAAGCGCAGCCTTGGCGAGAAGTGGTTTGAAACGGCTGGCGTCAGGATAGGTCATTTTCTCTTCGCTTTACCCTTGCATCGTCCAAGGAACAACTTCAGCGAGCACTAAATGGGTTTGCGACAGTCTGTTGTGGTGCTGGAATTGAGGCGAACGTGAGCAAATCACAAGTGATAATTGCTACCTGAACTGCTGTGCAGTGTGCAAAGATCTGAGTTTTCAATCCAGCACCCGTTCAGTCCGTTCAATACTCGTTTGTACTACTCTTCTAGACAGGTCCTGCGTCAACCCCCTGGCTAAAAAACAGGTGGTGCGATCACGTAAAAAACGTCTCCAAGACGCCTTGGGTGTCTTTTGAGTTTATGGCGGAGGATTGGGAACGATCGTAGGGTACCGATATTAAGCGATATTAAGCCGCCCTCGCACCGCGACGTTTTAAAAGGATAAGCGGCCAAAGAAAATGATGATGATGATAAACTGCGATGGCTATGTGAATGGTAAATTACCCTTCCTCCGAGAATCAGCTTGTTCAGTCATTGATTTTCTTTTCTTATTTGGATCTTGAGTGCTTCTTTACGATGATAGCCTCAAAAACGTTTTCGGATCATATGCCACTGGAGCGTTTTTTCAAAATAGGGTTTCGCTCTCAACTCCATGGCTTTCCGTGTTTTCAAAACTTTCTTAGAGAGCTGGCATTGAACGGGGCATTATAAACTGGGTTTGTATAAACTCGATTGGGTAAAGCTCGATTAGAATGCCTGTAACCAGGGGAACACCTCAGGGTGGAGTATTATCTCCACTTTTGTGGGTTCTGGTTATCAACAACATTCTAAAGAAGTTAAGTGCTATGGGTATCAGCGCCACGGCATACGCAGATGACGTGGTGGTAATAGTGCATGGAAAGTACTTAAATATCTTAGGTGAAATCATGGAGGGTGCTCTGGGGACGATCAGCATCTGGACAAAAAGCTGTGGTCCCAGTGGCAACCCTTCAAAAACGGAACTATTTCTTTTTACCAGGAAGTACAAGATACCGCAATTCAAACTCCCCAAGTTAAATGGAGTACTGTAATCCTGGACAAAAAACTGAATTGGAATCTTAACGTAGGGAAAGAATCAAAAAGGCATATAATGCGCTATTTATTTGCAAGAGAACGGTGGTAAAAACTTGGGGTTTAAAACCTGCCATGGTCCACTGGTTGTATACTGTGGTTGTAAGACTCATACTTACTTACGGTGCCTTTGTCTGGTGGAAAGCAGCAAACAGCAAAACATTTTATGGAAAATTATCCGCGCTTTAAAGGGCTTGCATAGCCATCACAGGTGCGCTCTGTACTACATCTACGGAAGCTCTGAATACTATGCTACACCTAACACCGCTTGATCTACAGATAAAAAAACTTGCAGGCAATAGTGCGGTACGGCTCACAAGCTTAAATTATTTCAAGAGCAGCAGCTACGGACACGGCTCGATCCTGTCGGAGCAAGGCAATTCGACTCTTACGGATGAAATTCTTCCCTGGTCGACTTTGACACACCGCATAAAGTCATTTATCCAGCAAGGGAGGACTGGGAAAATAATGCAATTGTCAGATCTAAAGAAATTGCATTTTATACAGATGGTTCGAAAACAGGGGAATTAAAAGTATCCTTAAAACTACCGGATGCATGCAGTGTCTTCCATCCATGAGTTCGATATCCGGCAGAGATATCATCATTTACATCGATAGCCAGGCTACGCTCAAGGCAATAGAATCGCTTAAAGCATTGTGCAGTCAGAACCGGGTGAGACTGTGCTGGGTGCCAGGACACTCCGGTATAGAGGGAAACGAACAAGCTGATGAGCTTGCAAGAAGAGGAGGCATCCTTGGCAATAGTGAGGTTTCTAATATCAAACCACCCTTCTGCGTATTAAGAGGCACTACTAAGGAGAAAACTAAAACGACGGCCAACCAAAGGTGGTCAAGTCTGACTGGACACAGGGTATCTAGGGCTCTCTGGCCACGGCTAGACGAAAAGGGATCGAAGGGACTATTAAAACTCTCTGGCCACTGCTAGACGAAAAGGGATCGAAGGGACTATTAAAACTGAGCAGGGACAAGCTAAGGGCTTTAATAGGAATTCTGACGGGACACTGGCTCCTGCGGAAACACGTATCGAGGCTCAGGCTTTCTGACACGGATATTTATCGCTTCTGCAGTGATCTACAGGCGATTGAGAATATAGCACACATACTGTGCGAATATGATGCGATTTCGCGCATGCGCAGGAAATTTTTAGGGTTAATATATATTTAATATTTATATTAATATAATATTTCTTCGAAAATTTAGAAGAAGTAGACGGCACAAACTTGGCTGTTTCACGAGGGAAAATGTTTTGGGTTGTTTTTGCCTTTTGAATGTTAAGTTCAACTGGTTCCCCAGGGATCACGATGGGCCCGTTTTGGTGCCTTGTATCTTTGTGATCGTTTTCAACACACCCCTGTTTAACCTAACCTAACCTAACCTAGAGGGACGCGATCGTCCAGTAGAATCTTAATCTTGAGCTAGCTTGTTGACGCGATGCGTAATTACCTCCCAGGATTTATGTTCGGAATCGCCCTATTACGAAGAGCTGCGCCTCGAGTCGTTCCAAGAAACATCAGCACAAGAGCTCTGTAGCAAACGTGGTCTGCGTTACGGATAGGAATACATCCTTTCAAATCTAAAGTTAGGCTAGGTGGCTGTCGCCTTTCTGCAGGAACCCACATAAATCAAAGTAGATCCATTTTGATACCACTTTTGAAGGCCTGAGTCCTTAATGATGTAACACTTTAAGCCTGTTCCCAACGTTACCATTCGATGCTTTATTGGGTTATGGACTTACCTTAAAAGGGTGATGAAGGTGGAGGGTAACCGTTTCGGTGCAAACCACTGTAAGAAGAGTTGTGGGGATTTGTTAAGGGACTTTCTTATGGAGTAGGTTTCTGTGACTGTTCGACCACAGATAGCAATTTGCTTTGAGGATTGGGGGCTGAGAGTTTGCTATGAATTGAAAGGAAAAACTCGAGGTCTTAAGGTGGCGCTATAGTCCGGGGTGGACATGATGGCCTAAGCCAACAAGCTTCGCCAGCCAGCTCTGTCTCTAGCTAACCGTCTCCAGTTTCGTACGCGAAGTTGGCTGAGGTCACCTTCCACTTGCATGTGCCACATGAGTTTCGGTGCTCCTCTACTGCGCCGTCCCTGCGGAGTGGATTCGAAGATTTTCCAGACCGTAACGTTGGTGTTCAGGGGTTCATACCATTTTCGGTATGAAATCATGTCAATAGCGTAGTGGTAAGTCAGTTAGGAGCAAGTTCAACTGGCTCGGTATAAGTCTGTACCTATTGCCCCTCAAGTAGAAGAAGTGCAGGGGATCTGATTTCGGTATGATGAACCCTTGCCGGGGGGGGATTCTTAGGCAAGACGCAGATGCAGTGTAACCGGTTTTCGTTGTAAACCGAATTAGGCAACTCGAGTCAGAATTACCCCTGGAGGAATGGGGGGAGTTAACAGGTGTAGGGGGGAGTTAACAGGTGTTCTTATAAGACCGGAGGGGTGAGGGCAAACGAAGCAGTATGAGCCGGTACCAGCCCAGTAAACTGTAAGGGAAGACCTTGATGGGGCTTGGTGGGAGGTGAGGGAATGATGAGGGGTGGTGTTCTACTATAGACTTCTAAAGTTACTTACTTACTTAAGGTGGCGCTACAGTCCGGGGTGGACCTGGGCCTCAGCCAACAAGCTTCGCCAGCCAGCTTGTCTCTAGCTAGCCGTCTCCAGTTTCGCACGCGAAGTTGGCTGAGGTCCCCTTCCACTTGCGTGCGCCACCTGAGTCTCGGTGCTCCTCTACCGCGTCGTCCCTGCGGGGGCGTTGGTGTCCATCCGCTCTAGATGACCCAGCCATCGTAGACGTTTATTTTGACTCTTTTGGCTAGGTCGGTATCGCTGTACAGCCCGTACAGTTCGATGTTATATCTCCTCCTCCACTCTCCGTCTATGCAGACGGGACCGTAAATCGTCCGAAGAATTTTCCTCTCGAAGCAGCCTAAAGTGTTTTCATCCGCCTTTGACAGGGTCCATGCTTCTGCACCGTAAGGCAGGACTGGGATGATGAGGGTCTTATACATGGACACTTTAGTTGCTCGAGAGGGGGCTTTGCTGCCTTCTTAGCCCAAAGAAACAGCGATTGGCAAGAGTTATCCTCCGTTTGATTTCAGCGCTGGTGTCATTGTCTGAATTGATAGCGGAACCCAGGTAGACAAAGTCCCTAACTACCTCAAAGTTATAGCTGTCGATGGTGATGTTTTGTCCAAACCAAGTATAAACCAAGTATATGCTGTCATCAAGAAAAGACACCCAACACCGACGTCTTGGACAAAACATCACCATCGACTTCTAAAGTTAGTCCGTCGATTAAATTCAATGCTGTTTAAAATTGTGTATGCCACGGAAAACGAATTTTTTAAAAGCTTTTGCCGATCAAAAAAGCTGACTTTGACCTTAAAATTATGGAAACCTAAAAAAAAACGCAAGGTCGTCAGCAGACTTTTGAAGAGCAGACAAGATAGTTAACGGAAGTAAAAAATCCATTTTGCATGTATTCCAGCCGAGAGGCTTAGAAACGCTTTCAGACAACTTCAATGCTAAGCAAATCTTCCCTGCTTTCCGTTATGCTGCCACACAGCCATTGGTTGAGTTCCTAGAAGCAAAGCTATCTCAGGGCGAAATCCTAACAAAGACAGGAACCCATTCGAGCTATGTTCAAAAACTCATCTACTGAATTCTTAAATCCGCTCTTTCAGCGAAGTTTAATCCAGGATCCAGGATCCTTCGACAAACCATAATCTATCCACAGCACAAGAAGGGAGACCTAGAAGACCCAGCCAACTACAGGGGAATTTTGTTCTTTAACACTTCGACAAAACTCTTCGCTTGGGTCTTTCTTTCCAGAAGACTGACATCTTGCAAAGAAAAGAAAAATGTGCTCCCCGAGTTTTAGGCTGGCTTAAAGCGGAGGTGATTGACCAGATATTCGCAAATTTAGCTACGATCTATAAAAAACTTTAAAACTTTTTTGTCGATTTTTGGGCAGCGTTCGATGCTTATGGATCATGAGACCCTTTTTTACAAGCTTCTTCAGGCTGGTCTCTCTACCAAGGTCATAAAAGTTTTGAAATCCATGTATAACAACAACGCCGTCTATGTAAACGAAGGGAAAGAGTAGAGATACTTCTCTTCCTTGCCGTGTCTTATCCTAGAGTTCCGTGTGTAGCACTTCGGTACTGCTACTGCTACACTCTAAAAAAACATTAAGAATACTTACGGAGGTTTCCTCCGATGACACTTAGATGTTAATGGAACAAAACCTCTTCCTAGAATAGTCCTATATTATCCACTCAATTCAATTGAGTGACTCTAAAGTGCTGAACACACTTAAATTGCTCCAGTCTCTTAGAGTTCGGTCATTCTTTTTAACCCCAAACAAATCATTCGATTTACTTTTCCCCAGAAAGTAGCCTCCTTTGGGCCACCCGCAGAGGCGACATCGCCAAACCACAATGCCAATAAAATTCAATAATTTTGATAAACAATCGCAATCAATATTGTAGGCTGCGATGCGGGCCATAACCCACTTATACACTGTTCTGGTTGCACAGTTCCTTCGAATTCAGATCCAGCTTGAGCACTCAACAGTTATTTCAATGTGGATGATGTCGAGCCAAAAATATGAGAATGAGAAACATTGTAGGCACATCCGACATGCAACAGCGTCAGCGTTTATCGTCTTCATCGCCCGGTCGTCGGTCGTCATCGTCGTCGAAAACTATTAAAATGATTTATGCCCGAGAAGCCTAGAGCGGGCGTCCAGCGGCGGCGGTGGCATACGGTTCCAGTTTGGGGTCATAATGCCTGTAATAATGCCCGGATCACGATTGTGTCTAAAATATTGATTTGTCAATTTGTACGCGAGCATTGGGTCGCGAACAGCCCCCCGGAGCTTGTTGCGCTTGCGATGGTTCTTCGCATTCGTGTGTATACACTGGACAATAATTGTCAACTTCTATCCTACTAAGATCGGGTGTACTGGGCCTCGGTGTTCCTGGGTGGAGTTCGTGTCCAGCAATTTGGGCATTAGGAAAATTAGTCACGAGCTAAGCTCCAAAGTCGCGGGCTTGTTGCGCTCCATACGCCATGTCGTGGCATGCAACATGTACCCCGAGTTCGTGTATGCAGCATGTCAATGCAATTATATTTGCTCGTCAAGGTGCGCACTTGATTGGGTTTCACGGGTAAAACGGGGACTATTGTGCTATGTGACACCCTTCCCGGTCCCGGTTCGTTTCTTTGGCCATCGAGTTTGTTTTATTTATTCAGAAGCGCCCATGTGCTGTTGCAGCAGTCGATGGCCCGTTGCGCGACTACCAATGTTTTGGGAGCCCAGGTATAGGGACTCGGACTCATATAGTGTGTGTTCGGCTTGGAGGGTGATTAATTATGCACGCGATGTACCTACTTATGGGGAGTAGCGACTAGGTATGGTTCCGTGTCTAGGTAGCGCTACTGGAAGAAACATTATAATTGAGCAGTAGCAGGAGTGGTTAACTTCTCGTTTGGGTGCCCTTTTTTATGTTGTTCTGTTGGATTTCCTTTTCGGGATTTGTTTGTTAACATATACGTGCGGATGGCTGAGCTGAGAGGTGATCGGGTGTTAGATAAGCCTCCAGATAGTTGGGAGAAAGTCATCGTGTTTTCCCTGGAAACGGTTAGTGTTGGACACACGCACGCACCGGGAAGAAATGTTTTTGATGGCTGGGCTGGGTTGTTTTCTTCCTACTTATGTGGTGGTTGCTATAACAGCTGCAACAAATTGGACATGACAAGTGGCAATCTTTAGGTATGATCTTGTGTAAGGGCCAGGTAATCGTTTGTTATATGCATGATCATTGGAAAGTTTCAAAATGCTTCACTTTCTTAGAAGTTGTTATGCAGATCGTTGGAGCTTGACAAGCGGGCTTTATGTACACTTTTAACATTCGAAAAGAAAATGTTTTGTGTTGGTAAAAAATTAGAGGTGAAAGATTTTCTTGTAACTTATATGAAAACTCAAGATCGATGCGTAGATACCTAAAATTTTAGTAAGACCATTGCCCATTTGTCGCTTGATTGTCAAAATCCCAATTGAATTGTAAATCGCCATGGAATCGTCACCAAAAAGTTTAGTTTTCAATTTCAAATTTCGCTTTTATGCTATGTAAACGTCAGCCATTGTTGTCTGTCGTGTATCTCGAAAGAATGAAATGATTTAGAGACAGAATTGTCTTAAAAGACAGTTGAAAGCCTGTTCTCCTTATTCCAGGTCAAAAGTTAATGTCACGCAACCTTAATATATATATGTTTGACATCTCCACCGCCACGCCATAAAACAACGATCATCGGTAGGTTAAAAGTAAATCGTGATATGTCTCCACCGGACGAACATGAAATTAATTTGACACGAGCACTCTTTTGCTGTCCTTTTCACCCTCAAAAGAAGTTGACGATGACATGTCCTAGGATCGACAAAACTAGTTCGTTGCAAAAATATTAATAGAAAACGTATTTGTGACAGATCTGTCATATGTAAACAGTTTCTTCTCCTTTTTCCTGAAAGAAAGGTTTCTTTTTCGTGTCTAAATTCACATTTTCAATAGACATAGGTGTGCGAAAAGGGTTAAAAGTGGCATAAAAGTGGTTTCTGAAAAACATGAATGAGATTTACGAGGAGATCTAATGAAATGGCGGACGAACTGGCCAGGAAAGGTTCTGATATGGACATAACGATGGCTGACTGACAGGTATATCTCCCTCTTAACACAGCCAAGACCCTTATACTCTTATCCGTGGTCAAACAAGCCGGTATAAACGTCGGCAACAGTCTAAGGATTGAATCATAACTCATTGCTTATGGCCAGTGCTCGACCTAAAAAGAACAACGACCCTATCTATCTCTTAGTAGAAACTCCACAAGAGCGCTGGTTGATGTAGTCACACGACATTGCACCATTGGTGTCATCAATTTCTGCAGAAGCTGTAGGGATTGAGAAGGAACAGAGTCTAAAGAACACTTTACTTGCCACTGTCAGGCTCTCCAAGAACGACGACTAACCTTTTTAGGAGTGCCTGAACCTTTTTATGATAGCCTGGACGACCTGGCAGGAATATCACTACTAGACCCAAAAAGATCTGTTATAAGATCAGGCTGGTTCAGTTAGTAAGACATGTATCCAACCATGTTTGTCTAACCTAGAAGGGTAATCACAATGGGCCAATCCGAGTGAACTTGCACCATGCAGACAATCGTTCCAACCTAACCTAACTTCTTGCCGAGAGGATTTAAATTTGAACGCCTGATCTCGGAATTTTTTATAGGAGACTAGTGGTTTTATAGAAATCGGGAATAAGTGTTAAGCGCGGTTACTCGAGATGCTTCTGTAAATTTAAGAAAAAACAAAACTCTGTAAAAAAAACTCTTTTCATAAATTCATTTAACAACTCTTCTGAGAGTCTCGCTCACTCTCTAGCACCATTTGTGAAGCAGTCATCAAGATGATAGCAAGCAGAGTATATATTTTATAGTGGCTGCGTCTCAGGTAGCCCATCCGCTGAGTCCAATTTTGGCATACTCTTTCACACATATCGGCCGGTATCTCACGAATGAATGCATGGATGTTGGCTTCCAGTGCGTCAATCGAAGCGGGCTTGTCCCTATAGACATAAGCCTTGACATACCCCCACAAAAAATAATCTAATGGTGTCAAATCGCACGATCTAGGCGGCCAATTGACCGGCCTGAAACGTGAAATTGCTCAGAAGGTCGAGAATGCCGACCATAAAATGGAAGCAGCGCGCGATGAACATTTCGAACCGAGCACGAATTTTGATAGTAAAATTCAATAATTTGCAAGCGTTGTTCATTTGTAAGACGATCCATGGTTAAATTGCAAACCAAACTGAAGCTGTTTGACAGTGACACAAGGTACTAAACACACGTCAGCTGTCAAAACCAGTGTTGCCAAAACCAAACCAGCTAAAAAATCACCCTTTAAATGACAGGTCTAACAGCAAACTTTGGCAAAAAATAATTGAGGTTGGAAAAAACTACAGGTTGTGGTCTAGAGCGTTTTAATTAAACAATTTTTGATGTTCTTTAACTAGTTTTCACTGTTTGTAACACTAATGGGGTGTTTCCACCGCACATTAAACTGGGATTTATGTAGGACTATTAAAAGACAAGTGTTTCCATCGCCTTCCCGTTACCAGTCCTGAATTATTAATTAACTTAATAAAAATATTTTGTTTCTTTTAAGGTTTTTTAGATTATTTTTGAGAAGGGGCGTGGTATATCCAACTCCAATAACCAAAAATTAATCTTAGCATAGAAATATCCAAGTTTGCCATTAAAATGTACGCAAAAAGTGTATTTTTTCGTTAAAATTTAATAATTATGTAAAATCGAACCCTAAAAATGGGCGTGGCAAAAAACTTTGTATAAATGAATTGCTGAATTTTATTGCCTAAGTTAGGCTAAAAAGCAGTCGACATCCATGTTTTTCAGGAAAATTAAAGGTTTTTCTTTAATTCTGCCTCTAAATGTGGGCGTGACCCAAAACTTTGCAAAAAAAGATTAAAAAATAAGTATTTTCTACATCATATATGTAAAAAATACAGTAAAAATTTTTCGATTTGAAACAAAAATATTGAATAAATTGAATTTGCAGGTTTACTCTTTCAATCGATGATACGCCAACAAGGAGCGTTATGCTTAGTGTTAAATTTCAGCTTTTCATGACGTCCTACAGTCTTGAAAGCCCTGGAAGTAGTCGCATATTAAGACCGATTGTGGGCGTGTCTGTGGGCCGGCTGAAAAATGTTAACATTTGCATTGCTTCAGATGACGGAGAGCTTACGTACGAAATTTCAGGTTTTTAGCTAAAAATTTAAGGCCTAAGAATTGTTGATATACGTATGGACGGACGGACGGATGGACATGACTCATTCGACTCAGAATTTGGTCTCGATCATTTGCCCTTAAGGTCGTGGGAGCCTATCGTTATTATTTCTTTGTGTTACATGTTCAGGGGTATCAATCTTAATATGTACTCTTTTCCTGTGGAATAGGGTATAAAAATTAGGCACCTTTTAAAACCACCAGCCGAAGTTGAAAGCCTCTTCCCAATAAGACCTGTATTGCAGCCGACACGGCGCATATGAAATATATTTGGAGTTTTCAGAGCACCAGTAGCCCCAAAGCAATAAGATGGCTTACGCAAGGCTATTTCATGGTTGTGTCATGGTCGTAGCAAAAACCTGCAAATAAGCCACAAATCCACCTTCTTATTTCACTTTCGTCACTTAGCGTAGATTCTAACATAACATATCTTAAACCGAATAGGCACTGACGGATGAAAAAGCTATTTCCGATGATATAGCAAGTTTTGGGAAGTCCAAACGTTGCACCGATAAAGTCTTGGCTAAGCAGTTTTCATTAGAAAATTAAACAGTGAAAAATTGAACGGAAGTTTAGCTAAATGCTCGACCAAGTACTCCTGAAAAACTCCAACGGCTCAAGTATTGAGTTTAAACTTTAAATCCTAAGTTTACACTTTCACAGTGAAACCGGCCATGAGTGATATTCGATTTCTTCCTAAACGATATAACCGCAGTAAAATAACAAAGCTTAAATGGTTTTCCCCAAGGATCAGTGCTTGGTACTACACTTTTCAATATGTGGAGAATAAAATAAGCATGGACTTGAACTACCGACACCGAGCGTTATACTATGCAGATATCCGAATCCGAACGTGTAGCTTTGAAAAATTTTTCGGGACAAATGTAACCTACGGAGGTATTGCCAGACTCTCGCACCTTAAAACACTCTTTTAAGGAACAGAGGTGGCCATCGAAACCTAATCTACCGCCATAGAACTCCCAACCAGAGATCGATGGGAGAAATGTTGCTGGGTATGCCGATAAGGGTTTTCGAAACGTTCTTAATGACTTCGAAGAAGTGGCCATATTGAACACCGAGATTTGCTTTTTCAACAATCCAGAAAACTACGAGCTGAAAGCCCATCCAAAAATCGGTCGGTGGTTAATTTTACCACAAATCTCCCAACCTTAATTTTTTTAATGCTTTATTGCATCAGAAAACTTCTTTATTGCAAAAGAAAACTGAAAGTAAATTGTGTAGAAATTTAGTTAAAACCTTTGACAAACTACTTCCATTCAACAGGAAACGTTACAATTAAATACCAAATCCATAAAGTCCTGAAATCAATATCAGAGCAGGTAGAATCAAGGATACCCAGCATTTCCTTAAAAGAAGTCTTGTGATTTAGCATGTCTCCTGTTTCTGTCACGAAAAAGCGCTGTGTTGAATATGACACTTCACGTCCCGTGAAAAAAAGACTTGATTTACTGAAGTGGTTTCAAACATCCCTGTGCTTGTACCCATGGAAAAACCTTAACTAAATTTGGCTGCCAAGTGTTCACCTAAAGCCGCCACTTCGAAATCTCACTATTCATGCAGTGTTCTCGAAACAGCCGTGTGTCGCATCCCAAACATCCCGCTCAGATGGATGCCATCGCATCCATTGCACCGAAAGTGAAAAATTGCTTAGTGACTCTGGTCCATCATGATGTGAGTAGAATCTCGCATGGAGACATTGATTCATGTCCGCTATTCCAAGAAACCCAAGAAGACTTTTTCCGAGATGAGATAAATGAAGAAAAAAAAAACACTGGTGTACTGTAAACATGATCTTAACACGTCGTTCTCCGAAGGAAAACGATACAAGCCCAGAGATGTATGCTAGATAGACAGCCAAGTAATTAGTGTGATGGGGAAAATTTGTCCCAACAACCCGACCGAGTGGCCATAATGCATCATCGTTGCTTGGTTCGATGGAATTTCCTCCGCACTGATGCGTGCCACATCGCAATAATAACGACGAACAACCAAGTCGGACTCAAGCTCAGATCAGAGGTTCAAATTAGTCAGCTTGGCGCGGCACGTTGACCGATTAGCGTGGAATCTCTCACACAGTCTGACAGTTCCATCAGAGATGAAAATTGGTGGACATATTTTACGGTCAAGCGAGCATTAATAAGTAAACGAGATAAGACTTGCGCCTGGAAGTGAGAAGTTGTTGGGCTTTCGTGACACACTCTGCTGCACGAATGCATCATGGAGCTAATATTTCGTCAGAAATGACTGATGAGGGTATAGTGCTGGGGGTAATTAAGTGCCGCGCCTCCTTGTCAAAGTTTGACGGAGGTTCTAGGTTTATGTATTGGATGTCAGGAAGTGCAGCTTGTACGGATGGCTTCTAACAATTCGTATTCGTTTCGGTCTGTCACTTCGATGGAATGATATCTCGTCGAGCATAGTGTACAAGGCAAAAGAATACCGGAGGATTTTCCACCTAACGCGAGACGTATCGACTACATGCATTCCTTACCTCGTTTCCTTTTTTCAGGATGCTTTTGGAATGTGAGAAGGTTGCAGCAACCATGTCACAACAAACAATTTTCCAACATGTGCAGCCAGGCGCAATGTGCATTGAACAACCTCACACCGCCTTGCAGTCGCCGCCTTGTGGGATACAGTGCGTTGCGTACCTACCCCTCCCCAGCAATTATCCATATAATCTCCTATACCAAGGGGGACGACGGACGAGGCGTCGCCGGTCGGGATCTCTGATACAGTCAGAGGTGTGGTGTGCGCAATGAAGTGCACATCACTTAATTAATTGTGCGATTTTTTTTCCTTGTTATGATAAACTTTTTATTTTTATTCTTGCCAAGCTGACTTTGGCCTTGTCCGACGTTGGCGTCGACGTCGTCGTCTCCATTGCATCGTAATTTTCTCCTCCATACTGGCTATGGTTTATGAACTAGAAAAAATGATGCACAAACTATTTAGAAAAAAAAGCTGTCCATTAGGGGTAATCAAGCACGAAGAGATCTCCCATCAGTCCGAATGTTGGACTGTTTGTGTGTTTTGCCTTCGGGGAATAAAATTTATCGCCTACAATTTGAAAAATATTGTGGAAGCACTTCCTTATGGCCACAAACATGGCGTATCGCTTAGTCAATGCTGTTTGTGCATTATTAGTCATGGCATATTTATTTTACGTGTATAGGTGCAAGATGATAAAGCAGGATCCCCCAGAAACATCAAAGACCCCATTGGACTTTATGTGAAAAGCAAGAATTTCATAAATTATAATTCGTGCAGGGGATGGTAGGTGGTTTTATTATGAGTCGTTCTAGGTGGGATTAACGCAAGGTCAATTGCACAAAGGTGTATTTATTTTCGGAACAGTTTGTGGTATCCAGAGAATGCAGTGCAAATGAATGCGGTTGTAAATTTTATTAAATTATAACATTACTTTGGATAAAGTGAATTTTTGGTGCATTTTAATACGCTATTAACCACTGTCAGCAGAATAATATGGGTTCTTAAACATAGAGGGATTAGGTACTGAGACTGACGTGATTTTTAAAGAAATCTTTTAACCCCGGAATTCCTTGCTACACTTTTTTCACTGCTGAATAAGACTTATGAGTGCTTAAAGTACCATTGCCGTGGTAATCCAGGTGCAGTCCTTATTTCACGCACCTAATTTGAAAGTGTGTTGGATAGGAAGGTAGATAGATGTATAATCTATTACAATAATAAAAAGTGTATTATGAACACTAAAAAAAATTAATTTTTCGAAGAATTTTTTATCACAGCTTCACAAAAATGCGGTGGTGCAATAATTATTGAAGAGTTTTTCCATAAAAGGTTTTATAAACAAAATTATTCTTTACGAAATAATTCTTTAAGTTGAGTAGTTTGCGCGATTTTGCAGGCTTGTATCCTCTCTCTAAGACCCGCTATTTCAATGTTGGACTCTGACAGTTGAAAGTTTTTCCTCAAGGAATTTTGGAAAATAGAAATTCCAGCGCATTTCTTAGTATTATTTTCTAAATTTATGAAAGCAAAATATTGAATCCCAGGAATGGCTGAAAGCCTAATTTATTGATACCGAAGTTAAAAAAAAGGTTAAAAAGTCAGGTATGAGGACATATGCAGAGCGATCCGTCGGATTTTATTAAATGCTAGACTCTATGCGATCTAAGTACAATTGCGAAACTTGTGTAAAATTCTATTTGTTTATCAAATTTGTTGTTCAAATTATTTCTGGATAATATTTCACGGTCTGCTGTATACTTTTTTCTTCATGCTGTCCACTGTTCTTATATTGGGTGATTCTTTAGTTTCGTTACTCTAAAACAGGGGCAGCAAAAAACTTCTCCTTTATTTATTCCCCATTATTTTAATGCACGTTTCTAACACAGTGAAATAATCACCGTAAGCCCCTAAGACCCTTAAGGGCCGGTTTTTCACTGCAAGATCATCCGACTTTCCTAGTTAAACTGGAGATTAACCCTAGAAATGAGTTTTTCAGTGAACTAAGATCTGGGGTTAATCTCGGCTAAACTCACCGAATTTGGTGAGTTAATCTCGGATCATCTCTGGAGAAGAGTATGAACTTCTTTGAATGTTTTTTCTGCGTGGAATGTCAGTTGATTTGCGCGTTGCTGTGAAAAATGACATTTGAGAATAACTCGAACTTCTTTTCCTGGAAGAGCTGGTAGAGTCAATAACTTCGAGAGTCGAAGATTTTGACAACTTTGTTGACGGAGTTAGCTCTGCACTGAAAAACTGCTCGCTGAGTTAACTCCAAATTCGTTTTGATACGGGATTAACAGATCTTGGTTTAAGCTGGGCTTAGCACTGAATAATAGGCCCTAAGAGGTATGATCGAGACCGGTGAATTGATAAAGCCTTGTCCGTCTGTCCGTAAGTATGCAGTTTTGAAGTCTTTAAGATCAAGCGAGAAAGCTTAAACTTGCAGTGTTGCTCGGTTCTCATTTTGTACAGACAAAGTATGAAAACTGAGAAGATCCGCCCATGCCAGCCACGCCCACAATCAATATGGATGTCAGACAACCTCAAATTTATATTTTGTTTCAAAATGTTTTTTTTTTAAGTTAGCCTTTAAAAGACAAAAATTAAACCGCCTACACTATTGACCATGCTCACTTTTAACCTGTCAGGGGGGGTGGCCAATACGAATGATTGACATATAGTACATGGAATCAGGCCCGAAAACTTTTAAATTTCGTCATTCTTTTAGTTTTAAAAGATGGACAACGTCCGTTATGTATTTCTAGTATGAGTATGAAATACATTTCCTCGGCCTTGTTTACGATTTTTAAAATTTAAATTCCATAAAACAGCAATTTCGAACTTAGTTTTTAAATTGATTTTGCCGCGATTTATTGACATTTTAAAGTTTTTAGTTTTTGAGTTTTTGTTTTTTAAGTTTTTGTTTTCGGACTTACCGCGAACGTTTTTTATGTATCCCGACGTTTCGAACTGATTTTACATTTCGTGGTCACGGGTAGACTGACTACGTCTACCACTTTCTACCCGTGACCACGAAATGTGAAATCATTTCGAAACGTCGGGATACATAAAAAGCGATCGCGGTAAGTTCGAAAACAAAAACGTTTATTACTTAAAAATTTCGAAGTTTATTTTAAGTACTGTAAGGCTTTTTTTCCAATTTTGACAGGTAGTTGTTTTTACAGGCGCAAGCATTTGCCACTTTCCCTAAATTTTGCGGAAATGGATTTCTCAAATGACAGGTTAGACATGCTGTTTACACCCAAACCAGGGTATATTGAGTTTGATGTAAAGTTTGTAACGCAGTGAAATAATCACCGTAGACCCGACCACCTAAGACCTTCTAGAGATATGAATGGGACCGACAGGGGAATCGATTAAGCCATGTCCGTCCGTCCGTATGTAAACAACTTTTGGCCTTAAATTTTAAGGTAGAGAACTGAAATTCGGTGGGTTGGCTGGAAGTCCAGTCCTTCAGATCAAGTTTGAGAATTAGCTGAATCCGCTCAAAGAGACGTCCACTACAGGCCTGTATGTGCGATCATCTCTAATTAAAAAAAAATACTTTTTCTAAATTTTACCATTATGTTACAATGGTGCTTAGTGACTTTGACTTGTAATAGTCTTTGAAGTAGCAAAAAAATTTAGCCTTTTCATTAACCACGCCCACTTTTTAAGGGATTTTAGCTTAAAATAACTGTTTTCAATAAATATATATATGAAATTTGACAAAAATTTATATGACAAAAATTGTAGTTATTAGCATTTTCTAACTTTTATGTATAAATTGGATTTGTCTCCGCCCATTTTTGTAGGCGTGGCGTTAAAAAAGTGATTTTTTTAGTTAAAAAGGCGAAGTTTTAGGACGAAATTTATGCAACCATCTAGTATAAGGCATTCAACAGTTATATTTTAATATCCCGCCCACTTTTTGGAGGCGTGCCAGTTTCCTTTTTGGTATGGTCGGGTATTTTGCAGTCCGTCGTAGATGGACTGAAGCTTTTGCATACGCACTATTGCACTTTCCCACTTGTTTTTATTCCGCTTGTTTAAATGAACCTAAAAGCTTGAGGTTGAAAACGGAAATTTCGAAAAGTTTTTAACGCAGTTAGGTTGCCTTTTAAACGTTACATTACATACTTCAGCCAAATTCAATCAGGATCGTCTTAACCGTCTTAAGGGACGTTCATGGTTGAGTAAAATGTTAAAAGATTTTTTAAAATTCGAAGTTTGCTATAGCATACAATTTTATCGATTTTTTTTTTGAAAATGCGTTAAAACGGCAGTATTTGATACTTTCAATTAAATATATGACTTAAGCACTTTGTTAACAAGTTGTTTTATAGGTGTGTTCAGTATTGACTTTGTGCTTTAAGCGGTTCAAAAGTTATAGCCTAAAACACTTTGAAAAACGTGATCCGTTTTCAACTTTTCATATCTCAAAAAGTTTTTAATATTTTTAATAAAGTGGATTTTATCGTTAATGTTTAGTATTTACTTAGAATAAGTTTGGTTTTTCTAGTTCTTGCCTGCTTAACTTTTTAAAACAAATATTGAAAAACATTTTATCTATTTTCCCATAAAACTTTCAAACTGTAATGAAACCCTTATTTGTAAAAAAAAATTCCATCGTTGGATTCTCTTATTATCTTCGCAGTTTACAAGCACTCCAAACTTCGTCTTTCTACGAATTACCGTTTAGAAGTATAACGCGATTGGACGCACGGACCACGTAGTAATACCATAAGGCTAATCGCACAATGACACTTTTAGTCCCGCAAAGGTTTGATTGCCTTTTTGAGTCTCACGGGCTTGTATGAGAATCGCGCACACAAGCAACCGACATGAAACTAAAATTTTAGGAAACTTTTAAATCTGTGTTTTGTCACAAAATTTTTTAGTTTCTCACTGTCAGAAATGATTTCTTAGCGGTGGCAGCTCTATATTCGAGAGCGGATGTGAAACCCTTTAATTTCTTTCAAGTCGCCGACATTTTAGAGAGCCAATGGAAAATGTTTCATCAAAGGTTGCTCATGTGAGCCTTGCTTTCGTGGATCGTGAGTAAACTATTAGTGCTTCATAAAATTGCAAATGTGCGATTAAATTAAGAGGTCCTTTTTCCATTTTCACCGCTAAAAATCGTGCGAATTTATAAATATTATTTTCTAAAGTAAAGTTCCAAGTTCCAAGTTCCAAGCTCACATGCCTGAAATGTCTTGAAAAAAAACGTCGTTGTTTTTTGCGGTCCATCCAAAAATGGAAAAATTACGCCTTGAGCTCTTGACTTAAAGTACGAAATTATACATTTGTACAAAATTTTTGATGTACTCTGCACATCATAAAAACTATAGGAAAAACAACCCCAGCACTTGGCCCAGACTCTACAGTCTAGTCAAACGAAAGAAGGTTATGGCTCTCCCTATTTTCATTCCTTGTATCAGTTGGGTGGCCTCGAATGAGGCCAGTTCCTAAGGATTATTAAAATGTAGGGAAATTTTTCTAAGGAAAGCTTTATTGCTAATAGCGTCTAATGAGCTCATTATACAAATATTGAAACATCAAGTTCAAACAAAAATACTTCAGAAGAAGTGATTCATAGCTTGACAGAAGAAGGGATCCATGTCTACACTGGATCAGAAACATAAAGGCACTCCTTTCGAGACCATGCTGTCAACCCATTCTATTTTCCGTGAAAAGTGAATCAGGAATATATTTCCCTATCAACATTGCAATACGTTTTTATAATTCACCGAACTTGAAGTTCCTGGAATTCCTTTCATCTTCGTATAGTCCCATCTTCTGTATAGCCCATAGGAATGCAAAGAAATTTCAAGAACAAGATAGGTGTATCGTCCAACGTTTGAAAACTTGCTGCCCTTTTCTGTAAATAATGCGCAGCCCAACCAACACCAGTAATGGCAATTTCCATTCCCATAGAAATTTAATTAAACTGCAGACGCTCAACAATTTCAAAAGGAAATATGCACAGCAAAAACAACAAACAATTCCCAAGAAACTCTCTATGCCCCATGCATAAAGGATACGCGACGATACACAAGTAAACTTCTAGTAATTTCGTTAAAGTTATTAGTTGGCCCATGCAGCTGATGGCAACAGTGTTCCACCAACAACCTCCATCCAAGCTCCCATTTTCAAAATCACTGAAGCTTGAGCTAAAACCAACAAGCGAGCAGACAAGTCGTCCTCCATGGGTCGACATGTAAAAAATTCAAATCGGTACATAAATAAGTACAAAAAAAGGACGAATACGCGATACTGAAGGAGTTTTAAGAACGTAACAAGATCCTTCGCCCACCCAAATATGAAAAGAATTTTTTCGTGTAGTTGAAGTACCGAAGACATGGAAAAAACCTGCGAACATTATGAAATGACGGAATCACAAGGACACCGCCGCCACCGTGCAGTCCTTGAAAAAGGATACGGGATGCATTTTTATTTAAACGTGAGTGCATGCTTCATTTTCTGTGAAATGCACAGGTACCTAACCCTGATGCATTCAAAATGTTGGCTTATATTTCTTTTCCCGTTTGGTGGAGTGTGTTCCTGTGCAAGGATGCGACGCTCTTTCTCAAGTGCAACCAGAATGACAATTTAGCTGTGGCACAATAATGTAAATGAGATTCCTTTCTTATAGACGTCGTTGTCGCTCTTCCTTGGCATTTTGATTGAGGGATTTAGTTGAATAAGTCGAGCTAAATTGAAAGCAATTTAAGGGATTCAAAACGAAAAATTGAACATGAGTTTTGAGGACAACTGTTGTATAAATATAGTCGTGGACAAATGGTTTTCATTTCTGCAAAAAAAAATAGGTGGAGCAAGGCAAGAAAATCATAAGTTTGAAAATTAATGTCACGGAGACCACCGAATGAAAATGTACCATACGGAAAGTTTACTTGAAAGTCATCAGAAAGAAATTCGCAACTTGTGTGTTAGTGACGCCATTCTCTCTAATGACCTCTAATTTTGACCTGGTTGAAACGTCAGTTGGTGGTGTCCTGTCTATTAACTCCTAATTCTAGCTGCTCCGATCTCGCTGTACAGGTAGTATACCCAGTAGGGATTAGAAAAAAACCGCGAAACCTATTTTTGCTGTTTACACTGCAATTTCAAATAACAGCTAACAAATGACATTTCAAATGACAGCTAGCGTCAAACATCATCCAATCATTGCAGACGAAATTGTTCCTCTCTCTAACGAGAATGGGCTGATGTGCATTGAATTTATTTTTGAACCTTAAATTCTAGCTTTCTCAGCTTTTCGTTGGTTTATCGCAGATCGCAAATATTTTATTGGAACATTTTTTGACAGCTTTACTTTGGCTTTTGACAGCTGCATTCATTCGCAAGCGTTAAAAGATCATTTAATTGAGATGATGGAGAAGTTTGTTCAATTTCCCAAACTTGTAATTGTGGAGACGTATGTATGTAGGTAGTTCGACATTTCAAAATGCTGAAAAATGTATGGCGCACTGTCGGCTTTAGCAAGAGCAAGTTCAAAAACTGAAAATTTTAAATGCTGCCGATTGCTTTTGAATTGGCGCCTGAAGGGCAAGGACCCTCCTTCATTAGAAGTTGGCTTCTTGCCCTTGGTATAGCGGTATAGCGGTGTGATGTTACTTTAATAAGGAATGTCCGGGCATTTTTCTTGTCACCTCTGAGTGACATATGTATGCCATGTCCTCTATCCTTCGTGAAGAACATGCGTTCAACACTGGTTTTCAGCATCATCAAACTAACATCGGATTTGAAGTAATGGGTTATTACCGTTTTCTATTGATGGTGTTAAAATGACATCGTTCTTTTCGAAGAGTGTCAAAAATATAAATGTCAACTGTTTGACATGGCTACAAAATAATGCCCCTGCATAGCCATGCTTCGATCGCTTTCTGATTCCTCGATTTGGGCCAAAAAATGTAAGTCAGTTCTCATCGACCTGAAGATCATTCTGTTGACATTGACGGCAATGTCATAATTGACATAATAAATAGTGATTCGTTTTCATTGAAAAGTTATGTGATTGGCACGTCTGGCTAAAACGCCACGCATTATATTTATTTGGCAATTCAAAAGCGCCTAAAAAAAACAATCTGGCAGCTATGAACTGTCAAAGCCAATCTGTCACTATAAGAATCCATTTTTGACAATTTTTTTTATATTTAGAAGCTTTGAAATAGGCTTATTTTGCGTCTGTATTCGATTTGCCTAAGACGCGGTGTCACAAGGAACAGAAACAGAAACAGAATTTCATACATCAGCAACGCAAAAAGCATTCAGCGAATTAAGGTTTCAGTTGCAAATGTTTGGGATTCTGTTTCTGTTCCTGTTTTACGTTGCTTGTGACAACGCGGCTTTAGTTTCGTTGAATCGCTGTTACAGCTTTAAGAATAACATCAATATTTCGTATTGGGCAAACATCTAAAGCGGTATGTTCTGTTCACACAAATCTTCGGACATTTTGAAAACCAATAGGCCTAACCTACCTTCCCACGACACTCAATTCAACTTATGATCAGGCAGCCGAATTTCCACTTTATATTGCAATATCCTCCGTCCTCGCCAGCTTGTTTACATTTGTTCCTGTCACCTTTTTCTTGAGCGTGACAATGCAAATCGTGAGGTCAACCAGCAGCCAGCACACATTGTCGTCATGGCAACACGCTGCCGCCGACGCCGCCGCGTACAATCAAGCGCACATCTAACGCAAGATCAATGTGACATTTCCTTGTTGGCTAAATTGGAATTTTTTTTATTCGCCAAGTGTGTGCACCTCTCCGGTTTGTTGTTTGTTGGCCTGTTTCGTGCCTGTCACGTTGTCGCATTGAACGGGGTCGTGTTTTGCTAGATTTCTCCCACATTTTGACTTTGGCATAACGTAAATGAGGAAACGGAGTCGCGAGATGAATCCTTGAGCGAGAAAAAAAATTATATAAACGCACGCATCTTTCCAGTTGCAGCTGCTGTCAAATGGCATTGTTTTTAGCGAAAAGCGTTTTTAGTGTGAAAAATGTCGAATGCCTTAAAACGGTTTCACAACAGTTGACATATTCATACGTTTAAGCAATTTATTTTCCGTTAGTTTCCAATGACAGCGACAGGGCGTCATAGTTATCCATTAGGCAATGTAGCAACTTGTGAACTTTGACAGCTCGCAAGAGATGCACTTTGTTCGCTGCACACACTTTTTTCATATAATGCGAACGAAATGCAACCAGAAATGCATTTTTCAAACAAAAGCAACATCTCTGGCGCGTAGGTGGCCCATCATCATAGAGACAATGACATTCTCCGTCAAATAGTCACACCCAAGTGACAAAGAGCTTAAGAGAATGATTTACGGGCATGTCCTTCAAAGAAATAAAAATTTTACATGATTTAGTGGCGCTACACCACAGAGAAAGCGGTTGACAATCGATTCGCTTGCATATCGTTCTCAAGTGTCACCATCTGTCAAAAGGATTTTCACTCTTTCTGGCAGAAGTATATTATTATTGTGACGATTTATTTGTGCTAGTATAATAATGGACAGCTGAATGGAATAAAACAGCTCGCTGTGGCGGGTGCATCTGGACATGTCTTTTAAGGAAACGCAATTAATTCTCGGGCTGACTAATTGTGTTGCAATTTAATTAGAAGTGAAAGAAAGCATCCCTCCCAATGGGAATTCGCTCATACAATGGATCTTGGAACGCAAATCGTGTTAGATCTTTGACCCCGGAAAGTGGAGCGCGTTCCTTGCTTGACAATGGTTGACATCTGAACACTTTTTTTTTTAATTCGAAAGGATGTGTAACGATGATGAGTAAATATTTGCAAGTTGACACTTTCGTTAAGTGGCATGTGACAAAAGGAATTTCTGACGGCGTGTCACACGAAATCCTTAAATGAGATTTTTGAAATCATGTATAGCAGGTCATTATACGCCTGTGACGGGCTTCCCAAATGCGGAAGCAAGCAAACCAGTGATGAAATACTTTATGTGTTATCGACACGAAACTTGAGATTCAGGCAGCTTTGAAATAAAGCCGCCCTGCCGCTGCACGTCATGGTTTTAATTTAATTCGATAAGGATCAAGGAAGTCAAGCAGGGACTCTTGAAGATTTTTTTGTAGCTTTTTTTGTGAGAGTTTTAAATCGTTTTATTTAACAACAATAGCTGCTTTTATAGATTTCCCTTTTTTAACACGAAAGATGGGCTTTTACCAAATGAAAGACAATATTGAAAGAAAGCAACTCGAGGCTAGTTTATGGAAGTTTAACACTTTATGAAAGTTAAACTCGCCTAAATGGCCAAGTAATACCGTAGAAATGAGTATTAGTTAGCATAAACTTGACTATCCCGAGGAGCCGAATATTATGGGTGCGTTATATCCAATATCATGTCTTTCAAAGCTTCGTAAAGCCCATCCCCAATAGTGAATAATTTGTACATCACTATGCGTTAGGTTCAACATCTGTCACAATAGCTTTCCGTGAACCGCTTGCCCATATTTGACAGCCGCAAATTATGTCGCACGGGGCATCCTGTACAAATACTATTCAATGTCACACATTTGGTTTTTTGTCCAAAAATCGATAGTGTACCAACTTGATCAACACCAAACAGAAGTTACAACATTGACATCCATTATTTTATTACAATTTGCACTTTTCAACGAATTTATCTTTTTTGACAGGTCAAACCACAGCAACAGCAATATCAATCGCTCTGTGCATCCCTTTATACAACACAACAAACACTGTTGAATCGATTCAATAGTTTATTAGGTTCATTGGATGAACCAACCCCAGTGCGCCCTGAAAACTCAATCGCACTTTTCAGGGCGATCACCCGATTGTCAAAAATTCAGTGCAACCCTGAAAAGTGCGCTGTTCATCGGACGCAAAAGTGCACGTAAATGCTGTCAAACGCAAAACTAACTAACTGAGACTCAACTCACGGAATATAATATGGCAATTTTTTTCATTCCGAAAATTCACCTAAATTTATAGAATTGACGAGTGGAAAAGTTAGAATGTAATACCTGTTGGTCAAATTTTGAATATGTGAAGACCTTTAGCTCTCAAAGAAGATATCGAAGTCGATAAGTTGACCCGCCTTCGATGAACGAATTCGCATATTTTATTTACAAATCAAATTGATAAATCACACGGAAAAACACGAATTCATTCATCAAAGGCAGGTCAACTTGTCAACTTCGAAATCTCTGTTGACAGCTATAGGTCGTCACATATTCCAAATTCGACCACCAGGTATCGCATTCTAAATTTTCCAATCGTCAAATTAAATCGCAGAAATTATTTAATTCCACTGACAAACAACTAAAACGTCAGATTTTCAAAGCACTGAACTTTCTGCCCCGACAAAATTTTCAGGGAACTTTAGTGATGCAAAAGTGCGCCACAGTGCTGTTATCGAATTAAGGCAAAGTGAGCTGGGATTGTTGTCTTAAGCCGCGTTGTCACAAGCAACGTAAAACAGGAACAGAAACAGAACCTCATACATTAGTAACGCAAAAAGCATTCAGCGAATTTAGCTTTCAGTTGCTAACGTATGGGATTCTGTTTCTGTTCCTGTTTTACGTTGCTTGTGACAACGCGGCTTTAGCGTCATCGCAAGGCAGAACTGGGAAAAAAGAAAGTTGTTTGGCTTACTAAGGCTTTCATCAAATGAACCTAAATGTCTATTTTCTTTTTTAGTAAATACATTTTCTAGATTACAATAATTTGACATATAGTACATGTCAGCGTGCTTCTTGACTGCAATGTATGGCCATTTCTCTCAAACACAGCTGATTTGATTTAACCAAGGTGTCAAAACGAGGTTTGTTTGTTTTTTTTTTTTTCAAATGGGGGTTTTTTTGTTTCAGATAAATTTTCTTTTACAATCTTTTACATGCAAAGCAAAGTGCTTATCTGCAGGTGGTTGGACATAACGTTGTTATAATTTTGAAGTGATTTCATTTTAAAAAGATTAGGTTTAAATAAAATTAGTTAATTTTGAAGTTAGAGTTATTATAGTGATTAAAAAAAAAAAACAAAAAAAAACTTCTAATCTGACTCTACTTTACATGATACAATTCAATGAAATGTTTTTTTAACTCTTTTTTCTTTTTTTAAAATTTGCAATATTTTTCAGTGACAGTGGGAGCAAATTCAACAATTTAGGGACAGTGCATCGTAATTCTCTGTCTCCGTGCGAGTTGTAGGCTGTCGGTACTTCTAACATACCTTGGGCTCGTCTTCGGGTGTTAAGTGTGTGCCTGATAGGTTGAAGAAACCGTCTGTCGTCCATATAGCTTAGCAGTGTAGTCATCTGGAAGATTGCTTTTACGTCTAAAGCTTTAAAACTTGAACAAGTATGTCGAATAGTTTTAACAAGACGATGTTGTAAGTTTGATATCTTCTCCTGGTGGGTTTTTGCTGCGTTTCTCCAGGCCAGAATCCCGTATCTAATGCGTGACTCCGCCAACGAGTAGTACACTTGCTTTAGTACCTCCATATGTGAATAACGCTTAAGGTACACCATTGCAAACATAGTGCTCTTAAGTTGAAGACGCAGGACGTTAATGTGCTCACGCCACAGAAAATTCTCGTCGATGGTAACTCCGAGGTATTTGGTTTTAACTACCTCTATTGTGCTGCTGCTCCTCAATAATGGGCAACGATCATTTCGATGAAAGATTTCAATAACTTCCGTTGGCTTTGATGGAGTTCAAATATGCATCAACTTGGTTTTATTTGCATTGATCGCCAGGCCGTTGTCATGACACCATTCAGGCACAAGGTTGAACTCGTCTTGCCGTATCTTTATAGCTTAGTGCAATTCCTTGTGTTTTACGACGATTGCGAGGTCATCAGCGTTGGAATATGCAGTAGCCTTTTTAAATGTTTTTAATAGTTCATTCGTGAACAGTATAAATAGAATGGGACCCAGTTTGGAACCTTGTGGCACACCGTATCTGATCGTTCTTTTTTTGCTTAATATGTCAGATACCTTGACTTATATTTCTCTTTCACTCAGATAGCTTTTGAGCCAGTTTGCCAGCACTCCTCTAAGTCCTAACCTGTTGACACTATCCACAAGTTTTTCAGGTGTAAGGGTATCGAACGCTTTGCTGAAATCTATGAAAAGCACAAGAACGTTGTGGTTTTTGTTAAGTCCAGCATTCACCATGTTGGTAAACTCCCCCAGTAATGATTTGGTGCTCTTGCACTTTTGAAAACCAGATTTTTTAGGGTGAACCACTTTGTGCTTCGACATAAAACGAATTATCCGATTAACAACTACCTCTTCTAAACATTTTTCAACCGCTGGTAGAATTGAAATCGGTCTATAATTCTCCGTGTCTTTTTTTATTCCCCCCTTGTATATGGGGCGAATTATAGATGTAGGTAGCTTTGGCACATAGGACTGACACAAACTACGGTTAACGATCTTCGCGATTATAGGAGTGAGACACAAAGCATTTATCTTTAGATCAACTGGTCTTATGTTGTCTGCTCCAGGACCTTTTTTGTCACTCAGTTGACGCAGTATCTTGTAGACTTCAGACTCTGTTGCTTCCGCTACGTAGATACTTTGTTGAAGTTGCCAGTTCTCATGGTTTGAAGTTTTTGTATCACAGACATGAATGATGTTTGCTGCTTGATTCGAAAACCGCTTCACGAATTCCTCAACAATGTCTTTTAAGCCTTCGGTAGCAACTGGAAAATTGTTTTTGATTGCTTCGTCTACTAAGCGTTTTTTCCTTCCAGCAGTTCACTCGCAATACTCCACGTTTTCCTCGGATCGTTGTTGGCGGTTAAAAACTTTTGTTTGTAATAATTGGTTTGTCTAGTTTTTTTTTTAGAAAACGACCAGAATACGTAGAATTCTATGTGGATAGGTTTAAGAATTTATGCGTTAAAATTACTACGCGATTAATTTTAAATCTCTTAGTGAAGTGTTTATCAGCTTTTCTTAAGTCTTCGGCTTCGCGCAGAAAAGTGATTTTAAAGTGATGTGAGAAGAACTTATAAATTACATAACATCACGGTCTTGGTGGCTCATTTTTTTCCAAGTATGACACGGTAACGAAGTTGTAGTAACCTGTGACTGACATTAATTCATATAAATTTAAAAGTTGAGTATATCATTATGTGGCGACAAAATACAACGGTTTTCAGAAGCTGAGAGGTGTTTCCTTCCAAAGGCCTTACCTTACAGATTTTCGAATACTTTCCGTGTACTTAAGTCTATAATATGCGGGCACCGTATTAAGCGCTCGACAGAACTTGAGTGGGATGTTGGGTGTATTTTGACGTTAGGTTAATCTTAATAAAGTCTATACCTATTAGTTTACGCTTAATAATTATGTGTAATTATTAAGAAGTTTCTGTTGTTCTTAAAAGTTTTCGCACCTACAGTACCTAAATTCTACCTGTGTGTGGAGTCGCAGTTAAAGGCAAACAACAAACCCAACCACTTTATCGAGAATTGCAAAGTTTCAAAAATATTGTCAATTATTTATTTTGCATAAATCGATATGCATACTTTGCATTTTATATGTTTGGGTACTGGCAACGCAAACAGTTTTCTGTTGGAACAAACTTTAAGTCGACCTCTCTCTCGAGCGTTTTACCTTCAAGCACAATCTCTTCAAAAGCAACTTTAAGTCTTAATAGTAATTTGCCTAATACCCTTAATGCCCTTTAATAAGGCAAATTCCATCCGCAAGCTGCTAGTTCCGCGAAGACTCCTGCCTTTGCTTCTGTATATGCTTTCAAGCAAAATCCCTATTCCCTCCAATCCGTGGTGGTGTATGCACACCGCTCTAATAGATCAAACAAATGCATGATTAACCACGTGCATGATTTCCCATCCTGAATCGCTGTAGAATATTCAATTCCACCTGTCGGAGCAATACCCTCTCCCGAGTCCGTTGAAGTGGGCAATTTTCGCGCTACCGCCGCCAGCGTTATAATACCCATTTACTCGGCAGGGTCACTGGCACCGACGACGACGCTGCTGCCGCCGCCAACGATGAATCCCTGTCTGACAACGACCGACGAGGAACGTTAGGCCACAACATCCAGATTGCAATTTTGATTCATGTAATTGAAAAGGAAAGGAAAAGTCTGCTCCACCGGCGCGAACCATTGCCACCACTTTAGTGCAGTCGACCCAAACATTCTCGACACGAATGACCTGGCTGTGTGAAGCGATTGAACGGCTACGATGTTGCCTGTGACCTGCCTGATGGGAATGGGTTCGGCACTGTGCGAATAAACGACTCCAGTCAGTGCAGTGAATAAAAAAAGCTTAGAAAAAAAAGAACACATCCTTTACAAGGATTGCCATTGCCAACGTTATCAAGAGTGCAGTGTACTCTTGGTAACTCCCATTCTGGACACGATAACACATTAGCCGAGTTGGCTCCTTTGCACCCCTGCCACATTCTCCTAAACTGCTCACAATTCTTGATGAATGTTTTGCTGCTGTTCGCACTTTTTCTTTCGTTAGAAGGTGCTTGCACAATGCACACAGAGGCTAGATGGTGGAGGCGCATATATGGACTACTACAGCCCAGCTCTGGTGATAGCCGATGGCGATGGTGCTGACCGCGGCTGCTGTGACACCAGCCGATGATGGACGACTTCCAAATGTCGGGCCATTAATTATATTCACTTGTGTGTGGGCCTGGGCATTTTCATCTGGCGTTGCTATTGTTTTTTTTGTTCTTTTGGGGTCGATGTGACGCATATTGTAGGGGGAGGAGGCATTGCAAAGTCATTCACTCCTTGGCAGGTTGTCATTTGAGTTTGTTGCCCATCCGACTGCCGCAAGGGATGTTGACACAATTCCATGCGTCTGCATTAGATAATGATGAGGAACTGGGGGGCAATTGACCTCACTTTTTAGCGAGGATTACGACATGAGTAATTATTCATAATCACCTTAACTGGGGATTTTGAATTTTGTGGAACTGGGATAACATCTGACAGTTCTTTTTCTAAACTAACAATACTGGAACTAAATCTGTCACTTTAAGCCACACTTTTGGTGGGAGGATCTTAAGCAAAGGTGGTTAATCGTTTCAGACATGTGAACTTTGTCATTCACTATTGGTGCCGCGTGAGACTGTCAATGCAATGATGTATACAAGTTGATGAACAAATGACAAAAAAAAACAAAATCTGGCTAAACGAGTTTTTGAAGACTTTTACCCAAAAATTCAGTTTTAAACATAGTGTAAAGTGTCGTTTCAGTCCCGCCTTATCTGTTACGAGAAGTTCTTTTTTCATCGGCATATGAAACATTTACGAATTTATATCTCTTCGCTATCAATGCAATGACAGTTAGCATTGACTTAACATTTACTTTCCGGAAGACTGGAGTATGGAAAAGCGGAACAATGTAGATACCCGCGCGAAATTGAAGACCTTATATACACGAAAAGAGAAAAGCGCGAGAGAGATGGCATTAGTCTCGAGCGCCTCCTAATAAAACTATCCTGAACAGACTATCTAACGAATTAAATCCCTTAATTCAAGATTTTTGAAGTGGCGAGATTAACGATTACTTAAAAAATTAATTTGACTGCCGATATAAGGTCCAACTATTCACTTTGGAAAGCCGGGAAGTCCATGAAAAAGCCTATGGTACGGTGAATGGGTAAAAAGGCGACAAAGAGAAAGCAGATGTATAGGCAGAGAAACGTTCAAACGTTGGTCAACGATCTGTATCATCCCAATGCGGAACTACACAACTATCGAATGAAAACGCTGTCACTGTCTGAACCCCGTCAAACAATCTGAAATCTGAAAAACAACAAAGCTCCAGGCTAAGACTTTATTAATGGCGAAATTTTAAAGGAGCTACCAAAATAATGTTCGATCGCTTTTCTTGACGTTTCACAAGCATTTGGCAAGGTATTGGCTGTTTCACATAAAGAGCGAGAGAGCGATCGAGGGTCTCGTTCGAGCTGTCAAATGAATTTCAATCAATGGCAATATACAGGGTGGCTCACAATACCGGCGTGATCGCTGTCTCGCTCCCCGGGCTTTTCGAAATATTGAAAAATCATCGCCGAGGTCGACTATTATTCTGTCAATGGCTGTTGTGAGTTATGACACGCTGTTAAATGGAGTTTTTTTTCTACTTGTTGTGGAATATAAACCATACATTTGCAATAATGTCAACCAATTTTAGTAATTTCTTTAGTTTTGTCACTGTGCAGTCAAAATATTCGTCGCGGGGTCCCGCTTTCATTGTGTATTAACAAACGATTTCTCTGGTCTCTGCATTGTCGCTGCCGCTCTGTTTTGCCGCTCTCGCGCTGAATGTGAAACGCCCATATGGCATGAAGGCGTGAAATATAACCTACGGAAAATTCTGCCGGTAAAAATGTATCATAATTTGGAGTTTTATCTTGACAAAAGGCTCTTTCGCGTAGGATACAGAAGCGAATACTCAGAATTTGAAGAAATACACGCCGGTGTTCCACAAGGAAGCCTCCTCGGTCCAACATTGTTTTTGCTCTATACGAGAAATTTACCTTAAGACGAGACAACGGCTGAAGCTACCAGAGATTAAAAGACGCCGAAAAATGTTCGCCGTGATCGAATACTCGTTCGAACAAGTACGATCAAAAACAAGTACGATGAAACCGAGTAAGTATACTCAAAAGGCTCGCGAACACTTCTGTACCGCAAACGGTACAAAGCGAGTATTTCCATGAAAACGAACGATCGAAACGAGTCTTTTTCGAAACCAGTACAAACAAGTTCGAAATTAAAAACAAAATTACTGATCGAAAAAGTCGGTTCTGTTTGCAAACATTTGAATACTTTTGTGTATGTGCCTTTTTGAACTTCGGTACACAGAAACGAGTTACTTGCGAGTTTACGAGTCATTGGGATGTAACGCTTGCAAGCGGGTTTTACTCGTGACACACACAAAGCGAGTATACAGAAAAATCGAACGAGTACGAACAATCAGAAAAATTTTTTTTTGTGTTCGATCCTGATCGATCAGACTCGTTTTAATCTCTGGTAGCTACGTTAGCTGACGACTTGGCTATCCTCGCTATAACCAAGGCAATCGAACTATTAACGAGCAAACCCTAACGCGCTTTGAACAAAATATGCGAATGGATGGTCAAAGACCTGGTGAATCGTCGTAAAAAGGACAAAATCAAGGCTTACTTCTTACGGATACGAGTCGAAATCTCTCGACATAGGTTTAAATTGTTCTGGGGTCTACTTTTCATTTTTTCAAAAACTGTTGACCCATTCCGAGACTTAAGAACTTGTAAGCATGTCTTATTTTGGCTTAACCTTCTTAGCACAAAAGCTACCTCGCGCAATTAGCTACTCATGGCGGAAACGGAAATATGTTCCACCAGCATACATAAATCAAAAAAACCACTTTCCGCTTGCTGGTCCTTGAACAACCACCACAATAACAACCTCCTCCCGCATAAAATTGAGCTTTATCTGGGGTTGGTGTTGTGAATTTAATTCAATTCTATTCTTTCAACCCTGAATGACTCAACGCGGTGTAGAAAAGTTCAATGTCAAAGCTTTAGGAGCCACTATGGAGTACCTAAGGCCCCACACCCTATACAATCGCAGTCGTGACTGCAGCACAATCTAAGTTCTGTTCTTCTACTGGTGCATCCAAAGAGCCGCGCAGAGATTCAGTAAAAAAGTGCATAAAACGCCAACCATAACCCTTAGCTCTGGTGCATCGCACGCCGATGAAGGTAGACCATTAATACGTTCGCCGTAATTAAATTAATTAAATTATTCGCCTACAATCGGCGGTTGCGGTGAATAAATTAAATAGTACCGCACAGCCCGCTAATAGCCGGACAATTAAGCCGATTCCCCGGGCCAGAGGCGCCCAATCTTCTGGTTTATTTTATTTTTTGTTTTTGTGGTTTTTTCATTTCGAATGCGCGAGCGATATGGCTATTGGCAGGGCAGCCAGCGCAGCGGGCGGATATGGCCAGCGCGCTCAGAATTCGCATCGCATCCATTTACGTAGAAAAATATGTATGCAGCGCTGCGTGTTATTACACCAGTGCAAGGCAATAAAGTGCTGGAAAGCAAAATTAAAATGTAAATTTCGTCGATGGCACCGGTTTACCTTGAGAGCGGTCGATTCTAGAGAGCTGTGTCGGTTGGTGCGCAGGTAGCACATTCGCATGTGACTGCCTCCGATATGAACGACTTGTATACACACACTTTGTTATTGTAACGAGCTTTATTATTTTTGCGCGGATTGCGTGCGCTTACTTCCGGCTTTGATTACAAGTCTGTGAAGGCAAAAGCGCGGCGCTCTACACTGTGCTCCGCATGGAGTATTTGTGTGGACGGACGCGAGATTTCTGGGTGCAATTTGTGCTAATTTAATTGGTGTGTCCTTCCTGTGGTATGCAATGGAAGCGTGTATAAATTTAGAACTCATTTGCATTACGGATTAGAGACCCATTTGGTGTATTATTGGGAGCACAACTATGCAACCAGCGACTCGGGAATATTGAGAGATTATTTTCATTAAAAATTGGTTATAGTAGGTTTTAACAAGAAAAAAGGTGTCAATACCTTACTTGGCAAATTCTTCTACCCTTATCGAGATAAAATGGTTTTAATGCATAGTTTGTAACATAGAATCCTATAGAAAGCGTCAGTAAAAGCGCTGGGCACGCTGCTTCCAATCGTTCAGACCAAGCGCTATAGAGTCCTTGGGGTTTGGTCCTTAAATCGGAGGTTCGACCCTGGAGGCTTGGATTCGAAGAACTTCTTGGCAGGAGAATTGTTGTTTACCAAGCCAATATAGGCAGTCTTTGTTAATCTTGGTATAACACATAGAGTTCGCGTTTGTATATCTACCAATCCTTTAGCCCTCCCCGCTCAAAGGATCATAGATTCGCCGCAGAATTTTCCTCTCGACAGAGCCAAGTATAATTTCCTCTTCTGTGCGAATTGTCCAGCACTCGGCGCCGTACACCATAATTGGAAGAATAAAGGTTTTGTAGAGTTTACACTTGTCTTTCGTGAAAGGAGTTCTGAATCTGTTTATTTTGGTAAACCGAAAGAGCAACGGTTTCGTATCCTGCGACGAATTGACAGGTGGTTTTCGACGCATATCGAATTTAGGTGTTCTTTTCGGATTTAAGTTAACTTCAAGGTAGATGAGCTCCTATAACTACCTTACATCGAAGTTGATGCCACCAACACTGTCGTTTTATTCAGTAGCGTTCTATTGATAACATCAGCGGAGGACAGCGATGTTTTCTTGTTTGCTTAAAGCATAAAGTTAGTCCTATCCTCATTAACTGCAAAAACAAGTAACTTCGTCTGTTCTTCAATCGCCGTAAAAGCCAAAACGATCTCAGGGCAAAGGGTTTGACGGACCGATGATGACGATATCGTTCGCTTACACCCTGGGGACTAGATCTGATCTTACTCGACTTAGATTTAAGAATACTCTTGATAATGCATTTTTACGGAAATCCGGTGTATGTTTGGAACAGTTCCGAGGAGCTATTCCCAAACTCCACGTTGCACTGCATATTTTCTTAAGTTTCACGGTACATCATGATCAGTTTTGTAGGGATCTTGAATTCGGCCATCTCAAATTCGTACAAAATTTTAAAGACGGATAGGAAAGCTCCCAACAACGAATTCTGTTATATGCGACTTTAAAATCGCTGAAAAGATCGTGTATCTCGACTTGAAGTTCATTGGCATTTTCCAGGATTTGTTTTAGTGTGAATATCTGGTCTATGGTCAATCAGCTTGGCCATCAGTCACAGATTAGGGTACAACAGATCGGCATAAGACGCTTAGTACGTTTGATAGGATCTTATATGCGACATTTAATAGATTTATGCCTCGAGAGCAAAACGTAGGATCGCGTTTCTTGAAAACGGGGGAAAATAAACTGATTTTCCAGTCATGAATAATTTGCTGCATGCACGGTTTCCGGCTTCCGGTTTTAAAGAGCTCCACATAGCCGGCAGTCTTGTTGTTTTTAAGCCCCTTTTATAGCTAAGTATTACTTCTTCAACACTAGGTAGTGGGACCGCTTCCGTTCTCTTTTGGTACAGTCTCTTCGCTCTCTTGTTCCTCTTCCACTCTCTCTACATGATGAAATCTAAGCTGGTGCCGGAAATGCTGCTTCAACACTTACCATGAACAAAACCTTGGTTTACTTGGTTACGTTTGCTATTTCCAGGAGCCTGTGTTCCAGTTCTAAGGCCAGCAGCCAGTTGCTTGGCCGTTTTATGGAACTTGTTCCGCTGGAAGACTTCGTGGGCGCTATTTTTTCTACGTAGTTGCCTTTTTCACCTACTTTCTTTTGGCTTGATACTCTCCATACGCTGCTCTTGTTTTTTACTACAACACCTTCGCATCAGTCACTTTTTTTCCAGTTCAAGTAAACATCATACACAGGACTCCTTTCGAGTTGTGTTTGAAAACTTAAAGCCGATTCAGCCACACCTTTAAATAGCGTCAAGCCAAAGTTGTTCCTCTGGTTATTGACAACATCCAACATTGAGTTTCCTTCTCATGGTTTCTCGCAGTTTTTGCGCTTTAGAAAGTCTATCTGAGTGTAAGAGTTGGAGTCAGAATGAGAATCAGAGTCAGAGTCAGAGTCAGAGTCAGAGTCAGAGTCAGAGTCAGCAAAATCTTACCCGTAAACTTACCCGTAATCTGATGTTGTTATCTGATGTTAGCAACTAATTCACCAGAAATGTTCTCTTTTATGGCAGCTACAAAAAAAATCTAGATCTTCTCTTATCATCATTCCTGATCCTAGCCATCTTCTTCCCTGGATTGCAGTAATGTACTTTTTACACCGCAGGAAGACAGAGTCAATATAAGTTGCATCAGATACATATGTAGATTGTTTTCAAGTTCCAAGGGCAATAGCTCAATTTGTGGCCCCAATTTCTCAAATTGAGTTCTAATATTTATATTATCCGAGCTTCTTGTTTCGCTCTCATAAGTCTTTTAGTCAGGAAGTAACCCCTGTGGTACAATCCCCAAACTTGAAAGGCTAGGTCCATGTTTTTCCAAGGACATTGGGCCTGGTACACCAGAGTCATTTACTCACTTTAGGGATGTGAGAGCTGCCTTTGCACCACTCAGGGGCAACCACATTCACCACCATCTCTGCTGCAGTACTCAGACAAGTACTGGAAGTCCTCATACCAACCTTAGCTGAAAAAAAAATCGGGGTAGCTCTTGATAGTTAATTGCCGGTCTGACTATTGACAGCACCGTTGATCCTTATTTAAGAGTTCCTCCGCTCCATGGCCTTCTTTTGGGGTCTTTGAAATCGACACCTGATTCTCGATCACCCAGCAATTTGGGGACAAATATGGTGCTGCTATTCCCTACTTGATTAACACTCGAACTTATGAGTTCAGCAATTCAAGTCCAAAGGAAGACAAGACCAGTACCCGGCGGACTTAAGTTTCAACAATAAATATTATGTTCTGAGAGTATCTTGGAGCCTTTATGACTCTATACTCTTTATAAGGCGCTTGATTCCACTTTTAAGAGCTCACCTCTCAAAAGAACATTAGTAAGGAAAGTGTTCCACAAACTTTTTTACATGTAATTCCTCAACTAAGACAGGTAGTTCAAAACTAAGAGCTCGGAACTCATTTCGTTTATGCATGAATCCGCACGTTCAGCTTGCTGACTTCGTAAACAACTTTATTTCTCTTTTGTTTGCGCATTTTTGCCAATTATCCATTGGTCCATTAAAAAACGATGACCAAATCAATCTCTGTCCATTAAACAATGAATTTTATCGCACTAAGCTTCATAGGCAAATTGTGCTCACATTAAACAAGTCAATCAAAAGCCCATTTGTAACAATTCGCTTTTAGCCTCAATCTCGAGACTCCTCATATCTATAGTTTTAACCCCGAGCTACAATTGTCGTCCATTTATCATCGAATTTATAGCAATAGAACAAAAGTATCTCAATATCGCCCCTGGCATCGAGAGTCATCATTTTTTTGTTCCTCAAAGCACATACCAGCACATTAGTTGAAAAAGAGCACTGTCAGCAAAAAAATAAAAATAGTAATTATAGAAACCGTCTCAAAAGTTCAGCACACTTCTAATTATCGCTTAAAAGGGTTCTCCAATAAGTATTCTGCCCCTCGGTACACCACGGCACTGAGTGTTCACAGGGCTGTCCTCGCCTCAAACCCACCATTGACGGTGCCCGATAATAATAATGTTATTAATTCCAAAGTGATGGGGCACAAACTCGCTGAGTTCAGCTAAGTGGATAACTTTGTGGTTCCACCGGCCGACCACGACAACGGCAACGACGACGACGACGTCGCGAGGAGCGAGGTCGAAATGTGCAGAGGAACCTTCAGCCGCAGCACTGAAGAGATGTCCGATTCCAGACGGACCGACAAGTGGCAAACCAGCAACCAAGGCGACGAAGTGCGCGGTACAAATTTATACTTGCCTCGGGGTGTGAGTGCTGAGAACTTAATTTAATTAACGTTTTGTAAAACTTCAATTTCTCGTGTGATGCCTGCCTCGTCTCCTTTATTGTTATTAATGTCTGCAAGTTAAATAGGTTAAATAGAAAGGACATGCAGAGTCTTGTGTGTACACTGTGTTTGCATGTGGCGGCAAATTTTTGCACTATTTCACTTCGTCTTCCCGATGTCGAAATTATTATCTCTCCGGCATTTCTTTTTTGCTTCTTCGACTTCCGTCAAAGCGCGGGGTTTATTCATTATATGGTTGCACATTTTTATGGCCCATTCATTTATTAATTTGACAAATGCATTTTGCACACGATATGAATGTTAAGCTGACGCGGACAGGGTTGATACAGAGGGTTGTATGGGCGGACTTAAACCTGTTGCCACATGGTAATAATAAAGTGAAGCCCTATTAAGGCCGGGCCGGGCAAGTTAAACGAGCGGTGTCTTCGATTTGATGAAAGCCGCAAGGGCTTAACGGCGGCGGTGATTAGTTCAGGAATTGAAGCGTTGATTCCTTGAACAATGAGGTCAGGTCACGATATGAGTTCAAAGTTATAACGCCGATGTACCAACAATTAATTAGGGGCATGATTAGTTCTTAAGATAAGCTCACGTATTGGTCAGGTTTTTGCCACTGTGTACACAAAAGATTTTGGGCCAAAGTGGAAGCCCATCATACATAGCCGTCTTTGCTGTCAATCAAAGGCGGGCTTTTGAAAAGCCTCCTTCCCACGGCACGAAGCATGCGCGCATTAGAGGCTCCAACGTGGAAACAATAGATGTGGTCTGGCCACTCAGCTTAAGGCGATTCCAGATGACAGTAATCGACTATAATATGCAATTAGAATATTTTTTTCGATTAAATTGTTAATGGAAACATAATTGTTGGTTGGACTTGATTGTGCCTACAATATACGTACCTATACACATGAAACCGTATGTGTGTATTTGCCATTAATTATAATTGCCCCTCCTGCTGTGGGCTGAATTGGTTAGAGTTCATTTTCTCATATACGTGAGATGCGATTGAAGTGATTCAAATCTATGATGGGAATAATTAAAAGGCGCTTAGTTGTCATTAAGATTACTTTTTGGTATTAATGTGCGAGAGTGCGCATGCGTACAGTAGATCGAACGTCTTAGTTGTTGTGGGAAATTAAAAGGTGAAAGCCAAAAGGATTTAGTATACAATTTTCGAGTTCTTTGTTATGAAAGATCATTGGTGGTATGAGTTAAAGTTAAAGATGTCATGTGAATGTGATGTGAATGTGACGTTAAATTCGAAGCCCCGAAACCTACGTTAAAAAAATTTTGGGCGAGCTTTAGGGAGCACAAAGGTTAAAAGTCTTTGATTGGTGTTTGAAAAAGTATAAGTCAATAATTGCATTTGCTTAAGAGAAGAGGGAAACTAAATAAAAATTAGAATTTGCAATGCTAAAGTAGGTGATTTGGACTCATCACTAATACCTGCAAGGATGCTTTACTTTTATGAGGTGACGGGTGTGACTACCCCGCGGACCCCGGTTTGTTTTTCGGGGTGGAACTCCAAACCCCAAAATCAGCCTTCCACCAATCACTCATTCCTTTAATCCTTCCCTACCCAAGGAAATGAAACTCAGAAATTATTAATGGATGGACACCCCAAAGGATGTTTTTACTGCAGGCGGCAATCGCCATGGCCAAAAGCCACCCGCTGTTTTTCGACTACGGCCGGGGCACGTATTCTGGAGGCCACAACATTCATTTTTGAACAACCAAGCCACTCTGTAGTTGCGGTTCTGTATCCGACTCGCTCGGTAATCATAACAAGATCTTAAGAAGATCTGAGGTGCGCCTGACTAAGGAGCGGCAAAGGGGGAAAAGAAAGCAGCTGGTCGTAGAGACGCGCATAAAAGTTTCATGGGTCGAAAGGCGAAGGCTCTCCATTCGGCTCCTTAGTAGTTTTCAGGATCGCCTGATGCTCTGCTGAACCGAAAAGCAAGAAGATTCAAGCCAAGCTCGTTATGAGGGGAGGCAGCGCGCGCAAGGTTTTTTTTTTTAAATCGATTCTGGTCTTATTAGGAGTTTCGCTGACGGATGAAAACATGAGTCCAGGAAGCGCCCCAATTGTTGGAGCTGTCCGTGCACTGTTGATGGATACTGGAACCAATAAAGGGAGCAGCATCAGGGCTCTTGTGGTAGGTGTGCTTCTATTTCGTTTGTACAAGTCATCTACAGCACCGTATAGCTGCAACTGCTTTATTAAGCAGAAGCTTTGGCCGTAGATGTGAAAATAGCATAGTGTCAATTCAAGAGCCATGGGAGCCATGTGAAAAGGTGACATCTGTATTTTTGACGAAATAAAAGACCTTACGAAGATCTTTACAATAAGCAGTCGGACAGATCTAGGACTTGTCCTATTGCGTCGAATACCTTCGAGGCAGCTAAGATCGAAAGGCTTTGTACCCAAGATCAGGTTGCTGCCTTTATTCCGTGAAAACGGCAAATGCAAAATATTTATTGTTGCATCGGCTTACTTCACCTATAACTCTCTTACTCTTCCTTCGCCAAAGGCAGTTGCTGAGTTTGTAGAGTACTGTTAATCCAAAGGTTTGGGCCTCATCTTGTGTTGCGATGTTATAAATAAATAAATAGAGTGGCGCAACAGCTCGAGGTGAACCAGGGCCAACTTCTCAACAATGTATGCTGGTGTGTTAATTTCTTTACATACAACTGGACCTACAATTTTTTGCCGAATCCGAACGGCACTTTCAGAAGTTTTTCAAGACAACTAATACTCTCGGAGGGCTTATCAAACCCTCGCGGAGGTGGGGACCGTGAAAAAGAACAAGTTTTTTTTTCAGGTGACGATGGCAGGTTTCGAACCCAGACCTCCGGCGTAGTAAGCACACACACTAACCACTACGCCACGGCACCCCGTTGCGATGTTAATGCTCAGAAAACTGTTCGGGACAGAGGTAAATGTACCGCAAGAGGAGACCGTCTTTTGGAATTCGTTCCATCGTCTGCTATCGTTATACCATCATGAATGTATGTCCTCGACCTACATGTGTTATTGTAAGGATACAGCAGGTATTGACCTACCCTGTCCAACAAATTTTCCAAGACTATCACTAAGCGATAGCTTCATCGAATTTTGAATCCGCTGTGAAGTTTCCGACAAAAACTAATTGAGCACAGCTTAGAGAAGAGCTGGCAACTCAGTTGAAGTTCCACTCAAACTTAGAACAAGACAAGGGGTAGAGATGTCTGCTCGACATCTGATTTGCGTCCTTACCCGTTGCTTTGAACTTGTGTGCCCGGTAACAAAAAACTATGGCAGAAAACTGATACCTTGGTGGAATGCCGAATTGCTCCTGAATCGGTCCTTAAAAACCAATTTAGTAGGAGACTAGAATCTATACCGATCGAAGCAAAAGGATTTTAAGAGACTTATCCGCAAGTCGCGAAATGTCTCTTCGTGAGCTTATTAAAAATTTGTGGGCTTACTAAAATTTTGTGAGCAGGTCGAATCACTAAATGAAACTGGTATAGGCTTGTGAAAGTGCTTGTGATGGCCCCTACACCAAGATTAAGCTGAAGATCTTGAGTCTTCACCTAGAGACTCACTTTCCAGGAAATCAGATCACTACGTGGTCTTCAGTCGTACCGGTAACGGTGCCCACTCTGGAACCAACGAACAAAACGCGGCTAGCCTTGGTTTGGCTTACATACTCACCCTTTGGCGCATGGCTAAAGTTGTGTTAGTCAAAGTCGTCAACCCATTATCTATCTTTAGGGGGGCGGTCTATCTTCATTTCTGCTAAAAAATCTTGGAGCTGCACTTGCATAATTTTGCTCTTCGGTGGATTCCACGTTCAGAGATGCAACACACTTTTCAGCGCGGAAAATCCAGTGAAACATGTGCTTCAAGGCTTTTTTGGTAGGACTGAGTATGCTCTTGACTAGAAGGAATACGTACAAGCTCGAAATTTTCGTCGATATTCAGGGCATTTTGAAAAACGCGGCTTTTGATAGCATGTATGGATAGCTAATGCACAGGACGCTGCTGATAGCCGAAGCAGATTGTGGCAAGTGCGTCAGAACTGTGTTAAATGGAGGCTGCCGGAAAAGTGATGTTCTGCCTCTCCTTTTATGGGGAATGGTAGTAGTTTCTCTGCTATTGGCTCTCAACCTCTCATACGTATCGTTTTTGTTATGTATGGAATAGGCTCTGAATGGATTGCGTTCGGTCAAACTCAGAGCCGGTGGAAGAATGCCATCCTCTTTTTCAAGTTTGGGTCGCACTGGTATCCAGGCAAATGGGTGCAAAACTCTGATGAGCTTTATGGGCACTGTTCAGGAGAGGTTTTCTCAGGACCGAACCTGAATCTCAGTTCCGGTCTGCCTGTATCTGTTGCTAATCTGCAATTGATGCTTAGATTTCTCTTAAACATAGGGCTCGTTTGCATGACTGCAATGGCTTCACACAGACAGAATGAAGTCTAATGAGTATGCTTCTTTTGTAAACTCAACTACCGCATACGATAAGGCTGTGGAAGAAAACACCAACACCGCATTTGAATACGAAAAACACCGCAAACACCGCATACGCCGCAAATTTATTGCCTTTATAGACTCCACAAGTCTGCAGATGGGTGAGAGGAAGGAAGAAAGTTGCATTTTCGTGTCATATTGGAATAATAACTAAGTTGCTGCACACTTTTATTTTACCAAATCTCTTATTTTTGGATCATTTGACCGAATGAGCGTAATTGCGTTGATTGCGCTGTTTTTCTTATTCAAATCCGGTGGTAAGTAGTCAAGTGGTGGTAGACAAGTCCAGAAGTGTTGAAATATTAGTGAACAAAATATCGAAAGGAAAATCCGCATAAGTTTCATGCTGATCATTTCATATCAGATTCGTATTGATTCTGCAAACTTTATCTTTCGCGGCTAATACTCTTACCATGAAGCTACGCTGCCACGATTTGTTCTGCGTCCAAAATCGTCCACTTCGTTGGTTTTTTTCTTACGTATGCTGAATATTCAATGCTATTCTTCGTGACGCATAGAAGACTTATCTTGAATGAATCGATTCCTTTGCCGTTGTAGGATGGTTCTGCCATGACAACGAGAACATAAATAGTGCAATCAGGCTTACGAATTTCATGTCCAAAATATGAACAAAAGCTACCCATATCCATATTCAACAACATAATGGTACTTTTAAACCAAGGCGAAAGGCTACTATAAACCCAACCACCACAGCTATAAAAGCAATAATGGAACTCGCGTCGAGAAAGTCCTGTCAATGGAAATCAACCATATAAGTCAGTGCATAATACGGCCGCCGATAACCTTGAGTAAAATTTTCAAAAGTCGCAGGGCAAGGCATCTTAATCGGGTGGCCCATTTGGCTTGTAGACAATAGAATCGGCAAAATTCAAATTCCATTTATCGGTTCGCAATTTTTTGTGTAATGGATGATTGTATTTTGTGACATTTCAATTTTCATCATGCCGTTTCGTTAGCCTCTCACAATCACTCAATTTCGCTGTAAGCTTAAAGATAACCGCGATTTGGAAGACTGATCACATCAAAACAATTAACTTGTATTCAACTGCCATTCGACGAGGCATAAACAATTTGTAATCAATCGCCCTTCGGTGGCCCTAAGCGCCATCAGCAAAGTCACGGAACCAATTAACCTGTCTTGTATGTTATCATTCCCGGTAGTCACATCATCAAACGTTCCGCGAAATTCCCTGTGCAATTGCTTTAGTCGAAACTCCCCTTAGCATTATCGCCAGGTAAATGGAGTGTAGTTCACCTTCAGCTGCACACCAAGCGCAACCCTTTAACCCAAGTGCTTACAACACCATTAATGTCAATGACATCCGCTTCGAGTGTGTTATCAATGTCAAGTAATGCCAAATTAGCAAAACAAACATGTTTTGCTGGTGACAGCAAAAAACACCAGCGCCAGCGAATCTTGACCTAGGGTTTAGAAAGCATTGCTCGCCAAATGACAAGCGTGCGCGTCAAATTGCTCTCCGAATTCTGTCATCGTTAGCAGAACATCAGCAAACACACTGGCGGCGCGGCGCTGCGACGAGATTTGCGCCACGAGTGAATTGGGCGTGTAACGTGACACTTTTGCGTCTCACAATGTCATACACGAAGTGCTGATAAGCAGCAACCTTTCAGCTGGCTTATCAGTTGTTTGAGTGACACACTGATGGTGTCCCTTAAGGCGTTCTGGCACACACACACACAGTATACGCAATCGGGCGACAAGTGCTCGGGGCTGTAATAACATCAACAAACATTACGTCGAGGATGTAATCTGATGACCTACGGTATACGGAAATGACTTGACTTGTCTTGGCCGCAGATCCCGCAGAATTGATAGTGCAATTAAAGACTGTTTATGCCACCAGTCCTCTGCCATCCGAGACAAAGGGCATTAGAATATGTGTGTCTGCTCAAGGGGTAACCTCCTACGAGCAAGCACCTGTGCACCGAGCAGCTCATAACTTTTTCATCATTATGGCCACCTTCTGCCACCGAGTGTAGCTACGTAGTAGCGTTGCATTGCTATATTTCTATTGCGCCAGTGAGCGAAATTAATGAGGATGTACTTGAGCGAGCCATCAGGGAAGAACTCTTGGCTGTGTTTCCGTGCTCAGTGTCCCATCCTCCTCCTGGCGTTTCCTGCTGCTGCACTAAACATCTCCAGAGTGCAGCAACAAAAATTCTTGCACTTAATTTAGTATTTAGTCGGTTGTTCGTTTTATGCTCGTTTTTTGCGTCAGCTATTTTTCTTCGTTAAACTCGCAGAGTAGGAGCCAAACAAAAAAACACAACTCCGGAAAATACTAGGAAACCCGAGAGGAAGGAAGACGGTGAACAACAACAACAATAAAGAAAAAAATCGTGCAATAATTGCACTTAATTTGAGTTAAGCAGCAATTTTAATGATCCATGAACGAAGGACGCGCGTCTTAGCTGTTAGGCTTTGGGTGTTTTTTTTTTTTTTTGTGTTTTGCTGCAGTTTTGCGTGCGAGAGGAAGGCGGCGGAAGTTGGAGTTAAGTGAAGTGCAACGCTGTAAATTATAAACCAGCTAAGAACGATGAATGTTTATACTGTGAGTGAGTACACTCTGTCAAAGAGGAGCGTAATACCTTGCAGATGTACTAACGTGTGTGCAGAGCGACTTTACCGAAATAAACGATGATGGCGCACGTTCTCTTGGCCGGGTAAACTGGGATGATGCCAACAATGGGGTGACCATCGATGGGGTTTTCACTGCCACACAGTGGGGCCAATAAATAAGCTAAACATTTTGTATATACTCAGCTTTTTTTTTAACCAGAAATTGAATAATTGTCTTATGCCAATAACTTTGGATTCCGCCCGGATTACTAAAGTTCCAAGTATGAAGGCGCTAGGCTAAGGCCTTTTGAAATGAAATAACAAAATGCAGTAACCGACCTCCTGCATCCGAAGCTCCAATTTTTGTCCTTTCAGCTATAGACTGGAATTCGAACAATACTCAATTTAGGAACGTATAATTTAAATTATAATTTAAACCAAGGGTTATCGCACACAAGCTCACAATCCACGAAAGCAGCGCTCACATGAGCAACTTCTTTAATTCGCAAAGGTACCTACACACAAACCCTGATAAAATATTTTATTGTTTAATCTCTAAAACGTCACCGAAGTGAAAAATAACGGGTGCTTTTTTGAGAGGTTGAGAACTTTTTTTAAAAAAAAAACACAAAAAATTCGAAAAAATTAATGAAATATTTATTTGAATCGATAGTTTGAACCTTGCAATTTAATGTTTAAAGATAATTTCATGCAAATGTTGACCGCGGCTGCGTCTCAGGTAGCCCATCCGCTGAGTCCAATTTTGGCATACTCTTTAACACATATCGGCCGGTATCTCACGAATGAATGCATGGATGGTGGCTTCCAGAGCGTCAATCGAAGCGGGCTTGTCCCTATAGACATTAGCCTTGACATACCCCCACAAAAAATAATCTAATGGTGTCAAAGCCGATCTAGGCGGCCAATTGACCGGCCCGAAACGTGAAATTAACTGTTCACCAAACTCGCCGACCATAAAATGGAAGTAGCGCGCGATGAACATTTCGAACCGAGCACGAATTTTGATAGTAAAATTCAATAATTTGCAAGCGTTGTTCATTTGTAAGACGATCCATGGTTAAATTGCAAACCAAACTGAAGCTGTTTGACAGTGACACAAGGTACTAAACACACGTCAGCTGTCAAAACCAGTGTTGCCAAAACCAAACCAGCTGAAAAATCACCCTTTATTAAAAAGTTTCATGGCAATATTCAAAAGCAAAGCTGCATGTGCTAAAAAAGTCATTTATTTCAACAAGCAACTAAAAAATCTGTGGCAAAACACAGATTTGAGAGTTGCCGCAATCTGGTTTCGTGTCGGTTGCGCATATGTTCGCATTCCCATTCAAGCTCATAGAACACAAAAAGGCAATCCAGTCGTTGCGTGACTTGAAGTGTCATGTGTGCTATATAAGCCTTACTGTCATTTAAGTTAACTCACATTCGAGTTTAGAAATTTTCCCTCAATTGCTCCAGTGGAAAAACACGAATAGGAAAAAATTTAACAATGTAAAATCACCGAAAGCGAAGTTTCGAGAAGTTGGTGAACTCTTATATAAATACTCAACGACAGGCTTGAACAGACAACAATTGTATTTGAACCTTTGAATTGTGAATGTCGGGAGTTAAAGTAAAAAGTGATTAAATTGGAATAAAGTCTAGAATTATAAGTGGTCAAGTTAATTAAATTGTTATTTGAACTTAAATTTATGTCGAATTTAAAAAATTAAATATTTGGTTGTGCAATTCAAAAAATGGAATTGAGTTTTTAACGACGAGCCGCAGGCAAAAATAATATAGTGTTTCATTTCAAATTTTTATGTTGCCTTTACCTAGCCTTATCCATTTGCACATGGGCTCTATCCTTCATTACTTCATTTTTTTGGGTACTTTTTATACCCCACCTCATAGGATAGGAGTAAAGGTATATAAAGTTTGTCATCTAGCTTATAACACTGTGAAATAATAGTGGTAGACCACCAAGATCTTAAGGGTATATGATCGAGACCGAATTCTGAATCGAATAAGCCATGTCTGTCCGTCCGTCCGCCTATCTATATATCACATGTTAGTTAGGCCTTAAGGCCCAAACATAATAGACTTGAGCGGGATTAATCTTATGTCGAAATACAACGAAAATCCCACTCAAGTCCTGCCAAAATATTGTGGTGACCATAATAGACTTAAGCAAACGATTTGAAAATCTTATGTGACTTCACTGTGAACGTCTCGATTATCACATTGCCTTGAAAATTAAAAATTAAATTTTTAAATTATGTCACTTTTTTTCAACTTTGGATGTTATTATCTCCGAAACCGATTGCCAGATCCAAAATGTGTTTAAACTTTTGAGGTCAGCGTAAAATTCTTGGTACTTTTCCTTCTTTCACAGATTTTTTGAAGCACGTTTAAAAATAAATACATGGGCTTAAATATGACAATGAGTGAACTAATGACAAGCAAAAACAAAACTTCTAGCCAACACAAGCTAACGAAAACCTTACGAAACCTAGCATAAGGCTATTATGGTCGTAGCATACGAATCGCGTGTAATGGGACATTTCGGAAAGCCGACTTAAGCTCATCAAAGTCTATTATGATTGGGCCTTTATATTATAAGTCGGGTATCTGAAATTTGGTTATCGGAAGCAGTACGAGTGTCAAAATTTTTCAAAACTGTTATCCCGTTTATCCTACACGTTCAATTGCTTTGACCGATATCGAATTCACGAAAATCGATAGCTTATATGTTCACTTTTTGGAACCGATATATGTAAGTATTCGGAACGCTTTACACAAAACCGGTTTTCAAATCGGTGTTGTCAATTTTAACCCGACTTCGAAATGCGCATAGACGGTTGAATTGGTTTGAATCGATTAATTTTGAACTCACAAATTGTTCGAGTTAGACATAAGAGTCAAACTAATTTTCAAACCGGTTAATTTAAAACTACTTGATTAGTTTGCGCATAAACCTTTCAGTGGAATCGATTTGAGTCAAATCGGTTACAAATCAATTCGATTCCTTTTGTCGGATAAACAATGTATGTAAACATTTAAAAGGCTAAAATTTGACATATAAGAGGAAAATAAAGTCGCTATACCCCCCTAAGTGAGTGCGGCATCGATTTGAAGAGTATATTTTCAAGTGCATTGCATTCAATATTTTTGCTCCAAATTAAAAAAGTTTCTAGAAAACACAATTTATAGAAAACACTTAGTTCTACATTTTGTTCATAAAAGATTTTGCGTTATGCCCACATTTGGTGGCAGAATTGAAGAAAAACCTTAAGTTTTCCAGAAAAATACATTTTTGGCAGACCTTAAGCCTTATTTAGAAAAGAATAAGAAGTTAAAATAATCATTTTAGGTAAACAAGACTCATTGTAAATTTCACTTCTACAAAATTTTTAGCCACGCCTTTTTTGAAGGCTTAAATTCACAAAAATATCGCATTGGAACAAAAACTTACATTTTTGCGTACATTTAAGCGTAACTTGTAAGTCATGCTAATATTGTCAATATTGATAGTTGGTTATAAAGGCGGTTTGGTCACGCCTCTTTTTAAAGTTTGCAATAACCCCAAATCATCAAAAAATAAAAATAATAGCAGTAATACAATTTGGGATTTGATTTGGGGGATATGATGACTGTAACTGCTTTTATATCTAGTTGCAAGGCTTAAAATAATCTACTGAGCGTCCCTAACGTGGGAGACATCCACCTGGGAAGGCTCCCAATTGGGGAATAGCAACTCCATACTTACTGAAAGTCGTTTATTGCTGGCTTAGGTGGTTTTTGGACTCAGTTACACAATCAGACAATAATGAATTTAGGTTTCAGATCCTGTTTTAAGGACCGGAAGAAAAAGAACCCAATAACATGCCTCCTGAAGCATTGTTCAATAGTCACATTTGAACATGCGCCGTATTGTACGATGTTTAATTCAGCAAAACGAGGTAAGTTAAGCAAATGTTAAAAAAATTGGCGATAAGTAAAGTTCAAATAGTACTCGACGAAATGTCAAACAAGTGGTTCACCAGGGCACGACCTGACTTCTTCAATGAACGCAGGAAATTCTTTACTCAATGAAGCTATCGTGAGCAGAATCTGCTTTGTCGTAACTATTTCGGTTTGGCCATTTTACCCATTGCGCCAGATGACGGTAACAAACGTCCGGCTGGGAAAAAGGTTTTTTCTTTTCCATTGTCCCACCTCCGCAAGGTTTTGACAAACCCTCCAGTATAAAAATTCTTCCCGAATAAATTTAAATTTGGCAAACCAATTTATGGGTCCATTGGATGGTTAAAGGACTCTACTGCTATAGATAGGTAGCCCTGACTCGCGTGTACCTCTTGGCCATTTGATTTTAATACCCTTACCCAGGGCATATTAAATTGAATGCATAGTTTGAAAGGAGAGGATAAATGGAGGTCAGTGTTCGTTCCGACCCTCATCTATGGTCATGAAATTTGGGTAATGACCGAAAGAATTAGATCGCGGGTAGAAGCTGCCGAAATGAGATTCCTGAGGTGCGTTGCTGGTGTTACTCTAAGGGATAGAGTGAGAAACGTCAGTGTTCGTGGGAATCTTAATGTTGAGCAGCTAGTCCTCCGAGTGGAGCGATCGATTCTTCGGTGGTTAGGACACGTTGTTCGCATGCCCCATGACAGAATTCGTAGACAGGTCATGCTAGCCGAGATGCGAGCGCGTCGCCCCCCTGGTAGGCCAAGAAACAGGTGGTGGGATCAGGTAAGGAACCTCTCTGAGTCCCGCCTGGGGATTGCGCCGGAGTCTCTTGAGTTGGTGGCGGAGGATCGAGAAAGATGGAAATACCATTTAGCCACCCTCGCTCCGCGACCCTTTTAAAGGATAAGCGGCATCCGGATGATGATGATGATAGTTCGAAAGGCTGGGAAATAATCACCTTAGACCTTTAAGACATATTCGAGCTATGATCGAGACCGACAGGTGATTTGATTGAGCCCTGTTCGTCCGTCCGTATGAAAACAGGGATGGAATCGGCTATGGTAATCTGTTATTTTCACATTTTGTGACAGTCAATGTGATCAAACAAAACAATCCGTCTGCGTAAGGTGATCACAAAAGTATTGTTCCGAATTGTTGCTTTATTTAGGCTTGTGATGTAAGAACTCTGAAGTTTAGTCGTACATGCAGAAAGTCAGCCTAAGAGAAGGCAAAAACACAAACTTACCAGAAAGTTTGAAAACGGGTGACGAGCTGATTTTGACGGCGATTGATCGGGAGCTGTCACAAGAAAATTGTGATGATCACAGTTGACACTGGACGCTAAACTAAGGTGGAAACCACACGTAAAGAAGAAGCGTGACGAGCTCGAGATTAGGCTCAGGGAAATGTATTGGCTTATCGGAAGATTTTCGAAACTAAGCATATATAACAAACTGCTCTTGTACAGGTAGGTGTTTAAAGCCGTCCTGGACTTACGGTATACAACTTTGGGGTTGTACCAAGCCAAGCAACATGTCCCTGTTGCAGACTTTCCAAAACGAGACACTAACAGCAATTGTGAATGCTCCATGGTATATTAGGAATAGTGATATTCACAGCGATTTAGGAATTGCTACCGTGAGCGAAGAAGTAACAAACTTTGCTCGAACGCTTTATGCTCGCCTTCATGTTCATTACAACAATGAAAGAATGAAACGACTACAAAGAACAAGACCCTTCGATCTAGCGACGTAGGGTGAAGCCGCACGAATGAACGGCTTTAGTAGGTGCATTCACTGGATAGCAACCTACCCAATGCGATAAACACTACGGAAGCGTAAACTACTTGTTAAGTTAACTTAGCTGTAGTCAAGAAGTATTATGAGAGAGCGAAAATTTACTACTATGAAGTGCGTTCTGGCAGTTTCATAGTGTCTCTCATAAATGGGTGGTTTTTTTGCACGTGGAAATCGGGCATAACCAATATCGGCTACTTCGGTATTATATACCTGCTATAGTGGGCGTATTGGTATCTTTGAAAGATTTTGGAGTTTTAGCCTCCGTCCACCCTAGTATTCAAAAAAAAAAAAATGATCACAGTTTAAGCAGACGAATTTTTGTGATTTGTGACAGCACTTGTAACAGATCACCTTATCCGTTTCCACCCCAGTTCTTAGGCCTTATATTTTAAACTAGAGATGTGTAAATTGATAGCTGGACTGGAAGTCCGTTGGAACCGATAAAATTTGATAATTAGTCGAATCCGTCCACAATATGTCTGACCAACTCCATTTCAAAAAGTGTATAGTAGGTATGAGGCACTGCTTTGAAATTGTCCAGCAGTGAGCAAGCCTACTTTTTAAACGGTTTTGAAAAAAAATTCAACTTGTTCTGAATGAAATTTGGAAAAAAAATTATTTCGACAAATGTAGGCATGAAAATTTGCTGCTTTTTTTGCGTACAATCGTTAAGATTCAGCCCACTTTTATGGACGTAGCTACGTGGTTTATTTATCAGCCAAAAGAATGGGTCTTCAGTCCAAAATTTATGCAACCCTATTGCTCAAAGCATCTACTGACCGGCAGATGCTTTGCGCAATTTTTCGTCTCGGTCATTTTTAGGAGGCGTGGTAGGTTGTTTTTTTAGGTAGGGTAGGATTTTTTTAATTCGCCCTGAACACACTTAAAATTTAAATTATGGTTTGTTAAATTATCGTTGGAACAAAAACTCAATTTAGTTATTTAAAATAAACTAGAATCTTGTTTAAAGATTATTTTTACTAAAAAAAAAACTTATACCAAATTCAACGTTAATCTCGCAAAACTTTTTTTAAATATCACACAAAAATGTGTTGTCGTATTGTAAGGCCCCCGTGTGCTCTTCACTTTGAAGGACACTACTGGAAACTACTCAAGGTAGAAAACATAAACTTCATGAAGATAATTGTTATAATTAGCATCATTTAATAATTAACTTTAGTCGTTAATTGTCTTCCTACGACCTATTAGAATGAGGTTTATGTGTTGAAAGGTTTCTATGGATCTTTGAGAAAAACAAATCACAGAAATCATTTGGCCGTAAAAGCTTTATTTGTTTATTTTTTTATGCAGCACTTATAAGTTTGCATAATAAGGAGCAGGTACCTATACAATAATGATAAGTTAGAAAGAAAGGTAAGTACGATGCACGAAGGAGCAGACGGATTTTATTGTTATTAAAAACTGAGACGGTAAATAAGTTTTAATTATTGAACGAGAGATATAAAGCTCATCGTAGCCTTAAACTTGCAAAGAAGGTTTTAAATTGCGAGAGGTTTTAACTATAATTGTTAAAAAAAAATTAGCATATCAAACTCTTATTGAATGCAAAACATATGTGCTTTACAGCTTAACAACTAATGGCTTGAGTTGAAAAAAACTACAAACAATTTTTGGTCGTCACACATTTTGATTTTGAGCAGAGCTATGAGTTTCTTGGCCACGACAAGGAGAAAATAGTAAGAAAAGGGCGGGGTCTATCTCCTCTCGCTAAAATGGAAAAGCAATTTGATAATTCTTAATGCGAGATTTAGGGTATGTGCAAGATTGATTGAATGAAATTAAGTGTTGAAGTAAAACTTCAGAAATCGTTTGAACATATGTTCGGAATTCAGTGACGGGCTTATGGTTATATTACGGGATTTTTAAGACAAGGATTAAGAAATATCCGAATCTGAATACGCTGGATTGACAGTATTTTCAGAAAGCGTGTTTTATGAAGACGATATTTAAAGGAAATAATTGTAGAGCTGATGAAGTATAAACCAAAAATTGTTTCGTTATTGTTTCGTTACTTCGCAGTGAAGAAAGCAGATTAAACTTAATTGTCATCCAGTCCCGCTATGCTTTTCAAAATATCGTTTATTTCCTAAAAAAATCTATTTCTTGTAGGAGTCCATAGTAAGCAGAGAGTAGGTATAACTTAACTTTGACATAATTTCCTTGCAAGATTATCTGTGAAGCAACATAAAGTAGCTTAACACAGGTGTGGTTGTCGCTTTCACTTTAATTTCATCAAAACTTTATTCAAAATCAGGGAAAATCTTACTAAGTGTCCATATGACATATAAAAGAAACTAGTCATTCCTCCTAATTGCAATTCAAGCTGATTTCCGGTGTTTAAATGTGTTTTAAATCGTCTTTTTTGAATCTATTTAATGTAATGTTATTATTATTACACACTCCATACCACACAACGAGGTATGTATAGGCATTACACTTTTACTACCACTCCTGTCACTGATGCTGTGTTTACACCAACGGGCGTGCCATTTGCCAGCTTAAGTTTATAACTCAAATATTTATTCAGAAACAAAATTAACAAAACAAAATGCCCACCGTTTCCAGCTGCAATCGTGAGTGAATGCTGTCGCGGTGTTGTCTCCTCCAGCGCCGCCGCCGCCGCCGCTATCCCTTCGGAAACAGGAAACAAAACACCAGCCATACACAAAAACGGAACCAGCAGCCGCCGCCGCCGCGCCGCGCCGTCGTCAACGCTAATTCACGGCAACAGCCCCCTGCCAAACAAATACTGGCCCATCCCCCACCCAGCACTGCCAGACTCATTTCGCTTTTTGTGTGTAAAGTGTTATTAATACGCTATTATTACAACAAATCAGACAGCCTTTGGTGGCGTTCAACCCAGTTCAACTGAGTGCAGGGAGCACAACCATGACCTGCCCCACGACATAGTCCAAGGACGAGCAACGCGTCGTTGTCGTCATCGGCACCCGTTTAGCTGGGTGTCATCAACATCTGAAGCTTGTTATAGCTCCGTCGTCCGCCCGCTCCCTCTGTCGCATTCAGTCTTTCATGGAATGGAAGTTTTGTATATAGAGGCACCGTTTGTAAGCAGATGTGTGCCTATACAGCACTTTACATTTTATTTTTAATGTGACGGTCATTAGTAGTGTGGAACATAAATTTGACATTTAACAGCTGAGCTTGCAAGTTATAATTACGGAAAAAAAAAAACAATGCAATGAGCTGTTATAGAATTAAAATCGAAAATAATTGCTTAACTAATGGAACCAAGTTGAGTTGCTTTATTATTTTATGGATACAGGATGACACATTGTCTGTGGTCGATGTTGGGAACTTGAATGTCAAAATGAATACACAGGGTGCGACATGTAGCGTACACGCTTATTGGCTTCAGACACTTTATTACGGAGCCATAAAAAATAGCCCATGTTACAAACACTTTAATTTGAGTAGACAATTTGACATTATTTGACAATTTGCACTTATTAGCAATTTAGTACCGAATCGTACCGCAATGCATTCTCTTGTGGAACTATTTTCAGTACACATGTAGTGGTGGATTTTATATACTCAGTGCCCTCCGACTTACATGAATTTAGTTCAAACTTTACACCACATTCATAAAAAGTGCTCCCTCGATGAGTACGAAAGAATGACTTAGATCACTTTCATTAGAAAAAGAAGTTCGCGTTTCTTCAAATTGCATTGGTCGTCAACAGTAAATCCGTCCGAATCCGAGGCTTGTTTCTGCTTCGTGACTGATGTTTCTTTACGTGGCCGGGAAGTCACCCCGACGGCACGACCCCCAACCTGGAGGACCAGATCCTTTGCTTAGCTCTAAGGACGGAGAGCCGGATAGCCCGCTCCTTATAGGCATGAGCTCCGAATACGTCGTAGTAGCCCATATAAGGTGTTCACTAAGTAGTTCGGCCTGACTGGAACTATGGACGCCACCGTTGATTCCATCTGGGGAATCCGGATGCAAGGAGAAGTGCCTTAGTGGGAACACTCCTCCCCCCCTCTCTCGTCTGCTACCCCCAACAACCTTCCAAAGGGGTTGGAACCCAATCTCCAGTTGAGGTACTAGGCACCCGGTGTTCACCACGGGGAGGTGAGAGTATGAGTTGATAGACAGAGGTGGGTTTAGAAAACCTGTGGATGCTTGTATCCTCTTGAGTGCACATGTCTATCCTTTGACCACCATCCTTTACAATCGCAAGAGATCGCCAGGTCCTTCTCCAACCGAGTCTCTCAAAACCTTCTACGAAGTCCTATGCAACCAGCACCAAGTATTGATAGCCAGTGGCAACATTGTGAAAATGCCATCAGAGACGCCGCCTCTGAAGTGCTGGCTTTCACACGGCGACCACAACGAAACCCCTGGTTTGACGATGAATGCCGGCAAGCACATGCAGCTAAACAGGAAGCATACATAGCGGCGCTGTACAGAAGGACTAGAGCTGCTCGCGAGCTCTACGAGCAGAGGAGGAGAGAGCACGAGAAGCGCGCGGTTGAAGAGATAGAGAGATGTTACAACAGGAATGAGGTTAGAAAGTTTTACCAAAGGATTAAAAGGTCCTGCCAAGGGTATAAACTTCGAACTGAAGCCTGTAAGGACCATCAAGGGAACATCGTTGTAGAATCGCAGTCGGTGCTGAGGATTTGAAAAGACCACTTCTGCAGACTGATTAACGGCGAGGACGAACCAAATACCGCTGTCAGGCAGAACGAACCATTCAACCCGGGCGAAGACGTTACCGACGAAGCATACGAACGATACCGCCCACCCGACCTGGAGGAGGTGAAAGTAGCTGTGTCTAAGCTCAAGTGCAACAAAGCAGCCGGAGCAGACGGCCTAGCTGCCGAACTTTTTAAATCCGCTGGCGCTCATCGCCACGAGCGTTACGAGCATGCACCAGCTCATCTGCAAGATATGGTCGGAAGAAAGCATGCCCGACGAATGGAACCTCAGCATTGTTTGCCCGATTCTGAAGAAAGGAGACCCTCTGAGTTGTGCCAACTACAGAGGCATAAGTCTTCTTAAAATCGCACACAAGTTCTTTTCTGCTGTACTGTGTGAACGCCTGAAGCCGTTTGTCAACAATCTGATAGGCACATATCAGTGTGGCTTTAGGCCAGGAAAGTCCACCATCGATCAAATATTCACACTGCGGCAGATCTTGGAGTAACCCCAGGAATTCCAAATCGATACACACCACCTCTTCATCGATTTCAAGGCCGCGTATGACAGCATCTATAGAGACGAGCTATATAGCGCAATGTTTAGTTTTGGCATCCATGCCAAACTCGTCAGTCTGTGCAGGATGACGATGGGAAACTCACGCTGTTCCGTCAAGGTCGGCAAAGACCTCACCGACCCCTTTGATGTCAAAAAAGGAAGGCGACGCGCTGTCATGCGACTTCTTTAACATCATACTTGAGAGAATTGTGCAGAACTCTCGCGCCAACACCAGAGGTACAATCTTTCAAAAGTCCGTTCAACTACTTGCATACGCAGACGACATTGACATAATCGGTAGAACAAAGCGTGATGTCAGTGAAGCCTTCGTGAGTATTGGGGCGGAAGCGGCGAATATGGGTTTAGCAGTCAATGAGGGCAAAACCAAGTATATGCTGTCATCAAGAAAAGACACCGAACACCGACGTCTTGGACAAAACATCACCATCGACAGCTATAACTTTGAGGTAGTTAGGGACTTTGTCCACCTGGGTTCCGCTATCAATACAGACAATGACACCAGCGCTGAAATCAAACGAAGGATAACTCTTGCCAATCGCTGTTTCTTTGGGCTAAGAAGGCAATTGAGTAACAAAACCCTCTCTCGAGCAACTAAAGTGTCCATGTATAAGACCCTCATCATCCCAGTCCTGCTTTACCGTGCAGAAGCATGGACCCTGTCAAAGGCGGATGAAAACAATTTAGGCTGCTTCGAGAGGAAAATTCTTCGGACGATTTACGGTCCCGTCTGCATAGACGGAGAGTGGAGGAGGAGATATAACATCGAACTTTACGGGCTGTATAGCGATACCGACCTAGCCAAAAGAGTCAAAACACAACGTCTACGATGGCTGGGTCATCTAGAGCGGATGGACACCAACGCCCCGGCCCGGAAAATCTTCGAATCCACACCACAGAACGACGCGGTAGAGGAGCACCGAGACTCAGGTGGCGCACGCAAGTGGAAGGGGACCTCAGCCAACTTCGCGTGCGAAACTGGAGACGGCTAGCTAGAGACAGAGCTGGCTGGCGAAGCTTGTTGGCTGAGGCCCAGGTCCACCGCGGACTGTAGCGCCACCTTAAGTAAGTAAGTAAGTTTCTTCAAGTAAGCTGGAGTATTGCAAGATACTTGCTTCCTCTGAGACGGGATACAGACGACCGGAAATATTGTGGTGACAAGACGTAAAAACACAGGAATCGCTGAATGCACCCATATAAATTCAGTTTACGAACACACCCGCTCGATTCATTAAATGAACCCACCTAACATTCCAGTCAGCTCACTGAATTTCGATATCGAATTCCCTCTCAATGGAAAATGACTGAAGGGGAAATACGGAAAGTGCTAGAAGGTGCTGAATTTGTATAAATGCACGGATGACAGGCTCCCATTTTATTTGCCTATCTGAAATGATGCTCTAACCTGTCGCCGAAGTTTTTACTTGGCCTGGCTGTTTGGGCCTTTCTAATTACCAGTAATTTGTGCACAGTTTTGTGAAACTACATTTGAGTTTTTCGGATTAGACTCAAAATTGTCCAAAAAGATGTTTTCTAAGAATATCCTCAAATAAGTTACGAAACTTGGATGATCTCGAACTGAAAAACTGGCCCCTAATGTCTTACTCTCACGCAGTTCTTTCATTATCACCATCCTCCGCATTAAGCCGCTTCGTTCCACAAGCATCAAATGCATAAGGATTGGCAGCCGTTGGCTTTAAATTTGCTCCAACTTTTTCCACACCGCCTTGCAGAAATTATGACCTAATGTGTGAAGCATCATCATGTTGCCTTTCTACGTGAAACGGGGCTAAAGAAACTGTCTAGGTGGGTTCTCTGAGCCTAGGCCCGAGATAAGCTCATATCATACCCTCGATATTGCTAAGAATTAAACAGAAGTGCGAAGGAAACTCTACGGAGGGAACAAAGCTCTCCAAGTAAGAGCACATTAATTAATTATTGCAGTAGGGATATTTAAACAAAGATTTTTGCATGGACATAAGCCTAGCTAGGAGACTTCCATCGGTTGTGTTAGATGGCTATGACCCGCAGAATTCTTCTTCAGGCTGAGCTTTGTTGTTGGGTGCTGTAAGGCCTGAGGCAGACACCGACAGAAAAACGTGTAACAAAAACCCGTAACCGCATGTAAATAAATAATACCTTAGAGGTTCAGTGATGAAGAGCTTAGATGCTCGGCACTTCCATGTCAGCCCCAAAAACTCGTTTCTTCTTGCTTTTTTGTTGAGCAAAAGAGGAGGCAGTGCCCCATGTGCTGCTCCATTTCACAGATACCGCCACGGAAGGGTCGGCCAAAGTGCTTGCGCCTTCAGTCAGTAAAGCTTCTTTGCGCCATCAGTCGGTCAGCTGCTTCCTTTTCCTCTTTCGAAGCCCGTTCAACCCTAAAGGTATCCCAAGTCATACCGTCAACAGCAGTGCATTAAGTAGTAGCCTCGTAAATGTTCAGTTTGCTGAGTCGAACAAGAATCCGCAAGAGTATCTGGTTTCTTTTTTTTCATAAATAAGTGTTAGGGCCTCCAGAAGCCATGCGCCTGCCTTAGCCAAAGAGAATACGGGTGGATTTGGGCAATTTGCAATATCACCTGGGGTAGAAAAGGAAATGGATAAATAAATAAAAAAAATAGAGTGGTGCAACAGCTCGAGGTGAACCAGGGCCAACTTCTCAACAATGTATGCTGGTGTGCTAATTTCTTTACGTACAAGGGGACCTACAATTTTTCGCCGAATCCGAACGGCACTTTGAGAAGTTTTTCAAGACAAATGATACTCTCGGAGGGCTTGTCATACCCTCGAGGAGGTGGGGGCCGTGAAAAAGAACAAGTCTTTTTTTTCAGGTGACGATGGCAGGATTCGAACCCAGACCTCCGGCGTAGTACACACACACCAACCACTACGCCACGGTACCCCATTAAGGGAATGGATAGTAGGAGTTAATTTCGGGGTTTGGGGTTGAGCCCCAAAAACAAACTAGGGTACATGGGGTCATCACTCCCGTTATCTCACCTAAGTGAAGTGGCCTTGTGGCAAAAATTTGACAGCTACTTCGAAGTATATAGGATTGACTGAACAACTGGTAGACACTAGTGTCCGTTGATGGTGAAACCAAACGTGGCATTGCCAACCGGATTGTCGAGTGTGTACAGTTTTATGGGTGCAGCACCAGAAAAGTTGTAGTGCCTGCGGGAAATATTTGGGATTTTGAAGCCACTCTTATTGTTAACAGTAACAGAGAACTGAACTTATTGGAGAATGTGTCATTCAAAGGGGGAAAAAGGACTATGTGTGAACGAACCACAACGAACAGCTTTGGAAAAGCGACATTTTCATTTACCAATAGGCCCCCGACGTAAAAGTCCTTGCCCGGGTTAGAGTTGTCATTCATCTTCAACAATCCTGATCACGCTGCTTGGAGTTGTGTGAATCAAGCGCTTTGACATTTGACTGACTTAACCATCAATCACCAATTAGTTGAAACACTTTCGTATATAGAAAGCCCTTGTTAGAAGCCAATTAGATCAGCGGCCCCTGTCCTAGCAAAATATGTAACTGTGCACGATCAAAGGCACCCTCGATGCAACGGAGAAATTCAAATTAAATTTTCGAAGAAAAAAGACTTCCCCCTTAAATAACCCCTGACATTTTTAAGGGGGGGTGGGGGGTGGGGGGGGGGAGGTGGGTATATTTTTGAGCGGCTACTATAACTACTTACGCGCAGAGAAACGTAATTTGATAGTAATAAAGTTTCTTGATAGCATATTTACACTCCACAGAAATTCAAAATTTCGTCAAAAAATCGAAAACAGGTTTTTCTTCTAGTCCAGATCCAAAATCAGAAACACCGAGGACTCGATATTCTAACACTGTGCCTCCACCAGCCACAAAACTACGATAAGCGGGAAACGATCCAAAACAAATCCCGATGTGTCTCCACCGAACAAATATAAGATTACTTGGATACAGGCACTCTTTTGTAGTCGTGTTGGCTCTCAAAAAAGAGTGACGATGACATTTCCGAGAAGCAGGAATAAAACAATGTCGTCGCATAAATCTCGATAGAAAACGTATTTTTGGCAAATCTGTCACATAGGTGGAGAGTTTTAGTTTACTACTTCAAGTCTTTAACTGTCATTTGTAAAAGGGGTTTTAAGGGTTGTATAAAAGTGGTTTGTAAAAATGATTAATTTCTTACGGGAAGGATTTAAATTTGTACGGTAGGTCTCGCGATTTAAAGCATTATTATTGAAGATTTATGTCATTAAAGAAAAGAGTAGCGTCTACAGTCTACACTATCAGGTTTTCACAATAGACGTTACAGTTTGATCGTCAGTTTAACGCTGAAGCGTCTAAACCAAAGCACGAAATTCAGCCAATTTCAATAGAAATCTGAAGCAAAATGTACAAGCTTTTGTGTGTATTATGAAATCTATTAACGAGCCTGCTTACTTTACCTACCGTGGGTACTGCTTCAACCAATTAAGCTATCGGTGACCAATTAATTGTCCAAATCGATCCATTTCACTAATTTTGGCTTACGTATTGTCCTTTTCAAAAAAATTGGTTTGACTTGGAATTGAACCAAAGCTTAGCTGGTTCTTTCTGCAGAATTAATGCGCAAAAATCAACAACATATTTCAGGTTTAACTGAAAAAAAAAGAAAAAAAGAACAAAAATGAAATTAAGAAGCGGGGAGTTGACTATTAACTCCTCGAACGATAAATTTGATATAACAAGAGTTGTATGGAGAGTGTATAGCTTAAAACAACTAAAATAAAACGATAACGAATTGGTCATACCTAATCAGCATAAAGTTCAAGCCATGAAGTTTTACGTTCGGTGGCCAAGGCTTCAGAGACCTTAGTTTAAATGATTTAACTGTCAATACTTCTCGCATCAGGAGGACAATGAACTCTTCACTTAATTTGGTTCGTTTAATCAGCACATGTTGAGATACTCGACCATATTTAAACCTCATTCAGGTATTTATCTCCACTTAGTCTGTCACATTAAGTAAAAATTCGTGTTAAAATCCGCTCGTAAGAAATATTTCCACTCCAATGTGTATATTTTAAGTTTAACGACAGTAACTTCCCTTGCACAATTTACGCCTTCGTCGTGTGTATATATCGCAAAAGCCCACCACAACACACATTATCCATCAAGTGTTTTTGTGCAAAATATTTACACGTACTCACCGGCCCATCGTCCCCACACCAGGCAGATTCTTTCCAAAAATTCCTGCTCCGCACCCTGGTGCCTGGTCTTGAGTCTATTTGCGCCGCCAGTAAAGAATATAATTTTAAAATTGGCATCAGTCAGCAGTGGAAGGGGTCAAAATACGTGCTCAATGTCAGCCAAGACATCGGCACCAGCAGCGCAAGTACAGCGCGCCTCACGCAGCAGCTGTTATGCCGGCAAAGGAAACATGCCTACACATCATGCCCTCCAAGATCATCCGGGTTTCGTTTATATTTATGATGATACTATCAGAGATACAAACCAATACTGACAAGACGGAGATCGCTACCGCGTGCTGGCGCTGCCGATGATTTCTTTCTGGAAACTTCACATAAATATGCGGCGCATTACTGCAAGCAGCAATCAAATTAAAATAGAATCATGGCTGCTCCTGCCAATTATAGCTGTCAAGGGGGGCGCCGTGCACTGAGGGGCGCCCAGCCCATACATATTTATCAATGAACTTGCAATGGTATGGATGGGATGATATCATTCTGGATCCTCGCTCATCACCTGTGGCACGGGAGCAATGTTTCGAAAATCCTATGCAAGCAGATGAAGGATGGGGTGAGGCAGTTGTTGCATGTGCCAATTCACATTACATCGCTCAAACAATGTCAAATATTTATTTCGTAAAAGATTCATTAAAAAAAAAAAACAACAGCACCAACAAAAACGTGTTGATGCAGAGCAAACAACTTGGCACAGACGCTAGCGACTTAGGTTCAACGATTTATAATCTCGTTGCGAGGAAACGTGACATGTTCTAATCTGCTTGGTGACAACTGGGTTGAGTTTTGTTTTTGATTAATTAATATTATTTTTCAACTTCGATTGTTTGTTTTGGTTTTTCTCCAAGTCCATAATTAATTGAATAACGGTAAGGAATACCGACTCTAAAGATGAGAGGGGCTACGCCCCAGTTTGCATGAAGACTGATAGCTCCACTGTAGATCTGCAGGGTCGAAGCTAGAATATATTTGAGTCTCATTTTTTTCTTGTTTCCCCTTCTAACATAATTACAAATTGAAAAACTTAAGAAGGTGTTAGTCCAACGGCGCCCAAACTGGTTTCAAGATGCATATGGCTCCAGGAATTTTTTCAGCTTAGAATCGCTGAATCCCCGACTACGGTTACCCATTTTTCGTGTGCATACAAAACCAATAAAAGACTCGACAACTATAGTCTTTTTCTTTAAGCGATGAACACCTGCCTGATAGACTAATACTCTTTGTTGTTGTTGGTTTACATGCATTTTTGCAGAGAGATCATGTATGGATCATGTATCTTCCATCATGAGATGGAAGTGGGCTGTGGTGGAGATGGTAGCACCTATGACCGACAATTGGGAGGTCCTGGGTTCGAATCCATGTCCAACCAATCATCTTTTTTTCAAAAACAACTCTTTGTTGTTCTTGAAAACAAAGTTTTGTTTGAAAATGTTTGAAAACAAGGAGGCTTTTCAAAGCTCCCGAAGGAGATTGGAATTTTGGTCCGGAAATCGGTGGGACTCTTGGGTTCAATACCAGGTCAAACCAATTATTTCAAAAAAAATATTTACGTTAACTTAGTCAAATGGTTTAATTTGTGCAAGGAATCAATTTGTCACCGATAACTGAATTGGTTAAGGAAGTATCCACGATAGGTGAAGTTAGCAGGCTCGTTGATAAACATAATTTATTATTTTTAACAATTTCAGTAGATTTTTCTTGAAATCTCGATGGAAATTTCTCAATTTTGTGTTTTAGCCAAGACGGGATAGCGTCTAACTGACAATCAAAAACTGTCACGTCGTTGCGTGAGTAGAGGCGTGGGTAGAGGCCACTCTATTCTTTGCTATCATAAATCTTCCACCAATCTCCTGCAAGTTGCGAGACTTACTCGTTCCATAAATATGTAAATCCTCTCAGCAAGCAATTTAAAATTAATCTCCACGTTAATCTGATTCACCTTTTCACAAACTTCTTTTCTGCCACTTTTAATTAGTTCGAGACAAGAAATTATGAATTTCCACTGGTTTGGTCGGTGGAGACACTTACCTACGGATTTATTTTTAATCGCCTCGTTTGACAACGATAGTTTTTGCTGTATCGAGTACATACCTACCTGATGTTTTAGATTTTGATTTTTGCCGATTTGAGCCTAAAGGTTTTTTTTTTAACTTTTCAATCATAGATCTTAGCAGACCTATTCCACCGAAGTTATTAACCCACGTTTGGGACATGAGAGCTGCCGTTAACCTAAGTTTCACTACCTACTAGTATGTACTACGTATCGAATCCAGGTACCCACGAGACAAACAGAAAGATCGAACCTGAGTTTTAAGGACCAAGCCATCGCGAATGCCAGAGAGCTTGATCCGGACAACTGGAAACAGAGTCAGATCCATAAAAAAAAACTAATTGGCACTTGCAGCTCAGAAGAGCCATCGCCTGACCTGGCTCATGACATAAAAGGGACCTACAGTTTTTTGCCGATTCCGAACGGCGAATTGAGAGGTCTCTCATGACTAATGATGCTCTCGGAGGGTTTTTCAAGCCCTCGCGGAGGTGGAACACCGTGAAAAAACTTAATGCCCCGGTCGGGTTCGGACCCGGGACCTCGTGCAAAGAGGTTCTACACACCAACCACCACGGCGCCCAGAGTCAGATCAAGTTTTTAAAAATTCAGCTTTTTCAAAAAAAAAAATTTGGCCACCAAATTCTGTTTTTTTTCCACCGCCCTATATTTCAAATTCTCATTTCCTTATCTGACAGAACAACCATTCTAGTTTCCTAGTCCATGTGCCAACCCTTGTTTATGCTTCCTAGCAGTTAGCTTTGAGGTTGACATCTAGCTTCAGCAAGACTATATCCTATGGATCTCTAGACCAAGGCGAATATCTAGGCTCAAGTTCTAGCACCAAGGCAGCCTTAAAATATCGTTCTGCCCATTCTCAGAAAGGTCTTCGCCCAGGCGTTTGGTAATGCGATGCTGCGTTTGAAGGTGGCTTCAAGCTCATATGTGCTGTTCATTTTGCCAGCATTTCATAGCGACTTTCCTGCTTACGTTTTCGTAAAGTACAACAGATCAGCGTTCCCTGGTGGTTAGAAAACGGTACTCACCGGAATCCGACTACATAGCTTCCCTTAAGGTGATTATGTCGACCGTTTATTTTATGTGTCTGTAACGAACATACAAAATAAACGGCTCATATTTTTTAAGATTCAATAAGCATCTTAGCCTCGGCTAGCGAACGATTATAGTACAACGGAGCAGTACTTGAAAAGCCATTATAAATTTTGATTGATTGTCCAACTATCTTTTTAAGATTCTACTTTCTAAAGGATTTAGGTTAGGTTAGATTGTTGGGCTGATGGAAAAGGATTCTTAAGGATTTAAGTCTTTTTGTTCCTTTTCCTACGATGGACTACTGGTCAGATTTGTTTGAAGGGGAGACGTGTGCTGATGTTGTTCCAACTTTTGTTGCACATTGTGACTTGTGATGACTTCGGTTTCTAGGTAAAGCTGTACCGAATTTGTGTGTGCGTGTGCTGGTTCCATTACATTAATCGGATAAGCACTAACACCTTTCTAGCTTTCTCGTGTGTTCTGTAGATGCCTGGAATATCCCTAAATATTGCCTGAAACCCAGAACAGGGGATATGTTACACCTGACAGCAATCCCATGAGAGCCATTCGCGGCATGGCTTTTCCAACTTGGAACGTTTTTTTGGCGATTCCAAGGGTTTTTATTGCAGCTGTCTATAGAGAAAACAATCGAGCTGCAGTCTTTTGAGTTAATCTAAAGAGCCAAACCGCGGCTGCTGAAACAACTGTGATATTTGCTCGAAATGCACTGCAACGATCCGGTAGACACGGTTGGCGATGAGTACTAGAAAAGAGTATAAAGAAAGACTGTGTAGGTTTCTCGTTACAGAACTCACCCGGCACCCAGTCAATTCTGCTAGGAACTTTGGTCTAGAATTTGACATTAGTGTTAAGGTCTGATGGGACATCGCAACTTGATAATAACTTATTATAGATGCGCGATTATAGATGCGCATTCATATTTCATGCATGGGTGCCACGAGCTGGGTTTATCATTGCAGGGCTGCAAACCATTGACCTCGAATAAGTCTAGGTAAGCTGAAGCAGTTCTAAATACAAGATAATCTTTGAACTTTTTCTAATATGGCGGCATTGGTGCTTTTGTCTTTCACAAGACTAGTACGTATAAGGGTGGACCCAACGGTTGCCGTGTAAATCTAACTTACAATCCGGGGTTGTAGTCCCCAGTTCAGGACTAGGGCTTTTCTACAGGAGTTAAGGGCAATTAAGGCCCCCCTAGCCTACTCAAAGCACACCCCGAATATCTGGCATAATTTGCAAGTGGCAATTCAATGCCTTTCAGTTTTGGTGGAGATTCTTGACGAATTTATAGGCAAATAGACATTTTACATCTAGAAAATGACCTCCCTTAGAAAATAACCCCGGAGGGCAGTTTTGTGTACTAAAAAGTAGTATTAGGACTCCGATTACAGCATTAGGACTTAAACCTTGCTGACAGAACCATCTCGTCATCCAGCTAGGCTTGATAATATAAAAATTATCATAAGAAAAATTGAGTAAGAAGCAAAGTCTTTAAGAAAGAACACAGACCTCCTATTTAAATGAATCTCGTCGGGCGTTAAAAATATGTAAATATGGACCAAATCTAGACCGCTATCTCCGTTTGTTCTTAAAATATGAAAGAACCAAAAAAAAATTTGCAGTAACTTTTTTGCATTTTATTTGTAATAAAAAAACCTGAGAAGAAATTAAGCGTAAAATTATGCGTCAAATAAAATTGGATAAAATACTGACGTCATTGGCTTCTGAGGCAAGAGAGACGACTAAGATTAAGTAGCCAAGATCAGAGCCAATATAACTTATGTATAAACGATTCTTAAATCCAGAGTTACCCTGAGTGGTTGGCAAATAATAGGTTCCCTACATCCAATAAATTTTAAACACTTTCTCTACGGCCGGCGCTGCCTTATTAGGTACAAGTTCGCGGGGCTGGTCCTGGTTATATGTTATTTTGACGGGCTCTCTGTTTCTGCTTTCTGTGTCTTCCATTTTTGCTGGCCTTATTTTTTTCCCAATAAATTATGATCTTAGAATCACCCAAAATTAACATTTCTTCGAGTATAAATTGATCTGATGCAAAGTGAACGACTAAGTTTCGAATCTGAGCATCAACAGTCAACATGTTCAAGTTACAACTGGTCCTTGGTTTCTGCATTGTCGGTGTTGCCATCAGTAAGTGTCTTATCCTGGCTTGAATAACCCGAAGAAACAACGATCTATGTTTCGGTCATATTAAAAATTGTGCTTTAATTGCTTTTTATTGCAGACATTGTGAGCGCTTGCCCAAAGCCGCAACTATCGCCAACCAAGCAATATTGCACCGGAGCCAATGAGGTCTACCTACCACCCGGATTAGGAACAAATTGCGACGTCGTTTGTGCTGACCTTGTAACTCCTTGCACCGTCACATCACCCACCAATCCATCGGGTTGTTATTGTCTGCCTGGTTTTGGCCGAGATGCAACTGGTGTGTGCGTAGCTCTCAGTGCTTGTGGCCTAACGTGTACTGCAGTGATCTAACGTGTACTGTAGCCTTGTGAGTGTTGAAATAATAAAGCGTGATCAGATCAGAATTGCAGTGAAAACGTTTTCTTAATTTGTTTTATAATATCTTGGGATTTGGGGCTCACAACTTTGACTCTGCTTACCGTCTCTTAAATTGGCTTATATAGAGACTTTAAGACATCCTTAAGGAAGAACTTAAAAAAAATAACCACCATCTACCTGCCTATTCGTCAAGCCAAGGTTGGGTAGGTCATTGTTCTACTGTTAAGTTTTACTTTGTTAAAGGAGTGACTTCCGAAGATGTTTGTGGTGCAAAGCGTCGTTGTGTACCTTTTTGTGGTAAAGCAAACTGGTTTTCCTAAACACTCGCATATGTCAAGAAGCAATCAGAGCGAAAACCCGAAAACTAATCTTTCGAAAACTTTTCGGCACCCTTTCCTTTGTTCAAAAAATCTATACTATATCCGCATCAAGTCACCACACTTCGAATAGTCAAACTTTAACCTTAAAATACGTCCTAAACTGCAACGCTTCACTCACGATGCAGTGCACGCACATCATCTTAACACCGCAGACAATATCCTTTCATAAGACTCTTTTATCATAAAAGCATCCCTAAATCGTCGATATTGAATTTGGTTTTGATTCCTGCGAATTGGATTTCCAATACACGGCCTCGCATATACGTTTGCTCCATTGTTCCTTTGCTTCCATAATAGTGCCGCAACCGTACAGAGCTCAAAAACCAGCAGCACATGTTTCACAAGCTGACAAAACGAAAACATAAATATCAAATTTCATTCACAATAAATGTTATTCTTCTTTCAGTCCTAAGCAGAAAATTGCTTCAGGATATTACTACAAGGTAAGCATCCTTCTATATGAGCTTTGTGGAGCCTTTTGCATCCTTACTCGTACATCCAACAGCACTTTCAGGGCAAAATGAAATGGAAAACTTGTGGTACCGAAAAAAAAAAAATACCAACAACGTTCTTGTATCGTCGTCGTCCTGAAATCAAAATGAACTCTTGAAACCCATTGAACTGAGAGAACAAGTTGTATACGTAAGTGTATATGTGGGGGACAACCGACGACGACGATGACATGGGAGGGGTGGAGGAAGCTTGGGGGCTGCTGCTGCATAGTTTGGTTGCATGGCATTGGGCTCGCAACGTAATGATATCGCATATCCTGCATGAACGCATCAAGTTGCTCCTTTGTGGAGCAACAACCCATACGCTGTGCACACAAAGTAAGTGGCCTCTTGTGGATGGGAGTTTAAAGGATGAGGGTGTAGTTTATGAGTCCCTCATATCGTCCTTACCTAATGCAACGAAGCGGTGCATGTGAGATGTAATAAATACACGATATCAAAGAGGTGCATGCAGTGGGTTATCCTTTTTGCCTGAAATGAATGGGATGTGTACTTGGGTATGTGCGTGTGTGTGGGTAAGTTATATTTTACATTTTACACAGTCAAAGAGTTCCTTATTTCTATGAGAAAAGGATTTTTTTTTCCTCGCTCACTGTTTGGCTTTCGTGTATTCCTTTAGCATGTCAGGGCAAAGGGTATTTTACCTTTTTGGTGAAGCTCATCCTAATTAGGATGATTAGAAATGTCATAAAAGCAGACAATTCTGTTAATTCAATTATTTTGAATAAAAACAGAAGGGAATGGTGAATTTAGTATATAGTCTCACACACTTATTCTTAATTATAGACATCGTAATCAACAGTGAGACGGAACCTCCCTGACAGTGAGACAAACGTTTTTTGGTTTTTTTTTTTTTTTGAATATCAGGCCTGTAAACTGGGTCGAATTTGTCAGTCACAGAGCAAGAAAGAATATTTTCTTTCTTGACTGACATCTCTGAAAACAATTCGATATAAGGGGGAAAACCAGATGTCAGTAAGAAGTGTCGGCGATATGAAGTTTTAAAGTGCTTATAAGGTTTTCTGCAACGGTGCTGGGTGCTTGGTGCAATGGTGCATTCATTCACTTTTAATCAATTATGACTGCCATTTCGTAGGTGAGAGACCGTAAGACAGTGTCTCTCTGTTGGTATCAGTATCATGATACCGCCTCACTGTTGAAAGACAGTCAAACATTTTAAGCAACTGAACGGCGAAAAAAGTAAAGAGTAACTGCCAGCGGACACTTATCCACTTATCAACAATTTTAGAAATTTTCATTAAGTCCAATACAAGTCAAGCGATTTGACATACACCTTGCACAAATGACTTTTATGCCACTTCTAACAGTTTTCAAATACCTACGACAGTTTGCGACTAGCAAAAGAGAACGGAAACTGTCCCTGACAGATCTGTCATAAATACGATTTCTATAGGGATTTTTACAATGGAAATATTTTTTTTTTGCTCCTGGAAAAAGTTACAGGTGACACTCGTCTTGAGAGCCAAACTGACAGTAAAAGAGTGCTCGTGTCAAATTAGTCTTTTATTTGTCGCGTAGAGACACTATGGAGTTTTTCTAACCGTGTTTCGCTAATTTTCGTTTTATTTCCGGTGGAGACATATCGTAAGAAAGCTTCGTCAATTTCCCTTAAATTTAAAATCAGCCGCAGCTTCTGGAAACTAACTGATACTATTATGAGAAAACGCTTAACGGCTTTTAGTTAATAGGTGCGCCACATGAAGATTCCCAAAAGAGATTATGTTGATTTTTTTTTTCACCGAAGTGTGTACACCCAAAGGATTTGATCGGTAAGAAACAATCTTGATTTTCCGCAGTACTTTTTAAAGGTTGTTGAACTGCATGAATTTATGACGCTAGAAGCAAGCCTTGATATAAAATAGTTTTGAACTTCAATAGGACAGCGAAACTTACAAGCAAACTATTGTAAGGCCTGTGCGAAAGACTCCTAAAAAATTAAGAAGCTAGTTTGATCCGCGCGCTGGAGGCACCACTTCCTAGTCAAAAGGTTCACATAGCTCGAAAATTCAGAGCTTAGCCAACGCAAATCAATAAAGTTTATTTTGGCACTCCACAAAGACGCTGAAGTAAACACCGCCAACTAAAACTAGGCCTTAGGAAAAGAAAAATCCATACTTTGATTTGATTTATCCAATTAGAGTCCATACTGACTGCATCATTCCTGAACACAAAAGACGGCACACCTTAAGCTGACATTAGGGTCGCAGAAAGTTCCGTGCTGAAAAATTTTACGTTTCTGTTTAATTGTCAGCTGTGCACTGGAATTTTGTAGTTTATTGAAATACATTCAACCGGTACGCAATTTAGCCTTCGATGAAAAATTGCATTTTCAGGAATTTTTTGACAGCTGGTTGCACGAAAAATGCGAGCTTATTTTCAAGACTTCAGTGGCTTCAACTTTCCAAGTTTAATGCTGAAGAACTTGAAGTTTCAGTTATTTTTGTCCGTTGTGCCGTGGAATTTTGTATATTATTCAAATACATTCAACCGGTACGCCATTTTGTGTTTGATCGAAAATTGAATTTTGGGGAAGTTTTTGACAGCTGGTTGCCCTGAAATATGCGAGTTAATTTTCAAGGCGCACTGGGGCCAGTTTCATCGAATGAATCAACTGTTAAACAGGAGAGCTACATTGATGTGTCTTAGGAAAACATGTTGTTTTTTGTACAGGGTGCGCCATATTTTATGTCGGTATATGAAATTAAAATCTAAAAAAGCCTATACACATTGTGAGAGGTATTTTTTAATTGATTCGATCCTTTAAAATTAATTTTTTATGTGTGTACGAGTGTTTGGCATATTCATTATTCATATTTTACAAACGTGCGACACATTTTCGTAAAACCCAGAGCACCAGCGTCAACTTGGGATTAGAAAATTCGTTTCTTTGAATCGAAAAACCACTAAGACTGGCCATAATATGTTTGTAAAATTTGTCGGCGTTGTTACTACACAATATATATGACACAATATATATGATCTATCCCTTAGACCTTAGAGCATGTCACAACTCACAAGAGCGAATGTCAAAATAATCGTCGAATCGGGCGTTCGCGTCAGAAGATCCTAAAACGAGGGCTTTTTTTGTCTCGCCCTATGGGTTGATGGAAGTTAACTTCACGACCCGCCCATGAAGTGATAATTGTGAAAAAGCCATCAATTAAGTGACTGTCGTCAACGCCTAGTACACAAAGGCGTTTAGCAACTTGTCGAAGAGTAAAGGGATACCTGAGCACGAAAAAGATCTGAGACTGGGTGGGATAGGTACACTTCGTTAAAAAAAAACCCTTAAAAAGAAAACCAGTGCAGTGGCTTTAATGTCTCAATTTTCGACAGCACATACTCAGAACATTTTCGCTGCAGAAACTACATTGCATTAATTGAAGTGTCGCTGGGCACACAATTTAATGAAAAACCGTCCAGAGATTTTTTGCACTTTTGTAGACAGAAATAAATCGCTAAAGCAGGATTCACAAAGAAGCCTTCGCTCCGCCTCGGCCTGATGTTTACGAGTTCAGCCATACGAAGTCAATGTTTCCTAAAATAATGTAGCTTCGGCTTCAACGTCTCGTTTCGTAACCGTAAGGAGAAAATGTATTGTTGCGTAATGTGTCGCCAGAGCGACAGTCTAGTGCAATTGTACTGTACAATTGGTTCGTCTGACATCTCACCAGTTTAGAGAAAAAAACAAAATCAAAAACGAAAAAAAAAAATTCCTCTAGGAAATGTCATATCAGAGCAGATATCAAATCCGACCCGACGCACGTATCGTGACGGTACCAAGGCGCAGTCAAAGCCACTTTGTGAAGCTGCCTCAAAATGCACCGATATAAATTTTCGAAAACATGGGAAAAAATAATTTTGAGCTGACCCTATAAGGGACTCATGGTTAAAAACCTTCTTTGTCAACTTGTTTTGTTGACTTTGACGGTCTGTCAACAATCTTCTTGACGTCGATTGCACGCTATAGGAACGACGCACAAATCACTTCAAAATTGGCAAGGTGCTTTTAACAATGATAAATTCTGAGCTCGGTGATACGACACAGGTGGGTTTTCGACAGCACTCCATCTGACCATTTCAGCCAGTTCCCCAACTGTCGCCAATTGACCCATGCTCAAAAAAATCGACACCAAATCGACACCACCTGTCACGCAGCGCCTGTTCGCCGTGTTGGCCGACGTTTTGTACGGTGTTTGAACACATCCAAGGGACTTATAATTTCAATAAACTGCTTAACTATCTCCGCATTCATTCCGTTAAGACGATTGTTGTTAAAAATTTATGTTTCAAAATCATATTTATTCAGTCCTATCGGTGGGTTGGTGTCAAAATTACTTAAGGTTTTTATACCGACAAAAAATATGGCGCAACATCTAGTAGCGAAGAAAAGATTATTGAAAGGTATACAGATATCAAGCAAAAAACAAAAACAAAGAATGAAAGACAAAGGACTTAAGAAAAGGAATAACCTAGAAAGGAGCCAAAAACAGTGGAGGAAGTGACCGGTTCTTATATGAAAACTTGCATCGTTCGAGAATTACCACTTTCGAGAATTATCTTCTTATTTTATTTTTAGCTCACATGAGGCAAACTTCATTGAAGGTTAAAAAAGCATCTTGATAAAACTGCATTTAGGGATAAAACTTTACCCAGAGCCAGAAGCCTAAATGTGTGAAATTATCTAAAATCAAAGACGTTTTAGTGTCGTTTAGATTCTGTTGGCAAAAATTCTAAATTTTGCTGTAAATCTTATTAAAGTATGCCATTTATTAAGTTTAAGGTTTTTTTAAAATATTCCAATTATTGAAATTAAGCAAATAAATTCGTTTTTTATCCACCATCAACGGTCAGTGACAATCTAGCGCAGCGTTAATTTACCGGCCACTATAAAATCGCTTTTGCAAAGCAAAATTTATGTTCATCTCAATTTATTTAAAGTGATTCATTTCAATGTGTTCACCGAATGGTAATGTGGTTCAAAGATCTAATAAAACTGTTATACATATTAAAGAATCGTTTAATGTTTCACAAATAACCTAATAACGGCAATCTAGAAACGGTTGCTAATTTGTGATAAATATGTTTTCTGAACGCACTCCTCCAACATCCAAACAATGAAAACATGTTCTGCGAATGCAAATTTGCAAAATGAATTTGGGTTATCGAAAGATGAAGGAATAAAAAATTTAGTAATGAAGCAAGCTTCATCTAAAAAAATTACCATTTTTCGGAGTATAAAAATAGCCCGATGTAAAGGAAACTTCTAAGTTTTGACTTTGACCATCAACCGTCAACATGTTCAAGTTACAGTTAGTGGTAGGTTTTTGCATTGTTGGTGTTGCCGTAAGTGAGTGTTGTTTCCCGGTTTGAATTAAATCGAAAAGGACAATGTGTTTTGTTATTTTAATTTAATTTTTTTTACTGCAGACATTGTGAGCGCTTGCCCAAAGCCGCAACTATCACCAACGAAGCAATATTGCACTGGAGCCAATGAGGTGTACCTACCACCCGGAATAGGAACAAATTGCGACGTCGTTTGTGCCGACCTTGTAACTCCTTGTACTGTCACATCGCCTACTAATCCAGGGGGCTGCTACTGCTTACCTGGTTTTGGTAGAGATGCTACTGGTGTGTGCGTAGCACTGAGTGCGTGTGGCCTAACGTGTACGACCACGGCAGTCCCTTGAATCTTTTAGTGTAAAAATCTCTCGTTTAAAAAACATTTTTTAAAAAAATGTGTTTCCAAAACCGTAAAAAAAAATCCCTCGTTTTTGAAAAAACAAAATTACTCTTAGCGTTACCCAGAACCAACGACGTGGACGTGGTAAGTAAATGGCTCCTCACCTAACCTAGTTCTTAAAGCAAAAAATTAATTTTTAATACTAAATTGTGGCTTCTTTTCATTTTAAATAATAACTTAAATATGTACGTAAATAAATAATATAATAAAATTCACTGAATGTTTAAATTTTTGGGGTCATAACAAAAAAAAAAAAAGTATGAATCCGTGATAAAAATAGTTTTAACAAGTTTGATGTTTCATTACTTCTGTAAAGCAATATTGTGCGCAATAGACTGGCAGTACCAAATGTTGGTCGCCGACTTTCATTCTCAGGCGAAAGCAATGAATTCCCAAAACGATCTGCTCTTTCGTTACATTTGCTGCTGCCCCTCCCCCAGACAGTGCTCAGAGCATTAGCATCGCCGCTTTAGTCGAGATCCGGCCCATCGAATACAAAATAATCTACAAGGTCAACAACTGCCTTTGGTGTCGGGGAATATAGGCTGCAACAAGATGTTTGGGTGCAAAAACTTTGACCGTAACTGCCGCTATGGATTTCGATGCAATAAGACAAGTCCTGAGTCTTTCGCACTTCTTACCGTAAAGAATATCGTGAGAAGCACGAAGCACAGATGTAAATTTTTAACACCCATGAATCCTGGATGGCTGTTATGCATGTTTTTATGCTACAAACCGCAATCCTGCGACTTATATGAGTAGAAAGCGGAATTGGAACTGTAGGTTGATTTGAGTAAAGATTATGAATGTACGTTCAGGATTACGTTGCTTGAGGTCGAAGAGGAGGTGGGGGCCCAAGTAACATTTCAGTTGCGGTAAGGTTATATACAAGCTATTTCCCCTCCCGCAAAATAGTTAGTATAAGGCCTTAGAGAAGCCAATTTGGCGCATTTACAGAAACTGTTAAAGCCTTAATAGCCGTGTATAAAGTTTCCTGTTAGGCTTTACAGAAACCGGTGTTTGTATAAAGTTCCTGTTAGGTCTTATAGAGGCTGTTACTTGCATTAAAGTTTTCTGTTGCAAGCTTTACCGAGGCTGTTACTAGCTTACAGTTTTTTAGCAGGTTTGTATAATTTCCTGTTAGGCTTTACCGAAACTGTTATTTGCATAGACTTAGACATAGACATAGACATAGAAGCCCGTACTACAGGCCACTCGCGTCAGAATTTGGGGGGAGGGTAGGGGTAACCGAAGCAGTATAAACCCGTACCAGTGAAAGTTATGTGTTGGTGATCCCGGTAGGATGGAGAGGTGAGGGCAACCGAAGCGGTAAAAGCCCACACCGATCCAGCCTGTAAGGGAAAACACTGGGAATGGCAATTACTGTAGGAGTGCTACTAATTACGTGCCGTGTGGTGTGGGGGACAAATAGGGTATCTTTTCCTCGCGTCGAGCTTAATTAGATTTAGATCTTTAGTTTGCTATTGCCCCTAAGTGAGAGTTAGCCTAATGGATTGGAGAGCGCAGGTGGGGGGAACTGTTGCCGGAGGATGTTTCTTCGTTGAGGACGCTGAGGTAGGGTAACCGTTTTCGGTAAACCCGTACCTCAGGTGACTCAAAAATTAACCTTTTGGGGGGGGGGGGGGGTAAAATAGGGGAGGTAGGGGTAACCTAGTAACCAGGGGGATTATGTACTAGTGTTCCCACAAGAGCGGAGAGATGAGCGCACCGAATCGGTATGAGCCCTCACCAGGCCGGCTCTATTGGGAACGATGCTTGGGTGGCGGGGGGGGGGGGGGGGGGGGGTGTTAATGGGGTATTTTTGGCGCTCCACTGTAAGGTGCTTGCTCGCCTATAGAGTTTCCATATGGAGGCGGAATGGGTTTTGTGATACACAATTATGCGTTAAGCCAGTTTGACCCGGGGTTCAAGTTCATTATCCTCTTTAGATCGAGTCACGCTAGATCATTAAGATCATCGAAGAAGTATTCAAGAGCGGGACAGTTGCACAGAAAATGAATCATGGTCTCTTCTTCCTCCTCATCCCTGCAACTTCTGCCGAAATCGTTGAAGGGAGCACCAAGTCTTCTGGCATGTCGCCCTACTAGACAGTGGCCTGTGAGGGCCCCAATTATCTTTCTAAGATTCAGCCTACTAAAGGAGATAAGTCTCTTTGTTTTCCTACGATCGAGCTCTGGCCACATATGTTTGGAAGGGAGACATGTGCTGATGTTATTTCACCAATTGTTTGCCATTGTGATGGCTTCGACGTGCAGGTGGAACTTTATCGAGTTTATGGGTGCTGCCGGTTCCGTTGTATGAGTCGGATTAGCATTAGCACCTTCTCTAGCTAGTTCGTCGGCTCTGCAGTTGCCTGGATTATCCCTGTGGCCTGGAACCCAGCACAGGGATACGTCGCACCTGACAGCCATCTCGTTGAGAGAGATTCGCGGCATTGCTCTACCAACGTGGATCGTGTCGTTGGCGATTCCAAGGCATTTAATGCAGCTTGGCTGTCTACATAGAAAACAATAGCGCTACAGTCTATTGAGTTAATTGAAAACCAGGCCGCGGCTTCACGAACTGCTGTAATTTCTGCTTGAAACACACTGCGCACACTGCAGGCGCTTGGAGATACATAGGCCTAGAGTACTGGAAAAAGCTCCTGATCCTACTCCAAGTGCTGTTTTCGATCCGTCAGTGTAGATTTCTATTGCAGATGCATTTAAGACCTCACCAGACTCCCAGGCGGTTCTGCTTGGAAATTTGGTCTTGAATTTGACATAGAAGTCGAGGTATGGGACAACGTAGTCCGAGCTGCGAAGGATGGTGTCGTGGCCGTTCAGGATGCTAGCATGTCCCATGTTGTCACGAGTCAGTTGCGATGATTCCCTAAGCCTAAGTGTTGCTTTCGCTGCCATCACTTTACCGAAGATGTCCACGGGAAGAAGATGGAGCATTGTGTCGAGCGCAGATGAGGGAGTTGTTCAGCTTGTCGACCTTAAAAGTTGTGGTCCTCCGCAGCACTCATACTGTTGTCATAACCTGCTTTTACTATGAGAACTGCTAGAGAGGAGATAGCAGCATTCAAGTATGAACGCTTCTTGTATCCCGTCTTAGCTGTCTTGCGTTCATTAAGTAGTTTTCCAGTGACACACTGACTTAAGGAGGCCGCCCGCATCGAGAAATTTGTGTCCACCCAGCATCCATCACCCCAACAGTTGGTGCGCGCTTCCTGGTTCATGGTCTTGGGAGTGTCCACGTTATCTTCGCACTGGTACTACAATCTTGCTAAGCGGTACGAAATTTCACACTGCTTAGGTTGGCTACATTCATGAAAATCGTGAAAGAGCCAACCGGGGTATAGCAGTACCTTCAACCCATGAGGCTTTTTTGCGCGACATATCGATCTGCTGCTTCCCTTTCCAATTTCACAGACCCTTAGTCAGGCGCATTTAGAGCCAGCGTTTTCTGGATCCCATTTAACCACAGAGGTATTCCGAGTCACAGTGAATGGCAGCGCCTCACTCATGCTCAAATTTCCGAGCGAGTCGGAGTTCACAAGCCTACTTATGTCACTTAGACATTCGCCCTCGTTGCACAATTTTGATAAGAGTAGGTGAATAGGCGAATAGGTGTCTTAGAATCCTTTTTCTTCGATTGATAGCGATTCCAATCTTCTACTAAATTGGTTTCTAAGTGCCGATTCAGGGGCTTATTGGTCTCTTTATGCTGCGGAATATGCTGCGGTTTGGCATACCGGTTTTCTGCAAGGGTTTTTCATAGCCGCAGACTCTAGTGCAAAAGTAGCGGATAAGGACGCTGTTCAGAGCATGAGCACACATAACTACCTTTTGATCTAAGCTTTAAGCGTGATGGAAGTTTTACGCACTGCAGGCGAAGGGTCTGCGGTCGGCTCTTTGGCTCTTTGCATGATAGCATCCTTATCTCATTATGAGATTCACTCTACTTTACTTCACTCAAAATAAACGAAAGCAAGGATTCAGCAACGGGAAGCTGCAGTGCTCAAGGAAGTATTTGCAGCCGAATAAAGTAATAAACAAAGCAGAAGCTTGGTTTTGGAAGTCCAACATAAATCACCTGCGACGATGCCGAACATGGTGAAGCTGAGCTGAGATATGGCTTCGGTACCTGAAAACTAATCGATGTAATAAATTAATGTAATTTAATCATTCGTTCAAACAAGTGATTAGTTAACCTGGAAGCTAAAGTGGTTCTATTGCACCGGAAGTTTTGCCACCTGTACCCAAGACAGCTTTAGCTAAAACTCTTCTTCAAATTTTTTTTTTTTCAGACTAACCCGCAGGCAGTTTGGGGTAAATAAAAACCTCATAAACAGTATTTTTATGTTGTATTTTTTAATAGGTTTGGTGTGTAGCTCAGTTTTTTATTACGCAAAACTGAAGATGCACCTGTCACGGAATATGCGTCAACATCACGTAATTTTTTTTTATAGTTGCAAAACGATTACAAAAATATATTTAACGATCCAAATTTCTACATCAGCAACACTACCCGCTTGCGTGTAGTCATCAAATCTTCCCCGTCGGACCGGCAAAGCTCACTTGTTTGCCAAACATATCTACTAGTGCAAAAAATAGCATCGCTGTGTGTATGAAACAAATAAACAGAACGCAGAGCCAACAATCGCAAATCATCAACGACGCCACCAGTCCGAGTCGACTGTGGTGTGAGATCGAGGCGCTGCTGCTACCGGGCGTTTATACGTTTCGTTTGCTCTTGAAAAGCAAAGCGAAGACGCGTCGCTGACTGCGGCAGCAATTGCCTTCGCATTGACCTTGAAGAATTCAGCAGAGGTTGGAAAACTGAACGACCTACCTTAACCGAAACACAGGCGCGATAGTTTTTTTTCTTTTCTTCTTTTGCTTCTCTCTGAAATTCTGCGTATCTGTATGGGTATTTTTTTTTGTATCTCCAAGATAGTTTTTGGGTCTGGGACTTTTATCTGTAGATACTCAAACTGTCTCGCGTCATTTCCTCTTTCGTTCATCAATTTCATGATGTTTGTCAATCAATTATTATTCCAGTCGCTATGTACACAAAAACACTTACTTTGCTGCAACGTCGAATGGTAATTTTGTTGGTTATCGGGCAATGAACCCTATAGACTGGGTTTTAATCAGAAAAACCACCCTCGATGGGTTGGTTTTTATTACGCCATTATCGTGTCGGATGAGTGTGTAATGTAACTAAGCTGTGCCGTTTGAAATAGATAAAAAAAAGCAACAAATAAAAAATTAGGCTGATAACGGGTGCAAATGAGTGAACTCAATCTCTAATTCAAGGACTGATATAGAAGCGAAGAACCTTGAAACGTAACTTGGGGTAGGTGCACCCAACTTGCATTTGGCTGGCCTTGGAGGCGCTTATCATATCGCGTTATCAGGCAAAGGTAAATAAATTGATAAACACACCCAGGAAGCTCGGAATTTGTTGCCAAGTCGGGTTGGTTGATGGCGAAAGTTGTTAAATTCCGGAAAACCCTAATGAGGCAAAAGTGTCAAGAAGTTTTGTAAAAATATTTTTCTTTCTAAGGCCACTTTGGCACTATTTTTCTGTTTCCCTTAGTTGGACGAGGACGAGCTGTTTTCTTTCAATCTACAACTTTTCCGTAACTTTTGCCTGATGTCAGACGGTGTGGTGGAGGTTTTTTTCTTCTAATTTGTTCGTAGACCGTGGACCTTAATTAAAAGATTCGATGAACTCTGCGGGGTATTAACGCAACGCGAAAGTACCTACCATAAGTTATTTTTTCATTTAAGTTTGCAGAAGGAAAGTGTGTACAGAACTCAAAATACAAGGATAAGAAATGCTTTCATTATGTTTTCGAATCGATGTCTTTAGTTTTGACTTTGAGTTGGTTTTTTTCTTTTGTTTACACGGTTTCTTGTCAGGAAGTAAGTATAATTAGTTTAGTAAGTTTTAAATTTAACTTGGAGCTCAAAAACTTGTTAGGCTGCTCATAATAAAAGAAAATTATTCGCACACTGTTTGACTCATTGTTTGAGTACTTTGCACAGTTTTTACTTTACTGAAGGAAAGATCACTTGATTTAAAAATACTTGTTAAAAGCCGTGATAACCAACATTTGTCACACTGACGGCAACAGTAGTAATACAAAAACTAACAAAACAATGTGAGAAAGCGAAATTTAGATATCTGGCTCATCAATTCTTTTTTTTTAAATCTTCTTCTTTCAGACAAGAGTTTAAAAGAATTTTATACTCCCACCTCCTTGAGGGTCCTAACGTACGCAAGAGATCTCTCATGTTGCAGTTTGTCTGGAATCGGGGTCTAAAAAAAACGTTGGTCGACACGCAAGAAAGAGTTGAGGAGCTGCAAGATTCTGAGCTCCGAATTCCATTTTTTTATTTTCTAACCTCGCAGATATCTGGTTTAAAGAGCTTTTCCAATATTGTGGCTGCTTATTCTATGGGTTAACTTGTTGCAGTTTGTTTTCCTTGGGTTACGGAATTAATTAGGTTTTTCATTTTTAGTTTTTGCATCGTAATCCAGCAGCGTCAGTGGTCGGAAAAGCTATGATCTCTTGATACTCTCTAGTAACAAAGAGAAATGGTGTCAGTCTAAAAAAATATTTTGGCGAAAGCTTCTCGACATTATTTGACCAAAATAGTGGTTGCTTAGGACCCATGTCTTCAAATGTCACTAACACTCCGGCAGTGATGCAAGTTTCTACTCCGGTAATAAAAAAATTTCCTAAGTTAAGAGCTTTAGATTTGTAAAACATGAGTGAAGGCTTGACCTTGGTTTCAGAGAGCGCTTTGCACAGCATGTTTCGGAGAAGTTTGAACAAATTCCAACTGACCTTTTGAATGGCAGCTGTTTTTATCGGCAGTCATAGCCTCTGCAGGAAATGTTTGTAGAGTGAAGCGGCTTGGGGAAGAGGCTGGTGGTGAGAAAAGAACTGCTTGGTTTGAAACGCCTAGAGTTCAAGAAGCCTTCAGAGAGAAGAAGAGAGCCTTCATTGCGTGGCTCCAATGTAGAAACTCAACTTCTCGAGCCCGGTACAATGAAGCGCGAAAGACTTCCAATCTGACAGTCAGAACAGCCAAGGAACCGTCATGAAAAAAGTTCGGCGAGAAGTTGGAGCACGATAACAGATCTGCAAACAAGACATTTTGGCAGACCGTTCGCCGGCTCAGAGGAAGGAAGTTCAAAGGAAGGAATATCATTCAAGGGGTTAAATCCAAGGACGATACACTTCTTTCGAATGAGAGCGATGTCTTGCGCAGATGGAGAGAGCACTTTTCGGAGTTGCTCAACCACCAACAGGGCACTGAAGATGGCATTCCCACTGCTGACGAGATAAGGGCGGAGAATAGACCCACAGTAGACGAAGTCACTAAAGCGATTAAATCGCTAAAAGTTGCCAAGTCTGCTGGAGTTGATGAAATCCGGCCAGAAATGCTCAAGGCAATGGGTGAAGAGGGTGTTAAATGGCTAACACGTGTCATTAAGGTGGCCTGGGATAGCGGGAAGGCACCTAGCGATTGGCAAATGGGAGCTATAGTGCCCATTTTCAAAAAAGGGAACAGGCGAGATTGCGCGAACTATAGGGGCATATATCTCTTGAGTCTTCCGGGAAAAGTATTCGCGAAGGTGTTGAAAACGCCTTCCAGAGCTGTAATCGAGCCTTTGTTACGGGAAGAACAGTGCGGCTTTCGGCCTGGCAGAGTCACAACCGAGCAGCTTTTTACTCCGAAGATTATTCTTGAGAAGGCCTGGGAATATGCCAAACTGGTCTATGCGCGTTTTGTAGATCTGGAAAAGGCGTATGATTTTTGCAGGACTATGCGCTGAGTGGGGCTTCTGAGAGCCATCCAGTCTTTGTATGGAAACTGCAGAAGCTGTGTGCGGTTAAATGACGTCAAATTCCGTCCTTTTGATGTGCGCGTTGGACCTCGCCAGGGCTGTGTTCTGTCGCCGCTCCTTTTCATAGCACATATGGACTGGATGGTGAAGCGCGCAGTCTTGGCGAGCAATGTTTGGAATTGGTTGGTATCAGGATGAGCCATCAGCTTTTCGCAGATGATTTGGCCATCCTTGCATCATCCAAAGAGGAACTTCAACGAGCACTGGATAGGTTTACAGCCGTATGTAGTGATGCTGGGATGAAAGTGAACAAATCGGAAGTGATGGTTGTTTCCCGAACTCCTGTGCAGAGTACCCTGCACATAAATGGAGTTCCATTAAAACAGGTGGAGAAGTTTAAGTATCTCGCGGTCTTTTTCACGAAAGATGGGAGGAGTGATACTGGGTTGTCCTGTAGAATTGGCCAAGCTGGAGCAATAGTAAAGGAACTGCGCCGGCCGATCATCAGGAAAGCTGAGCTTGGAGTGAAAGCAAAGATTTCAGTTTTTAATTCAGTGTTCGTTCCGGCCCTCATCTATGGTCATGAAATTTGGGTAATGACCGAAAGAATTAGATCGCGCGTACAAGCTGCCCAAATGAGATTCCTGAGGTGCGTTGCTGGTGTTACTCTAAGGGATAGAGTTAGAAACGTCAGTATTCGTGGGAATCTAAATGTTGAGCAGCTACTCCTCCGGTTGGGCGATCGATTCTTCGATGGTGTGGACACGTTGTTCGCATGCCCCCTGGCAGATTTCCTAGACTGGTCATGCTAACCGAGATGCGGGCGCATCGCCCCCCTGGGAGGCCAAAAAAAAGGTGGTGGGATCCTTTTGAAGGATAAGCGGCATTCGAAAATGATGATGATGATGATGATGAGTGAAAGGCATGATTGTTCTAGAATATTGCAGAATACTTCAAAACTACTTTTTAGGAAAAGGTGATGAGATAAAAATTTGACTTTTTAACTTTTCCCATAATCAAATGATCTACATGTCTCTCCCTAAAAAATCTTTTTTTAATTGCACTCTTTTTATAATCTACTAGGATGAATATGAACCTCCAAAACACTACAGAATATATTCAATACGTGCTTGGAAAACAACGAACCCCTACCATGTTTACGTAATTGTCCCAGATTTGTACCTTACATCGATTTAATTTATAAGGAAAAGTAAAAAATTTTGTTATGTTGAATTCTTTTGGCTAAAAAAAAATCTTCAAAAAGAAATATCTGACAAATTCAAATAATGTTACGCATACGCCAGAGTAATTTTTAATGACGTTTCAGTGAAGGGTGAAAAAAAGGTGTTACGACTCTCAAAAGTTTTGGGCGTGTAAATGTTTTGAGTTCACTTTATCTTTAACGTGCGCTCTTTTTTCAAGCTTGAAGACAGCGGTAGAAAGGAATCTGGGAAGGTAAAGAAGAGTACACCATTTTTTCAGTTTATGCGAAATTGTGTTAAATCTTTCAACTACTAGCAAAATTCATATTCGACTAGTTTTGCTCATATAGTCATTAGGCTAAACAAACATTCTTGTAGTTTACTCCCACAGAATATCACCAATTCGAATCGAAACTCTCTTTATACGGAGTATTTATTCAACGTTCAGTGTAACATCGCATAATAACATCACATAATTTTAAAAGTTGAAAAGAATTTTAGATTGCAGAACAAGTCTGGAAAACGTAATTTAAAAAACAAAAAATGGGGAAAGTGCAACAGTACGTATGCAAAAACTTTATTGCGTCTGTAACGAGCCCAATAAATAGCCCAACCTGCCAATAAAAAACTGCCTCACCTCCAAAAAGTGGGCGGGACATAAATATATAACTTTTGAATGCTTTATGCTAGGTGGGTGCATACCTTTCGGACTAAAACTCCGCCTTTATGACTAAAAAATACACTATTCCTAAAGCCACGCCCACAAAAGTGAGCCTAACAGCAAAAATGTTTGAATTGTAATTTTTTGTCAAATTTCATTTATAATTTTTGACAAACATTCAATTTAAGTTAATGGGTCATATTAAAAAAATGAGTGAAGTGAAGTGGAGTATAGTGTTCTGGGGGCGAGAGCTAGTCGTATGAAATAATTTTCACTCCTCTCTAGAGTGATCACTGACATAGAATGAGGGCACCCAATTGTCGTAAATTTTTTTTTATAGAAATATGAGTTTAAAAGTCACAAAAAATGTCAAGTGTCTAATAAAAAGCTTGAAAAATTTGCAGTCAAATAAGTTTAAACGTCTGCGTTGGATTCATTTTTCAGCCGGTACCTTTGGAGCCAAGGTTATAAGCTTCGCTATTCCACAAGACTAAGAACAAAAAACAAACCAAGACCAGCTTATTTTGCTCTTTGCAACTGCAAGTTAGTTTTTATGTTAATTGGTTGTGAAATCGGCAAAAAAAAATGCATAAATCATGCAAATCAAATTATTCTTAGGTGAGAGAAGACAGAAAAAACTATTCAGTTATAAATCGTAAATGTTGGTTATTCGGTTCCTTGAGGGAGCTTCATAGCTGCCTCACGTTTTCGACTCTTCACTCCATTTTTATTAATATCAAAAATAGATCTTCCGCATGTACGTTGAAAATTTGGAGTGTCCACTTAGGCCAGACACACACGGCGACAGAAAAACGCGCGATTAATTACAGTCCAACTAGAAGCACACGCGTTTATATTACAGGCAACAAACGATTGCGGCTACGTCAATAAGTCGCGAGACTCGTTTTGCGACAAATTTCCGAATTGCGACTCTTCCAAGCCGCACGACAAAAAAATACAATTTTATTTTATTTAACGATAAAAAGTGACTGTTTTCACCACGATTCACGTGGTAAATAAATGTTTGTATAAACACCGAAAATAAGTGTTTGTTTATTAAGTTTACCACGAAAAGCGTGCAAACTCTTTTTTTTTAACGATGAAAATTAAATTTTTCATCAAAACTGACAGGAATCGCACGGAAAATTATCGCTCGTGTGTTGAGAATGCTTGCTGCAGGAAATCGCACTGTTTGTTGTCGCGCGTTTTTTTTTATCGCCTTGTGTCCCTAGCCTTAAATGTCACAGTAGAGTAGTTTTTTTTTAATGTGCTTTATTCATATCAAATACACTTCTCTCAAGTAAACCTGAGTTCACTCGACTTCACTCATTTTGTTCATACGACCCAATATCCCTTAAGAAGTGGGCGAGGTCAATGTAAAGGCAGAACTTTTTCTGTCCATGCCACGTACTAAAAATTATTGTGCTAGCACCTACGTAGCATAGCTATAAAACTTGAAAAAAGTATTTTTAAAAATTAGAGATGGTCGCATAAACATACCTGTAGTAGGAGGTCTGTAGGCGGATTCATCGAATTTTAAAATTAGATTTGAGGGACTGGATTTTCAGCTGCTACTTACTTTCAGCTCTCTAGCTTAAAATCTAAGACAAAAAATTGTTGACATACGGATTGAGGGACGGATATGGTTTAATCGATTCTCCTGCCGGTACCATTCATATCTCTAAGGTCTTTTGAGTCTACAGTGATTACTTCACTGCGTTACAAACTACAAATCAAACTTAGTTTACCCTGGATAGGGTATAATGAAGCTTAAAAATTGTTTGGAGTAAACTATATTAAGACTCGTTCATCACACTTGCACCTCGCTCGGGATGAAGTCCGAATTCTGCAGCGATCAATATTTTCTTTGCAAAATTCTTCCTTCGAAATTCTGATTTTCGAAATTCTTGTTTGCGAATTTCTGGAAAAGCAACTTTAGCAAAGCGACACAGTCAAATATGTATTGGGGACATGGCGCCCCCTCTGCAATGCCCCTGCCTATTTTTTTTACCTTTGCTTAACTAAAACGAAATGAACAGTTTGCCTAAAAAAAGCAGAATAGGCGGAATTTTGTTGCTGATTAAAAATTTGATTTTATTTCAAATTTTTTGAAAACAGAATTTTGAAAATCAGAATCGTGAAAGCTGAATTAATTGCCTGAGAAAACTTTTTGGAATTCCGTTCGGATTCGGCTTAAAATTGTAGGTCCATTTGTATGTGAACACATACACATACATGGTTAAGAAGTTTGCCCTGGTTCACCTCAAGCTCTTATAAATAAATAGAGTGGCGCAACAGCTCGAGATGAACCAGGGCCAATTTCTCAACAATGTATGCTGCGTTTGTTAATTTCTGCACCTACATGGGGACCTACAATTTTTTTGCCGAATCCGAACGGCGCCTTGAGAAGTTTTTCAAGACATATGACACTCTCGGAAGGCTTGTCACGCCCTGGCGGAGGTGGGGACCGTGAAAAAGAACAAGTCTTTTTTTTAAGTGAAAATGGCAGGATTTGAACTCAGACCTCTGGCGTAGTAAGAACACACACTAACCACTATGCCACGGCACCCCACCTCGAGCTGTTACGCGACACTATTTATTTATTCTTACACCATGCCTCCATGGGCACTAATCCGCGATTAATATAAATCTTTATGGGATCATTTACAAATCACGCGATTAAACATGCAAATTTAAATCCTCTCGGCAAGCGATTAAAAATAAAACCTCTCGTAAATCCCATTCACCCTATTTACAAACCTATTTTCTGCACCTTTGTTACAGTTTGAGAATAATAAAAAGAAACTGAAACTGTCTCTGTACGACAGATCTGTCACAAATACGTTTTCTATTGAATTTTTTACAACAGAAATATTTTTTGCTCCTAGGAAATGACGTCGCCACTCTCTTTTGAGAGTCAAAATGAAAAACAGTGCAAATTAATCCTATATTTGGCCAGTGTAACCACTTTTCGATTTATTTCAAATCGTCTCCTGTTAATCCTCTTTTTATTGCCGGTGGAGACATAGTATTAGTCTATAGATACTTTCGTTGCCTAAATACCTTAAATTTTTAATAAAGCTTCTTTTTCAAATTTGAGTTTGTCTGCATTAATTTTAAACAAATTTATAGCGGTCCGTTCAAAGATCGCATAAGAACCTTTTATGGTATCACTCCGTTTTCGTTCCGTCTGTCCTTGCCCACCTGTCTTATGGACGGTGAGCCGTGGAAAGATGAAATTTATTGCATACACTTATAAAATGAATACATGAAAAAAAGAACTCATACAAAGGGAATTTTTTTTTATACAATCATCAAAGCTTGTATTTTGATGGCAAAAAAGACAAAAAGTGTTTTGGCACTTATCTAAAACAGTTTCAAAGCCAGAAAAAGGAAAATTGAAACATGTACCATATTTTTCATAAACCAGAAAAATGTGAGTTTTCATAATAAAATTGCGTTTTCAAAAAATATTTGAAATAAGACCAAATTATTTGAAAAAAGTCACACATAACAAAAATTATTTGCGTTTTTCGGAAAAACTACATACATTTTTGAAAATTCAGCAGATTCTGCGATTTAGCTCAAAACATCCGTTGGTTTAAAGCTAAAACCGAATATAATGAAATTTACTTTGTATATAAAATGTGGGGTGCCGTGGCGTAGTGGTTAGTGTGTGTGCTTACTACGCCGGAGGCCTGGGTTCGAATCCTGCCATTGTCACCTGAAAAAAAAGACTTGTTCTTTTTCACGGTCCCCACCTCCGCGAGGGTTTGACAAGCCCTCCGAGAGTATCAATTGTCTTGAAAAACTTCTCAAGCTGCCGTTCGGATTCGGCAAAAAATTGTAGGTGCCTTTGTATGTAAAAGAAATCAACACACCAGCATATATTGTTGAGAAGTTGGCCCTGGTTCACCTCGAGCTGTTGCGCCACTCTATTTTTTTTTTTTTTTTTATATACAAAATGTATGAAGGCATTTGTAAAACTTTTAAGTTCTTTTAAAAATGACGTTTCTAGCTTAAAATTTTCTGAAACGGTTTGAAAAGCTGATTAAAAAACGTGTATTTATAATTGGGGAAAAATTGACACTGGTAGCACAAAAAACACAATATTTAACAAAAAACCACGGCATTCAAAAAGAGGTTATGACTAGTCACTTTATGGATTTAAAAAAAAAAATGCAGAAAGGCTAAAGTACAGCGTGCCCCCACTGTCTCGGTAAGGGTAATATTAACCGTTTTGAAAAAATTCGTTTTGAATTAATCGGAAACTGATTTGAAATGTAGCACGGTTTTTGAGATGTGCGTAAAATTATTTAAGTCGATTTACTAAAATGGTAGTGCTGAAAAATGCTTATATTTTCTCTTTTTTTTTTTAAATAATTAACTCGCGATCAAGGAGACATGACTACCCTTAAGATGTGAATCACATCGCGAGCGGAAAGATTTTGAGGATGAAAAAAAGGTAGAAGAAAAAAGTTATTCTCCATATCCAACACGCAAATGCTGAGGAGCCAGTACGGAACATGAAAACTCTGCACAGAAACACTAAAGCTTACCCCCGCAAGTGTTATGCCTTTACGGAGAAAAGAAATGGTAAAACTAGAAAAATATTTCATAAATGCATCTGGCATGTATCTAATTATTGTCCATTCTTATTATACATTGGAAGAGAAAGAGGTGTTTGATATTTGGCTGACCCTAACCTGAATAACAGACGCCGACCAGGAAGCCGCTCATTTTGAGACAGACGTTCCTGGATTTTTTGTTTGTGCTGGTTTTGGTCCGCCCCGAATATTTTCTATACCGGTACACACCATATCTGGTGAGGATTCCCCTATCCGCCACCTGGGGAGGCACCCAATTAGGGACCAGCAATCCCAGAAGGGACCCCCTAAAACACCAATCAGTTTCTGAGTTGTTTCTACCTTATCAACTCATGGCGTGTTCTTTTGAACACCGAACTGCCACACTGAGCTGTCAAATAATAGTCGTTGTTTGCGGCAATTCCAGCGTGGTGTACACTCGGTTTTATTGTGAAGAGACAATTATTGAATCGGTGCAGTCATCACGTTAAATGTCACCTTGCTTTGACTTCATTTTGTTTATACTTTTATATGCATTTTGTAGAGTGATTTTGTTGGCGTCGGTTTTTCTACTTTTAACATAAAATGAATTTTGTTAGCTTGAATGTGCGATATTTAGTAACTTTTTACAATTACATACAATTAAAGTCGTGTTGTTTTGTTAGAAATAACAAATGAAAATTGAGTGGAAACGTCACTTCACATACACAATCAAAGCTACACCCATCCTCCAACGTCAAATACCACGGTGGCGAAAATCCGAGTACCGTGTCGACACCGAACTAATTCGGAGTTCAAAAGAACATTTACATGAGCACGATTTCGTTCAGGTGTACAAGAAAAGAACAATTTTTCCTGTATTCCACACCAGTTTCACGATTCGGTGTTGATAAGAATACGCCAATTTAATTTAACGAAAGCACAAACCATTGAAGTGGAAAGGAAAAATATGTTAAAATTTTGAAAACAAAGAATCCGTTTGTAATGTTTTTTCAGTTAAAAAAAAAAAATTAAAATTATTTGTGACCCTGCGCTTCGATAAAAATTTTAGTATTTAAACTTAACCATCGCCTAAAATAAGGAAAGTAGACTTACAAAAACAAAAATTCGGCAGCACCTGCCCAATTAATGAAAGAATATTTTTAAGAATTTTTAACCCGAAAATCTGGCATGTAGTCGAAGACGAAACAAATGAGAGTTATCTAGATGCGTTTGAAAAAATGCCATAAAGGCATTAAGTCAGAAAATTGTCATTAAAAGAAAAGAAAAACATAAAGCCGCAAATATGCTTGATGACATTTTATAAATTAAGCAATAATTGTACGCATAGCCTTCATAAACAGCCGACGGACCACTCTGTGTGTGACTTCATAATTGAAGGTTCTTTTTGTATTGAAAGATCACGGAATGTTGTGTCCACTTAATACCCTTTCGAAAATTTCCAGAAAATTCAGCCATTTATTCTTATTGCATGCATTCCGCAAACCACCACATTCCTTGCTGACGCAAAATATGACTCTTTAAAGGAAGCTTAAATCTTCCACTTGTCTTACTCAGGAACTGCTTGAACGCACCGTCGAGAAGCTCTTGAGTCTTACCGTCTACCCTAAAAGCCAAATAAATCATATCAGTCACACGGCGAAAAAAAAAAAAAAACGAAATAGCCTCGCTTATTTGCACCGTCAACTAGTCCATCATGTCACCCTCTATGTGCGCTAACTGTCAGCTCAGTTATGATGGCAATTTCACAACACACACACACACACCAATCACATCGCAGCCCCCACAAAAAATGAGCGAAACACATTTAGCAGCTCCACTGTCTAAAATTAGAACGCCACGCGGTTCAACTTAGAATCGCCAGCGATTGCTTTCTAGCCACCCGTTGTCTCGTTCACACCTCTTCTCTCGCCGATATTAGAAACGTTGTCACGGGGTGGTGCGCATTGCACTTGTGTGTTCCATTGACCCCCAAAAATAATATTTCAAGGCCGGGTCCCTGGCCGGCTCCAAGGTGAGATCGTGCGTAATTTACGATGAGAATGGGAAATATCGAAAATTCTATTTCTTTCGTCTTCGTTTTTGTTTTGTTTTCGCGTTTATCTATTTGGCGTTTGCCTCGGGCCCCTCTCGTTTTTGGGGGCTAAGTAGCTTAGATTGTGGGCTGGCTGGTTGATGGTATTGTGTGTGTTTAGGTGTGCGTTTCTTCTATGAGCTGTGAGAATGATAACAACAAAAGGCGTTGGAATAACAACTTTTGCGGGTAGGTAATTGATTTGTATTCTGTTTTTGCCAAAATTATGCGAACCGTATGGATGGCAGGATAATTAAAGTTCATAGGTGTGGGAGTTTCAAAATACTTTGGGGTCTTAAATCCTTGTTTTAGATAATTAGATGGATCTGTGGATCTGTACTGCTCTACTTATATCCTTTTAAAATACCTCCCTGTTGGAGCTCAACTTCTTTCCTGTGTCAGCTTTCTGGCAAAAAAAAGTTTTTAAACTTTGAACACATTTACCTTAAATTTTACCCTTAACGAAACTGCTACTTTTTATACCGCCCCAGGGGGTACCCTATTCCTTTGAAATGTTTTATTTTGGTGCACAATATTTATAAACCTTTGTTTTTAACTGCAGTAGAAAAATGCTTAGAAAGTGTTCGGCTGTTGTGACTTTTGATGTGCGTTTCTTCTTTGAATTGTGAGAACGATAATAGCAAATGGCGTTGGAATAACAAATTTTCGGGTAATTGATTTGGATTTTGTTTTTGCCAAATTTATGCGAACGGTATGGGTGGCAGAATAACCATAATAGTTCACGAGTGTGAGAGTTTGAAAAATATATTCGACTTTTGAATCTTCTCTACTTAAAAATAGAATGCGTTGCTTGATAGATTCCTTAATCTGTGCCTTATGCGCACTTATCAAACAGACAACAATAGCCCACCTAGTTATACCTCAACATCCTTTTATAATCCTCCCCCGATGGATGAGTTTTTAGGTCATCATACGAAGACAATATGTGCAGCATCTTTCCTGCATTAACTTGCTGGCAAACGTAAGTTTTTGAACCCTGTATGACACACTTACGTAATATTTTACCCCTAACGAAACAACCACTTATGATACCACCCTAGGCGTGTATGTATCAGGTTGAAAAGCGTTAATATTTTGTTCCACCCTATATTCATTTGAAATGTTTCATTTTCATGCAAAATAATTAAAAACCGTTGTCATAGAATAGCTGCAGTAAAAAATGGGGACATGTATAGGGGAGCGCACAGTTCTTCTTTTTTCTTTTAGCAAAAAGGGTGGCTTGACTCGTAATATTTCCTCGAGACAATCTTTTCGACGAGAACTCTTGGTAACTCTTATATTCATTTGCTCCCTCGTGCATATTTTTTTGCGCATTGAAATTAAATCGAGGGACATCCACCCCCGCTCGTTAATGCAGGATGAAAAAAAAAATACTTCAAAGGATTTTCGAACATTTAAAATTTGTTCGTATTATTATAATTTTTTTTTTTTGCGTTCGCAATGACTTAAGTGCTTTGGCTTCCCCCCCTCATTTGTGACAGAGCTTTGTATATGTATAATAATCAACCCTAAAACTTTTTTCAACCATAGGCAATGGACAAATAAGGTGAGTCAAAGAAGATTTAAGGCGTTTCCTGTGGAATGAATGTTTTTATTTCAAGGTTTAATGCTGCATTTGCCACGGTAAGAAGATGACCGTTATTTCAAAGCCACAATGAGACTGTACAGAATTAAGATTAAAATTTTTAAATGCAAAAGTTATGTTTCTTTGAGTTTTGGGTGAGATAAGACCATAATTTTGAGGTGAATGTCAGTAACCAGAATTATATTTTTGCTAATATGGAAAATCTAATTTTTACCAATCTTTAATGCTTATTTTACTTATAATGTAGAGACCTGAAAAACTTAAAAAATTTCTATGCTTAAAATAAATATAATAACGACTTTATGACGATTGTGACGAGTCTTATTAACATTTACATGTTTTTTATGAATAATATTATGAATATTCATGTATATGAATCTCCGCCAAACTTAAAACTCTTCCTCCCTTCAGCCATTGAGCCACAACCCACGGAAGCCATTGTTAAACATCCCATAAGTTTTTTTTTTTTTTGAATACTAGTATGGACGAAGGCTAAAACTACAAAATCTTTCAAACATACCAATACGCCCACTATAGCAGGTATAAAATACCGAAGTAGCCGATATTGGTTATGCCCGATTTCCACGTGCTAAAAAACCACCCATTTATGAGAGACACTATGAACGCCAGAACGCACTTCATAGTACTAAATTTTCGCTCTCTCACAATACTTCTTGACTACAACTAAGTTAACTTAACAAGTAGTTTACGCTTCCGTAGTGTTTATCGCATTGGGTAGGTTGCTATCCAGTGAATGCACCTACTAAAGCCGTTCATTCGTGCGGCTTCTGCGGCTTTACCCTAGGTCGCTAGATCGAAGGGTCTTGTTCTTTGTAGTCGTTTCATTCTTTCATTATTGCAATGAACATGAAGGCGAGCATTAAGCTTTCGAGCAAAGTTTGTTACTTCTTCGTTCACGGTAGCTATTCCTTAATCTCTGTGAATATCACTATTCCTAATTTACCATGGAGCATTCACAATTGTTCTTAGTGTCTTGTTTTGGAAAGTCTGCAACATGGACATGTTGCTCGGCTTGGTACAACCCCAAAGTTGTAAAACACACCTGCCTGCTTTAACACCTGCCTGTACAAGAGCAGTTTGTTATATGTGCTTAATTTCGAAAACCTTCCGATAAGCCAATACATTTCCCTGAGCCTAATCTCGAGCTCGTCACGCTTCTTCTTTATGTGTGGTTTCCACCTTAGTTTAGCGTCCAGTGTCATCCCTAGATACTTCGCTTCATTTGCATAAGGTATTTGTGCAGAATTTATGAACAGAGGTAAATTGTTAACCCTTCTGTAAGTGAAATTCACATGCGTAGACTTGTTCTCGTTAAGAGCGATTCGCCAAGTCTTCGTCCAGACACAAATTCTGTCCAATGCTCGTTGGGGGGTTCTCGTTGATGACTCGACTGATTCACCTGGTGTCAGGATGGCCGTATCGTCTGCAAACGTGGCCACGACAGTCTCGTCATCTAGAGGTATGTCTATTGTGTAGAGCAGGAACAGTGTCGGACCGAGGACGCTTCCCTGGGGTACGCCAGCCCGAATTTGCTTGAAACTCGAGTATTCACTACTACACCTAACACGAAAGAGTCTTCCTACAAGATAGTTTTTCAATATTTTAAACATGTCTTCCGGCAAGTTTTGCCGTAGCTTATATTTCAAGCCTTCGTGCCATACCTTGTCGAAGGCTTGCGATACGTCGAGGAAAGCACTTGAACATATTTTTTCCCTTCTAAGGCTTTTTCAATTTCATGCGTTATTCTGTAGACTTGATCTATTGTGGAATGGTTAGGTCTGAAACCGAATTGATGATCCGGGATCAAGCGTCTTTCTGCAATTATTGGTTGTAATCGCTTCAGCAGAAGTTTCTCGAATACTTTTGATATTATCGGCAGAAGCGATATGGGCCTATAAGATTTTTTATCATTTGCGCGTTTCCCCGGCTTTGGAACCATAATGACTTCAGCAACTTTCCATTGTCGTGGAGCGTATAGAAGTCTAAGAGAAGCGTTTATCATATAAAGTGGCTTGACTAATGCCTTTTTTGGTAGCTCTTTCAATATTTCGCCAGTGATCAGGTCGTAACTCGGGGCCTTATTATTTTTAAGTTTGCTAATTGTCTGTCGGAGTTCAACTAACGAAACTTTTTTCATTCTAAAGCTATCAGGTTCCGCGTTGTTGTTTAAAACGTCAGCCAACGGCGGACCGTCGAAAGGCTTGAATGTTTCTTCTAAATGTTCAGCAAACAAATTCGCTTTCTCTTTGTCTTCTCTTGTCCATTCGCCGTTAGCTTTTTTTATTGGTGCCGAGTGGATTATAGGTTTCTTGATAGACTTAACTGCTTTCCACAGCGAGTAGTTTGAGCTCCTATCCGCCGACAAGCCTTCAAGGTATTCAGTGGTCTCACGATTTTTAACATCTTGCAACATTCCTTTCATTTTGCTAGAGAGGTGGTTCAAGAGGGTTTTGTCTGGGGGAGCCCTCGTGCCTTGCCATCTCCTACGCGCTCTTCTCTTTTCACGAATCAATTCTTCGATTTCGAGCGGATATGTTTTACGTACATGCCCGTCGGTGCTAGCTGCGTTATTTTGGGACGAATTGTTGTTCCAAGCAGCGCTCTGAATTGCTTCAATGAATTTGTCAACTGCGAAAGGAGTTTCTAACTCGAAAGGAGTTTTCAATGGCACATTCAAGCCAACACCCTCCTTACAGTCCTTCCTGAAGGCGTCCCAGTTCATGTTTTTGCTAGCTAATCTAGGAGCTCTTTCTATTTTCGCCAGTCTTCCACCCATCTTCAAGATTTCTCCTGAGTGGTCTGAGCAAAGATCATAATAAGATAGGTTCATATAAGATCATGTCCCATAAGATAGGTTCTCATATACATTCAATCTTTTGGCCATTCAGCAGCTACTTGAGAAGTCGAAAAGTCTGTCATGATAAATGGTATTCTCTGAGGGTTTGTCAGGTGCTATACATTATCTTACTTTCGAGGAATCGCAGAGAAATATTTGCTGTACAGTTCGGAACTCGAAGCCAGGACCTCTTGAGAAATATAAGCTAGCCAGAACTGCAAATTAAAACGAATTTGAAAAAACTGTCAAGGATTAAGACATATACGGATATTCATTATGCAGTTTATGAAAAATAATATTTGCTTATAAAAATCATTGCTTAATATATTCGTACTGTTCTTATGAATATTCTTTGGTGTTTTTAGGGGACTGTCCAAAATAGAAAAAGGACCTTTTTTGTAAAGCTACATTGTCCGTCTTTCCGTCCATCCAATCGTGTTATAACTTCTGAACTTTAAGTCATAGAAAGACAAAATCTGGTCTGCTTTTAAACTGCGGAAAAAGTGAGAGAATCAAACGAGGGCAATTTTTTTTAAGCAGAAAAAACAGTTTAATTACAGTTCGAAATTTCATGGAAAATGGATTAAATGTTTTTCAATATTTTTTTTTTAAACAAGAAAAAGAAGCAAGAAGAAGAAAAGCGAAACTTAAGTTAGGTAGATACTAAACTTTAATGAAAATATTGAAAAGTTTTTAAGAATTGAAGAGTTGAAAATGGGTGACGTTTTTTTTTTTTTTATAATGCACTCGCGAAAATAAGGGATTGGATACCCTTTCTAATGTTACACATCTCACGAGCGGAAAGGATTAGAAGAAGAGGAAAAGGAGGAGAGGTACCGATGCACTCTTGTTTTGAACAGTTGCAAGTTGTATTGCGCAGGAAAGATTGACCGTGGGAGAACATTCCACATTCGCGTTGTACGGCTTATGAAAGAACCTCTAAACTTTACTGTGCGTCCGAAGGTGGGCTCGAGGGTAAACTGGTGTGCATTCGATCTTTGGCGAGTATTATGGTGGAACGTCTTTAGGGGCGGAATGCAATTGGCTATTTCGATGGAACATTGTTTGTGAAAAAAGCGATAAAACAGTGAAAGACAAGAAACATTACGTCGATGTTCTAATGAGTCAAAAGACTTCGCAATGTTTTTGTCTTCAACAAGTTTTAACGCGCGTTTTTGTATCCTATCTAGCAAGAGCAGTGCTATTTTTGGAGCACCAGCCCAGTCATGGGAATTATATTCCAACTTGGGGCGAATATATGTCTTATATAAAATAGCCAAATCAGAGGCACTTCTTGCATCTTTTAAGGAAGCCTAGGCATTTCGCAGCGTTCTTGGCGACGTCGAATATGTGGTCATTCCAACTAAGGTTGTTATCGACACACATACCGAGAATGGAAAGCGTTTCGGTTTCGTCGGTGCAAGTGCCATTCATGGATAATGGCTGGGTGATTCGGTTTTGCTTCAATGACAGAAGACAGCATTGAGTTTTGGAAGCATTAAACTCTACTCTGTTTCGAGATCCCCATGATATAATGCTGTTAATTAAACTGTCAGAGTTTAATGAGTTTGACATACGCTGCCGATCCAATTTAACGTCCGAAGAGCAGGGGCGCGGAACCGAGAACGAATATGAGAAACTGAGGTTACTGCCATCAGCAAAGGAGTGGATTGGATTAGTTGTAGCAGACAGGAGATCATTAATGAAAATGAGAAAGAGTGTCGGAGACAAAACAGAGCCCTGAGGAACCCCAGCTTTAATTTTATGCACAGCGGACTTGAAGCCATCCAAAACAACTTGAATTGAACGGTTCGAAAGGTAATTACTAATCCACTGAATAAGAGATTCGTCGATTCCAAATGCACGCATTTTCGACAAGAGAGCTTGGTGCCAAACTCTGTCAAATGCTTTTGAACTATAAAGCGCAACAATCTTGCTTTCACCTAGAAGATGCAAGGAATGATTCCACTTTTCAGTGAGATATGCCATCAAATCACCAGTGGATTGTTTGCTACGAAAACCGTATTGCCGGTCATTAAGAAGTTTTCGTGTTTCAAGATATTTAATAAGCTGGTAATAAATCAGCGTTTCCATGGCCTTAGAAAAAAGGGAGGTAAGTGCAATTGGACGATAGCTAGAGGGAGAAGAAGAATCGCCTTTTTTAGGGACGGGCTGGACAAATGCTGTTTTCCATCTACTCGGAAAGAGACCTGAGGAGTAGGACCGATGAAAAAGCTTACACAATGGTTTTTCCAGCGCGGAAGAACACCTCTTCAGAACAATCGGGGATATTCCATCTGAACCAGCGGATTTGTGAATGTTTAGATCTCGAAGTACTCTTTTGACTGCACGAGCGCGAAAGTGAATTTGTCCCATGGTATATTCGACGCGCTCAAGTGTAGGCGGGGACATTGCAGAATCAGGGAGCATGGAGCTAGCAGTGAAATGCGCTGCAAGTGGATTCGCTTTGTCTAGAGAGGTGACAGCTGGAATGTCATTGTAAACGAGTGTTGGGATGGAAGATGAGGCACAGTTTTTGACATTTTTGACGAAAGACCAAAAGTTTTTACTACCATTGGGACAATGTAGTATTTTCTGCCTCAGCTTTTGGTCGTATTGGAATTTGATTTGACACGGCGCATATGAGCATTACAATAATTTTTGGCTTGTTTAAACTTTTTTCGGTTTACCTGTGATGGGTTGGTCTTGTAGGACCGAAAACATAACCCCTTTAACCTAATCGCCTCTTTACAGCTCGAGTCAAACCACGAGTTCTCCTTTGGTTTGATACTCTTAATCCTGTAAGGGATAAAGGATCTCATACCAAGGAGAATGGTATTAGTTATCATATCAGCAGCAGCATATCTACCTTGTCATCGAGAAAGCACAAAGACCAGTCAAAACGACCGAAGAAGTTATTAAGGCCGTCCCAGTTGGCTTTCTCGTACCGCCACACTGTTCTTCTTGGAGTAATTTCCTTATTAGGTTGACTGCCCAATAGGAACGTGGCTGATATGACGCAGTGGTCTGACGAGCCTAGAGGAGACAGTACATTCACTGTGTACTTATCGGGATGGGAGGTAAGAAACAAATCCAGAGTGTGGGCGGAATGATTGTTAATGTCGGGTATCCGTGTAGGCTCGTTTACAAGTTGCATAAGGTTATTTAATGCGGCAAAGATCTCAACATACCTTCCTTCGGGTGTTGTCTGACCAGAATGTCGAATCCACTTAGAATTGTGAATATTGAAATCGCCCGTAATCACGATTTCATTATTAGGATTCAAGGAAACAATTCTTAAGATGGAATCGGACAGAGCATCAAACTCATTACAAGTTAGGGCTTCTGTACACGAAACAGTAATGAATTGTTTGTCTACGGACGGTGAAAACCACATGAAATTGAATTCCGGGTTGGAACAGGTGTTGAGTTGTGGAGGAATATGGTAGACAATATCATCACGAATATAAATGGCGAGGCCACGATGTGGAAAAAATAATGGGTTGACTTGTTACAGGATCTTTGCCTAATACCTGAGTTTTACTTAGCGCCAAAATGGGTGACGTTTGGGTGTTGAAAATGGGTGACGTTTTTCAAAGTGTTCGAGGCCATAGTTCTTCAAACGCTTTATGTACAAAAACAATAGATCTGTTCGCGAACCCGGATATCTCAGAATATATTAAAATATTTTACTACAAGTTACTACAAAAGCGTTCCCGTACACAGAATTGTCGTAAAAGAGAACGGAGACAAGAGAGTAAATAATTTCCCCACCTTGAACAAACTTGAAATTTTTTACTACAAAAATTTTCTTGTAGTAAGAAATTTCCAAGTTTCAAATGTCTAATCTCGACAGTTGTTGTTGACACAATTGTTTGTTTACATTCTTTGATTTGGAGTTTATTTTTTGTATTGGCGCTTATTTTTTTAAATTTTGTCGGTAACGTGATTAAAAAAACGTGTAAAACTAACTGCAGAATGTTTCCAAAATTGATTTCAGTGCATTTAAGCCGTTAGAAATCCTTTCAGTGAATTCAATGCGGCACAAAAATAGTTCAGTGAATTCAAGCGGTGCAATCATACAAATAGTACGAATGTTTTTGTTGTAGGTACATATACGAAGGATATGGGGCAGCAGTTATGTGAACGGCAAGAAGGTATCTCCGAATCCACTAGTACTAGGTAACACGTAACTTTAAGAATTGTTACTTTGAACTCTCATGATTTATCATTTTCTAAAAAGAACATAATAATTGTTTTTGCTTTTAACGTTTTTTTCAAAACGCTACTTTTTACTACAAAACCGTTCCCGTATTTTAGGGCAATTTTCATCTCTTTAATACATTTTAAGAGAGAATTTTCCGCCACTCTGCAATTAATTTTCAATTTGCTCTTTTACTACAAAAAGTACGCGAACACAGCTAATATTGAATACGCGTATTAAGAAACACAAAGTAAACCAAATGCTTAAGTCATATTTTTAAGAGAAATATTTAATACTGCCGTTTTAACACATTTTGGAAAAAAATCGCTAAAATTCATGAAAAAACGTGTGTCCCCTTCTTACCTCCGGTTCTGTTCGGACAAATCATAGTGTTGTTTTGGAAAAAAAGGAAAAAAGAATTTTAGGGAAAATTATAAGGAATTTTAAAGTTTCAAAACTTCTGAGATCTAATAAAAATAAATAAATAGGGTGGCGCAACAGCTCGAGGTTAACCAGGGCCAACTTCTCAACAATGTATGCTGGTGTGTTAATTTCTTAACATACAAGGGGACCTACAATTTTTAGCCGAATCCGAACGGCACTTTGAGAAGCTTTTCAAGACAAATGATACTCTCGGAGGGCTTGTCAGACCCTCGCGGAGGTGGGGACCGTGAAAAAGAACAAGTCTTTTTTTTTCAGGTGACGATGGCAGGATTCGAATCCAGACCTCCGGCGTAGTAAGCACACACACTAACCACTACGCCACGGCACGACACTCTTCTGAGATCTAATGCAACAACAAAAAAGCATTTTCAAAAACTATTTTTGTAAATCTTCTAGTATCTTAACGGTAAAAGCGATCTTGCTCAGATTTAGTCCAAGTACAAAGCAGCAAAAGGAAAGCAAGCTGCATTAAAAAGTTTTCAAATTGCTGTTTTTAACCTAAGTTTTTCGAAGCCTTTTTAAAAATCGAAATAAAAAGTAGCTTGTTTTACCGTTTTCTGAAAATGTTTTCTAACGGGAACTGAAAAAATTCGAAATAGTTGTTGTATGGATTTGAAATCAAAAAAATTATAAACTAGTGGGAAAGTTACAATCCGCTTAGGCGACCCGTTGGATACCCCATCCCAATTGACCACTTTTAAGCTCCGAATTGTGTCATAAATATTGGTTGTTAAATTTCAGTTTCTATTAACTTCAACTGTATTTAGAATTTTACAGTTAAAGAATCTTTTTCCTTAAAAAGGGGCGTGGCATCCACCCCTTTTCAATTACATTGTTTATTTTGTTTACATTTTTTATCAGAAGTGATATACACGTCTTGATTGCATTTTCACATTAAAAATTTGGTTTATACTTAAAAATGCCCCCAAAAGTGGGCGTGGAAAAAACTTATTTATTTGAGTTGATAGCTTACATATATATCTGAAGATTTTATGGTCCAAGTTTTTTGGATTTAAGGCAAATATATCAAATAAAAACAGTTTATTAGAGTGCATATTAAATATGACCACGTCTACAAGGGGGCGGTTTTCGCTTTTTTCTTAAATGCCAATCACAATATTCTTAAGCGAGGATAACGCGTACCAAATTTCAGCTTCCTACGACAACCTTGAATTTTCATGCTAATAAGTAAAGTGGGCGTGTCGGTGGAAGGATTTTGAAAATTTTTACAATTGTACTGCTTCGGGACCTAGAAAGAACAGATATTAAGTTTCAATTTCCTAGCTCAAAATTTAAGGCCTAAAAACTAGCGACACACGGACGGACATAGCTCATTCGACTAACAATTCAACTAATCATATGCCCTTAAGGTCTTGGGGGTCTACGGTGATTATTTTTCTATGTTACAAACTATTATCAAGCTTAATATACCTCCAATCCTATGGGATGGGGTATAAAAAGCATTTTCAAAAACTGTTTTTGAAACCTTCTAATATCTGAACGGTTAAAGCGATCTTGTTCAGATTTAGTTCAAATAAAAAGCTACAATAGGAATGCAAGTTGCGTTAAAAAGTTTTCAAATTGACGTTTTTAACCTAAGTTTAAGGCTTCGAGCCTTTTTTAAATCGAAATAAAAAAGTAGCTTGTTTTACCCTTTTCGCAAATTAAAAAAAAAAACATCCAATGCTAACGCAGGTAATTGCTGTATTGAAAAAAAGTCGAACGGGAACTGAAAAATAGTTGTTGCATGGATTTGAAATTCGAAAAAAGGTCAAAAATTATGAAAAAGGTCAAAAGAGGGTATGTCTCCCCCTTGAGCTTCTAAACGGTATACAGCATAACTTCGGAAAAAAAAATAACGGGCATAGCCCATCTTCTGAGATTTCATGTAAAGCCAAAACAAATTTCGAATATTCAAAAACGCTGAAGATTTCACTCAGAAACGTTAAAACATTTTCGAAAACGATTTCTTAAAAGTTGCTAGTCTGTTAACGGTAATAAGATGACGATTTAATTTAAACTTGGCTGAAGTATAAAGCGTTTACAACGCAAGATAACTGCATTTGAAAAATCTCAATATTGCCGTTTCCAACCCTAAACATTCGTTTTTTTAAACAAAACTATTTAAACAAACAAAATAGGAAAACAACATGTTTTACCGTTTTTTCTGAAATCCATGTCACTAGGATTAAAAAAGTAGACAATGGAACGCAGCTGATTGTAGAATTGAATAGAAGCCTAACGGTAATTGAAAAAAACTATATTGTCTAATTTATTGATTACAAATTTAAAATTATGGTAAAAACTCCAAGAAAATATGTGTCTTTCCCTCTATTTTCGCAACGAGAGGCGAAAATTCGAAATAAATACCGCACGTTGTCAATCTTTTGAAATTAAAAAAACACTGAAGCAGTTTAACAATAGTTTATGGGTTTCTAGCTTTGCTTGAAAACACTTTAGTTTGCTGACGTATCGTAACTTCTGGGCTACTTATTTTACATCAACCAAACTTGTCGCATTGTTTTTGAAAAAAAAAAACAATAAGCTTACAACAATTCATTTTTAAGAAAAAAATAAAAAAAAAATGGAATTTTGAACGGTGAGGTGTAGAACGACAAGACAATGAAAATCTACATCAGCAGAGCGAACATATTAGATAATTCAGAAAACACAAATTTTATCGCATTTACTTCACTTATTAGTGGCCACATATCAGGGTAATTGAATCAACTTGCTTAATTTGTTTTGATGTTGTTTCTAGAACACAAATGTGGCGAATTGTGAATAAACTTGGACAGTTTGTGGAGTAAGCCTTTTTGTTTGCGTCGAAAAGTTTAAAAGGACATTTTTTTAGACTATTATAAAGTTCTTAGAGGAATTATTAAACTCATATTTTCAGCAGTTGTAGTTTTTTTTTTTAAAAACGGGAGAGTGCTTATTTGGAACACTGTCAGCGGCGACTATTTGAGATTGTGAATCCTTGGTACATGGGTTTTTTGAAGATCATATTTTTTATACTCTTGCTTAACCGTTGGTACACTTTTAATTTCAAATAAACTGACAAAACTCTTTACCACAAAAATGAAAACAAATTGTGTTATGCAATATTTTTTGAGCCTGTCAAAAATATATTTAAATAATGTTTAACTTTGGTAATATCAAACGTCGAAGAAACCACTTCAGTCTGAGCAACACTTTTCTGGTTGCAAGGGCCCAACACATTTACAAGAAAGAACTTGGTTGCGGAAATATCGTAATTTCCTTTTCTCTTGTTTTCTCCCAAAGAACAGAAATGAAAACTGTGATGATAAACTTCACATAATCACATTAAATTTTATAACTTAATCATCAGTTACGCAAACATTGTTAAAAAATTTAAATTGTTTTTCAAATTATTTTCGGAATAAAATAAAGCTTTAACGGGTAAGTGTTAAAATTTCTGCCATCAATCGTGACAGTAAGTCCATTGGCTGACAACATAAGCCTTTGTGACTAACAACCGTCAACAATTGCCAATATTACTCAAGTGTTTGAAAGCGCCCACTAAACTTTGATTAATATTCCCCTACAAGACAACCAACTGTCAACAGTTAATCACGGTGTTTTACCTCAAGTTTAATTTTAGCCTCTGACCACTCTGCACATTCCGTTTTCGGTAAAATACTGTTAAGGTGAGAGTTCTAATTTATTTTAAGCCCGATTCCAACTATGTGATGTGACCGCAAACAACTTCAGAGTCACTGTCGATAACATCTGCTGATATGGCGGTGCTTTTAATTAACGCAAAATTTCATCATCTTCTTCGGTAGTCGCAAGTGACAACGATCACGTATCTAATTCAGAGGTGAATAGCCCAGCCCCCCCAAATCACACATACGATTCGAATCCAGGTATGGAAATGTATGAGTCTTAATGTCATTCGAACAGTTTCGCAAAGTGCATTGACACTTGATTATCCAGAACCTAAGTGCACAAAATAACTCCTTTAAACAACCGAATCTGTGTCACCTGGAATTGTGTATTTATGAAATTAATGACGGATGAATGGCCTGGGGCTTGAGTTTCTTTGCATGGAAGCATTAGATAAATTAACTATGTGGCATGCTGACCGACGCAATTTGCATAGCAGACACACATACTTGCGTGATGCAATCAACCATAGCACTATTGTCCTTCAGCCTGAAACCTTAGTACCCGTGTTTGCGGTTTTCGTTTGAAGCGTATACCCATGTTTTGGCTTATGTCTGGTACCTACTGATAAAACGATTATTTATCAAAATATTGATTGCGGTTAAACGATATTATTTTGAGGTCTTATATACCTACATACACACACTGACATATTAGGATTCAGTTGTATTACGTTGGACGCACATTGGCGAACTTGTGTTTTGGTCTTGCCGGTAAAAGCCGTAGGCGGAATTTCAATTAAAATTGATTAAAATGATTTTTCACGGAACCTGATGCCAAACTTGGTCGTATTAAGCTCATTTGGGTTTGTTTTGAGCTGGGTTGCATTGCTCTGAAAATTTTCGTTTCCGTGAACGTGCTGAGAAGGATGCGACAATCGATCTGTAGTTTTTAATCACATACTGAATACATTTAGATGGGATTTATCACATCTAGTATCTCTCTCATTAGAGGGCAAATAAGAGAGCGATACAATGGTTCGATCACACCTTCCCATTTATAGCACATCATCTTTTATGCAATAATTTAGGTGACTAATATTTTCTTCTTACACAACTTCGTTTCCTTGCAATTCGTTACTTGCGTCTGTTTAAGTTCTAGGAACAATATTTTTTCCCCAAAATAATCTCGAAACGAGACAAAGTTCGTTTCATCTTAATTACCACCGATATAAATCTCTTCTTTGACTATATTGCGCCCGAGATGAAAGCAAACGACTTGAGATTAAAGTCGTTTCCAACAAACCACAAAATGACCTCCACACTGACGATTAATAAATATGAGAGTTCTAGGCTTTGTGTTATAAATTTCGGTGCTGATTTTTTTTTAATTTAATTTTTCCCAAATAATGTTCTGAGAACTTTAGAATGTTCTGAATGACTCAGTCTCCATATTGCACAATAGGGTGTCGAGCGATAGAGAACCAGGCCTTATCTTGTGTAGTATTTTTCTTTTTTGTATGCAGAATCGAGTATATGCACAGAATACACAAGCAATTATAGAACTTTTTTTGTGTGACTTCATAAAGCGGGCCCAAAAATATCTTAGCGTTAATAATATCATTCAACAGTCACCCGTTTCAGAATGCCGAATTTTGAAGATCTTTCACAACCGCATCTTCGACTGACAAACTATTTTATATATGGAGGTCCTCTCAGTTGTCTATTTTGAATCATCTAAAATAGATATTTAAGGATCCTTTTGTGTGCCTTAAGTATCTTACAAAATTATTTAAAAAAAAATACCTCTTTTCTTTCTCATCTTTCCGGTCGATTAGTTATTAATGGTTAAGCTTTCTCTAGTTCTCCTAGATTAAGAATGACACACAAGATTCGTTTGCATTCCCTTCCCGATCCAAGATCCCATCAAATCCGGTCACCTTCGCGGCCCAGAAGCCTGGCTTACAACAATGGCAACCAATGTGGGGCCTGAAGCTTCACGACCCTGTGATGATCAAGTTATTAGTATCAAGTTCTACCGACGGAGACTGCTCGACTGTCGGAAGTTGAGTCCAGGTTCACTTGGAATTCGCAACATTTGAAGTGAGTCCGTGTTTGGCTTTTTTTTACCACGTTTGTCTTGCTGGATAGACTAACGAAGTTTGGATGCAGTAACGCTGTAAAGGCGAAATCTTTGTCTTATATAAATTGCTCCAGCTTCAACATATCTAAACATATTTGCATTTCTTGAATTTTCCCTTATGTATGGGGTTCCCCAGTTTAGCCCCGAAATGTTCTGCAGACTACGCAGTTTTGAAATAATTTGGTATTATAAAGTCCTTTCTCACTTCCTGTGATTCTGGTGAAGGATTTATTGCTAATGTTTTTTCGACATAGTATAGCTAGGATCTCACCCAACAAACATAACCTTTGAAAATCAACATGGCAAAACCAACTAAGTGTGTAATGCTCCATTTTTTAACAGGAACAATATGCTTTGGATCTGGACTGGACTGTAAGGACCTTATCAGATCACTTGCTGTGATGATCGACTGGAAAGCATATATCGTTGCCAATTTCTTTACCAAGAATCTCGGTGGAATGGGCCGAGCAAAAGAAGGATTACAAAACGTATGAGCAGTGCACTAGAGTCAAGCAAGAGTGTACTGCTTAAACCCTCACTTTACTATATCTCGTTGCAGCAAAGGTACAGCTGCGGATACGGATGGCCCGATCCCCGACCAACGCCAAGAAATGCAAATACAGTGGGACAATTTGATGGTGCTAGGCTACAATCGCAAGGTATCGTCACGTCTTTCTCCTATCGAGCCCTTTCAAAACCTTCCATACGAAGTCCTATGCAACATTTCCAAAAACCATTCTGATGAATGGGGTTTCACACAACCACCGCGACGAAACCCCTGGTTTAACGATGACCGACAACTACATACGGCTAGACCGGCTAGACAAAGTGGCTCCGCACAGAGAGATTAGAGCTGCTGTCAAATTCTTCGCAGAACAGGAGGAGATACAGTGGCTTCTCAGAAGGAAACAAGAGGGAACACGAGAATCGCATGGCTAAGGAGATTTCCACAGATTATTTCAGGAGATGCTACACAAAATTGCTACAACAGGAATAAGGTTTGACACCTCTACTATAGCGTCAAAAAGAATTACCAAGAGCATAAAGTTTGAGCTGTAAGGGAGATCAAAAAACCATCGTAGCGAAGTCGCGGTCGGTGCTGTAGAATTCGGAAAAACATTTCTGCAGGATTTAAATCGACATAGAGAAACCGAACCCCGCTGTCATCCTTAATTAACCATAAAACCCGGGCGAAGAGCTTGGCGATAGAGCAAACGAAACATGCCGCCCACCCAACCTGGAAGATGTTAAAGAAGCTGTGTCTAAGGTTAGGGCCAACCAAGCTGCGCAAGCTGACGGCCTTGCTGCCGAACTTATTGCAAGGCTTCTGCCGATGATATGAATCGCACCAAATACAAAGGTATCAAGCACCTTAACATCGCGTATACAAGATCTTTTCTGCCGTACTGTATGAACGCCTAAGGCCGTTTGCCAACAATATGATAGGTCCTTACCAGTGCGCGGCCTTAGGTCAGGACTTTTAGCTTCAGCGACCCCTTTGATGTCGAAAGAGGATTGGAACAAGCCATGCGCTGTCTTGTGTTTTTTCCCTGGATTCTTGAGAGAATAAAGCAGAAGTCCCGCATGGTCATCTCGACTGGATGAAAACCAGCTCCCCAGTTTAGAAAATATTTGAACCCGCCCCGAATGTATGCTGTATGAGCACATATACTAAGGCCGAAACCCGGAGATGGCGTGTTGGAGAAAGAGCTGGCTGGCGAAGCTATTTGGCTAAGGCCAAGGTCGACCCTGAACTGTAGTACCACCCTAATTAAGTAAGTAGTAAGTAAAGTAAGAACTTGTTTTCTCAATATATCATCTTACAGCTATGCGTAAGGTGGGTCAAATCGAAGCGCCGAAGGGTCAAACAAGCGCCATCAAATCGAAGCTCCTATTGCCTTTTATTGGTAATTCCTTCCACCAAGCTTTTTGGAACTGCCCTTTGACGTTTTTTCTCTGGTCGATTTTCAAACGACCTGAGGGTTCTAGATCGCTCTAGCCATAGCAACAAGAAGCCCGTCTTTTAGGGTCGCTTTCCTTCCGATGCATTTCAGATAGAGCTTACCAGCCTAAATTTTTTCGCCTCATTCGGACCCACGAAGCGAAAACGGATATGGTCAAATTTCTCTTACTGCTGAGATTGTCGTACTTCCTACGGCTAGCTTTGTGCAGCAAGTTTCTTTTGGTGAACGTTCTTCGCATTCCAAGCCGTCAAGCCACCTGCCTCCGTTTTTTCACTCATCGAAGTTATTTCCCAATTATCTTCACTTTTGGAGATAACTTATGGTTGCCTTAGCCTTGTTCCCTTCGGTTTCCTTCGACCTCTCGTTATTAATCTTTGAATCGCCGTTGCCTGTCTCAGACTGCTCATCGGTGGAATCTCTATCGCTTACGGTGATTTTTTTTTTCGAAATAGTTTTTCGAACTCAGCCAACAAGCTTCGCCAGCCAGCTCTGTCTCTAGCTAGCCGTCTTCAGTTTGGTACGCGAAGTTGGCTGAGGTCCCCTTCCCCTTGCGTGCACCACCTGAGTCTCGGTGCTGCTCTACTGCGTCGTCCCTGCAGGGTGGATTCAAAGATTTTCCGGGCCAGGGTTTTGGTGTCCATCCCCTCTAGATGACCCTGTCATCGTAGACGGTGTTTTTTGACTCTTCTGGCTAGGTAGGTGTCGCTGTACAGCCCATACAGTTCGATGTAATATTTCCTTTTCGACTCTCCGTCTATGCAGGCGGGACCGTAAATCGTCCGAAGAATTTTCCTCTCGAAGCAGCCTAAAGTGCTTTCATCCGCCTTTGACAGGGTCCATGCTTCTGCACCGTTAAGCAGGATTGGGATTATGAGGGTCTTTTACATGGACACTTTAGTTGCTCGAGAGAGGGATGTGCTACTCAATCGCCTTCTTAGCCCAAAGAAACAGCGATTGGCAAGAGTTATCCTTCGTTTTATTTCAGCGCTGGTATCAATGTCTCAATTGATAGCGAACTCTCTACTACGCAGCTGGTTAAGAACTATATCAAGCCCAATGCCATCAAAGCCCTTAGCAGGAGGAAAATGAATTTTACTCATTTCTTATTTTTCTCGCTTTACATAAAAATGATCTGGTTTTGTGGAACATCGCCAAAATCACTGGCCAGTTTTTTCAGTGCGGAGTAAGGCCCAGCTTAAACGAAGATCTGTTGATCCCTGTAACAAAACGAATCTGGAATTAACCCAGCGAGCAGTTTTTCAATGCTAAGCTAACTCCGTCAGCAAATTTGTCAATATCTTCGACTTTCAAAATTATTGACTCTCCCATCCCTCACTTCACATAGAAAAATACGGGAAAAGAAGTTAGAGTTATTCTCAGATGTAATTTTTCACAGAAACACGCAAATCAACTGTTCTCCAGAGTTGATCTGAAATTGGCTCACCAAATTGGGCGGGTTAAGCCGAGATTAACCCCAGATCTAAATTCACTGAAAAACTCATTTCTGGGGTTAATCTCAGTTTAACTCGGAAAATCGGACGATCTCGCACAGAATAACCGGCTTGAAGTGGACTTGAGAAGTCCATTCCAATCCTAACTCACGGCTCGAAAAAAGAAACTGTAAACCACATAAGTCTGGTGGCACTTCTGCAAGGCTCTCTGTTTTAAGATTTGAGACTTCAGAGATTACCGGGTTATAAATAAAACATTCGGAGTTGGGGGAAAAAAATTTTATTTTTATAAAATATATTAGAAACTCTAAGAAGACCGCCAATCGTCTTTGTAGTTTTGATTAGCCTTAGTTTTAACAGCTCCCAATAAAAAGACAGACTGCCTTAAAATCAATTGTGGTTACTTAATTTTTGCGTTGGGTCTAACCTCTATACCTGCTCGTCTGCAGAAAACCTTAAATAGCGTTGAAGGTGAGGTGTCGCTTATTACAATTCCGGATACAGTATGCTGGTAAGGCATCTCTAGTGAGGCTGTAATGAAAAGTGGAAAACATAAGAGTCTCAATTTTACGTGAGATGAATGAAAATTTGTCGAAAATTTTGTGGAAAGAAGATTTATAACTGTTATAAAAGTCTTCTTTTTTAAACTATCGACTTCAAGCTGAAGTGTAAATGGAAAACGGGGCAACTTACGCTAGCGCGTAGCTTATTGTACTAATGGAGCATGCTCGATTACTTGAAATTTTTAACTTCCACCCAGTTATCTGTTGAGTTCTAACCTGGCACATTATTTTACAGAGACATCAGCAAACCTTTTCAGCAATGGTCTTTATACCAAAGCATCTCCCAGACTAGAGCGTTAGGTACCTATGTATAGTTTAGGTTTATTTCAAGTAGAAATCTAGGTTGGTACCTATCACACCCATTTAAACCTCTAATTATCGATTATTAAGTAAGTTATAAAAAAGTTAACTCGAATCGGTTGATTCCATTGTCAGTTTAAGACCAAAATTGAATTACCAACGAATGGGTGGATAGGTTACAATAGCGAAACCTGTAAGGTAGGTACACTCCACCTATAATAACATGAACTCGAGTGACAAGTGCCCAAGTACCTGTAGCACGTCAAGGCGGGTAAGGACCATAAAACCGAAACATGAATGCTTTGATTAACTGCCATATTAAAAAGTGACAACCACCCTAACCAGTCTTTAATCAACTGGTTGATACCATAATGCCCACACATTGAATGTCGGCGTCCGAAAGGGCATCAAGATTAAAGCACTACCTGTACACCCTCCCTTAATCTGCCGCAATTTACTACAATTCAACCTGTCTGTCGTTTGTTGCACGAGGCCTTTATACTTTCTCGTTTTGTTGACCAGTGTTGACGGAATTTCAACAGTAATTGCCTCCGCAAAAGTCATCATAATTGGCCTTTTGCCGTAAAACACGCACGCATTCAACGGCCAAGGACACTATTAGCTAACCGCACCCACTCAATCAGCTTGAATGCGCCGCGGCATAACCTGAAAACCCATCGAAATAATCTGCACCATCCTCAAGTATGAGCTGGTGAACCTAGCCTAATCACTGTCATCATTACCGCGAGCAGGAGTAACAACAAGTTTGCGAAGGTGCCGCGCTCGGGAACTGACCTCATTAAGGAAATAAACAAAAAAGTCCAAAGGAAATGGCCCCCGCCTTCCCGCAAAGGATAGCACATCCCATTTTTCGCCACCCAATGAAGACGAAAACAATAATCAGAAGCTATGCGCCAGACATAAACCTGCTCGAAGACGAAACTCCAAAAAAGACGCGTCTGGTCGTGTTTTTTCGTGTCTTCATCGCTATCATCATAATCATCATCGCGCCAGCACCGCACCACCATCGTCGGTCGTAGTTGTCTAAGCTCACAGACGCAAGGCTCACATCTAGGTAGGTAGCTCCACCTAACTGCGTATCCATATACCTACACATGGATGGATAGGATACCAACCACCCATCCAAGGGGAGCGAAACGAAAATTCATGTGAACCGATGAGACACATAGAACTACGACAACGAAAACGAAGCCGATGACTCCGTGTCGGAATCACCATTCACCGATACACAAACCCAAACAACACACGAGCTCGCCCAAGTATCTTACTGGAAATGTCCGTTCTTGAACTCGCAGTGAATTTACTGACCTACGACAACGTACCGAAAAAAAATAAACGCCCAACAAACAAAATCCACAAAAAACGACGACAAGAAAACGAGCGAATAAAAAGAACAACACAAAAAAAAATTAAGCACTAAAAGATCCCGTCCCGGCACCGAGCCCCAAGAGGTAAACGATCCAGACGAATCAAAAACATACCCACGTACACACTTGTGCACTGTGTGTGTGCGCACCACTCCCAGGGAAGTGCCGCGACGTGAGGGGAATTCCCAGTTCCAGTCCACCAGACTCATTGTGTTTATACAAGTTGAGCACGAATTACGCCAGCCGAACCATCCAAATAACCGCACCAACTCAAGCAACCCCGGGTACGCAGGCATCAGGGAAGCCTTCTTCTTCTGCCGGTCGGTGCCGCCACCGCCTATATCCATCGGATAAAGTATATCCCTGCCTCGTACCCCACTGGGGGTGCACAGGCAGGCATACACATCCATCCACACCGCCGCGCCGCCGAGAGAAGATGGAGCTTACACTACGCGATGACTTTCCTGTTTGTGTGTTGCGGAGCTTTTTTACTTATTTTTCGCTGGCCGCCACCGACATCGTGATGGGTGGAGGGTGGAGGAGACATGTTATGGCGGAGGGTTTCCAGCAAATCCAGCCAACGACCTTCTGTCATTCGGAAGAGCTACGACGTGATGTTACATACTCCGACAACAGTCGGAGATGCGTGTGCGTTTGTTTAGACAGATCGCTCTCTGTAGTTGCTGCGAGTCGATTTGGATGTATCTGCGAATGTACTTCGGTTGGTTTCGACTCTGTCGGCTGCTCACTCCCTTATGTCATCATGTTTTTGGGGTCATTGAATGAGTTCAGCTGATGCGTATGACCTTTTTTTTGCGTATTTTAGGGGGTGCCTTGGCTTAGGAGAGTTCAAGCCCCTGGCAGATATCGTGTAACGTAGGCTGTTGGCCTCAGGGTAAATGAATTGTTACGGTGTGCTTGGAAAATTTTATGAGGGTGTAGCAGAAAGGTGGTAGAGTTGAAAAGGTCACATCTTATGTAAAACTATGAGCAGGTTTTTGAACTGCTCTATAAGACAGGTAATCCAGGGATGAATTATGTTATTTTTGTGACCTTTTTAGGGCAATGCCCAGGAGAGTTTGGTACTTTTGTGCGCACTTTATTAGAGTAATATGCGTTAGCTTTTTTCGAACTCAGAGTAGATAGATATTTTGGCATCTAAAGTGCACGAGAAGGATAAAAGATTCAAAGAATTTTTAAGTATTTAACTTGTCCACAGAGAGTTTTCAATATCAGACAGATAAGAGTCCTGTAAATTTATGGCTTAACGTATACCCGGATTTTTCCGATTACAAGGGATCGTTTAAAATAGATGGTTAAATAGTTGGCCTTGCATTTTGCTTAAATACCTGAGCAGGCGATATTGAATTACTTACATTTATTGGTTTTAATTTTTGCTCTGAAATCTGAGGGGATATCAGACCCTAAATGTAGTTCTTATAACAAAATGGTACCCTCAATGAGATCTTCTTTTACCTTAGGCGCGAGGTTACATCGATTTAACCTTTGGTTTTGGGTCTTTTCGTTACTGACGCCAAATAAATGCTGATGTCGTTCCATTTGTGTGATCCATGAGTGTTTAGGCCTTCCTCTCTTTCGCGATTGTGCTGGAACGTTGATTGAAATTGCCTTTTTGACAGGGTTCGTAGGATCTCTCCTTTGAACGTGGCAATGCCAATTGAGCCAGTCGTGCTCCATTTTCCTGGAGGTATAGGAGGCCATTCCTTTTACATCAAGGCTTCCTCGGATCCTTGTACTTCTTACTCCGTACTTCAAGTGGGATATGAAAAAAATAGAACGTTTTGGCCAAAAACGGTCTCACAATGAGGTGGGTTTTAAATGCAGCTCACCCTTACTTACTTTTGGTTTAACTTTTAATAGTGAAACTTTTACAGAAACGTCCTCTTTCTTGACGATAAAAAAGCAAAGAAGCATTCCTATCTTCACAATGCCGTGGACTCCAGTATCGAGAGTAGTGACATAAACTTGTAATGCGACCCATTACTATATATGGCAGATATTCGACTAATATTATGACGCTTCAAATGACAGCTGAGTTTGAGAGGTATTAAATGCCATCACCACAAACTTGAAACCTCAAAATGAACTACTCTTTAAAGTATGAACCTTGCATGATTGTGACGAAATGCAAACGGCTTACGTGGACCAATGTTTTCAAAACTATTCAGCCCGGCGGTAAGACCTAACGAAAGACGATTAATGGAAACTTACACACCTACGTATCTAGGTTAAGCGATGCCCTTGCGACGGTAGTAACAGCTGCCTTATAGACCCACGGGTTGGTCCCTTTTGTTGGCTTGGGAACATTCTTACTGTCGTCTGGAACCGCTTTCAGAAGCTCAAGTGTCAATGTCTTAAAACCTTCCGGTATACACATTTTAGGAGGCGCTTCAAACTCTTTTTTGCTCAGGTCCTTCAGCTCGTTGAAAATTAAGCTACACTGGGTGTTTGCTTCTCGGACATTCGCATATAGCAATTTACGAGCAGATTCGATTTTTTTCTACATCCCTGATCAAAAACAGAATTAGAGCAGAGGCCAGGAGTTTTTTCTACTCTTAACCAACCTATTTATCTTCAAATGCTTGTCGGATCGCTGTAGTAAATTGCAAGCAGAAGGCACAGCTGCTCGAGTAGCCGCGGCCTGGCTTTCGCAGCGCTATTGTTTTACAGACAATCAAGCTGCAATAAAAGCCTGGGAATCTCCAACGATATACGATGTAAGTTGGTAAAGCAATGTCGCAAATCTCTCAATGAGATTGCTGTCAGGTGCGGAATATCCCTATCCTTAGACTACAAAGATACTTCAGCCAACTGCATAGCTGAAGATCAAACCTTAGAAGGTGCTCATCGTTATCCGACTAATGTTGCGGAACTAGCAGCACGCGAAAATTCTACAATTTTTCACCTGGAAACCGAGCCCAACACTATTGCCAGCAACAGGTAAAACAACATCAGCAAATGTCTCTCTTCCCAACAAATCTAGCCAAACCCAGTGACCGATCTAGGGGACTTATCTGCTTAGCCAAGGTGATTCTTAATAAGATAGCTGGGGCCCTCAAAGGCCATTGTCTGAAAGGGAGATAGGCCAGAAGACTTGGTGCTCCTCTCGCCCTATCGACCTTGAGAAAAAAACACTCTAGGCTTAGGCTTCTTCGTAGATTTTAACCATCCAGCAAGGCTCGACTTAAAAAAGATAATAAGCTCAAGTTACGGGCCAAATTGGTTAACCGTCTAAATGGTCGACGGAACTCAATCATAGACTACCTTACAGGGACTGGTTTGGTAAGGGATCATACCATTTCGGATACAATTACGTCTCCGCCCTTACAAGAACACCGGTACGGTGCATTCTGCATCTGTTACCCCGACCTCCCCCCAAGGTTAATTCTTACTTAAGTCGCCTTAAGTACGGGCGTACACCTAAAACAGTTACCCTGCATCAGCGTCTCACCTTAAAATGCTCGTCCAGCGGGGTCCATACCGAAATCGGTTACTCCTACACTCTCCCAACAGGCTAATTCGTAGTTAAGGGTAATAGGTACGGATTTACTTACTTACTTAAGGTGGCGCTACAGTCCGGGGTGGACCTGGGCCTCAGCCAACAAGCTTCGCCAGCCAGCTTCTGTCTCTAGCTAGCCGTCTCCAGTTTCGCACGCGAAGTTGGCTGAGGTCCCCTTCCACTTGCGTGCGCCACCTGAGTCTCGGTGCTCCTCTACCGCGTCGTCCCTGCGGTGTGGATTCGAAGATTTTCCGGGCCGGGGCGTTGGTGTCCATCCGCTCTAGATGACCCAGCCATCGTAGACGTTGTGTTTTGACTCTTTTGGCTAGGTCGGTATCGCTGTACAGCCCGTACAGTTCGATGTTATATCTCCTCCTCCACTCTCCGTCTATGCAGACGGGACCGTAAATCGTCCGAAGAATTTTCCTCTCGAAGCAGCCTAAAGTGTTTTCATCCGCCTTTGACAGGGTCCATGCTTCTGCACCGTAAAGCAGGACTGGGATGATGAGGGTCTTATACATGGACACTTTAGTTGCTCGAGAGAGGGCTTTGCTACTCAATTGCCTTCTTAGCCCAAAGAAACAGCGATTGGCAAGAGTTATCCTTCGTTTGATTTCAGCGCTGGTGTCATTGTCTGAATTGATAGCGGAACCCAGGTAGACAAAGTCCCTAACTACCTCAAAGTTATAGCTGTCGATGGTGATGTTTTGTCCAAGACGTCGGTGTTGGGTGTCTTTTCTTGATGACAGCATATACTTGGGCTGGTAACTCCAGTCTTACTAATAGTGGTATCACAATGGACGTCGGGGCGGCCACCTAGCCTGACCATGTTCTCCGCGTGCATTTTCAAAGCATAATGCCGCACAAGGACTCCCGTGGGTACTCGGGCAGCTTTGCGGAATAGTCCGATCGTAAAGAGCGGCAATTTTACTTTTCAGGATTAGAAGAGTCTTACGTCACGAGAGTATTTCTTGACATAAGGTCACATACTAACCAGATTCATCCAATCTTTGCAAAATTATTTTAGTTCCAGCGATTACCCATATTTTTAGCACAATCATACTGATGAGCGCGTCTCCTTGTCTTGGAAAATGAATAAGCTGAGGGTAATCCCAGTTATGAAAAAACCTGCGACTGGCCGATCCGGGCCACAATTTAGACCTTCATAGATTTTGCGTGTCTTTCAACAGTGCTAGAATATCTACATAAACAGTTCTGGGGTTTTCTCGAGTGAAAAAATCTCCTGAGAGGTTATAAGTCAGGCCTTAAATGCCATACATAGCCAGCTAATTTGCGAATCGAATTAAGAGCCGGAAGCCTAGTGCTCCCAATGTATTTTAGTATAAGCACAGGGATTGATTTTTATGCTTATAAATAATAATAATGATAACATTCACAATTTTTGCAATGATATTGACTTTTAGCTGATTCTACTGCAAAAATGTTGCGACCTTGCGACTTTTTATGCGAATTACTTGAAATATTTTCACTAAAAATCTATGTTTTTATTTTTCTTAAGTGTAAATATATAAATAAGTCGTCTTTTATTAGTGTTCTATTGCTAATTGTTCACTTATAAGCTCCAAGTCCACGCAGTTTACTACATTTGCGTTTTTTTTGAGTTCGCTGGCTGTGAATACCTTTAACCATACATTTAGACGTACCTTTAGCCTTCAAGCAGGGCTGCGGCATCTCAGGTCTCAGCTCTCCTGAATATTCTGGATGACAGAAAAAAATACAATGGATCGTTATTTATTTACTTTGCCTTGTCTCCTAGACTTAGGCCCATTTATCACATAACCGGTAACAGCTACTCGGCCGTTTATGTTGGGAACTGGGTACGTTTGCAAGTGTGAGCGCGCCCATAAGAAAGTATTCCCAAACAACCGTGTGGGATCGTGTGGGAAAGTATTCCCAAACAACAAAGATCTTATGATCCACAGAGTCAAAAGACTTCGAAAATGGCTCAGTGTCAAAGCGCCCCAAAATGAAAAATGTCCCACCACTCAATATTTTAAGCTGATTTAAAACAATGACAGATTAACCAAAAAATTAAAAATGCCAAATTGCTCTTGACTGTTTTGGGCGATTTTGCTTTGGGCGCTTTGACACTGAGCCATTTTCGAAGTCTTTTGACACTGTGGATCGTAAGATCTTTGTTTACGATATTTTCATTTTTCTGCCCTTGCTGCCACACTGGTGTTCTGCTCCGTCATTGCCAGAACCCAAGTTGCTGCTGTAGGTGAAAAGTCTTCGAATTTTTTCGAGCTTCAGGTATTCCCACAAGGATCAGCCCTTTGGTCTTCCTTATTTATAATGTTAACTGATGATCTCCCTCAGGAAACGTCAGGTTTAATTAACTCTGCAGATATCAAATCTATTTTTCATCCAGGTTAGGACAGGCCGTTTTAAAAACCTATCAGCTAGCTTCGTAAAACACTTTCAAACTTCTTCTTCTTTTGCGTAAAATCGAAAAATTTCCGTATAATGCGGGCTATATGCTGAATGTTCTGCATGTTAAACCACAGCTTACCGCAAAGGCATAACACTTGCGGGAGTTTTTACGTATGGTTTTATGTTAAGTGCCTAGTATTTGTGTTGCATTGAGTACCCTCTATCCATTCCTTTTCCTTCATTTGATTATTTCTACGCGGTAAAAATAACTTGATCGCGGTTTATAGTTCAAAAATTAAACTCGCAAATTGTGGAACGTAAAGAGACAAGGTCAAAGCTCTGTTGCCACTCCGCAATTATTATTCTTCGGCAAAATAAACACATTTCAGTCATCAAAATTTTTTTTGCAAAGTAGCAGCTCTGTCCGGACGGATGTACACAACTTACGTCATGTGTTTACAGATCAATAAATTCAAGAAAAGTGCTTACGCACAATAACTAGAAGATATTGTCCCCTAAAACGTTCCATAACTTTTTCTACCCACTGTTAATGTCTATGGCCTCTTAATGCGAATGTATAACTCAAATAAGTCAAGGGCCTCATTGAACCCAAATCTCCGGTATTAGTCTCCGATTTTGTAATAGTTGGCCATAAAACCCATCGAGTGCGAGTACCTTTACCGAGGTTGGTACATAGATAGACAGGCAAGTGCGCTCGCAGAAGATAAAATAAACACCGCACAGATACACCCGAGCACACACACACACCCATCGAGGGCGAGAGACAATATCTTACGCAGCAGCAGCACACACAAAGTTATTAACCCCTGAATAAAATTTTACAACGAAATGTGCCCAGGGTTAAGGACCTTTGTCTGAGCACTGCTCCACCACTGTTGCTGCCCTGCCACCGAAATCATATCGGCTCAACAACCCCAGACTGTGTGTGTTAGTGTATGTGTGTTGTGTTTAGACAGAAGAGTCTTCTTTTCGAGGCCATTTACACTTTTATTACAACCATCGGGATGGCCCTCTTTTGATGGGTTTGGGGTGCGTTTCTAGGTTGGATTCGGATGGAAATTCCCTCCGATATGGCCGATGCGATGGGTGGGCGAGCACACTGTTTGTCCTGATGGAGGTGACCAGAAATCGTACGGATGGCTGGTCGGTCGTAAATTTCGTAATGGCATTGGAATTTTTTATTGCTCCCCTTTTGCGGGTCACACGTCCTTTACGTTGGCAGATTTTTGTAATTTTCGTTTTTTTTTTTTTGCTTTCTGCTCCAAGTGGCACTGACCTAAGACGCGACGAGACGAGCATGCATGGGGGCGTTGTTGGAGCGGTATACGGTATAAGAGTACTCTGTGGCAGTGGTCGAGGTTGAGGGATTTGTGACCGATGATGGAACCGCTGCTGGACGACACGACAAATGATTAAATGTTTTCGCCAATTAAACTTTATTTATATGTGCGAAGGAGCGACTGAGACGGAAATGGCGCTGGAAATGGAGAATTTTATTGTGTGTCACATCAAAAGTGCTGAACTAACTTCATTTGGTTGGTTGATCTGTATGTCTGTCCGTCCGTCCGTATGGCTTTGCGGCGCGGTCGGTCGGTCGGTCGGTCCAATTGAGAGCGCAATGGCGTTGATGATTTTGTGCTAAAATGACGGACGAAAAACAATTCAATGAAGTAGAGTTCATTTGACGTTTGTTAGCATTCTTTTAATGACCATAACTGTTGATGGTGATGTTGGATGAGAGTATAGGTATGATATGTGATGTGTGTTCCCGTTTATTGCTCTTTGGTGAGGGTCATGATCAGCACGCAAAAAGTTCACATTGTTGGGGATTGTGTTTCTTTTTGTTTGTCACTGTTTTAAATTCTAATGCTGGAGGTGGAAAAACTTTTAATGGGGGTTCGGAATTTATGGGTCTTTTGGCATTTTCAAGGTTTTATTGCAGATGAGGCGACATTGGCAAAAAACTCGGATGGTGACCGATGTACTCTTTAGAAACGAGTTTTGTGCAACTAGGTTCTATGATAATTTCACATTCAGTATGTGGGTACCTATCTATAAAAAAACGAAAGTTTGTAAGTGGGTATATGTACCTACAAGGAAGATGCTTGCAAGTTCGAGTGTAAAATCCAATTCAGGAAACAATCAGAGTCTAGGAAATTCCATTTCCTTTCTTTAGTATTGTTATGATTGAGAGAAGTTGAATTTTTGTGCGTTTATTATGCAATCAAAGTAGGTGTCCTTTTATGCTCCCGAGACGGAAATAACATTTTGGCTCACAAATGCCACAATCGAAGGGTCCTGTATGGAATATTCAGCCAAACCAAGTCTTTTAATCTGGCGTTTAGTTCCAGTAGAATGGAGTTGACTAGCCTATTGCCATACGCCTATTGCGGGTAGGTACTGCTTGAACCAATTAAGCTATAGCGGTGAAGCTGTTTTTTTTTTGTAATTGTCACTAATGGTGTCGACAAGGTGCTGAATATCTGAAATTAGCGCTACTAATCACCCAATATAAGCAGACATTCTAGGAAATATCTCTTATACCTGCGTGTACTAGGAAGGTTTCGCCTACCTAGGTATTTCTGTAGAAAAATGTATGTATTCAATCATTGTTCAAAAATAAAAACTGGAGTGTAACTGGAGTGGGTTGATACCACTATCTATTTACTACTTTTGTAGCACTCGATTGAATTCATCGAAGGGTCTTAAAACATAAGATACATAAATGAGCGCTTCATCGCTCGCGCAATCATACAGGCCTAATTAATTAAGGGAGGAGGAGTTACAGCTATCGGTTTGAAAAGTAGTTGAATGCATTTTTATGCATCTTGTAAAATCGTTTTTGAAAAAAAAAAGTTTTAAAATAAGTCAAGGTAGATAGATGTTGAGATAGAATAAAACAATTCCCGACAAAATTTATGGTCTTCTTACAGTTACACGGATACAAATGGAACGAAATTTATTTTATGTTTTCAAGACTTTCTACAGGATCGAGGGTCGGCCTATGTCATGTTCACTTTTATGACATCGGTTGATTCTGCTTCATTAGACTTTTTTTGCAGATTTCCTACTTCGAGAAAATCCTATAAGAAAATTTTCACAATGTTTGTGAAATCGTTCGAACACATTTCCAACACGCATTGCCATCCGCTCTCATGCTGGAACCACATGACGTCTTAGTCCATAGGTTTAATTCAAATTAGGCCACAAAAAATCGGTTGCTGTTATTTTGAAGATGATGCCATTGACGGAGAGCACCTCACCCACTTCGTTTTCAATGGTATCTAAATTGTGTATTTTCACTTCGTGAGCCTTGTGTGAGTTCGAGTCGTGTTTGGCCAGGGACACACCGCCACGGAAAAACCGGGGACTTATGGCCATCTAGCAGAAGCACAAGTGTTTACATAGTAGACAAGATACAATTGCGGCTACGACAATTGTCGGGAGATTTCATATGCGGCAATTTTGCAAATTGCGACTCCTTCAAGTCGCATGACAAAAAGAAACTTTTTTTTTTCTTATTAAACGATAAAAATTACCGTTATCACCACAATTAACAGGAATCGCATGGAAAATGAATGTTTGTGTGCTGAGCTTACCACTCTCAAGAGCAAACTCTTTTTAAACGGTGAAAAAAACGCAGAAAATCGTGTAGTTTTTCGTCGCATGTTTTTCTGTTGCCGCGCCGTGTGTCTTAGGCTTTATGCGCGGCAACTTTGCCTGTAAACCCAATTTACTCTAGTCATCTTGAAGACACGCCTATTGAAAATGCTTTCATACTTGAACACAATTTTCACAATTTTTATAAGTTTTGAAAAATTCAATGTGGCTATTCAAACGATTTCCAAACCGTGGAAGAGCACCATTGGCAGCAAATTTTCGCAATAACAGAAGTCAAATACTTTTATCACTGGCCCTTACTTATTTGTACAGAAAACGAAACAAGGTTTTTTCTGAGGGGGCAATTTTTTAGTTGCCCTCTCACCACTTTTAAAAAAAAGTAGTGATACAGTGGAAAAACGCTTAAGAAGAGGGAGGCAACGGTTCGTCAGTCCCCTATGGACTGAAGCAACAAAAAGTTCTTAATATTTATTTAAAGATTTGCAAAGACTTGACAAAATATTAAGTTTGCATAAGAGAATCTTCGCTGTGATATGGGGAAGCTCAACAAGCTCTATTGGAGACTTTTTATAGCCCATCCCATAGGATAGGAGGTATATAAAGTTTGATTCATAGCTTGTAACATAGAGAAATAATCACCGCAGAACCCCAAGACCTTAAGGGCATATGATCGAGACCAAATTGTAAGTCGAATGAGCCATGTCCTTCCGTCCGTCCGTCCGTCCATCCGTCTGTCGGTAGTTTTTAGGCCTTTAATTTTGAGCTAGGAACTTGAAACTTGATATCTGTTCTTTTTAGGTCCCGAAGCAGTACAAGTGTAAATTTTTTTTAAATCCGCCCACTGACACGCCTACTTTACTTACTAGCATAAAAAATCAAAGTTGTCGCAGGAAGCTGAAATTTGGCATGCAATATCCTCGCTTGAGGGCATTGTGATTGGCATTTAAAAAAAAGCGAATAAGGCCCCCTTGTAGGCGTGGTCATACTTAATATGCATTCTAATAAACGGTTTTTATTTGATATATTTTCTTTAAATCCAAAAAACTTGGACTATAAAATCTTCAGATATGCGCACAAGCTATCAACCCAAGTGAATAAATTTTTACCATGCCCACTTTTGGGGGCGTTTTTAAGTGTAAACCAAATTTTTAATATGAAAATGCAATCACTACGTTAATACCACTTCCGATAAAAAAAATAAACAAAAATACGATGTTGTTGAGAAGGGGTGGATGCCACGCCCCTTCTTAGGGAGAAGATTCTTAACTGAAATTTAACAACCAAGTCTTATGACACAATTCGGAGCTTGACAGTGGTCAATTGGGATGGGGTATCCAACGATTCGTCTTAGCAGATTGTTACCCTCGCACTAGTTTATTACCAAACTAGCTGACCCTTAATTTTAGTTGACAATTCTTTTCTTTTGCTTTTCATCTTCGAAATAGTTTTTTTTTCAGTGCAAACATAAGCCGAACTTCAGCCAAGGTCTGTTAATCCCGGAACAAAATCAATCCGGAGTTAACCCAGCACTTCTTTCAGCCAGCAAAAATGGCGAGTCAAACCCGAGATTGATTCCGAATCGAAATAAAGTGAGAAACTCAATCCTGGATTTAATCTCAGTTTGACTCCGAAACTAAGTATGATCCCGCACTGAAAAATTGGCCCTAAGAGAAAAATATTAAGAGATCTGAGAGTTTGCATGGGCCTCATATGTAATTGCAGTGTAAAAGGTTGTTGAGTTCAGATAAGAAAAAATATAGTGGTGCGTATGCGTAATATGGTGGTTATAAGGTCGCGTCAGTGGGTTCGGCTGTGTAAGTTTTAATGGCAAGAGGCTCATTTTGCTTGTGCGCAATTGCGATGTTTATCCCGTGAGCTCTGGTAGGAGTGGAGTTCGAGTTAGAGTTTGAATTGTAATCAAGTCTCTTTCACTCAGTTTCGAATACCAGGCCTTGCGATGGCTTTACTCGCTGTTCTACACCCTATAAAGTGGCATTTTGTTGAAGTTCCCGCATTCACTGATTGCATTTGACATTGAAGAGCGCAGTCTTATACGGGTGATTCCAGACCAATTGCAGATCCAAGATTAGTCCATGAGCATCACGGTATAGCACTGAGCTAAGATGACGGTTGATGTTGCCGATGAAATTTACTCATATCGACTTGATCTTGTAAACTGATCTTATCGTTTTAGTATATCCAAGGCTGTTGCTTTTGGCAACAGAAAGTCTTGTTGTGTTTCATTTTATTCTCAGAGAATTAAGCCTTGAATTACTTCACGAGCTTCAATGGTAAAGTCCGTAAACAGTAACTACTCGATTTCGATTAAACTAGGAAATGGTAGATAAGTTTATTACTTTATTAATATGTTTATAAATTACAACATAATGCATTTCTTATAATTATAATAAGCTACCAGGGGCTATTGGCCAAAAGATAACAAGGGGAGGATTTTTTAAATTAAGTTTGGTTAAAATTTTTAACATTTTTTCAATATTGTGATATGAGAAGGACATTTTAGTAGAAAATTAAATAGTAGGTTAAATATAGTATTTCGAATTTTTGTATTTTGACAGTTTTTTATACGGCCCGTACCGTTGGCATGATTTATCTGCCCGTTTCTGACTAGTCAGTCGATATAAGCCTGCGTACTTAAGCCTTACCCTCCTCACAGGATTCCGCTGTACCACCTTTAGGTACTACGTCGCAAGGTAGGTTAGTAGTCAAGCTATTCGTCTTGTTGGGATGCCGCTAACAGGTCTTTTTACGCACATGGGACCTAAAATTTGTTGCCAATACTAAACATCGAATTAAGATGTTTCTCATGACAAAAGGTACTTTAGGGAATTGTTCGTCAGACCTTCGTAAAGGTGGGACTATAAGAAAAAACTTTTATTGCACCGGTCGGGATTCGAACCCAGGTCCTCGAGCAAAGTATTCCGACACACAAGCCACTGCACCACGACGCTTTGGCTTATGCTCTAAATAAAAACTCGACGTGTTGCAGTCGGGAATTGTCTTCCTACACATTACGCATCACTCAATCAATACTTTGTCACAAAAAAGGAGGTATTCCCTCATTTCATTTGGTGAGTTCCAACTCAATCCATCTCGTGCAAAGGTTGTCATTTGTCTTTTTGGTTTGTAAATGTTTATGAAAAATTAATATTGCTTTAAAAATTTATCGACTGAAGCTGAATGAACACGAATAACTGGAAGATAAATAGTTGAATGTGATAAATAGTTCCAATTTTTGGAACACAGAGATGCACATGTCGATTCTCAGTACAGTCAAGTTATTGTATTGCTTATTTTAAAAAATAAGCGAAGTCGGGCTTGGATTGTGGAAAATATGGAAAAGAAATGGTGTTGAAACTGAAACTTTTTTGCTAAATATTTGGATGAGATTTAAATGTCAGAAGTCGCATTCTTAGTGGTGTAAAATTTGAAAACCAATCAATTTTGTATGTGTCCTGATACATTCATTCACATAATTTTTGAAAGTATTGCTACATCTTACTCGGCAAAAATAAATGCAGCCCGCATGTCAAGTCGATCTGAGTAATCTGACCCGACACGCACAAGGCTAAAACACTAAGTGGACTTTACAGTTTATAAGTCCGCTGCCAAGACTGCTTTTTTCCTTATTCAAATAATGAGTCAGTCAAGTGATCTTACACACAACAAGCAGTTAAAGGTATGAATCATAACGCTTCTGTTTTCAATTATATTTTTTATGGCTAGAACCCATCGTCAGTTCATTGTCTTAATCAACCTCTAGTGCAGACAGTTTTTATTTTTAAGTAAATTATTATACCTTCTGGGCTACGTATGAGTCATGATATATATATAAAAAAAAACATTTCTAGAGGTTTTATATTTCATGTGCACCCACCTAATTTTTACGACTTTTCAGAATTCTTATTTCTATTAATTTTACCGCGGCTTAAACTTTTTACAAAAATAATTGAAGAATTCCTAAAAAATGCTTTCGTCATCATCATTCTTGTTTAAATGTCCAGTTGACCCAATCAGCTCCCAGCATTGGTAGCCATATTTGCCTGCTTTGCTCTAATACGTGGTCTCTTATGGAAAACCGTAGGGAGATTTGTCGCTGATCTCTGAGCCCGAGGATGGTCAAATAGAAATAGCTGTCAGTTTTTTTTTTTTTGTATAAATAGAAAATTTTATATGGTGCTGCCATACCTACTCGTTTCGAATCATTAAAACCTAGACAATCTATCCTGTTGTCCAATACCTACAATAAGTGGAGTCATGACTTGAACTCCCATAAGCTTGTGTGCTGTTCTGTTTTCGCACATAGAGGGCGCCCACAATGCGGATTCAAAACAGCGTATTTAAGAAGCATCTAATACCTATAAAATGCTTCCTTCGGACGGTTTGTCAGACCCTTTTGCATGTTTTACCTACTTTCTTGTGCTTGTCCAACATTGGTGAGGTTTCTCTAACCTTGAATAGGGACAATTGTTCTGTTTGTTCATTTATTTTATCTTTCTGATTTTATTCAAAACTGACTTTTCATTGTTTTCGCATAAAACCGAGAATTAAAAAAAAACTCTTTGAATAACCACAGTTCATTAACACATTGTTGACATCTCAATTAAAAAATCAACACATTTTGCCCACCACAATGATGATTGACAATCACAGTGCCGCCCGAAGGTCGTAACGTTTATAGGTTTCATGCACCCGTCTCTTACTTGATGATTCCACCAAAACAAATAAAACCAAAAAATTGAAGAAAAAAAAAATGTTTTGATCCGGTCAATGCTGTCAACTTCCATCACCACCACTAATTGTCATCAGCATCGCCACTCGACCACCACCACTACCACCACCACCACCAATTCTAGCCCAACCAGCTAGCAACGCTCTAACAATGCGCTAATTAATTCTAACGAGCGTTCAAATGCGATTATACGATGTGTGATTGTGCTTCGCCTGAGCGCTAATTGCGTGTAAAATAACAAAACAGAAAAATAACCCAAAGATGCCTTCCAATGGCCGCACACAGAGCGGGCTATAGACTCTTAATTCCTGTCACAGTTCTCCTACCGTATCAACAATTGTGGCACTTTTTCTTGGTTCTCTTCCCTACCCAAGAGCCTCAACAAGTCAACACTACTTGGCTTGGCTAGCAGGCAAGTCTACAACCACGAGACGTGAGTCACATATAAGACCCATGTCCACTATATAGTATGTGTCATGCAAGAGGGATTAACTTCCGACACATAGAATGTCGTGAGAATGTTCGCGACCAACCGCACAACTCATTACTCATCTGTTGCAAGCAAACAGCATTACTCCTGGCCGCAGCGAATTGTGATGGAACCTCGCGTCACCGTGGGTAACAGAATCTTAGAGCGGGAGCGCATTAGGCTTCACCCTTCCATTGCAGTTCCACCAAGCCCGCGTCAATTAGTTCAGTTTCCGTTCGATGAATTTTTCCAATCTCATCCCACACGAAAATTGCCCTGTCACTGCATGCATTCATGCCTGACAGATGACCAGACCAGGACATTGCCTTCGCTGCAAGGTATAATACAATTTTAACCAGAAACTCTGGTCATCGATTTTTTGAACACACCCCCGCTCTCTGACAGCAGCATTGCCATCGTGCGGCCGTCTGTGAACTGTGTGTTATGTGCCGTGTTGCGAATAAAGCTCCTTTCGCGGTCTGCTTCCAATTTCATAATGCCGTGAAATTATTGTTACCGTTATAGTGGCATTAAAACGACACAGCCGTCATCATTACCAGAATCACACAGAACATACACTCACACCTCTATTATTGTGCGGCTTGCGAAGAAGAGACGGAAGCGAACGGAACGACACACCGCATCCACTACGATGACGGTCAATGAATTTGTCATTAGCACATGCGAGCGAGCGAGAAGGGTTCATGACCTGCCATCTGTTCCCGGTCGTCGAAATTTTGCTCGGGGGAGTTTGACAGCAACCGAGCAGCCAGCGGTTTGTGCCCCAAATTCTTGTGCAATGTTTGGCTAATAAATTTACAGGTGTTACACCCGCAAAAACGAATTTATTGAGAGCAATTAGGAAGTGAATTATGTGGGTGACTGTGGTTATTTCGGGTACACCTACCAAATGTGCATCTTATGTCACTTTCAGTAAAAATTATATGACAGGAGAAATTATAGGAGCAAAATGGAAAGTTAAATGGAAATTATGTCAGATACATAAATGAAGTCAATAAGTTTTGTGATTTTTTAACCACAAAAACCTCATAGGAAATTTTTAAGCCAACATTTCGACTTATCTACTACTTTTCTTTGTGAAATTTAAAGAAAGTGTCCTATAGAGAGGAAAAGAAAAGAGGGAGTGCTTCTGACTCCACCTCGGTTTGCACGAGGATTTGGTAAGGATTTAAGTCAATATAAATTATTTTGGGGACTAAACCACTTTAAAGCGGATAGAATCATCTCAATTGACGTCAAATGGAAGACAAGAGGTGAAGGCCTTCGTAGCATTGTTGCAATCGCTGCACCTGTCAAAAATGAAAAACACTGTACCTTCTGCATTGAAGCAGAATCGTGACTTTGACAGTGGATGCTTCTGTTTGAGTTTGAACTGGTGAAGGCTACTAGGGACCGTCCAAGGATCTTCCTAGTGCTGGGAGCCCGCTAAAAGCTTTACGGCTCAGGCGTTAGATTCCGATCATGCTGTATTCCGATTAAGATGTTTTATCGCACACATGGGCGCCCGCAGGATTTTTTCCAGGGGGGGGGGGGGCAAACCATGGACTCAGACGAAACAATTCAATTAAACAGTCGTATTTCTTGAAACTTCCTCGTAAAATAATATATGTTTGGTTTTTGATGACGAATCGCATCGAGCCAGGTGCCCCCCCCAGGCCCCGTCTTGCCCCCCCCCCTCCGGGCGCCTATGATCGCACATAGATTCAGTCTACCGAGCACGCAGTCCAATGCTGCGTTTTAAGCAAGGCTTAGAAAAAATTTGTTCGATTCACAGCAAAATCTGCAGATTGAGCGGAGGCTACAGAGCTTTCTGTATCGGTGGCTCAGACCGACCTGAGCTATGATTTTACCCGAGCAATTTCTAGCTCGCGCGTCGGAGCGAACTAGTGTCTAGGACAAGTTGCCAATTGATGACTGTTTCACAACAAGCACATCGGCGTCAAACCAGAGCAACAGCGTCAACGCGAAATTAGAAAAATCGTTTGCTAGTACACAATGAAAGCGAGAAACCGCGACGATGTTTTGACCGCAAAGTGACAAAAAACAACATATTTGTAAAATTTGTTGACTTAATTACACAAGTATGGTTTACTATTTAAAACAATTAATAGCTTCGAAAAAAAAGTCTATTCAACTTCGTCTCACACTTCACAACAACAAATGACAGTATAGTCGTCGACCTCAGCGAGGGCTTTTCAATTTTTCGAAAAGTCCGGCGTGCGAGACAGCGATAACGCCAGTATTGTGAACCACCCCATACATTGCCAATAATTCGAATTTATGTTAACTCGCCCGAGATTCTCGCTCGCTCTCTCGCTCTTGTTGTCAAACAGCCATGAATTTCAATCAATGGGCTGATTCGTTATCGTTGTCTCGCACGCCGGCAATTTCGAAAAATTTAAAAACCGTCACCAAAGGTTTGGCGAGGGTTTTCGAAGATTCTTTTATTACATGTTTTGGTTTGTGACAAGCTGTTGAAAAGATGTTTTCTCGAAGCTTAAGATTGTTGTGCAGAATTAACCATACATGTGTAAGAAAACTATCTTATACAAATTATATGTCATGTGCTTTCACTTTATAGTCAAAAGAGTCGCCGGGGTTTCTCGCTTTCATTATGGGTATTACCCAACGGTTTTTCTAGTCTCGCGTTGACGCTGTTACTCTGGTTTGACGTCGACGCGCATATTGTGAAACAGTCATAAGTGTATTTAAGGGAGCAAAAAACCTACGCATGCTAGTAAAGGTATAAACTAATATAATTCGACCTACCTTATCTGGCAATGTGCAGCAGCAAGGATGTTTATATCGCCTGTCAAATAGGGCATAATTCACTGACGAATGCCTGAAACCAAGAAGACAGAACTCTCGTGGCACAAAGCCCACAGAATAAAAAACGACGCTTTGCGACGTGAAGTTTAATAGGCCGATATTTTACCGCATGACTCCTTATAAAAGATTTGCTGAACGCGTGCTGCTGACGCATTTTTGGGGCTAAGCTTGGTTTGATGGAACAGCCAGAATTAATTCTAGGGACTAATTTAAACTCCTTTTCCGTTTTTCATTTACATTTAAACAGTAGAGACGATAAATTTTTTGTCACTTAAACCGTCTGCATAAAAAAAACTGCTCAATGAGTTAACTTTAGATTCATTTCAATTCGGGATCGATCGACTTTCTAACTTTTTTAAATACTTTAGCTCCTATTTTACTGGGAGTAAAGTTTTTGGTGAGAGTAAACGGGGTCAAACCAAGCTTTGTTGATCTCGGAATTAAAAAAATGTGGAGCTAATTTATTAACGGGGTTAACACAGGGGGTTTTAGTCCAGGAATAGATCGGTCAATAAGTTTACCGGAAAAATTGACACTGACTTCATCGATAATTATGACGTTTCCATATAATTTGGTTTGAGTCGAAATTGGTTTAAGTCGACTCGATCATGTCTTGGAGCGGAGTCGAGTCAAAATTATGCATGGAAACGCGAGTTGAGGAGTTGAATTTTCACATCTTCGCTCGCACGAAATGACAGTGGCGTGATGCTATATTGGGTCATTAACTTCGATCTGTGATCAGTATTTACTACACTCTCTATAATAAAGTCAAATACATAAGTATGCTTCTCTTTTAAACTCGAGTGTTCTGCGTTTGAGTATTCTGCGTTTGAGTCGTTGTTTTCTGTTCTGCCGCATGTTCATAAACTAAAGCGGAGGGATTGAACACCACTACCGCATTCGCATGATGAGAAAAGCCGCAAATGGATTGCGTTTACACTCCACAAATTTACGGTTGGCTGCAGAGAGCAACGTATGTAGTAGTTTCGTCTGCTTATTATTTTTTGGGTCATTTGAACGAATGAGTGTAATTGCGGTGGCGGTGGTTACGCACTCAAACACCGCAGAGTACTAGTCGTAGAAAAAGCATCAGAGTGCATATTATGGGTCTATACAGAGTCTATTTCTGTTCACCGCATTTGATTCAAGCTTAAATTGAACTTTTGAAATTAAAAGACTCTCGATTAACAGACTCTCGAAATTTTTTGTGGCGTATTAATTGAATATGCGTATGAAAAAAGTTTCATGACAATTTAGTGCCCTCATTGTATGTGAGTGATCACACTTGGTAGGAGGGAAGATTGTTTCATAAGACTTTTCTTACTCCACTTCGGAAAAATCGAATACTCGCACTCACTCTCAATACTCCATTTCAATCATTTTATTAATGTCAAAACCGCATCACACGAGGAATATCATGCTGGATGGTGGAACTTGTTCTTGCTCGACTGCAATTGGCTATTTTTGTTCTAACATTTCTCCTGTCTCTTGTTCATCTTTTCCTCTCTCTACTTGTTGATCATAAGGCAAGCTGCTGAAATTGCTGCTTAAGCACTTCAACATTGCACTGAAACTTCGGTGACTATAGGCTTTACTTATTCGCCAGCCAGTAGCCAGTGGATTAGCCATTTTATAGAACTTATTGGCTCGTTACGATCACTTGCTGGACTCGATCGCCTTAAGCTGGAAGGATTCTCTCTCCTGATGACTCTTGGTCTTGGCTTGTGTGCTCAGTTATCCGATGCAGAACTTTTTCGCAGCTGATTCTTATGTTAAACTTGAGGCCTTCATTTAAAATTGCTGAATCCTCCAGCTCCGCTAAAACTATGGTTCGCTTCCCAGTCTATTTTAAGAGCAAAAAATTCGGGGGACTTAAGTATATTTTGATTATTGAACTTTTTCTGATTCGGTCTTAGATGTCGAGTTCCTCCAACAAATTGATTTTTTTTTTCTTTTTCCAACTGAAACAGTGTAAAGACGTTAAGCACGAAAGTCCGTAAATTGAAAAAAAAAATAACCTTAAGAAATCTGGTAGCCCTCGGGTCGTCGATCAGTTCTGCAAGCAAAGAGATCTGCATAAAGTGATCTGCAAGCAAAGATTCACGGTGCGCCCTTACCTTTAGAAGTATAAAAGGTTAAAAGAAGAACTATTTCAGTTGCGACTCAAAGACAACAGTCTCCTCAATTTGGCAAAACAACCTTGGGACCTCGGATTATTAGGCATATAGGGGGACGCAGAACGGGATCCGCCTCAAACAGATTTTTTCTTTTGCTAAATGTTCACAAAATCGCACTCGAAATTGGTTTTTGATAGGCACATAAAGTTCGAATGATTTTTTGGGCGCATTAAAAAATTTTAAGCGGACGTGTGTAAGTCTAATCCTGTCTTTTGGCATACCAAAGCCCAATATATACGCTATGCCTGCTTCCAGGCTGTTTGTCGTTCAAGTTTTGGCCGCTTTAAAGGTAATCACCTTGTTTTATGACCAACCATTGCCACCCACATTCTCGCATCGAAGCAATTTGCTCTTATACCGATGCCTAAATGCATGTAAATATTTAGATAAAACGAGTTTCCATCAGCTCCTGATGGGATAAAATGCCAAGGCAAGGCAAAGCCATCTAAACGTGTACCTCAGGCCGCCACCTATCGATGATTTCCGTGACAGAACATTAACTTTGCACACTAAGTTCCTGAAGTCCATAAAAGTCGAATCCAGCAACTCCCTCGCAACCACTTGTTAAGTGTCTCACATCAAGGCAGCACTTAAGTTCACCGCGACATCATTTTCACTTCTTTTATACCAGTGATGGTGACCTCATTGCGAGCCGAATGCGCTTAAGTACTTTCTAAAAGTCCAGGCAAGCAAATTAGTCTATACGCGATCACCCAGGGTGCCATGGCGAATGGAAAGCCATAAAACCAAACGCGACCAACTAAGGAACCTTAGCCGCATGGTAACTGCTCTTAAGCACTCCAGAATCTCCTCTCCGGTCGAACAACGGTGGTGTAAAATTTGTATCGATTGACACCGCACGACGACCAAAACGACGACGACCAACATATACGACTTCGATGGTGCGGCTATAAAACGATCGAATTCGATCTACAACGCTCCTCGTGAAAAACTCGTGAGAATCTCGATGGGAGTCCCGCGTCTAGTTGTGCATAAACTAGCACACAACGCTGTACAAAAAGGCTCAAATGGCAAATTAGAGTCAATGAAATGGTCAATAAATTTCCGTTCGATACCATCATTCCGGGACTCTGCCGCTCGTGATGGGACTCGAGCTGAACCGTCTTTCCTCCCCCCGCGACTCGTCGACCGAATGAACACATTTTTTTTTAAATTTCTATCATTTATAAAATTGCTGTCCTGAGTGGGACCACCACCCCTTTTCCATGTAATAGCCCATAACTTGTTGGGGATACCATCTAGTGGTGGTATCCGCCCTACAGGCCGCCCCAGCATAAATGATAAATTGAGTTTAAGCACAAGTGACGACACTTTCTTCCAGGCCAAACCTGGAAAAAGGTCGCGTATTCACAAACAAGCGGCACGGCGGCGGTGACGGTGGCCGGCGGGCGTACTCCGTCAGGACTTTACACAGCATTGACGTGCTCCGGGCAAATGTATTATTCATTTCGAGGAGCAGTCCTAAATATATTTCCTTAGCAGACATGACTGGTGCGGATATGTCGGGTTAGGGGCTGCGGGGTCCTTACTCCTTTCCCCACTGCTACTGTTGAATCTGGCAACGGCTGTATTGGGAGTCGGAATTAATTTACATGCACAGCGCTATGCATGCGACTGAGTTCACAGACATCGACATACCTTTTTACCTACTCGTAGAGCAAACGGTTTTCGGGATCTGATACACAGGAAAAGCTCTGGGGGATTCGAAGGATTTCTGCGAATTATTCTCCGGTGTAATGCTACACTTACTTAGTCATCTAAAGTTCATTAGTCCTTGTCGACGCCGCACAAACCGAGACCGAATATGCGAAATTAATTTTTCGGAAATGCCAACTCCCGTGGAATGAGGTGTAGGTTAGGTAGGTATTGTAAGGACAGGAGACCCTACCGAAGCGACTCACAAAAAGGACAAAAGCCCCCAGCACAAACGAGTGTGCCTCATGAAAATTTGATCCGCGCTGTCTGTATTTTAGTGGGGATTTGCTGTGGCAGTTCAACGACTCAAGGTACGGTGTGCTTGTAATGATTCAGAAATGGGCCAGACGTGTCGATTTAAGGGTTCACATTTCTCAGGATATTTTTGCCATTGAAACGTGGTGAGTTTATTGGAATTCAGCAGAGTGATTTTCATTACGTGGAAGGGAAAGCTGTGGGTGTTATTGAACGGGTTGTTTGGAACTTCTAAACAAATAATTTCTAGGGAATTCTATGTGTATTGAATGGGAATCCTTTTCGAGTGACACGTTTTGTTCGCACGTGATAGAAAGCTGTGATTCAAGGAGGCGACATTTTGGGTGGAAGCCAAGTTGAACTGATTTATTGGCAATGGATGACGGAGAGTTGTTATGTTAAATGGATATGTCTATACCTGAGTGGGATTGAAATTGCTTTATAACGTCACTTGATTTGAAATTGAGTAAATCGATGATTTTTTGATTTACTGCCTGCAACCGGGTGCCTATTGTTGGAAAACAGAGCTTGAATTGATTAACAGAACACCGTGTGGCCTGTGAATATAAATATGACCTGCATAAGGCATGGCGATTTAATTAGGTTCTGCTACCTTAAGAACAAAGGCAAAGTACGTACATACATACATGCTCTAAATTTCACTGCTATGACAATCTTCAGATCCTTAGTCTAGCTCCAAACAGAGCAGGTTTTCTTAAATAAGTCCTGACGAAAGTGGTTGGCAGCAGTGTCAGTTGTCGGTTTGAGGCTTGCAATTATAGTAAAAGCTGGAACGCGGAAAGCTAAACGCGGAATCACCTTAAAACAGCGACAGTCTGGAAGTTTTTTTTAATGCTTTCTTTAGGCGTGATCTTTGATTCTTTTTGCGTAATCCGACAGTTGGCTTCTGGCAAATCCGACAATTGGCTTCCTAGAAAACAAAGCGCAACATTAGGTTTTTTTTGTTCTGATAGTTCCTCAATGAGGCTTTAAGATTGGATTGACACCGAATTAATGTTTTCATATCGATCTGCCCTCAAAGATCTAGGAATTTAGCTTCGTTGAAGAAACTTATTCGTTTACTTCTAAGGTAGAGTTTTTTGGTAATCATCCGAGCTTCGGAGTCAATCTGAGTTCAACCCCAGCAATGAGTTTTTCCAACAAATTTCGATATGAGACCGATTAAGCCTGGAATAAAGATCAAAGAAACTTTCGAACTAATGTTTATATTTTTGCAAATATGTTTCTATGTAAGAGATAGAAAGTCGAGAAGTCGAATTTTGAACCACGTTTCCGCGCACACCGAGTCAAAAAAGGTTTCAACTTAAGTCTAATTGACAGATGAATATTCACCACACGCACGTAAGCCATCTCGTGCGTGTTCAAAAGAAACGTATTCCTTCTTCAGACGACTGAATGCTCAGTTTGCGGTGAGCATACCTACCTATACACTTATAGTTCATTTGTGTATACGCTCACCGCAAACACCTCATCTGCGAGTGAAGTTGCGAATATGTGATCGCACGCCAATCTTAGTAGTCATCATTAGGGTTTGGGAGTCATCATCATCAGGGGTAAAAAGGCAAACAAAGTTACCTCAGGTATGCGAAACATCCTTAAGACAGTCCTAAGCTGGTGTACTAGGCAAAGAGTTAAGTCTTAGCGACCACCCAGACTTGACACAGTCCTCTGAGCTCCCGGAATTTGAAATGCACTGCACGGTCAGAGAGTGGATACAAAACACTTTATGCTTCAATAAAAGATTTTCCACGGAGATCCCTTATAGACAAGCATGCAGGTTAGCAATAACTTACCAAACAGCAAAACCGGCTTGAAGTTATGGATGGTCATAAAATGGAGCCGGGATATATGGGCTGAACCCGACTACTACAATCGCGATGGTAGTAAGTCCCGGTGCGTTTCGGTTCGAGCTCCACGTCATTCAAGAATGCGCCAAACATGTCTCTCATCAGACTGTATGAGGGATGCAAACATCCTTAGTACACGGACAGTCAAGCGGAACAAAAGCCCTGAGCTCACACATCATTCAATAAAATCAGTCATGCACTGATTCAATACCCTAGAAGCCAAGCTCAAGGAACTAAATCAAACTGTGGAGGGTTAAACTGTCGAGCTTACTTACTTAAGGTGACGCTACAGTCCGGGGTGGACCTAGGCCTCAGCCAACAAGCTTCGCCAGCCAGCTATGTCTCTAGATAGCCGTCTCCAGTTTCGGACGCGAAGTTGGCTGAGGTCCCCTTCCACTTGCTTGCGCCATCCGGAGTCTCGGTGCTCCTCTACTGCGTCGTCCCTGAGTGGTGGATTCGAAGATATTTCGGGCCGGGCGCTGGTGTCCATCCGCTCTAGATGACCCAGCCATCGTAGACGTTGTGTTTTGACTCTTTTGGCTAGGTCGGTATCGCTGTACAGCCCGTGCAGTTCGATGTTATATCACCTCTTCCACTCTCCGTCTATGCAGACGGGACCGTAAATCGTCCGAAAAATTTTGCTTTCGAAGCAGCCTTAAGTGTTTTCATCCGCCTTTGACAGGGTTCGTGCTTCTGCGCCGTAAAGCAGGACGAGGATGATGAGGGTCTTATACATGGACACTTTAGTTGCTCGAAAGAGGGCTTTGCTACTCAATTAATTGCCTTCTTAGCCCAAAGAAACAGCGATTGGGCAAGAGTTATCCTTTGTTTGATTTCAGGTCTGGTGTCATTGTCTGAATTTATAGCGGAACCCAGGTAGACAAAGTCCTGAACTACCTCAAAGTTAAAGCTGTCTATGGTCATGTTTTGTACAAGACGTCAGTGTTGGGTGTCTTTCCTTGATGAAAGCATGTAGGTACTTGGTTTTGCCCTCGTTGATTGCTAAACATATATTCGCCGCTTCCGTCCCAATGTTCACGAAGGCTTCACTGACATCACGCTTTGTTCTACTGACTATGTCAATGTCGTCTGCGTATGCGAGTAGTTGAACGGACTTTTGAGAGATTGTGCCTCTGGTGTTGGCGCGGGAGTTCTGCACAATTCTCTCACTTATGATGTAAAAGAAGTCGCATTATAGCGCGTCGCCTGGGCTAAACCTTTTTTTGACATCAGAGGGGTGAGCTCTTTGCCGACCTTGACGGAACAGCGGGAATTTTAAATCGTCATCCTGCATAGACTGACGAGTTTGGCGGGATGCCAAAAGCTCGTCTCTATAGATGCTATCATACGCGGCCTTGAAATCGATGAAGAGGTGGTGTGTAGCGATTTGGAATTCGTGGGTTTTCTCCAAGATCTGTCGCAGTGTGAACATTTGATCAATGGTGGACTTTCCTGGCCTAAAGCCACACTGATATCAGATTGTTGACAAACGGCTTCAGGCGTTCACACAGTACAGCAGAAAAGATCTTGCATGCGATGTTAAGAAGACTGATGCCTCTGTAGTTGGCACAACTCAGAGGGTCTACTTTCTTTAGGATCGGGTAAACAACGCTGAGGTTCCATTCGTCATTTCTTCTGATCATATCTTAAGGATGAGCTGGTGTATGCTCCTAAGCAGCTCATCGTCAGCTGATATGAAAAGTTCGGGAGCTAGGCCGTCTGTTTTGTTGCATTTAAGCTTAGACACAGCTACTTTCACCTGTTCCAGATCGGGTGGGCGGTATATACCTACTACTACTACTACTCTTCGCCCGGGTTGAATAGTTCGTTCTGGCTGACGGCGATATTTGGTTCGTCTTCGCCGTTATACAGTCTGCAGAAGTGGTCATTCCAAATCCTCACTGACGAGCTGGCTGGAAAAAAACTCAGAAACCCCTTGCAAGGGACCTGAATCCTTCTGGCCCGTCCCCAAATCAGCGACAAACGAAGTAATCAAAAACTTATAACATACAAAATTCATCTGGAACCCCGGGCTTACGACAGGTCAAAGAACCCATACAGCCCTTTACCAATCATGCCAAAAGATGCCTAAAGCATGATATAAGATACCCTATAGTTTTTAAAGGGCGCTTCTGGTTAAGATTTCACCTCTTTAAAATCATAATAGTGTTTCCAAGATGCCGACGAGGCCTTAAAGAAGACCAGCTTCCTCAAACATTAAATGAGATCCAGCCCTAAATGGTATAAGACGAAACCCATTCTTCAGAATATTAGAAAAACACGGAAAAACGCGAAAGACACGAGGACGAAGGCACGGAAGACGGAAGACATAAAGATTTCCTCTACTCGCAGCATTATCAGATTCGTAGGGAAGGTGAAAAGCTTCCTAGTTTAAACTATCCTGACGTTTAGGCACAAGCGATATTTTTAAGTCGAGTAGCCATAGTTCGGAAAAGGCAAGTGGGGATTTAAAAAAAATAGAATATTTGCATAGAAAAAATTGCCCATCTCTTGAGTAACACGGAAGCTCTTGTTATGGCCACCGTTACGTTTGAAGCACCACATAAAAAAACCTAAGGTTCATGAAGTAGGTTCTATACAAGTAACAAGGCCCCTAATAAAATCCCTATAAGGGCGATTTGACACCTTATAGAACTTAATTTTGGGTGCAAAAAGGGTTCTACTTGAAAGTCTTATAGAACTTATTTGACAGTCAACACATTTTTAAAGAATGTGCGCATTTTATTTCTTCGAATGATTTATTAAAATAGGTCGAAAATAAACAATGCGCTTCTTGAAATATGAAAAATAACAATAAATAAAGAATGCAAGGTTTTATGAAGAGCTTACATAGCACCATTATAACACTTGAGGTGTTCTGCGTTACCTTTTAGAAACGTTGGATTCTATGTAGCACTGTCTTTCTTCATGTAGAACTATTATAACGTTTTGTGTTTTTTGTCGAACACTAATTCTTTAAGGGTTACCATCACCCTCTTTTGTGTTATGATATACGTTAGTTTTTTTACCTAGTATAGGTGGTTTGACTATTCGTAATTATTGACACGGCAGGCGTTGATTGAAACGTATTTTTTTAGTGGATGTTTTATTTTTATCCATGCAGTATATACTTCAAAAGTTTTAAGCCCCAATGTTGACTTGTTATGAACTTCTGCCTAGAAAGTGGATATGTCAGTGAGCGGATAAAATCCTTGAACTGCTGGACCAAGAAAGCCCAAACATAACTTATTTGACCGACTTTGACCATAGAAAAAATAGCAAAAAAGGATTCTCTGTTAGAAAACAGGTGCTAGAAAGGTCTACAGAACCTGCGCTATAGAAACCAGCCCCTCAACACTTATAACCTTATAACTTCGCACCACGTTTACGAAACTTATGGTGCTAGTACTTTGATTTCATAATAATGGTGCTGTATACGTTTCTATGACCAATTTTGTAAGTAAATAAGCTGCGTACGGTTGAGAATCATGGTACGTAGTAAACATGGTAAACATTGATGTTTCTTATGTTTCTTAATGGTACAATAAAGAATCATTTCAAAACCAGTAGTGCTACTGAAGAGCATTTTGAGTGTGTTATAAGTCCAATATTCAAAAATCAATACTTATGGTTCCAGAGTGTGCTTGCTTACTGGGGTATGCGTTTAAATTTTTTTAGGGATTTTTTCAATTTTTGTCTCACCGTTCAAAAGTTCAGGCAGGTGCGGACGATGGCACGCGCTTATAGACTGAGAACGAGGTCCTACATTGGGGATCCTTTTGGCATTTCTAGATCGACCCCTAAAAATTCTGCACCACTAGCGACACCTGCCGGACCCACTAGAAACAATGATATCTAAACAGAGGCGGCCACTGTTCTGCCGCTCGTGGAAATAGGACCTTAAATTTATTGTGGAGCGAAAAAACCACTGACGTGTCAAGGCTTATATCTATGCACCTGGTAGAGACTTGGTAGAGACAATAAATAGGTACCTCATCTACGTTAGGTCGCTCAAATTGTACCTACGCTTGTGTAACTATCAAAAAACCACTTAAAGCCACTTTCAAGTCAGATAATCCATAGCTTACCACCTACACGATCCCCACTTCCCCCCCATGCTTTCTGTAAAATGACCATTTAGGTACCTTATCATCGCAATAATTCAAGAACAAAAAACAAATTCCAACGAATCCCCAACGTGTGTTTGAACTTTAATCGAATTAAAAGTTCATCTACATACTCGTACTTAGAAAATCATTAAGTCACCCCCTGAGTGACAAGAGTGACGCATGCGGCGGTCATTAACGTATTAAAAAGATATTTCCGTATGCTGTGTAGGCAACATGTCTTTCCTGTGTGCATTTTACATGACAGAAAATAAATAAAGAATAAAAATAATAATCACCGCGGAATGCCACTGGAAGAGGAGGGCACATTAATCAAAATTACTGACTCCGAATGCCTGCGCTTTGGGCAGCACCGTGCACATGGAATGACATTTAAACGAGAATTTTTTTGATTTGGTTCTGCCTCCCTATGGTCTTCATTTCCGATGCACATTTGGAGATTAGTCATGACAGCTATTAAAGGATATCAACGCGAGTGTCATCGTGGAGAAATGCCCGGAGACAAATGGTTGGGTAAGCTTTTTCCACCGTCACATGTTTTGGCCCCAAGGGAATGCACAGCAGAATCAGAACAGGGTCAATGGACAGGGAGTTCCATACTCAAAGTGGGCAATAATTTTCCAGACATCGAACTAATGTCTCGGCACAAAACCGATAACTAGCCAAACTAATTAACTTGCATCCACACCGCACCGATATTGCTAATGTATAGGTACCTTCCTATTTCTTGTCAATGGAAATGGTGCCCTTGTGTCGTTGTCGTTATCATCCTGCTCTGCCAGGTAAAATTTGAAGTAATTTTCTGGATTGGCACTTTTTCACACCTTCATCCGGGAGTAGGGCTGTGTTATCTCAAAGGTGTGCGTCTTTCCCTCAAATGTTTGTTTTTAATTTTCCGCTCGAAGGAGCTTGAGATTCTCTTGTCTTCGCCAATGAGAAAGCAGCTGTTGTTGGCCACGACGAGGGCGGATAGCGCGCTCCTCGATTGTTAATTTAATAGCGATTCCCCGAAAACTTAGCCAACTAGGGAGAGTGAATTAGCATTGGTTTCACATGCAACACACATGCACACACGGGCCACAAGATGTCAGAACTCCTTTCAACTGCACTTAATCTTTGCAGCGTTGAAACCACTTGACAGCGGGCACACTTAACCCTGAAGCGGTCTTCCCCATCGTATAGAAGATGTTCTCGTATGCATGCGTGGGCTAGACTCTACCATACCGCAGTTGAGCTAATGGTACCTATACCCATCTCCTACACAACATATGGGTAGGTATATGGGGAGGACTGACTCGATCCAAGGAAACCTATCATCCATGAGGCGACAAGACTTTATGGCGACTTTGTGCAGGCGAGAACGATTGCAATTGCGACCGTCGACTCCAATCCGTTAGCTATGATTTGTTGGTGTCGGCTTTTGACCCCCTTTACGGATCTGCGAAATTGCGCGCAACGTCTACGATACGCTGGAGCTCTGCTGATGGGGACTAGTTCTCGGTACTCCAGGGTCTGCATAGTGTGCGATGCGATAATTTTTTTTTTGTAGTTTTTTCTAGTTGAAGCTGTGAGAATTTGATAGACAGTTGGTCGTATTTTCTGTGCTTGCTCTCACATGTGACCCAGAAAAGTTGTTATTTATGACTGATAAGGGTCGCGTAATCATGTGCCATATGCCACTTGGTTGACTTCAGGGGGCTTCACTTGTCAGTTGTGCTTGGAAGTAGATTCAACTTCACGGGACTGGATCTGTTATTCAATATTGGTAATAGTAGCTCTTGTGGTTTTACTTATTATTTTTATGATATTGGGCCTTAAGACACATGCATCTTGAAATGATTACTTCTGCGGTTGCATAACCTCGACACTTTTCTGAGCTTGTCGTGTTTGGTCATGTGTGTACCTGAATAGCCTATTGACGAAGTTAGTTACAAGTTTTGAGAAGTTAAATTACCATTCCATTACGTATATAAATTTTTGAAAAGAAAATTGATGTTCGCACCGTGATTTAATAAAAACCATTTTTCGTAAATTACAACTGAACATTTCACAATTAGTGATGTTGCGATTCTTACTATGTAAAACATTTTTTTTTTTCGAACTGGCAATGTTGTTTCCACAGACTGTCAATTTGGCATTTGAAGTTGGTTTTGCCATTTGGGTTTTGCGAAACGGTAAACGTAAATGCCCACTGGTGGGGTCGGTGTCAAAATTCTGTCAGGGCCAATTTTTTTTTTTCAAAATTCTGCTTTCCATAATTCTGCTCTCAAAATCAATCTTTAAAAAATTCCGTTTAATAAAGTTCTGGAAATACAAATTTGATAATGCGACAACCCCTGCCTGTTTCGTCTTGTCTTTTATGCCCGGTTATATTAGGTTGTTAGCTTGTAACAAAGTGGAATAATCACGGTAGGCCCCTAAGACCTTTTAGAGATATGAATGAAACCGACAGGAGAATCGATTAAGCCATGTCCGTCCGTCCGTATGTAAACACATTTTAGGCCTTACATATTAAGCTAAAAAGCTGAAGGTGAACTGGAAGCTTATTGGACCAAATCAGGTTAGAAAACTAGTTGAATCCACCCAGGTGTACGAAGATATCTTGAGAACCATAATCTCGAAAGTAAAAATCTCAAAAACAAAAATCTCTTATACCAAAAATCGCAAAAACTGAAAACTCGAACAAAATAACCTAGAATTACAAAAATCAACAAACACACATAAACACGTCATGTTACAAACACGTCATGTTTGAAAAAATTAAGAAAATTGGCGGCGAGTTTCCACAATATATGGCCAAACAGTGCAATATGTATGGGCAACATAACATTACTGCAACCCCCCAACCTGACTTTCTTATACCCCATCCCATAGGATAGGAGGTATATTAAGTCTGATTCATAGTTTGTAACATAGAGAAATAATCACCGTAGACCCCCAAGACCTTAAGGGCATATGATCGAGACCGAATTGTAAGTCGAATGAACCATGTCCGTCCGTCCGTCCGTCCGTCCGTCCGTCCGTCTGTCGGTAGTTTTTAGGCCTTAAATTTTGAGCTTAAATAAATAAAATAAATAAATAGAGTGGCGCAACAGCTCGATGTGAACCAGAGCCAACTTCTCAACAATGTATGCTGTGTGTGTTGATTTCTTCACATACATGGGGACCTACAATTTTTTGCCGAATCCGAACGGCAGTTTGAGAAGTTTTTCAAGACAATTGAAAGAACAAGTCTTTTTTTTTCAGGTGACAATGGCAAGATTCGAACCCAGACCTCCGGCGTAGTAAGTCACACACTAACCACTACGCCACGGCACCCCACAAATTTTGAGCTAGGGACTTGAAACTTGATATCTGTTCTTTCTAAGTCCCAAAGCAGTACAAGTGTAAACATTTTTGAAAACCGCCCACTGACACGCCCACTTTACTGGCGTGATTGGCGTTTAAAAAAAAAAACGAATACCGCCCCCTTGTAGGCGTGGTCATACTTAATATGCATTCTAATAAACGGTTTTTATTCCATATATTTGCTTTAAATCCAAAAAACTTGCAATATAAAATGTTCAGATATGTACGCAAGCTTATACAGGGTGTTTCCAAATTCGATGCAAATATTTTGACACAAGATTTTTGGGTATATTTGAAGAAAAAAATTGTTGTACAGTATGGGCCTATCTCAAATTTTGATACCACTTATTGGGAATTTAAGTAAACACCTACTTTGAGGTACCTTGACCCATACTAACACAAATATCTCCGCTAACACTTACAACAGGTACTTCATTTAGGACTTAAATTTTAGTAGAAATAGTACTCCTTTTAACTGCATTAAAATAAAATTGATGACTTTTTTAACTTTCGAGATACTTGCTTTTAAGTCGGATCCTTTTTCCCTGCCCATGACACTTTTTTGACTTTCAAGACACATTTCTGCGAAAAATGCCTAATAAACATATCGGTAACTTTTGTTTTCTAGTGCACCTAACAATACTTAATAAAAATTGCTAAGACAAGTTACCCGAAAAACCCACAGATTTTATGATACTTGGGAAATTTCATAGCAGGTAAAATTATGAAAAACTCGATTCATAGTGTTCAATTCCTATTATTCTGAATAAAAATGTTTGTGTTTGGTTTATGTTTTTTTTTATTTCATTAAGTTAACTTTACAATCAAATAAGGTGTTCAAAGTGTCCTCCTCCATTTTGTATGCATGCTAGAGCCCGTTTTTGGATTGCGCTGTCAACGTTTATTGAGGATAACTCCTGCCTCACTTGTGACGAGGCTTGGAGAATACGATCTTCTAAATCATTTAGAGTTGATATTTCTGTAGAATTAACAAGTTCTTTCATTCTCCCCCCTACAAAAAAAATCCATAATTGTAAGGTCTGGAGATCTTGCAGGCCTGTGAACTGGTCCATTTCTTCCTATTCAACGACCAGCGTACTTTTCATCCAGCCAATTCTTAACCTCGCGACCAAAGTGGGCTGGGGCTCCATCCTGTTGAAAATATGACGAAGCTCGTTGAGTTACCGGAACATCCTCCAGTAGATCTGTTAAATCATTGCGCAAAAATTCCAGATAGTTTGCAGAATTCAGTGTGGGAGGCAGTTTGAAGGGACCGATTAAGTTGTTTCCAATAACACCTGCGCACAAATTGACGCTAAATCTGTGTTGAAATGATGACTCTCTCCTTGTGTGTGGGTTTTCCGCAGCCCATGTGTTCAGATTGTGAAAATTTGTAATCCCATCTCTAGTAAATTGAGATTCGTCCGTCCATAGGATTTTGCTTATAAAACCATTGTCATCCAAGTTTCGCTCTAACAACCAGTTGCAAAACTCAAGTCTCGGCTCCAAATCACTCGGAAGCAGTTCCTGCACAGGTGTATGGTGGTATGGATACAAGTTTTCCGTACGCAGGAGACGAACAATTTTATGTGTTGAAACATTAAATCGCAAGGATAAGCGCCTGATGCTGATTGATGGATCATTTGCAACCGCTTCCAGTATTCTTTCATCAACTGCAATTCTTCCTGATGAAGCTCCTGCGTTAGGTCGTCTTGTTGAAACAGATCCCGTTTCCCGAAGTCTTCGAAATGATTTTGTAAATACGCGGGGATTGGGTACTCTTCGGTTAGGATAAAGCTGATGGTATCTTTGTTGTGCTCTAATAGAACTTCCGTTGCACATCCCATAAACGTAGATAATATCGGCGTATTCTTCGTTTGTAAAAGATACCATTTCAAGTAGGGTTTCTTAACAATTGTTGTGTCGCCTCGGCTTCAAAAATGACTTTGATGGATTTAATTTTGTTTTCTAACCTTTTATACAATTTACATTAGGTAAATTTTCCAACTAGGCGACCAACCTCAAACTTAATCCTTTTTGGGATTTAACAGAAAAATGATAGGGAAATTACCTTTTTATCAGGTAGACTAATAAAAATGCATGCTCTTAAACCTACGCAAATTATTAATACATAGTCAAAAAATCGTTCTTGTTGTCAATCGCGGTTATAAAAGTAGTTAACAAATCATATTTCCACCTTATACCTGCCGCGGCTTCGTAAAAAGAGTTTTTCATAATTTTACCTGCTATGGAATTTCCCAAGTATCATAAAATTTGTGCTTTTTTCGGGTAACTTGTCTTAGCAATTTTTATTAAGTATTGTTAGCTGCACTAGAAAAAAAAAAATTACCGATATGTTTATTACGCATTTTTCGCAGAAATGTGTCTTGAAATTCAAAAAAATGTCATGGGCAGGGAAAAAGGATCCGACTTAAAAGCAAATATCTCAAAAGTTAAAAAAGTCATCAATTTTATTTTAATGCAGTTAAAAGGAGTACTATTTCTTCTAAAATTTAAGTCCTAAATGAAGTACCTGTTGTAAGTGTTAGCGGAGATATTTGTGTTAGTATGGGTCAAGGTACCTCAAAGTAGGTGTTTTCTTAAATTCCCAATAAGTGGTATCAAAATTTGAGATAGGCCCATACTGTAGAACAATTTTTTTCTTCAAATATACCCAAAAATCTTGTGTCAACATATTTGCATCGAATTTGGAAACACCCTGTATACTACTTTGGTTTTAAAGTATAAACCAAATTTTTAATATGAAAATGCAGTCAATACATGCACACCACTTCTGATAAAAAATATAAACAAAAATACGATGTTGTTAAGAAGGGGTGGATGCCACGCCCCTTTCTTAGGGAGAAGATTCTTAACTGAAATTTAACAATCAAGCTTTATGACCCAATTCGTATCCAACGATTCGCCTAAGCGGATTGTAACCCTCCCACCAGTTTTACCTCCTCTTGGGTTTCATAACTAAAAACTTAAAAAAAATCTCGAAAAACTTTTTTGCATTCGGGATCTTTTCGATATTTCGTTTTTCGAGATTTTTGTTTATTCGAGATTTTGTACCATTCGAGATTTTTGCATTCGAGATTTTGATAAGATATTTTCGAGATTTTTGCCACTCGAGATTTTTGTCATTCGAGATAACGTCAGACACGCCCACTACAGACCTGTGTGTGCGATCATCTCTAATTCAAAAAAGTACTTTTCCGCGTTTTAGCAAAGTAAAAGTGGTGCTAGCACACTAATTTTTGGTATAGTCCGTACCAATTCACTTGACCAACGGTCGATTGCGCAGAGAGAGGATTTAAGAGAGCAAAAATGTTGCGAAAGAGATTCTGCCAACTCTCACACACAATGACTATACCTCGGCGGAAAATTGCCATGCCTGCAGTGTGCTCCTAACTTCAGTATAAAGAAAGGAAAGTGAAGAAACCACCCTCAGTGAGATCACAACTGCAATCTTGAATGCAACATAGGGGTATAGATCGTTTTGCCTTATGACTCCTCCCATTATCGTCTTTCTTTGCCTGTTTTTGCAAAATTAAGAGATGGTAAGACAAATTTGAAGAGACCTGCGTCGTAGAATGGCCAAGTGATTTGGTATGCACTATATGTGACATTGCTTTGCATAATCGTCTTTGAGATAGCAGCAAAAGCTTGGCCTTTACAATGAACACGCCCACTATTAAAGGAATTTTAACTTAGAATTATTGTTTTTCAAGAAATATATATGAAATTTGACAAGTAATTACATGACTGATGTCGTAGATAAAAGTATTTTCTAAGTGTTTTATAAATAAAGTATGCCCCCGCCCAGTTTTGTGGGCGTGACTTTAAAAAAAGTGATCGTTTTAGTTAGAAAGGCGGAGTTTTAGTTTGAAAGGTATACAACCACCTAGTATATAGCACTCAACAGTTGTATTTCTATATCCCGCCCACTTTTTGAGACGTGGCAGTTTCCTTTTTTGGTAGGGTGGGGTATTTTGCAATCGCAGACGGACTGAAGTTTTTACATACGCACTTTCCCATTTGTTTTTTTTTTTTTTTGTTATTGAGCTTTCCTTTAAATTTGCCTTACACGACGCAGTAAACTGCGCAATATTATAAAGGAATTCCCGAAAAATTTTTAGTTTTTTTTAATTTTGCACAATACATCGCGCAAAGCAAGTTTATTGCGTTATAAGGCCCTAACATACATGGTCAATATTACTGCGCAATGCCTAGGATTATTACGTGGCTTAGGGACCGCCTAGCAAGTTTTTTTTTATACGTTTTTTAGAGGATAACACTGTTTCCATAGATTGCCAATTTGACATTTGAAGTTGAGTTTGCCATCTTGGTTTTGCATACGGTGAACGTAAATGGCCACCGGGTTCGGTCGAAATTTTGTCGGGGTTAGAATTATGCATTTCAAATATTTTTTTTTAACAATTTTGTTTTACAAATTCCTGGAAAAGCAACTTTGACAAAGCGACAACCTATGAATTTTGCCTGCTTCTTTGTTATCCTTGTTTTGCTTCAAAAAAGTCAAAAGTTTGCTGAAAAAATCAGAATAAGTAAAATTTTATTAAAAATTAAATTGCTTTCACGAAAGCAGAATCGTGAAAGCAATTGCTTGGGCGCACTTGCAACCACTAAACTCAAGCAATGCTAACCTTTTGCCTATTCACCGTAGGCAAAAAATTCACTGTCGCTCAAAAATGAAAAATGTCACATGATCCCATATTTTTAGGTGATTGTCTAATAGGCAACTATAAATCGTATATACGACCAAAACCGGATTATAGCTCTCATGTCTGGGCAGGAGCTCCTAAGACAGATCCTTACTCCTCAGATCGCTTCCTACTCCATAGGAATAAAGAAAGAGCATTGAAATTGATAGGTGACCCAAACATTGCAAAGTCAATCGACTCCTTGCAACATCGTCGCAATGTCTCTTGTCTTTCATTGCTCTACTGTTTTTTTCATATCAGCTGCATTCCATCACTTAAAGAATTCAAATGCAATACCCGCGCAAGAAGGAATGCTCATCAGTACACCCTTGAGCCCAATTTCGGACGAACCGCATTTGGACTTCTTTTTGTAGCCGAACAACACGTATTTGGAACAAGCTTCCACAGGAGGTTTTTCCCCGTCACTACAGTCCCCAACAGTTCAAAACCAAAGTGAATCAGTTCCTCTCCTCTTTCTCCTCTGATCCTTTCCATTCGCGTTATGTTAACTCAGTATAAGGGTAGCCATAACCCCTTGAACACGGGTGAATTATAAAAAAAATAGCCTTTTAGATAACTCCAACTTATCGACAGATGTTTAAGGTTGCAACGCCGCATCGCGTCGCCGTCGCCCTAGTAAAGTTGAACAAAACAAAAACTGTGCTGAAAAATCAGTAACTTGTAAATTTCTCAAACATTTCTTAAATTTGCTAATCACTCAATTCCCTTATGTTTTTCTCTATAATAAAATATATTGCCAATAATTTAACAACAAGCTTACAATAAATCACGTGAAAAGTTCGATAAATGTGTTGTAATTGTTCTACATTTTCGCCAAAATGTCCTTGTTCCGGTGGATCATTCCTGGCTCATATTTACCAAAAGTGCGAAACAATTGTACGCGTTTTTAACTGTCTAAAATGGAATAATATAAACTGGTAAATTTAGAAACAAAATGTTCGCGTTAGAAAAAAATACCTTTGCAAAGATGGGTCGACCAAAGGTGAAGAGATTTCCAGCCGTCAAATGAACAGGATGCTTGAGACACTCCATGTATGTAAATATCAATTTCTTTGATCTCAACGATAGATTGACCCAATCGGAGCAGTACAAGGCATAAGAAAGCTGCTCAGATTGCACAGTCACCTCGTGTGAAAAGTGACACGGAAAATATACTTGCATGCCAACCGAAAATAACAGATGCATACTTCCGAAAAATGCCGAAGGATTTTCGAGTAGGGGATTCTGAAATTAAATATAATGTTTCATGTTTAAAAGTGTATTTTTTTCTCCAATTTAATCTTACAACTGCAAGTTCGTAGGTAGTAGAGCAAAGAATTAGCGAACTCAACAGCACCTCCACCAGGACCGGGCATGAAACGAACTCCTCACATTTCTTCGTTATCCTTAGGAAAATTCAAAACTTCCAAATAAATAGCAATGTACGAATATTACAAGTCCAAACCTGGCAAGCAGCTGTTGGAGCTCAACGACTTCATAAAAGTTCTTTAAAAAGTCTTCATCCAGTTCTGGAATATTGTTATCACCACGTCCTAGATTCATCAACCGATGTGCAATCAATCTGTAGGCCAAAGCAATATGAAGCAGCAAGTAACACTGGAGCATATCGATTGCTAAACTGGTCACACATGTAACAAACATTCCTATGAGCTGAAAACCATAGCTTAACCAGTGCACCCTCTCAGTTAAATTAAACGGAATCAGAGCCGGGTAGAGAAGGCGGTTTTTTGCGATGTAAGCCATCACCGGAAACCAAAACAAAATGTTTGCTGAACACACTCCATAGTAGAAACATTGTAAATTGTGAAATGGCCGATGGGAGTCGCGGAATATCTTCACTTCATCACTGGACTTGAGATGGAAATTTGCACTTTGAAAAATTTCAAATATTTCAATAACTCGTCCCTTGAACACAAATAAATTGAAGAATTTCCCCAAATAGGCCATTTCGATAAGGAAAAGAATGAGCGAGTGGGAGAACTCATCGATATCACTGACTACGAATACATTGGCGCAAATTGTAGCTATGGTCAAGCCAGTAAAGATTAGGTGCAGGACGCAACAATACAACTGATAGAATAACTTCCATTTATTGGTCACTCGCCAGCTACCAAAACATGTCAAAATGACGACAGTAAGTCTAACTGGGCGAACTAAATCGAAATTCATGCTTACAAGGACTTTGAAGAAAACTGAGTGACATTCCCACTCTATGTGATGTTATATTTATATCGAACTCTAAAAACTTAAACCTTGGATTGGAAATAGAGCAGTTTGTGCTAATCTAAAGGTAGCTGATTAAAAATCTATCAACTCTGTTAAAGTTTGTTGAAAAGGTTGCATGGAATTAAATATTAAAGAAATAATTTGCAGGAAATTGTTGTGGTTCTCATTAAAGTCTGCGTAGATAAGCTTTAGTCAAGAGTCCATGTTTGCATACATTACCTAGATATAATCGCAATATTGTGCATTGGGTTTGAGTCCTTAAAGCACAGTCCTTAATGCACTGGTGAGCTAGGTGGACATTGTGCGCAATAACTAACCTCTGGTCAGTCCAGTCTAGTATGATGCAGGCCCGACGTAAAAACCAAGTTATTATAACAAAAGGAAATTTTCAAGGGCCCTTTCAACCCTCCAAAAGTAACATTCTATGTGTATTCCTAAACCGTGAGTTGTAAGCACCCAATAGTTTAAATAGGGGTCTAAATATCTGCAAATTTCAAAAGGCTTAGGGCTCAGTTATAACGAAACGAAAAAACGACACGGAAAATTTTCTTTCTCATTTTAATTGTACTTTCACTTATGCGATTCTGCCAAATTTGGATTTAAAATGTTGCCACTGATTAACTTAACCAATTCACACGAAATATGTATTGATTAAAGTTAATTTTTCTCAGGAAAGTAGTTTTATAGTTTTTCGTATCAGAATCACTTTTGATGAGCTGATGGAAAATGAAACCCGCATTCATTCCACTGTATTGTCCCAAATTTTTTTACTATTCCGGCTGTCAGAAAAATTTTTTCAGTTCAACCCTAACCAAAAAACTGAAGTCGGCTGTTTGGTTGTTTTTTTCTGATTGCTGTAAGCGTTTAACAGGAAAAAATCCCATTTTTCGACGGTTTTTTCAAGTCAGTGAAACAATGTCTTCGGTTTTCTGACAATTCATTCATAGCAAAAACGGAAAACTGACAGTTGAGAATAGAAAGAGAATGAAATGCTTCTCAGTGGAACGATTTTGTTGCAAAAACACAAATCAAAATCAGCTGTTCCCTGAAATCGATTTCTGTCAGTGAAATAGTAAAAGCGACTTTACAGTAAGGTTTTAACACAATTAATTTATTTTTGTTACGGAAATTCTGTAACTGATAAGCTTTATTTTGATACAGCCAACAGCCAACATTGTTTGCTCAAAGGTCTAAAAACATGAAAAAAAAATTTCAATGATGCAATCCGATGATGGCTATGATTAGACCCTAAGGCAATGTATTTCTACAAAGGTCCTATCCAACTAATCGAATTCGTGTAGATTTCGAGATTTAATTTGGTATATTTGGTAAAAAACCTGCACAAAAACGTTAACGCTTTCAAGAGCATTTTTTTTGCATTTGGAACAACCTGGTGGCATCCGTCCAACAATGGAAAAAGGACCTGTTATGGTTTCGCTTTGTTGTCCATCCAGCAAGTGGAGATAAAAAGTCGTAAAAATATAAAATTTCGTGCACTTTTAAAGTTTGTTAAAAAATTAGAATACGGGGATTTTTGTTTTTATAAACACATAAAGTATTTTGTCTCTTATATTAAACATTTTTCTGGGGAATAGTTCCAAAACTGCGGTTTCGGCATTTCCCACTCTCCCACTATACCATAATGCGAGGACTGTTCGATAAGTCAGTGCGACTTTTATGTCAGATCGGGCTGGAATTGCACAAACGACTTTTTTTGTGTCCTTGTTTTTTTTCAGATAGTTACAAACACTTGGGGTTTTTACCAGTGATAAAAGTTACACAGCTTAGTGAGATTTGATCTTAATAAGAAAAAAATAAAGACCGTCAAGTGTGGAAACATACTCGGAGCTGTCCCTCGGCTTTTGTTGAAGGTTGGTCATCAATAAAGATGAACTCAAGTTTTTGTAAACTTCTTTTTACTTACTTACTTACTTAAGGTGGCGCTACAGTCCGGGGTGGACCTGGGCCTCAGCCAACAAGCTTCGCCAGCCAGCTCTGTCTCTAGCTAGCCGTCTCCAGTTTCGCACGCGAAGTTGGCTGAGGTCCCCTTCCACTTGCGTGCGCCACCTGAGTCTCGGAGCTCCTCTACTGCGCCGTCTCTGCGACGGATGCGAAGATTTTCCGGGCTGGGGCGTTGGTGTCCATCCGCTCTAGATGACTCAGCCACCGTAGACGTTGTGTTTTGACTCTTTTGGCTAGGTCGGTGTCGCTGTACAGCCCGTATAGTTCGATGTTATATCTCCTCCTCCACTCTCCGTCTATGCAGACGGGACCGTAAATCGTTCGAAGAATTTTCCTCTCGAAGCAGCCTAAAGTGTTTTCATCCGCCTTTGACAGGGTCCATGCTTCTGCACCGTAAAGCAGAACTGGGATGATGAGGGTCTTATACATGGACACTTTAGTTGCTCGAGAGAGGGCTTTGCTACTCAATTGCCTTCTTAGCCCAAAGAAACAGCGATTGGCAAGAGTTATCCTTCGTTTGATTTCAGCGCTGGTGTCATTGTCTGAATTGATAGCGGAACCCAGGTAGACAAAGTCCCTAACTACCTCAAAGTTATAGCTGTCGATGGTGATGTTTTGTCCAAGACGTCGGTGTTCGGTGTCTTTTCTTGATGACAGCATATACTTGGTTTTGCCCTCATTGACTGCTACACCCATATTCGCCGCTGCCGTCCCAATACTCACGAAGGCCTCACTGACATCACCCTTTGTTCTACCGATTATGTCAATGTCGTCTGCGTATGCAAGTAGTTGAACGGACTTTTGAAAGATTGTACCTCTGGTGTTGGCGCGAGAGTTCTGCACAATTCTCTCAAGTATGATGTTAAAGAAGTCGCATGACAGCGCGTCGCCTTGTCTAAATCCTTTTTTGACATCAAAGGGGTCGGTGAGGTCTTTGCCGACCTTGACGGAACAGCGTGAGTTTTCCATCGTCATTCTGCACAGACTGACGAGTTTGGCAGGGATGCCAAAACTAGACATTGCGCTATATAGCTCGTCTCTATAGATGCTGTCATACGCGGCCTTGAAATCGATGAAGAGGTGGTGTGTATCGATTTGGAATTCCTGGGTTTTCTCCAAGATCTGCCGCAGTGTGAATATTTGATCGATGGTGGACTTTTCTGGCCTAAAGCCACACTGATATGTGCCTATCAGATTGTTGACAAACGGCTTCAGGCGTTCACATAGTACAGCAGAAAAGATGTTGTATGTGATGTTAAGAAGACTGATGCCTCTGTAGTTGGCACAACGCAGAGGGTCTCCTTTCTTCAGGAAGTTCTTTTTTTTTATTAAAATTATTTCTAAATATAGTTTACATTTTTTTGTATTCTTTTTTCTTAGTGCAGTCTACTGTTCCTATATTGGGCGATTCTTTGGTTTCGATACTATAAAAAAGGGGTGCAAAAAAATGTCCATTAATTTCTGTTGTGTTGGTTTCTTACTTTACAATTTTTACCTATAACCATTTCAAAAATAAAATGTGGGGTCATACGTTTTTACGGCCTTTTATACAATTTTTAAAATTTAAATTACATACTTTTTTTAACTTTGGAATTGCAGTTTTTCTTCTTGCAATTTTTCTTCCAGCAGCGCTTACATTTGCCACATTTATTAAATTCTGCGGAAAAAAGTTTCTGAGAAAACGACCAGACTCAGTTTATACCAGACCCAGGGTATATTAAGTTTGATGTGTAGTTTGTAAAGCAGTGAAATAATCACCGTAGACCCCTAAGACCTTTTAGAGATATGAATGGGACCGACCGGAGAATCGATTAAGCTATGTCTGTCCGTCCGTGCGTATGTAAACAACTTTTAGGCCTTAAGGTAGAGAGCTGAAATTTGGTGGGTTGGCTGGAAATCCATTGGAACAGATCAAGTTTGAAAATTAGCTGAATCCGCCCACAGACACGCCCACTCTCTAATTAAAAAAGAAATACTTTTTCCAAATTTTAGCTATGTTAAAATGGCGCTAGCGCACTAATTTTTGGTATGTAACATTGCCTTGTAGTTGTCTTTAAAGAAGCCAAAAAATGTTAGCCTTCTCATTAACCACGCCCACTTTTTAAGGGATTTTAGCTTAAAATGACAGTTTTTCAATAAATATATATGAAATTTCACAAAAAATAATATGATAAAAGCTGTAGATATTAGCATTTTCTAACTTTTATGTACATATTGTATGTACCTCCGCCCACTTTGGTCTTGGCGTTAAAAAAATGATTTATTTAGTTAAAAAGGCCAAGTTTTAGGCCGAAATGTATGCAACCACCTATAGTATAAAGCATTTAAAAGCTATATTCTTATATCCCGCCCATTTTTTGGAGGCGCGACCGTTTTTTTTTTGTATAGTCGGGTATTTTGCAATCCATCGTAGATGGACTGAAGCTTTTGCATACGCATTGTTGCACTCTCCCACTTGTTTTTATTTCGTTTGTTTAAATGGGCCTAAAAACTTAAGGATGGAATTGGCAATTTCGAAATGTTTTCAATGCAGTTAGCTTGCCTTGTAAGTAAGCATTACATACTTTAGTCAAATTCAAATACCTACTTTAGTCAAATCATATAAAGATTTTCGTAACCGTTAATGTAGGTACTAGAAATCTTTAATAAATCGTTTTCGAAAATGTTTCTACGCTTTTGAATCAAATCTTTGAAGCTTTTTAATATCAGAAGTTTGATGTAGTTTCAGAACGTGACTATACCTGTTACTGTTATTTATTTGAAAATTATACTTTATACCATTTGGGAGAAAGAGGGATAGACCTTCTTTTGACCTTTTTTATAATTTTTTAAATTTCAAGTCCATAAAACAACAATTTTGAATTTTTTTCAGCTCTCGTTAGACTTTTTTCCAATAACCCAACTAAGTGCCAGCGTTGGAGGTTTTTGTTAAAATCTATGGACACCAGTTTTTGCGTAAACGATAAAAAAAAACTCCTTTTTAATTTGGGTTCTTAAATAGGCCTCAAAAAACTTAGGTTACAAAACGGCAATTTTAAGGTATTCTCACGCAGCTTGCTTTCTTTTTGTATGTTTTGTATTTTCACCACTTAAAATTCTGAGTCATCCAGACAATACTGGCAATAAGCGGGGGGACACACGCTTTTTTCATGCATTTTTCCTTTTTTCCGAAAATGCGTTAAAATGGCAGTATTTAAACTTTTTCTGTAAAATATGATTTTGAATTGAAATATAGTGTGTGTGTTCAATATTTGCTTTGTGCACACTTAGCGGTTCAAAAGTTATGACCTCAAAGAATTTCAAAAATGTTATTCATTTTCAACTCTTCATTTCTCAAAAAACTCTTCAATATTTAAAAATATAGAAGAGTTCTTTCGTTAAAGTTCTGTATCTTTTTAACTTTAGTTTCGCTTTTGTTGTTCTTGCTTGCTTAGCTTTTTTAAGAAAAACATTTACTCCATTTTTCCATGAAACTTTAAACTGTAACTAAAGCGTTATTTGCGCTAAAAAAATTGTACTCGTTGGATTCTCTGACTGTTTCCGCAGTTTAAAAGCACACCAAAATTTGTCTGTCTAAAATTTTACCGTTCAAAAGTTATAACACGATTTGGCAGACGGACGAACAACGTTGCAATACCATGAGAGTTCCTTTTTCCATTTTTGGACGGACCGCTAAAATGCAGAAAAAAGCTTAGAAATTGCGTATCGCCCCACTATCTCGGTAATTAAAAAATAGTCAATTTCTTGGGGTTCGTGAACAAAATAAAGCCGGGCTAAAACATTTCATGGTAAGTTGATTCAATAAAATGGCAGTGCTAAACAATGCCTACAACTTCTGAGTTGTTGCTTTCTCACCAATTAAATTTTATGCAAGCACAAGAACACTTGAGTCGCAAGCCAGGACGTGTGAAAATTTCGAAACAAAAAGCCCGCTTGTCCTTATTTTCAGTTTCTTTACACAACAAAAAAAAATTTCTTCAACCTGCGTTTCGAAAGAAATTTAAGTACCTTAACTTAAAAATAAAAACTTCCTACCTTAAAATTAATTAACGAATATTTTTAAGTATTTTTAAGAATTTGAAACCCGAAAATCGGGCAAATATTCCAATTCCAGCATTTTAAAACTCTTATACACATATTTTCTTAAAATTGCGAAATATTCTTACAAAAATATTATATAAGCGAAATGAATGAAAAAAGTTGGAGGAAATGCTATAAAAAGGGGAATCGTGCTTAAAATAAAAGAAAAACTGACTCACAAATATACTATACAACATTTTATATACAAATTAAGCAACAATTTGTGCGCTAAACTTGGAAAAAATAACCGTCGACGGACCGCTCCGTATATGAATTCATACTTGATCGTAGTTTTTTAGTAAATCAAGTTTAGGCACGAGTTAAGTTGGCCTTAGGTTAGATTAGGTTGATGGATGCCCTTTTGAGGCAATAGTCACGGCTCACTTAGACCAGCAGTTGGGTCAATTGTGTCCGTATTGGGAACCTTCTTAGCACCTGGAAGGAAAACAGAAAAAAACCGATGTTAGAAGCTCAGACACTGATCAGATTATAATCTGATCAGTGGCTCAGAGTTCCGGCCTCTTGGGCACATCCCGATTTGTATACAAATCTAAGGAGGTCCTTTAGTTCTACATTATTTAGATCTTCGAGCTCGTTGAAGAAGAAACTGCCGAGGGTACTACGCCTGATGCTGTTTAGGGCTGGGCATTCGCAAAGCAGGTGCCGAACAGATTCAATTTCTTCAACGTCCCTGCAGCTTCTGGATCGTTATGCGGTATGCCTAGCCGCTCAGCGTGTAGACCCACAGCGCAGTGCGCCGTGAGGATTCTTGTGAATACTCGGATATTTCTGCAGCTTCTGGATCGTTATGCGGTATGCCTAGCCGCTCAGCGTGTAGACCCACAGCGCAGTGCCCCGTGAGGATTCTTGTGAATACTCGGATATTCCTGCGGTCCGATCAAAAAAAGTGATCTCTTTTTACTTACCGCTGGCCATAGCTCCCTTGTATGTCTGCACGTATCAAGTTCTGTCCTACGAATAGGTTGGTTCTACTCAAGGATTCAGTTTCTATCCTACGTGCTATCGAACTCAGTGGGATTCTTATAGATTTGAGGGCTAGAGACGCATTCATCACAGACCCATATCTCGCAAGCTTGTCCGCTTCTTCCTTTCCCGGTATATTGGTGTGCCCTGGCACCCAACACACAGTTACAGTGTTGCCAAGTGATAACTCGTCCAGAACTTCCCTGCATAGTTTCACAGCCCTTGACTTCATTACGTCTGATTCCATGGCTTTGATTGCCACTTGTCTATCAGAGTATATGGTGATGGTCTTTTTTTATGGGGCTGTGCTTCTTTAGCTCAGAGGCAGCTTGGATTGTGGCTGCCAGCTCCACCTGAAAAATGCTGCAGTCGTTTACTTATTCCCAGAGCTTCACAGAAGATGCCCGCGCTGGCTCCGACGTCCATCTTAGAGTCGTCAATATATACGGCGATCTCGTCATCTCATGTAATGGTCTTTTCTTCCCATTCACCTCTTTCAGGTATTCTGGTAGCGAATCTCCTGTTGAAAGCGAATGTCATAGGGAGGTTATCCGTGACTGGGGTATCTATGGAGGCAGCCTACTGAGTTTCCACAAAGGCGTGATAAGGTCTTGTGGACCACAGCCCGAATTCCCTTAGGCGAACAGCTGTTTTAGCTGCCTTGCTGCTGCAGTATATGTCCAAGGGGGTGAGGTTGAGTAGTACCTCCAGTGCCGCGGTGGGTGTGGTCCTTAGGGGCCCTGTTAGTTGGCTTTAAAAATGATTTTAAAATAATAATTGATGCTAGCAATACTTTCAAAATGGTTTTTTTTTAACTACGCCGAAAGAGTAATTAATAGTTCAAGGAGTGGTCATAAGTTGAAGTATCTAACTTAGTTTTCTTTGCATTCTCTTCTAGAAGATGTTGGGGCTGAAAATAAAATTGTCGTCGAAAAACCGAATAACTCAGCATTTTAATGCTATCAAGGCCTCCCGGATAATTTCACTGTGAAATTACTCCCCAAATGGAAGATGAAACAAATCTGCAAAAAAATATGAAATGACCTCCGAAATAGGTATGAAATAACTCCAAAAGTGCATATGAAAGAAAGTTAAAAAAAGTAACACACAAGGGAGTTGCAGGGGTATGGCACGCCCCCTTACATATCTCATTGTGTCGCTTGAATCCTGAAAAGAAACATTTTGAGCACTTCTTTGAAAATAGAATTTGGGGACCTTTTTCATAATTAAAAAGCCCCGATTTGAAGTATGAAATAAGTCCCAAAAAACCCATGAAACAAGTCACCGATTTTGGGGGGTTATTTCATATGAAATAAATCCCCACTTCCACACAAATTTTGGGGAGAACTTTCACTTTCATTTTGGGGGGTTATTTCGTTGGGGGGTTATTTCCCGAGGCCGAACTTAGTGGCATATACTTTACCAGAACATGCCTACGACATTTAGACGTTTACTTTCTTAGAAAAAGGCAGCTGTCACATCGCCTCTATAAGAATACAATTTCCCTTTATAAATAACGATTACAATGTATTCGTACATGTGGCAAAAGCATATTTACTCTAACTTTTACTTTAATCACAACAATTTGCATGCAATAATTATGTGTTAAATATTTTATAACATGCAACAATGTTTGCAAGTTTTAACAAAAGTTCAAAAGATCAAAAGCATTTTCAAGTAATAAAATCAGATACGGATGACCATGAGACTCAGTTCTCTTCAAAACTTCAAGGCAACATGGACTTTGATTTAGTTCGACCTGTAAGGCTTACCATCACCATTCTTACGTGCCTTGGCAGCTGGCGAGTAACTAATGGATGGAAGTCTTTTTATCAGCTCTATTGTTGCGTGTTACACTTGATCTTTTCTGGCTTGACCATAGCTTCAATTTGGGCGAATGTTTTTGTGGCCAGTGATATTGACGAGCTCTCTAAAACGCTCTTTCTTTCCCTGGTTGAATTGGCCTACCTGGGGAAGTTCTTCAATTTATTTGTGTTTAAAGGGCGAGTTGTTGAAATATTTGAGAATTTTCAAGGGGTTAGGTTCGATCTAAGGTCCACTGACGAAGTGAATATTTTCCAGGACTCACATAGGAGGTTTAACAAATTGCAAGTGTTCTATATTGGCGCCTGTACAGCAAACGTTATTTTCGGGTTTCCTGTGACGGCTTTGCTATCAAAGAGCCGTCTGCTTTACCCGGCTCTGATTCCGTTTAATTTAGCTGAGAGGGTTCATTGGCTAAGCTACCTTTTCCAACTGACGGGAATGTTTGTGACTTGTGTGACCAATGTAGCAATCGACATGCTCCAGTGTTATGTGCTTCTTCATATTTCATTGGGTTACAGATTGATTGCGCAGCGTTTGATAAATCTAGAATGTGGTGATTTAAATACTCAAGACATGGACAAAGCCTTCATGAAGAACTTAAGCGAAGTCGTTCAACTTCAACAACTCCTTGCCAGGTTTGGTCTTTTTATTATTGCGTTTTTCGCAAGCCATTGTTTGTCCTTTTTTTCTGAAGGATGACGAAGAAATGTGAAGAGTTCATTTCATGCCCTGTCCTCGTAGAGGTCCTTTTGAGTTCTTTTATTCTTTGCTTTACGGCTTATGAACTTGCGAATGTTAGTATGGTTGTGGAAAAATATTTTTTTATGCATAAAGTTTTTTTGTATTGCAGAATCCTCTGCTGGAAAATCCTGGAGTGTTTTTCGGAAGTATGCATTTATTGTTTTCGGTCGGCATGCAGGTTTATTTTCCATGTCACTATTCACATGAGGTGACTGTGCAATCCGAGAAGCTATCTTATGCCTTGTACAGCTCCAATTGGGTCAATCTACCATTGAGATCGAGAAAAATAATATTTGCGTACATGGAATTTCTTAAGCATCCTGTTTACTTGACGGCTGGAAATTTGTTCACCTTTGGTCTACCTATTTTTGCAAAGGTAAATTATTTTTTTCAAGGTTATGTTTTCGAAAGGTTATTAACATTTATGTACGTTACAGACAGTCAACAATGCCTACAATTGTTTTGCCATTTTAATAAATATGAGCAATGAGTAATTGTCCCAAAGCAGGACATTTCGGCCAAAGCTTCGAGGATATTATTCAACAATTATCCATAATTTAACAAAAATAAAGCGAATTTTAACTCCCGAGATCATGGGCAGCTTGAGCAATAATAACTTTTGATTCTTTTTCGTTTTCCACTAAATATAATCTTTTTTGTTACGATTCAGTTTCACGTGAGTTCAAGCGCACCTCACGTTACATCCGTGTAATGCCATTCTCTTTATATGCATCAGCTGTCAAGGTCTTTTGTTCAAGGCCATATAAATAATAATAAATCAATCATCGAAGTGTAAACGTCCCATTCAACTGTCAGCTAAGAAAGACATTATGTCCATCTCCGAATGCAAAGTGATATACGAGTCAGTACAGTCTTTCGCCAATAAAATATATTTTCCTCTGCAATTTCAAGGGCTACGACAAGCTCATCATCTGCCGTATAATTGCGTTCATTATGTTGGACGTCAAGGGCGTTCTCCATTAGCGTCATCATAACAGAAAATTCTATACAATGTGAAGATTATTTGAACTAAATCTTAAAGTAGAAATTTATTTAGTAAAGTTTTTAGATGTTGTTTTTTTTTTAGGCTTTAAGATTGAATTTTGGTCAAGTTCATACTACAGAAAGGATTGTTGAAACTCTAAGTTTAGCGTCTACCCTCTTTGAAATCAAAACAAGTGGCGACGAGGAAAATTATATTCAAATACGATTCAACCAAGTTTAGTCAACGATGCAACGAATCCTGTATACAAAAATTCAGATAATTCAAATAGAAACTGGATTTCCCCAAATCATGATCTTTTCAACTGATTTGACCCCAGCTAAAGTGAGTTGTCCGAAGTGGCTGCGGCAAATAACCCTCCAAAACTAAATACCTACACAAAATTTTTAGGGAGATAGGAATTTATTTCATTTGAAAAAAACGCCTAAAATTGGGGACTTGTTTCATAGGTTTTTGAAGGGGGTGCCGTGACGTAGTGGTTAGTGTGTGTGCTAACTACGCCGGAGGTCTGGGTTCGAATCCTGCCATCGTCACCTAAAAAAAAAGACTTGCTCTTTTTCACGGCCCCCACCTCTGCGAGTGTCTGACAAGCCCTCCGAGAGTATCATTTGTCTTGAAAAACTTCTCAAAGTGCCGTTCGGACTCGGCAAAAAATTGTAGGTCCCCTTGTATGTAAAGAAATTAACACACCAGCATACATTGTTGAGAAGTTGGCCCTGGTTCACCTCGAGCTGTTGCGCCATTCTATTTATTTATTATTCATAGGTTTTTGGGGACTTATTTCACACTTTAAATTGAGGATTTTCATTATAAAAAATTTCCCCAAATTCTACTATGAAAGAAGTCCTCAAAAGTTTTTCTTTTCATCATTCAAGTGACACAGTAAGATATGTATGGGGGGAGGGGCGTGCCCGATCCCTCCGACCCCCTGTCTCTGCTTTTTTTACCTTTGCTTTCATATGTATTTGGGGATTTATTTCATACTTTTTTGGGGACTTCTTTTCCCCCCTTTTTTGAGTTATTTCATTTTCCATTTGGGCGGTTATTTCATTGGGGGGTTAAGTCCCGGAGCCGTCCGAGGTTAGAATTTCATCAATATGGATCTCAGCACCCAGTAAAGAAGAGATTAAATCTGCGTTCAAGAAGTATAAGACCTCAGGACTTATTTTATTGGAGATGATTTAAGCTTCTTCTTATTGGGTCAGGGCAGAACTTTTGAACTCCTCATTGAGTGGAAAAAAACGATGATCGTCAAGCTCCCAAAATAACGAAACACTATATGAGTTTGAAAACTGGAAAGACACTTCCGTGCTACCTGATGTAGCTAAGATGATGTCAAAACTTATTTAAGACCGGTTGAAAAACCATCTTGAAAATACGCTGTATGCACTACAAGCTGGTTTTCATGTCAGTTGTTCCTCCTGTCTCCGGCTCTTCGTCCTTTTGAGTCATCTAAATCTAAGGGATCTGGTATCCCAGGTTGGGGGTCTTGCCGTTGGGGTAACCTCCGGGCCTTAGCTACAAACCAGCGACAAGCCTCGGAATCGGACGAATTAACTGTTGTCGACCAACGCAAATGAAACCAGGACAACGAGCTTCGGATCTGCACGTGGAATGTAAGCTCCCTTCTCAGACCGCCTGCGGCCGCGCAATTCGCGGAGACCCTTAACAACTGGAAGGCAGATATTACTGCCATCCACGAAATGCGGTGGGATGGGCCGGGCAAAAGGATGATGAAAAAATGCGACTTCTACTACGGTGACTGCTGCAGACATCAAAATCAGCGCATAATTGGATGTGGTTTCGTTGTTGGAGCAGACTTAGGCAAAAAGTCTTAAGCTTCAATCCTGTGAGCAAAAAGCCTAACGACGATCCGCATCAAGGCTAGATTCGCCCACATTAGGCTCATATGCGTGCATGCCCCCACAGAGGACAAAAATGGCGGCGCCAAAGGTATGTTCTACGAGCTGCTTGATAAAACGTATGAGCAGTGACCTAGCTACGATAATAAAATTGTCCTGGAAGATTTAAATGTCAAACTTGGAAGGAAGTGCATCTTTGGTCGTAATGTCGGAAAGCACAGCCTGTACGACACGACTGACACGACCTCCGACAATGGATGCAGGCTGATCAATTTTGCTGTGGGGGCTACACGTTGTGGTAGCTAGCACACAGGTCTCGCAATCTCAATATTCACATAGGGACATGGAGATCTCCCGATCTGTCAACTGCTAACCACCCAGCACGATACGACCTTCCATAACGGATGCAGGCTGATCGCACACAGATCGCACACAGATCGCACACAGATCGCACACAGATCGCACACAGATCACGCATATGTCAATTTTCACATAGGGACATGGGTGATGGTTGACTCCCGATCAGTCAACCATCAACGAGATTGACCACATTATCATAATAGTTCGAATTTTCCGAGGGGTCAACATTGACTCGGATCACAGCTGCGGATATTCCGAGCAACGCCAAAAAATAGAAGTTCTCCGAAGGAGAAAGAGAGATCACCAGAAGCGTGCGTTTGACGAAATAGAGAGACGTAACAACATGAATGAGGTTCGAAAGATTCACCAGAGCATCAAAAGGTACTGCCAAGGGTATAAAGTTCAAACTGAAGCCTGTAAGACCTTCAAGGGAACATCGTAGTGGAATCGCAGTCGGTGTTGAGGATTCCGAAAAAACATTTCTGCAGAACGAACCATTTCTGCCTGCTTTCAGGCAGAACGAACTGTTTAATCCGGGCGAGCACGTTACCGACGAAGCATACAAATATCGTTCGTACCGCCCACCCAACCTTGATAAAGTGAAAGTAGTTGTATCAAAACTTAACAGCAACAAAGCAGCTGGAGCAGACGGCGGCCTAGCTGCCGATGAGCTGGTTAGGAGCATGCACTAGCTCATCTGCAAGATAGAGTCGGAGAAACACATGTTCCGACGAATGGAAGCTCAGCGTATTGAATGCCCAACCACAGAGGAATCAGCCTTCTTAGCATCGCATTAAGATCTGCTGTCCTGTTGTAATGCCCTAAGCAGTTTGTGAACAATCTGACAGGCACATATCAGTGTGACTTTAGGCCAGGAAAGTCCACCATCGATCAAATATTCACACTGCACCAGATCTTGGAGAAAACCCAGAATTCAAATCGATACTCACCACCGATTCATAGATTTTAGGCCGCGTATGACAGCATCTATTGAGAAAAGTTACATATATAACGCAATGGCATCCCTGCCAAACTCGTCAGTCTGTGCAGGATGACGATGGAAAACTCACGTTGTTCCGTCATGATTAATAAAGACCTCACCAATGATGCCAAAAAGGGATTCAGACAAGGCGACGCGCCGTCATTGTGACTTCTTTAACATCATACTTGAGAGAATTGTGCAGAACCACTCCCGCGCCAACACCAGAGGCACGAACTTTCAAAAGTCTGTATACGCAGATGACATTGACATAATTGGAAGAACAAAGCGTTATGTTAGTAAAGCCTTTGTCAATATTGGGACGGATAGGGCAATTGTGGGTTTCGCAATCAACGAGGGCAAAACCAAGTTTATGCTCTGTCATCAAAAAGAGACACCCAACACCGAAGTCTTGGACAGAACATCAGCATGGACAGCTAAAACTTTAAGGTAGTTGGGGAATTTGTCTACCCAGGTTCCGCACTATAAATTCAAGCAATGACACCAGCGCTAAAATTAAACGTAGGATAACTCTTGCCCAGTAACTGTTTGTTTGTGCTAAGAAGGCAATGTAGTAGCGAAGCCCTCTCTCGAGCAACTGAAGTGTCCATTTATAAAGCTTTTAGCCCGATGAATCCGTAAGTTACGTCGATGTACACAACTGACAACTCAGTAAAATACACTCGTTCTTATGGGAAGCGACGTACGTCACGAAGTTCTTCTATTTGCCGCTTCCCATATTAGAACGTGTCAGTTGTGTACTTCAACGTGACGGATGCAACGGATTCATTGGGCTAAAGGCTTAAGTCCCTCATCATCCCAGTCCTGTTTACGGTGCAGAAGCCTGGACCCTGACAAAGATGGATGAAAATACTTCAAGCTGCTTCGAGAATATTGTTTGGACGATTAATTATCCCATCTGCATAGACGGAGAGTCTACATCTAACTGTACGGGCTGGGTCATCTTAAGTAGATGGGCGCCAACGCCCCGGCCCGGAAAGTCTTCGAATCCACCCAGCAGGGGCAGCTCAGTTGAGGAGCACCATGACTCAGGTGGTGAACGCAAGTGGAAGTGGGCCTCAGTCAACTTCGCCCGAAACTGGAGATGGCTAGCTGGCGAAGCTTGTTTGCTGAGGCCCAGGTCCACCCGGACTCTAGTGCCACCTTAAGTAAGAAGGTAAGTCAGTGAGCACAGATTAAAAGCGGAGCAAAAGTCCCATAACTTCTCTTTCATTTCATCCGGGCCATCGTCCCTTCGAATGTAACTCCATAATCTTATCCGCTCCTTATTTCCCTCTTCTCACTTACGTAGCTTCCTTAACAGTCTCGAAAAAATGTTCTTGTTTGATTCTAACTACAATTGTATTTCAGCCTTAAGGAAAATCTGACTTAACCCAGAGAATTTAGTGTCCGATCTTTAAACCATTTGAAGCAATTCTAAAGATAATTTGAACTTCTTTTTCCGCTTTCCGGTAGACTAAATAAATAACTTGTCAAGATTGATTATAAAACTGCTACCAATGTCAACTCTAGACCAAAAAAGTCAATCATGTACCTACGACATGAAAAACTTGAAATTTACTAATTTCAGTCGTTTGTTTTGACAGCCGTTGAAATTTGAAAAGAAAATGTCCTCAAAATGTCAAAATATGTCATTTTGTAGCAGATCTGCTCCATAATTCACTGTCGTCGGAGGTCAGCAGCAGCTCTATTACGATAAATTCACTCACGTTGCATCAACTCTTGTTGCTCACTGGCGACCATCAGCCTTAGAACGCAATTATGCGAGGCACGTTTTGAAGGAAAAAGAATAAACTAAAAAAATAATTGTTTTATAATGCAAAAAAAAAGAAAACTACTCGCAACAGTGATAAGAAAACTCATTTGAAATAAAACACATCTTACCATCAACAATGCCAACAGCTCTATCACCATTGCATCCCCATTACAATGAGATCGTACACATGCTGTCATTCTGAAGCACTGTCAAACTGTCACCCTGTCACACACATTTCATCACGCGGGCTTATCTTTTCAATTACAATAAATATTTTTTTTTTCATTGTTTACCGTTATATTTTTTTACTCTAAATACGTAAACGACAATAATCACGTCCATAAATGTGCTTTAAATAGCAATTAAAAAAATACTTTAAAATGATAGAGTGAACTTTATAGTCCCCTTCACCTCGCACAGGGTAGGTGCATATATGAGTTCGAGTAGCCTTGCAGCTGCAACCACCCGCAGTCCAGCCGGGTGTTTTGTAAATCTCTTGACCAGCTTCAGACGACGAGGGCAATGTGGGTCATAGCCTGATAGTCTCGGAAAATCATAATTATTAAATGCGCATTTCGGTCGCGTCGTCGACTCGTTTTGGGCGATAAAGCGGCTGGGGTAGACCTCTAAGCCAGCTCTATTGACGATTAATTAAAATTTGATTTAAATGTAATTAATTGGCTTATGTAATGGGCTTTTTTCCACCTTCTGACCTTCTTTGTCTGCGGCACCAGTGTGGTGATCTGTAAGGACACGTGTTTGGATTGGATAAGGCGCATAGAGTGGTGCACGGACGTCAAGCCAAGTGCGCTTGATTGCGGCGGTCCAACTGAAGGACTGTCACCCGGAAACAAAGGTCTCGCAATCGCTATTTGGATAGGTGCTCAAAAGTGGGTACCCTGCGTCACTTGGATGTCTAAATTGAATTTTCTTTTGTTTCGGTTCTGGGTGCACAGCTGCGCCACGCCAGGCGACTCTTCGCACAAAGGCGGCACCGGCTGACGCAAGGGGCCTCTTGCATTCACCTACTAATCGAAGGCCATTGCAGTCGGCTGTGACATATGTGGACATATTCAATGTGTGCGATTAGAGCCCGCAGGTTAAGGCGCTTTTTTGCTCTTGGCTTACAGTCCAGTCATATCCAATGACTAATTCGGGACGAATCATTTCGAAACTCTAATTCGATTTGCAAGTAAAGACGTCACATAGTATAATCACGGTGATTTGTTGTGAAATTCACATTTGCGTCGCTGGATTGTTTACGACCACGCGGTTACGATTCGCCCTAATCCCTGCATTCGAAGAATGGTTCCCCTTAAAATCCAATCCACTCCAGCTGACAATGCCACTTCCACTTGCACGCGAACCCATTACGTAAGCCTTAATTGAATTCCTGCTCGTACCCAACTGGTATCCTTTTGGCCCTACCTGCCTCTGCATCACATATAGGATTACATAACCACACTACCTATACCCGTCCAAAAAGGAGAACCCGATTTGGTTATCAATTACCCATGACATGGACTTGGTGGAAAATCGCACAGCAAACTGCTGCAGAACCGCCCACAGTCTTCCTCCGCATATCGGTCTTGGTTGGTTGTTTGTGGCCAGGAAATTTGGGCGCAGCCCAATTCTTCAACTCGAGCATAATCACAGGTGTGGATCTGATTTCTGTTAACCTGTGTGTAACCGTATATCGCATTTGAAAACTGTTGCATGAATGGCCAGATTACACACAGAACCTAATATGGGATTGCACCCTCTTCCTATAGGTATCGGAGCAGGGCTTACAGCTCCTTCCTGGTTTGCAGTGCAAGATACCGTTTATTCGTCGTGTCACGGTTCGGAACTTGCTCCCACATGCTCTGGTGCAGAGCCATGTGGATTGTGGATGTGTTGTGTGCTACGAATTTGATCCGCACATTTGAAATGAGAAACGTGTACATGGCTGCTTTCGGGGATTATGTCATTTCATTTTTTGAAATGTCAGAAACTAACTATAATGCGCTACCCTGCCGAGAGGTGCATATAAAGTCGTCTGCGGGCGACAGGTAAATTTACTTTGACAGATGCAAATGGTTGAGTTGGCTTGGCTCGTTGTATTTATAAACTTTTCTTCGTGCGGTGAATTCAAGAACCCATCAGGCGGCGGCGGCGGCGGCGGAGCGGGGCCACCCATTCGACATAAACACTGTGTTCCGTGTTCAGTGAAAGAATCAAGAACGCTGAAGTGATGCGGATTATCCAGTCTCAAGGTTTTTTCTGCTGCTATATTGCTGGCGCAGTGGCTGCAGGCGAGGAGGCGACTTATTAATCTACATAATCTGACGGTATCTGATGTATTTCGTTGGAATTTTCATTAGAGTGTTGAAATGAGTTTTTTTGTCGTTAGAAAACTGTACAAGATGACATTTGGGTAATTGGAGTGCAAACAGAGCTCCGTGGATCGGGGTCGCCTTAATCGACTTTGGTTTTCAAATTAGCTGGTTCCGTCGTAGATGCTTTTTAACACTAGACCTTTGGGAACCTTTTCGACCTCAATAGTTCTCAAAAAAATGAGCAGCATATGGAGTGTGTTGACAAAACTCATTTAAGCAGGGGGACTATAGCTTATATAGAAGGCTAAAGTGACTTTGAATTTTATTTACCAACTTAAATACTTATTGCGCCCAATTTTTTTTAAGGCGCTGCTTCTTTTATTCAAGGAAGGTAGGGTTTCGTGCGTAAAGCTTTTAGCGTTGGACTTTCCCCTTAGTTTTGACGTATCTCTAGGTGGCTTACAAGAAGTCATTTATGAGTTGTAACATCTTTTTACCTTTTAAATTTTAGTTAACTCATACGAAAATGACTCAGCCACTCCAAAAGAAAAACAGGTGGAGTAGCTAGTACGCTTTCCATGACAAAACCTTCCTAAAACGAACCAAAAGCATACCAACACTTGACATGACGTCATTTTAGGTGAACGGTTTAAAATAAAAGAAACCTAAAGAATTTTTCCACGCCAAACTAGAAGTCCGAAAAAATGTTCAGATGTACGAATTAGAAGACATTGTCATTGTGGGACGGCCAATGTCATATTTGCAGTATAAAGAAGGCAAGTTAGTCGGGTGTTTACAGTACCACCAGCAATATTTTCCTTGTTTGTACCTCTAATAAACACAGTTCTAGAAAGTGCAGTAGTGTGCATGTACCTACATTAGCTTCAGTTCTCATAAATTGCTTTCATTCTTATCAAATGTTTTTTCAAAAAAATTGATTTTTTATTTAAAATTGATTAAAAAGTGGTGCGGTCAATGCTGGGGTAAATTTTTTCTTACGCCTGAAAAACAATTCCTAAAGAATGTGTCACCAAAAACCTGATGTTCAGATACAAAAGTATAGATAACAAAGCTAAATTTAATTTAAGTTTTTTTTTAAGGGATGTGTGACCAAAACATACAAGTCTGTAGGCGGGGTGGCTGTGGACGGGTTGGGATTGGACAAATTTTCAAACTATGGGTTTGAAACAAGGATATTCCAGGTAACTTTAGAGCTGACGCGATAGCTTGAGAAGGTTCCAATGATAGTCCGACTAATAATGTACCCATACATTCGATAGGATATGGACACCGAAATCATTACAATGGCCAACAGCAGGCAGAACAATCGGCATGGTCTCTCATCTAAACAAATTCGGACAGGCTGCTCAATCGTAGGGAAACAAAGGGACTTATCTCCTTTAAAAAGCTGAATCTTAAAAAGAGCTGGGCTCCCCACAGGCCATTGTCTAGTAGGGAGTACAATTGGTGCAATTAATGTTCCCTTAAATGTTTTTGTTAGAACTTGCAGCGATGAAGAGGAGTAAGAAACCATGGTACATATTCTATGTAACTATCCCGTCCTATCGACCTTGAGAAGAAAAACCTTTCTATAGGTGACTTAACGATCTAGCAAGACTTGACTAAAAGAAGATAAAAAGCTTTGTCTCCGGGTCTAATTTGTTAAGCCCGTTCCTTATACCATCTAGCAAGTCAATCGTAGAGTACCTAGAGCAAACGCCAATTCTCACGGCGTTACGGTAGCCCTCACCTCTCCACCCCTCACGTGCACACAGGTATCTATGTACTCCACTAGTGGAATACGGGTTCAAGTCGGGTTCAAGTCGCTTGGGTTACCCCTTCCTTCCCCATTGGATCGAGGTTAATTTTTACTTGAGTCGCCTGAAGTACGAGTCCATACCGAAAGCGGTTTCCCAACATCAACGTCTCGAATTTTCCTCCGGCAAGGATTCATGCCGAAATTGATTATTCAATCGAGACTAATTGCTTATTCTTCCTTAAGGGACGGCCAGTGTTGCTTTATATCTAAATCGGTTATCCTTGCGTGTTCTCTAACTTAAGATTATACTCCTCCCTGACCTCCTGTTACCTTGTTCATACCAAAAACATATACTCCGACTTTACCCAAGCAGCACATAAACTCTTAAAGATATCTGCCAAATCAATTTGAACTCTTAGTGGAGTCTTTTTTCACGGTTGTTAATACTACTGTTCTTATTTTCATCTAAATAAAGTCTTTTAATATACATTATTTTCTATTCCTAAAAAAAGAACTACAAAAGGTATTCAAAACTATTTTCTGTAGAGCGAATAAGGAGGTGACATCTGAAAATTACAGCCAAAGACGTCTTTAAGACGGCAGATGAAAAGAACTCTCGATATCTTCTATTTGACCTTATTAAGATATTTTAAATACAACTAATTTGTAGTTTAGATCCATGCTAACTTCAGCATTTATGGTTTATGTCTTCGATCTGTATCACTTATCGCAGAGTAAGTTTATACATTTTAAAGATGTAAACACTGACTGGATTTGATTAGCCATGTTGAATGAGAACGACATCGAAAATGGCATTTGTGTACATACGGTATCATATGGAAAAGGTGGAATCTTATTTTTCGAAAAATGTTGCAGTGCGACTTTTCTAAGGCGCGTGATTTTTAAGGGGACAAAATAAAATCTTTCCAGATAAATCTTATCTTGCCCATCAAAATAAGTTTAGGGAAATATAAAATCATAACATTATTTTTACATATTGCGCGGAATCGGATAAATGTGTTTGAGTATTTTGGAAATGTGATGTATCTGGTGGCAGAGTTTTATTCCATTTCATTTATGTTTGTTAAATTTGTTATTGCGTGAAAGAGAAAGAACGCAACACGATGACACAAGCTGGACAGCGCCTCTTAATGACCTCTTAAGAATGTTCGCAATATTAATCTTAAAGAACTTTTGCTCCCATATAATAAGCTCCTCCCCTTTGGGCCTTTTTAAGTCTTAAAAGGCTCTTTTAGATATCATCTAGATTTTGTTTGCATTTGAAAAAGTGTTCTTGAAGACATCATTATGAGCCATTTGTGTTGCTTGGGTACTGTATTCCCTCGAATTCATACGAATCCCACTTCTCCGATCCTCAAGACTAATTCCAATTTACAAGCCGGGCACAATGCGTGTCTGTGTCTGTGTCTGTCGCTGTGTCTCGCCACATTTTTCACCTAAAATCAGAGACACAGCGAGATACGCATTGTGTCGCTATATACGTGTTCCCGTAAGCTGAGCTGCGAGACACAGACACAGCCACAGACACAGATACTCATTGTGTCCCAGCTAATAGGGTTCAACAGTCACGGTACCCTGTTACTCATGAAATTTCCTCTCGGCCGGTCTTCACAATTTTGCAGACAGTCCGATACCGATACTGCCTAGGCCCTTTCACCAAAATCGCTTAGTTGCCATTTGGGTCTCGAGCTGGTAGCTCCGATCTTATCAGAAGTGGTATAACATTGGTCTTCCTTTGGTTTGGGTGTGTTCCTGCTGAGCGGGGACAGCCACCTAATCTATAACCTAACCTATCCTCACCTAACCTAACCTAACCTAACAGTTCCTTATCTTATAAATAAATATTCTTCATTGCTCCTTTCAAAATGAATAAGGTACTGGTCGTCCCTTACAAACCCTGGCTTGTGTGCACCACTCGATTGCGGATGAGTGCGATGATGATTGTATCTATGCAAATTTTGAATACGTATGGGCTCTGCAATGCCCCTACGTGGTTTTTTTTTTAAGTCCATTCCTTATACTTATGTCCTCCTTATACGCATTATAAGCCCTGTTTCCATTTTGGGATCGTATTTCAAGAGACTTGCTTTTTTCAGTGAATACCCACCTCTGAAATTCATGGCGGTCGCGAAAAACCCTCCAAGAGCAAAATCTGTCTCGAAAAGCTTCCCAAGGTGCAGTTCGGATTCGGACCCTACGTATATGCTGCGAGGTTAACCCTGGCTGATACCGAGCTGTTGCGTTTTGAGTTTTGTAGTGCCATCTCTGCAAAACATTTTTAAAAATATGACTTTAATAGACCTCGATCTCCCCGCTTGCTAAAGATCTTAAAGACCTAACTACCTCTTATCATCATTTAGGATCGACATTGCACTGCGACTTGGTGGTCTTCTGTGCTCTTACTAAATCGGGGCTAAATCGGGTTTGTTGCTAGCTATTTTATCCTTTTATATTGTTTCACAATTCTATTAATCTTATAGAAAACCAGTAAGGAATGTTGGTTTTTTGCCGATGCATTTTTTGTTTCCCTGGTGTAGTTTCCTGGGAGTTTCTTAGCTTGCCTCAAGCCTTAAATGCTTTCTCTGGTTTTAGCTCTGTTAAACTTCTCTCTTAGCCTGATTTTTCCTGTTTTTTTTCCCTAGGGTAATTGTGTTCTCTCCTATTTCGCAGAAAGTTCCAAGTCCTTTGAAGGCTACGCTGCGCCTTTGGATTGGCTGACGGGATAAACCATCAATTTCTCTTTGTAAAGTACATATTTGCCTCGTTGTGAGAAGCTTTTTTCGAAATATGTTCCTTAGGTGTTTTCCTGATACGTTTGCTGGCTAGAAATAAGTCTATAAGACCTTTATGATCGCAATATCCCTCAATGCTGCCCTATAATTCCTTTTCGCCGGAAGGTCAGGATTTTGAACTCCTTTGAGCCGAAGAATGTATATTGATGCGCAGGAATCTGGGAGAATTTAGACTCTGAATCGCGACCTAACTGAAATTTAGACTTTCTTTACGGACTTTATCGCACCCGCCCATGTGCGGCCATGTCGGCCTCTGCAACTTAAGGTCTGGCACAGGTCTGATGCACAGGTCTATTCCTGATGGTTCGAGGCGCTAGCGTAGAGTTCAATAGACACATGATTAGGAGAATGAAAAGAACTCTGCCTTAAGAATCCTCCAATTATTCGCACTTATCCGTTCTTCTTGTCAGCCTGATACCAAAGGTCACATGGTCTTTCGCATTCTCGCTGAAGGGACTAGGGACCGTAGGGGTTATTTCAAAATATTTCGCGAACTCCAAAGGACTGACTTTTATACCGGTTTTGTGACTGTGAGTCGGGCTGAGTCCCCCCAAGCCAGAGTCGCCACCATTCCTTTTTCCTACTTTAGGCCAATCTGCCTCAGCAGGTTTTCAGTGGTGGCCTGGATTAAAAGCTTTTACTTGCAGCTTAGAAGAACCAAAATCTGATCTCTCGTACTACCTGTGTGCGGTAGAGGTATTCTGACAAACATAAGGGAGGGTCCAGATGTTTTTGCCGACCGGTGAATCGTGGGGCCTCTGTCATAACAAAATAAACTGTCAGAGAGTTTTTCAGGCATTCGCGGATATAAGACCGTGAAAAAACTTGTATCGCTCCGGTGGGGATCGAACCAGGGACCTCTTGTTCAGTAGTCTGACACACTTATTACTGCACCACGACCCACCTGTAGAGTTGCTCACAGGCACCTTCGGAGTGTCACGTCTTGTCTATTATTGTGCAGTTGCTGTCATTGTAACGCCCGTTTAGGCTGGCGATGACCTCAAGAATTTGTTAGTCTGGATTGCTCTGAATGTTGTTCATTATTGGTCCTAAGATAAATGTTCATTGATCTGGTAGGAAGTTGTTCATCCGCAGCACCACCGGTTTTGCTGGAAAAAGACACTATTACGAGGCTCATTTTGAAAACACTGGAAGAAGCTTGTTAAAGGTTAATTTAATCATCGGAGTAAAAGGCAAAGTCCTGAAATCTCAGTTTTTCTCAAGATTGTTTTGTTTTACTGAATACTAAAAGACCTTTTGTAGCTGACCAATTTTCGTGTTGATGTTTTAAGAGCTGTCATTTGTGTTTTTGAGTCATCAATTCATTGGTAGATTTTTAACTTATTGTTGTAGCATTGACTTTTACTTATGTGTTCTACTATATTCGACAAGTCCTTTTTTACTCGATATATAATCACTTCTATCCACATTTTATCAACTTGCCCCGTAGTTACCTAATAAATTGCCCTTTTAGTATGTACAAGGAACTCAAAATTGTATACGTAACATATCAACCTAACTCAACCAGCATTGCATCCCGTCTATAGCAGCACAAGCCAACTACAGGCTCCAAAGCCACGCAACATAGACCCTTTGGAGCCCATTGCGTGTTCTTCTGAATCATCAACTTACGTCGTCTTCGATGTCGTGACCACATAGCCTATAATAGAGCGTGTAGCACACATAGGTAGCGGTGTCACGCAATTTACGCAAGGACTCTAGCATGTGATCGACCAGATATTACGAAACATTGCGTCGAAGTTATTTATGTTTTGCTGTGGTCCTGTAAGACACACGTTCATTAACGCCAATAGTTTGTGAACCTTTATCATGCCAATGTCAGGATAATGCATTCTTAGTTAATAATTAGCAATGTGGTTTGGTGGCGTGATTTATGATGTATGCGATACCGGAAACTTTGAATCGTAAAGTAATTGTCCTGGGCGGTGATTGGTATATGAATTGGAAAGGAACTGCATCAGCGTTCTTAAGTGAGTCATTAATCAAAAATTCGTCACCGTACTTCAATAATGTTGAGTAATAAACTGTATCGTTCTAATCTGTGGAGGACATACCTATAAAGATATGAAACGACATGGTTTGAAGAGCCCGTGTAAGGACATGACAAAGTTCCTATGTAACATTAAGTCCAATTCAACAAGGAAATCGCTTTGAAAAACTTTTGCAAGGCATACCGCAGATGTTTCACTTCATGATATAATTTCCTTCCCTTCCAAAGACATCCCCCATTTCAGTCCAAATGCAATTCATGCTCCAATTGCACCCCTAATACCACCAGACCTCATTCCACACACTTAGGCAATAGCAATTAATCGAATGCCATTAATCGATTTTGCCACTTCAATGGCTCCTCGCTTCACCGCCGCCGTCGTCGTTGGTTTGGTTGTGTCATTCAACCACTCTCGCTGGTTCTCTACTACCCGTGTCCAACAATTTCTGTGCTGCCTCTGCAATTGAGGAGAAATTGCATTCAATTAGTACCGCTTTGCCTAGCCTGGATTAATGCCCACAATTACTCCCATTTAATTATACGTGCGTTTTATATTCCGCCCCTGAGGGGGGTAGCCAGTGGTTTTAGTCTTGAAAACGAAGCCGATGACAACCACTGGCAGCAATTAATCTACATATCTAGGTACTCCAGAGCGGGAGATTAATGACTCTGCGATACAAATTGAATTCACCTAAGCCTCCATATCGTGAAGGACGGGACAGCGCACAAGAACCATGCCACTATATACCCAAGAAGAAACGGCTGATATTATCGATTTCTTGGCATCATGCGGTGCATTGACTCTCCTCCGATAAATGTCCTCACTGTCCTGTCGTTTGAAGCTGTATCCGCCTATCTGCAGGCGACATCTTCGCTATGGTCTTGCAATTAAATCTCACAATTGTAGCGCACTTGCTGCGCAGTCGCTACTGTCGCAACATGCAACCTTACAGTGCGACCCGCTTGTTCAAGTGATCACTGTCACTGGGTGTCGTGTGTTGTGTCCCTCTCACAAAACAGGACACTCGAGTAAATAGGATCTGGAAGAGGAAACCGAAAAAAAGGTCAATTACGGCGAACAAATTTATGCCCGACGAACCACCGTCGACTGGGCTATATGTCCCGACAACGTTGCACCATAAGTGGACTCCATGGAGCCCTGTGGCTGCCCACAGCCAACCAACAAGTCACATTGTCTTGATCCCAAACGAAAAGAACAAAAAAAAATAGCAAAAGCAGTGGCCATAACTCAAGTGGTACCTTGGTGAGAGGCTGGAGCCCAAGCACACGTCTTCAGAGGCCGGCCATAAAGTTGGATTCATTTTCGAGGCAAAGAGCCCTATATGCTGGCATGGGTGCTCGGGCTCGCTTTTCTCCTCGAGATCATGATAGCGCAACAGCAGCGGCAGCATAAACATCAACATCATCGTCTTCGTCTTCAGATGATGATGGAACCGGTTCTGGAATTAAGCTACACAGAGCATTAAACCAAATCAAATTGTAGCTACTGGTGTTCCACACTGAATTAATTATCAACGCTTGCCCCTCGAGCCTAGCTTTGTACCATGGGTAACCAGTTGGATTCACGGCGCTCCTCCCTGTTTTGCTGGTTGGTTTCCTCTTGGACTGTGCTGGTGCTGTTCTGTTTCCTGTGCGCTTTGCTCCCTGAGGTGGTGATTTGAGTTAACCATTCGTTTTGTGTGTGTAGTGTATGAAGCGAGGAGACTTTAGGAGGATGGTACGGCAGAAATGGTCTAAATTGCGACCTATGCATCTTCAAGAGTCGTTTCATGAAGCGTTTTTTTTTCTGTCTCTTTTTTTGTGTCTTTAAGTGCTCTAGGTGATGGAAAGAAATCGATGCCGATCTCAGTCGTAGATCGTGCTCCTACCATTTTTGGTACGGTACTCTGATCCAAGTGGGTAGTTTTTTTTAGGCTAATAACGGAGATACTAAGCGTAATACCATCATTAATGGGCAGGCCGAAATAGCCAGATTTTGTAAAGTTTGATGAAAATTTGAGTATGCAACGAACATCTTATATGATACTGGAAAACATTACGGGACTCGAAAGTTATACGGCTATGAAAGTCTTTCTGGAAACTCATTGAGATCTGCTATGAAATCATAAGACCGCAGCTAGTTTTAAGCCCAACTATGTCTCAACCAGTCATAAAACCGCGATTTACAGGAGAAGGTTTTAAGTAAATCCCGAAGTGTTTCCACCCGACAAATATAGAATTAATTTGACACGAACATTCCCTTTGTGTCATTTGGGCTCAGAGAGTGACGGTGACATTTTCCAGGGATAAAATTTAGTGCATTTATGACAGATTTGTGACACGCGGACAGATTTAGCTTTCCTTTTCGAGACTCAAACTGTTATAAAAGCGAAAAGAGTTGAAAGCGGCATTAAAGATGTCTGTCGATAGAGAATATAAGATATTAGGTACGAGTTGATTTTTTTTAAAACCTCGCGATTTGGTGAAGATTTATGTTAACCGCGGATGAATGTTTGGTGGAGACATGGCAAGAGCTATGTCTTGCGGTGGAATAAGAGACCAAAACCACTGCTGCATTAAAAAATTTCTTTTTAATCTCACATTATGGATGTGATTACATCAGCAGAAAGGCGGCTTAAGCGTCCTATAAATTAAGGAAGTCTCACTTGGGACTCACTTAGACCCAAGAGGAGTCTTAGTATTGAGCTTCTATGAAAACACTTATTCATGGTTTCCTTTACTTTGACATAAGCCTCCAACAGAAGATTCGGTACTTAAAAGTGGTCAAGATCGCGGTCTATAACGACTGATGTAAAATGGACATCGAAACCCAGGTAAATATTGTGAAGCTAGTGGAACTGGGATAAAGCAAATCATTCTGCGACGACAGCAGTATTTTTCAGGTGCAGCTGGCAGCCAAGATCCAAACTGCCACTGTGCTGATAATACATAGACCCGAAAACAAGACCGTCACCATCTAATTCGACAGCCAAGCGGCTAATAGAGCATATTCAAGTCATGGAATCACATGTGGTGAAGTCACAGGCTGTGAGACTATGCAGGAATATTCTGGACGAGTCACCACCTAGCAATACTGTAACTCTGTGTTGGATGCCAGGTTACATCGATGTCCCGAAGCGAAGAAGCGGACAATCTAGCTTGCGAGATCTGGGTCGGGGATAAATGCATCTCTACCCCTCGAAGTTATAAGAATTTCGCTGAGCTCTATAGCACGTATGATTGAAACTGAGTCCTTGAGTAGAACTTACTTACGTTGGACAGAACTCGATGCGTGTAGACACACAATGGAGCTGTGGCCAGTGGTAGACAAAATGAGATCACCAATTATGGTTGGACTAGTCCGCAGGGATTACCGAGTGAGTACTCATGGGAGTCCTTTCGGGGCATTGCGCATTGTGGGTATCAACGCAGAGCGGCTAGGCATACTGCATAACGATTCCTGCAGAAGATGCAAGGACATTGAAGAAATTGAATAAGTTCGTCGCCCAGCCCTAAATAACATAAAGTGTAGTTCCCTCGGCATTTTCTTCTTCAATGAGCTCGAAGATATAAGTAGTGAGGATATGAAAGACCTCTAAGATTTGTATACCAATCCGAATGGGTCCAAGAAAGCAACCTATAAGTTATTAACAGCGTCTTATTTCTGTTTACGTTTTTAGGCGTTAAGAAGTTTTCCAAATGGACCCGATGGAACTAAGTGTTGGTCTAGTTGAGGCCCACACTATGGTCATAGGGGCATTCATCAACTTAACCTGACCTAAACTAACCCTCATCATCATCATCATCATTTTTGAAATCCGCTTATCCTTTAAAAGGGTCGCGGAGCGAGGGTGGCTAAATGGTCCTTCAATCTTTCTCGATCCTCCGCCACTAACTCAAGAGACTCCGGCACAATCCCCAGGCGGGACTCAGAGAGGTTCTTTACCTGATCCCACCACCTGTTTCTTGGCCTACCAGGGGGGCGACGCGCTCGCATCTCGGCTAGCATGACCTGTCTAGGAAGTCTGTTAGGGGGCATGCGAGCAACGTGTCCAAACCATCGAAGAATCGATCACTCCACTCGGAGAAGTAGCTGCTTAACATTAAGATTCCTACGAATACTGACGTTTCTCACTCTGTCCCTTAGAGCAACACCAGCAATATGTGCCTCAGGAATCTCATTTCGGTAGCTTGTACCCGCGATCATATTCCTTCGGCCATTACCCAAATTCCATGACCATAGATGAGGGTCGGAACGAACACTGAATTAAAAACTGAGATCTTTGCTTTCACTCCAAGCTCAGCTTTCCTGATGACCGGCCGGCGCAGTTCCTTTACTATTGCTCCAGCTCGGCCAATTCTACAGGACTAACCCTGTAACGGAAACTAACCCTGTTCTGCTAAACCTTACCTTAGTGGTAGTGTGATAATAACTATATTAAATATTGCCGAAGGATGCAAGGCTGGTGGTTAAAATAGCCTCTAACGAGCGCTCTCAGGTGTCTAGGCGAAGACCTGCAGAAAAGCCGTGGCAGACTAACCTATCTGACTACTTTTGTGGGAATAAGATTTCCTTAACAAACACACACACAAGGACGTGGACATAGCAGATGACGCACTAAGTGTCGAACCCAAGTATAACAATTTTACTCCGGTAAGGCTAAAATTATTATTTTGATTATGAGGCTTCTATAAAGCCTCAATACTATTTGACGATCATTTCCAGGCAATTATTTTAGAAACATAGCTTGTGTAAAACCTTAAAAAATCTATTTCTTAAGGTCTCTTAGAGGGATAAGGCTTCTTTTTTTAAGGCTTTACATAGGCTATTGCTTGTTAAAGGCTTCCCATGGCAGGTTTTATAGAGGCTACTACTTGCATAAGGCCTCATGTTCCATGCTTTAGAAAGGCTAAGCCTGGAACAGGCTTTATTTAAACAAGTTAAATCCTCTATAAAGACTGTAAGTTAAAGGCTTAATAAGGTCAGCAATAGGAAGACCTATACAAAGAGCCTACATCAAGCCTGCATAAGAAAGCACTTTACGGGCAATAGCCCCCGTTAAGCCTGCAACAGGAAGTGTTATATGAAAAGTAAAAGCCTTTACAAAGCCTAACAGGAAACTTTAACAAGTATCGGTAGAACTTAGAACAAAAAGCCTTAATTCAAGTTACAGCCGCTATAAGGCCTAAGAAAGAACTTTTTACAAGCAATAGTTTCGGTAAAGCTTTACAGAAATTTTTTCAATTAACAGCTTTTCTTAAGTCTACTATGAGCACGCGCGACTGGTCCTAGTAGTGCCTATAAAGGTTTTTCCTACCCACGTAAAAAAAGCCTTTCTGAACTGCGCTAAATTTAGTTTTTTAAGTCCTTATATTTACAAGCCATTTTTCGTGACGGAACAAAATTGCTCCTTAAGAAGGAACGGACGAGACCCTGTTTGTTAGAAAATAAGGAAATCTCAAAGAAAAGGGAAGACAAGCTATTCGCTGAATATTCCGACGTTTCTGGCGACAAGAAAGCGACCAAGCCCGGGAGAAAACCTAGAAGGCCTGCTCCTGGCCTAACAGCCGAAACGAAATCCTCTCTCCCAAGGTAGTGGAGGTGGAGGTGGAGAGGTAGAGTTGGTCTTCATGCCATTTGGCGACAGAATCTCAATCTACCGAAGTCTATAAAGGCGTTAGTATCAGCGTCTAAACAATGACAGAAAAATTTGTCCCTCTGCTGTGGGTTCTGGGCTCAGATATTAATGCTAGAGCCAAGACTTTTTTTGTGTCTCAGAAAGGCTCTGTTGAAGTGAAGAAATGGAGGGTAACTTGGCATACATTGCTATCGTCTGATACAGTGCTGCATGCTTTTTGAGATGCAGGTAGGTTCTCATTTTTGGAATATTTCAAAACCACAATTTTTTGTTTATGAATGACGCGTGAACAAGGGATTGGCTACCCTTATTATGTTTTATACATCCCACGAGCGAAGAGGATAAGAGGAGTGGAAAAGGAGGAGAGATACCGGGGGACTTAAATCGGAGTAAATTGGGATAAGGTTAATACTAAATTTCTTTAGCCTAGACAGAGATATTAGCACTGAACAAGAGATTGACAGATTACTGTTCTGCTCTCTAGCTTCTTTAAAAAATCCTGCCGAAAGAGTGGCATAGGTGCAAAGACCGATGCAACCATTTCCCTGCTGAATCTTCAAGATCGCGGAAGATGCTTCAAGAGTTCAAGATCCTTGCAAAAAAATTAACCTTGCATCGAATTATCGAACAACAAGCAGAGTATAAAAATTCTGAAAAACAGATCCACCAAGAAGAATTCATGTAAAGTTTGCCAACCAATCGAAACTAAAACTGAAGCGTCTTGGCTGAGGAAGTCATCTCCGAAGTGCGTGCTAATGGTGATATGTCACTCAGGAAGACCGATGCCGCTGGACTACATTAGATGACCCATATCATCGAATTCCTTCACACGGTAATGCGACTTAAATACACAAGGCTCTCGAAGGAGGATAGGAGGATGAAAAGACCGGGACGCCAAGACGATTGAACAGCTTTAGAATGCCCTGGGGAAGGAAGACATCGTTGTGAGCTTAAAATGCAGGCGGTATTGCAACCACGGCAACTTCCCATCAGTCCTCAGCGATCAACTCAGCTACGCATCTTATATTGGCGGTAACTGGGTCGAGGATTAAAGACTGGAAATAAATTGATTTAAGACCTACCTTCCAACCTACGAGACGAGAAATTTTAAATAGCAACCGATATTCAGATTAATTTTTATATTTAAAATTGACCTGGGGTGAATTCGGCTAAGGTGATCTGATCATCATAAGGATTGTGATCATCACAATTTTCTTGTGACAGCTCTAGATCAATCACCGTCAAAATCAGCTGGTCTCCAGTTTTCAAACTTTCTGGTTAGTTGATTTTTTTGCCTACTCTTAGGCTGACCTTCTGCATGCACGGATAAAAAGAGGAGTTCCTGGATTACAAGCCTTAATAAAGCGATGATTCGGAACAAGATTTTTGTGATCACCTTATGCAGACGAATTATTTTGTTTGATCACACTGACTGTCACAAAATGTGAAAATCACAGATCACCTTAGCGGATTCCACCCCTGCATCAGTACTGGAGGAAATGCGCCGGTTGGTCGTCCGGAAAGTAGAGCTTCGGTTTTTAATATGTTGCGTGTTGCTTCCTTACCTTATAATAGTCATGAAATTTATGGGTAATAGCCAAAAGAATAAGATCGCGGTTCAAGCTGTAAGGTAAGCCTAATTTAGTTAGTACATTTTTATTGGTTTACTTTAACATAAATATTTAAAGTTAGATTTTTTTCTAATATCTTTTTACTTCCTTTTGTGTGGTTTGTGAAATCACCTCTAAGTATATCCGCAGCAATTCGTTACCAAGGTTAAATTTCCTTTTACTTGGCCATATTGACCAAGAGCGCAAAGAAGCGGTACGCATAATTGACTGTCTATAATAAGTTATAATTATTGAGTTGATCAGTTTCCTTAGAACAAAAGTATACGTACTTTTGCAAACAAGGGCAAGCCAATGTCAAAAAATTTACCAGCCTTCAAGTATACAGGATATTTCAGAGTTTCCATATAAATGTATATAATTTTCCTTGTTTTCGGTGGTTGATCCATCCAGTTGGAGCTGTATAAGGCATGACACAGTTTTTCAGATTGCCTTGTTACCTCATGAGCGAAAAAGCATGGTAAATAAACCTGCAAGCCCAGCACAATAAGTAGGTGCACATTCTTCGCAAATATCCCGGGACTCTCTTGGACTGGACTCTGTATTAAAGTTTTTTTCCAACAGAAAATAATCAAAACTCTAATTTATATTCATACATGCATACTTACGTTAACTAACTCATAGCCAGTAAAGCAGAGAATAAGAGAACTTAAGAGCACTTCTACCAGAACTGGACATGAAATAAATTGCTCGCTCTTCATCGTTATCCTTGAGTATAATGAATTTTTGCAACATTTGAAAAATATCATGCAAACTATCGGATATTTACCTTACAAGGACCTGTTGCAATTGAATGATACTTCTCAGCTTGTCAAAAACGCCTTTATCCGAAGCTGGCCGGCTTGTGTCACTACGCGCGAGATTTTCCAAACGATGCGCAATCAGTCGAAAAACTAATGAAATATGGAACAACAGGTAACACTGCAGCATATCGATGGCTATGTTAGTTGCACATGTCAAAAACATTCCAAAAAATTGGAACAGCGATGTTGACAAATGATATCGTTCACTTAATTGAAAGGGTATGTACGCCGGCAAAAGGAGGGCACTTTCAGATAAAAATATCATTGCAATTGCTGGAAAGGCTGTTGCCAAGCAGCTTCCGATATAAGTCGACTGTAGGATGTTGAATGCTCGTTGTGGCTTTCTGAAGAGCTCAATTTCATCAAAGGTCCTCAAACCAAATTCTACTCCTTGAAAGGTTTTGATAATCTCGGTGACTTCTTTTTTATACACTAGTAAATTGATAAACTTTGCTATGTAGGCAGCTTCCAGCGAGGACAAAAAGAGCGATTGTGACAGTTCTTCGATGTCGTTGGCAATGAAAACACCCGCCCAGAGAGTAGGCACGTTTAGGCCCGAAAAGATTGTTTGAAATACAAAACCATACACTTTATAGCAACGTTTCCATTTGAGGTTTGAATTCCAAAGTCCAAGGTATGTCAGCATAGCAATTGGAAGCTTTATTGGCTTAATCAGATCGAAATCCATGTTGCTGGAGAGCGTCAGGAAAACTGAGAATATTTAAGAGCCTGCCATAGTTCAGGAAACGATAGTAAAAGGGGGATGAAAAGGGCGTTTATAAGTAATGAAGGCCTTTTGACACCCCAACGTGATTAAATAAAATATTTAATAGGTAATAACATAATAATGTACACTTATTTCGGTATGTATCCTTCCTGTCGCACAATTATAGGTTAAAGCCATTAATTTAGGCCACTATGCTATAATAGGTTTGCCATCCCAAATCTTCCTATTTTCGCCACATAAATATTTAAAGGGGTAACCTGTAAGGATTGGTTATAAATTGCTGTCATTTAATGAATATATGATGAATTTTTGTCATAATGCTGTTCGACGCGCAACAACGCCATTTTGTTATTAAATTTTATAAAAAAAAATAGGCGATCCGTAAAAGAAGCATTTCGTCACAACTTGATCGTATCCAATTAAGCCGGATTTTGGATATCAGGTCAATAAGACGAATGTAAGGCTTACTGTAGCAGGAGTGTCTCTATAGGAGTGAGACTCCGCAGAGACGGTGTACATATGGTTTAGAGAAATACGATGCTAATGCCCTTAGAAAGACAGGTGTTTTTGCTGCCTAGCTGTTGCAGTATATGTCCAAGTTGAGTTGTACATCCAATGAGTATGGTCTTTAGAGATTTGTGGTTCCCAATAAAATCTAACCTTTTAACTTAAATGAGATTACAGAGATGACACTTTCTTTCTGTAGCCTTCAACCCTACTAGCGCGCCGTATGTTGTCATGGGCCTTCTTCAACCACTATGAATTTAAAATTTAAAAGTGACAAATTACAACAATTTACAGTTCTACAAACATTATAATTATGGCTAGTCCTCTGATCTGACGCTGCCAGGCGAACATTATCAGTATGAATTTGGTGGAATTTCACATTTTATATTAACACGTCGAATTACTTTATTTATCAAACACAACTTTTTTTAAATTGTTTTATAAGGAACACTTCCGCATCCCACATCCGCATGCCATACGCACCCACACCCGAACCGACATCACATTCGCACCAACATCTGCATCAACATTAACACATACATCCTCATCCTGATCCGCAGCCACATAATAATATAAGATAAGACATCTCCACCTACATCCATATGACGGATGTGGATCATCCAGATCTGCACCAATATCCGCACCAAAATCTGCATTACATTCGCATCACATACGAACCAACATCCGCACCTACACCCATATGATATCCACACTGCATGCGTACCAACATCCGCATCAACTTCCGCATCACATCCCCACCCACATCCGCATCACATTGACACCATCATCCATATCACATCCGCAAAATATCCGCACCTACCTCCATATGACATCGTCATCACATCCATGTGACAACCGCATCCAGTTCCACAGCCATACTGGCACCAACATCCGCACACACATTCACACCTACATCTACACTCACACGCGCACATCCGCATCACATCCGCACCTACATTCGCATGACATCCGTATCTAGATCCGCATCCATATGCGGATCACATTAAGCACCTACATCGGCACCTTTACTCGCACAAACATCCGCACCTACCCATATCCGCAAAACATCCACACCTACCTCCATATGACATCCGCATGCAGATCCACACGGATACACGCACCTACGTCCGCACCTTTACCCCCACAAACATCCGTATCGCATCCTCACCTAATTTAGTTTAAGTACAAAGCGTACAGAGAGAAAACTAATTGCGTTAAAATAATTTGAAGTTGTCATCTCCAACATAAGTTTTCCTAAGCCTATTCAAGAAAAATAGTATCAAAAAATTTTGTTTTACCGTTTAAGTGAAAACTAATATATAATGGGCATAGCCCATCTTTTGAAAAGAAAAACATAAAATAACAGAATAGTGGTTCTAAATTATTAGAAAATGGCTTCCGAGATGTGCTTGACTTTAACTGACTGACTTAAATGGTTTTTTGACAATCGACAAATTTGACAATTAAAAAGCTTACCGAACTTATCGTTGCTTATATTGGGGAGCGAACCCTGTGACAAAGCCATATAAACCTTTTTCCCCTCCAAATTTGACAATTTGTGCAAGCACAACTACATATAAGTACGTTAAGCCAACAATCAGTTTTATTTCAAGAAAAATGTATAAAAAAAATGTAAGGAAAAGTTTTTTGGCGTCCTTTCTTTAAGAGAAGATAACGAAACTAAAAAAAATCCCACTTTAAGAACAGTAGACTGTAAACTACGAAAAAAGTATACAATAAGATGTAATATATCCAGAAATGAGAACGACAAAACAGTTTTTGGGTAGGTACATTGAGTCTTATCAGAGTACTTCCACGAGCAACAGCTGTCGTCGTCAAACTCCAATGTCTGATCGCAACTGTCGACGGTGACATCTTTAAGTCGAGATTCTTAAGGACATCTTTACATGTTCGACTACGAAAACGATCTTGTCTCATTGATGGCTTCACGTCTTCTAGTACAGATAAATTGGACCAAATGATATACAAGACTGCGTCATAGGCGACTGGCGGCAAAATGAAAGCAAAGCTGATTGACATTATCTAAGGAACTGACAGGTAGTATATGCCATTTTGCGAATGAGTTTTGGGATGGTAGATGAGACACAGTTTTTTTTTTATATTTTGACAAACTATCAGCCTCAGTTTCTGATCATAGAAAGTCTTACACGTCAGTGTTCTTCTAAGACGGTCCTCTCCGACACACATCCACGACAGGCTCGGTGGAGAATTTCAGATTCAATTAAACTAGGAACGATAGTCTCAATTTATTTTAGCAGTCTTTAAAATATTCCCTTTTTCTGAATATAAAAAATAAATTGGTTGAAATTTCTCAGACACAGGCCTATGTAGGTAATAAGTACCAATCACACTAAGGCAACTGAGGAACTCTGCTTTAAGTCCCTCCAGATACTAAAAAACCTCACAAAACCTCGTCACACTATTTCTATTTTTATGAAGGCAAAAAGTAGTACAATAAAAAGTCCCTTGCCAAATAGAGCATTTAGTTCTAATGAAATGCAATCACGTTCGTCTGAAGCTAAACATCAAAAGATGTGCAATCAGAACTTTCAACTTTATGATTTAAAGTTTTCAAAGGAAGGAAACCGCACCAGCATACAAATTTGTCTCTTTGTTCTCATCCTTTATTTCTGTTTTAAGTCGTCGTCGCCTGAAAAGAAAAAGTTATGACGCATAAAATATTTATTCCTACATACTTCAACGTTTGCAATTGAAAACTTTATACCAAAAAATTCTGTTTAAGAAGAAGAAAAAAGTATTTTTTTGACATCCTGACATTTCACAAAAAAAAGGAAATCTGTTTCCACAAAGTTGGAAAAAAAAATGCAAGCAAACTCAAACAATAGCCCTATACACAGAGCCTATATCCTCGTCCTTGATAGTGCAGTCAACTACTGTATTCCGCACTGAATGGCAATAAAACTGTCATCGCATTATAGCACAAGTATAGGTCCTAGCTATACCTACTAAAACACTTTCACTCGGTCTGTGTCGTTTTGCCGTCATCCTGAATGAAATACGGACTGCCGCTCGACGTGGTGGCATTAAAATTTAAATGTGCAAAAGGATTTAATTGACGTGACACCCAGAGAGGAGCATTTATTTCCGCCCTACGCCTCATGCGGCTTTCTTACAGTGCATACACGGGCTTCTGCTTGTTTTGCGGATGTAAATGCAATAATTTTCAACTTAAAGCGTTCGATGCGAGAAAAAAACACAACGAAATAAAATTCCCAAAGAAAGGGAAAATATCTTTAAATTTAATTGAATGGTCCTGCGTTGAACAAATTTAATTGCTCCGGCGACGACGAACGATTCTTGAATTTGCGAGCTCGGTGTGGCGACAGCTGTTCCGACGAAACCATCGAGTCCGGTCGGGTGGACGCTCGACCAGTTGTCCAGAGTTTTTTTGTTGGGAGTTTTTTTTTTTCCTGGTGGACGATACGATGGATTGATACTGTCAGCTCGTCCGAGATGTTGGAAATTTGTAATGGCAATGGTAATGGTTACACTTATCGTGTTTTGTTCGAGATAATGTACGTAAGGAATTTGTGCAGTTAGTTTATCCTTGCTCCACCAAATGGGCATTTTGTAAGCGAATTTATAGAGTTCTTAGCTGACGGGTAATTAGCTGCATAAATCGCCTAACAAACAATGGTGATATTTAATGCCATTGTGTTGGAATGCTTGTACACAAGAGACTATTAAAATTGATGACACTAATTGCCAGCCATGAAAAGTAGGTCTGGTGGAATCTTTATAAAGATGTCACAAAGCGCACGGGTTGAATTTTTCTCTTAGTCTCACTTTCTAGAACAGAAATGCTTCATTTTTTCGACTCTTGAAAAGACAAAGAATTTTGGCAAAGAAAACTATCTTACCACGTTATGCACATAGTTTGAGAACAATAAGGCTGAATAAACTGTCCGGATCTCCTGATCATGCTGTGCACCTTTAGCTGGAGAGCTGTCAGCCTTTGAATACGAGCTATTTTTATTCGGATCTACTTTGGGTACAGAGTTATCTCACTCACATTGTAATGCACTCGAAAAAGGATTCTGCAGTAAATCGGTGATCCCTACCGATCTATAACAAATGGCAGGCAGAGCAACGACAAAGAAAGTGTTCCGCTGTAACGTTGTCCTGTTTAAAGAAATGCTAGGTAGTGGTTTCGCTCAAACCAACTCGCATTAAAGTGTTTAGCAAAAGCTTGCTGACAAGAATGGCCATCTACACCACGAGCCCTGTGATCACAAGAAATCCAAGTAACAATGCGGCCCTGCCAACAGATGCTGTTGCAGGTTAAGTTTCTGAAACCTATTCGCAGCATCGCCTAGCAACCTCATCGGAAATTTCATTTCCCTGGACACCAATTTTAATGGGATCCGAACAAGGTGCAATGCTTTAAGCCCTCCGCTTTAGTTCAACGAAAACTTAATTTTAATATGATCATAGAGCTAGCCATTATTAAAATGTTTGTAGAATAAATTGTAAATTGTTGTAATTTTTCACTCATTGGGACCGCTCCGCAATAAAAGCAACGATACGTTCAGTTAGCTTTTTAATTAATTTGAGTTCGACGGACATGTTGCAGGAGGGTTTAATCTTGAAAAGCGCTTTAACTGTCGCCTAGTTCATGCCATCACACGAATTTAATTTTCCATAAAGAGTTCGGCACCGAGCTATTGCACTGTTCGGCTTTGGAGCCATCTGTGAAAGTAGCATGGCATTTCATACTGGTTGGTTCAGAGTTTGACCGAAGCAATACAGTGCTTGAAAAAAGTAAACCTGGTTTGCAAGAGGAATTTTGAAGTGACTGGATATCCGAGAACATATTAGACAGCGCTGGAAGGACAATTGTACTCGCGCAAGTTTTTCAAAACTCGAATGCGTGTGGCAACAAAAGCCACCTTTTTTAAGGAAAATTCGTTTTTCCACCGTGGCGTAGTGGTTCTTGTGTGTGCCTACTACGCCAGAGGTTTAAGTTTGAGTCCTACCGTCGTCACCTAAAAATAAGACTCACTCTTTTTTTGGTCTCCACTTCCGCGAGGGTCTGGCCAAGAAAAGAGAAACCTTGGTCTTGAAAATGTTCTCAAAGTCGGATTCTATTAAGAAAACCTGCGGAAAATATAAGAAAACCTGCAGAGTTGCACACTCAGTAAAATTAGGAATCACCACACCAACTACATTTGCATGGGCTGTCACGATTCCGAAGCGGAAGAAGATGTGCAACACCTCCTCTGCCAAAGTCCTAGTGGCAGCAGGTAACGTTTGAAACTTCTAGAACATATTCTTCTATGGGGAGCTGGACAAGACAATATTAGAGGTAGAGGAGCTGGACAAAAAACCGATGGCGAATCGTGAGTTTCAGCAGGGACTCTGACTGGGCAAAGTTCTCTTTGAAGCTCAGGATACTTTTGAAGCCCAGGATGTACATTTAGGAGCGAGGTTTAATCTGAAGTGATGGATTATAACCCTCCCACTCTTTTGCATTCCTAATGGTCCGCTTGTGGTGTACGCCGATTTGACCTCAGAATATACCGGCAGCCCACCCGGTCTTGAATCTCTTCGACACTGAGGCCAAATAAATGCTGTTGTGTTGTCGTTGCATTTGTGTGATCCGTGAATGTTTAGGGCTTCCTCGCCTTCGCGATTACGCTGGAATGTTGATTGACATTGCCTTTTTGACAGGGTTCGTAGGATTTCTCCTTTGAATTAGGCAATACCAACTGAGCCGGTCATGCTCTATTTTTTTGGAGATAGGTTCTTTTACATGGAGGCTTCCTCGGATCTTCGTACTTCTTATTCTATCTTCTTCTGACTACGTATAATGTTTTATATACTTACATTTCTATCCCTTTCAGGTTGTCACCATAGATTGACGCTAAGGGCGATCCCTGGGACCTCAGCCAATAAGCTTGAAGCTAATCCCTAGCTAGCTGTCTCCAGTTCTGAACGAGATGTTGAATATCAAAGCCCAATGTTGTTTTCTGTCTCGGCCAATCAAAACACAACACTCCAGCATGAGTCATGAATGAGTCGTGTATCCATAAAAGGGTCATCTCTGAGACCGTGAATGACGTCATAGTAAACGTCAAAAATCCCATACAGTAAACGATGTAAAAATAAATGGAAATCCAGGAGCGCATGTCTCAGGATGAGCGGCTTCTCGCTCAACGTCTGTTGTCCAGCTCATGTAGGAGCGGAAAAAGGCACTTGAAGGTTTGTGGTTTAGCAATTGGGAGGCCACTGTTAACCGGATCCAAACACGAACGGAGGGAACTTTTAGGACCTTTGCTGGGCTCATGGCTTGTCTATTATGTTGACCATTTTCCCACATAAAGTAATTCACGAATTAACCAGCCTAGTTTAAATCAGAGATCACTAATGGACTCCTTTGTGGTACCATCATGTGCCCAAATAATAATTTGTAATGTTTTGTGCAAAATCATTTTCAGCGACAGTGTTCCTTTGCCGCCCAGGCGATAACCAAGAGAAGATGATAACTCTGATTTCTGAAAATGATTTGTACGGTACTTTTAAAACTCCCGTGGACCTTTTAAATGTAGAATAACAGCTGTTTTTATCAGCAGTCATTGATTCTTAATGTTTGTGGAGTCAAGAGGCTTCGTGTGGCGGCTGGTTATGGTAAAAGATGTTCGTGGTTTAAGAAACACCTGAAGTTCGGGTAGATAGCAGAAAGAAGAGAGCCTATGAATTCAATGAAGCTACTCAACTTCCTGAGTCTGGTATAATAACGCGCGAATAACTTTCAATCAGGCAGTCAGAACAGCCAAGACAGAGGCCGACTAGAGCTTGCAGCATGATCGTAGATCTGCAAACAAATTTTTTTGGTCGACTATTCGCCATCTAAGTGGACGGAAGTGAAATACCGTTTAAGGGGTTACATCCAAGGACGGCACTGTTCATTCTATCAAATGACAACGATGTCCTACTGAAGATGGCAATCCCATTGCTGACCAAATTACGGCGGAAAAAATCCCATACAGTAGACAAAGTCACTGGTGCGAACAAATCCCTGTTTTCGATTCTGTCACTGAGTTCAATTAAATGCTTGGTTCGTTGCATTTTTCTGATCCATGAATGCTTAAGCCTTCCTCTCTTTCGCTATTGTGGTGGAACGTTGATCAACATTGCCTTTTGGACAGGGCTCGTGGGATCTCTTCGTTAAACATGGCAACATCCTGAGCCGGTTGCGCTGCATTTTGCTGGAATATTTATTTTTTTCGTGGAAGCTTCTGTGCTTAGGATCTTCTACTTCTTATTCTTATCCCTCTTCCTTATTACTCCTGCTGTCTTGCGAAGCAACATCATCTTAGCTGCCGCCAATTTACTCTTAAATTTCTCATACGCTCTTTGATATTTTGAACCATATGTGAGCGACGGATGTACAACTGCGGTGTAGAGCCTTTCTTTTCTCTAAGGGATCACTGAAAGGGATCACTTTCTTTTCCAGTGTTTGATCACTGAAGATTCATCGGTGAAATTTGGGCGGGCATTAGCAAGCCTAACTTGGATATTTCTACGCTAGTGTTAATTTTGTGGTAAATTTTATTTCTCATCCTTTTCTAAATAAGGCTAAAATTAAACGTTTTTCTAAAATATTCAAGGTTTTCTTGAAATTATGCCTCCAAATGAGGGCATGGCCCGAAACTTTGCATAAGAACTAGGTGTTTTCTGCATAATCTATAAAGGAACATTTTTTCGATTTTGAACAAATATGTTCAATGAAATGCATTTGAGAAATTAATTTTTAAATCTATAACACGCCCACTAAGAGAGGTCTACCAATTTCATTTCGTGCAACTTGCAATCGCTATGAGATGCTCAGCTTCGTATGACACCTAGATACTGAGGGTTAACTTCCTTATTTTTTTGTGCAACTTAGGGTCGGTGTCTGTCCCATCAGATTTCCCGGGTACCAGGCGGGAAAACGTTATTTTAGTGATCTTCTTACTCAGGACAACAAATTTATGAGGTAAGAACGTTTTTGAAATCAATAAAAAAAATGCTCGTCAGCTCTCCGGATACAAGTAGATTTTTCACAAAAACTCAGCTCACTAGGAGTTTTTTTGGCAGATTGGGGCTAAAAATGTCTGAAATTACTGGACGTACAGTTCCTAATCATCTTTTCAACCCTTTCGACTGTCATGTTTAGTACTTCATCCCAATTAGAAGTAGGTAGTTTCTCCTGGAAAGAGTTACCTGAGGGACCGAACATTCAAAAGTCCTTCACAATACTACCGTCAATTTTGACGTGATCCAAAAGAACCCCATGTTATGACCCAATGTTAATTGCTCTTATCTCAACTGTGTTATCGCTCATGTAAGAAGGCCTTAATAGACTATTCAGCTCACTTTTATGCCTCTTACTGTTTCCCCCACGGTTAAAGAAAAAACTTATGTCATCGTGAACCTTTCGTCACCTTGCAGCAATTACAAATTTATTAGCCAAATAGTGCATGTTCGAAACAGTACATTTAAGCCAAACTTGGACTTGCTCTAGTTATTAGCCATCACATTTTGCTTCGACATGAGCGTGGTATTAATTCCCACTTAAAAATAATTTTCCGCCCACAGAGCTCCACACATGACCTGTGAGCTCCGCTACAGTTCCATTCACACAGTTCACAAAATTCGCATTCTCGAGTACTTTCCGCCGCCCATTCTGTGTTCTCGAGTAATCACCTCAATCAGATGCCATGTCCACATGCAAAAAAGCAGCTTTATCCCGAGACCGGTATAAAATCACTTCTTAATAGGGCTATCAAACTGTTTCTATATAGGTAGCTCTTATGCTATAGTCAGCTCCCTATCCTGGTGTATAGTCTATTAGAACTTTGACCATTCGTCAAGCATAGTCTCGCCGCGTTTCTCATTTCGGTTGTGTTCATTTTTTTTTTTAATTCAGAAAACAAAAAATACATTTCGTGATCACGCGATAATTCAAATTAAATTTAATACTCCTTTGGGGGAAATGATACTCTTCATTGGAGTGGGTATACCTACCAGCGAACCGAGTATACTGACCTCTTCATAAAGAAGTACTATACTATTGTCCCCCACCCTGAAATCAAGATGATCTTTTGTGCTTTTAACTTTATGGCTAACCTTTGGTGCTATAGTTATAAATTCAACTTTAAGACCGAACGACGGACCTCCTAGAGGGTAGATGGCACAAAATGACGTGCTAACAAGTCGTGAAACTGCTGCCGACTGCACAATTTATCAATTTTCAGCTACCACCAGTCCACCACTGCGGACTCAACTGCAACACAGCTCGTGATTGTTTGTGAGAATGCAAATCTGCTCCTGGCTCCTGTGGATCCTATTTGTAGAAACTTTGAGTATGGGTATTGTTGGCTTCAAATACTTAAGGCTATAAGACGTATGCGAGCTCAAGCTACGTGGCGTTGGGCATTTAATTTCTGTGACGTCATCTTAATAAAAATGTTTCTGAATTATGACACACATGTCACCGGCAGTCTTTACCTCATGTTAAAGTCTCATGAATATTGGCAATTGTCGCCGAAATTGCTAAACATCCGATTGGTAGGTACTTGGTCTGCTTTAATGATGACAGTCTTAACGATATGGCCATTCGGTGGGAGCAATATGTTTTGATCTTTAATTACTTAATTGCCGTCATTTACATTTTTTAATCCTGCAAACAAAGTAGACGTGTCGCACAATGTATCTATATGGACGGCTGGAGATAAATCATGAGTGAATAACCTTCTTTTATAGTCAAAGTCATGTCGAGGCATACGTATACATTGACTATGGGCCATCGGGGCTGTTGCAGCTGTCCCCGTTTTTATGGCCAAGAAAAATGATGTCAATTTGTCAAGTGTCGTGCGGAAGGGATCCATGGATTTATTCGTTAAATTATGTCAACCCAATATGTCAAGGACTGTGAAATAATTTCCTTGTGTGTTGGGTTGTTTGGCGGTGGAAGCCGTGACACATATTTCAAGCGAGGAGCTGGGAATTTAACGAAATTCGGGGGTGTATCGTGCTTTGGCAAAAATGTAGAAATTAATGGCAAATTTTGGTTTGGCAACGGGGATAAAGTATACCAACTTCCGGGTGTGGTAGTAGGTTAGGTAAGGTTAAACAGGGGTGTGGTGAAAAGGACCACACAAACACTAGGCATCAAAAAAACGGGCCCATCGCGATCCCTGGGGAACCAGTTGAACTTAACATTCAAAAGGCAAAAACAACCTTAACATTATCCCTCGTGACACAGCCAATTTCCCTGTAAAAGCCAAGGAGGCCTTTAAAGTTTGTGCCGTCTACTTCTTCTAAGCTTTCGAAGAAATATTCCCCTAAAAATTTCCTGCGCATACCCGAAATTGCCTCACATTCGCACAGAATGTGTGCTATATCCTCAACCGCCTGTATATCACTGCAGAAGCGACAAATATCCGTGTCAGAAAGTCTGAGCCTCTTTGTGTGTTTACGCAGGATCCCTTCGATCCTTTTTCGTCTAGTCGTGGCCAGAGAGCTCTAGATACTCAGTGTCCAGGCGAGACCACCTTTGGTTGGCCATCGTTTTAATTTTCTTCTCAATAGTGCCTCTTACTACGCAGAGGGGTGGTTTGATGTTAGAAACCTCACTATTTCCGAGGATCCCTCCTCTTCTTGCAAGCTCATCAACCTGTTCGTTTCCCTCTATACCGCAGTGTCCTGGCACCCAGCACAATCTCACCCGGTTCTGACTGCACAATGCTTTGAGCATTGTGCGACAGCCCCTGACTATATCAGATTTGATGTTGATCGATTCCATTGCCTTGAGCGTAGCCTGGCTATCGATGTAAATGGCGATATCTCTGCCGGATATCGATCTCATCTGCATAAGCTCGGCCGCCCTAAGTACAGCCAGAACCTCTGGGGTGTGGTAGTACGTATTTAAAAAAAAAGTTCCCTCCTTTATCGTTCTTTACCTACATCGAAAAATAATTGAATTTTAAATTGTTCTGATATCGAAACGATAAAAACTCTCAAATATTCATTTTGCACGCACATTTAGAGTCTCCAAAAAATGCTACAATCAAAATATTTTTACTTTCTATTTGTAATAAATTATGTGTGGGATTGTCATAGGTGTGCCCACCTACCACCCACGACGCACGTTGTGCACTTACTCACTTGTAGGAAGTACATTTGTGTCCCCGTTCAGTTAATCCATCCCTCCATCCATTACTATGCCTACAAGCGGGCTGCAAATAAATTTAAATTAAAGTGTCATTGATTTCCAATTTAATTGCCTCCATCGCACACTCAAATGATTAATATCGCATCTTGTGCCGCATTTCTTTCTTTGCGTCTACTTTAGGCGATAAATATAAATCTTCCAAAAATGGCTTAAGTAGGTCACCGTCGTCGTCGTCGTCGTCGTTGTGGCATTTCAACTCGAGATATTCTCGGAATGAAAAAAAGCCTCGCCAAAATGAACCCGCAAAGAACATATCCACTTCATGCATGTTGGATTGTTCTATTAAGAGCTGGTCGCCCTTGTCCCCTTTTACCACCAGCTCAATCTTAATTGATCTCAAATAAACGCCCTCACCTTCACTTACGCACTCACTTCAGTGTGAAAGCCCCCCGAGCACCAACCGAAAAAGAAGTATGGTCCTGACATCTTTTTGCGGAAAAAAAATTCTTAATCGCCCCGGAGAATCTTTTTCCGTGAAGATCTCCTCTGAAGAGTTTAAGTATCTTCACTGCACGCATACAGTAGCCAGAGTGGTAAACGGTACACAGAAATAAATTACCTCCGCACCACTCCCGCCCGCCCGGTGGTGGGCTGGAGTAATCCCGCTCTCCAAAACAGAGTGTCTGCCAGCCAGCCGACTGGAGTAGGGAAGACGAATCCCAATTAATCACATCCAGATGGTGGGCTATCTTGTTTGCCCATCTACGTCGCCAAAAAGCCGTAAAACGTCTTAATACGCCGGGTAAATAACAAATATTATGTGTGTACTTATGACGGACGTATGCTTGCTTACCTATACCTAACCCCATACATGTGTGTATTCAAGTGCTTACACGACTGCAGGGAATCTTCGGGGGAGGGAGAATACCGTCTGTCCGGTGGAGCCAGAGCGGTGGTGGTTGTGGTGGAGCACTTTGCACGCAACTAGCAGAGACGCCAATGTCCGCTGGAGGGTCCCGTTTGGGCAGCCATCCATCCGATGGAATCTGCCCAAAAACGTATAGAGTTTCGGTTTTTGTATCTTTTGTTTTTTGTTCCCTTTGTAACGGTGTATTACTTGATATGGCATATTTATACACTTTGGGGCCTCTTCCACCTGAACGGTACGAGTGTTGTGTGTGTATTAGCACTTTTAGTCTTGAGCGGTTGTTAAACAACCCCAACCCTGCATTTGGCCAATTTCACAAATAAGGCACTTTGGACGTATACAATTGACTTGATTGACACAAAGTATTTGCACAGAATGCATTTGTGAGACGAAATGAAAGTATTTTCAGGAGTGTGGGCCTTGGCAGGTCATTAGCTGCGTTTTAATGAGGGGCTTAAGATCAAAGAGTATGAGCTTAGGGAGTTCGCTAATAGGAGATCGGGATTTTTCACAGACTTTCTTTTGTGGTAGCTGCAATTAAGCTACCTACAAAAGGATTTTATACATTAATGCTCTCAGGTGCAAAAGTGCAATGGTATCCAGGGTGCATACCTCGAAAAGGTTGTGAACCTTGTCTTGCGGTCCCTATCATGCTGGAAGAATATATAAAATATATAGGTACCTGCTTCTTGTACAGTTATAAGGATTTGTTGTACATAGAAACGAAAGGGTTAAACACAATCAGGTTGTGGTTAAAGTTACCTGTTCCCCTTTTAGTTAATATAGATTATAACTAAAAACACTTCTTTAAATAATTTTTTTTTAATGATCTTTTAACATTTCGTGGCCTATATTTCTATGTGTCAAACTAATCTTACATTCCCCTCCCGCATAAAATCCCTCCGTATGTCAGGAATTATTCAAAAGGCAAAGGCGCCCGAGCTATTTTTTCAACTCGACTATTCAAGTTTCGTCTCAACCTGGTATGAAACTAAAAAGTAATAAGTAACAAGAAAAACGTTAAAGCTAAAAAGTTAAAAGTAAAAAGTAAAAAGTAAAAAGTAAAAAGTAAAAAGTAAAAAGTAAAAAGTAAAAAGTAAAAAGTAAAAAGTAAAAAGTAAAAAGTAAAAAGTAAAAAGTAAAAAGTAAAAAGTAAAAAGTAAAAAGTAAAAAGTAAAAAGTAAAAAGTAAAAAGTAAAAAGTAAAAAGTAAAAAGTAAAAAGTAAAAAGTAAAAAGTAAAAAGTAAAAAGTAAAAAGTAAAAAGTAAAAAGTAAAAAGTAAAAAGTAAAAAGTAAAAAGTAAAAAGTAAAAAGTAAAAAGTAAAAAGTAAAAAGTAAAAAGTAAAAAGTAAAAAGTAAAAAGTAAAAAGTAAAAAGTAAAAAGTAAAAAGTAAAAAGTAAAAAGTAAAAAGTAAAAAGTAAAAAGTAAAAAGTAAAAAGTAAAAAGTAAAAAGTAAAAAGTAAAAAGTAAAAAGTAAAAAGTAAAAAGTAAAAAGTAAAAAGTAAAAAGTAAAAAGTAAAAAGTAAAAAGTAAAAAGTAAAAAGTAAAAAGTAAAAAGTAAAAAGTAAAAAGTAAAAAGTAAAAAGTAAAAAGTAAAAAGTAAAAAGTAAAAAGTAAAAAGTAAAAAGTAAAAAGTAAAAAGTAAAAAGTAAAAAGTAAAAAGTAAAAAGTAAAAAGTAAAAAGTAAAAAGTAAAAAGTAAAAAGTAAAAAGTAAAAAGTAAAAAGTAAAAAGTAAAAAGTAAAAAGTAAAAAGTAAAAAGTAAAAAGTAAAAAGTAAAAAGTAAAAAGTAAAAAGTAAAAAGTAAAAAGTAAAAAGTAAAAAGTAAAAAGTAAAAAGTAAAAAATAAAAAGTAAAAAGTAAAAAGTAAAAAATAAAAAATAAAAGGTAAAAATTAACAAGTAAAAACTTAAATATATAATTTTCCTCTAGAATCAAAGGCTATAAGGTGCATAAGCCTTCGTAGCGCTATTTGCATAGGTCCAAATTATGTGACTAGGTGCATGTCGTTGGGTTGAGTAGGTATAAAATGCGTCGGGCCCAGTTTAAATTTTTATTTTAATCGATGTGTGCCGCAATGTTCCTGCCATATACAGGTACACCTAACACTATTTTAGATTTCGTTGACACAAATTTTTTGGGCGCATCGATCTTAAGGAGTTAGTTTTACATAAATTGAATTTTTAGCCGCAAACAAAGAAATTTCTTGATATCTAACTTAATATTGATTTTTGGCAAAAGAAACTGGGCATGCCACGCCCCTTTTAAAATATAAATTAAGAAACCTTATAGGGAATAAAATATTTCTTTAGGTCATTAATAATTCGTGAATGTTAACGGGAACGGCATGGAAAACAAAAAAATATAGGAATGGAAAGGAGAAAAGGAATGGAAAGAAAAATGGGAATAGGAAGGGTATGCCGCGGTCCGTTACAGACGAGCCGAAGGTTTTATTACCTACCCACTGTTGTATTTACTCACTGGTTGATTTATTGCTTGCTCTCAAGAGCATGCTTCTGTTCTTTTTGCCACTTTCCAACGTTTTTTTTATTTTTTTTCGAGATCTTTCTTTTATTCTTTTTGGCTTTTAGAATTTTTCCAAAAACAACTTTTAAAAAACGGGAATTTCATCGGGAGTACTAGCGGTGATTTGCTGTTCTTCTTGAATATCGAACAATTAGAGCTGTGTCAATCGTTCATTTTCCCGGATCGAATCAATCCAGGATTGATTTGAAAAAGGACCCGATCTTTTCAGTCAATCATTCATTCGTTCCTTTTTCAACCGGCATCGTTCTTATCGATTTCGTTCTTCTTTTATTCATCGATCCAAAGTCAATCACCGTCCGTTCCATCCGGATTGGCTTAGCACTTGCAGGAGCCAGCGTGTGCGCAGCAAATACACATTTTTCGAAATCTCGTAGCAGTTTCGATACGTTCATCGATGTAGGAATGGAACGTGTTAATATTGTGAATGATTGAAATGACCCTTTCTCTTTCGTTTCACTCATGTGACCAAAGATAATCGAGAGAGAAAAGTATTGGTTCGTACCTATTTCATTCGTTTCGTTCATTTGAAAGAAAAAAGAATTAATATTGTGGGAGCGATTGGTTTTACTTTGTCATTCGTTTCGTTCATTTGAACGGGTGATATTTGGAACGATTTGCCCAACCGGCATTGCAATCGCCAATACTTTTAGAGGAACGGGTCCAAAGGATCGAATCAATCACGATTGACACAGCTCTACGAACAATACTGTATCAGGATCTTCATTCTCCCTCGGTGATAGCTCCTAGAATCGAAGCAATAATTTACTTTTAAGCCCCGAAGCCTGGAAGTTTCTTTTACCCAATTCTGCTTTCAACTCAGCTGATGTCAATTGCTCAATTTTGCGCCCCATTCTGAATTTGAATCTTCGGACCGTGGCAAGCATCGAAAGCTCGTCTGGACTTAGCCTTTTTGCTTTGACCATAGACATTTTTGTAAGGAGCGGACTGTGCAAAATAATTCAAAAATGTATTTGTTTAAAGTCCGGAAAACGGTATATAAAAAAACCGACTACCTGTTGCAGGTACTTATCTGTACTTTTATTGATTTTGCTCATCTGAGCTCCTGTACGCGACAACCAGGACTAAACTCGTGACGGCTGGAGTCACTTATCGCAACAGTCAATTGCACTCATAGCTGAATCCTGAGTGCAATGTGGATTGTCTTGAGCTGATGGTTTGGTTGGGGGAAATAACTCTGAATCTTGAAACTTAAAAAAATAACGAAAGGTTAACATAAATCTATAAATACAATCTATCAAAATTAATTTTTTTAAACAAAAAATTATTTCAACGAATGGTATTGCATTTAGTCCCTGACATTTCATCCTACCTAATTCTTCACTATTTGTATTTTAGTCCTTCTTTGGATCATAATATATCCTTGTCCCTTCTTTAAAAATATTTTACTGGAATTCGCTTAAAAGTCTTAAAAACTCCAAAAATAAAACAACAGTGTTTATCCTTGACGCAATCCGCTTCCGCCTAGACATTACTTAGTGTCAAATACCACATTAACTCATTACTCGGTCTACGAGAAATTGACCTAAATTCCAAAATGATTTCGACACAAAAAATCGTGAATTGAATTGGTACTGCCCGAGTTGCAGCCAAATTCTTTATATGCCGCCACCACCATACTGAACGGCGGCGGCGGCAATTAATTCATTTGCTGTTAACATAATTATACAAAAAAATAAAATAAAAATTGTAGCACTTACTCCGAGGTCCAAGCATAATGAATAGAATTTACATTCTCGAGATTTTGATTTATCCTCAAACCGAATAAGAATTTCCTCCAGAAATAACCTTTCCTTGGAAAGTGTGAAACGGCGGGACATGGTATAGCGAAAAATTTCGAAACATCGTATCATCTCTTGGTCACTATAGCGCAATGGGTGTTGAAGTGCCTGAATATAATTTTGCTACACCCCTTCATCTTATGGCCACTGCCATTCTGACGCTTCCAGCTGTCAGAATGTGTTAAAATCTTTTTTTTCATCTTTATTACAAGGTAGTCGAAGACTCCGTCTGGCCAGAAACTTCTGCCGTATCGGAAGCGCTCAGAATATGGTGAATGCACCTCTGATCGACCATTTGTCTCCCCGAGGGAGTACACAAATTCACAACAAATTCTTACCACAAAGAACTTTAAGTTGGAAAACGTAAGACCTACTGCAGGTTCACCTTCTTCTTGGCAGGAGACAGTGCTTCATGGATTTATTTATAAGCCACATGACACATTGCTTTTCTCCATGTGATAAACGCGCTGTGGAAAAGAGAATGTTCATATAATAAACATGACTGAGTGTGCATCTTGTGGGTGAAACAGTTGAGAATATTTTCATAGGTTCACCTCATAGCAAATAAAGTATATCTGCACATCTTTCACCCAGAGCAGTGTCATACGGAATTAATTTAACTTAATAAAACTCTCCTATATATTATAAACAGAAGAGCCTTCCTGCGGGGCTCTGGAAGAGCGGTTTCTGAAAAAAAGAAGTCCGTCAGAATAACTAGGATTTTCTCTTAAAGAATATTCAGCCCGGTTTGCCGATGCTATAATTTCCTTGGCAAGAATAATCTTCATGAAACGAAGGTGGGCCGGATTTTCCATGAGGAGGCATGCCAAGAGAGGGTCCGTCGTCCTAAGACAAGTTCTGCGTATAGGTTCCGAAGAAACACAATCCTTTGAAAAAGGCGATGATCTCACAGTTTGTACTTAAAAAATATTAGCCAAAGCCTTCCTAACCTTTAAACTATCCAACGCTTCTCTGACTGTAGTAAATGGGTCAGAGTTTGCGTAGCACAGGAAGGCGAAGTTCTTCAAGGCACAAACCGGGACTAATGAAATAACGTGTTTGATGTCTTTGTCATCTTCAAGGCACTCTCGTCAGAGTACAGAGCTATAACCTAAGAATTTTGTCAGCGAGGATATTGAAGGGAAACAATTAACCGACGAAGTTCTCCTTATAGGGGTTCCTTTGTCCATAATGCCTTCTAGCAGATTAGAGGAAAGGTAATGACTCTATAAAAAAAACTCTCTTAGGGTTTCCAGGTTTCTTAAATAGAAAAACAATAAAAATATTTGTAGATCCTTGAGCTAAAATTCTTACAAAATAAAATATGGCTTATTTCGATGTCGCTGACTGTGCAAATACTGTGCTTTATGCAATGACCCTATGGTTTCGTTGACCGAACACAAAATGTCTATTTCTGTTCGCTTTGCAATTTCTTCTTTTTTTTATTCCTTTTAATACTCTTGTAATTGAAGACTTCCATTGAGGCCGAAAGTGAGTGCACTGACCAAATGGTCAGGCGTCAGACCAGATGAGCAGCCACAGCATCAGCAGCCGCAGCAGCAGTGCCTCAGAAGCTCAACCGAAGTAAGCGCGCACATAAAAATAAACGTGAGCTGTTAAATCACGAACTAAGTGGATTTATGATGTTCTTCACATAAATATAGCAACAGCATCGGGACGAATGGCCCATGGTATCACCGCAAATGTATGGTTTTTCGTAGAGGACGCACTGGAGGAACTCCGACCAGCACCAGCACTATAGAGTACCCGAAGAGACCACGCAATTCGAGAGTTGGGGCAATTAATTGGTAAAATCCTCTTAACGCTGTGCCATGGTGATAATTGAGTGCTTCAATGGAACTCTCTCATCGGAGTGCCTGCCTGCCCGAGTCGAGTCGTCTTCTCTGTCGTCGTTTTCGTATTCGTCGATTGCATATTATCTGCTGTGCACTCAACCCAGATGCGGGAGGTGATTCCCGGGTCCAGCGTCATCATCATCATCATCTGCATCACGAAACAGCACCTAGATGCAGTGCTCCAGCACCGGTCCAGGCAGCAGATGTGTTGCTTCGATTAATGCGGTCATTCCAATGGTCAATTAATCTTCCGCCAAGTTGGCTCTTATATCCTCGACCGAGGGCCCTCGACCGGCGACGGCGCTGGTCTATTTGGACCTTTTAACTAAATATGATAAGCGGCGTGTTGTTGGCATTGCCTGGCGTCATGTTGCTGAGAGCGGTGAGTTAAGTTTTCATTTGTAACTTTTACAGTTTGTAAGTGGAGATGCTTATCGCGAGGCGGCCGTGGTGCGTTGCAAATGGTACTAATAAATTCAATTTGAGTTAAGCACTTTTCTTCGATCATTCTTACTATGTGGCCTCGTAGCGATGCACACACACACTCAAACTATCCTCTGTTAGCCTTTTCGGCAGCTTTGCTTGTGATCAGCATTACGTCGCGGAGATGGTATATGTTTGTAATGAAACAGGGATATGAATAGGTTTTGACTTAAGAGCGCAGATAAGATAGTCTTTAAGGTGCGTTTCTCCATCGGAAAAGTTTCTGCCTTTAACGGATGTTAAATGGTGTTTATTCAACATTCATGGGCAGTTATCTGTCGTTCCAGGGATTAGCAATCAGACATTGGTGTTTTTCCAAAGATTGTGTGGGAGTGATGGAGAAATAAGGTCACTAGCAATCTGACACAGCACTTTTGCTGACAAACTGTGACCTTGGAAAAGTTTTGATAAATCTGCATGCTAGGGAGAATGATCTCGCCGCTTCTTTCTGAAACAGAAATAATTGACGAAAGCTTTTCCTTGCTTCAAGGAACTATACGTTTCCAAAAATAGTTGCCTGACATGACAGTTTAATCTAGAAACCTTTCCCGAAGGTTCACATTTTGCAGCCGTTTAACCCTTGGTCAAATTAGGATTTGTTAAGCTCGGAGAAACATAAATCTGGGTTGACTTAAGGAGTACGTTTTCAGCAGCTCCGCTGATCGAAATCATCAACTCTGAACTATTAACGTTCCTTTCGATTGGAACAAAGAGAAGAAAGGTTGGAGTTGTTCTTCGGATTCTATTAAAATGTCAGTAACTGCAGTTTAACTTATATGCAAATAATACATATAAGTTAATGCTGTTTCACAACCAGCGCGAGAGAGCGAGCGAGAGTCTCGGGCGAGTTGTGAAATGTTAAATTTATTAGTTCATAAGACATAGGTATCCGATTGTTTTACTTGGATAATGCACAGCGTTTCAAATTTTTGATTTTTCTTAGTAGGTAGTTTGAATGAAATGTCCTTTTTACAAGGAAATACTCTAAAAGTGAAGTGAAGAAAGAGACCAGACCGGTTTTTGCGAGTTTTTATACCCCATCCCATAGGATTGGAGGTATATTAAGTTTGTCACATAGCTTGTAACACGGTGAAATAATAATGGTAGACCCCCAAGGCCTTAAGGGCAAACGATCGAAATCGAATTCTGAATCGAATAAGTCATGTCCGTCTGTCCGTCTGCCTGTATGTCACACGTTTTAGGCCTTAAATTTTTAAGCTGAGAAGTAGAAATTCGGTGCGCTAGTTCACTGTTATCTAAGCCAGTACAAATTAAATTTTTTTGAAGTCCGCCCACAGACACGCCCACAAGCGGTGCAATTGTGCAACTACCTCCACAGCTTTCAAAGCTGCAAGACGTCTTAAAAGCGTGAAATTTGGTATTTATTATCTCCTGTTTATTGTAAGACAGAAAAAATAAAAATTTAATCGCTTTACCTCCCCCAGTGGGCGTGGCATCGATTTAAAGGGTAATTTTTCAAATGCATTTTATTTTTATTCTAAATCGAAAATATTTCACTTCATATATTATGTAGAAAATACTTATTTTCACATTTTGTTCATACAAACTTTGGGCCACGCCCACGTGTGGAGGCAGAATTGAAGAAGAGCCCTAAAATTTTCCAGAAAAACGTAATTTTGACTGGCCGTATTTATTAAAGAATAAAAAAAAATTAAGAGGTAAGGTAAACGAGACTTCATTACATATTTCGTTCAAACAAAATTTTTAGTCACGCCCCCTTTTAATTGTTTATTTTTCAAAAATATTGAATTTGAACCAAAAAAATTGAATTTTAAGGCATACATTTAAGCGTAACTTGGAAATATCTGTTTTAATATTGATAGTTTGTAATTGAAGCGGTTGGACCACGCCCATTTTCAAAGTTTGCACTACTCACAAAATGTCAAATAATAACAATAACATCAGCTTTTTACAATGTGGAATAGGATGGGGTACTCAACGGTCCGTTTTACGGACTGTATCTGCGTACACACTATAGCACTTACTCATTGCCTACAATAAAAGGCGTTTTTGTTGCATTTTAACGAGCGGGTGACCCAAGTAGCTATTATCTGACAGGCTTATGACAAAAAAGTCAAACTTCAAAGTTGACTAGCATAAGTATTCATCATATTATCTTAAATTGTTGTTTATTATTGGCACCTTTAATATCTCAGTTTTTACAGCGTGAAGCGGATGCATTGCTGATCTTTAAACCTTGATATTAATACATCCTGAATTTTTTTTTATAACTTTACTGTTCTGTGATACGCAATAATGAATCACGATGGTGTGGTAATAAACATAAATATAAACCAATGAGTGTGTTCAAAAGTGCACAGGTAATAGCTTCGGTTCGTCTCAAATGGACTGCGGTATACCCTATTCCTATCTCTTTTTCATTGCCATTCTTATCCCATTACATTTTTTTTGTACCTATATTCATACCCATTTCCGATCCATGAATCGATCATAATTCATGAATCATTTATAAAATTAAAAAAAAAAAAAAATTATCCCTTACAATGTTTTAAAATGTATATTGTAAATGGGGCGTGGCAATACTAGCCCCTTCAGCTAAAAATAAATATATAGTCCAGGAAAATTAGTCAAAAATATATCATTTTTCTAAAGAAATGTTAAACAAAGCGGACTTTGGTTTTTCAAAAAATTACTTGAAAAAAAAATCACTTTTTCTTTGAATCAATTTATTGCAACTTTGGAACATTTTAGAAACATTTTTCATTAAAAAGCTAACCGACCGTATAATTGCTTATATTATGGAGCGCCATACAAAATTTAATTTAATATTAAAAAGTGAAGAATTACAATAATTTACAACTCTACAAGCATTATAGTAATGGCTAGTCCTGTGATCATTTCAAACGCGAACATCGTCAGGAACCTTTATATAATAATGATGGTGACATTAAGTGGCAACTCTTACTTCCCGTAAGAGAACAAGTTTTGAAAAACAAATTAAAGAAACAAACCGTGTCAAAACACACAATACTGCGAGCTACCGACTGCAAACTCAAGAAACAAGGAGACACTGACGAAAGCATTTTATGAAAAATTCTAATACTGTTGCGGTTTTTCGGTTTTTGATCCTTTTCTCTCTCTTCGAAACTCAAACGTTTTTCTTTCCCTAATATCCACACTAAAAAACGTTTTTCTCAGATTTTTAGATATTAAGATTGTTCAGATCATGGTAACGACAACTCTCGAAAAATTCTTACGTTGCGCTTTGATATACTGAACAAGTATTGACTCTTTAAGCTATTTATTTTTAAACTGTTTGACTAACTTAAGCTGGAAAAGCTTTCAATGTGTGTCTAGAATTAAATTTTTCAAATTTTTTGTGATATTTATTTAGTTATCTCATTAACTAATTTTGGCACCGAGAATTTGTTACACTCGTTTTGTAGATAGGATATCAATCTTGCTAGTTGTAATTGAAAAACTAATTGAAAATCATATTTTAACAGTTTATTGGCCATAAAATATTTTGCTCTTCAAAGATTTGGTTACTCCAATTTTTTTTTTCGTCAAACAACCCAAAATACACTCTTTAAGCCAAAGCCCACCATGTTTAACAGATTTTTATATAAATTAACGAATTTTTCTTGACAAATAAGTTAGTAAAAATATAAAATAATTTTGCGGCTTAAATGTACGCTAACAAAAAATTTTTGGTTCAAAATTTACAGTTTTGTTAACTCATATAACAAAACTGTAACTAATATGGATGTGGGCATAAACTTTGTATAAGCAAAATCTGGAATAGATTTAAAATGTCTAAGTCAATCATAAGAAGATGCTGAATGTCAAATTTTAGCCTTATACACAGGAGATAGATGCACATTTGACCGAACATGGGCGTGTTTTTGGCCAGATTTGAAAAATGTTGACGCACGTGTTTTGCTTCGGATATCAAAGAGCTTATGTACAAATTTCCGAGCTTAAAAAATTGGAGCCCTACGGACGGACATGGCTAAAATTTTTCGGCTTATAATTTGGTCTCGATCATAAGCACTTAAGGCCTTGGGCCAATACCGATATTATAAGCAAAACAAGTGGGTAAGTGCAAGAGTTCGTCTTTAACGAATTTGTAAATACCCGACTCTATTTACCGTGTAACATCAAATCAAAAAGTTTTCTGGTAATACAATTATTTGTATTGGCCACGCCCCCAAAAATGGATTTAGGCTGAAAATTAAAATAAATTTATTTTATCTCTTTAAATTCGTAAAAGTATGCGTTAAAAGCTAAAATTTTTGCTTAAAAACAGTTTTTTTTTCCTAAAAACGCCCCTAAAAGTCAGCGAAGCTCAATACTTGGTGTGTTGCAAAATTAGCGATTGTTAATATTTTCAATATTTTCAATATTTGACCTAAAATTTTTTTTCGATTTAGAATGAGTTTTTCGAGAATTCAGGTTTTTAGAGATTTTGCATATTAAAAGTGGGTCGGTGATGTGGGCGGTCAATTTCTTATGTTATAAAAGTGTTCTGCCTTGTCTAACTTGACCAAAAGTCAGACAAGGAAATAAAACTTCAATTTGAGGTAGTCTCACATTGAAGTCAATTGTGGGCGTGGCTGTATGCCGATTTTATCAATTTTTATACTTTTTCTGTACCACCTGTTGGTCTCGATCATATCTCTAAAATGTCTTAGAGGTCTACTGTGATTATGTCCCTGTGTTACAAACTATGGATTAAATTCAATATACCCTGGGTCGGGTATAAAAAGCTCCTCGTATGTCTAATTTGACACTATTAGACGCAAACATGCCGAATTTCAAAGGAAGGGATTTTGAAATATCCACAGGATTTGACTGGTGTGGACTGTGCGTTTTTTTGTTACCGAGAATGGCATTGCCATTACCATTCAAAGCCGAGTACTAACAGGCCCAGTTGATTGATATTTGAACGACATTTGTTACCAACAGGATGGCCGGTGTGCCCCTTCATTAATCAAATGCCAGATTGAAGATTTTGCTAGTGCAGTCTCAGGTTTAGATGGACCTGATCCTGAACTACCAACCAAGATCAAGCGACTTGACTTTAATACACTTTTTGTTAACGAAGTTCTTTTTTTCTAAATTCGCTCATAGTCGACAAAGCTTCTTTTATCTCTCAAGTCATCTGTCATCAAAACTTTGAACTACTTCACATTCCACACGTTCGTTGTTGTTGTTTTAATAAATAATTTAATTTATCTAATAATTATCGTCTTTCGTCTTTATTTAAAAATTATTTAAAGGCTGCTTAAGCTCCCCTCAGCTAAAAAAGTTTTGGTACATACCAAGAGTCTTTATGGGGGGCTTAAAACTAGACTACATAAGAACTTAGAAAGGCTGATCATAAAACGCCAAATTTGGCTTATCCCGTATGCTCCGCAGTGCAACATTATGAGCAAAACTAGAGAACCTCCTAGGGTTCTGTGCCATCAAATGTGTGGTTTTCAGGACTCTTATACTCTCCAACATGGCCTACTTTGGCGGTGGAGCAATTCATCTGGCTTTAAATTAACCAAAATTGTGTGATGATATCATCACAAAAAAAGCCTTGCTTTCGCCAAGCATTTGAGGGTATCCAGCTGAAACAAAGTATCTTTCCTCCTGCTGCTTAGGAAAAAATTTAACGGCAAGACTCTTCTTCTCCTGTTTTTCTTCTTTTGTACTAATCACGTCGTATGAAAACTGAGTAAGTAAGCGACTTTACGATTGAGGCGTCTTCTGTGTAACTTTAAGTTTGAGATAGGAAATTTTAAAACAATGTGACGGTGAACTGCATAAGGACATAGAACAAATAAAAATATCATTTAACCATGCCAGCACTTCAACCATACGAAATTCGGTCGGGGTACTTTTCTCCTTAAAACCTAAAAAGAGAAATATCAGAAAATTTATTGGGGCTCCCAAAAGGTATGACAAAAAAATTACGTCTCACCTTCGATGATCGATGATAGCAGATATAAGACTGATCGATAATGTAACATCTGCCCATAGCTCCAAAAGCTTCTTGCCCTTCTCGTAAAACCCTCCACAAATCTTCGCCAGCTCAGGTTTCATACCTTCGAAGTGAATTTATTTATCACACCGGTGAAAGCAGACACTCACTTAATACACCCTGCACAAGGTCTGCGCATCCATAAATGGCTTAGAGACTTTCTTCGAAGAGTAGGTAGGTAGGTAAATCAACACCAAACATTTTATAGGGCTTAAGGCTACAAATTTTCAACACAAAATACAGGTCATCCTCCAAAGACTCAGTCTCATCTTTCATTATTTTCCTCACCTTGGCACCCACCTTTATCGCTCCGTCTGACACTTCTTATCAAATAACATGCAAATACCCTCCGCTGTTTAATGCTTGCGCGCTTGTCTCAAACTTCAGCTTTTAACAGCTGAACAACGTGGTGAACTCATTTAATCTCCAAGATGTTGGTTATCGGCTTTTCCTCCGCACCACAGCAACAACAAAAAACCATCATTAATCGAACTTAACTACAACAACATTCATTTACAACGCCAGCTTAAGCCCAAAAATTAAGTTTGACACAAAAAGCCTGGAAATTAAAAAAAAGGAAAAGAAAAATTTAATGACTTGACAATGATGACGCCAAGTTGTCGCCTGGACCATCCAGCATCAACAACTTAATCTCTGTCGGGCAACCAGAGTAGCCGAGTTTTCGATTACCCATCGGAGAGCACCAGCAACACACCTATTCATCCGCTTATCACGTTTCGCATAATCCTCAACGAGGTCTTGTCATGAAGACCGTGCGATGATGCTGCCATGATGATGATGATGACGGGGAGATGCAAACGCGAGATGACGACGTTGATGGAAATGACGACGCCTTAGGAGCTTCTTTTCGACTCTTTTATGTCCTCGTACGTGCCGTAAAAAGGTAAATAAAACGTAAGAGCTCTACAGTGCAGCGCCTGCCCCCGCACACAGTAAATGGCTTACAAAAAGGGCAAGCAACTCTATACAGGCCAGCAAACGACCAGAAATGTCGCAACAAATGTGATTTCTGTTCAACACGAAGCCATTACGAGGGTTTGAGCCAGGCCAGACCCGACCAGACAGTAGATGCTAGTGCAACACAGCACACCCTACCCTTTTTCGGGGGACACCCTGATTCCTGACTCTGGAGTAGCTTTAATTTATGCACCAATCGCACATGGCGCTGAGATTTTCGCCAAATGATAAGATTGTGCCAGGCCATGGCGGGAGCACACTTTTGTGTGGCACGAAGAGCACCACAAACGACAAAAAAAAAAAAACCAGCACCGAATACAGTCTTCTACGGTTCCATTTCGTGCAGAGTGCAATTGTAACCTTTTATGTCGGGGGCTGGCTCCGTTTGACTCTGGCCCTGTTGCTTACCTTAGGCTCACTGCTGCACTCACCGTGGGCATGTTAGGGTAAATTACAGTGGTTGGTATAATTCTACTAACATTTGACGCCATCTAAAATATCAGGTGAATGCAAATTGCATCTTAAGTCGGTTGCTCCCCCCTCTGCTCCTGCATCGTCTGCTGCGACTCGACCGACGGGCATGAGGCTGGGAAATGTCATGCGATGTTTGTACAGGGAACGCTATTTAAACACGTGTAGGTGTCAGAGTGCGCGGTTTTCGTTTTAGCGGAATACACGCGACAAATCTTTCGCGGTGTGTGCTTACGCCTGGTGTCATGTGAAGGAACGGTCTTCGACCAATTCGCACCCCGTCCAAATCCAAAAGGTTTTGAAGGAGTTATCAGTGCTCGTTGGGTTTATAAATTTATGCGTAAAGGTGCGGATTATTCCCGGCAAGCATAATAAATCTTTCCTTACAGTCATGGGTTGACGGTTCATAAAAATAGTCAAATCTTTACTCTGTAGACAATACTTAAGTGAAGCAAAAAAAGTGAAGGAATTTAATGCACTTCCCGGCTTTAAATGAGGCAACATATAGAATAAGTATAGAGGTATTAATTATACATTTTATAAATTACGGTGATAGATTTTTAGATTTTACAGAAAACTCAATTCCATTTTTCTAATTGCGCAACGAAAAAAAATAGTTTACCTACTCAAAAAATACGTAGGTACTTCTCGCGTTGAAATTACAATAATTTGAGTTTCTCATTTCTTTCACAATTATTGTGATAAAGTATTGTGAATTATTGTTATTCTTTATGGTGGCATCACAATCGGACGTTGTTTCCACCTGAGTATACGTTCATCAGCTTTCTTACGCTTTTCCAATACTTTACGCTTTTTTACGTCAACGCACGCAAGTAGCGAATTTGCTTTTGGGGTGGGTGCCAACATGCAGTCTCGATGTTTCTCATAGGGCGTTTTCATCGCATATAAAACAAAGGTTAACGTAGGAAGATTAAAAGTGAATCCCAAAGTGTTTCCACCGGAAAAGAGAAGATCAACTTTGATTAAGAGTGGTGTGAAATCCTGTGGTGTAAAATGGCAATATCTAGTCGTCACGACCTCTGCACATTTTCTTGTAGGCTTGAATTTTTTCTGGCTCCCGGGCAACTCAGAATCAAAAATAATCAAGCTCATATTTAACTGCCACCGATTTTTCAAATCTACGAAACAAAATTAACCCTAAAATAGAAAAAGGAAACGCGAAATATGTAAATGGGATTTGGGCTTGATCAACATAACTCAGCAGCATCAACATAAACATCCATCGTTCTCTTGCAGTGTGAACTCCTCGGTGCATTTAACTTTTTTGACAGGTCCAACCAAATCCACATCGACGGAAAAGTCAACCGTTCTGCACATTCCTTTACACAACAAATACAGGTGAGTTGATGATACCCAGCTGTCAAAAAAGGGTTTGTTTAATTTATTTCATCAGAAAACGAACAGAACACGTGTAATTCTGTACGGTTTAATTTAAGGCCATGTCACAAAGCTGCGTTGCCGTTCGTTTTTTTCCCGTTACGTGGCCTTTGTTTTACTACTACGTTGAAAATCTACATTCGAAAAGACGATTCAAAACCATAGAAAAAGCCGATAATTCGACAAAAACACAAACAAACTCCAGCTTTACAGAAATGACAAAACGCACGTAAGAATTCATTGTGTTGAACTTTTTTGTTTTCTCAAAACTATCTTACGTAAAAGAACGTAACGACGAATGATAGAAGCAACATTGTGGTAGCGCCTATTGGACTTAATGTGTTTGAATGTAAGTTGTCAAATCAACGTTAACGCAACGCAGTGTTGCTACAAAACCTTTAAAAATTCATGCGTGGAAGAGACTTATTATGCGGTTAATAATTTTTAGTCTCGCCGTGAAGTGATTAAAATTCGAATGGTTAATCTCGTAAACTAGAGGTGATTTAGCGAAAATTTTGTGTTAATCGTGGATTAGTGACCGGTGAAATCACTTTATGTGGGAACCACAAAGCAACCTGGCCTCGGCTTGACGTTTACAAGTTCAGCCATACGATTTAAGTGTTTCCTAACACAATGAAGCTCGGTTTCAAAATGTTGTTTGCAAAGAGAAAGAGTGCGCAAAGAGAAAACGTAGTGCTACGTAATGAGGCTCTGAAGCCCAGCACGAGTTTAGATGTGCTGAACTTTTGCTTCGTGTGAAGCAAAGAGGGGTTGATTTCGATCGCATACACGAAGTCAACCAGTCTGCCTTTGGCTTTATCACAAGGAACTGAAAACAGAAAAAAAAATCGGGTATGCTAGAAACTTAAATATGAATTCTATTTTTTTCCTATTTGCTAAAAGAAACGTAATGTTAGATTAAGAAATAAGAATAAGAAAAAAATCTCTAGCGTTAAAGCAATGTTTATCCCTTTACGAACGTCAAAGCGTAAAACATTTGGCACCTGTGTTCTCGAAACGCTAGTGCCAGAGGTGCTACACCACGCACAAGTATTTTTTAAATGAAAAAGCTTCAATTTTTATATTTTTCTTTATAAAAGAAAAAATCGTCGACTGGCTGACACCATAAATGTTATATGACAAAGCTTCGTTGCGCCAACGTTGATTTGACAACTAGAATTGAAGCATATTAATAATGCTATAGGACCTACCACAACGTTGCTTCGCCCATCCGTCATAACGTCTTTTTACGTAAAAAATTTTTGGAAAACCAACAAAATTCAACACGATTAATTTTTGTACGTGTATTTTGACGTTTCTGTGAAACTGCAATTGCTGGCTACTCTGTTGGTTTGCGTTCTTGTGAATTTGTTGTCATTTTCTATGGTTTTCAATCGGCTTTTGAAATGAATTGTTTTAACGCGGCTGTAGAACCAAGCGAGCGTTATAATAAAGCCAACAACAGCGCTTTAATGGAGCAGCTTCAAAGATAAACTGAAAGAACAGGTAACAAAGGCATAAAGGCAGCTTCACAACCAGGCTTTCACAATTATGTTTTTCCCAGGAAAAAATTTTTTTTTTTTCGTGTTCTGAGTGCTTATTTTGGTTTTATGTGTACTAAAAATTATTATCCACAACGCGCATATATTAAAAATTTTGCTTTGTATTCTTTTCCAGCTGTTGAGCTGTCAAACAAAGCAAGGTGTTCAGTACATTTGAACTGGGGCTTCGCTTTGGAGTCGCTAAACGGGATGTCGAAGACGAAGATAAATTGTGTTAGCAAACATTGCAATCCTATAGCCAAACTCGCTAACGTAACACTCCTACTCGATTCGCTTAACAAACACTCGTTATACCGGACACTAATCCGCGATTAACATAAATCATCAGATAATTCCTCTTAAATCCCAAGAATTTTCTTACAAATTTAGATCCTCTCGCCAAGCCCTTGTTAATTCTCATGCACCCTTTTCACACACTTCCTTCTCAGTTTTAACCCTATACTCATACACCTTTATAGAACTATGATCTTTGAAGAAAAGAAACCGAAACTGTCAGATGAAATGGCAGGTCTGTCACAAATACATTTTCTATTTGGATTGTATTCTCGCTCCTGGGAAATGTCATGGCCACTCTCGTTTGAGAGACAAAATGACAAAAAAAAAGTCTTAATGTCAAATTAATCCCATTTTTGTCGGGTGGAGACACTGTTGATTCATTCTATATCGTCTCCGGTAAAGATATAAAAGGTTTAATGCCAGTGGAAACTATGTTGGTTGTACAACGACTTACTTACGACCACGTACCTACATAATTGCTCGCACATGACCAAATCGTGATTGATTCGTCCAAATCGGGTGTTCCTTTTGCATCCATTTTAAAAGACGTCTTGACGGCCGGCAGCGGCTGGTTCCGTCGAATGAACCACCTGACGACGCACATAGTTGTTATTACTCTTCGAGTACCTATGTCCATTCCATGTGCAAATAAGAAGACCTGACCCCACCGCAGTTATGTGAAGACTAGTTGAGGTTTTTCAAAATTTTTGGACTTTTTTCAAATTGAATTGCTACGAGTTTACCAAGTGTCTGAGGCTGACACATAATTTTGAGAAGATCGCCTTAAAGTTCTTGTTTTTTCTTAGGACGACCCTCTGTTTACACAATAAACTACTTCGTGCTTAGATTATGCAACATTGATACGCATTTGCATCATAATAACATGGATGGAGGCTTTATGAATCCAGATAATAGAACGAAGCAATTAAGCCCGGCAGCGGTTCTTAAGTCAAGTGCGCTTATTCATTCCAATGAAAGTTTTCAGTCTTTTTTTTTTGCCCTCATGCTTATTCTAAAGTTGAGCGATAACTCGATTTGAAAATCTTTTTTTTCAACGTCAGTATTGACTGAGTCATTCAAAGTGAGAAGTGCGTGCTATCAAATGTGTAGATCGGAAAACCTTGAAAATGAATTCTACACGAGTTCGTTTGTAAATACGTCCGGATGGGCAGCGTAACACGACACTTAATTGTGTGGCTAATTTTAAGCGCTCCCTATTTGGTATTGTTCTGTGCCGATTGGTTTGACACAACACCTTTTCATGAGTTATGAAGATAAGTTTTATTTTTTCGCAAAAAAAAAAAGAAGACACAAACCAACACAGCATAATTGCGCGGACGACGTGACTAATTCGTGATTGATTCGTCATAAACACCTGCAACAGGCTGCAAGCAAATCGGACAGATGAACTTGCTCATGTAAGTATCGTACGTACTCCAGACTCAGCTTTTACCGTAACATGATACCTGAAGTCGTTCTTTTTTTAAACTCAAGGTTTTTTCAAGAGATAAGCAGAGAAAGGCTTTGACGAACACCCGCATTTTAAAGAGGACTGAGTATTTTTTCCTTTTTTTTCTGATAAGACGAATGAAATATAATTCCCATTTGCTGCCCAGTTAAAAAAGCTATTATGACACCGGGTGCCAAATGAATCTCAAAAAGTGAGTCATCGTTGCTTTTCGATGTCACAATTTTCGGGGAGAACACTTTGTATGCACATAGGTTTCACAGCTGACTTAAATTTTTTTGTGCTACAAATAAATTTATTAGGTGCGATAAAGGTATAAAGTGCAATTCAGAATTAATAACGGATGATTCATACAGGCTCGATTTTTTTTTAAATTTTAAATAAAATATATGAAATGAATTCAGATTGTGAAAACTTTATTAAGGGTTGAAAAAAAAACGCTCTCTGGACATTAACGTTTCATTGTTGTTTTAAATATGGAATTTTGGGTAATTTTCCAGCGTTGCCACCGTTTTTATATTATAATTGCGTGTAATCGCGTGTAATGCTCCTTTCTAAATCTTAGTCTAGGTAAAAGCGTTTCGGCTTCATATTCAAAAAAAATGTTTAAGGGGTATCACATTTTTAACGTGGCTATACCGGAAAACTTTATTTTGGACACGAGCAAAACAGTCCCGTTATGACGATGATGCTTTGATTTCAGGGAAGCGTTGATATTCACCAGCTTAAGCCCTGAACTTAAGCAGCAGTTAAGGTAGCAGTGTTTAAAAGCTTTCTCGTGATAAGAGCCTTATGAATTTCTGGTTTTATGTGAACTGACACCGAAAATATGTCATTGAGTCCTCTCTTATCAGAGTTTTTCTTTTCTGTGGCATGCAAAATTGCTCTCAAAAAGGTTGTCAGTCCCTTCCGAATGTGGGGTTATATATAAAGTGTTCATCCAGATGACATAATTCAACTATTGAGAAAGCTTTAACTTGAGTGCTTCTGAATCGAGCAAGCATGGCAAAATTTCAGAGCAGTATGCAGGGGTAACAAGTCCAATTCCATCTTCGGCGGTAGAAAGGTGAAGAAGAAGATGCTGAGAAAGACGACCTCAACAAAAAAACTTAGAAGAAACTCTGCTTGTATAGGGAACAACTGGAAAAGTGAAAGCAGTATTTCACATCGGTTAGTTGAATATTTTTTGAAGTTTTTAGCGGAACTACTCAGAACTTTGTTCCGACCATTCCCATCTTAACCGAAAGATACAATTTGACTCGCGAATCCAAGGCGGTCCTTATAGCCGGCGTTAGAGTCTCCCAGGTCGGGAATAGGTGACGCTTCCGGAACTTGTACATAGTACGAGATGTCGCTGAGATGCTCCCCGAGTTCGATCCAACAGTCCGGGAATTTCGTCGAAGGTATGATAAATTAGGGCGACGGTTAATCAGAGAATTGTGTGCACTTGAAAAAACGGGTGTTGGTGGCTGCAACGAGAAAACTTTTGAAGGCTGCCAAATTGTGGAGTATAGGAGCACAATGCTTGAAACTTTGGAAGAGTTCTTCATTAAGTTATATCAGAGAGAGCACAGACAAGATAAAAAAATAGAGGATTGCATCTTTGGGATGAAAGTGATTTCGTCCAGGGGATATGTACCGGAAAGTTGCCTGATAAAATACCTCATTCTCGGAATTATAGGGACTAGGAGCTTTTCGGGTGGTCAAGCCGACATCGATCGATGAGATTTTGCAGAGGGCACGATGTGTTATTGGGACTAAGGTCCAGGAATCGGCGTGTGACAGAAAAGACTCGACAGCGAGAAAAGTCAAATAAAGCAAGAGCAAGCAAAGATGATGCTGCTACGAGAGAATAGCGATGACCAACCCAGTTGGTGGTGGAGGAGACAGCGACAAATTTCATTAAACTCGCCACAGTGAGCGGACACTCAGTTCGAGCGTTCATTTATCTCGGAAGCAATTGCGTCATCCTGTGCCGTTCAGTCACTGACGGAAGGCATACAAAATAATATGTCGAAAATCAGACGCAGTTCAGAGCCGGAACTTTGCCAAACTACTGGGCGAGTCTAGGCGAAAAAAGCTGTGTACGACCTCACCGCATTATGCAAAATCCTTACCGTGCCGAATCAAAGCCATTCCTGGGCAATGCTACTTGGCAGGAAGTTGCAATCAACCAAAGTTTAAGGTTGAGAAGTCCTTCAAATGCGTCTCTATCACCAACTGCATGGCCACGATACCACAAACATTGATGAAAGTTGAACGTGACTGTGCGAGATGAACTAGGATAGAAGGCCTAGGATGCTGGTAACCTGGTTTAAGACGACAAGGAGAATCCTGTGGCTCTTATCACTCAGTTCCATTCCTTTGCTAGAAAATGCAAACTTACTACATTTGTTCCGGCTCAGGGAATGCTCGATTGATCTGACGACAACAACGCCTGTTTGTATCCAGACCTAAAACTTTTCCTTTTTGCGAAGAGGGAAGCTATTCTGAAGAAGGTGTCCAATATCGTAGTGCAAGAGGTCACTCGATCGTTAATTACAGACTACACAGAGCGCCATTTACCTACCCTTACCAAGAGGAAGTGCGGCAGCGATCGGTTGTTCATCGACTACCGGGCACTTTATAAAAAGAAGGTGAGGCACCGTGGTGCAGTGGTTAATGTGTCAGACTACTGTGCACGAGGTCGCAGGTTCGGATCCCGACCGGGCCAATTATTTTAGGGTGACAATGACGCCTCCGCGAGAGTCTGAGAAAGTCTCCGAGAATACCATTTGTCATGAGAGACCTCTCGCCTTGACGTTCGGAATCGGCCAAAAATAGGAGTTCAGATCCGTGCGTGTCAGCAATTAGAGGGCAGGCAATGGCTCTGACGAAGTGGTGGTAGGGTTTCTGGCTACCAAAAAGGTCTCTACGGTTGTGAACTCCAAAACTAAGGTCAATTTTTGGTGTACCATTAGACTGGCATGGAAGAACGTAGCAAGCGTTTGTTGAGATATGCGACCGACGAGGATTTTCAGGAGTTTAAACGCGCTCTTTGTGCAGGCCAATCTTCCGGCAGAGTTCCGTCCAAGAAGGATAACAGAATATCCAGTGATTTCTCGAGGTCCTAAACGCAACATGGCTGACATTAACGTAACAAAGTTCACATTTTTGCACAGAAGTATTGACTTCCAAGGATACCAAGTCAGTGAAGTGGGGCTGTACCCCAGAGTAGCGTGAGACATTCCCGAAGCCTGGAAAGATGGTCGAACATGTTGACGTCTTAAGTCAACAACTGGTATAGAAAAAGGGAACACTGTGGAGAATACGTTGCGTCGGCTTTTGATATCCTTCAACGAGGTCTGGGCCACCCACCATGCAGTACAGCAATATCAAAAGCGACGCGGTGTAGGTAATTGCTGAAAGGACGTCTGAGCCAGCGAAGAATCAGCTCCTTAAGAGATTATTTCGTCAAGGGATACCGACCGCTCCGAAAAAATGAGCGTGCCGAGAAATGGGTGGCTCCCAAAGACTTCAGATGCAGAATTATAAAGCTGTATCATGACGACTCGGTCAGACAGCTAGCTTCGGAACCGAAGGAAGTATTGGTGTGAACTTTCAGAAGAGGGTCTTCTAAAACCCAGACAGTTCAGACAGCTCGGGACACGAGGGCTCAATCGATGAGGGATAGCCGAGTAGTTGAGTCACCTTTAAATATGTCTTTTAAGAGGCGAACACCAATGGGACAACATATCACGACAAAGGCAAAAATATACAAAGTTTACAAGAACATACAATCGTGATATTATTTGGTTCATTTCGTTCTCTCTCACCGCATAGCCATGGCGACCTTCGTAGGTTAATAGCTAAGGAAACATTGTGGAGTTAAGATTTCAACCTATTTGAATTTTGCGATCTTGGAGGACAATGGGGAGTATAATTTTTTTCCATCGTGCAATTAACTGTAAGTAAAATTGAAGCTTTGTATGAAACCCATAAGAAAAGGCTTAGAACATTTTGAGAACAAATTTTAACCGATTTGCTAGGCAATTGTCAGTCAAAGGACTGTGCAAAAATCAATTATTCCGGCAAACGTCTGGAGCTTTTTGGTGCTTATTATTAGCTGAGAAAATTGCTTGACTGCTGCACTCAACCTATAGGTCTATTGTGAGATTTTTTGTCTGAATTTAGTCTGTTCTCGGTTTACCGCGGCCATTTTCGCCATCAAGGGAATAAAAAATGGTCCGAATGACCTGAATTGAGCTTGCCCTGGACTACAAACAAAAAACCAATCCAATCCAAGCTTGAAGAATGTCGATTATACTTACATGAACTTATTCCAACACAGTAAAATATAAAAAACTTTTTTTTGTAATAGAAAAATCATGTTTAATATCGTTTAGTATTGTTATTTACAAGCTGCTTTTATTTTTAATTTTTAAACAAATTTTACAAGAAGTTATGAAAAAAGTTTATCTTATTTCCATTACTCGAATATCTCTTAACATTTCTCTTTGACTCTGCGCCTCGCTAGAGTTTTTTTTTTATACATTATGTATCTAACAAAATCTTATTACAAAAATTGCTACAATTCAGTTCAATGCACATTCATGAATAAACTTACCATCTAGTAAACAAGTTGATTTTTTATTTATTTTTATTTATTCTTTTCTTTGATAAAAATAATATATATATATTTTTTGTTTTTAGTTTATATATTATTATTAAGTGTTCCATTAATATTTCATGAAAAATCCATCATCAACATTTATAAGAAAAACTCTTTTGTTTTAACTACCCCCAATGTTCCAAAACGTTCCCGCCAAATACAATTTAACCCATTCTCGAAAAATATTTCCATATAAATATATTATATTATGTTACAATATATTTTAGTATGTTCTTGTATATCTCTAATAAAAAACCTTGACAAAACTTTTTTTTAATCTATATTTCTATTTTTATTTTTATTTTTGCGTAGAAAACCGTTTTTATTTTTTTGTTTTTTTGCAAAAAAGATCACACTTCTGAGTTCTTTTAGTTAAAAATTCCAAAAGCACAAAATTTTGTATTCAAATTACTATTTTTTGTTTTCAGCTTTAACGCTTAATGCATTTTAAAGAAGGAATAGAGTTTTGTTGCTTACTTAATTTTTTGGTGGGGGGAAATGTTGCCGGAGTTTTGTAGGCTTGATTTATTCCTTTTTGTATTGTGTGGCAAGGAGTGGATTGTAGAAACTACTGATGTTTGAGACAGAGAGTTTCTTACGTCAATTTATTCTGGATTATTCCGCCTGTTCTGAGTCAATTACAAAAAAGACCCCATGTTTTCTGTCTTTCACTTTTTACAACCCACCCAGAGACACCAAAATCGCTATCCTTCCATATTCACTTCACACTTCCCGTGTTGCCTTGCGTAGGTTATAGATAAATACGAAATATTAAAATTTCAATAAATATTACATTTTACATTATATAATAATTTCTGTGTAATAAATAGACATTTAGATTTTTTTTTATTAGAAAAAATATCTACTTAAAACTGCATTAGTAAAAATTGTTTACGTTTTTTGCTTAATAATTTTTCTCATCTACACATTTAAAGCGAGTTGAATTTGTGGGTGGTCTTAAATTGTTTCTTAAAATATTTTACTTTTCCTGTTTTTTACATTCTATAATATTCCTATGATACAAAATGAGAGGTGGGGAATAAAAATAAATAAATCGGCATTAAGGTTAATTAACAGTTACATCAATTAATTGCTGCGCATATTGCAAACGCTGTATACATACATAAAATGTTGTATTATAATCGCATTTTTCATACATTCAAAGTCCCATTAAGCTTATATGCTCTTAAGTCGAAAATTCGTTTTTTATACTTTTTTCCATCACCCCATTGGGGATTGGGTATACAAAAGAGTATGTTTTTTTTTTTAATTCGTTGAAATACCGAAAACCATTATGTTGAATTCTTTTTTTTTTATTTTCAATTTACACTTTTTTCGCTTACAACTATCACAAAGGAGAATTTAAAGGGAGATTTTATTAAAGAAAAAAAGAAATAAAATTTCTTTGTATGAAAATTGTATTGCGAATGGATTTTCGGTTGAGATTTTGTAGAAATGTTTATTTTTTTATTGTTTTTGAGATTAATTTTGGTCTCGTTGATTTAATATTTTATTTGGTTTTGTATATTGTTCAAGTTTTTTTTTTATTTTTTTCGAAAATATTTTTTATGAATTAATTATGTTTTATTTTCGGTGACTTCGAGGCGAATATATCTACATTGCACTCTTAATGTTTTCTTTTTTTATGGATTTTGTGTTGTTATTGTTTTATATTTTAGTTGCATATCACAGTTTGTTTGATTACCTGAATATTTTTTTTCTTTTGAAATTTTCTTCATGAAATTGAGAAAAAACAAATTCCAAATAAATAAGACTTCTGAGAAATGGTTTTTGTGTGATTTTATATATATATATAGATCTATGTTATAAGTATTTACAAATATTGAAGAGGCGTTTTTGTTTTTCACAAGCAAAAAGAAAATTTTAATAATGTACCTATAAAAATGTACCTATAACAACTAAGAATTAATAACGATAGGTTTAAAGCAAGGAATAAAAGATAGTAATAGTAAAAAAAATGATTAATAAATATTCTTGGGCCTACATAACACAATTTAAGTTTGCCAGCTTTTCTTTTCTGTCTTAATTGACTTTTTGCTTTTACAATTGCCGCATTTATTGCCATTTATCTTATTCATCTTAAACATTCTCTTGATTTTCGTAGAGTGTGCAAAAAGGAAAATGGAATCGATGAAAAATAGTATTAAGTGCTTAACCATTACAAAAGCATATTTATACTTATGTTTTTTTAAATAGAGTGGCACAACAGCTCGAGGTGAACCAGGGCCAACTTCTCAACCATGTATGCTGTGTCTGCTATATTTTTTTTCACATACAAGGGGACCTACAATTTTTTGCCGAATCCGAACGGCACTTTGAGAAGTTTTTCAAGACAAATGTTACTCTCGGAGGGTTTGTCAGACCCTCGCGGAGGTGGGAGCCGTGAAAGAAGAGAAGAGCAAATCTTTTTTTTTCAGGTGGCAGAGGCAGGATTCGAACCCAGACCTCCGGCGTCAGAGGCACACACCCTAAGAGCCACGGCACCCACATTTATACTCATGTTACAAGAACCGTAAATTAATCATATTAAAAAAAAATTAGGATTTAAAAAGCTTTACTACGAAGCTATGATTGTTTTTGCTACAACTGCAAGTGCCTTAGCAGGGAAATGGCAGGATGGTCCAAGAAAATGGCAGAACAGCTCGCGCTTTTGTTTCGAAAATTTTAATTTTAATTTTTTTTCCAAATTGTAAAAATGCCTTTAAGGCCAGCCAAAAAGAAAGGAGCATTAATTTACATAGCACCGATGAAAATGAGTTTAAAGTGCAGAGTTAAGCCTGGGCTAAATTAAGGGGAGTAGTTGACAATTCTGCTTTTTTACAATTACGCAACACAATTCTGCGTCTCAGAACTCTGTTTTTTTTTTTAAGTCTGACCAAAGCAATAAAATTCTACTTATTCTTATCTTAAAGCCAATTTTTCACAGCAGAAAAGTAAAGGTAGGACAGAAACATGCAGGGGTTGCAGAGTGGGGCTGAATGCTCCAATAATTGCTTCACTTAGTTGCTTTGTAAAAACGCGTTTTCCAGATGAGGTAAAATATAATTTTGGAAAGCAAAATTCAAAAAGCACAGTTTCGTTAAAATAATTTTGAACCAACCAGAATTTTGACCCAAACCTTGCCTTAACAATGGTCGGCTAGTGGCGGGGTAGCCTAGCGAGCAGGTTTTCTCGAAGCTATCGACTCTCCCAACTGTCACTTCACAGGCAAAGAAGTCGGAGCTGTTCTCCAGATCTGCTCAAATACAGAATCCGCATTAACACACTCAGTGACTTGGAAGATTTTAGTTCTTTGTCTCTTGAAATTTCCACAGATTTGAGATTCTGTGAAAATTCCAAGAGATGTTCCTTTCCACGATGCCGAATTGATTGCGACGCACGGTGTTTCGGCCACACAATAATAAGCAGCTGCTTTGTTTCCGTAAAACTAGCTATCTTAAGACGTACTGGTGCTTTGTGGCTGATTCACAACAAGCGTAAAAGAGCGGCCGAGAGGGCAGCTGACATCAAATAAATTTGCAATCCACAAAGTTATGCAAGACGGACATTTCGAAAAATTGAAAAACTCTCCCCAAGGTCGGCGATTATTTTGAAATTCGCGATGTGAGTTGTACAGAATACCTTTTTGAAAAACTCATTAGAACTTGCTGTGAAAAATTAACTATTGTGTAACATAGTCAACAAATTTTACAAATAATGTTATGTTCTGTCACTTAGCTGTCAAAATAGACGTCACGGTTTCTCGCTTTCATTGTGTATCAAATCACAAAATGACTTTTGTGTGAATTAACCCCAAAAATGAATTTTTCAGTCAACATTCATCCGGAATTAATCTCGGCTTAACTCGCCATATTTGCTGAGTTAGGTAAGGTTAAACAGGGGTGTGGTGAAAAGGACCACACAAACACTAGGCGCCAAAACGGGCCCATCGCGATCCCTGGGGAACCAGTTGAACTTAACATTCAAAAGGCAAAAACAACCTAAAAATTATCCCTCGTGACACAGCCAATTTCCCTGTAAAAGCCAAGGAGGCCTTTAAAGTTTGTGCCGTCTACTTCTTCTAAGCTTTCGAAGAAATATTCCCCTAAAAATTTCCTGCGCATACGCGAAATTGTCTCACATTCGCACAGAATGTGTGCCGTGTCAGAAAGCCTGAGCCTCTTAACGTGTTTACGCGGGAGGCAGTGTCCTGTCAGAATTCCTACTAAAGCCCTTAGCTTGTCCCTGCTCAGTTTTAATAGTCCCTTCGATCCTTTTTCGTCTAGTCGTGGCCAGAGAGCCCTAGATACCCCGTGTCCAGTCAGACGAGATCACCTTTGGTTGGCCATCGTTTTAATTTTCTCCTCAATTTGGTGAGTTAATCCTGGGTCACTTCTGGTGAACAGTGTGTTTTTATACCCGACCCAGGGTACAGCCATCCAAAGAAAACGAGACTTTATTCTAGATTAATACTGTTTGTATAGAGAGTGGCGCAACAGCTCGAGGTGAACCAGGGCAAACTTCTCAACAATGTATGCTGTGTGTGTTAGTTTCTTCACATACAAGGGGACCTACAATTTTTTGCCGAATACGAACGGCACTTTGAGACGTTTTCAAAGACAAATGATACTCTCGGAGGGCTTGTCAGACCCTCGTGGGGGTGGGGCCGTGAAAAAGAACGAGTCTTTTTTTTGCAGGTGACGATGGTAGGATTCGAACCCAGACCTCCGGCGTAAGTAAGTATAACTGTTTGTATAGAGAGCACTAAAGTCTCTTCAACAATCTGCAAAATCACGAATCTAGCATGTAGGTACAGGCAGGTACCATTGACGTATATATTCAGACTCCCAACCCAACATTAAAACTTCTTATTAGAGTATTCAATTTTATTCGTGATACAAATATGCATTTAATTTATTAATTACAATGTCGTGCCTACAAGAACCGCGCTACAATATGCCAGAGGTGACACTTGATTACAAATTAAAACAGAAACGAGACAAACAATAAATCATTTGACAGCAACTTTCGTCTGGTGCCCCAATATCCCCCTTCCCGCACGTATTTGATTTTGCACAGTAAACAAAAACTAAAATTATATTCTATGAATTATTGAGTGGAGCTCCAATGCAATCTGTCATGTAAATTTTGCTGTGTAGGTACCTATGTACGTTTTTTTATCAGTGACACTCTGCAATCAGATAATATACGTTAAGTCTCATAGGCGCCACTGTCAATATTCGCTGGTGCGAAGCAAAAACTCTCGCACGAAACTATTCCATGCCACCAACCAACTAGCGCGACAACCCGCCAAGATTCTAATCATCATCCGAGTGCGCTATCATATTTCGGTGGCGCGTCAAAATGCCATTTCCTCTCACTTCACTACTGATGGCGACAGAGTGACAGTCGCGGCATAAAATGCGAGAATTGAGAAATCATGCAGCACCACCACCACACCGCGTCACCGACACGGAACATAAGCTGACATTTTAACTTGAACTAATTTCATATGCGAAATGCGTGCCCAGGCCAGGCAGTCAACTGTCATTGCAGTAGCATTACCCCCAACAGTAGTAACAACATGGCTCGTTCAAGGTTAGCGTGTGCACTCTCTCAATCGCAGAGCAAATGCTAGAAGCGATAAATATTAATCAAGCCCCCCCCCTGTCACTCCGTGGAGCAAGTACCCAGGCAGCAGGAGCACCAGCAACATCGCATATGCGTATGAACATTGCACTTAGAGCAGCGCCTCTGGGCTCTAGGAGTATCTAAGTTTATTTTTCGTATCTGTTCATAGCGCGCTGCCGTGAGATACAAATGAAAGAAGGAAATAAGTTGCACAGTGTAAACAAATGCGCCTGCTGCACCACTACGCCGGGACTATACGCGGTAATAACGATGATGGTGCACATTTGCGTCCATGCCAGAGTTCGTCATGTACAGATACATTTGTATCTCTGCAGATGCATATGCACCACCAGTGCATATAAGTTTATAAGCCACCCACGGAAGTGTGACACGATGTGAATGTGAGGCACGAACCGAATGCAAATTACCAGCAATCATCTGGCCCCTCCTCTGTAACATCCTTCAACGAGTATAGTGCATATAGTGCTGTGCACACGGTGTAAGTTTTGTGTATTTTTCCATGCACTTTCCAACTCGTAAAAGTAAATTGGTTCTGGGGCAACTATTATGGTAGCAGGTGGCGCGTGCTTAAAGTTTCAAAACAGCTTTTAATTACTTGAAAAAAAAAAAACTGAAAAAAATTTGGGGCTTGTGTGCAGCCAGGGAAAAATAGCAATTAGATCAAAATGGGTTAAGTATATTGAGTGTGGTTTTGGGTTTTCCTACCAGTGGATAACACAAGGAGTCTGGAAAATGTCAGTTAAAAAAAATTTTGAGACTTCCCTAAGACCATTTTAAGCGCTATTCTTAATCCAGGATTAGAAAACATTCGCTCCAAGTGGCTCCATAGATTTTGTGCCACTGTCACGACAATGATGCCATCGAAAATACACAGGACGCAGTAACGCTTAAGTTGACAAAAAAATCAGCTATATTAAGACTTTTGTCCTTTAAAAAATTGTGAAGGCTATTATAAGCTACACCGGGCTATTGTCAAAGCAAGTGATCATTATTGTGATGTGTCCACAAAATGTGGCGATTCTTAGAAGAAACATTGCGCTTCTAACTTATTGCGAGAAAAGACTAAAATCACCCATCGACTCACCCACCGAACGCAACTGCCCATTAAACTGTCTTTGAAGTAAGCTGACAGGAAATTGACATCTAATATTAGATTTTCTATACATTATCAATATTTCCCGGTCTGAGGAAAAAAAGGTATTGGAAAATTGCCGAGAGAAAAATTTCTAGAACTCTGTTCATTTTGTATAAATAAGCTAATGTGGTTGTTTTTGAGTCTTTGAATTGTGAGCATCGTAAAATAAAGAAAAAGGGTTTAATTAAGATAAAACGTCGAATTCTAAGTGGTTAAGTTGATCTTGAGTTAATAAAATTCAAATAATAGTTAATAAAGTGCTTCGCTGTGTTATTAAAAAAAGAGGAATTGACTTTAATTTGGTCAAACTTGAGGCTAAAATATTACAATATGCTCCTTAAACCCTGGAGCGGTATCTGTCTTACCAGTTCAGGGGTCAAACTATAATCGTGGTTCTGATATGACTTTTAGTAAATAAATTCAAGTCGAGCACTTCCGTAAACTGTCCGCACTCATACGTTGACTAAATTCAAGACCGACGCGTTGCGCTGCCCGCGAGTGTGTGCAGAAGAATCCAATGTAGTCGATTTCGAGCTGCTCACAAGGAATCGGACTTTTCCAGACAGTAATTGAGCATTATTCAATTCAGACAATGACACTATGACGCTATCAATTCAGACAATGACACCAGTGCTGAAATCAAACGAAGGATAACTCTTGCCAATCGCTGTTTCTTTGGGCTAAGAAGGCAATTGAGTAGCAAAGCCCTCTCTCGAGCAACTAAAGTGTCCATGTATAAGACCCTCATCATCCCAGTCCTGCTTTACGGTGCAGAAGCATGGACCCTGTCAAAGGCGGATGAAAACAATTTAGGCTGCTTCGAGAGGAAAATTCTTCGGACGATTTACGGTCCCGTCTGCATAAACGGAGAGTGGAGGAGGAGATATAACATCGAACTGTACGGGCTGTACAGCGATACCGACCTAGCCAAAAGAGTCAAAACACAACGTCTACGATGGCTGGGTCATCTAGAGCGGATGGACACCAACGCCCCGGCCCGGAAAATCTTCGAATCCACACCGCAGGGACGACGCGGTAGAGGAGCACCGAGAATCAGGTGGCGCACGCAAGTGGAAGGGGACCTCAGCCAACTTCGCGTGCGAAACTGGAGACGGCTAGCTAGAGACAGAGCTGGCTGGCGAAGCTTGTTGGCTGAGGCCCAGGTCCACCCCGGACTGTAGCGCCACCTTAAGTAAGTAAGTAATTGAGCATTATTTTGACTTTGGACTCAAACCGCAAAAACTTAAACTGACCAAAGAGCTCAGAGAAAATGACGAGACTTAACGATTTTTGCTTCCACCAGGGCTCTGGGGCAATTGGATATTGACGACAAACAGACGCAGCGAGGACTTTTCTGAGTGACATCTGAGCTCATCGACACGAAAAATTGTTGAACTTGGGACGATCACAATAAACGAGAGTTCTACCAAATTTCAAAACACGCAGAGAAAGGCACCCATGTTGGCTGTTTCACATTCAGCGCGAGAGCATCAAACTAGAGCGGCAGCGACAACACGAGACCAGAGAAATCGTTTGAGAGGCCAGAGAAATCGTCTGACACAATGAGAGCGCGAAACCGCGACGACTGTTTTGACTGCACAATGACAACACATAACATATTTCTAAAATTTGTTGACCTTATTGCACATAAATAGTTTATATTTCACAACAAGTATTAGCTTCGAGAAAAAAAATTTTTATTCAACAGCGTGTCATAACTCACAACACAGATCCTCGCTCGCTCTCTCACTGTTTATGTGAAACATGACATAGGTGACGCACGCAGTTGGAAGCGAGCCTCAGCCAATTTGGCATGCAAAACTAGAGACGGTTAGTTAGAAACTGACCTGGTTGACAAAGCTTTTTGGTTGACGCTCAGCTCCACTCCGGACTGTAGCGCCACCTAAAGTAATTAAGAGAATGTCATTTTTAGCTAGTGACATCATGAGCTTATACTGCCTTGAGAATGAAATTATCCAGACAGATGCAGTTTGCGACGAGCACTATCGTCATAAGCTAAATATCTTTTCCTCCCACTGAATGTTCCTCGCTTTAATGTGGGTGCAGCACTTGGAGTAAACTTAGCTATGAAAGGCTTAAACTCATTAATTTGTACCTTTCAAACATTATATTTTTGGGCAAATCTTTTATAAAATGTCATTTTCAAGGAACAGTTTTTTTTGTGTAGATGCAATGGCTTTGAATGAATGAGTGCAATCATAGTTCAATTCTTAAGACAAAAGTTCTGATGAGGGATAGAACTCGAACCAAGGTATTTAAGAATCGACGGAAACCCTAAAAGTCAAATAAAACCTACAAGATAAAACATAAGGAAATTCTTGAGTTAAAATACAAGTTTATCCAAGTTTTTCATGTAGTCGAGGACGAAGAATTCAAGAAAACTTTTTTGCAGCCTTAAGGGCTACCCGTAATTAATCGAACTGTGACGTTCTGGGTAGGCGAAAATTGCCTTAGAATTTAGAAATTTAAAGAAGTCCAAGACAAAGCTGCACCCTGTAACAAATACTTTAAAGTAACGAAGGAATTCAATGGACTGTGCAACTTTCTTAAAAAATCTCGACTACGCAGACGACTTGTGCTTACTGTGACATAGAATAATGAACTCTATCAATCGTTGACAGCAAAAGTTGAGAGAGAGAGGCAAGTCTAGTTGGGCTGAAAATTAATGCGACAAAAAGCAAAATGGTAAGTTCAGCAATATCGAATAGAGCTCAAAAAAGTGTGTTGGAACAATCAGTAAAGACACTACAAGGCTTCTAATATCTTCGTAGAACAGTATCGTATCAGAATGGCTTATCCAATCAGCCAGATCGGATAAGCTAAATTGGCGTGGTATGTTGTCCGAAGTAAGAAGAAACAACGCCATAATCTTAAAAATTCCGACTGTATCGCTCGAATGTCGGGTCTATAGATGGAGTGTACGGACGCAGTTACCTGAAAAGTGACCGTCACGCCACTATCACAAAAAAGATGGAGGCATTAACAAATAGTTGGCTCCGAAAAAAATTAAGGATTTTCTGGCCAAACCGTGACTCGAACGCTGAACCTCATTTGAGAAGGAGCATGTGGGCACAATTATCAAACGACTAAAACGGCAGCGTTCCAAGATTCTCAATGGAATGTTGCCCATGAACCCAAGGTAGAAGGAGAGCCTGCTGACGGCTGATCTCAACAAATGGGAAAGAGTCGGAGGGAGCTAAAGCTTAAACAGATCGCTGTAAACCGCACATGATAACGCGCATTTGGCGTGGAGCGTTGAGGCCCTATGACGGAAAAGAGGTCTCTCATGACAAATGATACACTCGAAGAGTTTGTCAAATCCTCACGAAGGAACGATCGGAAAAGTTTTACTGCTTCGGTCGGGAATCGAACCCAAGACTTTGAGCAGAATATTCTTACCTATTGAAGCCATATAAGATCAGACGTGTCACTCAAAGAAGAATGGATGCTTTCAGGCTGCCTTAATTTAAAAGTTCGACTCAATACTCAATACAAAAGCTACCGAATAGTTTCAGAATGGCCCAGTGACGCTTTAGATGTCTTCAGAAGCGCTTGCGGTCCAGAACTAAATGCTGCCATAAAAAATACGATCGCTGATTGCGTCCCCGAAGAATATGTGAAAAAGTTATCACCTGCTCAAAGTAACGAACGTCATGGCAGATGTTGGTTTTTCATATCCAACCCCGACAAACCGAAGAAGCTGCGCATTGTTTGGGATGCAGCTGTGAAAGTTCAAGGAATATCTGTGAATTTATTCCTCCTAAAAGGACCAGATCTTATTGTTTCTTTGACGGCTTATGCCGTGATGGCCAATATGATGGAGACGTATTTGTTGGATGATCCTCATTTACCGTGCAAAAAGATATACGTACCAAACCCCCGATGGTACTTCGAACAAGCCAAGTGTCTTGAGAAAGTGTTTAACCAGACAGAACCATACACGCTGCAACGCTTCGTGCTCTTGCATCTATCAAGATCAATCAGCATCCCAACCTTCATACAAGCGGTTTTGAGGTGAAAACAGGGAAGCCTTGTTAGATCACCATTATGGGTTCAGAAAAGCACAAATCGGTCAATATAGGTATCATGCTCGCTAGTTGAGCTTGAAGCAGCTGAGGCAATAAGTGGGAATACTATGTAAAAAAGGGGGTATAAAGGAACACTGTGTAGCTTTGACGATGGATAAAAATACCTTGAGCTTATCGCGCTTGCTGGAATGAGTTCGTCTTATTATATTCGCAAGGTAATATCAAGCTATCTCTTCAACAGCAAGCTAAGGCATAAAATCAAGGTCGGCGTCTTACGTCTCTACTGGGGTGTCTCAAGGATCGTTACTTGGACCTCTATTCTTTTGATTATTTCATATGGCTTCGAGACGATAGCCAATAATATTTGTGGGGTCGGAGAAAGTCAGGAAATTGTGAAACCCATTTATGAAGTAGTTTGAAGAAAAGTTGACGCCAGTGTAGAAAACACCCTGGGCACCAAGGTAAAGCCAATTAGTGACTTTCGATTTCGAATAAGACGTCTTCTGTTACAGCTGCTGTGACTCCTACTGTCATTTAAGCCATTTAAGCAAGCGGGTTGCTCTGAACAGCTGGCAACCCCGAGAAGAATTACGTAAGGCCAAAGTCGCAGGGAGTCTGGTTAAGGAGTGCAGGGCGTGGGTATCCAGGCATCGATCACTTTGGTTTTGCGGAGGTTTCTGCGATAACCTCATCGCGACAAACATAAATGTCTGCGTCAAAGTGTGATTCACATCAAACTGTCGTTAACTTGACCCAAAAAGGAAAATCTACGTTTTCAATTTTTAGATAATCGAATCAGCTAAGTCGGGAAATCCCCTCTTAACGTAGAAGACCTCTGCCATACAATTTTCAACAAGAATGGTTCCATAGTTGACAAAACGATAAATGGCACAGCAACGAATTAAGGTTCATTTTTAAATAAAACGGTTTAAATTAAATTGTTTTTTTATTTTGCAAATCACTTAAAAAAACAACTAAAGTAATCAGAATAATTCATCTATGCCAATTAATTAATTTTTATCTGATTCAAATGGTTGTCATTGATTATTTATAAATCGATTACAATTGTTGACTTGTGAAACATCACTGATAAGAGCGTATAATCAACGAATATTTTTTTTTCGCGTGTGAACGAGTGAAGAGATGATACATCGTTAAGTAGACAAACTGAATATTTGAACTAGAAGTTAAATGGGAACTTTATAAGTTTCATTGACGTCGTAAGTCAATATGATTAACTCGCCTTATCAGTTTTTAATTTTGAACAACCGAATCAAAAGTAATTTATTGGTTTTATGATTGGCTTTGTTTTATTTATTTATGTACTTGGGCTTATTGAGTCAGGGGGGACATTTTATTAGTTAAATTGTGAATTAAGTGAAAACAGAAAACATTTCCTTAGACGGAAATAGAAGGTATGCCAGAATGTGGTATAAAGGGTGGAGTGGGTCTTCTTAACTGAATTTTGTAATTTCTTAAAGACCAGACGAGATGAACATGAATTTTACTCCTTTTACATCAAAAGATCCAATAGATTCAGTAGCCTCAATTTCTAAATGCAACAAGGAGCAAATTAGGACGCAATAAAAAGGGTCCATTTCGAATTATTATGAAAATGATAACGACTCCTAGGTGCGCCCCTCACTTTACCTCATTCGCAGTTTAAGCGCAATCGTTTCGATTATGACTCCCTCATGTGAAAACCAAGAAATATGATTGATGATGGACAATTTCAAAAATGCTCCACCGAATTATCGATTGTCAATCACATCAGTCAATCATAAAGTTAATTTATTATGCAACAACGGAACGCAGCCGCCAGCGGCTTCAATTTTTGTGTTTCGCAATAATTTTCATTGGATTGCAGTAGACATGCCGCAAGGCATTTCAAGTAATATTCAGGATCTTTGCGCTTAAAAAACAACCTCATCAGCTGCATTTCATAAAAAAAAATAATTTGCAAACATGAATGAGAATGAGCCTTTGGCAAATCGGTCCAAGTGTTCATAATTTTTCAAGAGTGTATATCGTATTGCATTTCATTTGAATAGTGATGATGGGGAGTGTTTTTTTTACACTTCTCCTAATGCAATGTATCTACACCTGTGGAGCTTTAAAAGATAATTGCAGCAGCAGAGGTATGCAATTTTCTCTGTGCCGCGCCATCTGTGTCTTGTCATCAGAGTTACCGAAAAAAATTTTACGATTGAATGCTTCAGCGATGCGCGAGTGATTTTTAAAACATTTTTAAAGATAATCATGTCTTGCAGATTGAAAGACTTCAAAAGAGCTTGATTTTAGAGGTAAAAGTTTGCTTGTTAAAATGGGGAGGGTCTTTTTTTACAAAACATGAATCAAAACGTGAATAATAGCGATTTTGTTGTCGATAATTCTAGCGTCAGCCAGCAATAACTACCGAAAAGCAACGATCATCGATATTTCTTTACTTCCACCTAACACACAGTATTATGCAAATTATAAGTAAAAGTTTTGCCTTGGAAAATTTCGTAGCACCCTGTAGTTTATTTTGTTTTTTCTATATCTACTCAAAACGTCCCGTTACTAAATGGGCGGAGTCGGCAAACTGGATACTTGACTACCAACAGAGTTATGATAAGCCAGTGTGCCAAAAAGTGAGGCAAAGCATGGAATAATATAAACACCTGAAAGAGATGGCATGATCGGAAAGTTGGCGTTGACATTGTACTTTTTCGCTTGGATGTATTGGCTGCTTGGCGATAAGAATAAAATCAGCAGAAGGCTGCTTGCTGCTTGCGTATGTTACCCTGGTACTTCAGATTTTATTTGGCTTACACGGTTTTCACACCGAGACAGAATCTAGATTCAGAATAAAAAAGTCCCAAATCTAATTAAAATCTATTAGATTTCCCATACATTTGTAAAATTGAGAATCTAGATCAGAATCTAGATTCCCACAAAATCGAATACAAAAGTAATAGATTGTGTGTATTCGATTTTGTGGGAATCATAGGAACATAAAAGCCAACACACTTTTTTAATTCAATCAATAGAAGAAATGACAGCCAATGAAGTTTGCTTATAAGATAAAAAGAAGAAATATTTTTGTTTTTTTATACCTTTTAATTGTGCGGTGATTTTTATGTATTTTCTAGTGCTTCTTTAGTTATCCACAATTGTTTTTTACTTATTTGAAGCTGTTTAACTTGTGACAACAGCGAAAAATTGGACAGTTGGTGTTCAACTGATCGAAAAGTCAACAAAATCTAGATTATTTTCGCAGTGTGAAAGGGTTAATTCGATTTTGAAATCGAATTGCTCAGAATCTAGATTCCGACTTCGGTGTGAAAACGGTATTAGTTTGGGTTAGAACAGATTTATCAAATGGACAAGCTTGCATGAGATTCAAACAAATTATTTTTGCTTCCACTTTTTTCTATACAATAATTTTTAAAGTGGTTCAATGCAATTTGTTGGTAGAAGAATCAACTGGTCACGTAGACGAGATAGAGGTGATACAGAAGCAATTAGTTGTGGTTGTATAGTAAAGTTTTTTTTTTACTTGGAACGAGAGTCTCCTTCAACACTTATGTGTTAAGTCGTGGACCACAGGGATATAAAATAAAGAATTTAGTAAAAAGAAAAACTAAATAATTACTGAGTTTTTATTTCTCAATTTCTCAACGGGTCGAGAAAAAAGTCCAAAGTGTCTCCACCGGACAAACATAGGATTCATTTGACACATATTTTTTTGTCATTTTGGGTCTCCAAATAGAGTGACGATGACATTCCCCTGAAGTCCTCGTCATTCATAATTTCCTTGTTTAAATCCCAAAAGAAAACATATTTTTGACAGATCTGCCATACGTGGACGGTTTTAATTTCCCCTATTAAGTTTATGAAACTGGGTATAAAGTTGTGCGAGAAGGGTTAAAAGGTGCCCTAAAAGAGGCGTGTAAATGAGATTTATGAGATTTATTTTAAATTACTTGCCGAGAGGATTCAAATTTGTGCGGTTGCTCCGAGATTTGTAGGAGATAAGGTGGAGAGAATCTGTATTAATTGCGGATTAGTGTTAGGGGGAGACTTGGTATAAACTTATTTTTAATGAAATTATGAAAAAAACATAAATAAATAGAGCGGCGCAACAGCTCGAGGTGAACCAGGGCCAACTTCTCAACAATGTATGCTGTGTGTGTTAATTTCTTCACATACAAGGGGGCCTACAATTTTTTGCCGAATCCGAACGGCACTTTGAGAAGTTTTTCAAGACAAATGATACTCTCGGAGGGCTTGTCAGACCCTCGCGGTGGTGGGGACCGTGAAAAAGAACTATTCTTTTTTTTTCAAGTAACGATGGCAGGATTATGAAAAGCTTGCTAAAAAAAATGCGTTTAGTACGTTTTGGCACCCCATCATTTCAACGCGCATGTAAAGCAAATTCGGCGAAATAGTAATGTATACCCTTATTGCCCAAAACAATAAGATAAAAAATAAGGCAAGCTTCGGAGAAATTGCTGAAGAGCTGAATTTTGGTTAAAGGTTTTGTGATGTCTGTCTAAAATAAAATCCAAAGTCTCCGTCGATACGAACTCAGCTAAAAATTTTATTGGAGGTCAAAAGCCACCGAAAACCACTTTTAATGACTGTTTTCAAAAACCTTATACATTTTTGTAATTCTTCTGATTTTTAAACCCCTGTTTTTCGGTTTCTATAAAAGTACTGTGAACGTCACGAGAATAATTTTGCCATCAGAATTAATTTTTTTTAGTAAATGTCACTTTAGCGTTTGGATTTGGATGTAAATGCCTGCGAAACGATACAGGTTTGATACACGAACAAAAAAGTAGGCTGCTTACAAGACTTAAAAACTTGTACAGACGGTTAACTGACAGACAAAACGCAGAGGTAAGGACTTTGAAGTCACTAATCGTGAGTCTCCAGGAACTTATTAAAGCAAATTATAGGCTCTCTACCAATTTGCACTGGGGTAACAAGATTCGGGCTATCAGGTCAGATAACCCGAGAATGTTTTCCCAGCATAATAAAGTGTTTCGGAGGAACGATGACAACGACCTTCCTTGTCTGAAAATCCCTCGAACGGCAAACAACGAACAGTTACTGACAGCAGCAGGAATAGATCCTAGGGACGCTGTTGATGATGACGACTTCTTCGTGATCGAAGATCCGCAGGAGAAAGTGGAGGCTATAGGAAGTGCTTTCCAGGACGTGTAAAAGGTGAACCCTAGCATTCGCCCGAATCACGACCTGGAGAATAGAGTCCTGGTTCAAAACTTTTACCTTCGAAGTGACTTAGAACACTGGCGATCAGAGAATACTGGTTTTACTGGGTTCAATGACGATTTTTTGGCATATAATGCCGTCGCCAATGAAAGGGTCCAGGCCCCGTTCGTATCGAAGGTGGAACTCCAAACGATCTTCGAATCATTGAAAAAGAAGAAATCTGTGGGAATCGATGGAATATCGAACATTGTGCTTCGACTTCTTCCTCCAGGAGCGGTGGAAATCTACGCCACTCTGTTCAACAATGCTCTGAATAATGCACATTATCCAGAACATTGAAAGATCGCTGTGGTACATCCGATCCCCAAAAGGGGAAAGGATAACTCCAATCCGGCAAATCTCCGGTCAAAAAGTCTTCTTCCGAATATCAGCAAGGTATTCGAAAAGGTGATCAATAGAGCCTTGACTAAGTGGGTTGAGGACAGTAAAATAGTTCCAGATAAACATATCGGTTTCAAGGCGGGACATGATACGATACATGCCGCGTCTAAACTGATATCAGATATCCAATGGTACAAAAGCAAGAACCAATGCACGGGTGCCTGCCTGATTGACTTGGAGAAGGCCTTTGATACCGTATGGTTAGAAGGACTCTTTTACAAGTTGAATAGGTTAGGCATCAGCAAACCTCTTCTACATACATGTTACTTAATATGCTCTCCGGTAGAAAGTTTGTCGTGAAACACGGCAATGTGACTAGGAAGGGAGTGTTCAATATGAAAAACGGTCTGCAACAGGGAGCGGTCAATTCGCCGATTTTCTTCAATATTTACACGGCTGATCTGATAGGATGTCTTCATTTTGCGATAGCGTTTGCCGACGATTTGATCGCGTACAGATAAGGGCCTAAAATCGAGGTCATTGTAGCATTATTGCAGCGTGACTTCGACAAAATTTAGCAATATTGCGACGTTCTGGAAGTTGAGGATCAATTTCCAGAAGTCGAAAACCATTCTGTTCAGAACGCCGTTGTCTTTGGACTCTAAGGATACCAAAAAGAACGGGCGAAAGTTTTCTATCGTTGGACAGCACGGGCTTCCACTTGCGTGTAAAAATGTAGTCAGATACCTTGGACTCTGGCTAGACTTAATGCTTATCAACTATGTCTTTCGACCTAAACTACTTACTTTAAATACTATGTGTGAAATAACAAAATTAAAACTAAGAAAATCTATATTTTAACAAAAATGTAGATGTTGCTTTATCCAGAGCCCGGGGTGCGTTTGCCCTAACAAAGAGACTGTTTTATAGCAGCCAACTCAATGCGAGAGTGAAGGTTATCTGCTACATGGCCCTTATTCGGCCTATGCTCGCATATGGTTGTCCCGTGTGGTTCAACATAGGGACAAGTAGAATGGAAAGGATTCGGATTTTCGAGAGGGTTTGTCTTCGCTTATATCGAACTCCGGAGTCCGAGTACACAAAGTACTTTTTCAATGAGGTCCTATACAACAGGGCGAATCTGATCAGAGTGGATAATTTCCACTCTGATCAGATTGCAAGAGCAATGACCTCGACGAATAACCTGATCTCAGGGGCTTACTACCCAAATTTGATGTATCATGAGAGTGTGCGTCTGAACGGCTTCGTCCCCCCGGAGGCATTCCTATATTTTGACCAGGCAGGCCTGATCCAGAATAGATCGGCAGTGCCCTTAATCTTCCATGTTGCTCGGACAACTGTTGACAGGCGACTCACCTACAACCGAGACGTCGCACGGAGCGCTGAGGAGCGTCTCCGATTCAGTAGGTCGGTATCCACCCGCGATGTGGAAGATGTCCAAAAACAACACCAACAATTCTGGTGGCTACAAGAGAGAACTCCCTCGTCGCTTCCCTTTCGATCCGGGGTAGGGTTTTTGGTTCGGCAAAGTCCGTCGGTGTTAAGCCTTGGCCGGCTTACATAGGTCTAAGGTGTCTAGGTTAAGGTAGTTTTTAAGATTATTATTATTTATACAAAAAAAAAAACCCAGCACTTAATAAAAAAAAGTGCTTATTTAATTACGCAACTAGTTAAGTTAGGCTAAGTTAGGTTAAGTCTTAGTTTTTTTTAAGATACACATAAGTTCTATAGATAAGATAAAACAACAGTTCTGCCACTAAGTTTTTCAAACAAAACCATTTTTCTTAGTTTTAATTTTGTTATTTCACACATAGTATTTAAAGTAAGTAGTTTAGGTCGAAAGTAAGTAGACATTAAGTTTAGCTTAGAGCGCCCGCGAAGGCCCAGTAAGTTATGTTAAGATAGTTAAGTTAGTTAAGCTAGTTTTAAGCATTTTTGTCTAGCATTTAAGAAATCAGTATTGAATAAATAAAAAGCAGGTTTGAGGGCAACTTACATTTTTTTTTATTTCCATCTTTTACGGATATCTTGAAGCACTTTTAAAAATAAATATCTAATAAATATTAGATAGGAAAAACGAGGAACTTATGGCAGACAAAAGCAAAGTCTAGTCGGCGTTCAGCAAGTGTGAATAGCTAAACGAGTTTGTGAAAACATTTTGCCCAAAATCCAGTTTATGATTCAGAATGAAAAGCATATTAGCAACAATATCTACTGCAGAAAAACTTACTGAGGCCAAAATTTTGGTCTGGTCACCTCAATATTTGGTCTGGTCATTCAATATTTTTTAGAGATTGATTCCAGAAAACTGTTGCGTGCAATTAATTGTCACCGCGATAATCACGAAAACCTTTTTTTGATTTCTGACGCCGGCCGGCAAACATTTTTGCAGCACTCGGATCGAGGGGGCTTTCTGTAGTTTGTTGTGGATGAAAATATCAAGCTTTGCACAAAAAAACAGTTTTTCATCCAGGACTTTTTCCGTAGTTCAATGTTTTTCTTTCCTCAAATACCTAATACAATGTCAAATACACAGTAAAATCATTTTGATCCATTTTCGATGTACCCTTCTTTTGTTAAACTTATGGATGTGCACTTTTTTTCTTCAATTATTCCGAAGTATCCGTGGTTATCTCATTAGTTTTTTATTACTATTTTTTTATTACCTATAAGCTCCGATTACTTGATGGCAAAGCAGCTACTAAACTTTTAGCGACCGACTAGATTTGCTTTGGTGCATGTAATAAATTGAAGAAAAAGAAGAGAGTGAAATAAATAAAACCAGTGAGTAAGTGCTGCAGTGTGTATGCGGAAGTTACAGTCCGCAAAATGGACCGTTGAATGCCCCATCCTATCCCACATTGTAAAATGCTGATAAATCTGAGGTGTTTCTTCAATTCTGCCTCCAAATGTGGGCGTGGCCCAAAGTCTTGTATGAGCAAAATGTAGAACTAAGTGTAGAACTTAGGGGCCCTTAAGATCTAAGGGGTCTACTATTATTATTAAACAAAGTTACAAATTATGTGACAAACTAAATATACTCCCATGATGGGGTATAAAGAAAGAACGCTGCCTGCTGTGCGCATGTTGCCCTGATACTGCGGACGGGATTTTAACTACTAACTAAGTCAGGCTGTATTTGTGGTTTCTATGGGTACTACTTTTTTTTAAGTCGATGACATTTGTTTATTGTTTAACAAACGATTTAAAATGCAACTACTAAAAAAAACTAATATAAACTAATAAACTATAGAGGCGTTTGTAGGAAAAGAAAACTTTTACCGATACCTTGTTCTGGTGTCCGCTATTGCCGTAATATTTATGCCGATGGTCATTGATTTTTTCTTACTACTCCCTTAAACAATTTTTCTACGAATTATAGAAAAAGTTTTGCTCTAAAAGATTCTGTAGCACCCTGTAGCTTGTTTTGCATTTTCTATTTCTACTCTAGAAGTCCCGTTACTTAAAGGGCGGAGTCGGCAGACTTCATACTTCACTACCAACGAAGTTCTCACAGACCTATGTGTCAAAATGTGGGAGAAAGCATTCGATATCATAAACACCGGAAAGAGATGCCATGATCGGAAAGTTGACATTGACAGTCCACTTTTTTACTTGAATGTATTGGCGGTAAGAATAAAATCAGCAGAAGGTTTGCTTGCTGCTTGAGCATGTCAGCCTGGTACTTCAAATTTTTATTGATTTTGTTTGTTTGGGCTTTAAAAGACTTGTCGAATGGACTAAAAAGAACTCGCATGAAATTTTAACAAATTTGCAAAAAGTCTTTGTTTTTAAATTTGTGCTTTCAAATTTTTTTATAAAATAATTTTCAAAGTTCCACATCTATATCCATCTGTTGGGATAAACATGAATACTAGCAAATAACGAAGGCGACGGGAAGATTTTAAGGCAATTCCGTATGATTATAATGAAAAAAATGCACTCATGTTTAGAAGCGCAAGCGCGGCTCATGCAAAGAATTGTAGTGCTATGTAATGTAGGACTCCAAGTCCAACAAACTTTAAAAAATTTGGTGCTATAGGGTAGGGAATTTGGCGGTAAAGAGTAGGTTATTGAGAAATTTAGAAACTTAAAATTTAGTTTTGAATTGCTTTCTGAATCGCTAGCTGATGTTTGGGAATTGTTTTTATACCCACCCAGGGTATATTAAGTTTGCTGTATCATTTGTAATGCAGTGAAATAATCACCATAGACCCCTAAGACCTTTTAGAGATATGAATGAGACCAACAGGAGAATCGATTAAGCCATGTCCATCCATCCGTCCGTCCGTATGTAAACAACTTTTAGGGCTTAAGGTAAAGAGCTGAAAGAGCGCCCACTTCAGGTCTGTATGTGCGACCATCTCTTATTTTAAAAAATACTTTTTCCAAATTTTAGCTATGATACAATGTCGCTAGCGCATTAATTTTTGGTATGTGACATTGCCTTGTAAGTGTCTTTGAAGTAGCCAATTTTAGCCTTTTCATTTACCACGCCCACTTTTTAAGGGATCTAAGCTTGAAATGACTATTTTTTAATAAATATATATGAAATTTGTCAAAAAATTCCATGACAAAAGTTCTAGATATTAGCATTTTCTAACTTTTATGTATATATTGTATGTGCTCTGCCCATTTTTGTGGGCGTGGCGTTAAAAAAAGTGATTTTTTTAGTTAATAAGGCAAAGTTTTAGGCCAAAATGTATGCAACCACCTAGCATGCAACAGTTATATTTTTATATCCCGCCCACTTTTTGGAGGCGTGGCAATTATACTTTTTTTTGGTATGGTCGGGTATTTTGTAATCCGTCGTAGATGGACTGAAGCTTTTGCATACGCACTGTTGCACTTTCGCACTTGTTTTTTCCTTTTTTTTATAAATATTCTTTTTTAAATATGCAATTTTAGAGTCTTATAACGCCTTTTAATAGTAGAGGATGTTAGAAATTTCGACACGTGCATCGCCGGCTGGTTTTCAGGCAATTTTACCTAATTTTACCTAATAACTACGAACTAATTACTACCTTATAGCAGCTCCTTAGTGTAAAAAATTTATGACCTAAAAATTTGTGGACAGGTCATACCCGTTCACTAATACCCATGCATTCATTTCTTGATAGAGAAATTCCGGTGAAATATCCGATACGTGATCTAGACTAGTCTAGAAATCTAGTCTGTTCCACAAAAATTGTCGGTACAGGAAAATTTTTCTTAAATCTTAGTGCTTAGAACGAAATGCTCCTATGTTCAAATAAAAGAAAAGCCACTTATTAACCAGAAAGTTTTAACTGGGAAGGGTATCGCCTACGCTACAGCCTACCCTGGCTTATAAATAAGTTGATGACATAGCAGAAAGCAGAGAGCAGACAAACCGTGAAATTTTCTCTGCTGGGCATTTTATAGCATATTTTTTCAGTACATTGTAGTGACATTCTGAGAAGTGACAGCTAAATTTGCCTCCATCGCTTGTGATATATGGTAAACAATAAGGTATGCTATATATCGCAAGTGATAGTTCTATCGCTGCTATATTGGTCTCAGCCAACAAGTGTTGGCTATAGCACACTTTACAGTACGAGATGAATTTTCGCCTGTGGAGACGCCAAATAATGATCGTATGCTCTTGTTACAAACCGTTTTGGCTGTTTCAAGTTCACCATCATAATAAGTGCGAGAGAGTGAGCGAGAATCTCGGGCGAGTTGTCAAATGAATATTAGTCAATCGAAATGTATGGAGTGGAGTGGCTCACAATACCGGCGATATCGTAATCGCGCGCCGGCCTTTTCAAAAAATTTAAAAACTCTCGCCGTTGTCAACGATTATTATTCTTTTAATCGCTGTTGTAAGTTCTGAGATGCAGTTCTAGGGCAGTTTTAAATTTTTCAAAGCTGATAATTTTTGTGAAGAATAAACCATACGTGTGTAATAATGCCAAAAAATTGTACAAACATGTTCTGATTGTTAAATGGCAAATTTTGTCGTCGTTAAAACAGTCGTCGTGGTTTCTCGCTTTAATTGTGCATTAACAAACGATTTTTATACCTGACCCAGGGTAGGTATATTAATTTCAATGCAGCGTTTGCAACGCAGTGTAATAATGACCACACCCCCTTAAGACCTCTTAGAAATTTTATCTAACTTAACCGGCAGGAGAATTGATTAAGCCATGTCCGCCCATCTGTATGTAAGGTCGTTGAAGGTCTTCAAGAGCTTAAACTTGCGGCACGGCTTGGTTTTTATGTAAAACAGACAAAGTGTTGAAATTGGTAAAATCCGCCGACGGCCACGCCCACTATAGGCTTCAATGTCAGACAACCACTAATTCACATTTTCTTTCAAAAAACCTTTTGACCAACTTAAACAAGGCATAGGGAAGTCAAATTTTGAAATTGCGGCTAAAAAAAACCCGGAGCACGACGAAAACTGAACCGCCCACACCATTGACCAGAACCACTTTTACAGGGTTTTATCGTTAAAAACCTGATTTCTCTGAAAATTCCCTCTCAAGCAAAAAACATTATATGACAAATTAAGAAATCCTGGCATTTCCTAAATTTGTTTGGATTTAGGAAATGCCAAGATTTCACAATTTCTGAAGAAAACTGTTTTTTTGCTTAAAATTTGCGTTTTTCAACACATTTTCCTACGTTTCAAACGAAATAAGTGTAAAAGATTATCTTCTTAGACCACGCCCCTTATTTTGGGGCGCATTTGACTTTTTTTTTTAGGATCTGAAATTATTGGAAACTCAAACGGTTCCCTTTCAATTTGTGGAAAGGACCTTAAACCTCTTCGAGGTTGCGAGATTATCCGAGTTTTATAGAAAAAACTGGTTTAAGCCAATAAATCAGTCCCTTACTCAATTTTGATTAGGTGTTAACCTGGGTTGAACTCGTCAAATGCTGGGTGCCATGGTGCTGTGGTTGTTGTATCAGTTTAAATTAAAACGATCTTTTGTTTTACGGTCTCTTCGAGAGAGAAGGGGCCTCGTGAGCTACTTCTCTACTTGTTGGCCGTTCGGGATCGGATAAAATTGTGGATTCCCTCAGTCTGTGTAAGGAATACCTATCTTAAAATGGGTTAAGTTTTATGCAGCTTGTGTTGTTTTAATTGCACACTTCAATGAATCTTATTTTCAATATCCTACGTTCAAGCGACGTAGTTGCAGAGTGACATACTAAGTTTGGAATTTTAGCACTGAGCCCACGGGAGCACCGTGGTGCAGTGGCTAATGTCCTGGACTACTATCTCCTCCGCGATAATTTTACAAACATTCCGATAGTATCATTTATGATGAGACACCCCTGAGACCATAGAAACGAGTATGCATGGTTGTGAGACATCAGTCGATGGTCTACAAGTGCCTGTTAGTAGTTTCTCAGACATGGATACAGACAATACAGCTCGGTTCAATGGGACCCGTACTTCCTTTTCGGAGGCGTCGAAAATGTTTTCATTAATTTAATATTTTGTTATCAGCTTAGCCATTGGTTAGACTATAACAAGGTAGCCAACTCTGATCAATCATACTCTTTTAGCCTCCAAGCTTTCACTTAATGTCGGTTGCATTATTTATACAATACTCAATGCCTTGACTAAAGGAAACTAATGCACTTTTATCTGGCGGCAAACGGAGTTCCGGCGTATTTAGGATTATAGGATATAATAAAGCCCGACAATCTGAAAATAAGTTCAATCTTCTAGCCGACAGCAACGTTTAAAAAATAAATTTTTTCACTCTTTGAATTCAAGTCAGCCGTACTTGTCAGTCGTACAGGCCGAGTGCAGCGACCCCTTATCTATGGCTTCCTCAATCTTTAAAATAAAATAAAAAAACATAACTTACCCCTCATGTAAACGAAACTATGAACTCCAACCATAACGAAAGAAACAAAACAACCAAGAAAACTGAAAAACGTCAATAAATGAACTGTATGCAACAGCAAGCAAAAACCAAGTGAAACCAAAGCAAACCAACAAAATAAAAAGATTTGTGTTTTTTTGTGTATGTTTTTTTCATATTGAGAACTCTTTATGTAGCTCTATATTTTTTTTGTTTTAATTGTAATATCTTAAAATAAAAACATATATTTACACATGTATATATATTATAGTACACAAAAAGTATCTTAAAAACTAAAACTAAAAAAAAATTTAAACAATTGTTTTAAATTAAGTGTAAAAATATAATTCATTTCGTATCCAAATTATTTTACATACAAAAGAATTAACTAATTAAAGAAATAATAATAACTGATACAATATAACAAATTTTTTATTACACAATGGAATTTCATATCGCGATGGTAAGGTAAATAATAAATTTATTTTATTTTATTTTAAGTTTCAATACTTTTATCGACTTTTATTATTAGGTTTGTGTTTTGTTTTAATTTATATTGGAGAAAATCCAAAGAGAGATGAAAAATTACACAGCCTTGTAAATTATTTTTTATTTTCAATCTTTCTCCTTTTTGAATTCCTTCTTTTGTGTTTTTGATTACCACCGTTTTTTATTTTATTTATTATTGTGTTCATTTCTGGATTTTTTATTTTGAAAAAATAATATTGTTTTATAATTAAAGAATAAAATTAAAGTTTAAATCGAACACAGGCATATGACGTAATGACAATAAACAAAAAAATTAATTTTCATGTTTAATAACAAAACTAACATTTAAACTAGCAAATAAACGTTTATATCATACAAAAAGTCGATTGAAATAATATTTTCAAACCTGCCTACCACCATTGCCGCTGCGTATCATCACTGATTACGACAGTCGGGATCGTGGCGGGGCATTAAAGAAGAACATAGAATAGGGGCTTTAAGCTATTGGTAACTTTATAAGAACAGAAACGTAGAATAGTTAACGCGACAGGGTTATCATGAGGAGTAATACAGGATTGGTGAAGAGGTTATGTAAAAAAAATGGTAAAATATCAAACACTTCTCGGGCGATTCGAGTAGCCTTGTCTAAGCAACTGACAACGTAACAACTGAATTCTTTTTTTTTTTTTTACTTTACTCGGAGAGATCATGCAACTGACAACCTGTTGGAACCTAAGGTTCAATTTTGAAGTCAACAGGGCCAGGAACGCAGCAGTAGGAGAAAAGTCAAAAGACAGTGGTTGTTGTCCGCCCTAGAGTTGGCTAGTAAATTGTGATATAATGAAATGATGTCAGTGTAAATGTGAGTAAGAAGGAATAATTCATAGCTTTCACAGTTTTTTTTTTTAAGTAATGCTGTTTGGCATTTGATTTCAAAAATAAAAAATAAATAAATAGAAATAAAATAACATAAAACAGTTCAAAATAATTTAGCCCAGAAAAGACAAAAGAAAAATTTCGTTTTCATGATTAGAAGCTAAAATTTTGAGTTTAAATTTAAAAACCGTTTTAAAATTTTCAAACCCAACATTTTTAATAATTGGACAGTATTGCTAGTAGCATAAAACATTATTTTCATTTATTTTTTGTTAAATTAAATCAAAAAATTTCGTTTTGCTTCATAGCACTGTTCGTTTTATCGGCAAACCAACTGAAGAAAGAAGATCAAACTTAAAATTTTCAATAAATAAATAAACAAAAACAAACAACGATATTATTTAATGAATTCATAAATTGTTTAAATAAAACAAATATTCTGAAGATGTTTTTTTTTAGCGGAAACAGCATTACAACAAAACCAAAAAAAAGTTCCTTCTCGTTTTTCGTGGCTTGATAGAAAACTTGCTAAAGTAAAAATTTGTGTGTATTTAGAAAATTATAAAAATTAAATATCTACTTAAACGCTAAGACTAATGGTTTTGTTCTATTTCTATATGTATGCTTTTTCTGTTTGATAACAAAAAAAGTATTAATTATGTTTGTATAAAAAATAAAAAGGCTAAAGAATAACTAAAACAATTGAAAACAAAAGCGGCCGCCATGTTGTTTTCTCTATATTTACACACTGCTCGGAATCGAATGTTTTCTCTTGTTTTAAATGTGTGTTACACAAAATTACACCGATTTGTCTTACGCTTTCTTCAGTTAAAGAAAAAGTAAAGATAAAGAGTAAAAGAAAAACAGAAACGCTCTCTTTTAAATATATATCATATAATATGTAAACCTTAATAAACTAAGTAATTTTTTTATATATATATATTTATGTATAGTATATAACAATTTTTTTTTGCGAATATTTTATGTGTTGGGGATGTGTATAAAATTAATATTTAATCGTAAACGTGCATTGCACCAAACAATATATTATATATATTTTTACTTTGCTTTTTTAATCCTGATATTTTTTTTTATTTTGTAATAAAAAAGAAAATAATTAAATTAAATTTATCAACAATTGTGTTTTTATTTTGTTTTTTTTTTTTTTAGCTTTAACATAAGATCAACTTTCAAATGTTAAACTTTTGTTCACAACTCAAATTCAAAATGGGTGGAAGCCGCCTGGTAATTGTCTTCAAGCAAAGCTCCATTTAACATACCTTCACATATGAACAAGTCGCCCTGCAGGATGCTACTGTCGGGGATTCGGCTGCTGTTCGAGCTGCGGTCGCCAGCGCTGCCCGGACTGCAGAAGACATCCTGGTTAGAGGTGGCATCGCAGGTGAGTATACTGCAATCGCTGTCATCGTTCACACTGGCACTTGGATTAAGAGGGTTGTAGTAGTCGTTGAATTTGACAACGTTGACGGTCACTCTTTGATGTTGATCCTGATGCAGCGTGGGTTCGTTGGTGTTGAGTTGCTGCTGCTGCTGATTCTGTTGCTGGTGCTGTGGATTCTGCTGCTGCTGACCACGGCTGGAGGAGCTGTGTTGAAGCAACGGTTCGCTCAGTGTGGCAGGATCATTTTGCAGGTAATAGAGGGTGCTGTTGTTCTGCTGCAGCTGCTGTACTTGTTGTTGATTGTTGTTTGGCGAAAAGATGTTCAGGTGGGATGTAATTTGTTCCATTCTGTCAAAGCTGAACGATGGAATTTCAGTTTGTACACTGGCTGAATGGAGGCTTGGTTCGATGTCGTTGCATCCTGGCACATCATCGCCCAACAGCATTGGATCGTTCAGGTTCATCATTAGGTTGAAGTCATGGTCATACATCATGTACTTGGCGCTTTCGGGTGAATTCGGATTCAGTGCGTCCAGTGGATTCTGATCGATTTCATGCTTGATGTCCAGTTCACTCATGGCGACGATTCCCTTGCAGTCGTCATTATGAATGAGTTCGTCGTCGGGACTGAAACTGAGGTGAGTTGGGTGAGTGTGATTGCTGTTGTTATTGTTGTTGTTGTTTGAGTCATTCTTGTATCTTTTGCTACCACTGGTGGTGGTTGCTGTTCGGGTGCGTTTGGTGGCAGTGTGTTTGGGCTTGCGCCCACTGGCAGTACTCGTAACTGGGCTATTGGCGGTCGATGCCTTGTGGGGCGTCGACGATGATGATGCGGTCGACACTACAGACGACGACAGTGGCGACATTGAGGTTTGTTGTTGACTGAATTGCTGTTGCTGGCCGGACAGTGTGCTATTGGGCGAGGCATTGGACGAGTTGCTGCTCTCACTGGACGAGGCCGTCTTCGAGGACTTGGTCTGTTTCTTTTGTGGACGGTACTTGTAGTTGGGATACTCTACTGCGTGCAACTTGCGCAGCAATTCCGCCTCATCCATGAAGGGTTTTCGCTGCTCCGTGGAGAGTTTCTTCCATTCGCGACCCAGCTTCTTCGAGATCTCTGCGTTGTGTAGTTCTGGGGTTTTCTCGCATATTTCTCGACGCTTGATTTGGCTGAATACCATGAAGGAGTTCATTGGACGTTTGATGTGATTCGGACTGTGCTTCTTTGTCTGCAAAGAAGAGAAAAAAACAAAAATAATTGGTTATTTTCTGAATATCTTCAATGACGGCCTTGCGGCTCTTATTAAATTGAAGGTTGTTGCAACATAGTAACTCGGCACACGACAACAATTCAATGGAGCATTCCGACACTGCGATAAGCGTGGAATTTTCCGCACTTTTACCCTCTTCGCATTTGGTCTAACTTTAGTGCTATACAGGGTGGTAGTAAAATTTCTCGTATATGGTAATTGTACTTGGGTTATCTTTACTGCCACCTGACTTTCATGACTTGAACTTTTTGTGTCTACTTCGTGAGCTGCTTGTTTCGGGGTGATTTGCATAACTTAAGGTCGTTTACCGGAGTACTCACAGCGGTATCTGTATAGGCTGTCTGTCGCCTTGTGAATGAAATGTGGAAACATTATAAGAATCATAGTAGTAAGGGGGCATCGAACCATAAAAGGTATTAAAACAAATCATGAGATTTTATGTTGGGAAAAAATTTATGCATTATGGTCAGTTAAGTGTAAATGAAGTGTGGAAAAACATAGAAAAATTATAGAGTCAATAGAAAAATTGCTGGAATGAGGCTACACCAGGTTTTAGGCTAGGTGAAATGCAATCGAAGTCGTAGATTCCTAGAATAATTTTTTGTAGATCTAAGTGTCCAAAAGTGGAATGTTGAACAGTTTTCAAACATAATGGGGGCCAGATCTATTTTTTTTTTAGACGAAAATCCTTTTGGATGACAGACTGTCAAACGCTTTGTAAAAGTTAAATAGTTATGAGTTCAATAAACTAAAAATTACCAGAAGAAATTCTTCCTTAGATTTGTTCGCCGTCGGTCAATATTTATTCCTAGTAGCCACAAGAGCTTCATCTTTTTTTACACGAAACTGTGAATTTCTCATGTCCTGATGCATTTTTATTAATTATTTAAGGATTTTTTTTTCACCCACTGCAAGCGACTGTCCATCATAAATTTATTTTGCTTGGATCCTTGCAAAAAGAAAATACTTATATAAGAACATTTCTATTTATTCGCCTGAGTGTCTGTGAGACTATCTGCAAAGGACTACAAATAGAAGAGAAAAATAAAAGGACAGAGAATAAAAATGTTTTCGATTTCGCTGTGTGCTGTGCACATCCACTTAATTTCACGTCGTTGTTTTATGTGTTTTACTTGCTTTTGACTTTTCGGTCCTGCACTCGGTTTCTAATGCTGTTTGTTTTCATGAGAGCAAAATGTCACGGGATAAGGTCATTTCTTTTGGTCTGTTGCTACAAGCTGAGTAAAGGGATAAGCGGTATGTGACGCCATAATTTTCAAGGAGTATTCTTAGTGGTATTAAAAATTACGCTGGAAACGTGGCCAAGATGGAAGAAGTATGGAAATTCATAAATATTTCCTACGAGTTTTTCAGATGATGCGCAAAAATCTTGTTGAAAATTTTCTAAATCTCTATTTATTTTCCTTCTTTGCAACATGTTGCGACATGAGTTGATCTAAGTCAAAATTGACAAAGAAAGGGAATGTTTGCTGGTTCGAATATTTTCAGAAAATCCTGTTGCACCCGTAGACACCGTGTTTGAGATCTTTGGTTCAGATTTTTAGCCAAAAATTTCAAAATGTTGCTAAGAATATCTTAACTATAAATGCAACGAACTTAAAGAACAAAAGCAGGTAGAATAAAGAGGATAACAACTAATTGTGACTGAAAAGAATTCCAGGCACATTATTTTCGCTTCTTTTTTAGATTTTTCTTTTGCATCATGTGTCTGCAACATGCGAATAATTTTCGCGGGAGCTTAATCTGTTCAAAGGAATATAAAGAAACTGTTTGTCGTTTCAATAAACTTAAACTATAAACTAACAAGTTGATCGATATAAGTTCAACGCTGCGTGTATGTTAAACATGTGGATAGACACCTAACGACCTAAGCGAAAATCGATTGAGAAAGTGAATCTTCGCGATATGTTGCAACGGAAGGAGTATGTTGATTCATAAATATTTCCCAATAGTTTTCCAAATGTTGCGCAAAAATCTTGCTGAAAATTTTCCAATCAACGCGTTATGTCTTTTGTGAATTTATAATTAAAATAATATTTACTTTCCTTCTTTGCAAATAGTGCTTTGCAACATGTTTCTTTAACCTTAATTAAAATTTACTTAAGATCTTTATTAGTTGGAAAGTTTTAAGAAGACATGGTGCACCTGCATGCATCCGAAACATGCATCCGATCTTGGATTCAAAAAAAAATTTCAAAAATTCCAAAATAATGCTGAGAACGTCTTATCCATAAATGGAACTTTAACTATAAAAACAGGCGGACTAGAGAGTATAACAAGTCATCGTTAATGAAAAAAATTCTAAGTTCATTATTTTCTCGGCTCTCATAATTTTTTTATGCAGCGCATCATGTAGCTGCAACATGCTTTAGGAAAGAATTGAGGGTACCTTAGACTTATGAAGTTACATTTAAGAAACAGTATATCGTTTTGGCAAACTTACGCAACCCTCAAAGGTATACGTAGATACATCGATATAAAATCAAAGTTGCGTGTATCTGACACATGTCGATAAGACCCAATAGATCCAAATTATATAAAATTTCTTTGCCAAGTGAATCTTTGCGATATCTTGCAATGCATTTGTTCGAAAAATTTTAGAAAACATGTTGCGCCCGCATAAACCAACATATTTGGGATCTTTGGTTCAGCTTTTCAGCCACAAATTAAAAAATGTTGTTAAGAACGTATTAATCATAAACAGGACTTGAGGTACAAAAGTAGATAGACTTAAGAGCAAAACAAAAACACGTAATCGTAAGCAAAACTATTTCTTAATAAATTTTTCTTGACACTTAAGGTTTCACTGTCGCATCATGTATCTGCAACATGATCTAAGAAAACCTTGATATTAATTGTGGGTGCCTGAAACCACATAAAGGCAGGATGTGGTTTCAAGAAACCTAAGCAACTCTTTAACGTCTAAGTTGATCGATGAAAGACTTAACACTGCATGTATCTGAAACATGTTGATAAACACCAAAATGGATTTGAGTAGATTTTTAGGACGAAAAGAAGATATATTCTGTCAATTATCGTACGCTATTGTCATCTAAGAGTAAATTTACATAAACTATCAACAAAACATGTGTCTGCAACATGGCGATGTCCACCAATACAAATACAAATGCAAAGGAAAGGTCGCCAAACGAACTGTACGCAACTCTAAGCCAGGTGTGCTTCGGTAAAAGTAATTTTATAACAGAACATGTATCCGCAGCATGTTGTCAAACATATCTTAGAGAGCTCACTTGTCACGTCAGGTGACATAATAGACACAGCGATTCCCTCTCACTACATGACGATTACGCAACTCTCAGCTCAGTGTTTATTATTCTCCCGAATCATTTTCAAAAAACAAAACAAAAACACAGGCACAAAAAGACCATCTTCAGTCGAATTAATTAATTGACTGACGGAGCACCAAGTTAAGCGGACACTGACACCAAAATTCATACACAGAAACACGCACATTATACCGTTCTTTGCGAAGAGTATCAATTATCCCGGCGAGTGTATCTATACACTAAAATATTTTTGCTGCTGCTGCTGCAGCCAAATCGTGCGCGCGTTAATTGACTGAACTTTATGAACCTCACGTATGCTCATCAGCGCACTGGGATAGCGAACTAGTGTGCGTTTGTAAATTTTCTGCAATTATACCAATGTCCTATGTTGAATATTAATTATCCGCTTAACCAGGAGTAACTCAACGAGTGTATAGTAGACATAGAGAGTGTATTATGGTAACTGGACACATTACACACATGCACCATGGTGTGTGATTCTCTCACATTAATTTATCGCTCATGAATATTCCGCATCGCATTAATAGTTTACTGACATCGAAAAGGACTTTTGCCAACAGTGTATACATACCCCCTCAAATTGTTAGTGCGCGTTGGTCGTAAACGACCGCCCCCAGCCCCACCTCTTGGGGGATGTATTTCAAAATTGAATTGAGCATATTAAGAAAATTATTGTTTTATTATTATTATGAGTATAATTTGTGCGCCAAGGGTTTGTGAGTAATGGCATGGTGTTGCAGCAACACCGCGCTTACCCTGGGAATGTTTGCGCTCTCGTACTGTCGTGTCAATGTCCGTATAGTCAGTCGGGTGGCGAATGACCTCATAAGCAAAACAAAACAAATGTTTGATGAACTTTCGCAAAAGTACAACTTGATCGGCACATGGCGGCGAAGGAGACCAATGATGGTGCCTTGCATTGCATGACATGACACAACCGGCTAGATACAAAATATCCAGGAGAACTATAGCCGAGAGAAGAAAAAAAAATGAACACCATCCATAAAGAGTGTTGATGTTGACTTAAAAGTATGTCGGATGCATGCAAATGTGTCATTACTCATCGCCATCGCCGTAGTCGTCGTCGCCGTCGCCGCCGCCCAGCCCTATTAACATCGGAGTGTAATAGTTCCAGGCAGGAGTTTTGTATATTTCATTAGACCAAGTCGACTCCTTTGGTTGTTTGGCTTTCTGTGTTGTGTGCTTGTGTGACTCTCCGCTGTTGGCTTTTCTTTTGCCTTCTTTTTTATCTGAGTTATTTTCTACGACTAAGCAATATCTCATCTATAAAATTGTCCAGACGGCGGCGGTGGCAGCGACTACGATGATGAAGGTGGCGGTGGCGGTGGTGGTGGTGGCTATAGTATGAATATGGAAAAAGGAAAAAACACTTTTTTTTTAACAGAATGCAAATCAACGAAAGGAAATAGTGGGACCAGAGAGCTAACCGAGTCCATTCATAGATGTTCATCGCTTACCTAGACTTTTTCGAAGGAGCAGAAATTTATTCATATCTGTCACGGGTGTGGAGTAAAATCGAAAAAGTTTCGCCCATGACAAATTGGATTGGTCCAGATAGTGGCGATAAGTAATTGGTTTGGCCTAAGACGCTATTACAAGTTGTCACAATGAATAGCATGATAAATGGGCTATTTTTCAGATGAAGATTATTGGTTTGATTGGAGGAACGTTTTTGCGGAAGATCTTGTAAATTGTTTACCCAGGATGATTATCAGGTAATTTATGGCCAAATGCTTCCTGAAATAATAGTACTAGTGGCTTGCTGTGGAAAGTTTCTCTTTATCACGTGGTATAGTGGTTTTGTGTCGAATGTGTAGGGGGGTTTTAAGGGGTTTCCCATCAGAAGGTTAGTCTGGAGTATAAAAGGTATCAAATTTGACAAAAAAAAATGCTGGCAACATGTTGCAGCAACATACGAATGAAACATGTTGCAGCAACATTTATCCAAAAATGTTCAGGGAAGAAAACTATCCATAACTGATAAAATAATTTTGGTCGCCCTTAGATTTCCCTTCGATTTGAAATCATGCCTCTCGGCTTTTGCCCTTTCAATCAGCAAACGAATGGTATAAAACTCTACCATGAACTGCTCTCCTTAAGTTTAACTTCAACGGTTGAAGTCAAGTTCTATTAGATTTGGTAAGACAATTCGTTATTAACTGCACCTCTAGCCTTCGAGCAATAAAAGCAAGCAACCACAGGAGAGGAGAACACAAAACAAAAAACACATAAACACAAATCGTATAGATACCAAACTAAACAAAACGAACACAGGCATAGCAACAACAAAAAAAGAGTTAAGTATACGATTCTTTCCTTCTGGTTTTTTGTTTTTGCATGCATCTTGGCCTTGGGCTTAACGACTTTAGAATTACACTTCACTTCTCTTTTATGTTCTTCATTTAGAGTTGATTTGTTGTCTGGCAGCGTTTTTAAAGTTTCTTTTTTTAGTGTTTAATGTTTGATTCTTCACTATAACTATTCGACTAAGTTTTGACTTCAAGCAGCGCAAATAAGAGAATTAAAAAAAAATTTTTGTTGCTCTTGAGATTCATTTGATTCGAATGCATATGGAATGAGTTGAGAAACTGTATAGCCGTATCTAGATGTCTTGCACTACGAAGAGTGGCTTTGGAATTGGTTTTTAGAGATACGTTTTATTGCCATGTGGGTTGCTGACAAGAACGGCAATGACGACGATGCTGAAGTTGGCTAAAGTTGCAATTTTGTGCTGACGGTGTACCAGAGTGTAGCCAGAGTGTGCACCAGATGCATAAAAGATATCTGGCTTGGGTGCAAAATTAATTCAGATGCATCTATAATTGGCGTCAGGGTTTTTTTTTTTCTGTTGGTTCTTTTCATTCTGCAAAGATATTCCTGAAAAATATAACTGAATTGGGAGGGGGAAGAAATTAATAATGAAAACATAACGCGAAGTGCAACGTTTGTGTGTGTTTTTTGCTTTTTTTGATTGAAATTGATTTAAGCAAGCACTCTGCGCTTGGTGAGACACCTGAGAGGAGTTTTAGACTCATTTACATTCGAATTCAAGGATCTCAGTGGAGCGGAATTGATTACCGGTGCCAGATGGACGGGCGCAATATGCTATTTCAGTGGGAGGATTGTATTTGTGTGATGCTAATCGGCTTCAGGTTGCTATAAACAAGGTTGAAACTTGAAGTGCTATAATTAATGTGATGGATAAGAGGGTTCCAAAATTGTAATATAAATCTGCTATACTCATCAGCCTGATATCTCAGACACACAGAGGGAAAAACATAATCAAGATCGATGGTGTTGATGTCTCATAATTTGTTGACATGAAAACGAGGAATTTTGTTCGTACATTTAACTGAGGCGCAAACAACTTTCCTTCATTTACAAAAGGACTAGTTATATGGCGCAGTCGGTAATTATTTTTATTCATAGGCGCAAAAATGTGAATAAGTTTAATTAAAAATGTCTTTTTCTGTTTGCATATGCTCAACACAATATGAGTATTAGGTAAAGGCATATGGCGCAGTCGATTATTATTTTATATACTTAGCTAGAAAATAGATAATAAAACTAACAAAACTGAATGAGAAGATCGATGCTAAGACATCGGTGGAAGCACAATGAAAAAACGAGCTGGCTAATCACTGCAAGAAAAAAAGCAAAGATCGATCAAATGTGGCGCAGTCGGTTGGAAAAAAGTATTCAAACATTCTTCCTGAGGTTCTCACTACGTTGTCTTAAAAGAGAGCACATTGTGCCTCAGATGATGAAATGCTAGAGCCTTCCTTTCCCGCCGGAGGCAGGCAGGAAGTTTCCTTTCCTGGAGGGATATCAAATAGGCTTGGACGAAGAGCCGGACAATCCATGATAGGGTGTAGAAAGTGCTCATCGCTGTCTAGTCTACAAAGTCTGCATATGGAATCCAGTGAAAGGCAGATGCGATGGAAATGTTTTCTCAGTCTGCAATGGCCGTTGAAAATTTAAATGAAAATTTTTTGTTTAGCCTTGTCCAGGTTAGTCGGGGTATGAAAAATTCCTGGGGGAGAAACTGGGATATACGTTTTTGGAGCAGAGCTGTCTTGTGTGTTAAGCCAGACGTCGTTGGGTTCGATTCTCCTAAGGCTTTTAATGAAGTTCTTAAAGAAAATCCAAGGAATGGTCTAGATCCTATGCGTGGTGAATTTGCCCCGAATTCAGCTTGAGGCTCTCTGAATTTGTTGCCATCAAAGCCACTGTGGGCTGGAATCCAGTGAAGGGTGATTTAGTTGTTGCTGGTCCTTTGCTGACCATGACTATTTCCAGAACAAAGTTGACCTTATGACAAGTGAGTCAAGCATCTTCTGAGCTTCGACTGACTTCGTTGATCTTTTTGCACCAGAGCAGCGGGTCATATGCCATTTCCGGCCTATTGACGAGCTAGCTTATCGTCCGAGAGACTTAAACCTTAACTTTAACCGCATATTCAACGCCAGATCTACAAGGATCTGGTGCTTTTACTTTGCGTTCTATCAGTACGTCAGGGTAGTGTGCTTCCTTTGAGAATTCTATAGTTCCATGATACAGTGTGGGTTGTCGGAGGGAATCCTTTTTCATTGATTTTGCAAAAGAGACAATAGTCGTGTTTTTAAGTTTATCAGTTAGGACTTCTTTGTTGCACCTTCTTTGAACTGCTGAGATTGGAAATCGCAATAATTCGAAGAGTGTTTTCGAATGTGGCACCAAAATGGTAATCGTCAAGAACAAGGGACCATCAGAGAGACGGAAAAACTCTGACCTAAAGACAATCTCATGAGCTTAACGCCGAGATTTTCACATTATCGATGCGGGTTTGAATAATTATTCCATTGAGCATTGCCATGATCCAATTCATCGTTCAAAATGTAAAAGACCTTTGCCATTAAATCATTGTGGCACAGTCGATAGAAACGGTTGAGAGTTGAGGAGCCAACAATAAACGACTTTAAAGCTTCTTCTTAGTACTAGAAGTTTAAATAATATCGGGAACATTTTTTAACATACTGACTTAACGGCAATAAAGTATTGTGCTACCTAAAAGAGTGATTTTTTTGCTGCTGTTGTTATGTACCCTTAATTGAATGTTAATATATTGATATTAGATATTAAATATTCTGGAAATTTATTTTCAGGCTTTTTTCCAGGTTCTTAAGCTCCAATATAAGTCTTTTTTATTTGTACCTCATTGACTCATACGCCGTCTTATAGATTTTAAGTCAATAATAGTGGATACCTTTTAAATTTTAGTTTTTTTTTTGAAGGCTCAACACTATATCGTTATTCATCATTGCCCATAGCCACCATAAATTTCATATCAAAACGTTCTCTCAAGCGTGACCAACTTACAACAACCTTCATCTTCACTTTATCCGTTCTCCCCAAATCCAAATTCAAAGTTGTAGTTACCTGCAAGGAAACAATAAAAAAAAAACTGATAAATATAAAATTCCATATCAGATACAAACTTAAACATAATAGATACATAAATACTAAACATGACAACACACAGACATAACCAACCACTCGAAATAGAGTTATTTTGTATTTCCCTGACAGCTCAAAGCTCTTTGATCAAGGTGTTCTGATAAGTTTCACGCTTAAGATAAATAAAAAAGACCAAGAGGCGAAAAATTAAAAAATAAAATTCGTTCACTCGTACTACAGCCACTTGCAACAATGTGTTATGACCGGGATTGAACAAGATTTTCGTGACAGACAATAAACCAACCGACAATCGTCGACTTTCTGGTTCGGGTATAAACAATTTTGTCTAACAACCATTAAGCCATTATAAAGTGTGCTACTAAGTGCTATATTTCATGTTAATGGAACTTGTTTCGCGTAATTGCAAATCGTATCTATATACGTATGTTTCAATACTCTTATAGCAACATAATTTCCTATAAAAAAAAACAAACTCACTGGTTCTTTAGCACTTCCCATCGTGCCACATGAGTACATGTTACAATTAAGAAAAAAAAAATTACTGCAACATAAAATGCGAATAAATTTATTCAAGGATTTTCCACACAACGTTTAAACTTATTACTTATCTTAAAATTTAAGAGCAGTTAATAAAAAAAAGAAATCAATTAAATACAAATCATTGAGTCAATAAAACACAGCAAGTCCAATAACCAACCGGCCAACGCATTATTCCATGAATTTTTAATATGGGAACTCTTGAGAAAAGACTCAATCTTATTATAGCTAGACAAGACACTATACTATCTATCGCTGCATAGCTAAATTTTTGTTGGCATTTTGTTGAAATTTATAGTCGCCTCGGGGCTGGCGCTCGCCACAACCTTATTTGGATTGTCGTAGGCCGGAGTCTCTATAACCCAATTCTATAAAGTCAGCTTTTTTTTTGTCAATGATGAAACGACCACCAAAACCAAATGTCACCTGAAGATGAATTTTACCACCACCGCGCCAAATAGTCAGCACCAGTAAAACTTAATTTAAATATCAAGTATCTGCGATGAATTAGCATATTCGATGATGATGCGGTGCTGAACTTTTAGCGCCTGAAGAAGTGACAGTCTTTGGGTATTTATTTGATTTTTACCATTTTTGGACACATTCATGTTTAGGTGATTAATTCATTTAATTTTGTAAAGTAGTTGCCCCTGCGATGCTATGGAGCGGGCGCGGGGCTTAAATGTTAACTTCGAGAGATATCGCGCCGCACATGTGGGAGGGCTCTAAGATAACACAATTTTCAAACGTGGGACTTGTAAATTTATGAAGGTTTCGCGATAAGTTGACAGATATAAGTTGTAAGCAAATGTTTAAAAATTAATTCCTTTGTTGGTGTGTTACTCTTTTGCTGTTTTGGAAATAATTTGATAATTAGTCAATGATAAAGTTCGAGATGTGGGCTGTGAGTTAGGTTGATGTGGTATCGCGCTATGTGGTCGCATTATGGAGGTTACTCATTGGAAGGACGCGTGTTATCACAATTGGTTGAAAAATTGAAACAACTCTCAAGAATATCTTGTGTATAGAGAAACTGAAGATTTTTTTTTGGCGCAGTCGGTAAAGTTCGCACATAGTGTTGGAAATGAAAAATATGATGTGGACGCGCGTTATCACAATTGGTTGAAAAATTTAGATAGAAGTGGTTTCATTGAAACAACTCTCAAGAATATCTTGTGTAGTAAAACAAAAGATTTTTTGGCGCTGTCGGTAAAGTTCGCAGAGTTGAGAGTCGAAAATGTAATCAGTGCTCTTCTAGTCTGCCCTACTAAGATATTCCCAAGAATAAAATAATAAAGCATTTCTTTATTTGGTCTAAGTAAAAATTTATTTCGATTCCATTTGTATTTCTTATTTTTACTGCAATCATCGCATTACACTAAATTCAAGTAAAATAATGTCAAAGTGTAAAAGTACCTAGCTGAGGATCTACTTGGAGCAGAGCTCATTTTTATTTTGTGAGATAAAGCAGAGTTAAAGTAAGAATAAATAACACTCAAGTCGTTTTTTTGCAGGGATCACTAGTAAGGAAACCTGTCGTAGGAAATGAAGAATGTCACACACGTCGACCAAGAAAAACTTTAGAGTCGAGAATTCAGCCTAAAATGGCTGGGATGGCCTATTATGGCCTAGAAAGTGTTATATAAACTATACTGTAGGGTAAATGGGTAAATGTAGGTAAAAATGGGTAGAAGAGTCAGTAAAAATGGCCTACTGAGTTAATGGCGCAGTCTGCAGGCGCAGTATATCTTTCTAGCTTACGTTTTCCACCTAATTCCTGCCTTTACAATTTTTGGTTTTAATTTTTTTTAGACTTAAACGACTTTAGACTAGTAAAAAAGCTTGTCAAACAAGTGACAGAATTATTGCCATACAAAACGATTAAAGAACAAAATTTTGCCCTTAGCCAACAACATGCGGGGCGAAAACTCTCGCAGTGATTTACCAAAGTTTTATAACCCAGACTGCTATTAAGTCCAACGTGAGGACTGCTGGTTTAGTAGAGGTGAAATGATGAAAGACTGGCTAAAACAGAGCAAAAGTTACAGCTTGACAGATCCAATCAGAATTGAGGTTGGAGCAGCAAGGAACGCTTTCTTATGACAGGAAGAATGTTACGTACATAAGTTAACATTAAAAAAAACTTTAACCAACAAGTCACACAAAAATCCGACTCATATAATTCAAATTGTCATTCTGTGATTTGGTGATTTTGGCATACTTTCACACAACGCGTCTGGACTACCTGCGTTTTGAAAACGAGTCCAGATTTTTACCAATTCGTTCCTGTGGTCCAATGTTTCATCTAATCTTATTTTTCTGCAAAACCCTTTGTAGACTTGTGAACAATAACTCACTTTGTAAGTAATTCCAATGTCTAATCAATTGAATACGAAAACTTGAGGGCGAAACGAAAATATGCTTTTCCACCCCCATAAGCAATTAAGGGTCCATTCACAGTAAGCGAACTTACGATATAACAACTGCGATTGTGCAAACTCTACTGAACAAAAAAAAAAAACCTACGCTGGGTTAAAGAGGATTCCCCATTTTTGATTGGAACTCCGCCTGTATGACGGAAAGAAAAAGCACAATTTTTCTAGAGTTAGTCATTCCAAAACTCTTACCTTTATTTATGCGTACCGACTGCGCCGGTTCACAAAACTGTGGCCAGTAAGAGAAGCTTAAGTATTAACTGAGACAACTGCTGTCATACTTTGAAGGACACTTATAGTTAACTCGATCATTAAATTTTATTGTAAAAGGCAAAAAGAGGTCGTCTAAATATTAAACTACAATTATAAAAGAAATGCTCTGAACTTGGCGCAGTCGAAGAGCAAACATATGAAGTTGAAACCATTCCATGAACTGACAAAATTTCAAAGACCAAAAAAAAAAAAATAAACTTTATTTAGTTGTAATTAATGCCATAAAAGAGTATACAAAAATGTAAAAATGTAAAAACTCAGAATATAGACGATCTAACTTTACTTTGAGAATTTGTTTTCATAAAACTGGCAGAAATGTAAATAAGATTGACATGGCGCAGTCTGCAGGCGCAGTATATCTTTGCTTTAACCCTTTTTCACCAAGCTTCTGAAGGCTTAGTCTACGGTTATAAAATTGCTTGTTTTTTAAGCTTGTTCTATAAGACAAAAAATAAAGTGGACCCAAGTTAGTAATACCAAACAAAAACAATACGATGTCAAGTTTGTAGTATAACAACTTGATGCTAACAATATAAGTAATTTAATGCAAACTTTAGTGAAAAAAATTATTTTCATCGAGAATGTTATAAGAATGACCTTTTGAATACATGGCGCAGTCTAAAGTAGTAGAATATTTTAAGCATATATTCTTGATCTTTTCACCTAGCTCTGACGGGATCAGATTTAGGTTTACAAAGTTTTGCTCTTCGAGCCCTTGTGGTATAAAAATTGTAAGAATTTATTTTCGTCGCTTAGACAGAAATGCACTTAAGACAACTCTATGAAATATGTGGCGCAGTCTGCAGGCGCTGTATGTTTTTCCCTTTTTTAATATTTTTTTTTTAAATTCAGTCTTTGTTTCTTGTAAGAATTTATTTTTATTAATAGACAGAAATGCACCTAAGACACGGCGCAGTCAGCTGGCGCAGTATGTTTTTCTATTTTAACTTTTTTTAAGTTTTTTTTTTTTTAATTCAGCGCTAGTTTTTAAAGTTTCAAGCTCGACCTTGAAGTTATCCACTTAAGTCTAGAACTGTTCGAACTGTAAATCTTGCTACATGTATCGTAACATCGATCGAATTGCCGGTAAGTAATTCGCCACTGACGAATGAATTGAAATTGGCAATTCAAGGAAAAAGGAAACACCCTTTACGAAAGCAGGCACCTGATTTTAATGGTCTCTTGACAGCTTACAACACAAGATATCACTCATCGTTAAGAATATATTCCTTCTCGTAGAGTTCTTCCTCAAGCCTGCTACCAACCATACAATTATTATTCATTTCATGCTTCAGGCCAAATCAAAATGACTAAAATCAACGCGTACACACAATCGAACGCCAAATGCGGATAAGGTAGTAAAACATAATAAAGTTGAGGTTGGAAAAAAAACGCCAAGATAAATCGATCCGTACGCGCTGTTTAAATGCAAGTTTCGTTAGCTTCTCTATCATTTTTTTTTTCAGCTTTTTTTTATTATTTTTTACTCACTCGTTCGCAAGTTTTGCCTTTTTACTCGACAGTAGGAAGTAATTACTATGTAATGTGTATTTATGACTAAGCAAATGTGTGTATACAAAAATCAACGTTTCGTTTATAAAAATTCTCTTTAGATACAACAACTTACTGATGCAGATACTTATAGAGCCGACATAATGCAAAACTTGTTGTAGCACACAAGTCTGTTCTGTTGTGGCTGGGGATCAATTCGACTTATACGAATCGAATCGATCATGCAATTTAGCGGCTGTCCTTCCTTCAGCCATATATGTCGGTTGATTTGACCCTGAATTAAAAGAGAGTTCCAAGCATGATGGTTGGAATAAAAAAAAAATCTCGATGAAAAAAAAAAACCGATTTCAAATAGAAACAGAACAAGTTAGGAATAAATTTAAGTTAAGTTCTGCTTCTTTTTTTCGTGTGTGTCCGAAATAGTATTGATTTATTAATTGTTCTTAAGAATACATGTTTGTATATTTGCAAAGATGTCTAAACTAGATATTGTCGATTGGGTGGACTGGTTTCAAGTGGTGTGTGCACACTCGCCGATATGAGTGTTGTTTGAGGTCTTGTCTGAGACGATAAGTGATAACACAAATTTGGGCGAACGATGTGGGAATACTGGGTGTAGAGCATTTTTTGGTGGGTGTCTATGAGAAAATAATAAAAGATACTAGTTATTCCGGATGTACGGTGAGTTGAGTGTCGCCAAAATATATATTTTTGCAATCAATCGACGATTGAAGATCGTCAAAAGATTGGATCAGAAAAAAAGAATAGAATGCTTTGGAAGGTGTGATCTCAATGTTTTTTGAAGAATTTTTTCACGTCCTTTAAAAAAGGAAAAACTGCTTCTAAAAATGGCTTGTGGAAAGGCCGTCTCATTTGCTCCTGGTAAAAAATCAAAATCTCGTGACGCTTTCTATTTGACAAAAATTTGTAAAATTATAGCCGCACTCAAATTACTAAACGTTTTATAGGGGTTAAGTTCGAAGTGAGAAATAAGCTCTCTATTTTCATGCACGTGTCAATGACAAAATCGGTCAATCACTGTGCGCTTCGGCGGCAACAATCTTCCGCATTCATATAATTTTTTTTTTTCCTCCAATAAGGTACGTGCAAAGCATTACTATTCTATGCTTTTTATGTTAATGCTTAAAGATACGTATGAATGTTTGTTCCGACTATAGTGGTTGAGTTCATAGTCGTAGATTTGAAATAACCTCATTTGGTTTTTTTGACAATTCAACGTCAATGTTTGTCAGATTGACAGCGATTTATTGTTCTGGAACTCAAATAGAAAATGTTTTTTTTTAACTTTTAATGAAAAAAAAATGAGAAAAAGACGTCTTCACCACCACATTTTACTTGTGAAACATTTTTTTTTAAACAATTTTCTGATGATCATGAACTTGGCAACTAGGGTAAGAGCCCATATAAATCCGTTCGAATATTGCGTTCACTTAGGTGAGGGATTTGAGTGACGAGATTTGAGTTCGAATATTGCGTTCACTTAGGTGAGGGATTTGAGTGACGGACCCTAGTCTAATTTCGGGGAACGACCTCAAACCTCGAAATAAAGTTCTTCCACCCATTTCCCTGCCCATACAAAATCATAAATTAATGGATAACCTTTATTGGCAATTGCCAAAATTCATGGCTTCTGGAGGCGCCAACATTAATTTATAAGAAATAAGGAAACAAGCTCCTTTTGAAATAGGACAGGTTGGTGGAAGTCTCACCATCTGAGAAATTCTTCCATCGGGCATTGCCCCCTCTTCTGATCAAAAAGAACGCGGTTTTTTGACCTGATGTGGTGAGCGCCGAACATTTAAGCTCTTTATCACTGAAGCTCTAAGCAAATTTAAGTATGTTTTCTGCACGATAGTACAATGAAGCAGTACTTGCGCCTGAGTACTTCATGGGTCGGTAGAATCCTCCAAATAAAAAAAAAAACTTCTGCAACGTTATGTCCGGGAAAAATGTTGCGCATACGCCACCGAAACTTTTGTGAGTTTTTTTTTTTGTATTGCTACTAATTAAGTTTGTATCAGATAAGAATCTATTCTCATCGTATGGCGAGTAATAAACCTTAAAATCGCCTACTCCTCAGTATTTGGCGCAGCCTGCAGGCGCAGTATATTTTTATATTTTCCATATTACACCTAACATTTACCGATTTGGTCTTAGCTTTTAATGTTTTTTCTCGACCAGTGTAGAACAACGTTTTTATTTGTGCTTACTTGTGAGCATAAGCTACGGAAACTTTTTGCCCAGAAAGAAAAGTGACACATGTCACCAAAATTTAAGTGATGGGTTCTTTTTTTTTATTTCCTTCTAACATCACGTTTATATCAAACAAGAATTTTTATCGCATGGCGAGAAATGAATTTTAAAATGGCCTACAAGCCATGTATATGGCGCAGTCGGTAGGTGTAGTATGTTTTTTTTTTCTATTTCCCCTTTTCTCACCTAAAGTTTGCCGATTCGGCTTTTAGTTTTTAAAAACTTCTTTTACGGTTTTTAAGTTTTTTGCTCGACGAGTGAAGAACAAGGTTTTATTTTGTGACTACGTGTGAGAATAATTTACAGCAACGTAATTCCCTCGACACTTAAAATTTTTCTTTATCAATCGATCAAATAACCAGAATTGAATCTAAAAATGGCCTACAAATTACACGGCGCAGTATATTTTTCTATTTTCTCTTTTTCAGCTAGAATCAGACGATTCGGTTTTAGGTTTTTAAGTTTTTGCTCGACGAGGACAAGTCGGTCGATGAACAAACTTCGACTACATTAAAATAATTTTTAGCTGAAAATTTGATTAGTTTAGTTTAGTTTTTGGGTAGTTTGTTTTTTCTCGAATTATTTAATGATTCTGTTTTTTTTTTCATAAAAAAAACCATTGCATTTATAAAGTTGTTATAAATAGTATTAGCAAATTTGTTAAGGGTCGTAAATTAAGAAATGCATTTCTTCGTCCCATAAGCGCTTTATCATGTTTTCTTCATATTTTATTTCCAACTGATAATATGTCTCCACCGGCTATAAAAATGCGATTGCCCGGAGACGATTAAAAATAAATCCTAAAGTGTTTCTACCGAACGAGAATAGGATTAAGTTGAAACAAGCTCCCAGTAGAAAACATATTTGTGACAGATCTATCGTACTTGGACAGTTTTATTTTCCCTTTTCAAGTATCAAACAATTATAAAGGTTTGAGAATATAATAAAAAAATAATTAAAAAGGTGTGTGAAAAGGGTGAATAAGATTTATGAGGAATTTTTAATTGCTTGCAGCGAGGGTTTACCTTTGGTTGGAAAATCTCGAGATTTGTATAGATTTGTTGAGATTTGTACTTATACTTTGAGATTTAACTCTCGAGATTTAAGGGAGATAAGTTGAGGACTTATGTTTATCGCGGATTAGTGTTCGATGGAGACATGGTATAAGGAAACCTTTACAGACGAACCTAACCAGGGAGTGGGTAAAACTCACACCTTGGCACAACATACATAGTGCGCTCATGAAGCGCGGAGAGCCTTAAAAAATCCTCTTGATGTGTATGCATAGGCACTTCTTTCACTTGAGTATATAACAGCTCGATGCTGTCATTTAGCCTGGTCTTATGGTGATTAAAGAGAAAGTGAACACCCTATTGTGTCATCCTAGAATGACTCAAAAAGTCTGACCAGGTTTGTAAGTGAAGTTCCTAAGGAAGAGTTATCCCAGAAAGAAGCTTTTAAGAAATCACAATAAAAACTTTTGACATAAGAGCCAGATCTCCTGTCTAGATTTATGACTTACCATAGATAATCTTTTGAGGAACCAGGTAGAGAGCTTGTTATTGCCTAGGCTCCATGGTTCAAAGGCAATTTTAGTCTTCGAAATATTGCACAGAAATAGGAATTTCTTGTTGGTAATGGCTCTTAGACAACGCATTTTTGGACTAGCTTCTAAGAGAGAAACCCACAAAATTTCATGCGTTGCAGATAAACTCCTGTTTTCTTTGTTTTTGCCAACTAAGGGGTCTAATATGAGGAGCAACATAAAAGTCGCCGTTGACAAATGCGATCCTACTGGGTCTTATAAGAGCGACAGAAAGGTACTGCCGAGTGAACCTCTGATAAAACTTATTGTACCCAAAAATTGTTTCGTCACCGGTGGAAGGAGAGGTTTAAAGATCAAGAATTTTCAAACCCGCCGAAATTTCAATCTCAAATGTTTATCACAAAAACAAGCAACCGCGAATAGGTCATTGGCAACCACCACATCGCGGCTAAAAGCAACACGTGCAATTAGTAGGCATGTTTGTCAATTTAGCAAATCATTTACCCAATCACAAAAGTCCTACATTTGCCTTCACTGCAATTATCATCCAGAAGTAAACATAAAGCATAGAAAAAAAACAACAAATCTCCTATTACCCATTAAGAGTGCTCGACTATCTAAATCAACAAAAACACGACACAAGAAACCCACTCACATCTCTAAGCACTTTATATCTGCTCGACTAAGCTCGAGACATTTCTGCCTTGGTTCATTTTTTTTTCTTTACAGCCACTTGATGAACATAATTTTCATCTAGCCGCCTCACTGTCTGTTCTCCTCCATCAAATACAATTAGTAATACTATACCGTACTATAATACGGGTAGAAAAAAAAAAATAATTATATAAATTTTGCAAAACTTGCAAAAAACCAAAGAGGTGAAGAAAAAGAAACAAATACCAACAGAATAAGTCTGAATATCTAAATCACTTTGTATAAAGAAAAGTTATACTTCTTGCCAACTCATGTACATGTGTTCCGTCCAAGACGGAGCTCTCAAAAGTCATTTTAAATATCGTGACTCGGATTAATTGGCCAATTTAGAAGATATATACCATTCACTCACATCTGTATAGAATACAATTTTATTTGGCCAAGTTTGTATCTGTAATTGCGGCTGCTGGGTTTCATGGCTCGTGCAAAAGAAAAATAAATTCAATCAACCACACGGTGCTCTGGGGTTACCGCGCGGCTAAAGTTGATGTCGCTGATTCGAATCTGACGTTTTTCATGGACCCATATGAATGTAAGCTTCTTGTCGATTTACCACTTTGCAGTCAGTCTAACCCCATGCAATCCAACGAATTAAATCTGTTAAGTATCTATTGTCTCTATAAGCGGGGATTCATAAACACACAATTCCCGAGAGATCGTGAGGTGTGGATATTTCTATTAAGCTGCGCGAAATAATTGCACTGAAATTGATTAAGAGAAATTAATCATCTCTTTCGGTTGAAGGTTTTATTAGGTCAGACAAACAGATAGGCGGAGGGGCTCAAAGTAGAAATTAACTCAAGTGATGTAGAGGTTCTAAGAAACGGAGTTGATGTCATGCAAAAAGTTTAAACGAGTCATTCAATCTAAATCTATCTAAATTTGACAAAAAAAATCCAAGGCTAGACAAATCCCGATGCATTCCGCCTTAAACTATAAAATATATTTCAAAGGCGCGGCACTTATCTCTGCATGTTTTTCCAACGTCAGAAGACCAGATCGAAGATAGTTGGATGAAAAATGAAAGCCATCCCCTTTGCATAAATAAACAGCAATAAAAATAAATCCATCTCAGCCGAGGGAACTAGGTATACCCTCTCATTGCCGTTCCATAAATGCACATGCATAAAAAACGAGAGTAATTGCATATGAACTAGCAAATAAAATTAACATCTTACTTTCAATTAAGATTATCTAATCCCGCAGTTCTTAACGCTCCCATACCGGAAGATTTAAAACCAGCTTAAGATGCAATTTTATTTTTCTATATTTACTTTAATTGCAGCATGTGTGCACATAATGTCTATAAATATTTATGACCACCATGGGTTGTAAATAAAAATTATAAACATCTCACCTCGGAGGGGTTTGCGCACGTCTCCTTCACGTCTCGCCTATATCATTAGATACGTGTGCGTCAAATGTGCATTTTATGCTCCACAGATGAACTTTTTTTTTACCATATTTCTTCACGTATAATTATACGAGACGATATGTGTAATATTTAATAGTATCTAGATGCATTAGTTATTCGAATAAATTCATTTCGATTCCAAAGGCATTACACGCGAAATGCGCTTATGGATGACAGAGCGGCGCGACTGAGTTGTTGTTGTCAACGATGCCGTGTGATCGTGAGAACTTTTGCTGTCTAATAGGTAATAAGCTTGGATGGCAGAAAAAAAAAAACTTCAAAATGACAAAAATGGAGTTGTGTGTGGCTTTGAATACTAACGGCTTATATGATGGCAATCGCAACATAAATCCATGCGATCAGGAAAAAAAATCCCATAGATACGAGCATTATTCGAGGACGGCAACTAATTGCGGTGCAGCAACATTTTCTAAATTATTTCCAGAATGCATATCGTTTACATGAATCAGATTAGTAACAGTAAGGTGTCCGAGATAGTACGGCCTGTCATCGAATGGGGGATTTGTGACAAGCGTTTTAGATACACAGTTATTTATGGTTGAAGGTCGGTGTACATGGGCGATACAGCATGGTTTGAACTGCAACATAATTGTTGGTCATCACCCGGCGGTTAACATACTTCGCCTTAAAACAATTTGACCCGAATTGACTCTGAATGCCAAATCAATTCAGTCGGAGTACTGTCTAAGGTCAAGAATCTAATTTGAGGTTTTTTCAATCGGTTTTAGGAGGCTAATTTTGAAGAGGGGACAATAACAATCTATGGTTACCGCAAAAATAAAACATAAAAGATATCGCAAAATTAATGACTCTGTAAATCAAATGAAACTCTTTTTATGAAGTTGTAAGATTTTAACAAAACCACACTCACCAAAAGACACATTTACAATTTAGAACAAAGCCATAAAAATTGTTTTTGCTTGGCCCAGTTGGAAGATCATAACTTTTCCTTGCAAAAGTTTCTATGCAAATTGAGAACAATTTGAAAGAGCCCCACGTTGGGCGCCAATACTTACTACTTGACTATTTCCGGTTAAATTTATTATTAAATTTATTGGGCGCACAAGGTTCATAATACAAAAAAAGTTCAAGAAATGAATATTTTTTTATGTATCGAAATCTCAAAAAAAAAAGAAAGAAAAATAACCAAAAAATAATGAAAATATGAAGAATAAATAAGGTAATACAGATGAAAATGAAAGAAAGGAGAAGGTGCGGAAAGTTGAAAAACTTATTTTGATTGGACTTGTAAAAAATTTTAATCCAATTTTTGAGGTTTTTGGTTTAAATAATTCGGTTTATATGCTTTAAGGGTTCCACAGAGTTCCAAGATCGAGTGCTGGAAACAAAGAAGGGCCGCGATTAGCTAATTTATGGCGTATTCTTTTCAACACCGAATCGTGAAACTGGTGTGGAATACAGGAAAAAATTGTTCTTTTCTCGTACACCTGAACGGAATCGTGCGCATCATGTAAATGTTCTTTTGAACTCCGAATTAGTTTGGTGCCGACACCGAACTCGGATTTTCACCACCGTCGTATTTGACACTGAATTTGACACTTAACGTGATGACTGTTCTGTTCACAATAAAACCGATTGTACACCACGCTGGAATTGCCGCAAACACCGAGTTTTGTTCGACAGCTCAGTGTGGCAGTTCGGTGTTCAAAAGAATACGCCATTAGTTGAACAAAGGAGCTAGGTTGTTAAGCAGAACTGAATTTTATCAAAAAGGTATTTTGTGCAAAAATTTACCATTCCACAACGGTTTCGGTTACCCCCAGCCCTCATTACCCTCCTTTAAGTCTTCAACCAATCAATAATTGATTTGTGACCTTCGTTACAGGTTAAAACCGTCACTGGTTGCCTAGACCCCTTCCACCCGAATGGGTAGTTGTCATTTAGGTCCTCGGGCTCCGGTTAGTAGCTCCAGCCCTTTAAGTGATATCACAATGGACCTCCTTTGGTCCTGCCTAGCGGGGGCAGCCACCCAACCTAACCTATCCTTACCTATCATTCCACAATCCCCCATAAATCCAGCTAACAGCCATATCTGTGTTATTACAACATGGAGGGCTGGAGCTCATCTTAGAGCTTAAACTAGTGGTCGAACTTGAATATCGTAAGATGTTCTAGAAAAGATAGGCTAAGGGAAAACTTTTATTTTCGTAAGTTTTTTTTTGGAAAACAGAATGGCTTGTGGTTAAGTCTATACGATCCGGTCCAGTAGCAAATAGCATTAAGATCTTCGTCAAATCAGGCAACAAAATCTTCAATGAGACCAATTGGCCTCAAAAAGTAAATTTGCATGTCATCAGCATAGAGGTCAAAGAGTATAAACCATTGACCTAAGAGTATAAACCATAACCAGATGGTCAAAAAAAAACCATTGAATATTTTCTCAAATTTCTAAACTACTAAGCAGATCAATAAAGTACCTAGAGGCTAAACAGAATGGGTCCTAGGATGGAACCTTGTGGCACTCTTGTCAGAAGAGGTGCACAATCCGAAGTTTGCAGGGCATTCAGGCACTCTTCTCTAATGCTGAATCTAGGGAAGCTTTGTCAAAAGCATCCGAAAAGTAAAGCAGGCAAGGAATTGTCAAATAATCATTATCAAATTGGTGGTAGGGCAACTGTGATAGGGCGTAAAACCTTACTGGTATGGCGATCAGAGACTATGCAGTGTGAGAAAGAGAAACAAGGCAGAATACTTATAGGCCGGTAATAGAAAACACAACCGTTGGATGAACTGCTTACTTGGTGAGTCTGTTAAATTGAGCCTTTTATGAGGTTTTCGTTATCGATGCACAATTTCTGTAGTTCCCTTTGAATTTTCACTCCAAGTCGTCAAATTCAATTCTACAAACCTTTGAATGGGGAGAAAAACCTAACGACCCTCACTCAGTCGGCTACCAGCAAAACGAAGCTGGGACTCAAGTTAACTTCTTGCTTGACTGAAGCAGGAAGTACACCTCAACGAAAAGAGCGCATATACCATGTGTGCGTTGCCCCAATGATTAATGTTTGCCCATTTGGCGCATTTGTTTCGAGGCAGCCAGCAGCGCCACTAGACCCAAACCTCCTAATATTCAGCTTATTATGTTTAACGGCTTGAATTCGAGAATGCTGGCGCACCACCACCTGGAAGGTGCCACAACTATAATGCCTCCAGAATATATGGACTCACATACACAATTCACATATGTGTAGATACACACTTAAACATAAATTAATTTCACTTTCTAAATCAATTAGTTTTTAACTCGAAGACTTGAGAGATTATTAATTGCATGTGTGTTTATAAAGGTATTACCGGCATAATACCGGTTGCCAACCCTCCCCCAGCTAGAGTGCCTGCCTATAATACTCCTTCTATACTCGATTGTAATTAATGCCAGGTTTTACTTTCGTCTTAGTCGAACGATATGACGATGATCTTAATGATGATGATTGGGATGATGATGACGAATACAACGACGACGCTGACGACGACAACGTCAACGATTACGATAAAGGAGGAGGAAGTTTGCTTGCATGTCTGCCAACCATTAAGACAATCAAAGTGTTTATAAGCACGTTTAGGTAGGAGCTTACCCGTTTTGCCTCTGGTGCTGGCCAATGCCGATATGTAGGTTGAGTTTGTGGAGCTCCTTTTGCACACAATGGTTCTTGTGAACGAAGGGTTTCGCTTACGAATTTTTTAAAGGTAAAACATAAAAAAAAAATATGCACGTGTGTGTAAGGGAACGGTAAACAGTATATATTATTAGTTGTTTGGGGTGTAATTTGAGAAGCAACAGTCTATCATTTTTCAGAACCACCCAGTTGAGAATATTCCCTGATGATGGAGAAGGAACAAGCATATTTTCTGCCCGAGGTGACCTTCTCTTGTTCGGCAACGAATCCAAATCCACCGACGACGATAACGACAACGACGACGACGTCGAAGTTCGTTAGTGGAAGCGAGGTTATTCACTTTATTTGTGTTTTTTTTTTTTTTTTTTTGCTGCAATGAAAGGTTGAAACAAATTGGGAAATAAAAATTTGTTTAAGCATTCGATTTTGAAAGGCTAGCCGATTTGGTGGTAGGTAGCTGAAAAGTGATTTGCTTGAAAGGCACCGTTTATGTGTGTCCTTGGATTGCCAGATCGATTGATTGACGTTCGATCTAGCAGCGCGCGGCGGATAGAACTTTGGTGACTCAAAACAGGCAGCTGCAGTTAAGAGGTGATACGGTGGCTTAACATGCCACAGCTCAATAGGTCCATAAAATTTATTGGGCTCTGCTTAGGAGCGGTTCACCAAGAGTTCAAGTCGTTCAATTAAGCTCGAGATCAAGAGGTTAATTAAGCTTTTGAAGTGGTTTCAAGAAGGTACCTTTACCAGAACTACAAATGCGAAATAAGACGTATTCACAGCTTCAGAGTCATGGTTTAATTTGAAGATTATTAGCTTCTTTTGATGCAAGGTTTCATAGGAGATCGTAAAAATAAATTGGAAAACATCCCACGTTGGGCGCAAAAATTTGACATTCACTCAAAACATTTATTTTAGCAACGCTTTTTTCAAAAGTCAAACGCAACTTTTTTATTAAGTTGTTAAAATCTGCCACAACCAGAAGGGCTAAAGGTTCTTAGTCATGACCTAATTGAAAGTTCACAGCTTTCATTTTATGCAAACAGGAATTTTATGCAAACGTAAGATCATAAGTATGAAGTTACGAAGCCCCACGTTAGGTGCCATAAGGAGCACGGATTTGTGACATCCGTACAATCGGCTAAAAGCAGGATTAAGAAGGAAACGGAAGAAGGAAGACAACGAGCCGCTTAAACTGTTGACCCTAGAAGTATTCAGACGATTCTGGACGAAAGTTATTTGTGCAACAAAATCTAGCCCTAATAAAGGGCTTATACAACTATGGATGACAAGAAATTTATAAGGTACCATGACGTTGGAAGAAATTTTTATGGCAAAAGAAATAAGTATTGTTACAGTCTTCGATATAATATTCATACAGTATGCTGCATCTCAGTAGAGAGATTCGGCAGAAACTGAAAGCTTTTTTATACTGGACTTGAATTGTGTACGCACCAGGGTTCCATATTCATTTTCTTAAAATAAAATTAAACCGAAAGCTTACGCTCCTTTCACACTATCAAGTGAAATAATCAACGGCTTTGGATTTTGTTAAGAGTGCCCCACGTTTGGCGCCCATTTATTTTTGTTAAGTTTAAATTAATTTTTTTGCTGGTTGTCAAAATCACAAAGACCAAGTCCAGTAAAGAATAAAAAATTTCAAGAAGTCACATAAATTTCTTCACTGAAAATGTTAGGAATTGGTTGAAAGTGCCACGTTGGGCGCCAGTTGATTTTTTTTTTGCTAGTATCAATTTGAAAGCTGATTACCAAAAAGCTCAAGGGACCGAGACCGACTAAAGAATTAAAAAATTGACATCATCGCCCTCACCGTCCTTAGCGCTACTTTAATTAACAAAAAAAATAAAAAATAAGTACCAGAACCATTGGCTAAATTGGAGAACTGAAGGCTGAATAATGTGAACACTTTTCATGAAAGAGTAGTTGTAGGTAGTTTTATGATACTCGGGATATTTTAATATTTATGCTTCTGGAAGCCATACTACCTACTAAAATTTTCTTGGAGTTCTATACCAAAATAATTTGTATTTTCAGCGCTTACCGCATGTTTATTTTGAGCACAGAACTTTGCAAAAATTCACAAAACCTACCATCTCAATTAAGGTGAATCCAATTTTAGCCATGAAGCAACGAGTTGTGATTCACTTTACCTTCTCAACCCAAAGCAATTGCCAAAGGCGATGCAACAGCCATTCACCTTCAAATTAAAATTGCATTGAAGAGCAGCCTCAGCTGCCTGAAACTCCATGTGACATCATTGAATGCCCTGAAAAAACTCGAGTTGCTCTACCATGACTCGCTGTCAACTACATACTGGGCGAGTTCACTTCAAAAACTTCTGAGGCTTTCTTAGAATGCTCTTGACCATAAGCCGCTCTAAATTGCTCTATTAGAAAAAGCCAGACCAGAACCTCAAAATACATCAAAACTTGTGTATTTCAAAAAAAAAAAAAACTTCACTCTTCGACGACCCCTGTGTGTGTCTAATTACACGCTGCGTGAACTCTTGTCTGGGAGTTCCCGACCGTGTGTCAAAAAACACAAAAAAAAACGTACCTTACGAAGCAGGAAAAAAGAATTTTAATTCATTTCGTTGAACTCGCATGACTGACCGACTACAAAGCCGAACTTGAGTGTGAAAGGGTTAACATATATAGAACAGCCGTATGCCTAGGTTTGAAGGAGAATCAAGGTACGATTTTTTTGACAGCTTCATTCGGATTGGGTGATTAATCAAAAAAAAAAGAGTAAAACAAGCACACAAGCAAGGCACTCTGTCTTGTGTAACAAGTGAGATATGGATAATTAAAGCTGATTTCCCTATTCACTGTTTAAAGCGGGGGTATAACTATAGGAAATACAACATGAGGCTGCCAGCTCAGTCAATAGGCAAATTTGAACAAAAGCCCACTGAACCATGGCCCTTTCGCGTGAGGCGTTCGCTGTTGCTCCATCTTGTCTTACTAATGGTATAACCGATCAATCGTTCATCAAGACGCAGACACACAATCGCCAATCAAGTCGTAGCAGCAAAACCTTCTAAGCACTTTTTTACCTAATTTTTTTTTTTGTCTGTTTGAATGTGTTGAAATTATGACCTACCAACTGAAAATACAACTCGGTGGGATTTGCAGAAAACTTTGTAGACGGGATATAGCAAGAGGCACACTGTGGAACGACCGACGACCACCAGCGGCGTTTAGAGCTGAACGACAAACGATGACAGTTTTGACGACGACGATATGGTGGTGGCAACGGTTGGGGTTTAGTAGCCATGTGGATGACGATGACGACGACGACACAATGATGATGATGTTGATGATGGCAATTGATTGTGCAATCGAGCGAGTTTATTCACCACAAGACCAATGGATAAGTTTTTTTTGTTTTTTTGCCGACTTGCCAGTCTGTTGAATCTGATTTGTCGCACTTGGAGTGTTACCCACAAGACGAGCATTTAAAAGTGCATTTGCTGGTTTGAGGTGTTTTTTTTTTGCTTTTGTTTGCAGCTTATTCGATCTTAATGGCGACAATGGCGGAACAGGCTAATAAACGACTTGGTACGTGGAGTAAAATATTGATTTCCTGTCGTTGTTGTCGGAACGTTGCCGGTGCTTGAAGTTACAGAAGGAGGGAATTAAAAACGAATTGGCCAAAAGGCTAATGAAAAGTTTTGCAGCTTTAAAATGTTGGAAAAAAGACGCAATAAGTGGTGCTTCTTGAAAACTGGTGTCCACCGAGTACATATCATCCACTCTAGTGCCTAAATTTTTTTAGTTGAGGTGGTTTTAAAAGATTGAGGTAGTTTTTAAAAGCTAAGACACAAACCTTGTGAATTCTGGTTGAAAAATGATCTGATTGATTAAAATAAGTTTTCAATAAAGAAGTGGTATCGCCGCTAGATTTTTCTTTAGAAAACCTCTTTGTTGTTTTTTTTCCGATGTGTGACTCTAGAATGTAGGCTCGGTAGCTACCTCTTCTTTTAAAAGAAAATTGTAGAAAGCTGAAATATTTCAAGCCACAAATTTACAAACTTAAAAAAAATCAAGGCAGTGATTTCGATATTTGATTACTCGTCTATAAGCCTTGCTTTGGACAAGGTATCAAAATATGTGTTAATTTTTGCCACCATTACAGTCAGCGTGATTAAAAAAAAAGAGTTTTTGACGATTTTAAAGCCCTCCATTATGAAAGGATTAATTTGACTCTTATATGGTTGTCATTGAGAAGCGTTTCGATTCGGGGTCTGGTGAAGCTTGTAAAGATTCCGTGGTATTATGTCCCAAAAACAAAACCACGAACCTTTGCATAACAAGCATCACTTTCGAAAAGCTTTTCGAAACCGCGTGATCCATTTGAAATCATCTCATCGATCTGAGATACTTAAAATTCACAGCCACTTGTGTCATCACTCAAAACAATTAAATATTTCCTGCTGCAACATGAATTCGATTTTTTTTTTCAACTTTTTATTTCAAAATTTTTTTAAGTTCATGCTACTGAGCAAGGATTTTATGCGACCATATGTACTGTTACTGTATGTCCATCACATCCGAAGGCGATTTATTAGATAGATAACATTGAATACAACCAATTTATGCACACAAATGAACTACATTCGTTGAATTTCAAGCACGCAGTCATAGAGCCAAAACGAAACCTAAAATAATCATTAAAAAAAGTGTACGAGCTCTCGTAGAATACTAATTTACACCGCTATGCGGTTACCTAATCGAAAAAATTAAAAAAAAAAAAAAAAAAACTGAAAAACTAAAAACCACACCATTAGACGTGTGCGTACATGAGCAGCCAAGCAGTTGATAGCTTTTGACTTTTACGTGTCCCGACCGCATCTATCTACCATTATTATTGGACTTGGGAATATTCTGCACGCGGATAGTAACCTTACTTGTATGCATCGATAGTTGTTGGATACAGGAAAACCGCAGCACACATCGGTGCGATCAAACAACACCAAAATGTCAAAAGCAATCGCCATTAGAAGGAGCCAAGCGTTTTCTTGTGTCTTGTAAAAGTAATTTGCATGCGAGGCGTAACCCCGAACCCAACAACCGTGCTGCTGGGTTGTGTGTGTCGTCACATTCGCACGAGTGGAGGATTTTCTAAACCGAGTTTGACCAAACTTGGATTAACTTAGCATAGATACAAAAAAAAAGCAATGTGTATAGATACTCCAAACCGCTACTCAGCCATGATATTTGAACTTGAAGTTGTATCCCCCCGATTGAGCTGAAAATCGCGTAGTAGGGGTACTGCATGCCGCCGATATAATATAGAAAAGGTGTTTGTATCTATGTGCGGTGCTTGCGTCAGAGCGCCTATAGGGGAGCTATAGAGTCAGTGGAGCAGTGAGCCGAACACAGCACCTTTTCTATGCAACATGTATCTATACAAAGCACGTTCATGTGTGTGCTACATGTGGTAACATTGAACATAAATATGGCAAGCCAGAGCAAGAGGATTGCATCACGTTTTTGGATTACTTGTTTGCATAGATAGTTTTTTTTTCTCGTTGTATCTTTTTTTTTTTGAGGTGTGTTTTTGTTGGCCTAAGACCAAGTTTTTTTTTCTTTTTTGTCTAATTTTCCAAAAGAGTAATTATGTTCAAGTTGGCTGTGGAAGTGAAAAAAAAAAATTGTGAATTGTATTAGAAGCAAATAACGTTGAGAGTGAGGGACACACCTCTTGGTTTCGAGCCAAATGAGTTCGTCTATTTTTAGACGGAGCGATGCGTTCGTATGGAGGTTGACTTGTTGACAAATATTTACCTAACTTATTGATGGAGACGAGTTTGAAATGCTTAAACATTGAGGAAGGAATCTGGGCAGTAGGAAACAACTAAATGGGCGACTTAATAATGAACCTCGAGAAATCGGCCCTACATTTCTTTTGGATCTTGTTTCACGACACGTCAGAGAACTTCGCAAAGCTCGATATTACTACCACAGAGCCGACAAAAGTCGCAAAAGCTTTCATCCTCATATAAATACTTTCGTCAACTGTCGCATTTTAATCCTTTTCTTCCCTTCCATACTTTCGGTACATACTAACTTCGATACACTTTTGAAGTTAGTATTCGAAGATCCTTGCCACTTGTTGTCTTTACATTTGGCATTCGGCCACTGTTTTCAATATTCGAAGCACCGAATATTCGTCCAAAAACATTTTAACCAAATGCTAAACCGGGCACACGTGCTGCTACCCAACTTGCGTCTCATTGCTTTTGGGCATCAAAATTTAGTTTCATTTAGGGAATAAATCGTCTCCCGGTACTCGGTCGATTGTTGGGAACTAGTCGACCGAATACCGAATATCAATAAATGAGTAAAAAGACGCTAAATTTAACTAAAAAAAAGCATTTTTATTGATTAAGCAGTGAAAAGTTGTGACACACGTGTTGATCTATGCACGTGTGTCCGTCTCTGTATTTGGTATAAACGTTTTTGGCCGAATATTCGGTGCTTCGGACATTGAAAATAGTGGCCGAATACCGGGTAGCAATTTGGCCTACGCATTTTTGGCCGAATTTTTGGCCTTCTACCTTGACGTGGCCGATCATTCGGCATTCGGCCAAATTACTACTTGCGGCATATTTATCTATTAGTCAGTCTTAAGAAAAAGAAAGTCATTTTTATTCATTAAAATTAATATTTTAATACTGAATTTTGTGAGGCAGTAAAATGTTGTGCCGCAGCAGGTGTGCCCGTCTCTGTATTTGGTATAAACGTTTTTGAGCGAATATTCGCTGATTCGAACATTGAAAATAGTGGCCGAATTCCAAAAATTGAAAATATTTCAAACATTTTTGGGCGAATGTTTGGCACTTCGACCTTAACATGGCCGATTATTCGGCATTCGGCAAAATTCCTATTCGCGGCATATTCATCTATTAGTCAGTCTGAAGGAAAAGAAAATCATTTTTATTCATTAAAATTGAGATCTTAATATGAGGGACTTAATTTTGGGCCGCAGCAAGTGTGCCCGCCTCTGTATTTGGTACAAACGTTTTTGACCGAATATTCGGTGCTTCAAACATTGATAATAGTGTCCGAATACCGAATTGTAGCCGAATATTGGGCCTACATATTCGGCACTTTGGCCTTAACGTAGCCGAATATTCGTTATTCGGCCAAATTACTATTCGCGGCATAGGTATTCATCTATTAGTCAGTCCAAAGAAAAATAAAATCATTTTTATTTATTAAAATTGATATTTAGAAATGATGGACCTAATTTTGTGATGCAGTAAAAAGTTATGCCGCAGCAAGTCTGTCCGTCTCTGTATTTGGTATAAACTTATTTGGCCGAATATTCGGTGCTTCAAACGTTGAAAATATTGGCCGAATTTCAAATTTGAAAGAAGTAGCCAAGTTTTTGGCCTACACATTTTTGGCCGAATATTCGGCCTTTTGGCCTTAACGTGGCATTCGGCCAAATCACTATTCACGCCATAGATTCATCTATTTGTCAGTCTAAAGATTTTTATAAACCAAATTGTGCAAGTGACAGCACTATTTCGAACACTGTCAGCTGTCTGTCATCAGTTATGGAGGACTGGTTCCATGTCAATATTTACCCGTAGTTCTTCTGCTGATAGCTAAGAAGAACTCAGCCGTTTGGAATGACATGAGCCGCAGTCAAACTCATTGCAAGCCTGTTGCTATTATATGACACTCACTTACTAGAAGAACAAGTACGATTGATGACGAAACAAAATTTTAGTAGAATTGACAAGATATTCAGAACTTATAAATTTTTAAATCGGTTCTTGGTTGTATCAGAGTTTTTAACACTACCAAAATTTACATTGAATATTGAATGTTTCATAGAAATTATCATTTACAAAAATGTTAGCTTACTTAGGTTGCCCGGAAGCACTTTACCAACTTAAATCACATAAAGTTGAGTGACCACCATTAGGCTGTAAATATTTCTGAAATTTTAAAATACGTCAGAGCTCCATTAAAGGACCACTTAGCCGTACCAGTGAAATCTTCTTAAGCTTTTAGCCAAAATATTTACATATTGTTCGGTCTGATGAACCCAAAGCCAAATGGGTGGCATTTTTCCGTCGGTCAAAGCCATAAATCCTATTTGAACTCCTTGATGCATTAAATGTTTCAACAGTTTTTTGGGCTTACCAACGCGCGCATTCCTATCACTTGATATTGCTTTAACCATAATTTAATGATATATAAGCCAAAGCCGGAAATTCAGTCGAAAACACCCTCACTTCAGGCCTAAAAAATACATATATAGATTTATTTTTTTAAGTAGAATTTCCACAATAAAGGGTCCTTCATTCCGACGTCATAACGATAGCAGTGCCTGTTATGCATAGGTAGTCCAACACATGTCGGCTGCAGCCACACACATTGTATGGCTCGTGATTTTTATATGTTGCTGGGCCGACCGATGAAACCCTTTTTTTATGCAAACGTAATCCAACAAGAGCTCCTTGCATAACGTAGTTTTAACCCCCTTTTTATTTATTTTTTTCCTGCCCCATTCTGAGTATATTTTTTTAATTTAAAAATGTTGTGAGCGAGAGGGTGCCCGTATATTTAAAGACGGCAAAAAAACAAAACAACCTTATAGGTGATTGTACTCATGTCGATACTACGCAGTAAGTAGGCGAGTAATGCAAATGGAAGGATAGAGGGTCTCCTGTCCTGATGTGTGTGCCAGCAACAATCAAATGTAATACGTCCTATGGATTTTCATCGTGAAATGTTCCACATCAAATTGCAATGGCAGAGCAGTGGCATTTGAAAGGATATCAATATGGGATGATGTAAATACTGTGCGCAAATGTTGTTGTTGTTGTTTTTTTTTTTTTTTTGCAAAAAAGGATGCATTATGTATCCTAGTTGCTCCTGAGCTAGTACTGCAACCCTCATTTATTAAACATTTCATGGAATTCTTTTTTCAGCAATGCACACTCAACTCATTCGTGTGTGTGCATAAATTTTTGTGCCAATGTTTGGTCTCATTCGTTGTAATGTCGTGTGTAAATGGATGCGAATTTGTGTGCAATTTGCAACGTTGTTGGTTTCGGGGCTGGTTAATTTACCTTGCTTTTTTTTATTTTTGCAAATCAGGATATAATAGGATATTAAAAGTGAAGTAGAAATGCCAGAAGGGTTGTAATATAGCTGCTAGCGAATTGTGTAACGAAACCCGTGTGACAATACAAGTTGATAGGGGCAGTAAGTACCTTGCCCATTATATTGGGGTGGAAGTTGGTAGGTTGTAATATACGAAATCGATAAAATTGCAAGGTTTACATGATGATGTTATGTCCTTATGAGGAGCATTATTTGCATGTGCTTTTGTTTCAGTTTAATATTTAATTGGAATGTAAAATGCGAGTGCTGTGTGAAGGTGAAGCCATTGCCATTAACTCTGTGGCTAAAGCCTCATTAAGTGATGATGAAGAGCCAGCACAAAAATATATTTTTTTATTTAAGCCCGACAGAGAAAAAAACAGCTTTAAAAATATAAACGCTTAACGGTGAAATGTGATTTTGCAAAATGGGATTTAATTTAGTTTATCGTATTTTTAAAGAGCTGGACGTGCGGGTAGTCCCAAGTCATAAAATATTAATCATGTTTAATATTATTACATAATTTCGATCAGTGTGTTTTTTTAACCTGAGGTCTCATAACTCATTTAAAATATTTCTGATTTTTAAAGAATCGGTTGCAGGGTATCTGCACTGAATTTTTTTCTATCTGGAAAGCAGTAAAAAAAATTAAAACGCTTACAAAAATCTACTTATCAAAATTTTCTGCTTGCGCATAGGCTTTTCAAAATTCAGACTAAAGCTTAAGTTTTGACACTGTAAAACACTTTTACGCTTTAATTACGCTTGCAGTACGCTTTAAGAAAACACTCGTCGCAATATTCAAGATGGGGATTCTTGGAAGTGATGCTGACGGAGTATGCTGAAACTGAATCTTTGATAAAATTTGAGTCTTCACTGGACCAGACAAGTAAATGCTGCAAACCTTTTTTATTCGGTATCAGTACGCTTGCATTATTATACTTGCTTGCAGAATTGTACCTTTTAATTACGCTTCTAAAAAATACTCGTCGCAATGTTCACGATAGGGAGTCTTGTAAAGTGAAGCTGACGGAAGATGCTAAAGCTGACTTTTGATGGGATCTAGTCTTAAAAGTTTTGTCTTCAGAATTCACTTTTTCAAAGCTCTGACTAAAGAAACGAAATTCCGATTTTTTAAGCTAGCTTTTTACTTTTTGAGCTAACATAATGTTTCAATACGCTTTCACGCTTTTAGTACGCTTGCAGTACGCTTGAGTTACGCTTCAATCTAAAGCTTAAGTTTTTAGACTGTAAAACACTTCTAGTGCGCTTGCAGTACGCTTTCAGAAAACACTCGTCGCAATGTTCAAGATAGGAAGCCTTCGAAGTGAATCTGGCGAAGCATACTGAAGCTCTCTTTTTCAGTTTTCACTGGTTCAAAACCGTCATTCCACACCCGCTGTCTGGGTTGTTAATATTTCTTCCTTAAATCGTAAAAGGCTGAACCTGGGTCGAAAAATATTTCGACCGAAATATTTATACTCGCTTTGCTTACAACTTGATACTTGATTGTTTTCGAACTGACGTTGTGTCCTTTTATTTAAAACCGAAGCATACGAGTCAGTCTCTAATTTAAGTATCTGCTACGTTAATGGCTTTTAGTTATTAGTTTAATTATCGCAGTTGGTTTTTCAAAGCTTTCCTTTGCCACATTTGGTTGTTGGAAGAGCCTCCAGAGCTAAGGATTCGATAAGGGCACTTCGTCGATCGTTTCATCTGTTTTCATTCGAGCTTATACCAAAAAAGTCAGTATTTGTTATCACTTGCGAACTCAAACTCGATATCACCCTGCCCAGATTAGCGCAATGGCGCGCAATTAATACTTGTGTACTTAAAGCTTAAATCAGTTAAAATCAAGTTTATTGCATAAACACTCATTTGTAATCGCTGTCATTAGCGCAAAAAAAAAAAAAAAAAAAAATACATCTATATACTACATGCCTACGTCTGTTTGAGGTGATCTCAATTTGAAAGTAAAATCCATACTCTATTATGAAAGAGTCCATATTATACACATCTGACAGATATGATTATGCGGGTAAATTGTATCTTAAGTCTCTTTAAATCCAACAAATAATTAACGAAAAAAAAAATCATAAGCTTTCAAACTATCACAAACTGGCAATTCCTCACTGGCACGTCCAGTTACTGACCTCTAAACAAATTACACACATAAATCAAATGTCAGACGCACCGCATAGATACACACCGCCAGCGCCACTGCTGCGCTGGTATACGCACTGCTAGTCGTATAATTATGATTATGCCACAAAATTATAATACTGGTTTAGTTTCCTACTACACGGTTTGAGTGTAAAAAAAAATACACCACACCACACCGCAGCAACAAGAAATAATATAAATTGAAATTAATGGGCGTTTGTAAGCCTCACGCATTTAAAATTAGTAAAAAAAATATATATATTTTTTATGTGTGTATCTACGGCAAACATCTATCAAAAAATGTTTATGTGAGTGCTTTTGAAATATCTTCCGGAAAGTATCTAAAACGCATATCTCAATAAATCTTAAACGATTTGTAAAACATGTAAAATGAAATAGGGCCAAGAGTAATATAGAGGCTAGCCCTAAAGCGTACACCAACCGGTAGCAACCAGCGGGCGGTGGGCTGCGTGCTGCTGGTCTACGCAATGCCCTTGGCCAGAAAATAAAAATTAACAGTTTCTTCAGAGCTTAATTTTAATTTTAATCGCATGCAATCACAATTTAGTCAAAAATAGACAACCTCTGTCTAAGCGGTGTCTACCAACGACTCGACGACGAAGAGTATCGAAAACGCACAGATACATGGTGTGATGTGTGTGCGTATGTGCTGCAGCTAGATGGATTTTATTGTCAAAAAATAAAGTCGTCAAAATTCAAATAAGTTTCGCTAGCACGTGATTAACTCGATAGAGAGCAAGGCGAGTCCAAGACTGGTGGTATAAAAAAAAGGCTTCAACACTTTAAACCTTCGCAAAATTTCAAATTTAGGTTAAATTTTTTTTTTATGCTGTGAAGTTTTATAATGTTGGATTTTCGATTTGTACACGGTGAAATTGTAGCTAAGGTCATGTTAGAGGGTACATATTTGCGCGCTGCTTAATGAGTAATTCGAGGCGTTTTGGCAAACATTACCCTCATGCCTTATATACCGAGTCGTGCTTTTTTTTCGTATCGCTTGAAAGTTTGTATATCTTTCAGCAATGAAACACCACACATACTCGTAGTATAAGCCTGGGTTCTTATCGGTGATTTCATAATTTCAACTGGAACGAGAGAAGTAACACATGGGCGGCATATGGGCAATTTGAGGTTTACTGATGGGGCTTTTTGGGTCAAGTCGGAAGGCGGAATGGGATTTTGGTTACATTGCAATATGGCATGATGGAGAGTGATGTATGTAGTATAATGATTGGAATTTACGATGTGGACGTTGGCACTAATTGAAGATTAAGATATTATAAACAATTAAAGGGAAAGTTGCATGTGCGGTTGGGATTCTGTTTCGATGTTTTATATATTTTTTTTTCAATGGAATAAAATGCAGCTGCAATCGAATAAAAAATTTGATGATTCTCGTATGTCGTAAGCAGTTCAAGGTGTGAGTGTGCTTAAGAAAAAATGAAAAAGAACGAGTGTGACAGGATGTTCAATTCAAAGGGAAATGTAGGTATGGTACGAAGATATTCTTTGATAGGTAAAAATTTAGCGAAACTATTTCGATGTTATGAGCATTGCATTGTCATCACATCAGCAATGCGTTTTCTTTTCAGCTCTTTTCGTAAGCCCCAAGCATTTGAAAGTATCAAAGTCTGCACAGTACAAAAGGTTTTAAAAATATTCTCCCGAGCTGATTTTTAAATTTTATTTTGTGGTGCAGAAGAAGCAGAAGAAGTAAAAAGTGGTAGTGACGTTATTTGTTTTTAGCCAAAGAGGGTCGCAGTGACTCGAAATGACCATCTGATAAGCCCCATTTCAAACGCGTGATGCTTGGTGCTAAAAAAAGGTGCAAAATCAATCCTTTCCGCTAATGCAGTTGAACTCTTTTACAGGGTGAATTAAAGCTCAAAAGATCCATTGCCTGACCTCTCCGAACAGTGCGTTAGATTTCTGGTACAGGCACATTTGGAGATGACCTTTTTGGTATTTTGCTCATTCCCAACGGCGAATGGAGAGGTTTCTAATGACAAAGCATGATAACGGAGGGGTTTTCAGGCACTCGTGGAGGTGGGACAGCGAAAAACTTTTTTCCTTGGTCAAGGTTCGATCCTGGCACCTAGTACGACACACTCGCCACTACACCAAGGAGCCCGGAGGTGGAATCGTTTGTCACACTGTCGCGGAAGCGGGACGGTGAAAAACCTTTTTTTCCCAAGATTCGAACCTGGGATCTCGTGTATAGTTGTTCGACACACTTTCCACATTCCACTACACCTAGGAGCCTGGAGGTGGGATTGTTTGTCAGACTCTCACGGAGGCGGGACCGTGAAAAAACTTTTATTGTACGGATCGGGATTCAAACGCGGGTCCTCGTGCACAGCTGTCCAACACACTTACTACTGTGCCATGGCCCTCACGGCAGGATGAATGGCAGACATACTTGCACAGGCACATTCGGAGGTGACTTTTTTGATTTTTTGCCCATTCCGTATGGCGAATTGCGAGGTTTCTCGTGACAGGTGATATTTTCGGAGGATTTTTTAGACCTCAGAGGTAGGACCGAAAAGAAACTTTTATTGTCCCGATGAACATGCGAACCTGGGACCTCGTTCATAGTTGTTCGACAGACTAACCACTGCACCACGGCGGATGGAGGTGGGCCAGTAAAAAAACTTTTTCCCCGGTCAAGATTCGAACCTGGGACCTCGCGCACAGTAGTTCTACACATTAATCCCTGCACCACGGAGTCCGGAGTTGTCACCGTTTTGTCAGACCTTCGCGGAGGTGGGATCATCAAAAAACTTTTACTGCCCCAATCGGGTTTTAAGCCTGGGACCTCGTGCACAGTAGTTCAACACACTTACCACTTCAACGGCCCCACAACAGGGTGAATGAAAATCGTAATTTCAGTGAAGTATTTAAAGTTCACGAACTGTGAAAATGGACCATGTAGCGCTTTTCTGTTCTTTACTGCTTAAAACATATTTTTTAATAATTTTTATTTCTGACGATCATTTTAAGATCGTTCAAGAAAGCTCATATCTGCTGTCAGCCCTCTACAAAGTTGAAGAGGAATAAATTTATATTTTACCGGAACGTAAATATAGAAACTAAAAAAATTTACAAAATATTTGTATCAAAGCTTTTCCATTTATTTTTTAAGTTTCTATATTCAGATTTTGATAAAATATCAAGGTGTTTTATGTGAAGCCTTTTTTTTTGGTAAGACCAGATCTTTGATGCACTTACCCAGACATAAGAGTTACGCACTCAATACTAAAATGTGTTAAATAAATTGTGTTTCCCAACATAATTTAAAGACATTTTTTTGGGGTTGCCAAGTCTTTAAGTTCAGGCCAAGGTCAAAAAAGTCACAAAATTTCATCCATAAAAAGAAATGGGATGCCAGTGGCACGCGGCAACTTTACTGGCCCATTTAATTAGGTAGTGACTAAAGCTTTTTCGATTTTCGAAATTTATGATCAACTCTCAGTCTCAAACGCATGATTCAAATATATTTGTGAAGAAGGACTGGATAAACCAAACTAAACCGTCTCTTTTTATATTTCTTCTGCGGTTTTTAATCCGCCCTATCTGGAAAAAAAAAATTAAAAATTCCGCTCACTGCTACCATGGAACATGATTTCGTTGTTTTCTGTTTTACTAATGACTTCACCCTGAGTTCTTTTCTATTTCTTATTTTTGGCTCATGTGGAGTGTGCAACACCTTCTTACCATTTTTGGTTATCCTCATAATTTGCATTTTATTTTCCATTTTTAAAGTTGAAGCAACAAAAAAAGAAAAATAGAAAAAAAAAATACTTGAAACGAATCTCACTGGTAATAATAATAATTTTTCCCTATTTGCCATCCACCAGAGTGTCGTGGTGTTTGTGCGGCTTTCTGTTTGTTTTAAATAATTATTTCTTTACCATTGGTTAGCATAATATATGCGATTGTCCGTGCACACTTTGGTACGATGTGGTATTGCTACTATTGTTACGGGCACACCCACGGCTAAAAAGGTGACTTGCATACTCAAATAGTTTTTTTTTTCTCTCCTACTGAGAGGTATAGAGTATCTATATCTGGTCGTGGGTATAAATCTAATTTTTCCATAGGCTCAATAATAAGCTACTGTCCGAGAGGAAAATTTTTCCAAAGAAAAATTAGTAAAAAGTGTAAATTAAACACAAACGCAGCCAATTATTATGTAAATTTTATGGTTTGTTTTTTTTTTTCAAAATTTCCTATTGTGAATGATTGATTGTGGTATACGGGTGAGGTTATTTTTTGAAGATTTATCACTCATTTACATTTGAGTTAAGAGGGTAACTTGCAAGGTTTGAGTTTTTGTTTTGTTATGATTCGCCCCGGTACTCTTATATAGGCCTAATGCTGAGGGACAAACATGAAGTGAAAGTTTTTTTTTTAGCTACTTATTTTAGCTTAGTCGATTTTTTTTTTAGTTTGTATTTTTAATTAGTGTTTCTGTTGTTTATTTTTCGGATTTTTTGTTTGTGTTTTTAGCGAAATCGCTTGACACGCTTTGAGGGGGAAAATATAGTTTTTTCCCGTCAATTGACGTAGGCTTTTGTAAAGTGGGCTAATTGAGACACCGCAGTTGTCTTGCCCAACATTTTAAAGCCTGTGCCACCTACTTGGACAAAACTACACTGCAGGAGGTGGTGTGAAATTTGCGGGGCTTAAATTCTTGTGCAAACACTTTTTGTGGTGTTCAAAAGAAATGGAAAAATATGGCGGCAATATAGGTTCATAGAAAAGCCAGTTTAGGCTTTAAAATAAGACTCTTTTCCTCTTTAAAGGTTCAAAGCTTAAAACACTTTTCCGGTGTAGGGCAACACGTTATGTCAGAAGTTCCACAGGGTTGAGAATTTGGCCCTAATCTCCTTTTCACAGTTGAATTTTATTTTACTTGTCCTGTATAGACTTTTTTATCGTTTACACTTCTTTGCAAATTGTTCAAAATTTTAGTACTCAGTGAAAAGCATAATCGAAGGCAATCAATGCTGAGAGCTACCGGCTGCAAATTTAAGAAACTAACTGTCCCGAAAGACTATTGCTGCAGTCTTCCATCTTGTTTGTCTGTTTTCCAGTTTAGAAAGTTTTGGGTATAAACTTAGTATGGTTAATATTTTCACTTCCACTCTAAATCTGAAAATATCACTGCGTATAGCAGGAGACGATTAAAACTAAATCCCGAAGTGTCTCCACCGGACAAAAATAAGTTTAATTTAATATTAACACCTTTATGTTGTCATTTTGGACCGAGAAAATAGTTTTGTTTTAAAACTTTTATTAAAAACGTATTTGAGACAGATCTCCCAAATTTGTTTTTTCAAGTCATAAATTTGTAAATTTTGTATGGTCGTTAATGTCGTCGTTTGTTGGCCGTTTGTTAAAGATTTGTGTTTATAGCGAATTATTCTATATTTCTAAGGGGCAATAAAAAAGCGAATAATAGGAGACGAATAAAACTGAATCCCTAATTGTCTCCACAAGACGAACATACGATTATTGGGACACCTTCACCCATCTGTCCCAAAGAGAAAGCGGCGATGATATTTCCCAGAAGCGGGAACAGACTTTTTTGTGACAGATCTTTCACACGTGGACAGTTCCACTTTCTTCCGTCGAATTTCAAACTGTTATAAATGTGTGCGAAAAGTGGCATAAAACTGGTTCGTGAAAAGGTTTAATTAGATTTATGTGGAAATTTATTGTTAATAGTTGGTCGAGAGGATTTATATTTGTATATTGTTAAGCACGCAAATTGTAGTAGATTTAAATTTGAAAATTTATATTAATCGCGGTTTAGTAACGAGAGGAGACATAGTATAAAAGAGCAATTTTGTAAGACTCCGGATATTTTTGCTGCATTCTCCTTTTGCAGACAGTTTTAATTTCTTTGCTTTCAAGGACACTACATTTATCGATTATAGAAGCTAAATGAGGAGATATGTTCTTGCCAGACAGACGGCTTAAACTTAGCCCCAATTAGCATAGGTGAAGGTTCTTAATTTTCACTTTTGAGAAGAGTGTCTCAATTAGTGTTTTCGTGATAATTTCAAATATTCGTTTATTTACCATGCATCAAGGAAAGAAATTTTCCGCTTGCTGCAAAAGAAATAATTTTGTCACTTAATCAAAGCTTCTGTTTAATCTTGGTTTTTTAGTTTTCCTACCTAACTACTAAAAAATCATAAGCAAATACATAATTTAAACTACGTCCCTACCACATCAGATCTTATCAGAAACTCAACTCAAGGAATACGTGTTGGTCGTCACACCCTCGCAATCTCATTGCGATTCAGTGTCAGGTCATGCCGAGACCAAATTTATCCAACTTGCCAAGCAACCGTTCCCCTAAATTGGGAAATAAAGACCAAAACCTATGGCCGTTAGCTCTCAGCAAAGTCATAAAAGAAGCCATTTATCAAAACGTTAAAATCTAAACACACACTACCCCCCAGAAAGTTTAAGGCATACCAGCACTGTAGTAGAAGTTCCTCTGGTACAGTAGGTACATTCCCGAAAATGCAAGAGGATGCATTTTTCAAAACTACACGTCAGACTAAGTGCTAATTAATGCCCAATAAATGTCAAGATCACTATCGGCCCCACAACAATAGCAACGAAAAAAAAAGCAGACTTCACGAGCCCTGTCAGTTGTGTGTATGTTTTGTGTCAGGTGAAAACACCAGCAAACACCCGTAAAAGTCCTTTCCGTGATCCCATTCATTTTTTATGACTTTTTCCTATTTGCATATTTTATGCGTTGGTCCCTCTCTCTTTAACAGACCGAACAGGCAGCAGCAGCGACCCCATTCGGCTAATAGTGTTTCTTTTCCAATTCACTGGTAATTAACCAACGATGACATTTCCACTTTATCAGTGGTGTTGTAGTAAAAGATTGTTTTTCTTTTTTTGTACTAGAGTGTATTTGGATTTTTTATGGTTGCATGTCATGCAATAATGTCGAGGTAACCAAATACGCGCGCTGTTGGTCGAGAAAGAGAGAAACATACATGCATCGATGTGTGACGATCTTTTTGGAGGGTTTAACTTTACGCTCTTGCGGTTAGATTTTGTTTTTTTGCTAATTTATTATAATTTTTTTCTTCTACTACCAGTGGTCATCTAGCGGCTGTCAAGATATCAATTTCCTATTTGCAAACTGTCATTCGTGGGGAATCTTTTTTTGGTCAAAATTTTTTTTTAAAGAGATACTTGTGATCATTGTTGGGGAAAGCTGTCAAATGTCAAATCAATTTATGACACATTTTATCCTAATGCTGAAAAAATATAAATCAGCAAAACATACAAAAAACATAAGAAACTGACGGAAGACCCCTTATGGTGATGATGATCATCATTATTTTAATGATGACGATATTACTGGTGCGAATAAACGCTTGGGGTCAGTCGTTGACTTGAAGACCTTTTTTGGCGAAAACAAAATAAAATTTAACCAAAAAAAAAAGCACACGGAACTCATCTTCAAAGAGTAATGACTTTATGAAAAATTACTATTGTACCTTTTAATAACGTAATATTGCATAATTACCAGTCGTATACGTATAATGTGAATAAATAATAATTAGTTGGTTGAAAACTTTTATTTCGCCTACAGGGTGAGTCTATCACATTATTCACCTCATGTTCAGAGTTGAAATAAAAGTTGGGCTTGAAAGATATGTGCCGAAATTCTAACACTTAAGTGGAAGCAAAGCAAGTTATTTTAATCATATTTTTCAAGCGTTGCTTGCGCCGAGATATCCATTAGTATCGGATTAGGAAAAAATTGCAGGTCTTCTGGATGCGTTTTTATAAACACCTGAAATGCTCACAGTATTTCAGGTGTAGTATGTCACGCCGCCGGTCCCACCTCCACGAGGGTCTGACAAACTCTCCGAAAGTATCATTTTGTCGTAAGAAACCTTGCAATTCGCCGTTCAAATTCGGAAAAAATTTAAGGTCTTCTCCATGTGTTTGTACAAAACCCCTGACACGCACAGCTTGAATGGTTGTGAAAGGTGAGGCCCGATTGCTCTTCTGAGCTGTAAGTGCAAATTAGTTTTTTTTTTTTTTTTTTTAAGTTTAGCATGTTAAGTATTGTGTCCAAGGGAGATTTCCATTGATTTTATATCAGTGAATTTTTATTACAAACTTTAAGAGTCCAAATGTCAAGTGAAGAAAGATAAGTTTTAGACAGTGAAGAATGAATTGCCTTAATAAGTCAGGCTCAGCATGCTCTCCCAGCTACGCAACACATCCAAGACTCCCTAACTGAAACGTTGCGGCTGCGAGCCCTTAAACGAGGATGTATAGAAACACTTGGAGTTTATCTAGTAAGGAACACGCAAAATATGGTCGGAGGAAAGCATGCCCGATAAATGGAACGACAGCATTGATTTCCCAATCTTCACGAGAGGGCAGCCTCTACATTACGCCCAATTCAGAGGCATCAGTCTCTTTGACACCGTGAGCAAGATGTTTTCAGCTGTACCTACTGTGCGCACTCCTTAAAACGTTTGTCAACAATCTTTAAGGTCCATATCAGTGCCGTTTTAAGCCCGAAGAGTCCACCACTCAACAAATCTTTACACGGCGGCAGATCTTGGAGAAAACCCATCAATTCTTATTCGATACCGACCACCTATTCATCGATTTCAAGGCAGAATTTGACAGGAACAGAATCTATAGAGACAAGCATTTAAAGCGAAATGTCTAGTTTTGGCATCCCTGCCAAACTCGTCAGACGATCCCTCACCGAGAGACCTCAACGAGCTTTCTGACGTCAAAAAAGGATAAAGAGAAGGCGGCGTGTTGTCATGTGACTTCTTTAACAGCATATACATTGCGCCAACACCAGAGGCGCAATCTTGTAAAAGTCCGTACTCGCATGCGCTGACGACATTTACATAATCGGAAGAACGCAGCGCGATGTCAACGAAGTGCTCGTGATTTCTGAAAGAAAAGCAACGAGTTCTGGACGAAAGCAGCGAATGTGGGCGTAGCCGTCAACGAGCATAAAATCAAATGCGTTCATCAAGAAGAGACACCCAACACAGATAGCTTCAAGGCAGTTGGGAACTTTGTCTACCTACGACCGATATAAATTCAGACAACGACAGCAGAGCTGAGATCAAACGAAGGTAACTCTTGCCAGTCGTTGTTTTCTTGGGCTGAAAAGGCAATTAAGTAGCAACGCTCTCTCTCGAGCAATACTGAAGTGTCGATTCATAACCAGCCTTGCATTACGGTGCAGAAGCAAGGACCCTGCCAATGGAGGATAAAAGCGCTTTAGTTTTCTTCGAAAGGGAAATCCTAAGACGGCAAGGTAGAAACAGAGCTGGCTGACCAAGCTTGTTGATTGAGGCCCAGCGACTGTAGCGCCACCTAAAGTAAGTAAGTAACGTAAGTTACACATCTATTGGCAACTTTTTTTTGCTTACTCCTCAGATAGATTTTAATAAAACGTGCCATTTCTACCACCACAGTGATTAATCAGTGCTAAAATAAGCCTACACCCTCTTCCATGGTTTTTTTCCCTTTACGTGTTTATACAACCACCATTATGGGTTCTTGTATAAAATTCTACCCATCATCATTGGCGGAAAACAAATAATAGAACAAAATTAATTCAACCCATACACTCAATTTTTGGATCCTGAACAATAATGACACCTTTGCAGAAACGTCGGTCGAGCTCATTTAAGGCTCATTAAAAACTAACAAATGAAGGTAGCAAAAAAAAATTAGGTGGTATAATTATTTGTATGGTGATACACGCAGTTAATTGTACAAGTCATACAATACATTGTTGTGATTTTTTTTTTTTTGTCTGACGAAACCGAAAGGCCATTGAACTGTGATGATGATTATATGGTGATTATATTCAATTGTTGTTACGGGATTCAGAGGAGTATTATACATCTGAAAACCTGATGATGTAATTAAATGAGTCTAAGAATTAAGAACTCGTTTTTCATGTATTGTACTTAATTTTGAGGTTGTCTCTAGAGTGTTTCGGAAACTTGTCTAAATAGATAAATTTTTTGGTAACATTCCAAAAGTTTTAAATTTTTTCTCAGGATATTGGATATCAAAAAAATCATTCCAAAAAAGTCATTATTAAATTCATGTTGAAGACTTTATCAATCTTCAAAGTGCTACAAGTCGTTTACGCATTTGTCATATCCTGGGGGCTCAATCTATACACCCAACCTCACCCTCAGTTTCAAAGAAACAAGCTACTAAGAGCTCCACACCGCCGACACGAAAGAATTTGAGCTATTAGAGAGGAATCTGTAAAATTAAAGACAGACAACGCCAACTGCCGATAGCGTGCTCTTCCAATAAAGACGTATAATCGGATACGGTTTCAAAAAAATAAGAAGACCACCCATTCGCAGATATTTCTTCACCACATTGTTGCTATTACACCAACAGGCCTGGCGTCATACCTTCAGGCCATAATTTACATCACGCACTGTCTTAATTGGTTTAATTAATTAAAAAAACATTTTTTTTTTGTTACAAATCCCATTTTCATCAAAGTATCTAAACGCCCTCCCACTCTCCCCAGGGGTAGGTAGGCAGAGGTACACCATCTGGTGTGGTATTAAAAATCTCTCCAGACCGCACGTACTTCGCATTTTCCCGACTACAACATATAGGAATGTGCATGCAAAAAAAATGTTGTATGCTACACGTTAATTCTGTGTTATTGGGTGGATAGGTAGACCTGAACCAATTCCAGGTACGTGCATAGGCTTTATCGTCTCGCACGCATTTTCCTGTTGAGTTTCTTATGAAATTTACTGCAACAAATGTGAATTTTCCCACTCGTACAAAAGTTCCACAATTTTTGCACTGCTGCTGCTGGCCCGCATAATGCAACACATGTATCTGTTCACATCTGAAAGATAGACAAACGTTAAGGTTCGAGACCGCATAGTGATTACATAGTGAGATGACGCCGCCGCCGCTGCCGACATTACAAGTACACACTTCTTGGTGTACTAAAGTATCTATATGGCCAGGGACGACGGTATAAGCAACTTGGCTCGATGCGAATGAATAGTTATGGTATCCAGGCACTGTGCGATGGCGGTACTCTTTAGATGTTCCTCACTCGACCCACAGGGGAACGTCATGTGTGTGTGTGTGCTGGCTAACGCAACGTTGCGTTGTCAGACCGTAAACAGTGCAATCTTTATTTAATAGACGTCAGATTTTGACGATGAACCCAATGTGCAGTGCATGCACAAAACGTGCATCTGTTTTAGGGGGTTTTCTCTCGTCGACATACAGGACTGCTTATTAGGTGCGGATGCCTTCGCAAAAAGGGGGGCAGGCGAAATTTGAAATTCAAATTTCCGCAAGAGATAGCTTCTCGGGTGCGTTCTAACACCCTTTTGTTTATCCACATGAGGCGATATAAGTATGCGGCTTTATTAACAAGATGACATGGTATGTGGACGAGGGGACATACAAAGCCACACCGCCATATCTTCAGGCCATCCCGTGCGGTAGACGACACGGGGAGACAATTGAAATGAAGACGACTCTGTTCCATGTTGATGTTTGATCGAGTGATGAAGATGACTTTTTTCTACGCCGAGCGTTCCACGAAATTGTCATGCTTTGTTGGTCATGCTTTTCAATCACCAACCCGAATAGAGAAGAAGACAGGCCGAGTAAAGTGTGTGTGTTGCAGTTTTTTTTCCCCCCTAACTGGCATCTTCTTGGTCTTTGACGTTCAAACGTGTCAGTTACCAGTGAGAAGCTTTACGTCAGTATTTAGTTGCTACGGTACCCTGTAAGCGAAGGTCAATCATATTCACCGAAGGGTAACTAATCTTTTTTCCCGAAAAAAAAAGTACGCAAGAGGCTCAACTTGAGACGAACAGCATGCTGATGCTATGATGACGATCATAAGGTTTAAGGAAACCAAATTAGACGACCGAACCGGAGAGAGGTTGATTAAATTCGTTCTAATTGCGTAGACTAATTTATTTAGGATTTAAAAGTGTTTTTTTTTCGATTTTTTGGCTCTTGTCGCTGACTCCCTGAATTAAGTGGACGCTTGGTTGATTAAGGGTTTCAATTCCCGAAGTCTATGTGTGTTTTTTTTTCGGGGGGCGAAGAATAAAAAATTTCGTGGAAATTTCTCATTGAATGGTTATGATAATGCTGAGCCGGAAATTGTCATTAAATAGTTATGAAGTGAGTGACCCGTGTACAGGAACAGCTATAGACGATAATCAGCAGACTTGAGGAATTAATTAGAAAATTTGTTCTTCAGACGGTTCTAGTTTGGTTAGAAATATTTATGGATACATTTGTGTGTTGTTACCTGGTTTTTCGTTGATTAATCTTTGGTAGTTTAAAAGAAGTTTTGGAACAGTTAATTACCTGAAAAGATAAGAACGTTTGTTAAGTCTTAGATTTTAAGCAAATTAGATATTATTGAGTTTTTTTTAACATATTACGTTCAAAAAGTTCAAAAAGCGTCTGTAAATAAGGAAGTTAAGAAAACCAAGTGGCATCCATTTTGCTTATATAAACATTTCTGTAAACCCTTTAAGATTTAAAAAATAAACGATCGCCTGAAAAAGACACGAAAAAATGGACGAAACGTCGGATTAGAAAGATTTTTTTTCTTTCAAATGAAATTTTATACTTTAAAAACATCAATCTGTTTCGCTTGTATGTACACTTGTCACCATAGTGAATTCAGATTCAGACTTTCAAGTCCTTTATACTTCTAAGAGCACATCAGGCGTTTCCGTTTTTTTTTTGGTCCTATTTTCAGTGTATGGCTATAACTTGGCGTCTTCCTTTGACAGTTTAATGATTTCCTGATTTTCACGATTGAAAAGAAACTGGGAAACGTCTAGTGGAGACACTAATTGTCAAGACTATTTTCAGTCATTTTCCAGGAATCAACAGAACAAGTAGACTTTGGAACTCACTGTTCGAAAAATTTTCCTGACATAGTTTTAAAAATGGTTCAGTGTTAGTAGGTTCCTATTCCTAGATATCCTATTTGTCCTAAATGCCGAAGTGTCGTGACAGCTTTAGTTTAGCTCAAAAATAAGATGTTTGAATCAAGACAAACATTTAGCTCAAACCAGATTCAGACAGACGATTCAAAATAAATCCCGAAATATTTCCACCGGAGAAACCTAGAATTAATTTGTCGCGAACACTCTTCTTGGTCATTTTGGATCTTAAATGAGTGCGAGGACGACATTTTCAAGGAGCAACACAATTTTCTTGTTTAAATCCAATAGAAAACGGATTTGTGACAGATCTGTCATATGTGAACAGTATCTGTTTCCTTTTGGTGACGCAAACTGTCATTTTTGCGGTTTGTGAAAAAGGTGAAAGGGATTTATGAGTGGATTTATTTTTAATTATCTTGTTGACGCGCTCTATCTCGTATATGGCAGAGACGACTCTCTCTAGCAAAGCCAGCAGATGAGAAAGCTGAAGTGTCTTGGAGCAACGACGAGGGAGTCTTGATCGAACACTCGGCGTGGGCGGTCTTTGTAAAGTAAAGCAAAGTAAAGCCTTTGAAAATAATAAAGTTTATCAAATATCAATTGTAATTTGTGTATTAGTTTTCTTATCTACGAAGGTGGATACAATCTACATGCTGAGAGGATTTTATATTGTTTCTTAAATTTCAAGATTTGTAGGCGATAAGTTATACCATGTCTATGTAAAAATAGATCCCGACAAACATCTTAACTGGGCAAACATACGATTAATCTGACACGCGCAGGATTTTTTTTGTCTTTTGGATCACATGACATTTTTCAGGAGAGTTTAAATGCCAATGGCTATCGCATATGGGGCAGATCTGTCACACGTGGACAGTTTTCGGTGTTTTTTTTTTAGACTCAAACTGTCATAAGGGTGTGCAAAGGCGGAAAAGTGGCATAAAACAGTTTGGGCGAAGGGCGAATGAGATCTGATGTTACTAACTTGCCGAGCGGATTTAAATTGGTATGGCAAATCTCGCGATTTTTATCTTATAAAAAAAAGTTGAAGATTTATGTCAATCGCGGATAAGTGTTCGGTGGAGACATGTTATTAGACATAAGGCAAGATTAGAATGAAACAGGACGTGGCTGAAAAAGGCACACGTTGGCATGCGGATTACTCATAGCAAAGTCCTAAAAAGTTGGCTGCATGGGTGAAAATATTTCACAGTTTAGACTTTTTAAAATGTTTACATGAAAAAATCTACGAATTTAAAAAGACTTTTTTTAAGTCGTTAAAAAAACCTTCCTGCACGTTTCAAATTGTGCAAAATGTTTTTAATTTTTTTTTAGTTCTTGATAATAACCATGGGACAAATTTTGAAGATCATTGACTGCCCCTGACAGATGCATAAACTTCATGGCGTTTTTCGCCAGCACGTTTCAAGCAGTTTTGTTAAAAAGCTTTAAGTCTGCTGGCGCCATAAAAATTTCATAGAAAAATTCCGTTTAAGGTCACTCATTTAGAAAAGTTTTTTTCTTGACCCTGAGAACGCACAATAATTCTCTGCTGCAATAACAATAACCTACTCTCACTCTCTCGCTTCGCCCGCGGCGATACACATTTACAACAGCTCAAGTGTAAACTTGGCACGAAATTCCGTGTATTTCCAATTTACTTTACGGAAATTGCATTGGCATTAAAATTATTAAACTTTGGAATACAAAATGCACATTTTCGTCATTTGAAGAGCACACACGAATTTACTAATTGCCCAGACAGCAGAAAAAAAAACCAAAAATTATCTTAACCATATGGTGTAGGGGTGGTGGTCTCTTCTCATTTAAGGCGCATATAACATGCAGCATTACGAAAATATTCTACCCCAAGACTTTGCGTAAGACACACGCGACAAGCGAACAAATAGAAATGTCCAAACTGCCCAAAATTGTTCCGCAATTTGCACATGCATGCATATACCTATGCACACTGCACAAATCATTGCGTATCTACTAGATGCAAATTTTATTCTGAAAATAATAATTGGCACGTATTCAAATTGCATTCCAATAAAAACAAATTCATCCTCTACAAACATATTAAAATAAAAGCGACGAAAATAGCTCGCGAAAGTTCGAAATTGCATTCTATGTGTAGGCTAGAAGTCTGTTATCTGTGAGGTGGTTTAAAAAAATAAAAAAAATAAATGCATCACCCTCTTTAGAGAATATTTGCATAATATAAAATTTATAAAATAAATATCTTTATACACAACCGGGAAATGTGTGTATAGTGTACGGGGCCATGTAGACTAGATGCACACAACTTAGCACTCGGGCGTGTTGAGAGGTTTCTAGTTCCGTCATTGCGACAATTTCAAATTAATCACGTGCCAAGTGAACTACGGTCTGTTTGGTGTATAAGGTGATCGTGGAATTACTTATTTGCAAAATAAACGCTTATAAAAATTTCCTTAATAATTCCACGAGAGTTATGGTTATGCGTCGCAAGCGTGTTATAGGGAAATGACACGCGTTCTTAACGTGCTCCATGCGATATTGAGCAGATTTATAAGAGCCTGGCTTTCCAAACACTGCACTGTGCGCACCTTCGAATAAAAAAACAATTTGTGGAAAAAAGAGAAACTTAACTTAAGAACTCCTTTGAATGTCGAGAAGGAATTCGTATCTATGAAATGAAATCAAGGCTGAAAGAGATTATTACGATGATGACGGTTCATAGTCATTGGTCTATTAATCACAGAGTGGGTTCCTTGAAAGCAGATGATAATCTTCTGACCGAGAAAAACACGAACAAGGAAGGCCATTCATCTTTGAGGATTCCATGGTTTTCTTCGCTTCTTCGAAACGGAGAGATGGATTCTTTTGATTCACTTTGTGGATATTAATTAGGGTTCGTCGTCGTTTTCTGGGTGTACTTGCGGGGATTAGTTGCACAGCTTGTTAGATGCTGCGCGGGGGTCATCTAGGTCAATGTGATTTTGTGTGGAGAATTTATTCCAACCAACGACCAGTGTGTTTGAATGAGTTATGAATTTCTTTTTTTCTTGAATGCCCCTTGACTTGTGTCTGTGCTAAAAATTTATTTCAATCAACGGTACATAGAATATTATCAATGTCATAATTTAATTATTTTAGAGATTGGGTGACTTCACTAAGAATATATTATAAGAAAAAGGCATGCAAAGTGTATTTATTTCTTTCTGTTTAGCAAGGACAACATCATTATCATGAGCTTTTAATCAAAGACTTGAACCACATTCAGATTTCCTAGCAATTCGGAACAAATGTAACATCCGAAACTTTATTTCCTTTCATTTTCTAAGGCCGTGACCTAAAACAGTGTTTATAAGATTTCAGATATCTACAATATTCGGTTCAAGAATATGCAGACCTGTCAGTTTGAGGAAAATTTGTTTCGAGAAAATCAAGTAAAAAAATACCTCGAGCCTCGACGAACATAATATTGCCAGACCTAATCTCGACATCAAAAGCATCGCTTCTCCAATGATCATCGATATATGAGACTTATAAGGTGTTAACACTAATCCGCGATTAAGACAAATCATGCTTTAATCCCCTTTAAATCGAGAGATTTCCCATAGGAATATTAATCTCTTCACGAGGAGTTTAACATTAATCGCGTAATTAATCTCTTCCACAAAAGAATTTCTAAATCAAACCGTACAGAATTCTAAGTTCTCAGAAAATTTGCGTTGCCCGAGAGATAAAAAAAATTACGTTTACAAGGGGATGCGGGATGACGCGAATGTCAAAAACGCAAACATGTCAAGTTAATGTGCTCTAATCCGGTGGAAACACTTTGGAATCAACCAAAGGATTAGATTTGGGAATAATTTTCCTACGGTAATCTCTGTATTATTTGCGATGAAAACACTCTATTATACCTACCGAAGGCTCGGTCCTACCGGCCTTCACTTAACGAAAGAAGATTAAAAATAAATCCTTAAGTGTCTTCACCGGACAAACATATTATTGATTTGTTTCGTGAAATTAACCACATTAGACCACATACAATTTGACGTGGTTAGTATGTGATTTACAAGTATAGTAGTTATTAACTTATATTGCTCAGGTCATTGCCTATTTTTTTTTGTCATTTTGGATCTCAAGAGTAAATCCCAATAGAAAACGTATTTGTGACAGATTCGTCATACGTGGACAGTTTCAGTTTTCTTTTTAAGTGTCAAACTGTTAAAATGGTGTGTGAATAAGGTTAAAAGTTGCATAAAGAGGCGAGTGAAAAGGGTAATTGAGATTTATGAGGGGAATAATTTTTAATCAATTACAGAGAGCATTTACATTTTTACGGTAAATCTCGAGATTAAAGCGGGATTAGTTGAAGATTTATGTTAATTCCGGATTAGAGCCGGTGGAGTAAAACTAGCTAGCCAATAAGTAAAAGACAATATTGCAATGCAGCTGGTACAAACAAATTGCCTAACTAGAGCTCACTCTTGAACTTGAGATGTGTGTAAGATTGGGTGTATGCAAAATTTTGAAAGGAATGTTCTACTTTTTTTCCATTTTGAACATTGGGGCTCTATTTTTAACTCTCTTTTTGCATCCAATTCAAACGGTTTTGAACCCTGAGAGTTAATTTAGAGATGAAATATTCAGGACTCAAATCCACCACGTTCGTTTTAGGAGCATATTAAAGTACCAGTCGCGTCCAAAGATACCGATATACTTGGACCTACATGTCCATTGTGATACCAAGACGATCTGAATATCTCTCCTAAGCGTGAGAGATGTTAAAATTAAAGTACCTAATTACACGCATCTTTTTCAAACTAGTAAAATGTTAAATGATAAGTTTGTTAAGTCTATTTCAATCACATTGGTTTTTCATAGCACAGATATTGCAAAGATTGAGATATGTAAGAATTTTCCAACAGTAGGGAATTAATTCACCTCTCTGAAAAATAAGGTGTGCAAGGAAACCCTGAATTTTACAGGGAGCTCCTTTTCCTTAATGTACTTCACGGTATGAAACAACAATTTCAGACACACCGAAAAACAGAAAATCCCATCAAAATCGTTAGACTCCCGGGTATTTCATGGTAGAGGACTACAGCCATGGCTAACGATGCAATCAAACTAAAAAGCATCCACAGCCACACACAATGCAACATACTTTCCCTGATTAATGATTGGTCATTAAAAACTTTTTTTTTTATCTCTAAGCATAGACAAAGTGAGCAGATAGGTAAGAAGCCTCTCTATATACCTGATGATTTTCGTTTTGCAGAAAGGACCTAACCATCACCACATGCTGCCACCACATGTTGGAAGTGTATAATTTTCTTATTATTGTCGAATCGATGGAGTGCCACAAGGAAGTACACAAGCGCCACATATCTTTACATTTCACTCAACTACTAAATAAACATTCAACCAAAAGAGCCACTCTTGCGAAAGTTATAATTTTCTTGTTAATTCCCAGGCATACGTTGCATGAGTGTGGCTATGTAGTTCAACTGACATACTGAGTGTGTCTGTATTCAGCTTACTCGTATAATAGATAAAAATGTTGAATCATCATTTATCCAGCGTGTGCATCGTTGACGTGAACTTTACTTAAGAGTTTATACTTTGCGCTCTACTTTATCGCAAGGAAACAAATCGTTTTTGTTTTAGAAAGTAACTCTGGGCGAGATAGATACGGAAAATTGCACAGCTGACGATGGTAATTATTTGAGAGTATGTGAGTGTGTTTTGTGTGCTTGTTGCATAAGTTGTGCAACGCATATGATTTTCTGACTTTCAATGCGATTAATCAAACCCAATCGGTAATAAGAACAAACACATCAGTCAAATGGAAAATCCATACCATGTTTCCAAGCTAGACAAAACGTCTACCATTGACGACTATAACAGCCATAAGTGCTGACAAACAAACGAAAAAAAAACGTGTACTAACAGATAATTAAATATAATTGCAAATAGCTACCGTTCTGTCAACAGTTTCTATTTTATTTTCCACTCTCAAAAGATTGAAGTTTTTTCCATTAGTCGTCTGTTGGTAAATCGATTGCACACTTGAAGCAAATCGCAATCATCTAAGGTGAACACATTTATATAAGGAAAAAAGGTCATCCCGTAAGGTTAGCGACGTGAGTTTGACAGCGTACACAGATAGTTTTTGAATTTGATTTGATACCCATCAGTTTGGAGAGTCAGAGCGGGACCAGTTGTTAGACAAGCAGGCAGGGTTCTTCAGACTTTGCCAGTTAAGGGAATGTGTCTGATGTTATAGGGGAGTGTGTTGACTCAGTCACGTGTTTGATTGGAAATACACTATACTACTTCCGTGCTAGAATGTTTTGAAGATGGAGCTATCAGACGAATCTGTTAAATCAGACTGTTAGGGGATTTGACCTGATAAGTTCTCAGTAGCTGGAACGAGTATTTTTGGTCTGGCAATCACAGTCGGGTTGATATTATGCAAACTGAGAGAGAAATTGAATGAATCCAAAGGCTCAAGGTAGAATTTAAACAGAGTTTAAAGAGCCTGATTTCAGTTTTTGGTCTAAAAATAAGCTTTGATAAAGGAGTTGCATGTTGCAGATGCATGTTGCAAAGTTAGTTTAATAAAATTGCATTGCTTTTCTTATGTATTTCCGGGATTTGTATGAAATTCGATGTTTGCCTAGAAAAAATTCTCATTCTTAACACCCCTAATATTCCGAGAAACTGGTTGCAGCAAAAAGTTTTGGATTTGATTTTTTGAAAGAAACCTTTCAAACGAAAGTATGAACTAAAAAAAGAATCCAAAGAATCCAAAGATTAAAATTTCATGACCCACGAATATGGTCATGTTAAAGTTTAATATGTTGCAGATACATGTAGCCAGAAAAAGTTAGCAAATTTCGTACGTTTTCCTCATTAATGTCTGGTATTTGTATAAAATCAGATGTTTCCATTAGAAAAAATCTACTTTTTGAAATCATTTTTAATAACGTGAGACACATGTTGCTGAGAAATGAGGAAAATTTTGATTTGCCAAGTAAAGTTAGTGGAACTCGTTTTTTTTCGTATTGGAGGCTGGCATTTTGTTCTAAATTCAATGCTCGCCATAAGGGTTTCTTTCTAAAACATGCCCATTACCTCGAAACACATGTTGCAACGAATAGTGAAGTGTTTGTGTTCAAACGATACGAGTATGAGTTTAATGACGAACAATTCGCTTGCTAAAGTCTGTTTTTTCTTTTTTCCAAATTCGACGTTTTCCGATAAAAAAAACATATCAAATACCACTAGTTACATGTTGCAACGATTAGACGAATGCGTTAGCCTTTGCTTTCTAAGGATACCAAACAGTGGAAAAATGTAGTGATGCTAAGCCACGTAAGTTCGACTATGAATATAAGCACAGTTTTAACAGTCCGATACGAATTTCCAATTCTAATATATGGTCATATAAAGGATTTATATGTTGCGGACACATGTTGCCAAATAAAGTTAATGGAATTCATTTGCTTTTTTCGTTGATTTTCGGCGTTTGTATAAAATTGTATGTAATTCATTAAAAAAAAGCTTTTTTCTGACATTCTTTATAGCTCCAGACACATGTTGCAACGAATATGAAAAAGGGTTGGATTCGGCTTTAGTTCTTAAGATATCACTGAAAATCAAATTTAATTTAAGCCGAAATTGAAAAGCTTGGTTCCAATTTTCAACCCGAAATTACGAACATTTTAATGCTGCAGAAACATGTTGCCAATAAAAGATAACGGAATTTCTTTGTTTTTCTCAAATTCGAATATAAAATTTGATGTTGGAAATAAAAAATAGTTTTTTAGCATTTTTTATATACAACAACACATGTTGCAATGATAGGAGGCAGGTATTTGCTTTGGTTTTTCCCAGGGATATAACTTAAGGCCGAGTTTGATTTTGAGCAGAGTTTGAAGAGACGGGTACGAATTCTAAAATCAAGAATTGTTTGTTGCAGAAACATATTGCCAAATGAATTTTATGGAAATTGTTGATTTTCTGGAATTATTTATTTCTGGAATTGCATGTTTCTGTAAAAAAAAAAACAGGCAAGTTCTTCTTACAAAGCACCGCCAGCCACATGCTGCAAAGGCAAATTTGAAGTTTTTTATATTGTTTCCTCAATGATTTCTCTATGTTGTTGCTCCGTGTTTGCATTCATATGCGGAATACTTTTTGAAAAATTTTCAATTGTATTAGACGCATGCGTACAGAGAATGTTGCCGGGTAAGACATATGAAAATTTGCAGCTAGCCACATGTTGCAATGTTAAATCTAAAGTTTTTATTTTGCTTTCTCAAGAATTTCTTTACGTTACTACTCCTTGTATGTCTTTAAAGAAAGCATTCGGGAAAAATTTCAATCGTCACTTGATGCAATGTTGTAAACAATATTGCGGGATGGATCATCTAAATAGATTGAGTTTTTGATTCAAATGCAATTGTTTTTGTACCACCTCTAATTACTTAAAAAAATTTAGCTTCTGTGCCGATTGGAAAATTTTTTTCAGTGAAAAGTTTCGTCTTTGATTGGATTATGATTTTCTCATGCGTGTTTTATTATTCCAACGAAATATCCCTGTCGATGCATGCTTACAGCGAATGTTGCTGCAAAAAAATTATTATACTTTGAACGCAGGTTGTAAATGGTTCTGCAGTTTAAACTTATTACTTAATAAAAGCTTCACTTTGCGTGTAAACGATGCATCAACGCTAATTTGTGAAAATGTTGCGTCGCTTTTAGAAAGCATTTAAACAAGCTGGCATCACAAGGCAACTCATGTTTCCATCGTGAGCGGGTCAGTTCACTTAATTTAGTGCTAACATCTACGGCTCCATTCCCCCTTTCTTGCATCTTGGATCATGCTGTGCTGTCTGCTAAGACTAGCTCACCTTCATTCGAAGAAATTTTTGTTACCAGAGACAAATATTCTCGTCTTACGAAAAACAAAAAAATACTCAAAAAGTAATGATAGCATACTTGTATATTTACTGCGAAATCATGTTGCCAATTAAAGGAAATGATCTCACCGCAGCAACAAAATTACATTTAATGCCACGACTTTCACTTCCGTTTCAATGTAAATAATAACAAGAGAATCTGATGTCATTTTTTATAGTTTCTTCTCTTTAATAAGCCAGAAAAAAAAATATTAACTTTAAGCGAAAAAAGAAAAAAAATATATTTAACAGGAAAAAAAAACAATACAAACTCCAGGCGTATAATGTACAGATGGATGAGTTACTTTGCATGATAGACCTTGTAAACACGGTAGCGCACAACCTCACCCACTTTACCACCACCGACCGGTGTCGTGTCGTGTCGTGTGCATGTGGGGATAAGGAGTATAATAGGAAAATTTATTCAATATCACGATTAACCTGCATCATTCATCCACATTCTACAATGCCATGTCATTGGAACCCTGGGTATAGTAAGTTTTTCATGCCATTTGGCAAGATGGCAATTTTCTTCTCCCTCTGGACATTCGAATCGAAATGGGGAGAAATAAAAAAAACCATCAGGGACTACGACGACGACGACGACGACCAACGCCTCAGAGTCCATTGTTATGCAGATGTCAGCGCCATGTGCAGCAGCCTGCTACCTTTTGCATTTAAATCGCCATATCTATGCTGGGAATCCGAGAGATTGAGCCGAGAATGGTGTGTCGTTTGAGAGGTGTTACATCTGCACCTACTGCCCTCATATTACAAAATTCTTTTTATATCACAGCCCCCTTAAGTGAAAAAAAAAACACTGAATAAATGTAGGTACTGCACTTTATCTAGATACGGTATTCATGCATGCATGCATGAACGAAAAAACTATGCATGCATTCACTCAACACCAACCATATGCAGATATCTCATAATGAATGACACACTCCTCGGAGAATCGTCTCAGGAAAATATAATGACCGCATCTCGAGATGCAAATGTCGTTCGGCTTGCGGCAACACATGTTGTATGCTGTGCCGTGGTGTGGTTTTGAATTTTTAAATGCCAAGTGCACCACCACCAATTACCCTGATGTAATGGGTAAAATGCGGTTTGAAATTCGATCAGTATCTCAACATATGATCGCAAAAGATACCGCACATACGAGTATCTAACTCGGCTGAGAACAGTAAAACTACGAAGAAAGAAATGTCATTTATGCGCTGCATGATTTTCAAGTGTAGCATGCAAGGCGCACATATGTACACATGCAGAAATCCCACTTAAATTGCTTCAATTGAGCTGGCGCTCGTCGTGTATCTCTTGAATATCTACTTCAAGCGAAATTTTGCTCCAAGCAACAAATAAAAAAAAAAATTTTGCTTGCATCGTTTTTATGTGTGCGCATATTCTTGTTAAAGTGTGCAATGGAAACACGTGCAATCGCATTGCAAGAAGCAAGTTTTCCCAACTTTTCCATACAACACACGAGGCGAATGATATGGAAAATTGTGTGCAATGTTCGCAAGCGAGCAGTGAAAGAGTCGAAATGGCATATCGGCATCATCTCGGCGGGCGCTTCCATTGCGACCCAACGAATGAGGGTGTTGAAAAGTTTCAAATGAACACATTTCTTTCAATGGATGCATTTCTCCGAGTTTTAAGTAAGTTGCGTAAACTTTTCCTGCATCTCGATGGGGTATGTGTAATGTAAGCGGACGGACGAACGAACGAACGTACGAAGGATTTCGAAAAAAGTTTTTGAAATGTTTTCAGAATATTTGTTTTCTTTTTTTTTTTTTGTCGGCTTTGTTTTTGCTAAGCGATGCAGTTTAGGAGTTGTGATACGTATTAAGTTAGATTATCAAGGAATGTGTAGTTTGAGAGTTGAATGAATAGATGAAAGCATTCTATGGAACATATGTGTGCAAGTGAATAAAACATACCAAAGAAATACTTGGGAACTTTCAACAAAATTACATCATAATAGGGATGATATTTTGCACAACAGTGCCACGACTTTCAAATGAAAAACACTCTTTTTTCTTTGCCATCAAAAAAAGAAAAAAATTAAACAACAAATTTGTTGCTAAGATATGTTGCAGGCGTACTTTTTTGCCTAAAATCATTACAAAGCTACACAATATCTTAGCAGCCATGTGTTGGCAACATGTTGTCAGTACAACTCAAATGAATTTACTCAACAAAAATCATTTGCCAGCAGTACGAGTTCAATGATCAGCACGCATATTTCTCGTAATCTTAGATTCAAACAACATGAGGGCGGTCAAAATCCTTCATATCAGATTCATACAAAAAAAATGTTGCAGAAATTTGTTGCCAATCAAGACTTTTTATGTAGAACTTCGAACCTAGAGTCGCAAATTATTGTCTTGTGGGTACTTAAAGCTTCGTTAAAGTAAAAAAAAAATATGAAGACAGCGCAAAGCAACTCTTGATTTTTACAGTCATATGTTGTTGCAACATGTTGTCGGTACAACTCCGTCGTCAATGTAGTCGTCATAAAACATCTGTCACCAATTACATTTCTATGAGGATCTCACAATTCATTCTCAACGTAAGATCGAAACAATTTGAAGGCGGTCAAAGCCTTCCATTTCAGATTCATAAAATGTTGCAGAAATATGTTGCGAACCAATCTTTTTTTTTGTTAAATTTCAAACCTCTAGTTTTACTAAAAAGTATTTCATGTAAAGAAAGCTTGTTGTTAAAGTAAAAAAGGAAGAATCTTTGTAGGATCTAGGAAATGTTAACAAAACTTTATCACAACATAGGTGAAATTTTGCACAACATTGCCACGACTTTCAAATTAATAACACATTTTTTGTCATAAAAAATACATGAAATAAACAGCAAATTTGTTGCTGAGATTTGTTAGTGGCAATTTCACATTTCGTGTAAAATCAGTAAAAAGCGACTCGTAATCTTTACAACCGTGTTTTGGCAACATGTGTCACCTCAATAGTAGGAATTCTATGAAGAGCTCAAAATTTTTTTTCTTACCTCATATAAGATGCATTCAACAAAATGTTGCAGAAATATGTTCCCAACAAAAAACTTCTTCATGTACAAATTGCAACCTAGAGCTTCATGAAAACGAAACAAAATGTGGTTGCAAATTATTGAAATAATTGTGGGCTTTCCATTTGTATGGAACAACATGCCAGCATGTATCTAGGACAAATGTTGCAGACCAAAAAACTTGTTCCCGAAACCAACTAATTTACTTTATCGAAAGAAAATTTTTTTTATTATTTTGAAGATGAAGTAGAACAGTTGCTGCAAACATGTTGCAATCGGTTGCCAGGTTCTAAGAAATTTTTTTTTGAAGCTGAACACAAATCCTTATAAACTTTGAATTTGACTGCATTTAAGGACACGAGAGGACTATTGTCGAGTTCAAGGCTTCAAAAATTAATAGCGAAAGAATCGTAAAGGTTATAAAACTTCCAAATGTTTCAAATCGCAAATATTTGTTGGCTGACGAATTCGTACACCAAAGCTGAACTGTGTTGGCAGCGATTAAAGTTTATGTTGCATACCTGTAAGATATGTTGTTCACACATGTTTGAGCATCAGAAATCGAGCTACTGATTTTGGGTATCTTTTTAACGCAGTGTATGCACTTAACTTTATGTTGGGTTATTGCAGATCTTACTAAAGTTAAGTCAAACCAATCAAGTTAAGGACTTGATTCCAATCTAACGAAGTCCGATTAGCCTACACTAGGATTGAAAAATATGAAATTACATCTCAACTAGCTTCGAGACATGAATGTTCACAAAATGTCTGATTCGTATACCCAACCAGTCGCCATATAGTTTCCTACTGACCTCATTTAGTGTACCAAAAAAAAGAGCAGACAAAAAACCAAATAGTGTCAACAAGTTCCGTCCCAAGTGGATTAGATATCGAAAAAATCGCTCGAACAATCGCGCCAATCTTCCAACACCCGTTTAAATGTCAAAATCGAAAACACAAACTTGAGTACGTTTCTTTCAACCCACTTTGGTGCCTGCCGCTCGCCGCCGCCGCTGCCGTAGGCCTATAGATCCAAGCCAAACAGACAAAAGTCAACTTTGGCTTACCCTGGGGTAACCAGTTTTTTCACGCCTCGAAATCCAATCAGCTGCTAAATGTGCTGCTCCATGTTGTGTCTCTGTATCTTTCGGGGTATGCATGGTGTTATATGCTCTGTGCCACATAATGCTTGTAATTTTCTGCAAGTTAACACCCACTTCCTACGATCTTGACGGCGGCGCGAGATTGGCAAATATAAAACGAACTGCAAACACACAGCCAACAGCAACCAACAACAACAACAAAAAATTATCTCAAAAGACAACACACAAATCCAACAACTGGTTTTTCACAGTCAAGTAGGTATCTCTACCACTTGACTTCTTCGTCATCATAACTATCTATGCTCATTGACTACCAGGCCGCGCCACTGATTTTATGCAACTCCATGTGAAAATGTTGTAATCGATGTTGATGTTGAGCGACGAGGAGGGGGACGATGTGAGGAGGCAGGCAGCGAACAAGAAAAATCGACAGCAAACATTAACTACCGCAATTATTGCACGCAAAACAAGAATTAGTCGAATGGTAACTTAAACTCTTAAGTTACCATAGTGAAACGATAATGATGACGAAGTAGAAGAAGACGAAGAACGGAGGGCCACAGCGCAACGGGACGGGTAAAGGCGAGGCAACAAACGATGATAATTACAGCGATTCGAATTGCAATTGAAATCAATTTGTAATGCACTTGTAAACTTTTGCAGTGTCGATTTTGTTGCTGCAATGTTTATATGCATGAATATGCTGCGCGCCGCTTCCATTCCGCTCAAGTCGCGCTAAAGAGTGTGTGTAACTAGACCAAGTTTATACGCATGCACATAATGTATAGAGGGCATGTTAAAATGTAGCGCAAAGCGTCTTGAGTATATCGAATTACGATGACAATGCCGGTGACAAGTGCATGTACGCTGAGCACACATTGTGGCTTTTCAATGGCAAACGCGCACTCTGTAGCAACACACCACATATATAGATACAAGCGCGGGATAGGTGGTGTAGAGGCTTACACGAAACGTGTGACGCTGATGAAATTAATGACTCGATTATGATTGAGGGCTGCGAGTGAAGATGGTTTGGCTTGATTGAAGGTGAATGGTAAATTGGTGGGAATTTCAGTTTACTTGGGTTATGCTCTTGAAAAGAGAGAATTCTGTTGAATAGACATAATAATCGTTATTGTAATTGTAATTATACAACTCAAGGTCGGATAGAAGAGAAAAGTGTGGAGTAAGGTATGTTCAAGGTCTGTTAGCATGTTGTGAATAGTTTAAACATATAAATCTCTGCTTGGATGCAAAAAAAGTGGGCTCCTAAAACAAATTATAAAACAGACTGCGCCAAACAGGTGCAGTCAATAGGTATTCATAAAAACTGTGATTGAGAATTAGAGTTGTTTTATGATGAAGAAAATTTTTAACTTTTTTGAAATTTCATATGGTTAGATTCTCGTATGAAAGACTAAGTCTCAAATTAATTTTTTCCGCTGCATGTTGCAAGACAATTGCTTCACTTTTAACTGCAAAAACAGAAAACATGGGTGCATACATCGCGAGCAGTTTATGAATGTTTGTTCCGTTTTTCTTTTCCTACGACAGGTTCTTTACTAATTTTAGACATCTAGCAACATTCTTGGACAGAGGGATTTTTAACATTAACTCATTAGCAGCATGTTGCAAGGCAGAAAGTTCCATCTTGTTTCGAAAGAAAAGTTTCGAGCTTTTTGAAGGGAGTAGACTGAAATTCAGAAAATAAATTCGAATTAAAAATTTAGTCTCGTTTAAAGTTCCTTAGCAGCATGTTGCAAGATAGTTACTTCGGTTTTTATTTCCTAGTATATTTTAGGGTTTTTGAAGTCCAAGGTGTACCGAAGTTGACGAAGGTCCTAAGGCTGAATTTCTTAATTGTATGGTTTGTTTAACTGTTAATAATGCGCAACCTTTAAGCAACATGTTTCTAATCAGAGTTTAATCGAATTAGATCGTTTCTCGCATTCCCTTTTGAAACGACTAGATTCTCAGATTAGAGAGTTTCTGAGCAAGTTTCAACATTTTAACATTGCTCAAGTTTCTAAGCAACATATTGCAAGACATAGCTCGTACGGCCAGATTCTTAGATTAAAGATCGCGTCTCCATTGTAGTTTCTTGGCATCATGTTGCAAGACAACTACTTCATTTCTAACTGCAAAAATGGAAAATGTTTGTGTATATAATAGGCCAGGTTAGTTCCCTGAGGAAAAAGTTTTTCTTTTCAAACCTAATACTTAGCATCATGTTGCATCTTGATAATTAATAAGAAAAGTGTTAAAAATTTTTTTAAGTTTTAAACCACAAAGATGGTATGGCAAAATTTTTGGATTAAACATCTGGTTTTAATTTGAGTTGCTAAGCAAAATGTTGCAAGACAATTACTTCCTCTCTTACTGCCTAAAAAATGTTGAATTTTTTTAAATGCAAGACGTTCCGAAATGGACGAAGATGGTAAGTTTAATGGTGAGTTATGTGATGTCTAGCTTTGTATAAAATAATACGTAATAGCAGGAGGGGAATATAAGAGCTAATAAAGCCCTTAAGCAATATGTTCCTGATCGAGGTTTTATCAATTTAACACGTTTAAGAACCTTTACCCTTTTTCAAGCATGTTCGTTTGCCAAGTGGATTGAAATTTACCATGTTTGCATGACTATATTCTCGGGTTAAAGATTTAGTTTCCATTTCAATTCCTTAGCAACATGTTGCAAAACAGAGTTCGTATGACTTAATTATTGAAACAAATAAGATTCTGTTTTTTACAACTTTTTATAAAATATTACGTAACAGGAGCAAGAAAAAATTAGAACAAATGAAGCCTTTAGCAACATGTTCCTAATCAAAGTTGAATCGTTTAAACTTATTTAGGAACATTTTAGTTTTTGTAACCCAAGCTAACTTAAATTGACCAAGTTTGTACGACTAGAAACTTGATTTAAAAATGCTCTCCATTTAAATTTCTTAGCAGCATGTTGCTAGACAAAGTTCGATTGACACTTGAAACAAATTTGGTTCTTTGTTTGTTTCTAACTTTTTATAAAATAATACATAAAAGGCGACAATGTAAACCTTAGAAAAAATGAACTCTTGAGGCAACATGTCCCTAATCAGATTTCGCTCGAACTCTTAAAACTTTTCCCTATTCCTAATATCGCGGTGTTTTGTGTGGGCAGCGATTCACGTGTCGCTTATAAACTCAACACTTTACTAATGCAACAAAATTCAACGCAAAAATACACCCGAACAATGAACCCATCAGAAGAAGAAACGCATCAGCAACGACCAAAACGAATCTGAGTGGGTTGTTGGTGATTTGTTGCTCGGAATTTTCTTTTTCAGTCATGCAAAAACGAAATGATGAAATTTTCACAAAAGGTCAACAACATCAGTCGACGGCTTTGACTCATGTATCTAATTAATTCATGTTTTTTTTTTTTTTTGGACTAGGTAACGACTGATAAGTCATAAAAATTTCTTTGATATTCGAGGTGATGCATTTGAAAAGACACATTTGTGAAGATATTTTCATAATGTAAATCACCTTTAAGATGTTCATTTTTTTACTGCCGTCTCTGTCACATGAAAGCTAAACGAAAATGAAAGTGAAAACATCAATAATTCCATTGGAAGTCTTAAAAACGCGTTGCACATAAGTCTACATTTGAAAATTTTTAAAATAACAAAACAGCCATTTGACATTTCATCAAATTTATTAGGTGGCGGCGTGAAAGCGATTAGCACTTTCCCTCTCCGCGGGTGACAGACACGCACTCGGCCATAGACCATTTCTCTTCGCTGCTTCACAGCTTCTAATAAAAAAAATTAGAAAAATCAAAAAAGAAAAAATCTTTATCCCTTATGACCAAAGTCTCGATTTTATGACTAATTTTGAAATGATCGAAATATTTCTGAGAATTTTTCTCGTTTTCGTGTGTGGTCTGTCGGCCGCCACCGCTTATTAAATCCGTCAAATTAAGACACCGCTGCCGACTGTCCTAGCTCCTGCGATGGTGTATGATGCAACATCCGTTTGGGTGTCTGTCGCGATCGCGATCTTCTCATCGTCGGGGCATCACTTTTTTTTTTGCTCCTATACAGAGTTATCGTCTCAAAGTCAAGTTCGTGACTCTGACTGTGTTTGGTGATTTTTCGTTTTTTGTTTGTTTGATGGAATTGTTTTATTTTGCCTTTTTTGCATATTTAATTTATTTATTAGTTAATTAATACCATCACCGCATAGACCGCATAATTAATAAACTGGTTCATTTCACTTTCGCATTGTTGTTGTTGACAGAAACATAATGGGTTCATGATGCCCACCAAATGTCGGAACGGAAATGATTAATCAATGAAATCAGAATCTTAAAAAATGTGGGGGTTTCCGAGAAGCTGTCGTGATAACTGTCTTGCTAATCGGTCATCTCAACACCTATTCTTACACCAGGCAAATATGTGCCTAGCGTATGATTTTTTTCGTGAGAAATTGCGTCGTTTGCAATTAGAACGGCAATAGCCAGCGAAAACGTCACATTCTTTGGACTGAGTTTGACGAAAGCGTGTAAGAGTTCAACAACCTCGTTAGATACACATGTGGTGTATATTCAGCTTCATATGAGAAATAATTTTATTTTTTTGGAAATATCATAACAACACTCATACAGACACGGTGTGTTTATGCGAAAAATACGCCTTATTATTGCGAAGTTAAGTTGTTTATTTTCTTAGTACACGCTGGCTCTAAGTAGGACCTATACACAGATACAAAAAAAAACAACGTCTCAGATAAGCGCTTTCATTCAGTTGATACTTTCTGACGAACATAAAAGCCACTCTCCCTGTCTTACTGGGTCTATTCTGGGGCTTACTTCAGTTAAGCCTCTAACAGTCCTAATTAATTTTTATTTGTTTGTTTACTTAAGGTGATTCTCTGTGCGGTTTCACAGCTGAGAGAGAGCACAGCACAGACCTTTCTTTTTAACACGTCGTCGTGTGTTTAATTTAATCACACTTTTAATCTAGTATATTGATAAATGGGTATTTTGAACTTAAAGCCTGGGTAGGTGCCTACTTTCCTCACGAAAGGTGAGCGTGTGAGTCAGAAACCTTCCCAAAGGTGCGTAACTTTTCCTCTACCTATCTATTGCTTACGAGCGTTTAAATGCATTAGATACCGACGGCTAATCATGGGAAAATACCATTTAGCACGCGTACACGCAAAACTATGATTGCCCAAAACAGAAATTTATAGTAAATATGTTTACAAGAAGTTTTTACGCGTATCTCAGGGAAATGACGTTTCCAAAAAGTGTTATAGATACGCGTTGGAGTAAACACACTTATTAATCAAAACATCACCGCCGCCGCGTAGAGGTAGGAGGATAAACTGTTACGCGCAATATTCGACCACAGGTTGTGGCAATTAAATTTCTGTCTTGGGACATAGCCCCGCAGAGGGACAACACCGGGTTTTGGCCAAAAATCGATAAAATGTTGAGTGAGCCAACATGGAAAGCTGTTTACACAGAAGCAACACAATTTTGTAGAATCACTCAGTGGTAGATAAAAGTTTAATGCTCGTTCAGCAAGTGGGCAGTTTTGGATTCTATTTTTTCTTGGGAAAACTTATGCGTTTATCTTTTAGACGAAAACATTATTATAAAGACTGATTCATTCAGCACCAGTGCGCAGCATGGCTAGACACAACAAATTGCGGTTGATTATAATTTAAAACTTTTAGTGATGTGGATGTTGTGTGTATAATGTTTCGTTGTAGAATCCATAACCTTGTGGCGCATTTTTATCAATTAGAAAATGATTTTTTAGGTAAACAATCAAAATGTTTCGACGTAGGTAGGTATGCGTGTGACGAACTTTCCAAGCAATTCTTTTTTGCCGATTAATTTGTGGCGTCGTTATGACAACGCATTTTTTGTTTTAGGCTTATGACGCCGTATTAGAAAGTTTTGTGTAAATATTTGTGCGTTGTTTTGATGTTAGAATAGATTCATGTTGGTAGAAGAGGCAGATCCAGTGTAGAAACATTTGAAGTGAAGGAATTTCAACCTAGAAAACATGTTGCTGAAAGTTGTTTGTGCTAACTAAGAGAGAGAAAAAACTTTATACAGGCTTTCATCTTATGCTCCGATAAAGAAATGTGCCAAATTCACTAAGAATTGTTTAGTTCTTTTAATTTAATCCGAATTCCTGAAGCAACATGTTGATAGCACTAAGCAAAGTCAAAATTTTTAGAAATATACAATTTGATATGTCACTAAAAAAAATTACAAATTCAGCAACATTTTGAGCGAAAACAAAAAAAGGAACATGTTGCAATTTTTGAAAAAGTTGTTATAAAATGGAAATTCGGTTTGTTTAAAGATGTCTAAGGAAAAGACTAGGTCTGTTTTCGGCGGGATATTGCTTAAGTTCTGTAAGTACTTAAGGTTTACTTTTTTAAGGTTTTTATGGCTCCAAAATACTGTTGGAATTTTGCAGTTTATTGTTGGGGTAACCAAGCAACATGGTGAGTTCACGATTGACGACTTTTTGACGTTGCTTACACAACTTTACTTAACTGGTTAGTATCAGGAGCAAGCTCAAAGTACAATATTTTATAAGAAAAGAAAAGAACTCTAAGAAAAGTATGTCTGCAACATGTTGCTAAACATAGAAAACGATCTAGATTTTGGTTTTCAAAATAGATACCGGAAATAATTTTGCTAGATTCTTTCTTGAGTGCTAGATTGCCTTTCTGCCAGTGTAAGCTTGGCAGGAAAAAACTACGGAAGCTAAACATCGGCAGCATGTTGCAAAGACTATTTATTAAGTGAATATTTATTGTTTATTTACTACGAACCTAGCTCCTTTAAAAGTGTTTTTCGAACAATGCGAGCTTGCTAAGAAATGAAACTAATGCTTATTGACTCATCCTTAATAACGGCAACATGTTGCAGACTATTTTTTTAATAAATGATTGTTAACAATGCTCCTAGGCGTTGTAAACGTACTTTCCGGTCAGTGCGAGCTTGACGAGAAATTAAAATACGGCTTTTTGACAAGTGCTAAAAATTGGCAACATGTTGCGGAGACTATTTTTTTTAAGTAAACGTTTATCAACTATGCTCCTAGTACTTTAAAAAATGCTTTTAGGTCAGTGCAAGCTTAATAAGATAAGAAATACTTGGCAGTATGAAAATACTGCCTGATGCATACATTCGGCAACATGTTGCTAAGTCTTTATTTGTAAATATTTATATACTATGTTCCTTATACTTCTATAAGTTATTTTTGGTCAGTGCGAACATGACGACAAAAAACTACAACTTTTTTGCTAAAACTACGAAAAAACGCCAACATGTTGCAAGGAAAAGACACTCCACAAAACTGCTTGACTATGACATTTACATTTTAAGATAATTGGCTGAAATATTTAAGGAGAGCCACCAACGTTTTAAAAAAAAACTGTTACATATTTCGTGTTCCTGCAACATAAAAGTGATAACATGTAGCAAAGTAAAGCACACAACAAAAATGAAAATTATACGTAAATAGTAACTCTTTTCGCTTAAAATTCTTTCGATAGCTTAGTTAGGTTTTTATGTGTATCGGTTGCTTTTGGAACATGTTGCAGACCTTTATCAAATTTAAAAGCATTTCTTGTTTTAAACTACAACAAATGTTTATTAACTTGTCATTAACTATTTTAACATTTCCATATCACTGCAACTTCATATTTTTAGCGATATTTTTCTGTAACAACATACCTGCCTACGCATTATTTAAAAATGCGTCAATTTAAATGAAAAGAAAAACAACAACATAGTTCTTACGCACTTTTTACTTCTCAGAACCATTTTGCGTCTTAGTATGATATCACAACAAATTTACAAAAAAATAAAAAAAATGTAAACAATCTGTTATCACGTTATCACGAATCGACGGCAGGTGACCTAGTCCAATAAATCAGATTCTCAGAAGAATGTGCGAAAAATGTTTCCACATAGGGGGCATAGTTTTTTATTGTCACAATAAGGAAATGACGTTTGGTGCAGAGAAAGATACCCAGATATTATTTTCGATGTACGCAATTCGGCTGCGACAAAATATTTTGTTTTTCACATTTTAAAAATAAAACTATTTGTCATGTAATAATTGGTTTGTTTTTGACTTGGAAATTGCCCCTTAACACGTAGAAGTTGATACAAAATTTTGTATATGGAAGCAATATGGTTCCTAATCTCATCACTCGTTCACTTTTAAACTGTTTTGCATGGAGGGTATTTAAATGAAGAGAAAAGAGTAAAAGAAAATAGGTACAAAATCCGGAAGTCAAATCCCCCTATTCAGAAACAAACACAAAATTTAATTATCCCTCCCTTGCAAAGTATTTTGCAAAATTCTGCAGAAATTCATTGCCTTTCAACTGTGTCGAGCATATCTATCCAAGGCGCATCATCCATCTCTTCAGCAGCTACCGAACTCGTGTGGTGCATGTTATGCATATCCTGTAACTTCTGTAGCCACTTAATCCATATTCATCAGTAAAATTTCCACCCGCCCACCAACATGCAGTTTACTAACCAAATTGACGTGGTCTCTGGTCAACATCAAACAGCAGCTTGGCCGCTGCTCCTGCTCTATGGAGAAATTTAATTTTCATCTTTTCATCTCTGGTTGGGTGAGGGCAACAACGATATGAGGCTTCTATACGCGTGCATTGCTGGCGCAACAAATCCAGTTTACTTTTGGGTTATGATATGAAGTCCAGGTCTGTCTAGTTAAATCACTGCCTCTGCACATACGTATGGGAGAATTTCTCTCATAACCTGAAATCCATTAAACTTTTAATTAAAACATATTCACATCACAAATGTTGGTATGCCCGGCACTTTCCTTGGGTTGTGCTAGCCTTTGGCTTTGGACTCATTATGGAGCAATGATTTTTGGTCGTTAGTGGCTTAAATGGTTTACCTTCCTCCTTTGGTGCAGTGCGTTTGGGTGCCTTGGATGCAATATTAACTTGAAAAAAAAACGAATTTCACTGACGACAGAACTCGAGTTGGAACATGGATTTCTTGTGAATGTGTTGGCTTGATGACGTACCTTAATATACAAACATTGTTAAAATACATTTAAGTGCACAACAATTTATAGTGACGTTGCACATGCTCATAATTTTAGGTAAGCATTTTCGAAGCTAAATCTAGGTACGGGGTAACATCGAACATATCTATGAGTGTCACATGTAGCATCCTGCACCGTTGGTCAGGTGATGTAGTTGTAGAGTGACACCTTACCTTAGGGACCTTTAAAATGAGTATAACGAATGCTCGTAATAGGCAAGCTTTTTTTCCCGAAAGGAATAACGACCATAATACCATGTCTCCACCGGGCCCTAATCCGCGATTAATATAAATCTTTATTAAATCCTCTACAAATCACGCGATTTTCCATACAAATTTAAATCCCCTCGGCAAGCGACTCGGCAAATAGATCCCAATCAATCTTAATCTTATATTTGTCCGGTGGAGCCACATTGGGATTTTTTTTTTAATTGTCTACAGCTAATCCTCTTTTAATTGTCGGCGGAAACATAGTATAAGACTATTTGAAAGGATCGTTTGTAGGAGTATTTTGTAAGCTTTTAAGGCTCTAAAACGCGTTTGCTTGCTCGACTTTCGAAAACATAGTTTGACACTACGAACAATATTTAGAAGACTAAAAACCCTGAACCTTGGCATAAATTTTACCAAAATATACAAAAATTTACAGGATATACAAAAATTTACAAATTTTCTGATCCTAGACCCCAATTCTGCAATGCAAGGAGTAATCCTTAGGAGTTCACCCCTTAAATTAGTCTTCACACGTCACTGTACACACAGCCCAAGCTTTCAACAAAACTTTGTACCTTTTTGATTTAATTTTACTCTCGTTTATGCCAAAGATTGTATTAATAAACCAATATAATTGCAGAACAAAAACAAAACGAACTTTCTGGCAATACAATTGCTGAAATGTGCCATGTGTGCTTTTGATCGAAAACTATATGTTTTGCTTTCTCAAAGGGATACAATGAATTGGAGCAACAGTTTTGACGTGTCAAAATCGTGTGTTAATTACGATCAAGTTACTTTATTAATATAATGATAATAAAGTAACTTGATTATCAAAGGAATGGGGGGGCCGCACTCAAAGGTAGAGCAAATCGTATTTAATTTAACAACTAGTCTGAAATGAAATCTTTGGGGTTAAAATAAGTATTTCCTGAATTAAGTAAGGAATAAAGTTTATGATTAGCATTTTTAATATTCTCAAAGTACTTGTGGATACGACACATATGAAAGTAAGAAATCAGCAGAAGTGGAAAGGCTGAACGAGCCCATCGACTCACTAGTTGAAAGCACCCGTACCATTGAACTGTCATTCAAGTCGGCTGATAACAAACTGGCATTCGAAATTCGATATCGAATATCCCCCTTCAGTGGAAAACTACCAAAAACCAGTTTACGAGAACTTAATTCTTTTTCTATACATAGGCGGATAGCTAAGTCTGACAGTGACAGTTGTTTTTGAACCTTTGAATTGTGCGAATCGAAAGATAAACTTAAAAGTAATTGAATTAAACAAGCGTGTTATGTTCTTAATGGTTAAACTTAATTAAAAATGTTACACAAAGAAAATAATCAAACCATTGTTGCTATTGGCTCGATTTATCGCCATTCAAATCGATTTATAGAAATCGAATATATTGCACATGTTCGTGTTGTCAAAAATAGGAATTGGAAAAGGTGACGAATCCTCTTAGATGGACCAACAATGTATACACAAAAGAGTACCGCAAATTAATTTACTTTCAAGGGAATGAAGCCATCAACCGAAATCTTCTTCAAGCTTAAATTTCAAAGAAACTAATCGAATGAAAATCGAGTGTTCAATCGAGTCTTCTCATCGTTTTTCATGAGTTCGATATTTTTTTTGTAGTTGAAAAAATCTGAGCCTATACTACTTTTTACAAGCACGAGTACTTAAGCAAATAAGTACCGCGTGTACGATTGTATCCTATTCGGCGCCAATTAATTTAAGTAGACTAAACAAAGAAGACTAATAATCGATTTGCAATGAATCGATTGTAACTCGAGTCATAATTCGATTGCAACGATTTTTAAACTTTTAAAAATGTAGAGCTCATTGCATAAAAAAGTTTCTGTATACAGGTTGCTGCAAAGACAGTACCTTTACAATGCTGGAGTGCAATCGGTTAAATCCGTCTGTAATTTTCACATTTTCTGACAAATAATGTGATTAAACTAAATATTCCGTTTGCCTATTTTTAACAAAACGAAATTTCTCCGCACTGTTTTTCTGCATTTTTCAGGGTTGTGTGGTAAGAGCAATTCGCTTTTGTCTTTACGAATCGGAGATTTTGAAGGCTGGCGACCAGCTGACTTTGACGGTAATTGGCCGTCAGCTGTCAAAAGGAAATTCTGATGGTCACATGAGTACGCAAATGAAATTTAATCATTAGTACCATCCTTTACCATAGATCACTATAGTAGATTTCATCCCTGCTTTTAACTTAATCGATTGTGAGTCGAATTACTTACATTGGATCGATTGTAATCGACTGAATCGATTTTTAAACTTGTAAAAATGTAGAGTTTATCACAAATAAAATAAAGTTTCTGGACAATATTTGCTGCCTCGAAAGACCCTTTATTAAACTAATTGCCACTGAATCGAATGTTAGTCTACGTACTTACGTTGAGTCGATTGTTATCGATTAAATCTTTTTTGAAAATTTCGAAAATATAAAGCTTATCACATAAAAAAACTGTTTCTAGACAAAATTTAATGCATCACAGCAGATTGAACCCGTTTCCTCTGATTCGATTGCTCGAGTTACATTGAGTCGATTGTAATCGATTGAATCGAAATTTAAGCTTCTTTTGTAGAGATAAGGGTACGTCTCCACAGGTCAGCTTCATGACTTGCCGATTTCTAGCATTGGAAGTTTAGTGCAAAATGACTGAAAACAGTTTTGTCAATTGTCAGTCGCTTTTCAGTCACTTTCCAAATACAGTAGAAATCGGCCAGGCGCAACCATGACTAAAGGAGACACTAGGTAACAGAGGAAAAAGTTTGCAGACCCGGTTTGTTACCTAGTGATTTTAAAATGATTTACATTACACTTAATCAATTGTAACTCGTGTTACAATACATCGATTCGAAATCAATTTTAAAACCTTTTGTTATTTGACTGTAAATCTTTATAACACATACATATAAAGAAATATTGAAGGCAATTTCGTTTCAAAAAACGATATCAATGTTATATGCCATTTATTTTTGATCACCCCTCGTTGTCCTACGAATCTCTGAAGTAGTCAAAAGTCCGCTTTCAACATGTTAACTTCTCTTCCCATAACCTCAAACGTTAGATCACGGTGTTTCTTTGACATTCTGTCTCTAATGTCTTTTCTTGTCTAATAATACATTAAATCAACTTGAGACATTACCACTTGAAGCGGGTCTGTCAACCTTTCGAAGAATTCACTGCAAAAAAAAAACCTCCTGGACTTTGGCGGTTATACACCGCACTTAAAAAACCATAGAATCGTACAAGTTCCCATATGCACGCACACTACAATAAATCAATTTTTTTTCTTTTTTTTTGCTTCAGCAAAACCATTAAGTGTTTGTATTTAAAACAAGATTTATTAGCCACTTGATGACAATAAATAACAACTATTATAAAATGTGTCATGTTTGCAGAGTAATTAACGTTGCTCTCTCTATCTCGCTTTGATGTGATTCTTCTGTCTTTTTCTCTTTCCTAAGTCAATGTCAAGCTGTAATGACACTTAAGACAAAACCGTCTCTGGCAACACAGCCGCGCGTTGACAACTCTCGAATAAACAGTAATTATAAGTTACCTGGCCATAGTGTCCAAAGTGAGCAGAAAAAGTTAAGTCATAAAACCTAATGCCCTGCCTACAGACGTAGAGCATTGTCTTGTCACATTTCTACTAGTTATATTGCAACTTGTGTATACACATTGAGTTAGCAATGGATTGACAAATGTTCTTATTAGTTATGTACGACAAATGCCAATATTGTACCCCCTGTATCTCTGTATCTATTGAGTGGCTGTTAAAATATCGATTAATTTTACTTGTGGCAATTGCAACCAGATAATTTACACACCGAACTAGATAGATATACGGATGCCATTTGGACTTCCAATTAATAAAAAAAAAAACACATACAAACGTAGGTATATTTTTTTTATAATTGAAAAGATATTTTTATACACTTATCACACTTCAAAGTGCAGTACATAAACCGTCAAGTCGTATCGGACGTGCTAGATAAGATAAAACAAGCGTATCTAAAGCCTCATTATCTGGTGACTTGGAGTCTGGTAATGGCCGTCAATGATGACAACGACAATGCAATTTGTTGGCAGGTTCTTATTTATTTTCTTCGATAAACTTAATATTCGAATTTATATCTGCAATCAAACAATACCTAAGCAAACAAACAAATCACGTATTGTTTACTGAAATCTTCAGGCGATGTTTTTATTCTTTTTATAGAATTGACGTGACTTACTTCCTGGTTATGAATCTGTCTAGAGATGGGGGAACATCTGGTTTTTTTTTTCGTGTTGTGTGTCTGCAAGTGGGAAAGGTCAATTCCAAAGTTCTAACGAAGAGTAGAATTGAAGAGAAAAAAAAAATCCAAAAGTGCCTAAATAGTACTTTTTGCTTCCTTTTTCGCACACTTAATTAATGAGTCGGCTGTCATTGAAAAGACTTAATTGCTTCTTCTTTTTTTTTTCAATATTCAAACTATACAAAGATCGAGGTTTGTAAAATTTTCGTTATTGGAACAACCTAGTGCGAATTGTACGCTTCGAGTATTTATAGACCTAATGACCGATTGGCAGTAGCAGAGAGATGAAAAAAAAAAACAGGTGGTTACGCGAAAATTTGTGATTCTATCGATTTACGATCGGGGTTATAGGAGGGGGAACATGTGAAAACGATTTGCTAAATTGAGTTGCGGTTGTAGTTGGTTGTATGAACAACATAGACCTGAGTACCGACTAATTGCATAATTTTTGTGTAAAATTGATGTTGTGAAGTGCGTATTGTGTGGTTTTGAGATGAAGAGGGGGTAGAGGTACACGACTTAAGAAGGTTTAAACTAAACAGTGATCTAACGAAACCAATCTCCAAGTCAAATCACTAAATTGTCAGTTAGATGTAATCGATAAAAAATTTTGAAGAATCGATTACAGTCAATTAATGAACGTTGTGTGAGAAGTCTGCCGATACGATCGTATTTTTTCGGACCAGATGATACTGTATCAAGGCGGCTCTGAGCTTAAGTTTTGTTGTATTCACAATTGGCTTTCTCGCTACAGCCAAGTGATTGCTTCGGTGTTCAAGGAAGTCAATTGACTTTTCTACAAATCTCTCAGTAATAATTTTTAACGTCTGTTTTTTGATTTCTTTGAGCTGGTGCAGTGCAGTTTTTGGTGCACCTTGGAGTTATGCTCAACCTTAGGACGGATGTATGCCTTATTTTAAAGAGCCTGTTCAAAATGGGGAATACTATGTTGTTGTTGAGAAAACATACTGACAAGTTAAGACTCTCGAAAAAATTGTTAAGGCCATCACAATTGGCTTTCCTCTATCACCAATAAGTTTTTTTTTTATTCTTACATAATTATCGATATGACACAGCGGGCTGACGAGCCCAGAGGAGATAGAACATCGGTGGTGTGGTAGCTTGAGAAACATTCGTCGGGATGGGAGCTTGAAAAACCTATCCAGTGTGTTGGCGAGTTTTCTTTTTGAAACACTCAAGACCTCAATATACTCTCCTTCGGCGTTGTCTGACCAGAATGTCGAAGCTTATTACAAATGTTAACATTGAAAACGCCCGCAATCATGATTGTTAAGCGTCATTCATTTCGTAGTTTCAAGTTTGTAGGGCTCGCATTTCTAACGCTTCAAACTCAGCTGTTATTTGAAGTGTCATAATTTTAGTTGAATGTTTGCCATTTACTACAAAGGATCGCTTAGCAATCGAACAACGGGTTTAAGTTACTAAAACTTATTACAAAAGTTCTGCTTCAAAGAAAGCTATTTTTCCTGCATTACGCGAAGATTATGGTCGTTGTAATCGATCGACTAAACTACACAAGTGATCGGTAAAATTGTGAAGATTTTTAAAGAGAGTAAACGCATTGCTGATGTTGTGAGGGCTATCTAAAAGCCTATCGAAAGAAACCATTGCAATGTACGATCAGCGGAGAAGAATTCCTACTGCAAGTGCAGCTGTTGCTGATCATCCTAATTTATCGATTTTTCGACGCTTGCAGAAATCGACAGAGTCGTACAACTTTTTTTGGCCGTCGATTTAAGATCATGACGTTGACGATATTATGCGGTTCTAATGAGAAAAGGCAACAAGCCACACAATATAACCAATTATGGCTTTATGTCATGAGACAGATAATGCGATTTGACACCGTTCGAAGTCGTGTCAATGGGCCTACACCAAAGACCGTATTTACGCGTGAAAACGCCCAAGCTCGAGACGCATTAAAAACCATACTTATACCATGTTTCCACCGGGTGCTTATCCGCGATTAAAATAAATCTTAAATAAATACTCTACAAATTACGCGATTAATAGAGTGGCGCAACAGCTCGAGGTGAACCAGGGCCAACTTCTCAACGATGTATGCTGTATGTGTTAATGTCTTCACCCACACTTTTTTGCCGAATCCGAACGGCCCATTGAGAAGTTTTTCAAGACAAATTATACTCTCGGAGGGCTTGTCAGACCCTCGCGGAGGTGGGGACCGTGAAAAAGAACAAGTCTTTTATTTCAGGTGACGATGGCAGGATTTGAACCCAGATGTCCGGCGTAGTAGTAACAATCTCCATACAAATTTAAATCGTCTCGGCAAGCGATTAAAAACAAATCCCCCCATTAAGCTCATTCACTCTATTCACAAAACCCATTTACACCCTTTTCGAACACCTTTTTAACAGTTTGAGAATCCAAAAAGGACACTAAAACTGTTTGTGTATGAACGATCTGTCAGAATAACGATTTCTATTGGCATGTTTACAACGGAAATCTCTTTTCTGTTCTGGAAAATGACACTCTCTTTTGAGTGCTTAAGTGACAGAAAAAGAGTGCTCATGTCAACTTAATCGTATATTTGTCTGATGGAACCACTCCCGTTAATCCTCGTATTATTGCCGGTGGAAACATACCTTTACTTAAGTTAGGCCCGAGTTACCAACCGTAATGTGCAAACAAGTTTCTAAAAAATGCCTCAAAAGAATCGCATGCTCTGAGGTGGCCATTTGAATAAAAAGTTGTCTCACGCTAAATGGCAAAGTCCACACTTTTTAATCAAATAACATGTTCATCAAAAATGAATCGCTGAGTGTGTTTTATTAAGTTTTACTTAAGAAACCAAAAAGTGAATGACCCTGTATTATCAGGATTAAGGGAGATTAGCCCGATTGTTGCTGATTTAGGTCCACCGAGCGTAAGCGTTTCCTTATCCACCACGGCACAACTTGGTGCCACGACCAGTAACCCCAAAAAGGGGTATTGAAGTTTGCCTTAACTATTTTCTTGTTGATGTATTTTTGTTTGAAAATGACAAAATTTGTGATTGAAAATATTGGTAGGTATTTCATTTTAAGAAACATCAGGTAGGTAGCCCCATCATCAAATGGAAATTCCTCTCCGTTTTCGAAATCCGATATCATTTTCAGACAACACGTAGGTATTCGCTTCACGAATGAATAAAAAAAAACCTTCAAGAGTACCAAATTACACAGAAATTCCTGCCAAACTTATTTCGTTTTAAATGTTCAATCAAAGCCACACTTCAATGGATTCAGTCCTAGTATTGCTGCTGTTGCTACTACTCCTGTGTAGCCAGATATCAATCAGCTTGTAGTTTGTTCATTTTTTTTTTTGTGTGTTGATAATATTGACAGACATTTTTGTCGTGCATCCAACCACTATGATTTATCCAGCGGATAAATCTATTCACGAATTTGAAGAGCCGAAAAAAAATGTACACACAAAGAGGACAGATTCTCAATGATGGTGGTCCACAACCGAAATCGATCTTTTTTTTCGGTTTTCAGTGTATCTTCAAAAACAAAATATATATATAAAAAAAAACACCACATACCAACCTACTCGAATTACAATCCAGAGCATTGTGCTCGAGTATGGGTATAAAAAATCCACCAAACCATCATCAGCACACAACACGTTGACATAATTATAAACTGATTTACTCAAGCTGTGTCAACAATTTGACAGACGGAAGCTCAGCAGAGTGTAGAATACCAGCAAATATATTTAACATGCACTACAAGTTTGAATCTACATAGATACACATATCTATCTTCCATCTTCTGTGAATGCATTCCATTCTATTGTATTTGCTTATGATATATAAACCTGACACAGTTGATTGATAGCGCGTCGTAGAAATGAATATTAATCATTAATTACTCGTATCAACGCAAATATTTACACCACAGCGCTGATAGACGATCGCTGGTTATTCGTCGCGTCTATCTGAGCCAAAAGGACTCATGTGGTATTTTTAAAATTATTACAAATTAGAGAACGCAAAATGCTCTGGAATATGTACCTACTTTATTTTCCCACTGACTGTATATTCCTATAAAAAAAGGGACATCACAAAATTACCGTCAACCATCATCGTTTAGCCAAAAAACTTGTCGTAATGTTTATAAATGTTGAGTTGATTTCCGAGAAACTCTTTGAAGACATGCTTTTCTGACGAACTGATTTAATGGAGCGTATGGAATATGTATGAGCCGTGAGGGGTTTGTAGAATTCTCGAAAAGATGACACAAAATGTTGAAAACTATTTTCGCCACATCATGTCGTTGTGGCGATGAATATTGTGGATCTAAAATTCTGCAGACTAAATGTCTCTGGGTGTAGAAAGATGGATAAAAAAAAATTGGCAGTAGAACTGCCATCTCATTTCAGTCGACCAGGTGTGGGTTGAGTTAATTTTGAATAAGTGCGATTTGGTAAACTCATTAATTAGTCCTGTGTGGTGAGCACTGTTGTAGAACTTGCTGGCAGTGGGAATTTTCGCAAGAGGTCTAAAAATCCTCTTTCGTTTGAGTTGAGGCATGTGATCATTGATCGCACCGAAGCGCAGCGAAATGTGATTGAACAGATATTAAGTGTGATTCAGTAACATTTAAAGAAACTTCGAAAACAGCTCCGTGTTTATGAAGTTTTTGCATGGATCGATTTTGGATCGATTTCTCTGACGTCAAAAGAACAATCAAAAACTTTTGATATGACTTTTGACAGAACTGATCCTTGCACATTACTTTCTCTGTTCTAAATGCTTAAGGTAAAGTTGTTTTAAAAAATATGAATGTCTGCTTGGGCTCATTTCTTCTCAACGTTATAAACAACTCTTTTGGATTACCTAAAGCTCAAAAAACTATTTTTTAATTAAGCCCAAATGTAAGGCCACTTTACTTAACGATTTATGTGTCACAACATACATTTCACAGCGCCGTCGTCAGCGCAATGTAATAAACCACCATACTATACTCTCTCTCTCAGTCACAGCATGTAGCCGACCCTGAAACACATAAACTCCGAGCTGAAGAAAATATTAAAAGAAAAAAACAAAACCATTACGAAACCAACAACTTTACTTCCCACTTGAATGCGCATAACAAATTCATATGCGCTCTTTTTATGGATACAAAATAAATTTAGACACGCACGCGACATAACCATACGTTTCAGGCGTTTGCGCGCGCGCTCTCGCGCACTCAATCCACTATTACTCCACCACACCATCATCGTGTGTTATTTATTACCACGAACAAGTTATTAGTACCTATCTAAGCCACCTGAAATCGACAGGCCGACACACAAAGTGGTATTGAATAATAATTAACTAAACGCAATGCAATGCCTGGTAGTTCACATACAAAAAAAACCACCCGCCCACTCAACAAACCTCATTTCAGTTTCGAAAAAAAAAAAAATTTTCTAGTTCAACGAGCGCACCCGCCAACACAAGAAAACTTCCTCATGCAAATCAGAGACAAGATCTGTAACGAGCGTGGGTGTCCTGTATCTTAATCAAGACAATTTGACTAAAAAGATACTCGCACTAAAACTTTAGCGCAGCTTTAAATCATGTTTTCTTTGAAAATCGGATTTTTTTCGAAGCATCTAGAGAAAACCGAAAATGTTTCATTTCGATTTAGGTAGTTAGACTGCAACGATGGACTTGTTGGCTTTTAAGGAGCTCAACTTGGCCCTAACCCAGCAGAACCAGAATCTACGACAGCAAATCACAGCAATCCGCAACGATCGCCTGCTTCTGCAGCACCACCTATTCACTGCTATTGAGGACAAGGAATCCTTCAAAATCGAAGTAATCAAACTAATTACCCAGACCCAGAACACGTTCGAGCGACTCAAAACATTTATCGAACACACAACGAGCACGCCACCACGACCATTGCAAAGTGGCACGGAAAAATTGCAACGGCGGCAAATTGTCGGCGCCCGCCACCAACACCACCATCACCACCATCACCCCCAGCAGCAACTTGGAGTTCCTCGGCAAATTCCAATCTACAAGGACGCACAAGAAATTCCAGCAACAGCAGTAGCAGCCTCGCCGCCAACAAGGACATCAGTAGTTGTGCAAAACCAGAATGACGACATGCGGGGCATTGATGAGAAAATCCATAAATTGAGTAAAATTCTAAAGAAATACAAACGCGACAACGATGACGAAAACAACAACTACAACAACAGCACCATCGAGAAGGACGAACAAAGTGCAGTCCCTGTGACAACAAATGTCAATGTTGGACACGAAAATCGAAGGCGATCAGAGCGATTAAAGTCGGGCAACGTCAGCTTGATGGTGAGCAAACAACGGCCACAAAACAAGGAAAACTTAGGAATTGCATGTGCATTTAAGGACATTACAAACGAGGAGTCATCAAGGCGATTTGTTGGAGCTCAGAATAAAAGCGGATTAAACAATGAACCCGCCATGACCCCCGGCAAACGTAAACGAAAACCCCCAGATCTAGTTACTTTCAGATAGAGAGACTTTGTTTAAATTATTTCCCATTTTTGCTAATAAAAAATTTACAAACTTAAATCCCTGCATTGCGTTGTTGCAATGCTTTGCTTTTACCTTTCGTCCTTCGTGTGTGTGTTTTTTTTTGTCGGCGGTAGTAATATGATTAATGACGAAACCATTACAAAAATTGTCGGGAATCAAACTTCAACCTGAAAGTTGCCTGCCGCGAAACTGTTAATGATATTTTAATCGCTGGGAATTTGCCATTTCGCGGAAATGCAAAAAGGATATTATCCACAGCAGAAGGGGGCAGGGAGTGCGCGACACTTAAGCAATATACATACATAATTTAATCATTTCCTCTCCTCCCGGAGTGTGTAGTGAATTATTTTCGCATTAAAGTTCGGAATACTTTTACCGAAACTTTGTTCAAGTTGTCTGCCAGGACTTGCCGCCATCAGGAGAGTGACAACGAAGAACATGGCATTTTGGAATTTTTAGTTTTTTATGTGTCGTTTGAAAGAAAAGTGGAAAACTTATACATTTTTAATGATGTTAAAAAATTGAATGACTCAAGAATTAACAATCAACTTGGAGGAATTCGTATGAAAGACTTAAGAACTCGGTGTCACAGTCCATCGTAGGCGTGATACGTGACTGACAATTGTCAATTAGCCAAATCCAATTAAGCCTGTGGTTTCTGAGAATGATTGGAGTTATTCTAAATCATTTTCTGCTGAAGTACAAATAAAAGAATGCAATCATTTTTGAATGTAGTTTTTTTGAACGCTCCAAAAAATATTTCAATTTAATGACTCTTTTAGCTTCGTTTGTATGCAGCCAGTTTCAACCTCACATAAACAGGAATATATAAGGTTGAACCTGGTTTGAAACCTCTGCATATAAATTTTTCAACTTATGACTTCAACTGACAAAAATAAATTAAAAAAAACATTCAAGTTTGAATGCACGATTGAAGCAATCATTTTCAGCAATCAAAGTTTTCAATTCAAATGAATGAAATCTTTTTGACTTTCAATCCATTGAAATCATTTGAAGGCACTGACCGAATTCAATTTTTCGAAGTCGTTTGAAGCCTTTGAAGTCATTGAAAGTCAGTCAGTGCAATGAAAGTCTTCAAAAAATTAGATTCATTTACTGACTTCAGTGGCTTCAACTGAATTCAAGTAACTTAAAAAAATGTATGTGAGAAAGCTAGGAGCAGATATGAGAGACATTTGCAAGCAGATCCCTAGAGAGGCGTATTCTTGAACGTTGAAAAAAACAAAGTTGCTGCGGTACGCTTACGTATTGTTTCAACAGAAGGAAGAGAATTTGCGAAGCTTTTATTCTACAAGCTCTAAGTTATTGCCAAACTATGAACGCTGAGCACAAATAAGAGTCCTCACGATATAAAAACAGATCCTCAGAGAGACGAATTCTTGAATATGAAATTATGTTTGCTACGGTACGCTTAGCTTTTTGTTTTTTTTTTTTTTTTTTTCCATGGAAGAAAGTAAGTTTCAATAGTAGCGAGTTTCTGAAACTTTTATCCTGTAAGTTCTACTTTATGCTCATGTTCTGGAATATGACTAGTAATGACAAGCCTGATAATAAGCAAATACCTCCTTAAAAAGGTAAATTCTTGAACGTTAAATAGAATCATGTCTGCTGCGGTACGCTTAGCGTACTGTTTTGATGGAAGGAAGAAAGTTTTCTTAGCCTTGATCCTGCCAGTATTAATTTATTGTCATGCTCTAAACAGTGAGTACAAATGTGAGACCTGATCATAGAGACCTTAAGAGATGTAAATTCTTATAATATATAATTCTTATATAACCTATATAGAACCTATAAATCAGGCTTGTCCAAACTTTCCGCACCACGACAACCCAAGTGATCTTAGTCAGTTTTTTACCTTGCCAGTTTTGAGGTCAAACCTGTTTTCAATTAGACAGAGAGAGGGCACAGGTGGCATATTATGTGACTATCATTATGAAATCCATCAATGTTGCGATTGACAATCGCATATATCTAGTTGACCAAAATTTGACCAGCCAACACCCAAAGCAAAAGTTTTTAAAAATTCTGTGGCATGACTGGGAGAATTAAACGGCTCGAAAAGACACTCTACCCAAGTGTTAAAGCCAACACCAGAGGCACAGTTTTTCCCAAACTAAGTGGCAGAGAGAGAATTTATGGCACATATGTGATCATGGCACATGTGTATCATTTTAAATTCCATAAACATCGCGATAAACAGTTGCATAAAGTCTGTAAGCCTACACCAGCGGCAAAAATTTATCAGAATTCTGTGATATCATTCTGTGGCTCTACTTATCGGTCAAAGGCCAACGCCAGAGATACAATTTTGTCCAAATTGAGTGCCAGAGAGATCACAGGTGGCACATTGAGTTACTATAGTTCTGAAGTGCGTCAATATCGGTATTGAACATTGCATATAGTCACAAGCCAACACCAGAGGACGAAAATTTGTAAAAATTGTGTGACATAAATCACATATCTAAAATGTTACTCACTCATCACAAATGTTGGAAATAATATATGAGTTATTAAGGAAACAGCTTAACGTATGGTCTACAAGCCAACACCAGAGGCACAATTTTGTCCAAATTAAGTGACAGAGATATCACAGGTATCATACTATGTCACTATAATTCTGAAGTGCATCAATATCACGATTGACCATTGCCTAAAACCCACAAGCCAACACCGGAGGCAACAATTTTCTGACATGTCTGGCAGAACTAAATTATTATTAGTTTTATTACTAATTATGTAACATGCCTGGCAAAATTATACCGCTCGCCACTCACCACAAGTGTTGGAAATGTTTTATGAGTTACTAAGAGACAGAGGGAGCATACGTGGCACATTATCTGACTCTCTCATGAAATCCATCAATCTTACGATTGTGAACCATTTTACATAGTCCACAAGTCAACATCAGAGGCAAAAACTTGTCAATATGCTGTGACAAGACTGGCAGAAATAAACGGCTAGACAATCACTACAAATTTTGAAAATTTTAAATGAATTATTAAAGATACAGCTTTACTTATGGTCCACAAGCCAACACCAGAGGCACAATTTCGTCCAAATCGCCATGCAATGCAACACAGTGTGCAATTACAAACTGTTTAAGTAAAATGTATCTGGTATGGAAAAACAAATAAAAAACCTTTTGCAATTTACATGGCATCAAAACCACCCTCCTATGATGTAATACATTCTATAAATCCAACGATTACGCAACTGAAACACAATTAAAGTCAGGCAAAAAAAAAAACCATCAGTTCAATGAACTCAAATCAAGTCGATACGACAAGCATTCGAGCCAGTATAGTATATCGCTATGTCTATCTCGACACGGCAACATTTTTAGTTACCAAGACCATAGCGAATAGACTTTGTTTCCGATCTTTTTTTTTCATGTAATTTTATAGGCACGTTCAACCCATAATTATCTCTAAAAGGCAATCTCAACTAAGTTTACATTAAATTTTTATAACTCACAGTAATATATAAGCACATTCGGCGAGAACTTTTCGAATCTGTCATAACACCCATTACACGTGTAAGCTCTTACCTGCAAAGAAAAAAAAAAAAAGAATGAAGATTAAGAACATTAGTTAATTGTTCAACCAACTTTAGATAAGACAATAAAATTATTATCATATTTAATGGTTTGTTGAGTATTCAACAATACAAAATCTGTATTAGCAAAACAATATTTATATGCAAATTAGTCAGATAAGTCCTTCCTGTATCGTCTGGGTAGTTTTTTTTTTCGGCACAATCATCGTTATTATTAAACATCAGCGCCGACACAAACCAGTAAAGGTGATTAATTTGCCTTTTTTCTAAATTGCCAAAAAAAAAAAACCTAATGCGAATTAGTGGCGAGATTTATTTAAACATAATAATTAGTGCGATCTCGTCTCGGCGGTTAGTTATATTTTTTTTTCTTTGATCGACGGATTAAGATCCATAGAGCCTAGGTTGAGGGTCAAACAGAGATCAGAAGTTCATTAAAATTCGCCTTAAATTATCTGCTAATTGAGTATTTTCATAAAAAAATGGTTTTAGCGAGGTGTCTTCGTCATTTGCTTTATTTTTTCGTAAAAATTTGTAAAAATACACCCACCAGCGCAAACACATGTCCGACGTGTAACGCAGAGTGATAAATTCAAATGAAAATGTCCGCCACAAGTGACCCAATTTCTCGGGGTCTACCCCCATCATCATCATCATCAAACGAAAATTCTGCTGCCAAATATGATTAAGAAAAAAAAAAACGAACATTTTACAGATGAAGAACAAAATAAACGTCGTCCGAGTCTTGAGGTTGTGCGGATAATCGTTGCGTTGAGATTGAGATACTTTTGCTGTGGCTCTTATAAATGTTTCTGTTTCTGTTTTTTTTTTTTTCTGCTCAATCGAGTTGATCTTATTTTTAGTTTTATGAGGTTCTTCTTCTTTCCATAAAAAATCGATTAAATGTGGGAGAAACGAACGGTAATGAGAATTAAACAAATAACGTTGTAAAAACGAAATACATGTATAGATACATTTTTGGTACCAATATAAAAGTTTAAGCGAAATTTTCTTAGATGAGTTTTATTTATTTAAAAGATAACGTTAGTTGCTCATCATATTATCGAAAGGAGTCGTAAAAAACCTTGAAAGTAATGAAGAAATTTCCTCAATGGCCGTATAAGAACAATAAAACTTTATAGTTAAACCATATGTGACGAGATTTATATGTTACGTGCGCTTTCTTCTTCGTGGAACTCAATTTAATTGAAATTCACAATAAGATACATTTTTACGATCGACAGGAAGACACAAAACACAACCGAGTGGCGACCGGTCAACGTATACTGACTGGCCTGACCACCGCGCTTCGATGAGGTGTTGAATATTGTGATGTAATTGGTTATTATTTTTATGACCATGGAATTACACACTGGGCTCTCCTTCGTTATACATCTTCGTCCTGGGGGACATGTTTGCCAGGAGAGAAAAAATACGATGGAAGACGTTGATATGGGAGCGTAGCCCTTCTGGGCAAATTGTTGTTATGTCTTTGCGTTATGGCCAGTAAGAAATTACTTAAATTTATGGTCCAAATGGTTAAATGAAACCAGGTCAAGATTTTGAGATTTCATGGTTAAAAATAAAAAGTTGGGTATACCTCAAGAATCACTTTTTATGGGGGGGGGGGGGTAAAAAGTATTTCACGACCGACGTGTTATAATTTGCATTCTTGTTAAAGTTTTTAACTGTCCCTTATTTACAACTGTACGGACAGTTGACATCTGTAGCTGAAGAGCTACTAGTGCTGCTTTATATGAGTTAACGCCTTAAGCCTCTCATGCGGGAAAAGTCCTTAAAGTCAGTTTTAGTTTAACTTCTTGAATTAATTTTGTAGCAGAAGTCGTATAAGACAATAATGCTGATTTAGGACGATATTTATTGGGTAAATGAAGTCTTTTGAGGCAACCAAACCCACAAAAGAAAAAAAAAACTATTGCATTTTTATAGGCAACGTAAAAAGCAAAACGAGCTCGATATTTTTTTAGGCCACTTAACTAGGTTAATAGTTATGGAAGTGCTCCCATAAGGAAATGATCCTCGATTCCGATCGAGAAAATTTGAAATTTCCAGACGCCAGGTGTTTCGTCTGGGTTATCTGTGATTATCACATTTTGTGACAATCAATGTGATCAAACAAAAAAATCCATCTGCTTAATGTGTGATCACAAAGATATTGTTCCGAATCGTTGCTTGATTTAGGCTTATGACGTTAGAGCAGTGATTGATCTTGAACTCAATCGTGTGATGATCACAGTCAACGCAGACGAACTTTGTGATTTGTGACATTACATATCACGGATAACCTAAGTCGATTCCACCCCAGGTGTTTCGAGTGAAAATTTAAAATGTGAACGATAGGAGTCGCATATCATTTCTTTATGATAAGCTCAAGATCAAGGGATTATGGTTATTGCAAGCGAGTACACAGAAGAGGAGAGAGGGGATACTGGAGGTTAAACAAACGGTAATTAGCTTCTTTCACCTTTTTCATGCTTCTTTCTTTCATTAGCTACTTTCACGAAAGTTTAAACTCAGTACTAGAACCGATGATGTTTCTAAGTATTAACTAATTGATCGAGCGATTGGCTAAACTTCCGTTTAACTTTTTTCGTTAGTTTTGTGGGTCCCAATTTGGACGAAAATGTGCCAAAAATCATTCAGAATAATTTTTCCACTCTTCTTTCAAACGTTGACCAGAAAGCCGCTTATTTTAAGATAAACGCTCCTAGGTCTTTACTTCGTTGCTGGTTTCGGTGCGCCCGGATATTTTTCATAATGGAAAGGGAAACGTCCACCATATCTGGTGAGCGTTTCCCTTTCCGTCACCTGGGGTCACTACTCACCTTTGGTATAACTCATAAGTCTGGAGAAGAAAATCATGATTCTAAAGATATAAACGTCTTTTGCTTTTCTTTGGAAGTCTTTTTCTTTGCTTAACGTTTTTAAATCAAAGTTTGTTGTCTCGTTGGTTGGTGTATTCTTCATAAGTCTGGGCAGGTGCTGCATAGACAAATTAAGGTTCTTAATCTAAGATTCTTCAGCCGAAGAATTTCTTGAGAAATTAAGAAATCGTTAAAAGCAACCATCAGTTTTTCTCATATTTTAAAAAGGGATTTAAGTCACTTGTCTGAGCAGGTGCGACAATGTTTAAATTCTTAAGATGTTATCGTCTGTTAATTTCTTGTTTTTTAATTTTGATTGCTGGACTATTCACGAGGCTGGACAGGCATAAAAGAACGACTTTGGAATCAATAAAAGACTAAAGGAAGTGTGATCAAAGATTGCCCCAGTCAAAGTGACAACCACTCACCCTCTCTTAAATGAGATGTTTTACAAAAAATATTTTGGGATATTTTCTTAATTTTTTGAATTTTTCCAAAAGACAAACACGATTGGTTTATATTAAAACTTGATTGGTCCCGCATTTTGAAAGAAAGAATGAATGAAATGTATGGGTAGGTGCAAAGACGATAAGATTATGAGAAAACAATTTTATTTATTTTATGTTTTTTTGACTTATATTTAGAGAATTAGGTACACCTTTCGCTGGTACGTTATTCACGTGTCTGGGTAGGTGCAAAAAAGACAAATTTGTTTAATGGACCCGTAGATTGATAAGATTAATCTGAAATATGTCTTAGTGCTCAAGTGAAAGAGACAGTTGCACAGTACCTGCTTATATGAGAATTTTTATTACAAAAATATTTCGCAAATATTTTCAACACCAAATTCTAAGTTTAGAATTTTTTTTTTTAAATATAAAAAAATGCACAGTTTAAGTTGTAATAAAGTAGGAAAACGTTTATTTGCATCTTTTTATTAAGGAATTGTAACTCACATGTCTGTGCAGGTGCAACAAGGTGCTCAAGGCAATGAGCATAAGGCTCCCTCCACACATGCCCAACAAGTTCTTTCATTCAAACAAGCCACGTATGTGAAATAAAAGCTTCGTAGAGACACATAACAAAGCGAAAACTCATATTCGACGCTCATAAGCTCAAACTTTGTGTAATCAGCAATTAGATAAAAACATAAATTCTGCACAAGCCATCGCAGCGCTCAAGGCCTTTCTCAGTTCCGTAATGTCAGACTTACGTTACATTGAACCCGAAACTGATCTACATACCAAACAGGCAGCTCATTTGAATACAAATTACTAATTCTATAAATCTTGATAGCACATAAATCGGACGTAAATCCAAAGCCGATCTTTTCCTTAATATTATAACTACTACAACAAGTAGTAGAACAAAAAAAAATCAAATTCTGAGTCATACAGTGGTTACGAAAACCTGATAGATTTCTCATGCCGGGCAGAAGCAAAGAAAAAAAAATTCTAAAAATATCTATGAAAAGCCTCCGCGCAACTTATTGAACTCGAAGGTCAAAGTAAAGAGGTCAGAGATGATGCTTAACATAAATAAATGATTTAGATTAATCTGGTGATTTCGAAATTGTCTGGATTTTTAAGAGTGACAATTATCACGGAATATTTGAGCAACTATCCGAAGGTCATTGGTAAAAGATATATTCAACTACTTCAAGTTCTTCTATAGCTTGTGTAAGAGCGTATGTACTCGTAGGGTGTTAAAAATAAAGAATGATGGAGATGGACTCACTTTTCGTTTACAAATCACTCTTAAGCAGAGTCGAAAACTTTGAAATTTATCTACTACGCTCTTTTGAAAGTAATTTATGACGCTTCTTATATTATTATTTTCGCCGAGGCAGGATTCTGTTTAATTTTCTTTTTGGCTAGCGTATCCATGGTTGATTATTCTTAGCGAAAATTCGAAATACTTCTGTGTGTGTCCCACAAATAAATGTGCAATCAATCAAATGTCATCGCATAAATAACACTACACAGGCGAGACACTATAACACAATAACACTACACATAAGATACACAGTTCAAAACGATTAAATATATTATTCGCTGATTTTCGCAGCAAATGCTAATGAACACGAGCACAGCTAGACCAATAGGGAAATGTGTAACGCTGCCGAGTTCTTATGCAAATCCGAACAGGATGACGATGATGATGGGAACATGGGGAAGATATGTAGATATCTTTTATCTTGTTGCCAGAAGATGGGTACCCACCAACACCAAAGTCTGCGCGATTTAATTTATTTATACAGGTGAGCACATCAATGTAAATTATGGCTTTAGCTTAAGATTAGGCAGGCGATAAGTTAATCACAATTTAGTGACGAAAATGGCTTGCAGGTAAATATATCCCAACTATTTATTGACATTGAATGAGGATCGCGCAGATACTATTCTTGCGTTAAGTAATGTTTTTTTCTAGTCAATCTATTTGTTTTTTTTACCTAAAATGTTTTTATTGTTTAACACATAAATTTTTTGGCATATGGCCTAGAACTGACTGTCGGTGCCACCACAATCGCACAATTGACACAAAATGGTATGAGCTACGTCAGAGGAGCTTATTGTATCTCTAGACGTGAATAGCGCTCTGCTTGGTCGTCTACCTATAAGACACGTTTTATGAATGCCCCCGTGTAGATTCTTTTCTTTTTCTGTGCTGTTGCCCACTCAATGCATTGCGAGCAAAATAAGGAAAAACAGATGAGGAGCCAGGAAAAAAAAATAAGGAGAATGAAATTCACGACTTTGGCCTCATAAACTGATTTGTTTTTGTTGTTGTTGCTGCTGGTGGTGGTGGTGCTGCTGCTGCTGGTTATGGTGTGTAGTGCGGTGAATGTATTTTGTTTTTCCTTCTTGCTGTCGAGTTTCCTTGATAGCTTTTCATTTTATGAATTGTATTGTATAAATTCTCCTTTGGTATTGAGTGATGTGGATGTTTTCCAATTGCGGATAAATTTTTAAGACTCCTTTTTTTTCGTCGACGTTGTAGTGTTTGCATTGTTTTATGTTTAATCCCCCCTCGCCTCGGTTTTTACGTGGATGACTGAATTTTTATGCCACGTAAAAGGATTTTCGTTTTTCCAACCCAAACAGCATGACTTGTTTATTGATGAGGAGGATGGGTATTGAGATGGGTGCACATCGTTAGGGGAAGACGTTTGAATAGCTGATGAACGAGCAGAGAGGAAGCATATCCAAACTGGTCGTAAATTTTTAAAATAACGATAAAAAAAATACAGGAAAATGAGTATAAATGGAGACGTATATTAAACAATCAGTTTTCTGTCGATATTGTTGACGTAAATCAATGGAAGATGTTTTTTTATGGATTTAAACCGAGGTTAAACGAGTTTCAAGTATGATTGAGATATTTTCATTGATCATTCAGGAAAAGGCAAGGTAAAAGCAGAGGCCTGAATACACAACCTTGTGGAACGTCGTTTACCTCAATATGTTACGTATAAGCTTATAAGCGAGAGAGAAACATTAAACTACCTTTTTTGGGTGTATTAATAAAACAAATTTAATAAAAAAAAAATAAGGTTAAGGAGAGCTCCAATAGACCCAACATTTTGGTAAGCTTTTTATGGGTACACGATGTGTGGGAAAATGTCAGGTAATACAATGATTTAGGTGTCGTCGATCAGAAAATAGGTGGTAAAAGCAGGGGTCTTTAGACGCAACCTTGTGGTACACCGTCAATTATTAGAATGCATACTTTTTTCCAATTTTTTTTTTTAGTTGTTGCAGAAAGTAATGCGGCATGGGTGTAAGGTTAGTTTAGGTTGGGTGGCAATTCAGGAATGTAAACAAAAATCTAGATTTTTTTCGCGGTGTGAAAGCCTTAAATTATTTAGGTAGTAAAGTAGCTGTCCCCGCTTAGCAGGGCCACCAAAGGAGGTTCCGAAGGACCGACGGTCGCTTGGTTAGGTACTTACCCGAAAAGGGTAATAGAGGCTGAGGGGAACCATTTCGGTTTGAACGAATGTCAGCAGATGAGTGGGGCCAGTGAAAAAAAGGGTCCGGTGAATGTTGCACGCCAGAAAGCAATTTGCCTTGCGATGGGAGGGGTGTGCTTGAGGGAAAAACTTGAGGTCGGGGGTAACAGCTTTCTTGTTAACAAGACAAGGGCAAAAGATTTCGGCATAAGTCCGCACCTTTTGCCCCTTAAATAAGAATTATCCTCAAGGGTAGGAGAGTGAAGGGGAAACCAATTTCGGTCCGAGCGCTTGCCCGAGGAGAATTCTTAGGCTAGAAGCTGATATAGGGTAAGCAATCTCGGTGAAAGCCCGCACTTCAGGCGACTCGCAGGTTAGAATAAACTTCGGGAGAATGGGAGAGGTAGACGAATCCGAAATGGTATGAGCCCGTATCAAACCAGTCGAGTAAGCGAAAACCTTGGGGAGTGTTAGGAGGGGAATGATGAAGATTCAGCCTATTGTAAGAGTTACGTCTCTTTGTTTTCCTACGAATTCAGGCTGCAGCTTGGATTTAATATTTGCACATTTTCAGGAAAAAAAACAGGGGTCTGTAGTTGTACCCTCGGGGGACAACATTGATTGTACATGAGCTCTGAGTCAAACTTGTGGATCAATTACCGCATGTATTTAGGTGTTACACCATAAACCTTCAGAAGAAGCCTTTGGTCGGTAGCTCACTTCTGGTGGTCATTTTCTTACGAACATCTGAGCTCTCCGTTCTCATTCTAAAAAGTGATAAAGCGTTCAGAAATAGAAAATAATGAAAAAGTAAATGAAAATGAACTTTTAAATCCTACTTGAAACCAGTTTAAAGATAAAATGGTTGAGGTCTGTTGAGAATTTTGAGAGACCAAAATACACTACTTTATTGAGCAACCTTTTCCGACTGGGACATCCTTGTGGAACATTATTTTCTTCTCAGCCTATTTCAGCTTAGCCTTCACAGCTTATCAACTTGCACGAAGCAAACATTCCACAGAGGATTACGAAAACGAGGCCAAGTAGGAACTGATTGTAGAAAGTTCAAGAAAATTTTGAAAAAAAAGAAATCCGATTCTTCTTTTAAAAATTAAGATGAAAGTGAGAGAGAAAGACTAGATGAAAGAGTAGTGTCTTCAAGGTTAAAGAAAAAATTAAAAGTGATAAGATATCGACAATAAACCTTAAACTGTTTTGTTTCAGATCGCTAGCCGATGCACAAACCACTGAAAGACATATGACACTTGCAGACATCAGCGATAGCCGATACACAAACCACCTAAAGACACTGACAAACATATTTATCGGACCTTTGAATAGTTAGATCCTGTTGAAACTCTTACTACTTACATGCTGCACCATTTCTTTTCAAGGAACATTCTTTTCCTCTCTTTTGTACAGAGACAGTTCAACGTAAAAATTAAAAATTATTTTCAGTAAAAACTTTTTCGTTATAAAAGCTCATCGACCAATAAAAGAAATAGTTGACAGGGTATCATCCTGAGGCACTCCATCAATCAGCGTTAAGTTAAGTTTGATTCCGCCATACCAGGGCAAATAACTACGGAATCTTAATTATCAAAAGAGCATACTGCGCCATCCGTAGAAATGCCTACTCTATAACCGACCAGCCTTTGTGCTTTATGCTGTTTCTTGTCTCTAAAAGAACAAACTAGCTGCTCCATCATCTGTTTTAATTACTATTTCGAACATTCTGCCCAGGAAAATGTCCCTGGTTTTTGTCCTCCGCAAAACTTAAGGAATTTTTCATATTTTCGAACCAAAAATTCACCTCATTACAAGGATTGCCTATTGAAACACTTTAAAGCAATGAACACCAATTGTCGTAACAACATGATCATTTCCTTATTTCACTACCGACTGCACCATTCGTATCTGATTTCTTACCGGTTTCGCCTCTATGGTTTATGTTGCTTTTTGTTTTCAACATAACAAAATAGTTTTGTTTTTCAACTGTTTAAATTATTATCTGAACATTCCCAGAAGAAAAAAAAAATTTCAGGTTTTCGTCCTTCTCAAAATTTGGAGAATCCTTAAAATTTAAGAACCAAGCAAAATCTTCTGATTCCGATGATTGTCTATTGAAACACGATAAAGCAGTGAACACAAATTGTCGTAACAACATGATCTTTTCCTTTTCCACTATCGACTGCGCCATTCGTAGCTGATTTTTGTATGATTTATGCTGCTTGTTTTCTTAAAGGCAAGTATGTATGTATGTATGTATGTATGTATGTATGTATGTATGCATTATATTTTTTTTACACATAAATAACAAAACAGTTGGACAATCTTCCCCTTTTGCTTTGCAGATATTTATATTGTAGATTTCAGATTTAAAGTTTAAGTTACCTCCTGAACTTTCTACCATGAACTGGGAACTTGTTCTCTGTGCCTGCCTCGAAAGCTTGCGGATTTTCCTGCGAAAGTACATTACCCCGGCATGGTTGCAAATGACAATTTCAAAGTGGTTGTTACGTTATTGTAATCCATTAAAAATTACAAATGAGTTCTTATCAATTTGGGTCAGATACAAACCATTTACCCCTGGATTTCATCATCTATTTTGTAACTCAGCAAAAAAAGAAATTACGGCAAAAAAATTATCGGTCATGTCTTTGATCGTGTATTTACTCATCACGTTTGGCAACAGATACTCACGCTTGTTCACCTTTCGTCAGATTAAGGGCTTGGTAATTCCTTGTGCCCAAAAGATATATCTTATCTGTGTTATCGGGTGATGAATACCCCGGAAGAATAGAAAATTCACCCACCATTTCCGCAGAAAAAAAACTGTTTGTATACGGATTTATAGATAGAAATTTAAGCATGCAATCATGCGTTCATACACATAAAATATTTCATTAACTCAAAACTCAAACCTGAATTGATGTGCAAAAAAATATCTAGCTATACGTAAATTTTTCCATTCGAGTGATTGCAAAGCATGAAATGGATTGGCAAATATTTTAAAGCCAAGCACAGCTACCAAATCCGAACATGCACAGTTGCAAGGTGAAGTGTTTTTTTATCTATATCTGAAGATCTCACTTTATGCCGAGTATCTGAAATTGCAATTAAATAATTTCCCTCGCTTACGCTCTGCACACAGGTATACGTTAGACAGTGGTGTTGCATAAGCCCACACTATAAGACTGATGCATTTTATGCACTTATTTAAAACTTATGATATAATTGTTGAAAATAATACATGTAAAAGGTGCAACGAACAGTACGGTGGTGATGTTAGCAAAAAGAATCTGCATTCTTTTGAGTCGGTGCCATCTCGATGCTGCTGCAAACAAATCAGCTATCGCATATCAGGGGAAGGGAAATATATTTCATCTCAAAGGAAAGCGTTGCCCATGCATGCATCACAGAACTTTTCCTTCTTGCCTAGAGAGCCAGAGTGAATGAGACAGAAAAATGTGGATGCCGATATATTTTTGGCTATGAACCTAAAGTACGGGGTGGAAATTCCTCAGAGAAACCAAAATTAAATTCAAGTGTATCCCTGACATTAGGAGACTGCATGGCGATGGCAAAGATATTCTTCTTCTGGTTTTTTGGCTCGTATGGCCAAGAAATTTGCACAAAAAAGCATTTTTTGGCGGACGAGGTAAGTGGTAAGTGTCACCGCGAGAAAGTGTTTGGTTTACAGCATTCAAGACTGTTTGGCTTTGAGGAAAAAGATACAAGCACGTGTATCTGAATTAAAAGATACTGATTCTGAAAAGGATGCAAAAAAATGGATATGATGAGGTGCCTCAAGGTTGTAATATTGGACCTGCGTTTGTAACTCTATTTGATTTTGTCTAGGAAATCGAAGTAGCTTGTAGCTAATAAGCAAAGAGCAACAAAGGCTCTGTGATTTCGAATTTGAACAGTATGTAGGCAGGTTCTCATGTTTGAGTGGTGAAAGTTATCACGATTCAAAGACTAGGGGAGAATAAACCCAATCGTTTTTTAATAATAGACCTCCTGGTAGATGCTTTCTGAATCTCGACTCAAATTCGAAATTGGTGCGCTATAATTGGAGATCGAGGTCAGCAGATATGCATAATTTTCGAGAATTTCTCTCTGCTCGATTCGCAGCTCACTTCAAACATCAAAACAGAGCACTCACTTCCCCTTCCCATTATTAGTTGACTATTATAGCATCAAGCTATTACCCGCACTTGTCACTTCATTTGTATTCCTATTCTAACTCTGCCACTTCCGCATCATGACTCCCTCATCTAGTTTTATGTTCGTAAAGTAAAATTTCAGGTATAACATGTTTTCTATTCTGATCAAGTGATAAGATTAAGACCACTTAAAAAAAAATTTTGACACTCTAACGATTAATATCCAGCTAACATTGTTGCGCCACCTCATGAGCACACCAGCAACATGATACCTACACGAATTCAGGGAAAAAGAAATAGAACGATGGGGCGACTCATCGCGTTGCTCCCCTCCGAAGAAAAAAAAGAGTCATCATCATCAGTCAGTGGTAGCTGGTAGGTAACAAAACCACATGCTAAATAAAAGTATACATTGTTCATTGGCCGACCGAAAATAAGCGGGCGTAAGGTTTGGTAACAATTTATTAGCATACGTAATTACAAGGTAACTTTGCTACCGCAATGTTGCAGACCGCTGACCCAGCAACATGCGTACACGGTTCCACGAGTATCATGGAAAAAAAAAACTGAAGTAAATGATTGGGAACTCTCTGTTGAGGTGATTCAAATTACTTCTGTCTGCAAAGTGTATCTCTGTAGGGTAATTAAGAGGCTATAGTGTCGTAATTTGACGGTGTGACTTTACAACAGGGCATGTATCTGGTCTGGCCGACAAAATTAACATAATACCCACCACAGTTTTTTCTTTTCCTTTTTTTTTGTAAATTTGTTGGTGCGATGAGCTTGAGCAAAGTGCTATTACAAATTGTGTGATGGTCAACCTTTTTTTTTTCCCCAGTGAAATCAATGTTAACCCAGTCGCTGATTTCGACTCATAAACTTCAGGGACCTACACACGCAATATGTTTTCCTTTTTTCAAGACCCGCGCCGCATTTTTCTTATCAGTCGATTTATTTCAATTAAAGCACAATTATGACTTCAATCATGGCAGCAGAGTGGCTGTGCTGATAAGCTTATACGATTAAATGTGTGTACCGCTGTTAAATATTGAGAAACGCATATATGAGAGGGAGAGACGCGACTTTGTATTTGATTTGAATATCAAGAAGCTTTCTTCACAGATATTTACTTGAATATTTGCGAGTCATAAACGCTTTGAAATTGTGCCGAACCTACAAGAGCACATCAGGGGAAAAAAAATTCTAGTGTAACCAAAAGCCAAACACGATAAGATATGGCAGAGCGCCCTTTTAAGCTTGCCTGACGGCAGTTGTTTGCGGTTTGAAATGGGATTACAGGCTATTTCTATATTTTCTTTTTTTTCTGGAAGTCACACCGGCGCGGCGGTGGTGCCTGTTGTTGATATTGATAAGAACCTTTGCCGGAACATCTGCTTAAGCAAATGAGGAACGTACTTATGCATATATACACACAGCCTATCAACTAACATGGAGCAAACATTCCAAAGGGGTTTACGAAAATGAGGCCAAGTAGAAACTAATCGTTCAAAGTTCAAGAAAATTTCAAAAAATAAATCCGATTGTTTTCTAAAACTGGGCAAGGATGAATGAAAGAGTGGTATTTGCCAGGTTGACAAAAAAAGAGTTATAAAATAAATCGAAAAGAAACCTTAAAACTTTTGTTTCGTTTCAGAGCGCTAGCCGATACACAAACCACCCAAAGACGTTTACAAGACATATTGATTCGACTTTTAGAAAGCAGTTAAGATCCCCTTGAAACTCTTACGCATATTACCTACGTGCAACACCATTTCTTCCTTCAGAATGGAAACAATCCATGTGTCAGTTCTATGTTTCTGCCCTTAATGAGTCTAGTTTTAAGATTAGCCCTCTTTGCTATGCCACCTTGAGTGTGCCACTCATTTTCTCTGAAGCAAAAATACCATTGACCGTAAATTTTCGGCTTAAAGGTAAAAAATTTCATTCCCATTTAGCCTGCGCATATCTATCGAATTGTAAGTATTCGATGCACAAACCATTTGAAGACAACTATTAATTCAGAATAAGAAATAACGTTTCATAATTTTTAAAACAGCTGCAAGCGAAGTTTAAAATACCCCCCAAGCGAAGTTGTGTTTTGTTTATAACACGAAAAAAATTGCGACATTGCTTAGTTTGTGCAGAGGGTACCCTCATAACTCGTTAAAATGCATATAGCTCTCCTCTTTCTATGATCAAGGGTTATCCTCGTGTTCGGAAAACCGAAATTTTATAGAAATTTATACACTATTTTTGCGTTGAATGTTATATATCTTCAGTCGGACCATGTCCGATACACAAACCACTCAAAGACATCAATATTTTTCAGCATCAGTTGTTACTAAAATCTTTTAAACTGCTTTTAGCACACTAAGAGCTAAGCTGTTTAAATTATTGCGATGTATGTGAAACATATTTTTTGTCTCCACGGTTTATTTAAAGAGTTAAACTTTCATGCCTGAAGAGCCTAAATTAATTTTTGTATTTCTAATTGTTGATAAACCAAAACCAATTGAAACCTATTTGCTATTACAACGTTTGTTATTTTGCATCCTCGGTCGGAGAACTATTTTATACACAAACCAGGAAAGATAACCATTTATTTATTTTGTTGCATATTAATAATAAATTTTTTGACAGTTCTAAGTACACCTGAAACTTAGCTGTAGAAGGAATTTTATTTATAAAAAAAGAATATAGTTGTTTTAAGTTGACACTATCCAACACACAAACCACTAGAAGACATTTTTTGTTCAGTATCATTAATTATTAGAATTTTTTAAGACTGCTCTCAGCAGACCTGGAGTTCAAAAGCTGTTTTTATTATTCTGGTTTGTGTAAACACATTTCTTAGTTCCAGGGTTTGTTTCAAAGGTTTAACTTACGTGCTTGGAAAGTGCAAATTTTTTTTCTTAGGATTGTGTTCAGGCTTTATGTCTGGAAAATCCTAACTCTAATGGTAATGTTCATTATTATTCATCCTCAGTGGGAACAATATCCAATACATAACCCGTTCGAAGACACCCATTTATTCAGAAGCAGTATTTACTAGAATCTCTTACAACAACTCTCAAAATTTAGCAGAATTTAAGCTGTTTAAGAATTATTTATGCTGTAAAAAATGAGTATGTGTTCGAGGTTTTAACCATCAAGTTTGGAAAATCCGAAAACTTGAAGACATAACATTTATTCTTTAGCAGTTATAAGAGGAGTTTTTTTTAAGACAGCTTAAAGTAGCCTTAGAGCTAAGTGCTGTCGTGATATTCTGGTTTGAGTGAAGCATATTTCTAAGCTTAAGGCGTTTATTTCAAAAGTTTAACTTATATAATTGGAAAGCCTTAATTCACTTTTCTATTTCTATGGAACAGTATCCGATACACAAACCAATCGAAGACATCCACTTATTCCGAAGCATTATTTACTAGAATTTTTTGAAAAAATTTTTAGAACTCAGCAGCTGTTTAAAAATTATATTTTATATAAAAAACGTTGAAATTTCGGGGTCTAAAACAAACGAAAAATATTTATATAAAAAAGTAGATTTGCGTCGAGGGTTCAACACTCAAATTTGTAAAATTATTCTATTCATAACCATTGGATATTTCTCTCCTCAAAAGGGAGACTTTTCTGCATGTGTCATATGTTTTCAGGTAAAAAAACTCTTGGTAGATATCAAATCGGGCCCTCAACCTGAGGAAGCACTTTATTAAACGCAACTTAATCTAACTGAATTTCAAATACCTACTTCCTTGTTCTGAAAACCTCTCTAGAGACCTAAAGTAAGGCAAATATGTAGCTTCAAAGCGCCTTTACAAAAACCGTAAAGATTTCCTTATAAAATTAACAAGAATCAGAAATAAGAAGTTTAAATATTTCAAAATGTCAATATGAAGCTAAACATCCTTGCCTGGTCGAAGAGCAATCTTCTACACAAAAATTAAACGTCATAACAAATCTTTGAATTGAAGCATTTTTGACATTATTTTTTTCTACGCTACGTCATCTTCCATTGCAATATTCAACCGCAGGAAATTCATTGGTGTGGCTTTGTCAGGTTAATTCCTCATCTAACGAATCTATGCGCGTCAGAGAAATATTTCAAAACCTGATGAAAGTTGACGAGTAAAGTTTACCTAAGCGCCATGTTTCTATAAACCTCAGAAATGCAGTTAAGTGGAACAGTGACGCACATAGCTAGGCACGCAAATCCTTGACAACAAATGACTGACACCTCGCAGAGGGTAGATATCTTTAAGGCAAGTGGGCGGATATGATTTTCCTCCATCAAGGAGATTTGTTTTTCCGAAAGGCTACCGAAAAAATAAATTTTAGAAATTTTTTTCGAAATGAATTTCGGTAACGAATAACAAAATTAAATTATTTCATGCCGTCACCCATGATTCATGCCGTTCATGATTTTTTCAGCTTTGAGTGGGGTTGTTGAATATTTTTTTCAAGCAAAGACCAATAAGCCCATCCCTAGATGATCTAGTATTTCCTTTGAATCACAGCATTCAAAAAATGTTTTAGACAATCGTTTATCCGGCTCGAAGGACTGACTTTTTTTTATTTAATTAAAAATCCAAATCTTAACTTTTGGTTTGTTTTTCTAAGGGCACGAAGGAACTTGAATGCATCGGGTCAGAAGACACATTCTTTCTGTGCTCCACTTCATTGTTGCTCATGAAAGAATTTTTTTGACCGGCGAAAAATAAGCAAAGCAAGTCCTCAGAAATGATATCACACAATGTATCCGCAATCAAAAGCAATTTTTAACCATATCCGATTGTGTACACGGAATGCTCTCTTTCAACTTGAATTATCACGTCAGAGCTTGGCCATGATCATTGATAACTAATTATATAAATGTTCAAGGCAGAACCCAGGAATAAGAAGATGGTGAAAATAATTCAAAATGATTGACCGATCAGTATGTTGCACACCCCACTATACAATTATTTGTATCTGCTGTGTAGTGTTTGCCTTCCATATAGTTTTTGTTTTTTTACATCACCATGCAAAATTACACCACAATCAGGAGGCATATTATGGCATTTCGAACACGTCGGAATGATCGAATTTGCAGCAGCATCCGAAGGTGTTTTTCATAATGATGTTGTTTTGCCGACGAGTAAAAAAAATTGCGGTTAGTTTTCTGCGTTCAAAAATTACATTGCAGTTTTTTAATAAGGAATTGTTATACTTAAGGTTCGCGTCTTCAATTCCATTAAAATACGTGAGTTACGACTGGATGCGGTGTTTTTAATTTGAGATGATTGCAGTAAGGTAATCAAAAATGTTTGAGTTTTCTGTCTAAGGATGTTGTTGGTTTTGGAACAGGATGTACGTACTTAGACCAAGTAATATCGTTGAGCTTATTGAAAAAAAAATGTCAAGCTAAAATAACTAACCATGTGAAGTATTGGTAATCTAATTGACTCTAAGACAGTTTCTAGATATCCAATCTTAGTCAACTTATCTTAATGCATAAAAAAGAAACTACTGAGCGCTAAACACTCCTGCTACTATGCAACATTAATGAGAGACTAAAATCCACAAATCGTATTAAACCTACTCGATATCTAATGAGTTTTATCACTAATCAAATTAGGTGGTTTATTGGCACTCAAATTAATCAAGTTTTCAGTTACTTGTTGGCCATTTAACCAAGCTTTATTTTATCAATAACCAGTGGGATTAAATCAGCAAAAACAAAAAAAAATACCACAATTTGCAACAAGGTCATTTGGATTACATAACCACCATCCTCAACTATATACAACCTGCTAAAAATTCCCAGAAAAAAATATAAAAATTCAACTTTAATTAATTTTCAATACGTCAAATTACGTTTAACTACTTTTATGAGCAAAATCTATCTGATGAAAGATCTATATAGGTGTGGATACTTAAACGACTCATAAATATGATGAGGGGGAGAGTTCATTGTGCATATTTATTGTGAGTTCTCAGAAAAACCATAAATCATCGCGCTGCACTGTGAAAATTTTCAAAAACCCATTAATTTAATGCAGGTAGAGTGCATTCAAATGAACTAAAAAATAAGTACACAATGGATAGAGTTCAACAACAGCAATAAAGAATTTATAACAATTAATCTCAACTAATCTTAACCGATGGCAGTTAGCGATGGGGTGTCTCAACAGCTTTTAAGAAATAAAATTAAGTAGCACATTAGTTCTGTAGTAACTGCGTTTCATAATTATTGTGTAGATAAAATTTTTAAAGTGAGACTTGAAAAATGCACCAATAGTATGAGAATTATTACAAAAAGTTTTTAAAGGGTTCAGTCATTCTGAGGATATAGGGTTTCGGTGAACATGAGTTTCTCAAAATTGCCTTTTCAAACAACTTCTGCGCAGGTAAATTTTCTTATACTATTTCCTTTCATTTATTCCAAAATGAAAAAAAGGAAACAGAGTTTTGTTTGTAGCAAACAACATGTAAAGTAGAAAAGGGCTAGCAACTAAATCATAGATTCTGTTTCCTTAAAAAACTGCTGCCGGGGTACATTTGCTGACATAATTTTCTTTCATTAATTTAAAATTGACGCCATAGAAACAGATTTTTGTTTGTCGCAAACAGCAGAAAGTTGCAAGGATCTTCCAGAATGTAGCAACCAAAACAAGGACTAGAAATAGGATTCTATTCTGTTTTAAGACAAATGCTGCACGCGTAGATTTTTCGATACCATTTCCTTTTATTTATGCTAAATTGACGCAATAGGAACAGATTTTTGTTTGTAGGAAGCAGAAGAAACACACTATCGGAAGCTAGCAACAAAAACATCGATTTTTTTTGGTTATGTGTAAGATTCTATTTTTAGTTCTGTTGTTTTTTGTCAAAAATGCAAAACAGTGGCGTATCCGCAATAGAAGTAGAAGTAAGAGCTAAAACAGAAAACTTGGTGTCAGTTTCTTAGTTGATTTCCTCGACTTGTTTCGCTTACTATGTTAAAAAAAAAGATTTTTACATGTTACTGGAAAATATTCAGTTATTCAAATGCTGTTGAGATTGATAGAAACAGAATAAAATTGTTTTCGCAAGGAAAAAACAGAAAACAGTATGAGAATCTTATATTATTCTGTTGCAAAGGTGTTAGATTCTGTGTTTAGTCCTGGTATTCTGAAGCCAAAGGCCAAACAGAAAAGAATTGGTAACGGAAACGGAAATCGAAAATAGAATTTGGTTGACAAAGTAAACTTGTTTCGTTTAATGGCTGAAAGAAGATTTTTGCAGGATACTGGAATCTATTTCGGCGGTAAAGTTCTGTTGAGATTGACACGACAGAAACTGGATTATATATTGTCTTCACAAAAACAGAAAACGGAATGAGACTTTCATAAGTTAGCAACTGAAACATCGATTTCATTTGATTCTGTTGTTAAGGTGTAAAATTCTTTGATCAGAAGACAAACAGAAAAGAATCGGTAACAGAAACATAAAGGAAAGCTAAAAAGAGAAATTGTTTACAGTTCCTGAGCTGACTCTACTGGACTTATTTCGCTTAATTTGTTGAAAGAAGATTTTCCCATGATGTTTAAAGAATCTCAGATTCTGTTTTTCTTTTGCAGTGGGATCAAACTTCACTTTCATTGTTCTGTTTTCAAAGTTCTGCTTTTTAACATTCTGTTTTACATAATACTGAAAAAAAATTAAGAAATTGTTGTTGGAAGTTTTTAGTTTCTGGTTCTTTTTCGTTGGAGTCTGTTTTACAAATCCTAGAAAGCAAATTAAGTAATTAATAATGGAGATTTGCAGCTTCTGCTTTTTTTATTGGAGTCAAAATGCAGCTTTAAAAATTCTGCTTTTGAAAATTCTGTTTTACATAATTCTCGAAATGTCTCTTTTACAAGGCGAACTTGAAAAAAGTTAAAAGTTAGATTAAAAAGCAGAATGACCAGGCTCTTTTTTACTTTAGTTGGAATTAAGATAAAGCAGAATTCTGAAAAGTAGAATTTTGAAAACAGGTTTTTTTTGCAATAGAAGAATTTCGACCCGTTTGCTTTTCTTAATTTCTAACAACAAGGTCAGGTCAAAACAAAAGTGCTTATGACTGAATTCAGAAAAAAAATCGGTCGAAATATCGTCTAGAAAACATAAAAAAAGAGAAAAACGAATCTCTGCCTAAGAGAAACTTGGAAACGCGAACGACTTATTTAGGCTGAAGACCAGTGATGCAAATTAATAATGCCGCCAGACTCATCTACTCCAGTTCAGGGTATGGAAACAGAACTCGGAAAAGAAAATGGCTATACAATTATTCCCAAAAAAAAATGCAGAAGTTACTTTTCTTGTATAATTGTATCACCAGCAAATTAGCTGTGAACTTTAGAGTCTTAAACTTTTGAACAGGTGCGGAAAACCGAAAATTCCTTATTCTATATTTTCTTCGACGTTTCGTCGATTTATTTGGCAATATCCTCAGGAAGAATTTTTCTATTGCCGATAGTATTAAGATACAAAAAATAAATTCTACGGGTCTAATAACTTCAATAAGCTCAAGATATTTCCTGGGTTAACCCCGGAATAGCTCTAAAGAACATTATCGATTGCCTTTTCCTGTTTTTCTACCAAAAATGACAGTTGAGACAGTCGATGATTTGCAGTCGAAGATTTCTTTAAACGAAGTAAACTCTGGATCAAAAAAATGCTAACCCTGGATTAATTTTATTACGGGATCAACACGTTATGGTTTAACCCAGGGATGTTTTTACTTTTTTTAGGGATTAAGTTATTTATTAAGTGTTAAGGAAGCACTGGTAACAGATAACGTCTAAAGAGAAACCAGGGAAATTTTTTGTTTCTTAAATAGGAATTTTAATGCGAGTCTTATTAGACACACTTAAAACGTCCGTTTCATTCCATCATATGAACCGCCCTGTCTTTTGATTAATTACCCATCTATGGGTGCATCTGTATGCAATTCATACTGCAGATGCGGGACGATTACACTGCCTCAAGACAAGGTCAGCACTTGGGAGCATTTCAATAAATTAAATAAATGATGCAAAACACAACAAACAATTGCGGCTTTTGTGTAATAAATCAGAAACGACACGATACGTCTCTTTAGCATCGCATCTTGTCGTGTGTGTCGTCGTCGTTGTCGTCGTCATGCAACAGGTTCTGTGTACAATTTGAGGAAGCAATAGATAAACACATCAATGCAGTGTACAGATACACCATGAAGATGAATTTATTTCATTTGATGATTTCAATGTTGCCGGCAAACCAAACCAACAACCCACAACGATGATGATGATACTCTACGACTGATGATGCATTGAGGCAGATGATGTGTGTATCCACATTTGTATAATCGAAAGGCAAACGACCTGAGGGACCTTACATCACCGTTATAGAGAAGTCTCATCCAATGCAAGGAGAAAAAAAATGCAAATTTACAAAGCTTTGCATTTAAAGGGGGGCATGGAGACGATTAATTACTATCGGGCATAAAGCTACTAACTTGGAATGATAAATAAACCTGTAATCTATCAATCGAGTGCGAGTCATATGCATTTTAGTTGATGTCAAAAGGAAGTCCGTAGGCGAACGTCTTCATTAGGTCGGGTATTAAATCAATTCGAGATACTTGATGGGTGCAGTTAAATTTATGTGTGGCCAGTGTTGATTTGTTGGGGTTCAAAAGTTACATACTTTGGGAGTGGGCTTTCCTTTGATAATTACGCGGGATCAGTGAACTTACCTGGAATGAAAAGAAAAGATAATTGTTAAAAAATTGTTTTTATGAGTAAATTAATTTTATTTAAAGTGTTCAAAATTGAGGTTAATTGAAACATCGATTAAGGGAAAATTTGACACACTTCCCCACCAGAGGAGTTCTCGAAGACAGTTGACATTTGACACCTTTTAAAGGGGGACTTTCTCTTTAAAGACGAAATTTTCCTGCGGATCCCACCGATCAAGTACTTGAAAACCTCCTATATACACCTTCAATAACTCATGTCAAGCACTATACTCCCATGTATCATTTGATAGATGCGCTTTCAAGAAATAAAGACATTAGATACTCTTGAGACTTTTGAGATATCTCCCCTCAATTAGCGGCCTGTTTCTTCACCATAATGTTGATGCATTGTCATTAAAAACGTTACTTATGTCTTTCGTATGGGGAAAGAGACTACAATTACGTTTACAATATATTACAATGATTGTACCACACCCATTACGTCGATTTTTCATTATCCCCAAGATGACTTGGGGTCCCCCCATATCCAAGCATCCCACGCACACAATAAACAACTTCGTCTGCAGTGCATTTTCGTTTCTTCAACATTAGCTAAATATGTGCTGCAGTGTGGGAGGGGGCGAAATGATAATAAAAATAAGAAAACAGAAATAAAAAAATTCAAAAAAAAAAAAAAAAAAACTCAAAACCAAGACAAGATGAGAAGAGAAAGACTTAAGACTCAAAAATAATGTCGAAATGATCGATGAATGTTTACATAATACATCTTGACCTTTTCCCTTGCCGCCGCCAGCCAGCCATCATCATCCTCTACTCTCACTATGTCATTATGGATTCTTCAAATATGTTTTTTTCTTTTGGATTTGTTGCATCCAGTATACACAAGATGCATCCAGCTGGTGAAGTGATTCTGCCTCTGATGATGATGGTAAATGGTGGTAATATGGTGACCGTCTAAACTTCCTTATAATGGGACCCATATTTGGTTTTGTTATAATATTTACAAAAGGCTGTATATATCTTTTTTTGGGACTTGAGAGCCGTCTTTTTCGGGGGGCATATTGTATTTCTTCATGATGTTCGGCTGTGGATGAATTCAAAGAATGAAGATAAAAGTGATGGAGAGTTTTTTTTAGTGGGTTGCTAACGTAAACACCGAGCAATTGTGAGGGCTAATTGTATTTTGATTCGAATTTAATTTTTTTTTCTGAAAGACATTGCAGAGAAGGAGCAAGTAGTGAGTTTGAAGTATGAACTAGACAGAGATGTGTCAATCGCAGACTGGTTGGTAGATGAAGATATTTTCCTTCTGACAATTTGAGCTTTTCGTAATCAACACATTCGTGGGGTACCTCAGGGTTCCACTTTCACTGCTACTCTATTTCGTTTTTAAGTTTGCGAACTAACCAACATTTACATTTGTAGTTTTATCTTGGACAGGGGGGTTGACTATAAAGCAGGTACTCATGGTTTTAAAGTGATCAATGTGATCTTCATAGATCGACAAACTCAGGTGGTAGCAAAAACAGAACGCTAGGGAAAGGGAGGCCTTTCGTTTTATGTACTCTTGTTAATTCTTATTGGGGTACCAAGGGAGTCCATTTTAACTCGAAAACGAATAATTTTAGAGAAGAAGTTTTCAAAAGCATTTGTGGTTCTGCCTTTGGCAGAATATTTGACATTTGAGAGGTCTGACTAGTTCAAGCTGATGGCTAAAATCAATGACATTTTCTTAGATCGACAAACCTATAGGTCGTTGGAAAATCGTGCGTTGGAGAAGTCGAATTGATCAATTCACGGAACCACGTTTGAGTGAAGCTTGATTTGTTTTGACCTCGAAATTAGCTCCCAATTTAACATTCATGGAACTTAGCTGCTCTGTGATCCATGCTAGTTCCGACTTCAGAGCTTATTTCTATTCCCAGGGAAATTTAGAAATAGAAATTTTTGATTTAAATTATTTTAATTAAATTTATTGCGGAAATTTAAATTTAAGTGGAATAAGGTTTTCGTCTAAGTTCTGTGGAGATGGTTTATGGAGACCCTTTTAATTCATTAACCAAACGCGAGAGGATCTCCTGTGGGAGCCCTTTCGATATTAGTGATATTGTGCTAAAAACAAGAAATCCAATACTATGCTATACTCCCGATCTAAGGAGTAGGGCATTTTGCGCGACTACTGCGTCTGAACTTCTTAAGTGAAGAATGATGCAGCTAGATAGTTTACTGGAATACTTTTTGTCAAAAAGGCGATACACCAAAGAAAGACAAGAGGCATTGCGTCGATGTACGAAAGAGTGGAACGATATTGCTCCACTTGAGTCATTTATAAGTTTTTGTGTTGGTTCTTTAATCCTACGAAGTAGGTGCACCTGCCCAGAAATGAAAGTTTTACTCCTGTAGAAGATTTTGATGCATCTGCACAAACATGACAGTTTTACTCCTGAAGAAATACAGGACCACCTGCCCAGACATGGTAGTTTTATTCCTGCAGATGATTTTGGAAAACTGCCACGGCATAGCACTTTTATTCCTGCAGATGGGCAGGAGCACCTGCCCAGACATGGTGGTTTTACGCCTGCAGATGATTTTGGAAAACTGACCAGACATGGCAGTTTTGGGCGTTTGAACGTTTTGAGATGAGGGAAAGAGCGCTTTCGGAATCCGTAAGCATTTTACAGAATTTAAAGCAAAGGTTAAAATTCACCACACACATTCCAAGAGTATCAAGCTTTTCGGTTTCAGCAAGAAACTTCCAGAGGAAACGTCAATTCAATTCTGTTTCAGAGACTCTTTGTCAATCTCACTCAATGTCAAGTTAAATATGCGCAACCCTGTCAGTTCAACGTCTATTAAGCAAGAACGTTTTTCTTATATAGGGATAAAGTACGTAACTCAGAGTAGGTACTGCATTACCACCGAACGAAATGAGTGAAGAAAAAGTGAAAAAGAATGTTGGAGATAAACCCGAGCCCTGAGGCACTCCAGGCACTCCAAATCTAATTTCGACTGCAACGTCGACTATAGCAATCATTAAACATTGTTGTCAGTGAACAAGTACAATTACAGGCATTTGAGGTTAGAGTAAAAGAAAAAGAAAGAGAAAGAAAATTGAATATTTTTCAAGAGGAACGATTTTGTTCCAAAATCAGAATCGAATATTAGTTGCTCTTTGGAATCGATTTCTGTCAGTGAAGTGTGAACTAAAAGTGCGATTTTTCGTAAATGTTTAAATATCCTTGATTGAACTCCTTGATTGCTTGACTCAGGAAACAAAATTTTGCTTATTGTGTTTTTTTTTAACCACAATTTTGACTTTTTTGAAGTAAAGCAAGAGTATAACAGGAGCAGGCAGCGGGTCTTAGGGTGTGCGGCACGCCCGCCAAAACATATTTCACTGCATCCGCTTTACAAACGTTTAATCTCCAGAATTTTCAAACCAGAATTTTGATCAAATAATTTTGACCCCAGCTGAATTCCGATCAGCTTTTTTAGGCAGCATGGAAATTATTTCCACTGTTATGTTGTCGGAATAAAAATTCTGTGATATTTGGAATGATGAATGTGGTAATTGGGAGGGAATGGCTCATAATTCTGCTTTTAAAAATTCTGCTTTTGAAAAATCTTTTTTATTGCTAATAAAATTCTGCTCATTCTGTTTTTAAACCAAACTTTACACTTTTTTGAAGTAAAAAAAGGGTAAAAACAGGGGTGTCGCAGTTAGGCTACTCGCCCACCCATACATATTTCACTGTGTCCCTTGTTAAAAATGGCATTTCCTGACTTTTGCAAAACAGAATTTTGAAAGGCAGAATTTTGTAAAAAGAATTTTGACCCCAGCTGATATCTCAAAAACGTTGTAAAGGAAAGGGAGTGGCTAATTATTCGGCTTTTAAAAATTCTGCTTTGTAAAACAGAATTTTGAAAGCAGAATTTTGAACCAAGCTGAATTTTGACCCCAATCCGAAGGGAAACGGTGTACGTTATCCAAGCGCGTTTCACAATCCTTTTTTATGTTGGCTTATGGGATTCTGGTCGGAGGCTTTGTGCTTGTCGGCCGGATGCAATTTCAAGTGGAAAAACAAATATTTCGACAAATCTATTTGTAGTATCAAACATGTTGAAATAGAAAGATCTTACCAAGCTACTATTTTGAAATGAGTCAAGACCATAAAGAATGTAGGTATATTTTCTTCCAATGCACAATTTCATTTCGAAACGTAACTTTAACTTTAATAAATGAAGATTTAAATGCCACAGAACCACAAAATGCCAAGTTCGAGTGTATAAACGCACCCCAAGGCCAAAGTTGTTCGTTTCGCGGTCTAATATGGCGGAAAATCCTGCTTAATTACACAAAACAGTCGGAGAATTTCATTGCAAATGTATACAAGACCCTTTTTTCGTGCATAATTATCCCAAGTTACCTACCAACCAAGGCTGGATTGTAGGTAGGTAGGTACTTCCTTTTGGTCTGTTTGTTTACCACTCATCAGTGAAGATAGTATCCAGTTCTTTCTTTTTGTTTCATCTGCTCTTCAGTTGAGGAAACAAATTAAAATGTAAAAAAAAAAAATTATGAAAAGAAGAATACTTAAAACCCCATCTCGCAAGTTGAAACCGCAAGCAATTCATTGTTAAGTCATCAACTCATTTGGTCTCTCTGGCAAAACCAAAACCACAAGGCGTCAGCAGTGAAATTATGAATCCCACTTTTTTGTTTGTATAGATATTTTTTTACCATTAATTTTCTGGGCTGTCGTGTCCTCCTTTGGGTGTCTCTTGTTGAAAAATCATTGCTACTGATGTGCAGACGTTTTCATCTCTTAAAGACCCCCCCAGATAGATACATGTATTTACATATACCCGCTTGTATAGGTAGCTACAGTTTTTTTTTTCTGCAAGCAAACTCATTTGCTTACTTTTGTATGCCCTTCGCGAGTGATGTGATGTTTATCTAAAGTCATCAAGTCTCTGTCAAGCCAGACAGTTTTTTTTTTTTAATATAAATTGCTGCCAAACCCTTTTTGCCAGTCGAGACACATCCAAATCCATTGAAGAAGGTGGCTTTGCGTTTAAAAATGATTAAGTTGGGAGGCTCTAATTGAAATGGCGCATAGACCCATAACATGGGTCATCCCATATGGTAAGTGGGGGCGATGTTAAAAAAAAGGATGGAACATATCTACTCGTAGATACCCTTTACCGAAAATTATACCATCCAACGTCCATTGACCGCTCGTATTCGTAAATCGTCTTTGCTTGTGTTATTGTTTTCCTCTTTTAATAAAATTTTTTTTCTCTGCACAAATTGGGCCAGGAATAAGCCCCAAGAGAAAGATACGGAATATTTAAGCAGGCGGGGGGTTCGCCCCTCAGCACACAACTACGATGTATCTGGTAGGAACGTATATTGGATACGTAAAATTTATTATTGTCATTCTTGGATCGAGGCCGGGGTCTCAGGGTGACTGACCACAAGCGATAAATTATAATGACCAACCGTCCAAGCATCCCCAGAATCAGAGGGAGAACCATTTTAACAACCAGCTGACTGACTGAATGGATAGATGGATTGGATAGGTATAGTCCCTTTCGTTTATATCTTCTGACCATTTTTTTCATTTTGTTGTCCTCATTGGATATTCTTCCTTTCATGGTTGTGCTATGGGGGGTTCAGGGTACCCCTTTGGTTCGTGCAACATATGCCAATCGATGGTCATCACAGTTCCGAAGAATTAGTTCTTTTTTTTTTTGCCTCTTTGCCACAAAACAGCGCACACACAATGAATTGTGTTGGTATCTTGTCGATATAAATTTTTCAGTAGAAAATTTATTGAGGAGGCGAGATGAACATCAGCACGAAACGTAGTAGATGCCGCCGATGGATGACGACGACAACGGGTAAGACGAGTGTTTTAGAGCAGAAGATGTCATAGTTGATAGTAGGTAGATTGACAAACTGTATGGCACGTACTCACGTATCTTTTAAATAGAAGATGTTTCGATACACGTAGGTACCAACGTTAAGTGAGGGATTTCAAAAACGATTGTCTGTTGTCGCTGACGACACGACACGGTCACTCGAAAATCACATGCGCAAGCAGGGCGAATTATATACGTGATACGATTGAAAATGTCGTATTTTACTCTTTTTTTTATCCAATTGAAACATGTATGTCTTACTGGCAATGCAACTTTCAAAAATATGTTAATTTATTTATAGGTTACCGTCTAGCGACCCTAATCACAAAATGTAATCAAGCACACATGCCCCAATATCAATTAAAAACCAAAATTCTAGTTCAAACAGGAGGGCTACAACAAATATAGTAATCTCCATGTGTGTGTGTGTCTGTGTTGGGTGTATTGAAATTCAAGCTACGAAATAGATAAAAGGGGATGAAAGTTCAAACGCAGGCATAAGTGACACGGCTGGTTCTCGAACAAATAATTCATTTAATGTCAAACAAATTTGACAATTAGCCCTGGCAGAGGGTAACACTGCAACGGGTGCGGGTGACTGCGTATGTAAAATGTGCGTACACAAGTCTGTGGCTCATGATAGGTGCGGCATGGTGCGGTGTTTGGGTGCCAACAGTCTAATCATTTGCAACCCTCACGCATGAGAAAGGCAACAAGAAATTATTGTAATGAGTCCTCGCTGGAGTAGGTGCGGAGGGAAGGCGGGGAAACGCTACACACACGCACCAATTACTCGCGCAGCAGCCCTATTTAATTTTTGATTATGCGGCTATGAAATATGTATGAGACTGGGGCTTTTTAATGGTTTTTTTTTCTTCCTCGGCGCCGCTGTCGAATGACTTATTGGCTTGAATGTTTATAAACAGAGAGTAAGTTTTCGGGGGGGTTGGCATTTAGGGAGTTTTTTTTTTTACTGTGTGGTTGATAAGCAGCAAACGCAAATATTGGAGATTAAATAAATTATCAACAAGTCCGACAACATACACAACACATACTTGATGGTGAGCAATGCGTAGAAGAATTCTCTTGTTGGCCGACAAATTGAAGCATATGGCTGCTTAGGGTAATTTTCCACCAGAGGGAGAAATGAAGTCAAGGTATAGGTATGCGTTCCTACCATGCCAGGAGAAAAGGTCGTCTGCGACAAGGAAATCGATAACTAATTTTAGGGAGAATATGTTCGAGTCATTTAAGGTGGAGTCTGGCTTAAGGACGTAATCAAAGAAGCAAATAGACAAGCCATAACAAACCCAACTCTGAGAAAGGCAAAAGGGAAAGAAGCTATATCAGGCACTCTTCGTCGGAAAACCACTTTAAAGTACAAGGCTGGGTTACTATAGGGCGTAGGTATAACAAGATTTTTTGGCTTTATGTAGGTAGGAATCTTCTAAGGTAGGTACAAGGGTGCTAAGTCCGGATTCCCTAAAAAAATTAGAGTTGTGTTAATCATAGTGTCACTGAAAAAAGGCTTTATTACAATTTTTTTAGACGTGCCCTTACAACATAGAGATTTGCATAGAATATTAGGTAATCCCCATAAAATATAATCTTTACGACAAACAACAAGTATTAAAAAAATAACTTTTAAAATTTTTCAGGAAGCATTTTTTTGCTTCTTCCAAACAAAGTTAATGTTTCTCGGGAAAAGAAATTTTTTCTTCTAAAAATTGGTCTTCCAAGCACTTAAATTACATGCAACTCGATGGATATTTTTCTATCTTCACTAGAACATAAAACTGTTTTTAAGCGTTCGCTACAATTTTTTGTTTTTCGTTTAAGACGAATCAGGAAAAAAAAAACGTTTGCGTCTAGCAAATGTTTGGAAAACTACAGGAAAAAACCCATTGACAAAGACTTAATTGTCGGCTTCAAATATATTTTGATGATAGCAAAAATGTTTTCTTAATTCTAATATGTCAAAATCTCATATGCCTATTCTTAGCTCTATTTCTAAGCTTATATTTCGACCTTTTACTTACTATTTAAATAGGAAGACTTCTCTGATCTCGAGCTTCTCTAGGTATACGTGAGAATCAGCTCAGTTAAGATGGCTTATCTAAGGAAAATTTCATCGCCTTTACTTTCTGTATAATTTGCATTTATTCACTTTAAAATCCCATGTCTGGGCAAGTGCTCGGACGATATAAAGCCCTTTAAAGGATTATTTTACACGACTAGGGGAAATGACTAGGGAATTTAACAAACTCAGTGCCTCTATTTTCTGAATCAACCAGCATTGATTCACTCTAAAATTTTATGTCTGGGCGGATGCTTTAATCCCTCCGAAGATAAGGTTTTTAAAGAAGGATTTACAAGAAAAATTAGAAGGAAAAAAAGAATCTAGGAAAAAACTAACATCCTCAGTGCATTTATTTTCTGTACAATCAGCACTGATTCACTCTAAAATCTCATGTCTGGGCAGGTGCTCCAATCCCTCGGACGATGATGCCCTTAAAAGGAGTATTTTACACGACTAGGAGAAAAATTTACCATCCTCAGTGCCTTTGTTTTCTGTATGATCACCACTGATTCAAACTATAATTCCATGTCTGGGCAGGTGCTTCTATTTCTCAGACGATAAGGCCCTTTGAAAGAGTATGTCACACGGCAAGGAGAAATATTTTATATTATCAGCGACTTTATATTCTGCATTAACAGTATTGATTCACTCTAAAACTGCATGTCTGGACAGGTGCTCTCTCAGGCAATAATGCTGTTAAAAGGAGTATTTGACACGTCTAGGAGCAAAACTTAACATCGTCAACCTTAGTGTCCAATCCAAAGAAACTGGACAAAGATATCAGTCATACTTTTTAATGAGCTCGCGATCAAGGGTATCTGACTACCCTTAAAATGCATACACCCGCAAGTGTTATGCCTTTCTGGATAAAAGCAATGATATTGCCAGCAAAGTGTTAAATAAAAAAATCTGGTTTACAATTGTTGTCCATTCTATTTGGATGTTGGGACGTAAAAAGGTGTGCAATAAACTTTAGTCCAGTTTAAGATGTGACCGAATAAATTGGCTCTGACCTGGAAAACAGACACCAATTAAAAAGCAGCTTATTTTGAGACAGACGCTGCCGGAGCTCTCGTTTGTTACTAGTTTTAGTCCGCCTTGAATATTTTCCATACCGATACCCACGATATCTGGTAAGTATTCCCCTATCCGCCATCTGGGGAAGCGTCCAATAGGGTACGTGCAACCCCAGATGAGAAATTGATTCATACAGACAGCTTTCGTTCGATTGTTTGGCTGCTTTTTGTGTGCGTTGGGAAGATCCCTTTCAAATATGGGTAGAACTGTTCATTGTGACTTTTTTACCAAGATGTAATGGCAATTTCCCGGTTTAAATAAGCACTTCCCTTCCCTTGTCTTTCTCATCATTTCACGTTCTCATGATCTCGCTTAGAATATACAAACGTCTCCCTTAAATTCATTAATTTTATTCGTTGAGTTCTGTTCAATACAATATTTACTTGGCAGTATACTGAAGAGTCCGAAAAGTCTCGTGTTTAAAGCGTCTCTTACTTCTTCATCAGCAAAAGAAAAAGTGAACTGAATAAGAATATTAACATTCCTTGAAATAGTTTTACATTCCTGATTTTTAATCCCTTGAAGAATTCCCAAACGGCCACAGAATTTCCGTCATTGTAATGTGTACCACAAGGTAACCCCACACATGTCTCCCATATGCACACACAAATTCCCGCATGTAAATTCAGTCAACCGCAGGCTACAAGTTTCCGTTCCCGATTCCTAAAACACTTTGCATTTCACGGAAGCCGGCTAATCTCACCCCCTGAAATTCGGTATACCCAATCAGCTTTCGTGTCGTCATCGAAAACCAATACACTTCCTATTCGAATCTCATTACTGGAAGCATTTCCTTCTTGAAATAAATTCCACCTCATACACACCTCCTTGCGCGCATATCCGCAACATATGAGCCTCTACTCTGAGTTCATTTCGTATGCGGTTGTAAGATGAATTTCAGATTTCAAGTAAGTATCTCTCACTCTTAGGTTTGGTTCTTCTAAAAATAAATCTGATGTGCACTGCACTTTCGAAAAATTCAACAATAAAAAAAAAAATAAAGAAACCAGTACAAACATCGCCATCATCAGTGGAGTGTTGTATAGGGAGGTTGATAAACCAACTCAATGTCGATGCTAAACGAGTGAAACAAGAAGATGCCGAGAAGTATACAAAAAAAAAGTTCGTTTCCAAGGGAAGAACAAATAACAAAAAAAAAATTATAATAAATGTAAATAAATGGAATAAAAAACATAACATCGCTCAGCAGTTTACTTCGGATACGTTCAAGCCAGTCAGCTCGAAACAGCCTCAGCATGAAAGATTCTATTCTGGCAGAACGTAACAGATACACTTCCTCGTTCCCTGCAGCCTCCCTTCCTTCGTATCCACGGATACATCATTTTTAAAGAGATGCACTAAAGAGGCTAACGTAAACAAATCGATGAAATATATATATTACAGCGCTGCTCCTGGTGCACTTATGTTTACCATTGACGACCTTTGAGCAGCAGCTTTTCGCCCTCCCCCAACGATCCGAGCGGGCCGACCGACGACGACGACCAATGTGTTTCGCTGCATTTTTTAACTAAATGCAGATTTGGCATTCTGGGTGTAGGAAGGACGTATCTGTACGTAAACAATTGCATTTATTTCCGCGCACGTTATTGTGTATCTAGACAGTATGAATTTAACCAGTGATGCGCCAGCAAAGATAACCCTGCTTTGGTGCATCGCGCTTGCATAAATGGAGAATGGGATACAACCTTCAGATTGCAATTCTCAGATACTAAACACACCCTCGGTCACTCGGTGTAGTTGTGGTAAACACTCTCCCTTTTGCGCTGGCTGGCTACATTATTATCATCATTATTTCGCAACATTACACATCGCGGCGTACTTAGAGAAAAGATACGAGTATACTCATCGTCGTCGTCGTGGTGGTGGTGGCTGCTGCTTCTGCCACGTAGAGAAGATCATTGGAGGCGCAGCGTTCACCCATAGCTTTTGCTGATGCGCTGTGTGATCTTCAGATCGTGATAAATCCATAAATAACAATGAACCGCGACTCGTCCGTCCATCGGATTGTAACATTGAGTTTTTTTTTTTTTTGTTTTGTTTTTTTTCTGTATTTTATTTTTTTCCACTCGTTTTTCTGTGTGTATAGCTGTTTGCCTATAATAGGTGCTTATGTACAATGTACCTTTGAGCAAGACGAGGGAGAGACCTTGACCCCAGTCAAGTCCAGGAAAAGTTCATGAAGTATACGATACGAGATGGTATTTATGTGTAACTATGCATACTCGTACTTACAATACTACTATTATCGCCAACTGGATTCCATGCAATTCAAGAAACGAGGCGAATACTTAATTTAACTGATAATGCAAATGCGCAGCAAGCTGCAGATACTGCGACAAGTTGTACTTGGCTGCACATCTTGCATGCCGCATGTTGCCTCTACATAATAATAATGTGTGTAGGTACTTGTATACCTATACTGACTGATAGTAGATAGAGTGGAGACTTGTTATCGCAACAGAAAATCCACATTACTATGCCGCCATCGATGTCTACGCTATGGTGAGCGGGGCAGCATTCGCTTAATTGGCAATTCAATTTAAGGAATTATGCATCTGTCATGGCTCAGCTTGAGATATGGGGTATCTTAAGCTGTGGCACATGTATCTATAGCGAGAGACATTTTATGCTTAGTTCGGTGTCACATCTAGTTTCCGTTAAAATTTTAGAGAGAAAATTAGTAGAGATGTGGTGGAATGAGATAGACACAAATTTAAGGGAAGCTCTTTGAACTGGCACCTTTCTTCCGGAGCTGTACTATCGCCAGCGCTTATTTTAAGGACAAATGCTTGTGGCTACCAATGACTGTCGACATTTATTTTCCAAAAGCCAACACCAGAGGCGCAATTTTTTACAGCAACTTTCTTTTCTCTCAAGCTTCACAGACATGGTTTGATAATAAAAAAAGTTTAGTGAGTCTACAAGGGGATATATTCCAAGATTTTGCGCAATAACTCACTGGTCAAAATAATGAAATAGAAGCAAGATTTTTAATCCGGTATTGTCAAACTCAAAGTGCCACTCAATCATAATTTCGATTCAATATTCCCTAAAAATGAAAGACAAAAACGCCAACTCCGGACTTAGCCGAAAAATATGCTCTATGACTTTTTGAAGAGATAATGACATTTTGAAGCTTCCCAATATGTCCTGTATGTCTTGATGGGTTTTGGTGAAGATGACATATACGCGAGATACTGACAAAAACGAAAAATGGGAGATGCACAATAGACCAATAAAAGAAGAAGAAAAGGCTAAATGCAACAATTCTGAAGCGCGGTTAGGGTCGGACGAATATCTAACAACTTTTTCTCTTCCAACATGCAAATTGAATGGGCAATGACAATACTGGTAATATCATTGCTTTCCCCCTTGAAGGCATAACCCTTGCGGTGGTAAGCTTTGGTGTTTCTGGACAGGGTTTCCATGTTCCGTACTGGCTCACCAGCGTTTGTATTGGATCGAAAACTCATTTTTCCAACCTCAATTCCTTTCCGCTGGCGAGGTGCTACTCATTTTGTTAACACTGGCCATAAGCGGCGAAAAATCATAGCTAATCACATCGCATTTGTGTTGTCGTAATTAAAATACGAGGTAGGCATACCTTAAAAGTAGTTTAGGTATCCGTAATGAGTCGAAATTGTTGTCAACTATGTTATAAGAAGAAAAGATTATGGCATCCGTGGAAAGATCGGAAATAGGCTAAGTGTATCGTTGCAAGCGTTTCGAGATCCTACTTCGGTTTTTGATTAGTTTAGTTTGTTAAGTTCGAAAATTAAATTGGGCTCAAAGCTGTACGATTTGTAGACCTATGCGAGCACAGTGAATCAGAAAAACAGTACAACTTGTTGATATTCTTACTTTCGAGGGTTCATTGAAGAGAATGATGTGATTTTAAAAAATGTCTTAACCACTTAATCGAAATCTATTTTTTCCCCAAAAAAAGATCATGAACTACAACATTCGCCATCCTTTCAATCTAAGGTCAACAAATCCTGCTTAACCCAAATTTTAAAGTTGAACAACCCACATCCTCTTCGAATCCAAACAGTAATTGCTGGAGCAGCAAAAAAAAATATATAGAAGATCGTCAAACCAGTAAATACTATCATTATCTCGAAAAGAACCTCAAGCCATAGCCTATCTAGAAACACGTCGTCGTGTCAGTCGGCGCGCCAACCTACATTCACTAATAAAATAATAATCAAAACAAAACCAACGTCAGCGAATAAAAAAAAAAACCAACAAACCAAAATTGTATAAATTTCGTTATAAAAATAAAACTGACAAATTTAAAAACGACAGTCAAAAGTTTATTGACTCCGTAGATTAATGTGTGCTAATTAATTGATAACCAGTTGGGCGTTAGAGCTTCTCCCATCGCGCATTTGAACGGCAAAATCTGCAGCTTTTTTTTTTCTTTTTTTTTTTAGCGATTGCAAGCAAAAGTATCTGCACATCCACGAATTTAATTGGGTGTCGTTACAACACGAAAGCGGCGGATTACAAAAACTTACGTAATCATGAAAGTCAAAAAGCAAATATTTCTCTTAAAAGTTGATAAACTTTTTTTTTAGGATGTATATTGTATCTTATATAACCGCAACGAGAAATGATTACAAAACGCAAAATTTCGTTTCGTTCTTTGGTGTGCACAGGCTCCTGGCAAAAAAGTTTCGATTTTCTTCTCTTTTTTTGGTTGCAAAAAAATATTTTCTCAACGATCACGTTGATCCGCCGTCCGCCGCCCGACGGATTGAGAATTGAGTGCTTTGCGCTAAATTTTGCTCGTATGCAAATCATCTGGGTCAATGTTCTTCCCTTACGATCGGTGCAACAACAACAACAAACCCGGCAGCCTGATAGTGTCGGAGAGTTTAGTTACTGGCGTCGGTCGGTGTGTGCCTGATTTCTATTTGGAGTACTTTTTTTTAAACACAATTTCCAAATGGAATTCTATTAAGCTGACCTTCTATGACGGGTGGCAGCCCGAAAGCCATTTCTGAGAGATTTCGCAACATTGTCGCCAGCCATAGAGAAACTTCAACCAGCAGCATAGTTTTTCTGCTCCTTTTGCAATATTTGGTGCACAAAAATCGCTTACTCCAATCGGGCGGCGGTGGACTACTTATTACACTCTCAGCTGTGCACGATTTCGAGTTAAGTATTTGCAAATCGTTTTTGTACTAATAGAATATTCATATACGGGCGAAGGACGAGCAGCCAGCGGTATCGGTCGGCTATAACATTTATGCGAACGCGTCAACACTACACACATGTGGAAGAAAGGGCGGCAAGTAGTGACTCAGCGGCGACATGGTGATGTTGCACATCTTTATATCATCAACAGCATCGTATTCATGAACATGAGAGCGTTCGAGATGTTTTTACTTTTATGTGGGGGCAATGAACAGTTTTTATCTTTATGCTCACTAGTTTATGGTCTAGTAGGGAATTGTATATATAGGGAAAAATGGTGAATCATAAATGGAACGATTCAGTTGGGAGAGAGGGTTCCTTTTTTTCTGTTGCGTGCCAAGATTTCCAACTAAGTGAAGATTTTATTTGAAGAATTTTTATGGCCTTTAAGCTCTTTCGTGCTCTGGCTGTTGTAAACTATTAGTTTTAAGTCTTCGAGGTAACCGCATAGAAAGTGAAACCTCTCACTAGCTGGAGGTATTCAAGTTAATCAGAACTAGTTTGTGGGAACAGGTTCACCTCAAAGCCTGGTTTTCGCAATCGGTGAGGTGTCAGAAGTCTCCATCATCTTTTAACTTAGGTTTGAATTAAGTCGATGCGGATCTTAAGGTTCGACACGAAGGTGGCAGCCTTTGATTTGCAAGTCACTACAAAACATATGTTTCTACATGGTCCTTCGAGCCGCATTGTTGGCGAAACACTGAAATCGGACTTAGTATTCAAGTCCCCAGCAAAAGTCAGTTCGTCACACCAATCCCACCCAACATACTCTTGAGAGTTGTACTCTTAGAACGTCTAAATAGCTCTTCTAAGACTCTTATAATGCTCTTGATACTCTTTGAGCCTAACATCTTGTTATAAGATCCAAAAAAGATCTTTAAGCACTCTTTAAAAGGAGTATTACTCCTATAGCGCTTAACTCCTATTACAAGAGTCAACAAGAGTCTTATTTAGCTCCTATAAGACTCTTGTTAAAAAACTTGAACTTTTGTAGAGTTAAACTAACTTTAGTGCACCAAATCGTAAGAAAACCTTTGTGAAAAGTCAATAATATAGTGATGCCATAATGAGATATAAAACGTCATCAAACAAATCGATTTTCATTGATTAAAAGTATCTTGATCTCTTTTTGTCTTTATTTTCTTATGAAAATATACAAAATTTGCCCTTGCAGCATTATATTCGCCTCTCTTTTTGGCAGAGATAGCAATAGCTCTTATAAGTAGGCCAAACAACGCTTGCAAGGCTCTTATAACACTTAACTAGAGTCAAATTCTAAAAGTTTTACTTTTGAACATAACTCTTTTAAGGCTCCTTTTCTTAGACGAGCTAAAATGCTAGTTGGGATATTATAATACGGTTCGAAGGACCAAAACTCAAAGCGTTTGAAAATCGATCGATAATAAACGGTTGACCTAAGTTTTACCATTTCATCAGTCGATAAGCACTATCCATCGGAAAAGAATATTTCTTCAAATTTAAGTTTCTTAAAGGACGACAAGTGGCATTTTATAGCAAGCAAATCGATGACACCTTAGTCGAAATACTAACGACAGTGAGTTTTAAGGAATAAAACAGAAAATTCCGCAACAATCTTCAGGATAAACACAATCCACCCGACAATTTCAGAGCTGTTATCCTTTTTCAAGAACGAAAAGGACTTTGATGGTGTGAAAACACCAAAATGCAATTTCAAAAACTCACAACACACTCAGTTATGATGACACTCGAAGGAGGACAAAACTTTCTCTTCAACAGCAACACTGTATTTAGGTCTTAGCCAAAAGCTAGTAACTACGACAAACTTTAAACTCTCTCATCATCGAATCATAAAAAAAAAAAGTGGATCATTGACATTCACTGATTGTCTAACAAAACACAAAGGCGAAAAGCCAAAAATAACTCTTTCAACACAAATCCCAAGTAATGCCACACAACAAACTTTTTAGACAATCTCAACGAAAAACAACTTCCTTCGTGTCATGTTTATGTTTCAAAATTAAACCCATTAAAGTTTGATAAAACTTCAATGATCATCCGGCTCGAAGGACCACATATGAGAGAGATCCCGCACAGAAACACCACCACGCAGAGGGTTTCTTCGCCTTTAATTTTCTCTAAATGCAGGCGAAATATTTATTATGTTCTCCTTGAGCGTTGAAGTTTTGCAGTCAAAACAAAAAACTGAATCAAAATAGAAAAATGCTGCTGGTTTAACTTGAAAATGGTTTTTTGTTGGTCTTCTTGAAGCAGGAAAAAAAATTCCACAAAGTATCTGCACCACACCAAAAGAGTGGAAAAAAAAAAGAAATCAACAAAGATGGACTGGAAAAAAGTTTTCAAAGTTTCTTCTGCACTCTCGAGTTGCCTTATCTCAGAGTTCAACTTTTTCGCTCAGCATCTACTATGCGACGTCGTCGGTACAGATAGCTCCATCGAGGTCTTCTTGTATAGGTACAACAACTCTTCTTCGACTTCGACTACTAGTTCTTGCGTTAATTTACTTTTTAATATGTTTTCGTAAGTTTTTAAGTTTTTAGATGTTGCCACACACCATAGTTGGGGAGGACGACCGACGACCGTCGACCGTCGACGACGACGCCTAAGTGAATCTAGAAAAGTTTTGATAATTTCTCATTCGAATTGAAAGTTTTGTACGAGTTCCTGTGCCCAAAGTAGTTCGCTCAGATCCGTTGGTCTACAAAAGCAACCGGAGTTAGATACATCTATTATAGGTATAGGTAGAGGGTATGTTATAAAATATACTGATGCACTTTCTCAGTTGGAAAATTATTTCAACAATTTAAGGCTTTCGTCTTTATACTTGGTTGCGGACTATAATGAGAAACATGACACATTTTACGAGGAACAAAAGATTCAATTGAATTAAACAACCAGAGAGCAGCAGCATGGCTCAGTTTATATCAGAAGCAACCCCTGGTGCGGAAGGACAATAGAGAAGGGAATACGAAATCGGAGCAATGTCCTCTGGCTTAGGCCAAAGAAACCTTTTATACCCAATGGGGATTATAAGATGGCACACACACAGAAATACTCCCTAATAAAACATGATCCTTGTTCACGTCTTCTGGGTCCTCATCTCAGCCAGCAACAGAGAATGAGAAATCGGTCGGGATGCTGGTGGAATTAAGTGCAGTGTGTGTGCATCGAACACGTATCGTATTATCACAACAGGTAGGTAATGTGTGCCGATTGCTTGAATATCCTTCATAGCCCCTCTGTCATTCATCAAGTGCGCCGAGGCTCAGGTAGGTTATACGACGAGTATAGTGTACAAGTGGACTTGTCCTCCTTTTCCATATCGGTGTGCTGTGTGTGCACCCCACGTTTCACAATCATTTATTCAATTCCTTGTTGCGGCTATATCCCATCCATCTAACCATCCATCCGTATACCAATTTTGCTATCCCTAAGGTGGATGCATTTTAATGACCTTTTTATGTGTGCATACGGGTGGATCTGTGAGATTCGTTCCCCTAGGTGAGGTTGATGGTGTTTTATGTTCAACATTGTTGCGAGTTTTTTTTTTTTCTTATTTTTTTGTTAATAATAAATGCCTTTCGGAGCATATACATAATAATAATGTGCTTCTGAGGGGTTAATGCCTGTTCTTTTCTTTTTCTCTTTTTTTTTGAGGATTGAATAGAGCCCCGAAGATGCGGGATGACGATGGAGGCGATGACGACGACGGCGATGATGATGATGATGGAGATAAAAATGCATGAGAAAACACATTGAAAATGGACTGGGCAATGATCCCTCGAGGAGCAGGTGCTAGTTCAAACAAGTTTTATACGTGTTTTTTTTTTGCTGGGCCATTTCATTCTCGATGGATTTTGCCTTAATCCGTTTTGATATGGTATCACAGGGGATGATGATGGAGTGCAGTTTTATCCATAGAGATACCTGCCCAATTCGCCACCTTTTGAATGTCCCGAAGGTGGAGGAAATCCTCATCTCTATTCTTAGCTGAGATATGGGAAAAAATTATGCATTGTAGGAAGGAGATTAAGAGGGCATAGAAAATGGAATACGTATTATCAGCGGGGTTTCCGATGAGAAATCGAAAAAATTGATAAAGTTCCAGTGGGTTCCATTGTTGGGCCGGTACTTTTTGATTTATTTTCAGTCATTGAGTGAAATGAGAACAAGTGGTAAAGATTATTATTCGAATTATCAGAACAAAGACATATAACAGACGAATAAAACTAGGTTCTTACTGGAGTTAAGAATGATAAAAATAAATCAGGTTAAGAATGATAAAAATTCAATCAAAATTCAGCGTAGGTATTTTTGGGAAAGAGTATTTCAAAACGGCAGCAGATAGAACGATTCAAACTTATTTTCCCTTTTCATTCGCTGCACCTTCATAGTCGGTCTAGGAATATACCTTTCCTTACCTTAGCCGATTTCTAGTGACACCATGTCAGTATCTTTTTTTTTTTGATATTGTCTCCTTTTAAAAGATTTTTCTATAAAATCATAATCCTATCATCAAAGCTAATTATAAAATTGAAAAAAAAAAATATTAACGATTTCTTTTCGTCTTTCTTTCCTCGATTTCAACCTTAATTAGTTGAGACCTTGAGCTTATCTTAAGCGTCTGTACATTGAATTGATTTCGACAATGGTCTTAAGGTTTTCGTAGCCGTTTTTGTTGTTTTTTTTTAAGAGCAATTATTATTTCACTTAAAGTAGGCTATACGTAAAAAAAAAAACGAAGAGAAAAATATTTGATTTTAATGCAACGACTAAAAGATTTTGTAATCTGGCAGACACATAATACACGTGAACGTGAGCTTCGAGTTCATTAAAAGTGAAATTGGGTAAGACAGTTCGAAAAGGAACGTTTACAATCCAGACAACGTTGGTAAAACATATTTATGTGCCTGCGTAATATTTTAATCGCCTCAATACTTGTATGCCGAAGCAGTTCAAGAGACGCTGTTGCTGTGTGAAAATATTTTAATTATAGACATGGGTAGTTTGAGGCTTTAAGTTCGACAGGGGAATGAAAAAGAAAAGATTAAGGAAAGAGATTAATGAAAGTGGATTCCTGATTAATATTTGGCACGAAAAGCGAGTGCAAATTAGAGACTGAGCTAAGGTCGGCGTGGAAAACCAAAACGGTATAAATAATTTTACCGTCCCGAACTAGGTTTATAGGATGTGGGTGGTTAGGAAATGGACTTCTAAATAAAAACTCATTCATAAATTTTAATCAAGAACACATTATTTTTGCAACTCTCTCTATGAAATACGCTTATGGTAAATTGTCGGGTAAAATGGCGCAGCAGGTTGACCGACGCACTTTACAATTATTTCGGTCCTTGCATGGGATTCAAAGGATTTCTCATTTTTCGTGCTTTGGTTTTGCCGAAATTTATTGGCGACAGACTTTAACGCATTTTAAACTGACTTGCATGTGTAAATTCCAATTAAATGAACCGATAAATTTAGTTATTAAAGATCATTACTGTTACACTCGCAAGGGGGCAATGGTGTATTTTTTTAGGGCAATATGGCTAGGGTACCACTTTACCCTCAACGTAATTTTTAATTAGCTTCACAAATGCTTGGCCATAAGCTTACGCATTCGAAACAGGGAATATCGAAGGTATCACCCGATATGGTATACCATATTACCCGCCCTGTGGGGATATGACTCTTCGGTACAGTTTTCTTTTTGTGAAATGTGTGTTCTTTTCTTCATTTTCAGGTAGGCAGCCTTTTTTTTCGTTGGAAGGCAGCCTGCCACACGCGATTACTACAGAAGCTTGAACTACTTGTTAAGGAAACTTAGTTGTAGTCTAACGGAAAATGGGAGGTTTTTTAGTGAGTAAGAATCTCACACTACTATGAGCATGTGCGGCCGGTCCTCGTAGTGCCTATGAAGGTTTTTCCTACCACGGAAAAAAAATAAAAAAATTTCAGGTGTACTAACGTTTTAATTAAGAATATACTTGTTTTTTTTTTTTCTTCATTTAAAAATATTTCTTAGTTGAGGAAATATTAAAATAACAAAAAAAAACGTTGCCAGGGTATAGTTTCCGAATTAGATTTTTTATTTTAAACCCTCGATTAAAATGCATTTTATTCTTTTTGTTTCGTTAAAATTTTTTTTAACAGGTTCGCCATATTCCCCAATTTTACCCTATATTCTATATTATTCCTTGGGAAAAAAAAACTCTGGAAATGAGGAATCAGTATTTCTCCAGTAAATTTTCATTTACATGAGAACTTTTTTCTTAAATCGCCCCTTCAGGATATTCCAGGACTTCAGGTCATTTTAGCAGCAACAAATACAGAAAACGGAGAACAAATGTTTGCCATCTTAAAAATGAAGTAAAAACACAAAATTTTCTTAGTTTTGAAAATTGACGAAAAACAAGAAAGGTTCGCCATATTCCCCGACTTTGCGCTATTTAAGTAAATTCCTTGGCAAAACTCTTAAAATGCACAACGAGAATTGTTACTTTATTCAGGGAACCGGCTTCTTCTTGAGAATTTTTTCTTAAATCGCTCTTAAGGATATTCCAAAACATTTTGGCAGTAAAAAATATTGAATATAGAAACAAATATTTTTATTATTTCAAAACGAACCGTCTGTGGTCAGAGATTTTTCTAATGAGATTTTAAGAATTTAAGGGGAGTATTTTGCCTTGTGTCTATTTCCTTACAGGTTTTTCTAAAAAAAAAAACGCTAAAAAGCTTGCTGTCCATTCTGTCCTCTAACATAGAGAAGGAGCCCACAACTAATTTTATGCCTACGCAATCAGTTTTTGTCCTGGAATAGTAATTATAGTTTACAGGTATACCATTTGCGGATGCCTATAAAAGTTATTGAACTTTTTTTTACTAAAACCTTCTTTGATTTATTAAAACCTTCAAAGGATCCTGTTTATCTACTCGTTCAATATTTTGATGATCTACTTTTTTCATTGGATTCTGAAGGACATTTCAGCAGCTGCTTGGTTTATTTTTTTTTTTTTGTAAAGAAAATAACCGTACAGACGGAAATGAGTAAAAATCCATTCACGTTTCTCTTGTTCATTTTTTTTCGGGACCATTCGCTCCACCACCGGAAATGCCAGCAAGTTTCTTTTAACAATTCTCCACGGATATTTCATGAATTCATGGTTCTCTTCGTCTTCGTCTCTCCTTTCAATGGATTTTCTTATAAAAATTGCCAAGAAAGCCACGCCTGACTGACTGGCTGCACTGTATTAATTGCTTGTCTTGTTCAGTCAAAAAAAAAATAAAACACAAATAAAAATTTACTTGATTGATTTTCTTGTTCGTTTTGATAAAAGTTCAGTTCCTTGACACTCGACGTCGACTATTACCATTTTCGGACTTAAATCATCATCAAAAAAAAAAAAAAAATTATTCAGCCAGACTCAAAGTAAAGCAAAAAAAAAATTAAACTACTTAAGAAGCTTTTCGGCTGCATCTGAGTACGCCTCTTTACAAATCATTAACTCTCTCGACTAAGCACAACACTTGGTGTGTGTGGTTTCACCTTAATGCCCGTGTTCTGATGGTCAAGGAGGAAGAGAAGTGTATATTTGGGCATTTTTTTTTTTATTTTTAATCACCTTTCAACAAAAAAAAACAGCAAAACAAAAAGAAGCGTCATTATTTTTGAGTTATTTGAACTTAATCCGCGTAAGGATGGCTAAATACAATTTTAATTTTTTTTCTCTTTTTACTTTGACGTTGTCGCTGTCATCGTCGAACCCAAACACCCAGGTATAGGTCATTCCTCCTGCTTAATAAAATATCAACGAACTCTCTGAAATTGCATGAGTGCTTTGGTACATCTATATAGACGACGAAATACGTGTTCTGTACCAAATGAAACAAAAACGAAAATATTTGTAAAAAAAAGTAGATACATCAAGGGATGACGTTTTTATTGGTGACACTACACGTGTCTGTTATTAGAATATTTTAAATGACGTTTTATCAAACTTAATCATCGTAATACGGGCTTCGATTGTTATGCGATTATTTGTGCATGAATGCTGGGATGAAAATGTTTTTTTTCTTTTTGTATGTTTCTGTTTTTGTGACCACAGGGCAGTGTTTAACCCATTTGTATTTATCTGGAGAGTCGTGTACATTTTCGGGACGATGTTGACAAAAATGCAATTAGATACGGACAATCATTGATTCGATTTGTGTAAGCTGTCACATGTATGATTGATGTGTTTTCACAGCCGATTAGGAATATGGGTCGAAGAATGTAACCCTGAGACATTCGGAGTGCAATTACCCTAGGAAACCTTGGAAAATAAGAAGGTGGAATCACCTCCGTTGGTAGCTTGAGACGAAGTCTACAGGGATTAAATTTAATTCTTACCTTTCATGGGGGGAGGAGTCATGTTAAATTATTGCTTTTTTACTTTTCCGATAAAATAGAGAATTTTGTATACTTTTTCTGTCCAGTGATACCGACAATTTCAAAGTTTGTTAAATGTTATTTTTGGAAAAGGTCGGAGGAGTTACATCAGATGCACCAAGCGTAAATTTTATATTGATACAAAAAACGACGAACAGCCATCAGGTTAAGTACAATTTCTTACATTAAAGAAAATTATATGACAAAATCTCTCGGGATGCAATTAAATTATTGCCTTATGTAGCCAAAAGAATGCTTCTGAAGGGGAGAGGAGTTTATGTAAATTTCTTTTGTATTTAACGGATGAAACAGCGAACATTGAACACTCTTTTCAATCTCGTGATTTGTGCGCGAGTAAATTGACTAACCGTGGCTGAACTTGAATGATAATTTTTAGATTTGGTATGTGTTATATTGTTAAAGGCGAGAGGAGTTACATCAGTTGCACCAAGAGTAGATTTTAAACTGATACAAAAAAGGAGGAGCAGCCAGCTATCAAATATATAAATAATATAATTTCTTACAAAAAGAAAATACCAGGACTTAATTTACATATTTTGCACCACGGAGTAAATTCGTTAAGATTTCTTTTAAGGGCTTGCTATGCTCACGTCTTTAAAAAAGTGGCCAACTTGAGTCAAAAAAGCAAAAAAAAGGGCTTATAGCTGGGCCCAGTGGCAAAGTTTTCATTTAGTTATTTAACTACGGATACATTCTGTGTTCTTATCAGAGCACCTACCCACTTTATTGCCCATTGCGATCAAAGTAAAGCCAAGCCTCGCTTGATAAACGGGCATTTTAAAAAAACGTCGTGAGATACAAACCCGCAAAGGGTGGAGTCACATTAGTAGCGGATCAAAACTGGGAAGATCGTTTAAAGACGTCAATCCCATAATCATTATCCTCTTTATCAGTTTTTTAAAAACGTTGTGAGGCATAAGAGAGAAAAATCTACTCAAGGAGGGAGGAGTTACGTTAGTAGCAGACCAAAACGTTAAACAATTAGGAAATCATTTAACCACGTCAATCCCATAACTTGTAAAATTCTTTATTCATTTTTAAAAACGTCGAGAGGCACCAAAAAGGCAATCGATTTAAGAAGGGAGGAGTCACATTAGACCAAATATTTTTAGCAACAGGGAATATCGTTTAACCAAGTCAATCCCATAACTCATAAACCTCTTTGTTCTTTTTTAAAAACGTCTAGAAGCACCAGTGAGAAAAACCACTAAAGAAGGGAGGAGTACCATTAGTAGTGCACCAAAATATTGACGTCAATCTAGTTACTCTCATAAACGTCTTTATTCCTTTTTAAAACCGTCGAGTGGCATAAGAGGGAAAAAAAGCTACTAAAGAAGGGAGGAGTCATATTAATGTAGCGAACCAACACATTCAACAATTGGAAAGATTTAAAGACGTCAGTCCCATAACTCATTTACCTCCCTAATTTTTTTCTAAAAACGTCGAGGGGCAAAAGAGAGAAAAGTCTACTTAAGAAGGGAAGAGTCACATAAGTGTCGGGTGAAAACATTGAACAATAGGGAAAATCATTAGGATGTCAAATGCCAAGGGATACTTTCTTATGAAAATTGGGACAACCTCATTAAAGATTCAATGTATTAGAAAGTCTCTTTTAAAAACAAGGCTATTCAACATAGTCTAGAAGCCCGCAGATATTGGTACAAAAAATTGTAAAAATCGGTTTCTTTTTCCGAAACTTTACTGAGCGTTTGCTAGATTTCACTTCCAGTAGTTGTTTTGGGTCATTTCGAGAAGCATGATCCTCAAACTCTCTTTTTGAGCGCATGAATTTAGGGGTAGGCATAAAAATTTTGGTCAAGATAAGGACAAGTTATTCTGCAGTATTTAACCTTTTAAAATGACTTTTTATGGCAGAAACTTTATGAAGCGTTTACTCAAGGAGCAAGGTATGTTACGATAAGATATTCAAGTTTCGTCCTTGTGAAGATTAAGATTTAAACAGCTGACAAAACACTTAATCTACGCCATTGTCTACTCTCTTTGCCTTCATTCATAAGTCGTATCTTTTTTTTAGTTGTTTATATAAATCGCAAAAAAAGAGCAGCAATATTCAAAGCCCACTCTCTTATTTATAATGAATTAATTTATAGAACAGCGCAAATATGTAGAACACAATATTTACACAAAATAAACCGAAATAAATAAAATACGCATTCTGAAATAGGTAAATATATATTTTATTTATATTTAAGCAATCCTCGCACACTCGGGAGTTTTATTTTACTTTTGTGAATGAAATCCGTTTTTTTTTTTGCTATATTCACACATCCATAGGTGCGAAAACGTATCTAAATGCGAAGAGTTCGTAGGTAGGTACCTAGCCTACTACATATATTTGAATTTCAGATGAGTTCTGATTTGGTTTTTTTTTCACTTCTTCCTTTTTGTTGCTGTATGGACTGGACACATTCGTGTGCAATGAATGGGGTGAGTGTTTCCAAAGGTATGTAATGTATTTAAAAACAAAACGTTTACAGAAAAACGCCGACACGATTACCGCCCAACGTTTTAAACAATTCGTGTTCCAACCTATACCTACCGCCGCGCGCCGGCGAGCGTCTGAAGTGTGTCACGTTGAGTTGTGATTATTATGATGAATTCGACAGTGGCAGCCGGAGAGAGGAAGAACGTGAGGTTCCTTGCAAAATAGGTACAAAAAAGAAATCAATTCCCCAGAGTGAATGAAAAATCTGAGGAATGAAAGTCGGCACCAAATAAAACTTAAAAAAGTTCTTTTCCGCGCTGCGTAAGACTTGTATAACTCGTGTGGCAATTGAGACATCCGTTCAAGTTCGATGTTTCATAATGCATCGCAGGGTTCTTCCCCACACATAAATATTCATTGAACCGCGGAATAGGGAAAATGACTCATGACCAGCGAGCAATTCACGTTTCACGACGAAGGATGGTGTGAGAAATTCCTCAAATAAATCGCATATTAAGCCGTCAAGCGCTTCTAATGCATATAAAAAGGCAAGAAGCGTCCCTTTGGCCGCATACTTATTCATTTCGAATGCAAGTTGAGAATTTACAATAATTTTAGCATGAAACGTGTGTTGGGTGGTGGGTAGCTGTGCCCTATCCCCAAGTGAAATGTTTATTATAACCCCCCCAAGTCCGACGACGTATGTAGGTATCTACTATAAAATTTTCACACTCTACGGATCACAAGGGCTTGGTTTGTTATCTTTTCAGCGCCAAGTAGGTATAGAGAAGGGCAACCAACCAACAACGGCCACCCTGTCCCCATCTCGGCCGGCGGGCGGTGGTGTTTGTCTACTCAGATGCACTCTGAAGGGTGTGTTTTCCTCTTCTCGTAAGTTTTGTTTCCCTTAGCAGACAGGGCGATACAAAAAAAAAAATATCGCCGACATATCCACACACAAAGTAAAGTCAAATGCAATCGAGTCTGGCAAGAGTGTCTGCCAGACGAATAAATATATAAAATTGAATTGAAAATTGAAAACATTATCTCTGAGCGTATCTGCGTTTGTGTTTGTCGTCTTTATGTCAAAAAAATTTCGTCTCTATGTGCAGTCAAAGTGCATTAGACAACAACAAAAAAATGCTTTGAGTACTTTGCACGTTTAGTAACAAAAAACATCTTAGTATCTGAGGTTGATTTTGTAAACACGTTTTTGATTTTGTTTGTATAAATTTTGTCGTATTTTTTTTTGTTTTTGTCATTTTATGAAAAGGGTACACCTTGTATAAGTAATTAAATTAAAGGTGTAACCGTGTGGCAAAACACGAAAAAAATTGCGCAGTTTAAATTAAGGACACAATTGACTTGCGAATTAAATAAAGCCTTCGCGGAGCAAGATCAAAGCTTATAATGTTTCGATTTGCTGCGGAAGTCAGCGCGCCAAAATGGTGCTGAAAAAAAATCAGCACAATTATATTATTATGAACGAAAATATCGTGAGAATGTCATACCGCTTTTAATTAACAATAAAACTCTTAACTTTATGCGGGTGTGATGTGCGAATTGTTTTGAATTTTTGTATGCATTTAAAGAAATTAAAATAAACAGGACAAACAACGGAACCTTGTACAGTGCGTGGTGATTTATTGTGATGTTAATGAATTGTGATGATGAAAATCGCACAAAAATGCACAAGGACATGTACATTGCGATTGTGCCATAAAGATATTTCTTTTGAGGATACCTACTGGTGAAAATGGGCTGTTTTGGCCAACCATCACCGATTGAGGTTACGTATTGAAGTGATCTCGTTAAATCTGAGCAACCACTTTATTAAGTATAGAAAGAAAGAAGCCTCAGCATGGAAACCTCTGGGAAACGAGTATTTTTATGAAGTGTCGTAAAGCCCTAAACAAAAAAAAATAATGAAAATAATCGCACAAAAAAACTAGCAATCGCCTGAAATGTTATGAATGAACAGTTGTTGTGGGCACGGTGATCCAGTGGTAAGTGTGCAGGACCACTGTGCACGAGGGCCCGGGTTCGAATCCCGACCGGGCATACAAAAGTTTTTTTTTAACGGTGTCGCGCCTCTGCGAAGTTCTGAAAAACCCCTCCGAGAGTATCATTCGTCATAAGAGACCTCTTATTCCGCCTAATGTCGGATTGAATTCACCGATTCGCCGAATTTTTAGAAAGGTGAAAAAATGATGCGTTTTAGATTTAATTCAAAATTTTTGAGTGTATGCCGAATATTCAGCCAAACCATTAGACCAGATTATGAAGTTCGAAAAAAAGCCCCAGCATACCTCGGCTGACAATGGTTCAAAAAGCGCAATACGATTAAAAACGTTCTACTTAATCACCATTATTTTTGTTACAAAATCCTATCGTCAGCACTCCATTTGGTTTGGGTTTTTACCCAGAAAATTCAATAAAAAATACGAAGCTGTCCGAGAATTACTTTTTTTGCGTTGTTTCTTGCTATTAGAGCGGTGTCAAGCGTGATTGATTCCATCGGGGAACGGGTCATAATTCAGCTTTTTCGAAAAAAGTGCTTGCTGTTTTCCAAATTCTGCTTTTCAAAATTTTGCTTTATCAAAATTCTGACTTAAGCAATATAATTGAGGTTGTTCCGCTTTTTTAGGCAAACTATTAACTTTTTAATTAAAGCAAAGGCAAAACAAGAAACAAGCAGGTGGTTACAAGTGACGGCATGAATCCCCCTACACATATTCCACTGTGTCCCCTTGTCAAATTTGGATTTCCAGAATTATGCAAAACAGAATTTTGAAAAGCAGAATTTTGTTAAAATAATTTCACCCCGACAGAATTTTGACCCCAACCCATTCGACCGTCCTGATCCGTTTGCAAGAAAGCATTGATGATTGCAATCACCTCTCCCTAAGTTTACAATAGCAATACTCCTTGCCTTTCGTTCAAATAAACGAAACAAATGAGAAAGGAAATTCGAGCGTTTACCATAGGTCTCAATACTTTTTTTTCGATTCGTTAAAATGGCCGAAACGTACAAGAACTAAACCAATCACCATCTCATGACGTTTAATATCCCATGACCGTTTTTATGGGCTTTACCACCGAATGTGACGGAATAACATAACTAGTACACCATCTTATTCAAAACGACGCGCAGGGACATAAAAGCAAAAGATTGTCAATCTACCATTGAAACACATGCTTTCATGGAAATTCCTGCAAAATTTTTTTTCAACGATTGAGATTGGTGCAATGAAATTGAAACTAGTTTGTATTGTTTGAAATTTGAACGATTGATTGAAATTATCGGGCAGTGCTTGAACGTTTTAATCACTGAAAATTAACGATTCACTCAGCTCTTGACGCTATTTCTTATCCTACTTTTAAGTATTCGGCAGTCGGGCAAATAGTAACTCTATAGTCGGTATTCGACCGAATAGCAAAACAAAGCCGAATGTGTTGAATACATAGACAAAACCTAAATAAAAAAACAGTGCTGAAAGGTATATTCGCATACTATTCAATATTTGGCCGAAAAGAAAAATAAAAGCCAAATATGCCGAATACCGAATAGCATAACCGAATATTCGTTTCAACACTAAAGTCTTAAAAACCTTGAGTGCACAAAATACCGAATGGGCCAAAACCTACAAAATAGTGTGTAAACGATTATTGGGTTTTACTATTCGGTACACTCTGTGTATTTGGTTGATATTTTTCTATTCGGTAAAATACTGCATAGTAACCGAATATATCTTTCAGCACTTGTTTCGTAGGTTTTGTCCCATTCCATATTTTGGGCACGAATTTATTGGTTCAAGTCTCCACTGTTCACACGCGGTGGTTTGACAATGAAAAACCCTCTACCATTTGTCTGGAGAGGTTTCCTAGTTCCCCCTTTGGAATCGGCAAACAAGTTAATGCTAACATTATGGAATGCATTTCCCGAAGTAACATAGAAAAAAATTAGCATTCAGTTCAGCATTCATTCATCTAAAAGTCATGATTAGAGCGCAATCAGTTTCCGCAATCAAAGTGTTGAAGTCAAAGGAATGAAATGTTTTTAATTGCCCTGCATTCGGTGGAGACACCTTGAAGTCACTCATTCACTGAATGCATTTAAGCCAATAAAAACCACTGATTGGATTCAATTCGTCGAAGCCATTGAAAGTGATTGAAGTCAGTGAATGCATTCAATTTTTGGACGTCACTTAAGGCTATGAAATCAGTTGGAGTCAATTCTTTGTTTAGATTTTCTCAAGTTAAGCAAGTTAAATTAGAATCGAAATTCCATAAGTAACCGAGCAAGATTTATTTAAAAATTCCCCGTATCTTTCCAAATCTTTGAGCTAAGACCAGGTGTAAATTACTTCGTTTAAGAAAACTAAAGAAAAAACAGAGCAGGTCCGAAATTCCAACCCTGCGGCACGCCGGAATTTTTTTTAATTTCGTTAAAGGAAACCAGAGCAAAAACAAAGCAGGCCTGGAATTCCAACCCTGCGGCAAGTCGCAATTATTTGTTCAATTCTTCATATTTTCGTAAAACCGCACCATTAGATCCGTTTGCAGTGCCTTTCATTCTTTCTTAGTTGCGTGATTGAATTGGGCGAAAAAAAACCTCGAAAAGCTTCGGCACACAAAAAATACCTCAATCGATTGAAATCAAAACCCTTTTATCTGCCGCATTCGCGTAATTTATCTAAAGAAAAGAATTCGCTACCAATCCAACGAATACGAGTGTTTATTGAGTGCCACCCGCTGTGTATTGTCCACATTGCGTTTGCCTGCATTTTTTATTGAATTGATTTTTTAAAGTCGTATCGTTTTTTGTAGATATAGTTTTTTACCCGGCGCATTACATTTGGTTAAAAACATAAATCTTCCAGTCTCAATATAGTCACGGTGTAGCTATACAGTTTACAACAGGCATCACGCCATACCACTGGTCTTACTCAACCTACACCATGACTCATAGTGTGTAAACAGTACCAGGAAACTTATTTATGCGCTGCTTATCTAGCCGAGCAATGAGGGTTTATCAATCTTTTGGTTTCCATTATAAAAATCTTTTTTTTTTTGTGTTGCTGGTTTTCCGAAATCGATTAAAGCGCTATTTGAAAGTTTAACACATTTTATAAGCCGCCGCCGGTCGTTGCTGCAGCTGTGATTGCATAATCGTGCACTTACAGATGCAAATAGACCGAGGAGAGAAAAACCACACCTTCGTGCTGTTTACGGCAAACAAATCAAAAGGGCGCAAAACATTACAAAATGAGTTTTTGAAAAGGCGTCGAAAATCACTGCAACCAATGCAATGGTTGCAGGCACGTTTGCAAGGAACCATGAAAGTACGATTCGAGTAGGAATATCTATCGAAAACACGACGGACGACGGCGGAGGATACAATTTGATGTGGTTTTCAGCAAAATAAGGAAAATCTCTTTTCATCTCCTTTAATAGGTATGAAGGTACTTGGTCACGACTTGGATTTGCCTTCATTCTTCTCATGGACTTATGCGCTGTCTTTCTTTTCTATGCCTGAAGCCCGAATCCCTTATGCCCCCATGATGAGTTAATAGCGTGACATGACTTTTTATTACTCATCAAAACGTTGATGGTAAATTTTTGTCCCAAGTTATTTTCTTACCTCTACAGGTATCTTTAAAGTGTATCTACGAGACAAATTGATTGAATGCGCGTCAGTCGAAAACAATAATTATACAGCTGTGTTGTGTGCTCGGTGTAGTGCACTCAGGAACGCGTCGCAATCTCTCAAAATGTAGGTATTTGATGGTAAAAAAAATCTATTTCATTTCCTACCATTTATCAAGTGAAATGAAAAGACTCCATCAATGTCAGTGTAGATATACTAATAAAATGCAATGACTCACACACGTACAGCGCGATACTTTAATATCGGTTCACTGAAGAAGGTAAGCGTGTATAAAAGATACAATCTGGTTATCTGTATCATTTTCTGCTTCTCACTTTTCTTCAAATCAAAAATCTTTTGAGAGCAGAGTAAAAAAAAAATGTTTAGCTGATGAGTAATGGCCTTGAACTTGTTATTCGAATAAGGTAAGAAGAGGTAAATAATTGGTAAGCCAGCGGATAATGAATAGTAGGTACTGTGGTAGAGGGCACTTGAGGACGTTTTTTCTTTCTTTGCCCCAACCAACACGCATCCATAGACGGAGGTGATTTTTTATGGCTCAATGCTAGACATCATCAATAATTGTAAAATTGAATGAAATTAGTTATGGTCAATCTATTAGAGGAGCTTACTCGATTGTTGGATGTTTCTCCACAGGTGGCTTACTGTCTTGATCTATAATAGAGTTTGAAGGTACACAGAAATCTATGCTCATAGATGGTTTTGTTTAGGGAAAAACCTGATTAATGTTGTAACAACAAATGACACCAAAAAATATCTTAACATTAATCATGGTGAGGGTTATAGAGGGTCAGTTCAATTTTTAATAGCATCAAAGCAATTAACTATAAATTTCAGGAAAAAAATAAACGTTGCGTCAGGTTATTATGCAGGAGCAGGTGCAACAAGTCGTGCTGAAGTTTAATTAAATATGAAACCTTCTTATAGCCTCTTAAAAGCAAGTGGTCGCCTTAAAGCCAAATGCCGTGAAACGTCATCGCCATTTTTAGGCAAAGCCAACATAGTCTGACGCATATATAAAAATGTTTTTGAATTTACATAAATTTTTACAGGCTTTGGACCGTGAGCAAAGTTAGAATCGTAGCTAAACTCAGGAATTTTTTCTGTGCTTAAGTCATAACACTACCGGAAGAAAGAGCACGATTCTGCTCACTTCACATATCGCAGGTATCTTCCTTTAACCAATCCAGCCATTGGTGACCTGATTTTCTGTTTCCGAATTTCGCGATTGCACTGATTTTTGCCTAATGCTGAAAACATAAAAGTACATAAGAAAGTCTTTCCATTTTAATTTTTCTATTTGTAATCGGTTTAGCCTAGACACAAACCTCTTCGAGGTAAGTAAAGTTGCTTCCCGCCCGTTGAAAAGTTTAGTTTTATAAATAAAGTTTTCCACAGAGTTTAATCCAACTTCTTTTTCGGGCGTCAAACATTTTACTAGGTCAATTTATTTTAACCCACTTAGATTTTCTTTGGCACATTTTTTATGCACCCAAACTTGCACATACCCCAAAACCTCAAGCAAAAGGAAGCTACAAAAGACAAAAAGGACCCTTTTACACTTTTTAATTTTGTTGTAAGAAAGAATATTTTCTTTGTCAAGTTTTTTGTGGCTTTTTGTTTTGTTTTGAGATTTTTTTTAAGATTCTTTTGTCTTTCTACATTTTCATTTTTATTTTCTAGATTTTCGATTTATTTTTTTGTTAAATGGGGCAAGAGACTCGTGACACTTTTGGTCAGAAAATTCTCTGTATGGAATTGTGGTCAAAATTCCGGTTGGTCCTAATTTTTTTTGTTTTTTAAATTCTTGCTTTTTGGAAAATTTTACTTTTCAGAACTAAATTTTACAATTATATTTACAAATCTTACAATTTTTAACTTATATTTGGGTTGGGGTTACCAAAATTCTGCTTTTCAAAATTTAGTTCTACAAAATTCTGGAAATGGAGCTTTTTAAGACCGACAGTGATATATATGGCTGGGTGTGTCGCCCCCTGTAACTGCAACGCACTGTCTGTTTCTTTTTTTTCCTTCGTTTAAGTTAAACCATAGAAAGTTTTAAGTTTGCAAAAAAAAAAAACAACAGTAATAAGCTGAAATTTTATCGCTCAAGTCAGAATTTTATAAGCCGAATGAAAAAAACAAAATTTTGAAAGCCACTCTTCTAAAAGCAGAGTTATGAATCACTTCCCTTGAATTTACTTCAAAAAAGTGAATATTTTGCTTCAAAAACAGAAAAAGCAAAATTTTATTGCTTAAGTCAGAACTTTGAAAAGGCAGAATTCGGCAAATGCAAAAGTTTGAAAGTAGAATTATGATCCGCTCTGGCTTCTTTACGGGATAGGGGGTATGGTGCAAAATCGATCTGATTCCAAAATCAAAATACCCGATTTGAAGAGGACTTCCCTCTCCGCGCCCCCCCCCCCCCCCCCCCCTCTCCTTTCATCATAATAGTCAACCAACCACAGTATATTCACTAAAGGTAGATCTGCGGTATTATCTTTTACCCAAAACTAAACAGGACACAACTTCGAGCACGGAATAGGAAAAGCAAATGTTGCCATATAATCTAAGCCAGCTTGAATGGTGGATCGCGTTGAGTTAAAGCTATAGCATTGCAAAACTAAAGAAGCTTCAAGGAACGTAGACACTGAAGAAACATTAGGCGCATCGTGATCAAAACCATATAAAAAAAATGTACTAGAATGCACCACCTAAGGACTATATCAACATCCTAGACCCGTTTCCAACTAACCAAATCACAGCAAAGCAAAACTTCAACAAAGACCTTTCCCTCTGGGGTTAATGGTCCCCTATTGGGCGTCATATCAGGTAGTGGATAGGGGAACACTTGTATCAGATGTGGTCACTACCGGGGCGGATCAAAATCAGCAAGAAACGAAAATTGCATTAGCGACTATTCCAAAATGAGCAGCTTCCTAATCCACGTATGTTATTCAGGTAAGGGTGCGGCTGAATATCAGACCCCTTTTTCCCATCTAACATCCCAATAGGATGGAAAACATTCATATGTAAGACATATATTTCTATTTATTAATCTGCTGGTTATACCATTGTTTTTCCAAGTAAAGGCATAACACTTGCGGGAGTAAACTTTGGTGTTTCTGAGCAGGGTTTTCACGTACGGCTTTTTTACGTACGTGGCAGCTTCCATTCGATAGCGAACGACGTATAGTTATTCATTATTTGATAAGCTGACAAAATTTACTCTATGCATCCAATAGATAAAAGTTAAGCTTAGAAATGATTATAAGAAAAATGTTTGCAAGTGCTTAAAAATATGTACAACAAGTGACGCACACTCTTAAATCCTAGACGCAAACCTGTTATTGCTATTATGCAATCGAAAAAAAGTTTGAAAAAAGATTTTATTTCTAAAAATGAGGACTTTAAAAGCAATTTATACAAACTTATAACACAAAGTAACTTTAAATCTTATTCTAGGATCAAAAAAACAAAAGAGTTTAAGTGCCAGTGGCTGAGAATAAAATTTCCCAGGCACAAACCTGGGACAAATTTTCGCAAATAAATAGAACAAAAATAAAAGCCGACTTATTTCCTGGAAACATCGAAAGCATCAATCGATAACCTTTAATGACACATAAAATCACTTACAATTCACAAGCTTTGTTGTAATTTTTGCTGACACATGGTAGACGTACCAAGTATGCAGTTAGTAGCTAGTTATAATCTGACGTATGAACGACTAGAATTCGATCCATAGTTCCCTAATGACGTAGTAAAAAAATAAATTACAGAGACAATACTTTGGATAACATAGGTCGCATTGGAGATTCAAAACGTGTAAAACCTTCTCCCACAATTGCGTTTTACCCTTATATAAACTTTTTCCTTTTTAAATCAATCAAGCAGCATTATCACTCTTGATACTAAGACCAAATAAAAAATTTCTCGTTCAAAGTGATTTGCCAGCCCCATTTGCAACGCATTTTCTACTTCGTGTTATGTACCGCGAATAAGTACGTCTACGTACCAACAATAATAAAAAATATACATTCTAGACCACTTATTCTGACGTCTAAAATAAAGATAATCAGCTTAATGCATCTATTCACACACTCTCCCACCGGCTCTATCTGCACAAAGTGAGAGGCGAATAAACCATTAAACAGCCAGAGAGAAATAAAAATACAAAAAAAAACAACAATCTATACTTCTTCTAAGGTGAATAACATCTGAACATTTTCACATTAACCTTGAAAAAGTAACAAAACCAAATATTAAAAAAAAACTTGCATTTGCAATACATTTAACCGAAAATACATAAAAAATCAATTTTTCGTAGATAGAACTCAGCTAGCGTATCTCTAAACATCCCACAAATAAACACTGATAGATAGATACAATATTTATCTATCATAATATTCTTAACTAAAAAAAAAAAAAAAAAAAACTGCAGCAAAAGTGGAAGTGGCATATAAATGTCACCACCAACAACAACAACAACAAACTAAATAACATTCTAATGATAAACAATTGATTAAAACCATTCCTCCTAACGAAAGCTAAGTGAATGTGCTTTTTTATCAGTTTAACGGTGTGTTTGGCAGATCGGTAGGTAAGTAGGCATGTATCTGTAGTATGTGAAACAAAAAAACTAATAAAACAAAATTATAACAAAAAAAAAAAAACAAACACACAATTTTTTTCCTTTGATAAATGACAAAAAATGATTCATTTCACGAGTTTGAATTTGGCTTTGGCTTTGAAATGTAGTTGATTGCCCTCGAATTGATTTTTGTGTTTTATTAGGTTAAAGTCAAGGTTAAGGTGAGGTTGTTGGTTTTTTGTTTTTTTTTTTTGTTTAGTTGTGTTTAGCGCAGAGATAGACAGATAGAATTAGATAGGGTATTATGAAATTTGAAACAAATGCAGCTATACACCGAACCAAAGTAGATAGACATAGACAGTCACAAAAGATGACATGTTGTTTTTTTTTTTATATTTTTTTAGATGTTAAACAAGGGACAGCAACTATTATAGAGGGGGATTATGGAAAAAATTAAATAAATTACTGATGTTGATGAATATATTCTCAAGAATACCAATTATGCTGTTTTCCTAGCGCAACCATTGTGAAGATTTTGTTTTGTTAGTTTGATGTGTTTTTTTGCTAAATTTAGATGCAGACGTAATGCAGTCGGTGTTGGCTTGATGTGTTTTTTTTTTTTTTCTTCTTTGCAGTTGATTACCGGCGTGTGTTGAACAAACAATTTTTTTCTTTTATTTAATTTTTAAATGTTATGCAATATTAGAAAACAAAAAAAAAATGATGAGAAAGTGTGAGTTGAAGAAAGGTGTTGCAGTTTGATGATGGGCAAGTGGTTTAATTGATTACGGTGACAGTGACAGCAGCTGCAAGGCACATGAGTAATGATGGCATGATTCCATGTAGATTGTTTTTTATAAATCTTGTAAGAAAATCCTAGCAGCAACTCGCTAAATTGGAGGACAAGGAAGCACAAATTTTTCACAGTGCTTTTATTACATTAATCGCAGCTTGACATATTAGAAACAATTATGAGCGCCACACAGATATATTGGACACTTCTAAATATCCGATTACACAATAAAAAAAAGCTGCTGACATTCATTTTACAATGCTCCCTACAGTTTTACATAAGAGAGCAGGTGAAGCCAGCTATAGAGAGAGTTGCCACAATAGATACAATATTTTGAGCCATGAACTAGCATGGCCAGAAACTAGCAGTGACAAATATGGGTTAAATAAAAGGATGTCATTATTGGGGGTGATTCATCCAGAGATGCTCTTTTCAATCATTTTTTTTACAGATCATACGTAGCTGGCATCAAAGTGTCGTGTTATTTTTATTCGATATTGTTTGACATATTGTAAACAAAAGGAGTCATACGCAATCTTGGTTTATGCTCATCAGTGGTTTAATTACTAGGCTAAGGACCTAAGACCACATTTGATCTTTTCTTGATTTTATATCAATAAACCCTAAAAACTACACATGCGCATTGACTAGCAATAGTTAATGCGTATGGTGAAAATTTTTGGAAAGGATTCATAACTTAATAACATCTCCAAATTAATCAGCTGTATAACAAAAGTCAGTGTTCTTTGAAAAATATTTTTTCTAATTTTCTGCTGGTTATATCGTAGCTTTTCTCCGTAAGGGCACAACACCTGCGGGTACAAGCTTTGGTGTTTTTGTGCAGGGTTTTCATGTTCCGTACTGGTTTTTCTGCTTGGAACAGAAACTCCGTTTTTAAACTATCCTTTATTTTTTCTCCGTTCGAGATAAGCTTCGCATTTCAAGGGTAGTCATAACCTCTTGATCGTGAGCTTATTATAAAAAAAAAGCAGTGCAACCGATGCCGGTGTGGAAACGTACTGAAGGAGACCCAAGTAAGAATTGACCTTAAGGATGGGATTTTCATTTAAAGCCTTATAAAAATTAATTGTCCAAAGAATTGACTGATGAGCCACTAGACATAAATTTATGCTTAAATTAAGCCAATGGGCTTAATTCCTCCTTCAGATGCAATGATAACAAGGGAATGAATAAAACTAGGCGCCCTTAATAGTAATTTATGTCATCTCGTTTTTTTTTCTAAGGGGATGATCAATTTAAGACAGACTAGGCACAATTTATTTGTTTTTTTTTTTATATTTTCATTTTAAAAAAATTCTTTAATAAATGTACTTTGCGAGCTTTAGCCTGAGCAAATTTTTCAATTGCTTTCGATTAATCACACTGAGAACCAACCAAAGATTTTAATCTTTCTAGCGAAATAGTGATCTTTGTCCCCATCGACCTGTCATAAAACTGCAATTAAAACTAAATCCTGAAGTGTCTTAACCGGACGAACATAGGATTAATTTGACACGAGCACTTTTGTTTTTTGGCTTTGGCTCTCAAAAGAGAAAAAAAAATGACATTTTCGAGGAGCGAGAAGACAATTTTGTTATAAAAATCCCAATAGAAAACGAACTGATGACAGATAAGCCATACGTGGACAGCTTTTGTTTCCCTTTTCAAGTGTCAAACTGTTATAAAGGTTTGTGAAAAAGCACAAAAGTGGCATAAAGGGGCTTGTGAAAAGAGTGAATTAGATAAATAAAAACATTTATTTGTAACTGGGAGGATTTTAATTTTTTGTACACTTCAAGATTAAAGGAGATTTGTGCTAATCACGCATTAGTGTCCGGTGGATTCTTGATAGGCTTCAAGTTGAAAATACTTTGCTCCCCGCTGGCTATAGTCATTGGGACAGTCAACAAAATCCTGAGAGAAACCAAAAATTGGCAAACACATGTCATTTGACAGATTAATGCCATATCGATTTCCACGAATGACAAATGACTGGAAAACATCTAGTGGAGATGCCAATTGTCAAAAATATTTTCATGGTCTTGGCCTTGGTCAAACGTCACTACTTTTTTCGCCTGTATGGGGAGCTAGGTTAATGTTTCACGGATATCCGCGGCGTATATGGCACCCTCTACCGAGACAAGATGAGACTCAAAGAGACTACAGGAAAGGCGAGAGAAAATGAGTTCGACTCGGAAATTTAAAACCTTAAAACAAAGCCTTCCAGAAACTGGCACCCCATTCAATTTGTTGGCCGTGGCAGCCACCCTTTATTTTGACAAAAATATGGCTGACAGCTTATTTTGAATTTGTCGACTGGTTACGTAGATCGTGTAATAACACACCTGTCTTTGGGGTATGCGAACTCAAATGTAGGAAGTCAAAAATTTCAGTGATAAACTAGGTACGATTCAAAATTTTGAGCTCATGACTACTGGATGCAGTAATCATGACTACTGGTACGTACGTACGGCGTAGTGCGGTTGGCATTTTGATAAGTTTTCATCCAAAAAGTAAATGTCAGACACTGCTCGTGCAGGCTTTAAAAAAATTCCATGATTCGAAATTATTTAATGTGTTTTATTTGGAATGTAAAATAGCTTTTCCCACTGACTCATTAGATTTATCAAATACACAAACCATCATCAAATGCAGGCAATCGTTTTTTTTTGAGCAATTCTTATCTTAAGGAGGTAATCATAAAAGGCTGATATAGAAGCACAAATTATATCTCAAACGCGTGAATCGCTTTTAGAACTTACTGGTTTGCCGACAGAGTTTTTGACTTGTCTTTATAGAAAATCCTTGAGTGCAAACATTTCAGCCACCAGTATACACAAGCAAATAGGGCCACCCCCGTCTTTTAAACAATCTTAAAAAATCTCCACAGATATGCTTTGCCCCAAGCCTAAAAGATTGCGGTGGCATTCCTCACCACTGTAATTCAATCAGCGAGATGGTTTCATTTTTCAAACTAATTACAATTACATCGGTAGAGTAGATATCATTTTTTTTTTCTACTCTCGTTTCGAACATAGCCCCGTGTGTCCAGTGTACGAACGACTATAGCCACACAATTGGTGACTGTTTGCTTAGCTTTATTATTTTAATTATCAGTTTTCCCTGGTGGATGGCGTTCGACATAGAATGGCACACTCTCGTGTACTGAAAACACCGTTTGTATCTTGTATTATTTTCGCGTGTCTTTGGGTACGTGATTATCGTGTATTTTCTGCCCCAGCGACTTTAACAAAGTGAAGAAAATTATATGACGTCCGTCCGGCTGTTGTTGCTTGTTGGGTGTACCTGCCTACCTATTCGACCATCCACATGCCGCATGTTCTTTAATCTCGCTTTAGAGGTGCATGTTGAGCTTGAGATACTTGTAATTTGTTTCTTATCCAAATGGATTAGAGATTTGTGCATGTGTATTTTCTAATTTTCTCCACCATTGGGTTTTCAGTTGGTTTTTGCAGCACCCAAATTGAAGTGAGACGCCTTGCCTTACCCCACAATAATTTGATATCGATTTCTGTTTCATTTGTGCACTTGAGATACAACTGCACTACACCAGCCATAGCCATTCCGTGGGTAGCGTGAGCATTGTACTTGTACTTGTACCTTTGTGTATCTAGTACGTACTCACATGTAATAGTGAGACAGCCATGCTAGAACGTGGCAACAACAAGTCGCCGTGCTATTTACATTGTCTAAAGTTGAGAGACTCAACTTTGGATTTCGTATAGCGCGGAGGTATGCATTACACGAGTACACCGACAACCAGAACGACCGATACGACGCCAAAATGTCTGGGACGGGTTTCGTGGCAGAATGAAAAAAAGTGCTTTCTGCGTTAAGGGTTTTTGTTCCCCCCTGATGTGTAGTGACTAGCCAGTGAGTTGTGCTTCGCAGCAAACTTTTTAAATACACATTAGGTACTGTTGGGTACCTACACATATTTCGAACCTAGGTATACAATTTGTTTTTTTTTCATTTTCAATCAATTAAATATGTGCCGCTTAGATAAGCGAGCGACTTTTTTTTTGTTGGTACGATTCAATAGAATTTGGACTCTTCTCGCCACATAGGAGGTGTTTTTGTTATTATTATTTTTTTTTTTTTGTTAATAAATTTCAATAGAAATTGTTATAAACAATTCATTGGAAAAGTTATCGGCGCGGCCGTCTATGACTGTGAATGTTGGCTAATTGTATACATTGACCGATAAAAATCTAAATTGAAAACGTAGTGGTTCGGTATAGATACTTTATGTAGTTAGCATGCAATTTGCAAATAATATTCTTTGAAATAATTAAAAAATTCCTAAAATATTATGAGCTGCACCTGGAAGGGTTTTGTTTGTGTGTCTGTTGTTTTTGTTATGAATTATATAGGATAGACACCGGCGAGCGATGAATAAGGGTATTTTCCAAACTCGTGATTTTATTAGAAGTGGGTTGAACTTTGAACATTCTCTTTTTAATGGGATCGCTGTAGGGGTTGCAAATGGAATTTTTTTATTGCCAATTAAAAGGTAAACTTATACATGCAACTATATGACCTGAAAATTTCGACACGCAGATTTCCAGTGACGAGCAATTTGAGTGGGCGATGATACATTTTATACGAATTGTAGATAGGTAGAAACAATGTGATATTTAATAAGCTTCTAATACTATGTCTCCACCGGCAATTAAAAGAGGACTAGCGGGAGACGATTAAACATAAATCCTAAAGTGGCTCCACCGGTCAAATATAGGATTAATTTGACACGAATACTCTGTTTCTGTCATTTTGGCTCTCAAAAGAGAGTGGCGATGTCATTTCCCAGGAGCGAAAAACGGGTTTCGCTGTAAAAATCAACATAAAAAACTTACTTGTGACAGTTCTGTCGTACAGCGACTGTTTTAGTTTTCTTTTTTGATTCTCAAACTGTCACAAAGGTGCAGAAAATAGGTCTGTGAATGGGATTTATGAAAGGATTTATTTTTAATCGCTTACCGAAAGGAAAAAAATTTGTATGGTAAATCGCGTGATTTGTAGAGGGTTTAATAGAGACTTAATCGCGGATTAATGGCCGGACATGGTATAAAAGATTACAGTATTTGGGGGTTTTCACAGCTGACACATGATGACACCTATAGCTATTTGCTCGTTTTGATTAGGCCCACTTATGCAACTAAATGCATGCGAAAAAAAAACCTTTAATTGTGGGGTCTCAAAAATTGTGAGCTAAAAGAATTTTGATAGCAGGTAGCACCTTGTTAGAGGCAATTTGGAAATGTGAAAAATTGATAAAATTAAGATTTTTAAGCAGATTTTTTAGCAGAAGTGAAGTCATTTCATAAGAATAAGACGCCGAAGGACTCCTCACGTTAAACACACAATATTTCGGCACTGTGCTGAGATTTGACTATCCGCACTTGCTATCCTAGAGCTTAAAGCTCTCCCATAAGGCCAGTACTGCACATATTAAATGAACAGATTATGTATAGATCCTATATCCGCGAAGTAGTTATCTACTATTCTCACAATTTGTGTACATTTATTTCGACAAAAAGCTTTAACGCGACAAACTGCAACACAACAACCGAAACAAATGCGTTTCTTCCCTTTTTAAGAGCAACAAATTTGATAATAGCTTTTGGGTTTCGTCCAGGGAGTGTAGCTTCAAATTCCCTCTTTCAAAGTAACTAATAAAAAAGGTTTTTAAGGACATATATTAGCACAAAACAAGCAAGGTACTCAAAATTGATTGAAACCGCAATTAAAGGGTCTTTTTACTTATTAAAAATAGTTTTGAAAAAATGTCTGTCCTATTATCCAAACTATTTTTTTTTCTCTCTCCTTGAGGTTTTAATTGCTAAGAAAAACCAACCGACATATCTTTAGTATTAATGCCTCACGTTTTCATATTTTATATACGTAGCCAAGCCACATACTGGAATATTTCCAAGAAGGACGCATATTCTCCATTTTAATACTAATTATTGACCACGTGGAAGGTTGCGTACCCGCATAAAAATAAAAAAAAAATCTAAAGTGGTTAAAAGGATTAAAACAACTTGACCCTTTTAGTCGACATAGCAACGTAGTTGTAAAAATTAACTAAACAAAGTAGTTTCCCTAGTAAAGAAGGGTCCTTAAGAAGTACTTGTTATATTCGTAATGCATTTTATGGTCACTAAAAATATACAGCTATGAAGTCTAATTTTTTTAAGGACTTTTTGGAAACGAAATCAGTGAATGCCACCCTTTTAATGAAATATGAAAGTGCACACTACTTGGCATTCGTTGAATTTTAAGGGAATGAGATTAGGTAGTGTGGTTTAAATTAAGAAATTAATAGATCTGTCAAATAAAAATATTTTTTTCTGTAAGTTGGGGTTTTTTTATGATTCCATGAGTTGCTAGTTAGTTGGTTAATTACGCGACCATAACATTCCAAAAAATCTAGATTGGTGCCATTAAAAAAATATGTTTTTCACTACAAAATGGGTAAAAAAAAACAATGGAAAATTTCTTAATTGGTTTTAGAAAATCGTGAGCAAAAAACCTAAGTCCGTACATATACCATGAAAAACTTGAGTATTTTTTTATAGAACCTAAGCGTTGCTTCTATTACCTAAGACGTAAAAAGGGTTTCAAAATTTAAAACATACATTTTTGCTAGTCACCTTTAAAATAATTGAAGCAAAATATTCAGTGTACCTACTGTCACGAAACAGCCCTGAAGGGATGTAAAAAAAATTGGAAATTGTCTTAATTGGTTTTAGAAAATTGGGAGCAAAAAACCTAAGTCCGTACATGTACCATGAAAAAATTGAGGATTTTATTTAGAACGTAATGATTGCTCCATTTGCCTAAGACGTAAAAAGAGTTTCCCTAATATACCTACACCAAACTTGTCACGAAACTACCCTGAACCTGATGAATTTCGACAAAACGAATTCGAGCTTTTGCGCAAATTCGACATTTCGAGCTATTGCGAAGTGCTCAGAGCTACCTTCTCATTTTTCTACAAGCAAATACTATGCCTACAGTCGAAATCAGAAACATGCTAAATATTTTCAAACTCTTAGAAAGAAGATGTACTTCAACTTAGAGTGAAAAACATGGGTTCACTCAAGGAAGTCAAAATTGGCCTAAGCTCTTTCATTTTCATTAATTTTATCATTCGCGAAATGTTAAGTATTTTATGCGAAGTAAATTTTTTCAAGCATCATTGCCCCGTTTTTTTTCGATGATCCCAACAGCCATCCTAATAATAAATCAGGTTTAACCTCTTAAATTATTAAAAAAAATCATGTTTTTTTATACAAACTCCGAAACTTGTTATACATTTTATTTTTTACCAAAAAAATCTTGTTTAGGTCGAAGTTCTTCAGGTTTCATATATCTCTTATATTATTTAACAAAAAAAAAAATGTAAGTACTCCGTAACTTGTTATAATTTTTATTCTTTTACCATAAAAATCTTGTTAAGGCCGAAATTCTAGCCAAAATGAGTGAAATCCCAAATGAGATCGGAAAGAACAACTAAGAAAATAAAAGTTTTAGTACTGTAATCACTCCCTTTTTGTTGTTTATTTATAAGGAGTGAAAAAAAATACTATCGCCCTCAAAATATCACCCGCAAATAAGGAAAAATTTATTATTTTAAAGATTTCAAAATCCCTTGACCGCATATTCCCATTGGCCATCGAGAGGTTTTCGTTTGACATTTCACCATTTGCGTTTTCATTTTCGTTAAAGGGACTTTTTGTTTCTTGTCAAGTTTGTCAGTTAGATTTCAGACGAAAGAAATGATTTCGAAAACAGCAATGTTTTTAATTGTTTTTTTTAAAGGGGAACAGTATTTAAACATTTTATGAAGCTGATCTGTCAATGCTGTAAAATATTTTGGAATACAATTTAAAAGCCGAAAAACACTTGTTTGTTTCGAAAATATTTTCGTTGCGGATTTCGAGGAGATTTTAATAAAATCTTTAGAAATCATCGGGATTTTGATAAGCCTGTTATCTATATGTTTCCACGAATTCAGGGATTTCTATTAGAACGGTTAAAGGTTTTCAATATGACTGAGGATTTGGAATTTGATTTTTTTTGACGACCTTGTAAAATTCCAATTTAAAATGTCACTTGAGAATATAAGGTAAACTGTTTTTAAAATTGTAGAGTGCAGTTTAAACACTAGCGGAGGAAATGTCAAAGCAAAAAAATATTTATTATCCTGTAAGGTAACTTTACCTGTCGCAGGTTATTACCAACTAAGCTATCGTTGACCGGTTTATTCTCGTTCCCAATTTATTAGATATAGGTAGGTACTTCCTTAAAAAAAACACTTTACATTTTTTGATATCATAAAAATTTTGTCTTAAAAAAACAAGGTCGTTTCATATTTTTTTAAAAAATATATTTTTTTTTTAATCCAGGACGTCAAAAAACCCGTAATGACTTCCTCAAGTTCTCCAATTTTCTCTATTTCGTTCTTTTAGTTTCCCACACTCATTTTTTTTTCCAAATTTTGTTTCAAAAATCAGCATTTTTTAGCTATCTTTTAAAACCACTTGCAAAAAAATGCAACCGAAGCCTAAAAAGATTTTATTTTTTTACTAAACAACCTGCTTTGGTTAGTTAAGAAAAATCCGGATTCTTAGAATTTCTCTAACTATCTCCTCCACACACTTTGGTTTTGAAAAAAACTTTTTTTCAGGGTTTTTGTAAGATCGCTGGTTTTTGGTGAGGGTGAAATTCACTGATTATCTCTCATTAGGACACTGCAAGAATCTAAGGACTCAACATTTGTCTGGCTTTTAAATTAACAAAAATCTTTGTTTGTTCACCAGAAACCCCAAAATCCAACAACTATAGGGAACATTTGATATTCCTATATTGTCTATGAGAAGTTTCATGCACCATTTAGACTTCATAACAGCTTGACTGCACTTTTATGACGATATTACAAAAAAGAAATCTGTCATTCACAGACTGCAAAACTGCCCTATGCACACTTTTTTTACGAAACGACGCATGTAGTTAAGTGTTTTTTTTTTCCCCTAATTTCTTGGGATGCCTCAGGTATAAGATATCAGACCTGTGCTGTTGTTACCAAAGAAAAACTTCTTTTCTAAATCAAACCACCAACATTTATCACTGCGTAAATATTTTAATCCCTCTCAAAATAATGTAAACCACCTGAAGACTCATCTCTATCGCACTTCCACTTTCTACTCGGTGATAGTTTAAAAGAAAAAATAAAACACTTTCAAAATTTTCCGGTTAAAATTTGTTTCCAACTAGACGGCAAACACACCGTCCAGTTATACACACTTCAGTGTTTACACTTTTTCCGATTCTAGCAATTTCAGACACAAAATTTCACCATCTTCGAGACTGAAGTGCCTCAGGTGATCGAAAGTAGTCCCTTACTATTTGTTCACAGGGTGGATGCGAAGATTTTGTACTTTTGTTTTTATTTATTTTTTTTGTACTAACCTTAGTTGCATCCGAATACGGAGTTTTCGAATTGACATCCACACGTTGTGATCCAAACAGTACTTCAATGTACGTATTGCCGTTATCCACTTCATGATTTGCCAACAAGAGCAAATCGCTGTTTGGCAAAGAATCGCAAACGGTATTCATGTTGTTGATTGTATTATGATTGAGAAGATTGAAACTTGTGAGAGCGTCAAGGTAAGCAGTGTCGGACAATGATTCAATGGGACCGGCGCTTGACGGCGATAAAGGTGTTACGTTCGATTCTTGTGTATGCTGTGGCACCATTTTGATCAACAAAAGGCGTTGAAAAAATTTGTTTTGCTCTTTTTTTTTTGTTTTTCTTGTTCACCTTACACAATTTTATTTTTCCTTCCTATTTAAGTACTATTTTCAAAAAAGAAAAGAACACTAGTTATGCTACTAAACTGGCAGTGAACGATTGTGCTTTAATGCAGGAATCACTTTCCACACTGTTGGGATTTATTTTCAAAAATTTTTCAATTTTCTTTTTCTCACAATCACTTGTTTGTGAAAGATTTTTTTTTTTATTCCGATTCCGGTGGACCGATTATTATGTGGGTGGGAATTAGTTAGTTTTCACCGATTTTTGAGTGAATTTTAGTTTAATTTGATTTTCGAAAAAAAAAATTTAATTTTCGATGAGCACCGCACGTGTTTTCAGGGGGGCAACAGACAATAAAAGCTCAAACTTCACTTGATGCACTGTTAGACTTTTTCACTTCTATTTTTTCTTGTTGTTCTCGTGTGTTTGGGTAAAACTTGAGCTCTGGTAGGTAGTTTTAGCAAAAAACTAAAATAAAATAATTTCTCCAGATTTTGGAAATTATTTCTTGCACTTGGACTAGATTCTTGCAGATAATGTGGATGATTAAATTTTTTTACCGAACAAAAATCACTTTAAACTTGTTTCGCGTTTAATTGGCGAATTGACAGATTTGACACTTTGAATTGGGGGTGCGCTCTTCGAGAGAAATGTGTGTAAACATTGTCTGCAACATTTTTTTTTTGTGTTCACCGATTTACGAGAAACATTGATAATAATCCGTTACTTCGCGATAAATTAATCCGTTTTGTGTGTTGTGTAGTAGGTAAGTGTACTTGAGGGAGAACAATTTTTTTGTTTGCTTGTAAAGAAGTTCTTGATCGGAAAAAAATTCTATCTCTCCAACGCGATATAAAATTAAATTGACAACCGCACGGTTCGTCTGCAAGTTTACATCTGAATTGGGCACTTAGTTCGCTGCGAGTGTTGTGTATCTTGTGGCCGGACTGGCTGAAGCTGGTTGTTTCTTTGACGGATTTGTGTATACGTACGGAGGGGTGAGCATGTGTGCGACGAGCGTCAGCTGTTTTGTTGCCAAAGTGTGTAGCAGAAATAACAACGGCCAGACAAAATGCAATGGGTACTCCGTATTCCAGTGGAAGTGTTCATTTGGGGGTTCACCCGCTCAGCTGATGAGTTGGTGTGTAGTCATTGCAATGGTGGTGGTTGTCGGTGAGTGGGGCTGCGCTGTGTTTGATTTAATAGGAATCAGCTGTTTTAGCTGGTTGCGTTGTGTGGCTGAGATTAAATGGTTTGTTTTTATAGAAAGTGTTGCCGTGGGGGCAATAGTTGATACCACGGTTCAAGATTGTTGCTTGTTATAAATACCTAATTGTAACTTATGATTTTTAATATGAATTGTTTAAAAATATCCCAAATACTGACCTATATTCAGTCAACAGAATGAATAAAATTGAATGGTTGACTGTTATGCAGAATAAAACTTAAAATTTTCATTACTTGAGAGGAAAGACACAACCTTATTCGCTAATCACATTGAATCATAAACTGAGTTTTTGGTGAAATGTTTTTATGAAATTGTTAAGACATTCGCTTTTTTGAACGGGAACTAGGTTTTGTTTTTGTTTGTCATTATTATTCATAAGTATTTATAAATTGCCATAATTCAAGCCCATACTTATTTTTAAAAGCGCTTTTAAAGATCCCTGTGGGGTGCCGTGGCGTAGTGGTTAGTGTGTGTGCTTACTACGCCGGAGGCCTGGGTTCGAGTCCTGCCATCGTCACCTGAAAAAAAAGACTAGTTCTTTTTCACGGTCCCCACCTCCGCGAGGGTCTGACAAGCCCTCCGAGAGTATCATTTGTCTTGAAAAACTTCTCAAAGTGCCGTTCGGATTCGGCAAAAAATTGTAGGTCCCTTTGCATGTAAAAAATTAACACACACAGCATACATTGTTGAGAAGTTGGCCCTGGTTCACCTCGAGCTGTTGCGCCACTCTATTTATTTTTTTATTTATTTTTAAAGATCCCTGAAAGGAGGTAATATGTATATCCAGAATTCTATGCCAACTTCAAAAATTGAAGCAGTTTTTAAGTTCGACATCTTTTCTCGTAGATATTCCTATCCGAAATTGAGTAATATTAAAGTGATATTTTTTGCAATTCTAATTTGTAATTCTCAACGGCAACGTGATAACCGTGTCGTTCGTAGTGGTTCTGAGCAAAAACTACTTAAAACCAGGGGCTAACAAAAATTAAAAAATTTATAAGAAAAAAAATTATGGGAAAAATCATGTTGCTTATAAAGGTTATGCGAGTTAACGCAAAAACTTAGTTTATGATCCAGTATGGCAAGGCTGTAAACTTGCTAGTTGTCACTTGGCTGTCACTAGAGAAGAATAAACGATAAACTCGAGTTCGTCTGTGACAAACATCAACATATACCCGAACCTATATACCGTGTTACACCAAATCTTAAAGCTTTTTGGGCCGAATTCTTATATTATTTGCATAGGCATGGGCTAAAAATTCAAATCAATTAATTGTCATTTCGTTAGAACCATGAGAAAATAGGTAAAAACGAAAATTATTTCAGAAAAAATACCATTTTTTCCTGAAAACGCCCCTTAAAAGTGGGCGGAGCTCAAAGCATTGTATGTTGCAAACTTAGCAAATAGTACCATTTTTAATATTTGTCAAAATTTTTCTTTCGATTCGGAGTGAACTTTACGAGAAACCAGGTTTTTTAAGATCTAACATGTTAAAAGTGGGCATGGTCGATGTTGTGGGCGCTCCAATTTTTGCCTTCTTTAAGGCTTTGGGCCAATATTGCTCAGTACCAAAATTTGAACTCCTACTTCTACGCCATGTCTAACTTGACCAAAAGCCATTTTGAAAGCAATGTGAAATAGAGGTAATCTCACATTGAAGCCAGAAATGGGCTTGACCGTTAACGGATTGAGTTAATTTTCACACTTTGTCTGTGCAACACAGGAACCAAGCGGTGTACCAAGTTTCAGCTCTCTAGCTTAATTTTGAAGACCTTAAACCTTCACACACGTACAGACGGACGGACAGACGGACATGGCTTACTGGATTAACCTGTCGGTCTCGATCATATCTCTAAAAGGTCTTAGGGGTCTTCTGTGATTATTTCACTGTGTTACAAACTTTGCATTAAAATAAATATACTGTAATGTTTTCGCCTGGAGTTCGTCGAATAAAACCCAATTTCACTTTTATAATTTTATGATGAAACACTTTATTTATCAAACAAACTTATTTAAATTCAAATCACACGGTTATTCAACTTTACTACTTAGAATTCAACACTTTATTTCAATTCAATCACTTTTACTTTAGTACCAATTTGCACAAGTCAACGTTTAAAAAATAACTGTCTCGTACGATCCTGTTACCCGTGTATTTATACAAAATTAAGCATCTTCTAGTACGTTCCATACATCCTTTGGTAATTTTTTTATTGATACTCTTCCGCTGAATTACATGGAGGGAAAATCGAAATTCGAACTTGGAATATCATTTTGCTGTCAGCTGGCTGGAATGACAGTTGGGTATGTTCGTTCAGTGAATCGAGTGGGTGTGTTCGTAGAGTGAATTGATGGGTGCATTCAACGACTCCTGCATGTTGTTTTATTACATGTCGCTACATAACAATACCCTGATTCAAGTATAAAAATGCTTTAAGTCACAACAGCGATTTGAAAACCAATTTGAAGAGGCATCTACTTGAAAATTTATTGACTTAAACATTAATGTTAACATAATAAAATATCTTTTGAGCTGTATGTAAATGTTTTTAATGAAAGCGAGAAACTACGACGACATTTTTAGTGTAAAGTTTCACGGCAATACATTTTTCAAATTTCTTGGCTTTGCTTATGAATATATGAATATGTATATGAGTTACAGCGTATTACCGGGAGGTTTTTTGAATTTTCGGAAATGAATGAATGTGGTCACCTCCGCATATAAAGAGCTCCACAGATAAGCCATCAAACCCAGTGGCCTTGTTTTCCTGCAGCCCTTTTTTTTGATGAGCTTACCTTCTAGGTGGTGGGACTTTCTCTTGGTCGACTGGGCTTTATGCAAGGAACACAAAGCAGCCTCAGGCTTAGGCTTCGTCCCGTTACGATACGTGGGATTTGAACCGGCTTTACAAGGGCCTTACAACAGAGAGTTTTACTAGTTCAGTCTTCTTAGCATGTTTAAGTTTTCTTAGCATGCTTAACGTTTTCTTAGCATGCCACGATGAATGAAAAAATGCGCACACACAGCCAAAAGCCCTCATAGCAGGTGCTGCGTACATAATTATGTGGAACTTTCACGTCCAACTAATAAATAATAAAACGTTATTTTGCCCGAAATGTAGACATACTCAGATATTTTGCGTCGTATCCATGCATGACCAATACACTATACAAAAAGAGCCCAAGGCAGACTGATTGACTTCGTGTGTGCGATCGAAATCAACCCCAATTTGCTTCACACGAAACAAAAGTTCAGCACATCTGAACTTGGGTTGGGCTGTGGAGCCTTATTTCGTAGCATTACCTTTTCTTTCTACGCGCTCTATCTCTTTGCAAACAGAATCTTGAAGCGGAGCTTCATTGTGTTAGGAAACACTGAAATCGTACGGCTGAACTTGTGAACGCCAGGCCGAGGCAAAGCCAGGTTGCTTTGTGGTCACAGCTTTAGTTCTCTTCTGGTACAGTTTCTTACTGTCTATTGTAGGTTTTCCACTGCCAAGATGCACATTAAGAAGCTGCTGAAAGTATTGCCTAAACACGTCAACAGTTCCATGTTTTTCGGTGACTAGGTTTCCTTCGCTATTTCAAAGAATCAGGAGCCGCCTGCTTGGCCCAGTGTTTTCAAATTTTTTGTCCAAACAGAAAAATTCAAAGAAACCTGAAACCTGAGAATGCTTATTACTAGAACGCAACTAAATATTTTGTCAACACCCAGCCTTTCATATGAATAAAATCCGCATTTCAAAACTATTCTAGTTTACACATAGGGACAGTATACCGTCCAATAAACTCGATCGGTTCAATAACTTTAGCTTTTTAAATCCTTTTTTTTTCAAGTTAAATACCCTGAATAAACTTAAGCATACTTTTATATCGTTAACTTAAAGGTGCTTGAGACCCAAAAAAAAAAAAAAATTTATAAAACTTAATCTAAAATGTTAAGCAATTTTTGAACTGTTTTTTATTGAAAGCGATTTGAAGAGGGACTTATGGTTTAATAAAATGGGATATTATGGATACGTTCTAAAATTTGGGATATAAGGTCAAAGCAATCTGACAACACAGGCTTGACCGTTTTAAGAGCTTTCTGGTCTCCTTCGATCGCTAGACTCTAAAATTTTCTTAGCCCGGGAGATTGGATAAGCCATTTTTTTTTCTTTGCAGTAGCTTCTCTTCTTTTGTTAGGGCGCTTCAGTTTGTTTTCGGGGGACAAATTCAAACGCTTTTAAGCTATAGTCCCTTAAACGACCCTTTTAAGATTTTTATCAGGCTTAAAAGGGTGCATTAATTATTTTTCAACTGTAAATATCGTAAAATCCTATTTACCAATAATTAACCCACATATTAAGTTTGTAGTGCGGAGCATTAAGCAATCACTATTTTTTCTAGTCTCCAAGTTGTTCTGACGTTTTTCTTCAAAAATGTGTTTCCAATCAGATTCGACGAGATTTTGTTGCATGTGCGTAGGTAAGTAAACAAGTTATCAGCTGCTTATAACGTATGCACGGCATTACCAAGTCCTCGGCATTAGTCCTCTTAGGCTAATCGCACACTTGGAATTTTTTCGCAGCATCAATAGTTTATTTACGATTCGCTAAAGCAGCGCTCACATGAGCAACTTTTCTAGTTGCGCAGACAAATACAGAAGAAATATTTTACCTTTTGCTCTCTAAAGTGACTTGGAAGAAATAAAAGGATTTCACATCTACCCTCGCATGTTAGATCTGCCTGCGTTAAGAATTCACTTCTGACAGCGCGCAACTAAAACATCTGTTACAAAACACAGATCTAAAAGTTCAACAAAATTGGTTAATGTCGGTTGCTCGTGTGCGCGCATTCCCATGGGCAATCAAAAATGCAATCAAACTGTTGCGTGACTTAAAGTGTCATGACTATAACCATAAATTACTGAATAACACTAATTATTGAATTCAGTCATTTTTACTATAAATCTGCACTATTCTTTTTAGTAATGTACACAAACGCGTATTGGCATCACTTACCGAAACTCGCAAACAGTTAGGGGTAACGAAATGCGTCATCCGCATACACACACTCGCATTGGCGACATATGGAAAATAAACAAGTCCAATATACTTCCAATATGATAACGAATACATCGATAGCCTTTCCAGTGGAAGTGTGTACATTACATAGAGGTTTCATTATTTGGCTATGCACTTCTGAACATGTGTTTGATGGCAGACCAGCTGGTATCATGCGCTAGTGGGTGTGTTGTGTTTGTTTTATATTCTCTTTGCTGTGCGCTGTGTCATTTTTTTTTTCTGATTGTTTTAGTACTTTCTTCCTTTGTGCGTTTTCTTTCACACACAATACACACTGAGACTTTGCACATTTGCTGTCATTTTAGCTCACGTGTTTGATTTTGGTGATTTATTCAATGGAAGTGAGAATTTAATACCTAGCCTAGTGCGTAAAATATTAATGGTATTAGATACACATACAGGGTAGGTGTAGGTACCTATCAATCATCTAAAAAAGGGTATGATTGCAGGTACCTATATAATTTTCTTTAAGATTTTCCAAGGCAAAATTTAAATTAAATAGGTAGCTACCTACCTACAAAGTAATTATATAACTGTGGTAATTGGTTTTGGCCTATTTTCTTTGGATTTTATGTTGCCCTCATGCTTTAGCAAAACTCTGATAGAGATTAGGGTATTTTAATTAATAACTATAATATGCTGCGCAATTACATATTTTATTTATTACCTATAAACTTTCCAAATAGAGGAGTGATACCTATAAATAAACAATATCAAGAATACCAAATCTTATGGCGTATTCTTTTCAACACCGAATCATGAAAATGGTGGAAAATACAGGAAAAAATTGTTCTTTTCGTACACCTGAACGGAATCGTGCTCATGTACCTAAATGTTCTTTTGGACTCCGAATTAGTTCGGTGTCGACACTGAACTCGGATTTTTGCCACCGTCGTATTTGACGGTTGAGGCTGGGTGTAGCTTTGATTGTGTATGTGAAGTGACGTTTCCACTCAATTTTCAATACAACGCGACTTTAATTGTATGAAATCGATAAAAAGTTACTTAATATCACATTCAAGCTAACAAAATTCATTTTATGTCAAAAGTACAAAAAACCGACGCCAACAAAATCACACTACGAAATCCAAAAAAAGTATAAACAAAATGAAGTCAAACAATTTGACACTTAACGTCGTGACTACACTGATTCAGTAATTGTCGTTTTGTTCACAATAAAACCGAGTGTACACCACGCTGGAGCTGCTGCAAACACCGACTAGTTCAGTGTTCAAAAGAATACGCCATTAGTTTTATGCCTACTCCAAAAAACCTATTAAAAGTGTGTTTAACCAGTTTTTTTTTTTGGTGATGCAGCAAAAGGGTTTCACACCTAAATTTAGATTTCTTTTTCAATAGGCAGGTACCTAGTCCTATTGGAATTCTAGGCTGCTTATGACTCAACTTTGAACTAGCCTCTGAAAAAGAGACGACCTATTTGCCCAAATTAATCAACATTAGCCGTAAACTTAAAGTTCAAGGTGTAAGATTGTGTTGCAACGTTTCACCACTGGTAAAACGTCAGATGGTGCAAAAGCACTGGCTTAACTAACAAAAGTTATCACGTCTTTGTTTGGCAGACTAATTGTCGCCAAGAACATTTTAATTGCGTATCTAGTAGTTACAAAGCTTATCATAAAACTGATAAGCTGACCGATGTATATGTATAAAAAATTATATAGGTACACATGACTAGTTAGGCCTGGTTAATTTTTTTTTTTTAAGGTTCTTTCCCCAAAAGTTTGAGCACTGAAAATTACTTGTAATGATGAAATTCCGTAGGAAAATTGATCGAAGCAAGTGTTAAAATGGGTTTTGTACTGTTTCTACCTACAGAGAACTTGTTTGGGTGTATAGGTGCCTTAGGCATACAAGCGTCGCCGCTTGACGCGGATGAAGGATGGGTGTCTGCAATTCAACGGGCGCGGATACACACAGTTAAATTCATTGAATGATTGTCAAAATAGTCAGCATTGTGAAATAGATTTTATTTGATCCTTATCAGCCAATTAAATTAAATCGCAATTAGGTAGGGACTTACGTACATAGTGGTCGGTAAAGGTGACAAATCTTCTGCTAAGTTAGATAGGTACACACTGAAGAGAACAGAGAAGTTTAACCATCATGATTGATCGTTAGTCATCATCTGTTTAAACAGAGGAATAAAATAAGACGCAGTTTGCTGGGAACTGATTCCTGATTGAATTTTTACACAAACTAGGAAACAATAACCTTGCACAAGTATATTGCATTTTTTTAATGTTTTTTTTTCTGTAACTTAGGTATATTGTCTTATATTGTTTAGACTTAATAATCATACGTCAAATAAACTGGCCTGTTTCCTGTAAATTATGTGGGGTCCTACCTGAGTATGATATTGGTTGAGTGCTTGGCCACTGACAGACTTTTTTTTAATCTGATATTAATGTTCAAGAGTAACAACAAAATGTTTTATATGTAATTTTGTTTAAGTTATAGAAATGAAAGGAAGTAGAATTCGTTGCCCGCCAATTTCCCCTAACCATTTCAAGTCAAAATCTTGATCCAGAAATCCTTTGGAGATGCATCGGGAAAGGGTACTTTAATATTGATCTGCTTTTGATCTGTCTGTGTAAATTTCTGTTGCATATTCGTATAGGACCCCAGGCATTTCTGCTTTCTGCATGAAATTTTGCTTTTGAATTTGGCATTTAAGCCTAGGGACATAACATAACATAGTTCGAATTACTAGCTATAGCAACATTGACATTAATGATGCTTGCAGGGCACATATCGTTGCAGGGCTTTTGTCTCAGCATACAGCATTTAGTGCACCCTGTGCTGTCATCGACTTGTCGAAGATGTCAACGGAAATAAGGTGAATCATTTTAACTTAAGCCTTCAGCCCAATGAATCCGTTGCGTCCACCACGTTGAAGTACACAACTGACAACTTAGTTAAATATACACGTTCTTATGGGAAACGACCCATAGATGAACTTCGTGACGTACGTAGCTTCCCATAAGAACGTGTGTATTTCACTGAGTTGTCAGTTGTGTACTTTAACGTGACGGACGCAACGGATTCATTGGGCTGAAGGCTTTAAGCAGCTGTTACAGCTGCTCGAACTGTAATACAAGACAGTCTTTAAATTTTTTCTTATATACGGCTACATTCAAAAAATTCTAGTTTCATCCAAGTACCTGCCAAGTGTCCTCTAGTTTCATACCAAGTATCCTCGTGTAAATCGACTCGATTGCCGCATAAATCGAGTGAGCCAAGCCTGGGTTAGAGGCCCCATAAGGCCTTCACTATATGGTCAGCTTTAAAGCTATGCCCAAAATTAGAAGTAATTTGAGCGAGGGCGGCTAAATGGGCCTTCCATCGTTCCCGATCCTCCGCCAACTTCAGAGACACAGGCGCGATCCCCTCACGGGTCTCGGAGATGTTCTTTTACCAGAGCCCACAACCTGTTTCTTGGACCACCAGGGGGGCGACGCGCTCGCATCTAACATGATCTGTCTAGAAAGTCTATCGGTTTGAAGTATAGATGCTGAACATTAAGATTCCGACAGCATGCGTCGGACTTTCTCACTCTAACCCCAAGAGTAACACCAGCAACGCACCTCAGGAATTTCATTTCGGCAGCATGTTCCCGCGATCTAATGGTCTTTTGGATCTTTTGGATCTTTTGGTCATAACCCAAATTTCATGACCATAGATGAGAGTTGGAACGAACACTGAATTAAAAATTGAGATCTTTGCTTTCACTCTAAGCTCAGCTTTCCTGATGATCGGCTGGCGCAGTTCCTTTAGTATTGCTCCAGCTTGGCCAATCCTACAGGATAACTCAGTATCACTCCTTCCATCTTTCGTGCAAAATCTTCGAGATTCTTGAACTTCTCTACCTTTTTCAATGAGACTCCATTTATGTGCAGCCTACACTGCACAGGAGTTCGGGAAACAACCATCACTTCAGATTTGCTCACGTTTACCTTCATCCCAGCCTCACCACATCACATATGGCCGCAAACCAATCCAGTGCTCGCTGAAGTTCCTCCTTGGACGATGCCAAGATAGCTAAATCATCAGCGAAAAGCAGATAGCCTATCCTGACGCCAGCCATTTCGAAAGATTCCTCACCAAGACTACGGTACACCACCAAGTCCATATATGCTATGAAAACGAGAGGCGATCGAAGACAGCCCTGGCGTAGTCCAACGCACACATCAAAAGAACGGGATTTGACGCTATTTATCCGAACACAGCTTCTGCAGGTCCCATACAAAGACTATAAAACTCTCCTTTTCCAAATCTACAAAAAACGCGTAGACCTGTTTGGTATATTCCCAGGCCTTCTCAAGAATAACATTACGTGTAAAAAGCTGTTCGGTTGTGCCTCTGCCAGGCCGAAAGCCTCATTGCTCTTCCCACATCAAAGGCTCGATTACATCTCTGGAACGCGCTTTCAACACCTTCGCGAATACTTTTTTCGGAAGACTTAACAGAGATACACCCCTACAGTTGGAGCTTGGAGCAATCTCTCTTCTCCCCTTTTTTGAGAATGGACTCTATAACTCCTGTTTGCCAGTCGTTACGTGCTTTTGCAACTGAGAGAGAACCTGAAGGTTTAAATTAAACCCAGCAGCATCTGATACATAGTGTGCGGCAAACTGGTCAGCGTCTGATCCCAGAGGGGCGGCTGAACTCTATACACAGTTAAACAATAGCGTCTGTCTCGGGATGAGCGGCTTCTTGGTTGGCGTCTGTGGTCCATGTTAGAATCGGCCGGATAGAAAGCTAGCAGCTAGGTATAAAATGCAACCCCTCCCACACCCTTAAGAGATGAAAGAAGATGCCTCGGATATGTGTTAATCCTCGTAGTCCATGGCACCCTTTGGAGCGAGGCTTGAGGGGTGTCAGCAAGCGAGCGCTTGGTGGTTGGAATGACCCGCTAGGCATCCGAACGTGTTCAACACGAAGAAGTTACAAGCAACCCGGCAATGGCGAAGCTATCGATTACTGGGGGCTGAGGGAGCACCGCTAAGCCAAAATGAGAGGGCTCAGATGGGCCGCCTACAAATCGAAAACGGCACCAACTTATCCGAATCATAATAAATATAAGAAGAGAAAATAAAAAAGTATCGCCTTGCTATACAAATACTGTGTGGCAGGTGCTGAACATAAGAACTCTGCATTGAAGCACCGAAGCTTCTTCCGCAAGTGTTATGCCCTTACGCGTAAAAGTTATGGCTAACCCGGCCCAATATTTGATTGCTACCCGGAAAGGGTAGAAGAAGTGAAAGAGGAAAAATGATTTTGTTATTCATATACTAAGATACCAGGCTTAATAATCGCCCGACACTAACCTGGGTCACAGATGCCGACCAGGAATGCTCTTATTTTGAGTTATATGCTCCAGTATTTTTTCCTTTGCTGCTAGTTTGGGTTAATCGTGTTCGATTTTTACCCCTCATATCTGGTGAGCGTTCCCATATCCCCCACCTGGAGAGACGCCCAATTGGGGAATCGCATCCCGAGAAGGGGTTTTACCAATGTACATGTTTAAGCTTTGTACCAAAATTCGCTAATAATGTGACAGTTTTGCCAAGGTTGAATATCTCATTTGACTGGATTAGGTAATCCAAACAAAAATGTGTAAAGATTTATTTTTGGTGTTTGAAGATTACTGCTACTTACTTTTTGCAGGCCTACATTGCATACATTTTTGATATATTAAAGAAAAAGTTTTTTTTTCCGTGGGTAGGAAAAACTTTCATAGGCACTACGAGGACCGGCCGCGCGTGCTCATAGTAGTGTGAGATTCTTACTTACTAAAAACCTCCCATTTTCCGTCAGACTTTAACTAAGTTTCCTTAACAAGTAGTTCAAGCTTCTGTAGTAATCGCGTGTAGCAGGCTGCCTTCCAACGAAAGCACCTAATATACCGTCAAGCTATGCGGTTTCATCTTATGCTGCTAGATCCAACGGTCTCATTCGTTGTAGTCGACGCTTAAAATTTGTCTGATCCAAAGTTCGGATAATTTCATTGTTGCAATGTCCGCGAAGTCGAGTACTAAGTTTGCGAGCAAAGTTTGCTACCTCATCAGTCACGGTTGCGATTCCAAGATCTCAGTGTTGATCGCTATTTCTTATGTACCACGGAGCATTAACGATTGCTCTGAGTGTCTTATTTTGAAAAGTTTCTAAAATAGATGTGTTGCTTGGTTTAGTCCAACCCCAGAGTTGTATACCGTACGTCCAAGATGGTTTTAGCACTTGCTTATACAAAAGCGGTTTGTTCTATACGCTTAGTTTCGAAAATCTTCCGATAAGCCAATTCATTTCTCTTAACCTGATTTCGAGCTCGTCGCGTTTCTTTTTAAGGTGCGGCTTCCATTTAAGTTTTGCGTCGTCTAGAGTCATTCCTAGATATTTCGCTTCATTTGAGTACGGGATTTGTACGGAGTTAATGAATAAAGGTTTGTTGTTTATCTTCTTATAAGTAAAGTTAGCATGCGTTGACTTAGTCTCGTTAAGGACGTCTCGCCAGCTCTTTGTCCAGTCGCATATTTTGTCTAAAGCGCGCTGAAGTTTCTCTGTTGATAATTCAATTGTCGTATCAATAGCGAGAATAGCAGTGTCGTCAGCGAACGTAGCTAAAATTGTTCCCTCATCGTGGGGTATGTCTCTTGTATAAAGCAAAAATAATATTGGGCCGAGAACGCTTCCTTGCGGGACACCGGCATTTATCTCTTTGAATTCCGAGTACTCATTTTCGTACCTTACGCGAAAGATTCTGTCTTCAAGGTAAGACTCTAAGACTCTATAGAGTTTTTCGGGTAAGTTTAGCCTTAACTTGAACTTCAGGCCTTCGTGCCATACCTTGTCGAAGGCTTGCGATACGTCGAGAAAAGCGCTAGTACATATCTTTTCCGCTTCCAGAGCTTTTTCGATTTCGTTTGTTATTCGATAGACCTGGTCGATTGTTGAATGCTTTTTCCTAAAACCGAATTGATGATCCGGAATCAATAGTCTTTCTTCAATGTTTGGTCGCAACCTTTTATGCAACAGTTTTTCGAATACCTTAGATATTATCAGCAGTAGCGAAATAGGTCTGTATGACTTTTTGCCGTTCGGACCTTTTCCTGGTTTCGGAACCATTATGACCTCGGCCACTTTCCATTGCTTTGGAACGTATAAAACTCTCATGGAAGCGTTAATGATATAGAGTAGCTTGACCAAAGCTTTTTTCGCTAGCTGCTTTAGAATTTTGCTAGTAATTAAGTCGTAGCCAGGTGCTTTGTTGTTCTCCAGATTATTTATCGTTTGACGAAGCTCAGCCAATGACACGGTTTTTATTCTATAATTATCTTGTACCTAGGGATTGAGCTCCGCGACCAACGAGTCCCCGTCAAACGGTTTGAATGTTTCTTCTAGGTAATCTGCAAGTAAATCCGCTTTTTCTTTGTCTTCTCTTGCCTATTCGCCGTTGTCTTTTCTTAATGGCGCAGAATGTACTATAGGCTTCTTAATGGACTTCACTGCTTTCCAAAGAGAGTAGTTCGAACCTTTATCGGCAGTCAAACTTTCGAGGTAAGCAGTAGTCTCGCGACTTTTAAAGTCTTGAAGTTCGTGCTTCAGTTTGTTAGAAAGTTGGTTCACGATGGTCTTATCCGGGGGTGCTCGCGAACGTTACCATCTCTTGCGCGCTCTCCTCTTTTCGCATATTAGCTCTTCTATTTCTTGTGGATATATTGTTCCGCTGTTCGATATTTCAGATCAGCGCTCTGAATAACTATCACGAGTTTATCTAGTTCGTCTTCTATTTCAAGTGGCGTTTTGAGCGGTACATTTAAAGCTATATTTTCTTTGCAGTGTTTTTTAAAGCCGTCCCAGTCAGTGTTGTTGTTAGTTAATCTAGGCGCTCTTTCCTTCTTCACTCGGCTTCCGCCGATTTTCAAAGGAACTGCCGAGTGGTTTGAACAGAGATCAAAGAGTTCTTCTACATTCGTAAGGTAGCGAGGTACCCCCTTGGCGATAAAGAAGTCGACGAGATCAAGTATTTTATTTCTGTCGGTTGGTCAATATGTTGGCTTTCCCGTCGATAAGAAGACCACGCCGCGTTTTGTACTTGCTTTAAAGAGGACTACGCCTCTTGTTGAATTGCACCGTGAGCCCCAAAGAGCATTTTTCGCGTTAAAGTCCCCGCCGATGATAAAGTTTGACCCAAGTGAATCAAAGAGCAGAGCAAGATCTTCATCTGCCAACCGATACTGCGGAGGAAAATAGCTCGACGCGATGTTGTAATCTATGTGACTTAATTTTACTGAGACTGAGGTTATTTGCATAGAGTCAAGTTCTATTTCTTCGTTTTGGGAGTACTTAATGCAGTCTTGAATGTAGAGAGAGGATCCGCCTCTCGAATTTTCTGAAGGATGATGCGCGTGATAGTCGATGTAACCTTTTATTTTGGGTGCCGAACCCTTTTTAAAGGGGTTTCCGAAATCAGGCATATGTCTATATTATTCTTGCGTAGGAATACTTCTAGTTCGTCAATTTTTTGCAAAAGGCCGTTTGCATTCCATGTCTTTTTTTTTTTTTTTATATTCCTGACTCGCCTATTGCGAACTAAGGCACCTCGACCTGAATAGATCTTTTGTGCCGTGAAACATCAGGATAGTTAGGCTAGTAGGTCATTCACCTTCCGTGCGAAATGTATAACACTACTAGCAGAGGAGGTCTTTATGTCTTCCGAACTCGGTTGTTCTCTGAAGAAAAAGGTCCGTCTAATACCATTTAGGGCTGGACATTCACATAGGATGTGTTCAGCGCTTTCGGCTTCCTCAAGACAAAGTCGGCATTCAGAGGAGTCAACTATTTTGGTTTTAAAGAGGTGATACCTAAACCTGAGGTGCCCAGTTAGGTAACCTACTAGGTTTTTAAAATCATGCCTGTTTAGATTGACGCAGCTCTTGGCATTGTTTGTGAAGGGCTGAATGGCCCGTTTGGCCTGTCTTAGGCCTGGTGTGTCCACCCAATATGAGATAAATCTAGTATGCTCCCAGTTTTTTTTATAACTTCGTTAATTGCCGATTTGGGGGTGGGGCAGAAAGGTTCAGGTCCCATAAAGAGGGTTTCCGAGCCTTTTCTGGCTAATTCGTCGGCTTTCTCGTTGCCATCAATACCTTCGTGACCAGGAATCCACCACAGTTTGGTTTTGTTTTTTTGAACTAAGTTTCTGTAGGGTATTGAAGCAGTGCATGACTGATTTGGAGTCAATGATATGCGAGCTAAGGGCTTTTATAGCTGCTTGACTGTCCGTGTATATATGGATGTTTGCACCTATGATACCAGAGATGTATACGTGGCTGGCGCATTCTTGAATGGCGTGGAGTTCTGCCTGGAATACACTGGGACATTTTCGCATCGCAATAGTGTATTTCAGGTTCGGCTCCCACTCCCGACCCCATTTTAGAACCATCCGTATACCACTTAAGGCCGTTTTGGCTATTTGGTGAGTTATTGCTAACCCATACTTCTCTAGTAGGGATCTCCGTGGAGAACCTTCTGTTGAAGCATAAAGTTTTTTGTATGCATTTCAAGTTCCGGGAGTTCAGAGAAAAGTGAAAGCAGGTCCGGATGGTCGCTAAGACTTAAGTCATTAACTTTTAGTTGACTTGCCATGCTGCGTATTACCATTTTTTGTACAAAAATGTGCAGGGGTGTAAGCCAAATTATAGCTTCTATAGCAGCTGTGGGGCATGTCCGCATAGCTCCTGATATACCCAGGCACGCAAGACGCTGTACCTTTTTGCGTTTTAGGATGGCGGTCTGCTGGGTGGTCTTAGTCCACCATACTATGGAAGCATAAGCTATGATGGGCCTGACCATCATAGTGTAGATCCAATGAGCAATCTTTGGAGAGATTCTCCATGTGGTGCCATACATACGTCGACAAGCCCATAAAGCGTTGGAAGCTTTAGTGATTTTGCTGTTTAAATGTGAGTTCCAGGGGAATCTCTTGTCTAGAATAATTCCAAGATACTTGACTTCATTGGAGTACTCAACGATTTTGTCGTTCATTGAAATTGAACCTAAGTTGATATTTCTTCTTTTTGTGAAAGGAACTATGACAGCCTTACTAGGGTTTATTGAAAGGCTTTCTCTAGAGCACCAGTCAAGGACTGTCTTAAGGGCGTTTTGCATACGTGATGTTTCTTCGTTTGCTTCTTCACCCCTAATTATGATGACTAGGTCATCGGCGTAACCAATTATGTTTAAGCCTAAATTACTTAATTTGTGAAGGACGGGTGACAGTACGCCTCCCTGTGGACAGCCTCTTGCCGCTAAAACTGATACCGATGTCAGTCCTGATGTAGAAGTGATCAACCGACTTTCGAGCATCGCTTTGATCCAGTTAATTGTAGCATGGTCAATGTTCCTGTGGATCAAGGCATTTGATATCGAATTATATCCAGTGCTGTCAAAAGCACCCTCTATGTCCAGAAATGCGCAGTGTGCAATCTCTTTCTTACTGAAAGCGTTTTTGATCTCTGCCGTTAACTTGAGCAGAGCGCCTTCAGTGGATTTGCCTTTCTGATAAGCATATTGACAGGGGAGTAGAGGAATGCTATTTTTTAAACAATCTCTGATGTGAACGTCAATTATTCTTGCCATTGTTTTCAAGTTAAACGATGTCAAGCTAATGGGACGGTATGATTTAGGTAGTTCACTAGGCTTGTTGCCTGGCTTGGGGATAAACACTACATTGACCTCCCTCCAAGTCTGTGGTATGTAGCCCCAGCTTAAACTTATCCTAAATAAGGCTATCAGGGTGGGTACAGGAAGATCTAAACCTTTTTGTAGAAGGGCTGGAAAAATGCCGTCTTTACCTGGTGCCTTGTATGGTCTAAATGAGTTAATGGCCCATTTAACCTTGTCCGGGCTGAAAAGTTTCCCCGACAGTCTGTTAAATCTACTGAGGTTTCTCGGTGGTGAAACCTCTATGGCCTGCTCGTGTGAGCTGTCTGTAATCAGTGACTCTGGAAAGTGAACCTGAAGCAAGAACTTCAATGTTTCTTTCCGGTCGCATGTGATTGTTCCGTCGGGTTTCTTTAACGAACCCATGCAGTTTTAACGATCGTTTGAGAGAGCTCTTTGAAGTCGTGCTACAGCGGGCCAAGAAGCTCTTTTTGATCTGCGTAACTCTAGGTTATATGTGGTTAATTGGGATTTGTATTGTTCCCATTCCCCGGTGTGTTTGGCTTTATTGAAAAGTTTCCTCACCATTTTCCAAATAGTTTCTAGGTTTTCATTCCACCATGGTACGCACCTTTTTATCACGGTACGCTTGACCTTACAGCTATTTTTAAAAGATGAGAGAATGATGTCATTCAGCTGATCCTGTGCCGACTCCGCATCAACTATTGTTAATGGTGTCGCCGGCATGAGATTAGCCTTGACCGCTAGGTTTTCGCGATATGTTCTCCAGTTTGTAAGCCTTTTATCATATCGGATCGGCGCGTGCTCCATGTTGCAACGTAATCTGAACTTTATGTGCATATGGTCAGATAAAGATGCCTCATCCGAAACGTGCCAATGCTCTACAAAATTTTGTAAAAACGGAGACGAGAGAGTAAGGTCTAAAACTTCCTCTCTTATACGGTTTCTAAAAGTAGGTTTGTTACCTTTATTTAGAATTTGAAGATTATTACTATAAATAAAATCTAGAAGTGACTCACCTATTTTGTTGGTATCTCGGCTGCCCCAAATTGTGTTGTGTGCATTGGCGTCGCAACCGATGATAAGGTGTACCCGCATCTTGTCGCAGTATTGGACCAGTTCCTGTACTACTGTGGGAGGTGCTTCTTCCATGTCTCCTGCGAAGTACGCCGACGCGCATACAAACTTGCGTAGCGCCCGGCCTTTGAGGCGTTCAATTTGAACCGCCACCAGGTCCCTGCTTAAGAAAGCTGGAATTGGAGACAAATTTTTATCTTTCGAAATGGAAAGAGCTGCCCTAGGTCTAAATTCACCCTTGGCATAAATTAGCTCTCTGGTTTTACTTTCTAAACCAAAAATCTTACCAATCTTAGCCCATGGCTCTTGTATAAGACCAATAGCGATGCTCTCTTCAGCGCATCGCTGGCTAAAGGTGTCCGAGGCACCCATAGCCCGGTGCAGGTTAGCCTGCAGTACGCTTAGAAGTGATGTCATTTACGTGCGTACTCAGGGTTTCGTACTCTATAGGGCTTATTATCGCCTCTACGTCGCACGACACCCTGTTGAGAGGCACCGCTTCTATTGCTCCTCGGTCCCCTGTCTGCACGAGGACCACTTTGCATTCCATGTAATAATTTTGATTGACTTTCCCATATTCATGATTTTTTGTCATATGTTTTTCGAGGCTTAAACTCGAGCTCGCTTAATTTGTTAAATTTTTTTGTATTTTTTTTTGCAAAAATTTTGTTAAAAATTTGCAAAAACTTTCGTTTGTTGCTCAAGCTTTTCTAAAATCATAAGTAGAATTTGAGAGACCGAATCTGGTGCGGCCGATTGTTGCTTACTTTCATGTGACGCGACTTGAGCGTACGATCTTGGACCACCAAGTGTGGATTTTCCCGTTGAACTTTGACCAGCGACGTTTTCTTGTGCTGTTTGAACTTTTTCTTTAATCAATCCCGTAACCTTGGTCGACTTAGGGGTTTTTGGTTTATGGGCTTTAGTAGGTTTTGAGACTTGGACCCTTTTGTTGAATACTTTTTTTTTTTGAGCTTCATGCCGTTTTTGTAACTCTATGGCGATTTCGCATCCTCGGTAGCTCGCTGGGTGACTTCCCCTACAATTGGCGCAGACCGCTGGAGCCTGACTGCTGACATTGTAATCTGTCGAAAGATGTTCACCGGCGACCGGCGCATTTAACGCATCGCGGTTCTTTTTGGCAGTAGGTATGCTTGCGTGTGTCGGAAACCTTGGCATCGCTTGCATTGAGGTACTAGTCTGATGTTGCCCTTCCGCTTGGGCTCGATTTTTTACCTTAATGTTAAGGATTGCTTTTATTTTGTAAATCTCGCTTATGTTCTCAGTTCTATCGACAGCATGAAAATTGACAGAAAAGAAAAAAAGTGAAGAAAAAAACATTAGGCCTACTCTCCCCTTATATAGTTTCGCATCCGCCCATCAGTTATGTCAGGGTTTTATTGAGGACATCTTCCTTTACGTCTACAGCCGTGTCCAATTTTGCCTGTTACGATCTATTCCCCTTATTTTTCTTTTATTGAACTGGCTGTAAAGCTTTGCTCTTAAACACTAGGTAGACCACCAAAGATTATGACGTTCAAATTACGTTCGATCTTCAGTGAACGTGCAATTTTACGGGTTAGCAAAATTGCCAAGTGACACGTTTTAATGAGATGAGCAACGGAAGTTGATCAAACCGAAATGTATTTGCAAGCACCGTCGGATAGTAGGCACCGATAGTAGGTAATTCTGCTTTGTTCGACGCTGTAGCGTTAGACTTGCTGTCGCCACGATAAAGGTGAATAATTGGATAATTGCGTTGTAGCTTCAAGCTACGAGCTTGTAGGTAGGTCCGTATCATTATATATATGATTGTGAACCCTTGAAATCGATTGATAGATGCCTTCATATAGGTAAGATCCTACCTGTATATGCATAAGAACTGTATGGGATACATGAGCGCCCCAGGTAGGTATGATGCCATTTAAGTTAAATTTGTGAAATATTTAACGTAACAAGTAACAACATGCTGTCATTGTCAGGTAGGAACAACAGAGGAAAAAGTCTTCATATGAGCTTTGTGGATACCTATGCATGTACCCCAGTTTTTAACTCTCACACACAGGGGAAGTGCTAGCTAATGTAGGTAAACGTCTCTATTACCTAGTTGATTACTATAATAGTAGTAGAGTACCTACCTATTTAACGGCAAAAACAATTCCCCTTCAAGGAGGCAAAATAGCATTGCAAGACTACCCACACCTGTTGGTCAGTTAAATTTGATTGGAGCACGAGATTGCTTCTCCTTTCGGTTCACGGTAACGCGATCACACATTGGTTGATACAACAAACTGCCTATCTTATCAGCTTTTTATAATTTTTTTTTTTTACAAAGTATAGCTGCGTAGGTATACCTGGGTACGGATGTATGGATAAAAAAAGTGCAATTAGTCATTTATGGCTTGGCGACTACTAGTCTACCAGCACTACTTAAAACGAGGCGGAATAGGGTCTACACACATAGTAGGTTTTACTCTGCTTTCACAAACCTACACAGACACAATATAGGTACCTACATACATATGTAGGTATACCTATGACACTTATTTAACGTCCAGTAAAAATCTCATCGACTGTTCTATAACTAGATTATGATGTAAGTAAGAAAGTGCCTTGTTCTTTAAGATACATACAAACAGTTTTAGTGCCTGACAAATCGCACGTCCATCGAATATTGAAGAACAAAAGATTTTGGCGCAGGCACACACACACCTACAGAACTTTTAAGAAAAAGATAAGAGATTGGCAAGTTCCAACAGCCTTAGACCTTCACATATTCTTAATGATTCGTTGATGTGAGTAATCAAAATAATTTATAAAAATAGCACGTTACACACATGTCCTTGAGCACCTATAACTAAGGTATTGAATTTCATGTGCTGTTATAGCACACGTGCACCGGTCATAAATGAAAAGAGTTTTCAGAAAATGGCTTTGAGAGTATGTTTGTTAGTATCTGTACTGTATTGACTACCTGTATGGTATACATACCCATATAAATTTGACCGATCTGCCCATAATTTTTATGAACAGATTACTTTTGTAGGTACCTATATTCCTGCTTATCTACTTGCCTGCAACTCAGAAATTTGTGGTTTCATAGTGAAAACTGATTAGATATGACTCATATCACAGCCAAAGCAACTTTTAAGCAGGCAACAAAATATGGTTGGAAGTATTTGACGTCAACCTGGTGGATAGAGTTCGGGTTTTAACTGAGGGAAACTGGGGAAGTGAGGATTACACTAATAATGACACACTTGTCTTATATTTTGGGCATAGTATATCCTGTTGACGGCGAACTAAAATTTCCAGTGGTCTCCATATTGATAGGGAAATGCTTTACGAAGAGACAACGAAAAAACTTTTTGTGGAGAGTTGCCAATGACATTCGATAAAAAAAATTATAGGCATAAGAGTTTCTTCCGGTTGTCAAATTTTTTCTGGAAAAAATCGCCAAAAAACATCGACACACAAATTTTAAATCTCCATTTGACAAAATCAAATTTAAAGCCAAAAAAGTATGACTGACTCCCCAAAGAAAAATCTTCTACTTAACAAAATGGAATGTCAAAACTAAAATACTAAAATATTAAATTGATTCCCTGGACATTTTTATGAAAAATCCCGATTTCCTTCCCTATTAAAATAGTCTTGCACGTGTTTTATATGTATGTATACAAAAGTGTTAGGAAAATTATTGGTAAGTTAGTCTAGTATGGTGGGGGTGCCGTGGCGTAGTGGTTAGTGTGTGTGCTTACTACGCCGGAGGTCTGGGTTCGAATCCTGCCATCGTCACCTGAAAAAAAAAGACTTGTTCTTTTTCACGGTCCCCACCTCCGCGAGGGTTTGACAAGCCCTCCGAGAGTATTAATTGTCTTGAAAAACTTCTCAAAGTGCCGTTCGGATTCGGCAAAAAATTGTAGGTCCCCTTGTATGTAAAGAAATTAACACACCAGCATACATTGTTGAGAAGTTGGCCCTGGTTCACCTCGAGCTGTTGCGCTACTCTATTTATTTATTTATTTAGTTTAGTATGGTATTTAGTTGAGTATTTGGGAATTTTGAACACACCAATGAGCACAGCGCTTGGAATGTCAAAATTTCGCAAGCAAATTAATGTCGGGCACAATAATCCTGGCCTTATGCTAAGTTTCCACTCGTCGATTTATTGACAAACTTTGACAGTTCTCCTCTTTGTCAATTGAAGGCATAATTGGCAAAGCGTAAGCCAATTCATATGTCAATTCAAAGGCAGTCTATTTCAACTAGTCAATTACTCAATATAACCTAAAAAAACGTCTTTTGTCAATTACAAATCGACAAATGAAAAACTTAGCATTACACGAGCGACGATACAGTTTTTGGGTACATTGAACTTTATAAGGGTCCTTAGACGGCCGACAGCTGTGGCTCCCATAAGACCCAATGTTAACTCAACTGTCGACGGCGACTGTTTCGTTTCGTGTAATGTCAGTCAGCATGTTTTCGCTGTTGAAGAGTGACTGTAAAACCAAAAACAAGACGAAATTTTTATACCCTACCCAGGGTATCAATATTAAGTTTGATATGTAGTTTGTAACGCAGTAAAATAATCACCGTAGAGCCATAAGACCTAAAATCTCTAATCTCTAAAAGAGATATGAAAAAGACCGACAGGAGAACCGATTAAGCCACGTCCGTCCGCCTGTCCGTATTCTAACAATCTTTATGCCTTAAATTTTAAGCTAGAGAGTTGAAAGCTGGTGAGTAGGTTGGAAGTCTAGTCCTTCAGGTCAAGTCAAGTTTGAAAATTAGTTGCATCCGCCCAAAGACAAGCCCACTTCAGGCCTGTATAATGTATATGTGCGACCATTGCTAATTTAAAAAAAATACTTTTTTCAAATTTTAGCTATGTTGCAATGGCCCTAGCGCACTAGTTTTCGATATTTGACATTGCCTTGCAATAGTCTTTGAGGTAACTGAAAAAGTTGGGCCTTTTAATTGACCACGCCCACTTTTTAAGGGATTTTAGCTTTAAAAAACTGTTTAGCGATAAGTATATATCAAATTTGACATAAAATTATATAACAAAAGTTGTAGATATTTAAGCATTTTCTACCTTTTGAAGTAAACTTTTGAATATATGGTATATGCCTCCTCCGACTTTTGTGGGCGTGGCTTAAAAAAAGTGTTTTTTTTAGTTCAAAGGGCAAAGTTTTACTACAACATGTATGCAACCACTTAGCATAAAGCATTTAACAGTTATATTTTTATATCCCGCCCACTTTCTGGAGGCGTGGCAGTTTCCGGTCTTAGAAGGGTAGGGTATTTTGCAATCAGGACGGACTTAAGTTTTTACAAACCCACTATTGCACTTTCCCACTTGTTCGTTTATGATTTCGCTAGGTCGTTTTTGTATGGGATTTTTAGTTTCACTTCAGTTGCATACTGGCTTTAAGGCCTGATCAGATCTGTAGCTGAAGCTGATGCTGACGCTGTAGCTGACGCTGAGTAAAAAGTTAAATGCACGTATTCTCACAAGAGCGAACACGATGTGAAGCTGAAGCTGACAGTTGTAGCTGAAATTATTCAACTTCAAGCATGACGTTTGTCAAATGTTGAAAATTTGTCAATAGTGACAAAAACTTCAAGGCGGAACACGTGTTTTTATTTCCCGCCTTTGTTTTATGTGTCAGACTACAGTTTTTTTTTCTAAACTACAGTGACTGAAATTCGCATAGACACACGCGATTTTTTGTATTTTTCTTTGCAATATGCATTTTTATTATATTTTTAAATGATGTTTGTAGAAATTCTTAAAGGTATTACAAAAAATTAAATTTCAATCACATTGGTGAAAACACGAAAGATTTTGCTAAAAATTCATCAATTTAATATTCTCTAAATTGCTATTAACGCTTTCAAGGGCTTGCATTCGCCTCGGCAGTCCACTGTGCAGTTATGCCTTTTCGAAGCACTTTTACATAGATATGTTTGTTCACTTGTCAAAATTAATGACGTTCAAGCTGACAATAGTTCTGTAGGTGTAAATGTGCGATTTGAGTTTGGATTCACTGCGGTTGGTTAACTAAATAATAAGTTTTAAACTTCAGTTTTATCACCTCAGAAAATCTTAGTACTTTAAGCTCTATAATCTAAGCTTAAGAACAAAATTTACTAAAACAAACAACCGCGCCGAAACCGTGAGTGAATAAATTAAGTTACACTTACAACAATCCATGCAAAGTTTTGGAGGGGTAGACGTCAAATACGGAGACGTCAAAACTCAAACAACCCTATTGTTGAATTGGCGTCACTTAGCATAGACATGCCTTGCTTGTATCACGAGACCGGGCATTTGATGGCCGTGTTTGCTCATCTAATGAGCTTCCGTTTTTCGTTTATAACATATCCGTTTTTTTTTACAAGTGGCTTAAATTACATTTTTTGTATAAGTTTAAGAATTTTTGCAAACTTCATCCAAAAACATAAAAAAGTGTTAATAGAAAAGAAAAAATACATGTTTCTTTATGGGAATTCCGCCCACTGTAGTATAATGAAAACCTATTGATAAACATGGCAAACTTGTACTCAGCTTCAGCGTCTCATTGTGGATCGGTATAAGCGGCACGCTACGCGGCAAGCTTCAGCCTCAGCGACAGCGTCAGCTTCAGCCACCTATTCTGATCAGGCCTTTAAAGTCAATAATAAAACACTTATTGGCTTTAAAGGCCTGATCAGAATAGGTAGCTGTACTGGTCAGCTAGAATTTTAAAATGGGGTTGAATACGGGTACAGACACAAATACAAAGCGATAAGCCATGGTATGGCTGCTTCTACCTGGCGCTTTTTTTACACAGATTTCCTAACATTTCTCTCCGACAACGAATTGAGAGCGATTTCATGCCTTCAATCAAAGTTTTAGTTAAAAAGACTTTCGATTTTAAGCCTTCAATCCATGTTTTTACAGTGAAAAACTTTCGCAAAAGTGAACCTGTGATAAAAAAGGAGTCCGACAAGTTTCGAACCTGGAACCTGACAGAAACGTTAACCCCTGCAACAAGCCATCAACCCTTACCATCAATCCAAGTTTCAAAAGAACTACCTGTTTCTTTAATTAAGGATTATTAAAGCTAATTATCGGACCTGGAAAAATGTAATACATTGGTGGACCGGTCCTATGAAAAAAATAATAATGTATTAAATGAGATTATTGCGTGATACTGAGGTAAGAAATCGGTGCATATGTTTAGGGTCCTGGCTTTTCTAGCAACTGCAAGAAATTTGTGACTGCCAGAAAAGGGAAAACTCAGTATATATTAATATTGGCAACACGTTTTTTGTTGATCCTTTTAAAGCGTTATTTCTAAAATACCCAGGTAACAACCAAAACTGTTGATGGTGGGAAGTATCACGCATGCTGGTGATGCGGAAAGAAAGGCTTCATGCTGACTCTGAGCACTCTGATTTCAGGGAACGATTTGCGTGGCACGTTTCGGAGAAGTTTGAACAAATTTCAATTGGCCTTTTAAATGTTAAGAAAGAATGGCAGCTGTTTGCATTGGTTGAAGAGACGTTTTTGGAGTGAAGTGGCTTACTTCATCAATGAAGGAACTCAACTTGCCTAACGCGGCACAATGCAAAGGCTAAAATATTAAATCTGGCAGTTATCTACCTATTATTTTCAAGGAATTGACATGGCAAAAGTTCGGCAAGAGTTTGGAAGGTATTAAATCGCCCCACTGACACTGGTAAACCTCGAAACTTGTGAGGTGGTCGAACTGGGACAGGAAACAAATCGGTCACCGATAGCTTAATTGGTTAAAGCAATACCCGCAATGGGTGAAGTTTGCGGGATCGTGCGCTGATTGTAACCCAAAAACGGGTTTTCTTTTTGACATTTTGTCCACTATTACTTCAAATTCCAATAACAATAGGTTAGTTCCCGTAGTTGTCTCGAACTTCAAAAAACCTACGAAAACCCAAATCCTGCATCCGTAAACGATTTCTTTCGTAGCTTAGGCTTAGGGGCAGGAGAAAAAGCCAAAATGACCGTTTAAAATCCTCTCCGTATAAAATAAGGAGTCTGTCCGCCGATAATTCCTAAACTGAATTATGGACAGAATTATGACACACACGGGCGATGGCGGTTGAGTTTTTCAGCCGTAAGTGACATTTCTCAGGTGTAAAAGCCCAACCATAATAGACTTTGATGAGCTTAAGTCGGCTTTCCGAAATATCCCATTACAAGCGATTCGTGTGCCACGACCATAAAAGCCTTATGCTGGGTTTCGTAAGGTTTTCGTTAACTTGTGTTGGCTTAATTGTCATAATTAAGCACATATTTATTTTTAAACGTGCTTCAAAAAATCCGTGAAAGACGGGATATACCAAGAATGGTACGCTGACCTCAAAAGTTTAAACACATTTTAGATCTGACAATCGGTTTCGGAGATATTAACATTCAAAGTTGAAAGAAAAAGTGACATAATTTTCAAATTTAATTGTAAATTTTCAAGGCAATGTAATACTCGAGACGTTCACAGTGAAATCTCAACACAATCTTTTGGCAGAACTTGAGTGGGATTTTCGTTGTATTTCGACATAAGATTAATCCCGCTCAAGTCTATTATGTTTGGGCCTTAAGCCTTAGCGACTTATGAAATTCATACTTTGAAATAACTTACGTTTTCTTTTATTGTTTCAGCTCAGTTTATCTGAAGTTTGAAATGTTAACGACCGTTTTTATAAATAATATCAGTCAATATTTGCTGCAAATAAAAATTGACAAACTTCAATTTGCTCCTGTCCTTGTTCCTTTACTCTTACAAGTGTTTTCCGAATCCAACAGTCACTCGACGAAAGGAACTTAACAATTTATTTTTATACCCGACGAGGGTATACTAATTTTAATGCATAGTTTGTAAGGCTTAGATTAGACTACATGCCGTTTTGGCATATTTGACGAACCTAAGAAGAAAAATGATGCAATTATTTTTCTTTTTACGTCAAATATGCCGAAATTGCATGCAGTGTAATCTAAGCTTAATACAGTGAAATCGTAGACCCCTAAGACCTTTTAGAGATATGATGGAGACCGACAGGTGAATCAATTAAGCCATGTCCGTGCGTCCGTGCGTCCGTCCGTCTGTATGTTTGTAGGTTTTAGGTCTTCAAAACCAAGCTAGAGAGCTGAAACTTAGTGCGCGACTTAGTTCTTTTGTTGCACCGACAAAATGTAAAAAATGGCTCAATTCGTTTACATTTCAACTCCACTCAAACGGCCACGCCCACTACAGGCTTCAATATGAGATAACCTCTATTTTAAATTTTCTTTCAAAATGCCTTTTGGTCAAGCTAGACATGACGTAGGAGCTCAAATTTTGGTGCTGAGCAATATTGGTCCAAGACCTTTAACAAGGCAAAAATAAGTTTGCCCACAATATCGACCATGCCCACTTTTAACACGTAAAATCTTTAAAAACCCGATTTCTCGGAAAGCTCACTCTAAATCGGAAAATAATTCTATGACAAATATTTAAGATATTACTATTTGCTAAGTTTTGTCTATAAAAAATTTTGAACTCCGCCCACTTTTAAGGGTCGTTTTTAGGAAAAAACAGTTTTTTTTCTGAAATAATTTTCGCTTTTACCGTATTTTCTCATGATTCTAACGAAATTTCAATTAATTGATTTTAGTTCCTAGCCCCTTAAGTCTATGCCCACTTTTGGGGGCGTGGCCTACACCAATAATATATGAATTTGGTGTTACACGGTATACAGGGTGGGGTATATAGAAGTGTGTAACAGACGAACAGAATGCACTTACTCACTTGTTTTTTTGTTTAACCCTCAATTCACTAGGTGAGTCCCTGGGGCTTATCCAGCTTTTTCTTTTCATTGCAGATCTTGCATTTCTGTACACACCTGCCTCAGCTCAATAGTACCTTCATACAGTGTGGTAACGTGCAGGGATCTCAACACACCTGGGATTGCAAAAGAAAACAATGTAAAAAAAGGAACGAACTGATATTAAAAAAGGTTGGTTTTTAGTACCTGCACTTTTTTTTGTTTTATGTGGTGACATGTTCTTTTTGTAACTTTTTCGGATAAGCCTTTATTTACTCCTTTTGGAAAAACTAGCTTTAAATTTTTTTTCTAATTTTTTTATACGTTTTTGTAAAAGATTGAATATCTTTAACAAAATTTTTAACAAAAAAAAAAAAAAAACAACTTTAGACTTTAACAGTTCCTCCAATTAAACCAAGTTAAAACTAAATTTGTATAAACATTATTAATGAATCATTTTGCATTGCATTTTTTCATTAAAAATTTACCCAAAATATGAAAAAAAAACAACAAGTCCCAGGGACTCACCTGTTAATTGTGTGACTTTTTTCCACCTAGTGAATTAAGGGTTAATTTCCCGTCTAACATGCAGTAGCCAAGTTCCGGAGAGGCTCCAAGAAGTCCAAAGGCAGTTGGCTTTAAGATTTTTAAAAGCCTTCACGCTTTGGGTAGGTATATTGAAAGCAATTGTTAAAGTTTGTGTTTCGGTGCTTTTTACTAACCTCTAACACCAGCACTATGTGATGAGCCTGTGTAAGCATATTTCTGCTTGGCAAACCTCTGCTTGTAGACAACGCTGGATCTAAGCGCTCTACAACACAGACCTGATAGTGATTTAAAAAAAGAAGTCAAAATAAAAGAGCTTCAAATAAATAGCTATTTAAACTGTGAATCAATGAAGTTGGAATTGGCCTTAAACCCCAGGAAAAAATGTTGATGTAATGATACTGATAGCGGTAATAAAAGTAAAACGTGTCCAAGTTTCAGTTGGCTACGCCTTTGAATATTCAAATGTTAAAACCATATCAGAGATTCTCGAGATAAGTTGGCCCACAATATTTAATTTTGACAGATGAAAATTTAGAAAGAATCCCCTCTATGGCAGAAAATTTTACACAGGTTTCAATTTTAATTTACTCAGATACCCTCCCAACACTATTTTTGTTAACCTTCATAACCAAACCATAATAATGATAAGACTAAGTAGGTTCTTCATATCAATTGCTAACTGCTTTAATAATACCTTAGCTGTTTCGTTTGTTCTGGTAGACTTTTTGACGCCAAAAATGACTTACTAGATAGAATATCTAATTGCGTTGTACGGAATCCGATTGATAAGAATATAATTGTCACTAGATTGTTCTATGTACGAGATACTGTCTGCGTATACGTTTAGTCTTATATTTTATAATTTTATAGAAAAATTTGGCAAAGGTGGTATTCCTTGGCATGGAAAAGTTTTCAAACTTTGTGCGAATAGACAAATCAGTCATTAAACGATCGATGACTTGATAAAATTAAACATTACCTAAGACAAGTAGACTAACGGTCAACCAAATTGCAGAAGTTAAAATAACTATTTTTCAAGATAAGAATGAATACAATACTTGGCCATAACTTATCAGGCCAAGATAAGAATGAATACAACATTAAGAACAAAAAAAAGCATTTTTAGTGCGTTATTTAATCTTCTGGTGAAACTTTAAAACAAAGAAGAAATATACGAAAAGTTACACTCACATGCAATAAATTTCTTTGACCAGATTTATTTATTGTTGTAAATATGGGATACAAATGGCGCATTTTAAGTTTTGAAACAGATTCAGAACGCAGCGTATGTAAACTGTTTTTTTAAGATAAACTGAAAAAATGACACGAGTTTGCTAAAATGTAAATATTTATATTGTTTGCACCATGAACGAGTAGTTTTTCAAAAGTTGGGTTTGTTACTCCGTTTATTTTTAGCGGTCCGTCGAAAAATGGAAAAAGGACCTCTTATGGTATTACTACGTTGTCCGTCCGTCTGTCCGTCCTTCCAATCGCTTTATAACTTCTGAACGGTAAGTAGTAGAAAGACAAAATTTGGTGTGCGTATAAACTGCGGAAATAGTCAGAGAATCCAAAGAGAGCAATTTTTCTTAGGCACCGTTATTTGGTTTAATTACAGTTTGAAACAATGTTTTTTAGTGTTTTTTTCAAGAAGTTTTGTAGGCAAGAACTAGAAAAATGAAAATGAGGTTTAAGAAATACTAAGCTCTTATCAAAAAATAAAACTTTTCGAAATATCAGAACGTTTTTGCGAAAAGAAGAGTCAAAAATGCATGACGTTTTTCGAAGTGTTGGAGGCCATAACTTTTGAACGGCTTGTTGCTCAAAATCAATATTGAACACACATGTAAAGCAACCCAAAGTAAAATAAGTGCTTAGGTCATATTTTTCAAAAACAGTTTGAATACTGCAATTTTGACGCATTTTCGAAAAAAAATCGCTAAAATGCATGAAAAAACATGTGCCCCCCCCCCCCTCCTTATCTCCGGTGCTGTTTGGTGGAATTCTATGAAAAAAATCACACGTATCAGAAATAATTCAAAATTTCAAGGAATATTATAGCGGATTGTGAAATTTTAAAATCTTCTGAGATTAAATTAAAAAACATAAAAGCATTTTCAAAAACATTTTTTTAAAGTCTTCTCGTAGCTTAACGGTATAGGCGATGTTTTTCAGATTCGGTTAAAGTGCAAAGCTAACAAAAGGAAGGAAGGAAGGCTGCGTTAAAATTTTTTTAAATTGCCGTTTTTAACCTAAGTTTTTAGAAGCCTATTTAAAAAATGAAATAAAAAAGAAGCTTGTTTTACCGTTTACGCATAAACCGGTGGCCAAAGAATTAAAAAAAAACATCCAAGGCTAGTGGAGTGCCGTGGCGTAGTGGTTAGTGTGTGTGCTTATTAAGCCGGAGGTCTGGGTTCGAATCCTGCCATCGTCACCTGAAAAAAGACTTGTTTTTCTTTTTATGGCCGGCACCTATGCGAGGGTCTGATAAGGCCTTCCGAGAGTATCATTTTTCTTGAAAAACTTCTCAAAGTGCCGTTCGGATTCGGCAAAAAATAGTAGGTCCCTTTGTATGTAAAAGAAATTAACACACCAGCATACATTGTTGAGAAGTTGGCCCTGGTTCATCTCGAGCTGTTGCGCCACTCTATTTATTTTTATTTATTTTATAGCAGACTTCGAATATTCAAAAACTTCGAAGATTTAACTGAAAAACGTGAAAACATTTTGGAAAACTATTTTTTAAGGATTTCGAGATCCTTAACGGTTATGACGACCTTGTTTAAATTTGACTGAAGCATGTAATGTTTAAAAGGCAAGCGAACTGCATCAAAAACGTTTCAAAATTGCCGTTTTCGACCCTAAGTTTTTAAGCCCATTAAAACAAGCGAAATAAAAAACAGCATATTTTTACAGTTTTCTCAGAAATCCATGTCCACAGAATTTGAGAAAAGTGGCAAATGCTAGCACAGGTGGTTGTAAAATTGATCAAAAAGTCTAACGGTAATTAAAAATAATCGAAATTGCTGTTTTATGGGTCTTAAATTATAAAAAGGCCAAGAAAGAGTATGTCCTTCCCTTTATTTTCGTAACGGTAAAGCTTTTTGCCAGCTTTTTTTTAGAGTAACGAAACCCAAAATAAAATCACCCAATATAAGAACAGTAGACAGCTCTATGAAAAAAGTATATTACAGACTGTAAAATATATCCAGAAATGATTTTAATAAATAAATAGAATGTTACAAAAACTGCGCAATAACCTTCAACAAAAGCCGACGGACCGCTCCGGGTATGTACTTGACGGTCGTACTTGACGGTCTTTTTTAAAGTAGCTTAAAGAAACGATTGTAATACGCTTTTTGAAGGAGGAGGCGAAGTTATTTTGTCGAATTTATTTTTTCGGAGTGTTTCTATTTTTCTTTTTCTAATTTTCACAATGCTAAGACTGTGTTCCAAAGAAAGTTACAAAGCGTTGTTGCTTGCCTTTAGCATTTCTGTCTTCGGCTATTAACTACTACAAGAGATTTGCCGAAAGAATCTTTGCTTCCAACCCATAGGGACGGCTTAGAAGAGGAACACAGAGACTCAGGTGGAACACGCAACTGAAAGGGATCCTCAGCTAAACTTCAAAACTGAAAACTGAAGGCTTGCGAACCTTTTTGGTCCTCAGGTCCACACCGGGCCTTATCATTTGTCATAGAGCTTTTTTACCACTTGTGGTAGAAAAGTAACCCTTGCTTCGCTGTTTTCGATTGAAAAACTTCAAAAAGTCCTGGCTTCACTTGCGCAAAAAGTCACTAGCGTTCAAAAGATCTAAACCGTCCCTTCAGCCCTTGTAGTTTCTGCCTTCATCGGAGACAGCACACGCTTCGTCAAAAAATCTTATTTGTAGATTGGTTCTCGATGGTTCTAGCCGAAATGTTTTCATGACTTGCCAATCTAATTGACAGTATAAACGATCGTAGAGACACACTATGTGTATGCTATAAATATATGAATAAAAAAATAAAAAAAAATATATATTTTCTTGTTTTAAAATAATATCAGTTTTACTTAGATTGTTTTTAACTTTTCCCCCAACGAAAAGTCAATTCTTATTGTCACTATTATTTTCTCCAGCCGAAGTAGTTCAATTTCAAACCTATATTCTCCCGTTGGCCATATTGATGGTAACATTTTTGCATTAATTGATAAATCCTTAAATAACAGTTCTCCCTAGAAAGAATGTTGAGACAAATATTATTCTATTATGTTAGGTCAGGATCTCTGACTCACCTCCAGTGGACATGACTTGTTCACATTCGAATAGGGTAGGTAAAGGCTACCAACCACTCTCATGTAGACTGAGGTGTGTTTTCTTTCGGATAAAAAATCACAAAAATTTTCAGTGAAATCGACAAGAAAAGGTTTATAGGTGTTGCCTTTTTTCAGCAGTTTCATGTGAATCTAAAAAGAGAGATTTTTTGTTAATAGAAATAACTTAAAAGGCCTTAAACTGTGTTTGTTTTTAACAACCCATATTTTATCGATTGGGTTGTAGACAAAAGCATAAATATTCATCAAATAAGAGTCACGTCGAACTGCTTTTACACGACAGGATATATTATTCGAGAAATAGTTCATGTCCGGGTCAATGCAGTCCACTCTGTTAAGCCGTGCCACATTGCTGCTCTAAGGTAAAAACTTTAATTAAATATATATAATTTTTGTGCAACTTAAAACTTACATCTCCATTTACGATTGGCTTATCAAAAACAAGTACAGCGCAAAATTGTAGTAAAATCCACCATTGGGTACCCATGTCAACTGACATTATTCATTTGAATATGCTGACGATGATGTCGAAATAACGAAAAAAAAAAATGTCTGCTAATCGACCATACTCGTAGCAAGAGCCTTGTTAATTGCTACATTTGCTAAGGTAGTTGATTGCCTAATGAGATGTGAAGCATTATCGGGCATCTTGTGCCTTAATATACCAAACTTGTGAAAGCAGTCTACACTACAGCGCAACGATCATTGTTCATTCTGATCATTGTTCAAAATGAGTAATTTTGTGAACCCCAAAAAGGTTTAACTTTTTGGGTTAATGAAACTTATTGGTTTTATTAAGATTTTTCAAAATTTGTCATTAAATTTTTTAAATTTTTTTTTGTATAGGAAAAATCAAAGAGAGCAAATAGGTTCCCGCTATTAAAATTTTAAATATTTTTAAAATAATTTTATTTTGTCTTGTAGTAACTTATAGCCCACTCAAAATGCTTTGCCGTCAGCCTTGATACTATGTTAGCGAGCGGATAATAATTCCGCTTTCGAAATTCTGGAAATGCAACTTTGAAAAAGCGACACAGTAAAATATGCACGTTGCGGGGCACGCCGTCGTCGCCCCCTGAATGAATACTCCATCCTATCCCACATTGTAAATTGCTGATGTTATTGATATTTTTTGATGCTTTCCTTTATTGGGTTTAGGCTTAAGGAGTATTAGGGCCAGTCGAAATTATGTTTTTCTAAAAAATCCAAGGTTTTTCTTCAATTCTGTCTTCAACTCTGGGCGTGATTCAAAATTGTATACTTATGACGAAATGTAGAAATTAGTGCTTTCTAATATTACATATTCAGTACATAACAATTTTTTCGATTTTCAACAAAAATATTGGAAATTTGCACTTGTAAGACTACCATTCAAATCAATGCCACGCCTACTAGAGGAGGTTTAGGTTTTTTTTGTATATCTTACAATCACAAAAAATGGCAAAGTGTCAAGTTTCAGCCTCTTACGATTCTTACAGAATTGAAAGCCCTGGAGATAGTTTGAAATAAATTTCCAATCGGCACACGAAATTGAAGGGGAGCTCAGCCAACTTCGCGTGCGCAACTGGAGAGGGCTAGCTAGAGTCAGAGCTCGCTTGCGAAGCTTGTTGGCTGAGGCCCTGGTCCACCCCGGACTGTAGCGCCACCTTACCCAAGTAACACAGAAGCTCCTGCTATGGCCACCGTTACGTTTTCAGCACCACATCATAAAACCTTTTGTTCTTGAAGTTGGTTTTATACAAGTAACGGGGCCCCTTACAAAACCCCTATAAGGACGATTTGACACTTTATAGAACTTGATTTTGGGTGCAAAAAGGGTTCTACTTCGGGCCCTTATAGAACTTATTTGACAGTCAATACATTTTTAAAAGAACATGTAGGTACACACGCTTTCATGGTGTTTACTTTTTACTGTCATGGTGTGCTGTTATTTTAAGTTGGGTATACATAAATTCCTATGTTATCCTTTTAAAGTGTTGATGTTTTTGCACAAATAACTTCGTTCATATTAAATGGGGATGAAATTATGACTAAAACGAGTGCATTTAATTAACAGAAAAAAAGGTGCGCATCTAATTTCTTCGAATGATTTATTAAAATGGGACGAAAATAAACAATGCTCTTCTAAAAATATTACATATAGAATAAAATAAAGAGTGCAATGTTTTATTTAGAGCCCACATAGCACCATTGTAACACTTTAGGTGTTCTGCGTTGCCTTTTAGAAACTTTGGGTTCTATGTAGCACTCTCTAGCTTCATGCAGAGCTATTATAAGGTTTTTTGTTATCTGTCAAATATAAAAAAATAAATAAATAGAGTGGCGCAACAGCTGGAGGTGAACCAGGGCCAACTTCTCAACAATGTATGCTGTGTGCGTTGATTTCTCCACATACAAGGGGACCTACAGTTTTTTGCCGAATCCGAACGGCACTTTGAGAAGTTTTTCAAGACAAATGATGCTCTCGGAGGGCTTGTCAGACCCTCGCGGAGGTGGGGACCGTGAAAAAGAACGAGTCCTTTTTTTTCAGGTGACGATGGTAGGATTCGAACCCAGACCTCCGGCGTAGTAAGCACACACACTAACCACTACGCCATGGCACCCCACTGTCAAATATTGCGCTAATTTATTTAGGGTTAACATCACTTTCTTTTCTTTTATGATATACGTTGATTTCTGTTTCATATATTAGGTGGTTTGACTACTTGTAACTATTGCCATTGCAGACGTTAATTGAAGTGTATTTTTTACAGGCTGTTTTAGTCAAATCCATAAATCCAGTTTACACCTTAACAGTTTTAAGTTCCATACCTTTTAAACTTCTACCTTAAAAGTGGGCATCTCCGTGAGCTTATAAAAAACCTGATGTACTGGACCAAAAATGCCTAAACCTGACTTATTTGATTAGCTAGGACATAGAAAAAATAAAAAAGTGAAAAATTACAACAATTCACAATTCTACAAGCATTATAATCATGGCTGGCAACGATACGCTCATACTCATAAGCAACGATACGCTCTGTTAGCTTTTTAATTAATGTTCAAAGAAAAAATAGCAAAAAACGATGAATATTCTCTGAAAATCGAAGTTTTGTGTATGATATATTTTTCCAGCCTAAAAAATGTAATATAGTTAAGATTCATATCATTCTATTAAAAATGTAAAATTCTTATATCTTCATGTTTGCTTGAAATGTTCTCACAACAATTTCTGTCAATTACATTGTTTTCTATTGTATGACATCTGGCAACCCCCAAGTGCTTTATATCAAACCTATAGTGTTAGAAAACAGGTGCTAGAACGGTTTACAGAACCAGCGCTATAAAACTTAGCCCCTCAGCACCTATAAACTTATAACTTCAATGCTAGGAACGTTTATAGCACCACATTTACGCAATCTTTGGTGCTTACTCTTTTAGTTTTATAATTATGGTGCTGTATACGTTTCTATGACCAATTTTATGAGTAAATAAGCTGCGCGCCAATCGTACGATAACGAAACCTTGCAAAACCATTAGTGCTACTGAAAAGCATTTTGAGTGTCTTATAAGTCCAATATTAAACCAGTGAGTAAGTGCTACAATGTGTACGCAGAAGTTACATTCCGTAAAACGGACCGTTGAATACCCCATCCTATGCCACATTGTAAAATGCTGATGGCATTGTTATTTTTTGACATTTTATAGGTAGTGCAAACCTCGAAAAGAGGCGTGGTGCAAACGCCCCTAATTACAAACTATAAATTATAAGATATTTCCAAGTTACGCTTGAATGTACGTAAAAAAGCAATTTGTTGGTTCAAATTCAATATTTTTAAAAAGTCGACCCCTTAAAGAGGGCGTGGCTAAAAACTTTATATGAGCGAAATCTGTAATGAAATCTCATTTACCTAACCTGCTATTTTTTTTTGTTTCATGTTTTTTTTTATATCAGGCCCAATGGCAATCGAAATTACGTTTTTCTGGAAAATTTCAGTTTTTTCTTTAATTCTGCCTTCAAATGTGGGCGTGGTCCAAAGTGTTGTATCAAAAAAATGTAGAACTAAGGGTTTTCTACAGAAAATATTAAGCGAAATTTTTTCAGTTTGGAACAAAAATATTGAGTAAACTGCATTTGAAAAGTTACCCTTAAAATAGACGCCACGCCTACTGGAGGAGGTTTACCAAAAAAAAAAAATCGAAATTTTAGCACCCTAGCTCAAAATTTAAGGCCTAAAAACATGTGACATACAGACGGACGGACGGATACGTTAAGCTAAAACAACTGTAAATTTAAACACGTTGCTTTTTTACTTTTTTAATTTTACTTTTTACTTATTACTTTTTACTTTTTACTTTTTACTTTTTACTTTTTACTTTTTACTTTTTACTTTTTACTTTTTACTTTTTACTTTTTACTTTTTACTTTTTACTTTTTACTTTTTACTTTTTACTTTTTACTTTTTACTTTTTACTTTTTACTTTTTACTTTTTACTTTTTACTTTTTACTTTTTACTTTTTACTTTTTACTTTTTACTTTTTACTTTTTACTTTTTACTTTTTACTTTTTACTTTTTACTTTTTACTTTTTACTTTTTACTTTTTACTTTTTACTTTTTACTTTTTACTTTTTACTTTTTACTTTTTACTTTTTACTTTTTACTTTTTACTTTTTACTTTTTACTTTTTACTTTTTACTTTTTACTTTTTACTTTTTACTTTTTACTTTTTACTTTTTACTTTTTACTTTTTACTTTTTACTTTTTACTTTTTACTTTTTACTTTTTACTTTTTACTTTTTACTTTTTACTTTTTACTTTTTACTTTTTACTTTTTACTTTTTACTTTTTACTTTTTACTTTTTACTTTTTACTTTTTACTTTTTACTTTTTACTTTTTACTTTTTACTTTTTACTTTTTACTTTTTACTTTTTACTTTTTACTTTTTACTTTTTACTTTTTACTTTTTACTTTTTACTTTTTACTTTTTACTTTTTACTTTTTACTTTTTACTTTTTACTTTTTACTTTTTACTTATTACTTTTTACTTTTTACTTTTTACTTTTTACTTTTTACCTTTTACTTTTTGCTATTAACTTTTACCTTTTACTTTTTACTTTTTAAAAATATAAATAAATAGAATGGCAAAACAACTCGAGGTGAACCAGGGACAACTTCCCAACAATGTATACTGCGTGTGTTAATTTCTTCACATACAAGGGGGGGTAAAAATTTTTGCCGGATCAGAACTGCACTTTTGAGAAGTTTTTCAGGACTAATGATACTCCAAAAGTTTTGTATCAAGGTCATTAATGTACCATTCCATTACCATCAATACAGAAGGCCAGGCCAGAAGAAGCTTTCATATCTTGAATGGTATTTTTCAGCGGCTTACAATTTCCAAAGGGGCTGGTATGTTGGCATGAAAACGACCCATGAAACCGACTCAATTGGTTAGTAAGAAACACATCCATTCAATCCATTTTTTTGGACACTTAATTTTTATATTTGGAGTAAAATAAATTTAATTTTAAATATTTTAAAATTCATCGAACTGGGCGTGGCGGCACTTTTAATACCAACCTTATGTTAAGAGCTGACCACCCTACGTCGCGTCGGGAATCTTTATGCTTTTTCCTTTGATAAATAGTAAGGGACATCCTAACTATTTGTGCAAAGGATCTGTTTGATGCTACCAATATGACAATGTTTCATACTGGAGGTATGTGATCCATGAGTTCCAGAAACTCATCTCACTATTTTTTCATGCTCATCCGACTGTTCACTTTTTACTATTTTCTGATACTCAACACAATCTCACGCAGATTTGCCGGCATAAAGCTTTCGACATTGATCTCATCTGCACTAGCTCGAGAGCCCCTCTGACAGCCATTCTCTGATTGGAAGACACTTTTGAACTACACAAGCTTTTATTGCATCTATATTACCACAAAGTTCATTTTTGAAATACTTTATTAAATTCTGATCTTTAACTTAATTGCTTTCCTATTAGCCGAGGGGAATTCGTTCATTCTTAAAATTTTATTCCAGTCATATGGGTATAAGGTTTCGATTCCAAAACACGCCATGTCTTCCAACGAGCACATGCACATTAGTCGGCCTTTGGTAGCTTGGTGTAGTTTTTAAAAAAACTAGACACTACTGCTACGTATTTTGCTTAACTGAGCATTGCTAATTGACAGAATATAAACAATAACAAAGATAGTCGATCAAACTACTAATGAGCTTACCATTAGGTTCTGTTTTCTCATTTCTAAATCGAATCCATTTGCCATAAGCCTATCAACCTTCCTCTTCTAGTCAAACATAATTTTACAACATGTTAGTGAAATTTAGTCGTAATGAGAAAACACCATAATTTACTACTATTCCTTTTAAAGGGACTCTTCTTCCTTGTGTCACTGCAAATATTTACTTATGTAAATTGTAAAGAGCCACATAAACAAGGGACTGCTCCCGAGATCGAAATGACTTCAAAGCTAACGAGGCTCAAATGCACAGAGCAGGATAATAAAACCATCGTAATGAAAGACTGCGACGTAAGATCAATTAATCGTAATAAAACCCTTTTGAATATACACGCTTATTTCCCCCGCCAAATCAACAATATATCGGTAAAAAAATTTAATTTATTCTTATATTTTTTAATGAAATTTTTCCTTTTTCATTTTTAAGTTCAATATAAAAGTGTATAAAAAATTCAACGTCTACAGACCATTTTTAATCAATGTTAAGGAAAACTTTTGTCAATTCTTCTCAAAAAAATCTGGAATACCATATACGAAGATTATAGCAAGGACTTTCGGACCTTACTCGAATATGAATCACAGCTGCCCTTACAGTGTAAGATTATATTTTCTTACAAAAAAAAATCAAAATTTAATTGTTTTGTATATTTTCACAGGAGGGAGACTATTACGTTAAAGATTTGCCAATGGATATAAGCAAACTGCCGAACATGTGTCCTGTTGGAGAATATCGTTTAAATGTTTTTGTATATATGGATAGTCCCAAGCCTGCCGTTTTGTACGAAGCTTATTTCGAGGTTGAAGAACATATTGTTGAGCCAATAAGAAAAAAATATATCAAGAATTAAATTGTTAAGAACTCGAGATTTATTTATGCTGAATTGGATGCCTGCTTAACTAAATTTGCTAAAGTCTTGTAAAACAAATACCTTGTATGGAACGGTATGATGTCGGGAAATGCACAAAGCTTAAATAGAGTGCCATTACCATACTGATGGAAAGGGATAACTTTTTCAAAAACTTGAGGCAATAAGCAAAAATATTAGTTTCAAATAAGGCCTAGGCTAGAACCTTTTATAAGAGCTGCTCTTTTAACTGAAATAAAAGCTCATTCACCTATAATTTAAGCTATGAACACTTTGTGTTTGCTGCTATTCTCAGAACTGTTCTTAGAGAAAGGTTCCCTTAATTTAAACCAGCCTATCATTCTAAGAGTCTAAGCTAAGACATTTTTTTGATCCTTTGGATGAGATGTCTTAATCAAGCCCTTCTGATTGCTTAAATCTGCGCGGCATATTGAACAAATCTGATTAGGCGAATCGTTGAATACCCCCCACCACATCGACAACTGTCAGGCTCCAAAATGCGTCCAAAATCTTGGTTGTTAAATTTCAGTTTCCATTAAATTTCATTGTGTTAAGATGTGTCAGCTAAGAATCAAGGGCGTGGCATCAACCCCTTTTCAATAACATAAATTTTTTATCATATTTTTTATCAGATGTGGGATACACGTGCTGATCGGAGTTATATATTAAAAAATTGTTTTTTTTTTACTTAAAAACGCCCTGAAAGGTGGGCGTAGCAAAAATTTATTCATTTGAGTTGATAGCTTACGTACATATCTGAAGATTTTATAGTGCAAGTTTTTTTGAATTTAAAGCAAATATGTCAAATAAACAAAACTCGCATACGCAGACGACATTGACATAATCGGTAGAACAAAGCGTGATGTCAGTGAAGCCTTCGTGAGTATTTGGACGGAAGCAGCGAATATGGGTTTAGCAGTCAATGAGGGAAAACCAAGTATATGCTGTCATCAAGAAAAGACACCCAACACCGACGTCTTGGACAAAACATCATCATCGACAGCTATAACTTTGAGGTAGGGACTTTGTCTACCTGGGTTCCGCTATCAATTCAGACAATGACACCAGCGCTGAAATCAAACGAAGGATAACTCTTGCAAATCGCTGTTTCTTTGGGATAAGAAGGCAATTGAGTAGCAAAGCCCTCTCTCGAGCAACTAAAGTGTCCATGTATAAGAACCTCATCATCCCAGTCCTGCTTTACGGTGCAGAAGCATGGACCCTGTCAAAGGCGGATGAAAACACTTTAGGCTGCTTTGAGAGGAAAATTCTTCGGACGATTTACGGTCCCGTCTGCATAGACGGAGAGTGGAGGAGGAGATATAACATCGAACTGTACGGGCTGTACAGCGATACTGACCTAGCCAAAAGAGTCAAAACACAACGTCTACGATGGCTGGGTCATCTAGAGCGGATGGACACCAACGCCCCGGCCCGGAAAATCTTCGAATCCACACCGTAGGGACGGCGCGGTAGAGGAGCACCGAGACTCAGGTGGCGCACGCAAGTGGAAGGGGACCTCAGCCAACTTCGCGTGCGAAACTGGAGACGGCTAACTAGAGACAGAGCTGGCTGGCGAAGCTTGTTGGCTGAGGCCCAGGTCCACCCCGGACTGTAGCGCCACCTTAAGTAAGTAAGTAATGTCAAATAAAAACCATTTATTAGAATGCATATTAAATATGACCACGCCTACAAGGGGCGGTTTTCGCTTTTCTTTTAAATGCCAATCACAATATACTTGAGCGGGGGCATCGCATACCAAAATTCAGCTTCCTACGACAACCTTGATTTTTTATGCAAGAAGTGAAGTGGGCGTGTCAGTGGGCGGATTTAAAAAAATTTAACACTTGCACTGCTTCGGGACCTAGAAAGAACAGATATCAAGTTTCAAGTTCCTGGCTCAAAATTTAAGGCCAAAAAACTATCGACAGACGAACGGACGGGCGGACGGACGGACATGGCTCTTTCGGCTTACAATTCGGTCTCGATCATATGCCCTTAAGTTTTTGGGGGTCTACGGTGATAATATTTCTATGTTACAAACAATGAATCAAACTTAATATACCTCCTATCCTATGGGATGGGGTATAAAAATACCAAAACAATATGAGCACAAGATATGCTCGAGCTTAATGAGAGCTTCTCTAATTGACAAGTGGTCAACTGTTTAGGAATTGATGCAGATAAGCGATCTAATCGATATCTAATGACTTTGCTAAGTATTTTTTTTTTGCCAACATTGTAATGTTTGAAAATGAAAAAGGGAACCCATTCGCAATCAACTTTCAGCTTAGTTCAAAGACCTCGTTAGAACTGTGGCAGAAATGTGCCCTCGGAAGTCCCAAACTAATGTCACATTAGCTGCAAAGGGATTCGTTTTGCTCGTGGCATTGGAAACTTTTTCCCTTGTCAGTTGTAAAGCCTCAGTAAAGCAAGTGTATTTTCCAGAAAATGAAATGATTTTGAAGTTCACTAAGCTTAAATGCAAAGCACACGACAGCGCTTTAGTTTTTTTCAAACGGTGTGACATGAGACAGGTCAGCCGTAATCAAACTATTGTGAATATGCATAGTTATTTCGTTCAACAAGTCGACGTTATACATGTGAGCCAATACAAAAATTTTATAATTTATTTATAATTTTTAATAATTTATAATCAATAACACAAAGTTTGAGATAAGGCTCTACCAGAAATTCAACGTCTACAGGCCACATCTGATCAATGTTAAGGAAAATTATTGTAAGCTTTTCACAAAAGGACCCCATCCAATCTATACAAGAATTATCACCAATTTTCTTGGATCTTACACAAACTTCAACCAAAGCTGTCCGTACAGTGTAAGAACTTGTTTTCATTTAAAAAAAGCTTTGCTACATTGTTTTTTCTATATTTTTTTTTTCCTGTTTTATAGAAAGGCGATTATTACATTACGGATATGCCATTTGATGGAAACAAAGTTCCAAACATGTGTACAGTCGGCGATTTTCGTTTGAATGTAAATTTGTATTTTAATGAAATTCATGCTATGTCGCACGAAATTTATTTCGAAGTAAGAGAACGAAGGAAAAAGTATTAAAAATATGTTATTTTATATTCGATGTTTATTTATACTAAATCGCATGTTTCTTTTATAAACTTTTATAAGGGGGAAAAAAAACTCGTTTATAAGAGTTCAATCACAAATAATAATCCAGTCAAATTAAGATTTTATCTGGAAAGTTTTTTTCTGGGTTTTTGGTTTTGTGGGGTTAATCCGAATATGAGATTTCCAAAAAAAAATCATGCCAGATTTTTCAAAAAGAACATCAGTCAAGTACGAAGCCATACACGGGGCGGTCTGTAGGCTTTTGTTAAAGGTTAAATTCATTTTTATTGAGCAGTTAGTGAAAAACTCTATTTGTTTAAATCAATGAAAATAACTGCTTTATTGTTTTTATATTCTGTTGTACACTTCTAGTTTGAAGACTATTGTTCTTATAAGGGGCTATTGTTCTTATTTCAAATTTTTAACTACAGTGAAACCTCCTAATTGGTTCTAACAAGTGTTCTCCTTGATTAGAACACTAGACAGGAAACAGAAAATATTTGTGACTTTGAAAAGTCTGTTACTCGGATTCGCAACTGAATCCCTTTCTATGAATTCTATGATCGTCTTCTTCTTCTTCTTCTTTTTCAATTTGGCACGTTGTTATAATCTGAAGTGATGGATTATAAAGTCCAAAACGCAATGCTGCGTTGCTGCGTGCGTTCGATGACAAGCAAAATAGAAACAACGGGCGCATATGGGCAAAACGAAATGCAAAACATAAAGAGAATGTTTTGTTTTTCGGTATTATTTCAGTTTGTCGCGATAACTTGCAAGTTGTTGGTTTTTAGCATGCACAAAGACCAGCGTGCACCACCTTGGATATATTTGTGATGGAATAAACAGAAATAATTTTATTTTCATTGCAGGGCCACTTGGTTCGTTTGCAAAAATATTTTAACAGAAATTGGATGTGTTTGAGGTAATACTTTACACTTTGCTACCCCAAAACGCAAAGCAGCATTTCGTTTTGCAAATTTGCTGCGTGCGTAGTTTGACGTAAAGTATCGTAAAGTTTTGGCAACTCATGGCATAGGCCATTAACGTACGCACGCAGCAACGCAACATTGTGATTCCAGCATAACCCTCGCACTCTACTACATTCCTTATCGTTTCTAAGATCGTAAGATTTGAAAAACAATAATACACAATATCAGAGACGAAAAATACGACATTATATCCCTTTTTGGTACGAGTCAGTTTTTTTTCTATAAATTTTATACAAACTTCTATAATTCGGGCACCACCTTACCGGTACATCAAAAAGGCGTTCCCATTATTGTCCCAAATTGTGAGATTTTACGTATGTATTATTATTTCAGAGATGGAGGGAGGGAATTATGTTTGAATTGATCTTTTTACCATTTTTGAAATTTCAAATCCATAAAACTGCAATTTAAATTTTTTGCCTTTAAACTGTTTTTCGAAATTCCAACCACCTGCGCTAGCATTGGCTTACTTTATTTAATTCTGTGAAAACAGATTTCTAAGAATACCGTAGAGCACGCTATTTCATTATTTCATTTGATTAAATGGGCTTAATAAATGAAGGTTGGAAATCGCAAGTTTGAATATTTTAAAAAAAAATTTTAAAGCAGTATTTTGCCTTGTAAATGTTTCGTATTTTAATCAAATTCAAAAAAAGGTCATCATTACCATGAAGATACAGGAAACTTTTTAAAAATCAATTTTTGAGTTTTTGAGTCAACTCTCTGAAGTTAAATATTCAGGGTTAGTCCGTGCTATAGTTTTCTATAAAATTTCAAAAGATGGTCTAAGTAAGCCCGCTATTTATTCCAGAATTAAACTTTAAACTCACTATTCACTATTTATCTTCACTATTTGTACTGCTTGGCAGAAAGAGGAGGGCGGCATTGGTTCTTTCGACCTTTAAACACACTTTTTTGAAATTTTAAGTCCATAAAACAAATAATTACAGTTTTTTTTCAAACGTCGTTAGACTTTTCAATATTATAACTATTTGCTATATAACTAAACAAATACAGAACTTTCATACTAAAATAAAATTACAAAAAAATATTGAAAAGTTTTTGTGGAAGGAATAACCGTGTCATAACGTTTTAAGTACTAAATTCAAGATGATGGGAAAATATATAAAGCAACTTCAGCTTAATCAAAGACTTATATCAAATTATGGTCAAACCAATTTAAAACTGCGGTTTTGACGTATTTTTGAAAAAAAACCTTGGAAAAAATTCTACCCGAATGACTTAAAAAAAATCACACAAATGAAAAAACTTTTTATGGTCATCATCATCATCATTTTCGGATGCCGCTTATCCTTTACAAGGGTCGCGGAGCGACGGTGGCTAAATGGTCCTTCCATCTTTCTCGATCCTCCGCCACCAACTCAGGCCTACCAGGGGGACCATCGAAGAATCGATCGCTCCACTCGGAGAAGTAGCTGCTCAACATTAAGATTCCCACGAATACTGACATTTCTAACCCTTAGAGTAACACCAGCAACGCACCTCAGGAATCTCATTTCGGCAGCTTGTACCCGCGATCTAATTCTTTCGGTCATTACCCAAATTTCATGACCATAGATGAGGGTCGGAACGAACACTGAATTAAAAACTGAGATCTTTGCTTTCACTCCAAGCTCAGCTTTCCTGATGACCGGCTGGCGCAGTTCCTTTACTATTGCTCCAGCTTGTCCAATCCTACAGGACAACTCTGTATCACTCCTCCCATCTTTCGTGAAAAAGACCCCGAGATACTTAAACTTCTCCACCTGTTTTAATGGAACTCCTTTTATGTGCAGGGTACACTGCACAGGAGTTCGGGAAACAACCATCACTTTTTATGGTTTTCGGGAAAAATATAGAAATTTTTTAATACTTAGCAGATTCTGAGATTTATCTCGAAAGCTTAAAAAACATTTCAAAAATTATTTTTCAAAATTTTCCAATTACATATATAATGAAATTTAGCTTGTATATAAATAGTGTAAAAGGAATTCTTAAATTTTTTTAAATTTTCACCCCTAAAAGTGGGCGAAGCTCAAAATTTTGTATGAAACAAATTTAGCAAATACATAATTTATATGCTAAATATTTGTCATAATTTTTTTTGGATTAAATTTTGCAATAAATTGGGTTTTTAAAAATCTTACTCCAATTTTTGCCTAAACAAATTCTTCTTGTCAATGCTGCTATTTACCAAAATCCTTCCTTCGTCTTGTCTAGCTTGGCGAAAATGCATTTTGAAATAAAATGTGAAATAAAATAGCACGCCTAAAACTGGCTCTCACATTGAAGCCAGTAGTAGGCATGGCCGTTGCCTTATATAACCAATTTTCACATTTTGTCTGTGTAACTGATTTCGTTTTTACTTTTTATATCTTATAATCATTAGGAGATGCTAAATGTCAAATTTCAACTTTTCACGATGTCTTACAGCTTTAAAAGCTCTGGAGGTAGTTGCACATTTAGACCGATTGTGGGCGTGTCAAATTTGAAAATTATGTCACTTTTTCTTCAACTTTGGATGTTAATATCTCCGAAACCGATTGTCAGATCTAAAATGCTTTTAAACTTTTGAGGTCAGCGTACGATTCTTGGTATATTCCCTTTTTTCACGGATTTTTTTAAGCACGTTGAAAAATAAATATGGGCTTAAATATGACAATGCGTGAACTAATGACAAGCAAAAACAAAACTCTTAGCCAACACAAGTTAACGAAAACCTTACGAAACCCATCATAAGTCTATTATGGTCGTGGCATACGAATCGCGTGTGATGGGACAATTTGGAAAGCCGACTTAAGCTCATCAAAGTCTATTAAGGTTGGGCCTTAAGCTCTCTGTCATCCGAAGTTTTTTGTCATGAGCTCTCTAGCTCAAAATTTAGGGCCTAAAAATTGATGACGTACGGACGGACGAACGGGCATGGCTCATTAAACTCAGAATTCGGTCTCGATCATGTGCCCTTAAGGTCTTGGGGGTCTATCGGTATTATTTCTGTTTGTTACATTTTCGCCTGTATCAAACTTAATATACTCCATTCCTGTGGAATAAGGCATAATTAAAAAAAAAACGTACATATATTTTTACCGTGTGTGGTCTTATATTCCTGTGCTCAGAGTATTAGAATCCAGTGAGTATGTGCTGCAGTGGGTTTGTGTTCGCAGAAGTTACAGTCTGATAAACTGACTGCTGAATACCCCATCCTATTCTACATTGTAAACTACTGCTTTTTGCAATTTTTTGACGAATTGTGGTTATTTTAAATTTGAAAAGGGCGTGGCCGACCGCCTTTATAACAAACTTCTAATATGAGCATTCATTTCTCAAAGTTACGTTTAAATTTACTGCGATATGGCGATGAAAATGTTTTCGATTCAATTTATTATGACATCCGCTTTAATTAAAATATACCGAAATTTCCCCACCAATGGAGACTTTAGTCAACAACGAATTCCAGTTGTTAAACTCCGCCCTCCATCTAGTGTGATGTAGAGGATTCACGAATTGTCATAATTATTGTATAAATAGCCGATACCCGTTGCCTAGTTTTCAGTTTTCAATCGGAATACTTGAAAAGCTAACATCGAGTGCGAACATTGAACTAAATAAGTTGTGTGTGATAAATAAATATACTCGATGTGTGTTTATAAAAATTGAAATCAAATTATATTCGACGAACCCCAGGAAAAATATTACAGTACTCAAAAGTGCAAATGTTTGGTTCAAATTCAAAATTTTCGCAAATTTGACCCCGAAAAGGAGCCGTGGCTAAGAAATTTCAAAAAACAAAATCAAGACTATAGTCTCGTTTACCTTATGTGCTAATTATACCCTATTCCATAGGAATGGAGTATATTAAGTTTGATACAGGCGAAAATGTAACATAGAGAAATAATAACGATAGACCCCCAAGACCTCAAGGGCATATGAACCTGACCAAATTCTGAATGAGCCATGTCCGTCCGTCCGTCTGTCCGCCCGTATGTCACCAATTTTTAGGCCTTCAATTTTGAGCTTGGAAGCTAAAATTTTGTGCGTAAGCTCTCTGTCATCCGAAGCAATACAAGTGTAGAAATTTTTTTAGTCCGCCCACAGACACGCCCACTTACTTAAGACTTAAGACTATACTTCACAGACACGCCCACAATCGGTCTAAATATACAACAACCTCCGGTGCTTAGAAGACTGTAAGACGTCGTGAAAAGCTGAAATTTATTATTTCGTATGGTCTAATGATTAAAAGTCATACAAAATAAAAATAAAGTCCGCAGACCGCCCCTTGTGGGTGTGGCATCGATTGAAAGTGTAACCTTTCACATGCAATTTTTTTATAATATTTTCATTCCAAATCGAAAAAATTTTACCTAATATATTATGTAGAAAACACTTTTACAAAGTTTTGGGCCACGCCTATAATTGGAGGCAAAATTTAATAAAAATCTCTAATTTTCCAGAAATTAGAGTTTTTTTTCAACTACTTTTTAGCCTATCTTAAGTAAGGGTTAGAAATATAATTTAGCACATTAGCTTCACCCGGTCCTATACTAGATTTCGTTCTTACAAAGTTTTTGGCCGCGCCTAATTCTAGATATTGCGAAATTGTTGAATATTGTACCCACAAAATTACATTTTTGGGATCAAATTAAAGAGTAATTGTTCAAATGCAATTTATTCAATATTTTTGTTCCAAATGGAAAAATTTTTACTTAATATGTTATGTAGAAAATATTAAGTTCTACATTTGGTTCATACAAAGTTTTGGGCCACACCCATATTTAGAGGTACAATTGCATAAAAACCTATAAATTTCCAGAAAAACATGGATTTCGACTACTTTTTTAGCTTTACTTTGATGCATAAATGGTAACGGGACGTGGATGGAAAACAAGAGAATACACGAATGGAAAGGAGAATAGGAATGGAAAGGACAAAAGGAATGGAAAGGAGAATAGGAATGAAAAGGAGAATAGGACTAGGAATAGGATGTACCGCGGTCCGTTACAGACGGACCGAAGCTATTATACACGCACTTTGCACTTACTCTTTAATTGGGCTTAAGGCCAGTCGAGTTAACGTTTTTCTGGAAAGTTCAAGGTTTTTCTTCAATTCTGCCTCCAAATGTAGGTATGGACCAACTTTTTTTTTCAAAAAATGTAGAACTGTTTTCTACATAATACAGAAAGTAAAATTTTTTCGATTTGGAACAAAAATATTGAATAAAATACATTTGAAAATTTACCCTTAAAATCGATGCAACGCCCACTAGAGAAGGTTGATTGATTTAAGTGATTAATTAAATTTTTATTTCTTACAATCGTTAGCCAAATAAGGCAAATTTTAGCCTTTTACGACGTCTTAAAGTTTTAAGATTACTGCAGGTAGTTACAAACCGATTGCGGGTGGATTTGAAATTTTTTAACTCTTTGACTACTTCGATGACAAAGAGCCCACGCAAATTTCAGCTCTCTAGCTCAAATTTTAAGCCCTAAAAACATATGACAAACACAGAGAAGAACGGATGGACGGACATGGCTTATCCGATTCAGAATGCGGTCTCAATCATATGCACTTAAGGTTTTGGGGGTACAAACTATGGGCAAAACTTAATAGGAAAAAAAGAAATTAAAAACAAATCTTATACCTCCTATTCTATGGGATGGGGTATATAAAAAAGCCATTGCAAATGCAAATAAGAAAAATTATAAAATCTTCCAAACATAGATTCGAAATAGTCGTTAAATCACAGCGGGTGTGAACTATTAAGTGGTCTTCTAGATACGCTTTAAAATATTTCAATTATTGGTTAACTGAAATGGGATAGCGCCAGTAAAATGCCTATAAATTCTGATCAATTTCTATTTGGTCAATTTAATTTAACACAAGAAAAGGCTACTTAAGTATCAAGCCAAAATGTTAACATTTTGAAAACAAAAGGTGACTTTGGTATATTATTTAAGTTTTTTTTTAACAATAAGAAAAGTCAAGAAAATATCTTTATGTGTGTTTCAAAAAATATTTAGTGCCAAAACTTAAAATTGGTCAAAAATAGGAATAGATAGTAGACTTAAAATTAAAAATAAAAAAATCATAACAGTTCCTTAAAATCAATCAAAAAAAAAAAAAAATTAACAATCATTTAAGGTTTAGACCTTATCCAAATCTAGCAGCCCGCTTTGTGTATGACTTCATACTTAATCTTTTTTTTATGCTTTAACATCGTAATTTTTAAAAATAGCCGATTTATATAAAATTCATGGAAAATTAAATACGTAAGTAGTTAAATAACTCAATTAGAACCCAATTTATCACAATACCTGAGTTATCGTTTTATACTGCTGGTTTGATAAGGTCTACTGTTAACCAAGGGTGAGTTGTGTTATTCCAACTCCTCTGAGTGCATTAGTCTGCGCGGCATATAGAACAATGATTTTGTTTTTTCAACCTACAAAGGCGTTGATTAAAAAACCAGAGCTAAGTGAGCGTCTCTAATCGACTGGTGGTCAACTTTTTAGGTACTGACACAGATAGGCGATCTAGCTGATATCTAATGAGTTTGCTAATTATTTTTTGTTCACCATTGTAATGTTTCAATATGAGAAGTTGAAACCATTCCCAATCGACCTTCCGCTAAGATCAAAGGTCTCGTTAGAACTGTGGCAGAAATGTGCACTCGCAAGGCCCAAACTTATATCATATTAGCCGCAAAGGGATTTATTTTGCTTGTGTCATTGGATATATTTTCCCTTGCCAATGGTAAGGCCTCAGTTAAGCAAGTGTATTTTCCAGAAAATGAAATGATTATGAAGTTCACTAAACTCAAGTGCAGAGAACGCGACAGTAGTTCTGTTTCTATTAAGCTGTGTGACATGAGGCAGGTCAGCCGTAATAAAACTATTGTGAATATGCATACTTATTTTGTTCATCAAGTCGACGTTATATATGTGAGCAACAACATAGTTACATTTTATAATTTAATTTATAATGAATAACAAAACGATATTTTATTCAAGTTTGAGATAAGACTCTACCAGAAATTCAACGTCTATAGACCACACCTGATCAATGTTAAGGAAAATTATTGCAAACTTTTCGGCAAAGGCTCCCGCCCACTATTTACAAAACTTATGACTGATTTTTTCAAATCTTATACAAACTTCAACCAAAGTTGTCCATACAGTGTAAGACCAACTTGTTTTCATAGTATAATATTATGAGCTTTGCTACATTGTGTTTTCTATTTTACAGAAAGGCGATTATTACTTTAAGAACATGCCCGTGGATGGAACCAAACTTCCAAAAAATATATGTACGGTCGGTGATTTTCGATTGAATATAAATATGTATTTTAATGAAAGAGAAAGTCCTGTTTCTTCGTATGAACTTCATTTAGAAGTAAGAGAACGTAGGAAAGAGTAATAAAAAATGTAAATTAATTATTCGATTTTTATTTATTCAAAACAACATGTTTCTCTAAGTTTTTATTATTAAAACTATTAATTAGTAACTATTAATTAGTATACAACTATTAATTAGTATACAGTTTTGCGTGCTTGACTTAAAAGATTATTTTTGCACATCCTGCACGTGCCTCTTCCCAAGTATCGTAGATCTCGATTATGAGACGAAAATCAAGTCGCATAAGGATTGCATTGGTTATTCGAAAAGCCGTTGATCTCGCAAGAGTTGCAGAAGAGTTTTTTCCAAATTCAATTTTCTTCTATAGGTCGTATAAAAATCAACCAAGAGTCACAAATCTCTTCGATTGTAACCAATACATGGGGCCGTTTCAAATGCTACTAAAAAGTCGCACAATAGTCAAAACAAGTCGCACAATAGTCAGACATCCTGTCTGTCGTAGGTAAAAACGCATTGTAGGTAATTCTTTACATCTGTCGTTTGAGGCAGCTGCATACAAGTATTGAATAAAAGTTGGCAGACGTTGAGGAGTCACGTACTCTTAACCATGATACTTTATTTTCGTATGTAGGTACAAGGGCATCGTCATTAAGAGATGTTGTGTTTTTCAAAGCAATTTAAAGACCTGAATCAATCATGAAAACAGCATTGGTAGGTCCGAATTTAAAAGGCTAACATTACATCGGAAATGGCTAAATGGAAATTGATGTTTTGCTCAAAATTTCTTAATTTTGTAGTGTAGCAATGCAATCGCTTAGACGTCATAAACCAGACCAGTAACTATGAGTGTTCCTACTCTCCTGCCAATGTGAACCTCAAAATGTTTCTTCCTACAACTTACCGTTTAGATTTACAACTCGCTTTTCACGGACGAACAACGAAGTTATACCATAAGAGGTCCATATTGTAAAAGTTTTAGGACACTACCACGTTAAATTAAGAAAGGAGATCTTAAACGTACTCATCCCGAACGTTTTGCTTCAGTCTCATTGAGTGTGGTCACCGGCAAAATTACCCGACCCTCGGTGACCAACGCTCTATTAAACTTGAGCGAAATCTTCGGATTGAGTACGTTTAAGATGTCTTTTTGATTAAACGCAGTATTATCCTAAAACTTTTACAGTATCTATAAATCATCACCAAAACCTCAAAAACCTTCTGAGGTCCCTTTTCCGCCTATGGCTTAAATAAGTTTTTTGCACTGATATATCCTAGTCTAGCTAAAATGCACACAACAATATATTTTTTGGCTAGAATTCAAAAGTTTTGTAAAACCTCCCCGTAAATATGGGCGTGGCCGAAAATTTTTTAGATATAAATCAAATGTAAAATGGATTTACCTAATTGTTGTTTTTTATTGCTTTCCATATGAGGCTTAATGCTTTGTTTCCACTGGGCACTAATCTGCGATTTAAGAAAATCGTAAACTTATAAACATATTAACTCTTTTTTAATCTTTTTTTTTAAAAAGAGCTTTTTATAAATCCTTAACTGATCTTAGTTCCTTTTAAGGCTTTCGCGGTTGTTTGATAACATTTTGAATAATTTTCGGAAAAGCTGCGTTTTTAATTTTTATGAGAACAATTCTGAACTCACCCCGAACGTTTCGCTTCGAATTACATCGAGCATTGTCACCGGGAAACTAGTTTCCCGATGTTAAATGTTGAATCCCGATCTTAGTTAAATCGCGAGATGTACCTTATTAATTTGACTCCTCTCGGCAAGCGATTTAAATTTTATCCCCACATAAATCTCATTCTACTATTTACGAACCTCTTTTAGGCTATTTTCAACACTTTTCGCACATCTTTGTAAGAGTTTGAGAGTCAACTAAGGAAACTGGAACTGTTCACGTATGACACATCTGTCAAAAATACTTTTACTATTAGAAATGGAATTTTTACAACGGAACTCTTTTCTCAGTCTTGAAAAATGTCATCATCACTTTCTCTTGAGAGCCAAAATGACAGAAAAAGAGTGCTCGTGTCAAATAAATCCTCTGTTTGTGCAGTGGAGCCACTTCGGGATTTATTTTAAATCCTCTGCCGCTAATCGATGTTTTATGGCCCGTGGAGACAAAGTATAAGGGCATGTCAAAATCCACGTCAGGATCCACGTCAAATGTGTCTGTTTTATAATTTTTGTATATAACGACTAGTCAGGATTCGCCTTTAACACATTCTCCACTGTTTCTACTTTTGCTGGAAGATGTAACTTCCGATTTTTCTGATCAGTTGACAGCTTATTTCGCCTTGCTTCCTGAGAAAGAGCATGTAAGCTGCGAAAGCTCAAATGGCGTGATCGATCAGAAGTTCTAGATGTGGCACAATTTTCACATATTGTTTTTTTTTTTTTTTAATACAAATAACGGGAAAAAAAATCACCTTATTTTATCACAAGCTCTTTGTGTTTTGCAATAATTGACCTTTTTTTTGGTATCAAATGAGAGGTGCTGCTAAGCAGGCAATTTTTATACCCTACACAGGGTATATTAAGTTTTTTGTATAGTTTGCAACGCAGTGAAATAATCACCGTAGACCCCTAAGACTATTTAGAGATATGAATGGGACCGAAAGGAGAATCGATTAAGACATGTGCGTAAACAACTTTTAGGCTTTAAATTTTAGGCTAGAGACCTGAAAGTTGGTGCATTGACTGGAAATGCAATTTTTCAGATCAAGTTTGAAAATTAGCTGAATTCGACCACAGTCACCCCCACTACACGCCTGTATGTGCGACCACCTCTAATTTTAAAAAATACTTTCTTCCAATTTTAGGTATGTTACAATGGCGCTAGCGCACTCAGTTTTGGTATGTAACATTGCCTTGTAATTATCTTTGAGGTATCAGCAAAACGTTGGCCTTTCCATTGACAACGCCCACTTTTTTAAGGGATTTTAGCTGAAAATGACTGTTTTTCAAGAATTTTATGACAAAAGTTGTAGCTATTAGCATTTTCTAACTTTTTTGTATGTATAGTATATACCATCGCCCACTTTTGTGGGCGTGGTGTTAAAAAAAGTGCTTTGTAGTTAAAAAGACGGAGTCTTAGGGCAAAATGTAAGCAACCACCTAGTATAAAGCATTCAACAGTTTTATTTTTATATTCCGCCCACTATTTGGAGGCGTGGCAGTTTCCTCTTTTGGTGGGGTAGGGTATTTTGCAATCCGTCACAGACGGACTGTTGCACTTTCCCACTTGTTTATCATCGTTTTAAGTTCCAATTGCCTTGAAAAATACAGTTTTAGTTTTTTAACACACTCAAAACGAAAAAAAAAATTAAAAAAGGTGCAAAAAAAATTGAAAAATCTTAGGTGTCTTCATTTCCCATTTTTTAGCATATTAATTATGACGAATTACCCCGTTTCTGAAATTCTATTCGGAGTAAAGGTACCATTTTGGTTTTGTTTAGGAGAAAATGGATAAGTCTACGCTTTTGGTAAACACTATGTTTTCATATGTCCAAGCGTTAGAGCTTCACGTGGAATCGCACAGTGCGACAATCACTGTCTACCTATTTCGGCTACTGTATCAATTCCATTCGGGTTTTGGTCAAAATTCCGTTGGGCTCGAAATTATTTTGATAAAGTTCTACTTTTGAAAACTCAGTCTAACAAAATTCTTTTTCATAAAATTCTTAAAATTCAATTTTGACACAGTGAAATGTGAGTGGGGCCGGAATGATTTTCATGCTCCAAAAAGCAGAGTACGCTGAACTACCTTACGTCAGAATTTTAAGATACTAATGTATTAAAATTCTGACTTAAAAAACAAATACAGCTCTATTAATGTTATCATCATCATTATTTTTGAATGCCGCTTATCCTTTAAAAGGGTCGCGGAACGAGGTTGGCTAAATTGTGTTTCCATCGTTCTCGATCCTCCGCCACCAACTCAAGAGACTCCGGCGCAATCCCCAGGCGGGACTCAGAGAGGTTCCTTACCTGATCATCTGTTTCTTGGCCTACCAGGGGGCGACGCGCTCGCATCCCGGCTAGCATGACCTGTCTAGGAAGTCTGTCAGGGGGCATGCGAACAATGTGTTCAAACCATCGAAGAATCGATCGCTCCACTCGGAGAAGTAGCTGCTCAACATTAAGATTCCCACGAATACTGACGTTTCTCACTCTATCCCTTACAGTAACACCAACAATGCACCTCAGGAATCTCATTTCAGCAGCTTGTACCCGCGATCTAATTCTTTCGGTCATTACCCAAATTTCATGACCGTAGATGAGGGTCGGAAAAAACTCTGAATTAAAAACTGAGATCTTTGCTTTCACTCCAAGCTCAGCTTTCCTGATGACCGGCCGGCGCAGTTCCTTTATTATTGCTCCAGCTTGGCCAATTCTACAGGACAACTCAGTATCACTCCTCCCATCTTTCGTGAAAAAGACCCCGAGATACTTAAACTTCTCCACCTGTTTTACACTGCACAGGAGTTCGGGAAACAACCATCACTTCCGATTTGTTCACGTTTACTTTCATCCCAGCATCACCACAGACGGCTGTAAACCTATCCAGTGCTCATTAAAGTTCCTCTTAGGATGATGTAAGGATGGGCAAACCATCTGCAAAAAGCAGATGGCTCATCCTGATGCCAGCCAATTCGAAACATTGCTCGCCAAGACTGCGCTTCACCATCCAGTCCATATATGCTATGAAAAGGAGCGGCGACAGAACACAGCCCTGGCGAAGTCCAACGCGCACATCAAAATGACGGGATTCGACGCCATTCATCCGTACACAGCTTCTGCAGTTTCCATACAAAGACTGGATGGCTCTCAGAAGAGGCCCACTCAGCGCATAGTCCTGCAAAACTCTCCACAGTGTATTCCGAGGGACTCGGTCATACGCCTTTTCCAGATCTACAAAACACGCATAGACCGGTTTGGCATATTCCCAGGGCTTCTCAAGAATAACCTTCGGAGTAAAAAGTTGGTCGGTTGTGTCTCTGCCAGGTCGAAAACCGCACTGTTCTTCCCGTAGCAAAGGCTCGATTACAGCTCTGGAACGCGTTTCCAACACCTTCGCGAATAATTTTCCCGGAAGCCTTAAGAGAGATATGCCCCTATAGTTGGGGCAATCTCTACTGTTCCTTGTTTTGAAAATGGGCATTATAACTCCTGTTTGCCAAACGCTATGTGCCTTCCCGCTATCCCAGGCCACCTTAATGACACGTGTTAGCTATTTAACACCCTCTTCACCCATTGCCTTAAGCATTTCTGGTCGGACTTCAACTCCAGCAGACTTGCCAACTTTTAGCGATTTACTGTGTGTACCGTCTACTGTGGGACTATTCTCCGCCCTTAGCTCGTCAGCAGTGGGAATACCATCTTCAGTGCCCTGTTGGAGGTTGGGCAACTCCGAAAAGTGCTCTCTCCATCTGCTCAAGACATAGCTCTCATTTGAAAGAAGTGTACCTTCCTTGGATTTAACCCCTTGAATGATATTCAACTTTCTTCCTCTGAGCTAGCGAATGGTCGCTGAACTTTTTCCATGACTGTTCCTTGGCTGTTCTGACTGCCAGATTGGAAGTCCTTCGCGCCTCATTGTACCGGGCTGGAGAAGTTGAGTTTCTACATTGGATCCACGCAATGTAGGTTTTCTTCTTCTCTCTGATGGCTCCATTAATGTACAATTTTAATTTTAAACTATATAAGCCGGCAAACACTTTTGACAGTTTGCTTGCATCCATGTTCAGGTCCTAAACCTAATACCTAAAAAACGCAACGTAAAGAGATTTTTATTAATTACTTAATACCTAGTCGAAACCCATTATGAATTTTCATTTGACAAAAGTTTCGATTTACAAAATTAGGGTTGAACTGAATTTCGATTGCGTTAAATGAGCGTCTCTAATTTAAACTCGGTCAATTGTTTACACATTGATGCAGATAAGCCATATCTAACTCATACCTAATGGCTTTGCTAATTCTTTGTTTTTTAGCATTGTAATGTTTCGAAATCGAAAAGGGAGCCCATTAGCAATAGACCTTCAACTCATAAACCATAGATTATAGGCCTCTCTCTCATATAGAAATTATGGCAGGGAAACAAATTTCCACTCGAAGGGCCCAAAATTGGATGTCATGGGTTGTAAATAGTTTTCTTATTCTTGCTGCACTGGAAACTATCTTCTTTGTCAATTGCAAAGTCCCAGTTAAGCCAGTGACTTGGCCTGAATATGAAATGATAACGAAGTTCACTAACATTAAGTGCAGGGAGCACAATACAAGTTTTGTCATTATTAAAGGCTGTGACATAAGGTCATTCAGTCGTAATAAGACTCTTGTCAATTTACATACTTATTTAGTTCATCAAATTGATGTTATTTGGGTAAGATAAAAGATTTTAAAATTTTATAATAAAAAATAAATAAATTAAAAAAAATGTCTTCTTTTTTTACATCTACCTAAAAAGTTTGAGATAAAACTCTACAAGAAATACAACGTCTACAGACCACATCTTATTAATGTTAAGGAGAATTATTGTAAATTTTTCTCAAAAGGACCTGGAACAACATATACAAAAATTATAACCAACATCTTTGCACCTTATTCGAACTTCAATCACAGCTGTCCATACAGTGTAAGACATGCTTTTTCACTTGACATTTAAAGATTGACATTTAAAGATTAGTCACGTTGTATGCTTTTTTTTAGAAAGGCGACTATTACGTTAAGAATCTACCCCTGGATGGAACCAAGCTTCCGAAAATGTGCACAGACGGGGATTTTCGTTTGAACTTAAATTTGTATTCGGAAAGGGATAGTCCAAAGCCAGTTGTTTCATACGAATTTTATATGGAGTTTGAAGAACGACTAATAAAGGGGAAAAAATACACTAAAACTTAATTCTAAAAAAAAAAACTTTTTCTATGTTATCATTCGAAATTTCGAAGAAGAGCAAAATCTTCGCCAAATTCTATCATTTGATGAAATATTAAATTTTTCTCAGTATTCATTTAGTAATTCACAGAATTTAGCTCCACAAAAAAAAAAAGCTATGCGAGAAATCAACTTTTATCAATTAATGGCAGGAATGTATCGAAAGGAATCGGCGATTGACACCTGACAGTGCTCGAAATAGCATTACCACTCCAGTTTTTCATTTTAATTTTTTTCGCTTGGCGTTTGATTTTTATAAGTGCTTGTAAGTTTTAGTCTTAAATTTTTTTAACTAAAGCTTAAAAAATGACTTGGTTGTGAGATGAAAGTCTTAAGTCTTATTGAAGTCGAAAAATAAATAAAACCAGTGAGTAAGTGCTACAGTGGGTACGCAGAAGTTACAGTCCGTAAAACGGACCGTTGAATACCCCATCCCATCCCACATTGTAAAATGCTGATGGCATTGTTAGTTTTTGATATTTTATAAGTAGTGCAAAATTCGAAAAAGGGCGTGGTTCAACCGCCTCTAATTACAAACTATAAATTATAGGATATTTCAAAGTTACGTTTGAATGTACGTAAAAATGCAATTTTCTGCTTCAAATTCAAATTTTTTTAATAAATCGATCCCTAAAAGAGGGCGTGGCTACAAACTTTATATGAACGAAATCTGGACTGAAGCCTTTTTTACCTAATCTGCTATTTTTTTTTTGTTTCATGTTTTCCTAAATTAGGCTCAAGGCTAGTCGAAATTATGTTTTTCTGGAAAATTTTATTTTTTTTGTCAATTCTGCCTCCAAATGTGGGCGTTGCCCAAAGTCCTATATGCACAAAATGTAGAACTAAGCGTTTTCTATAGAAAATATACAGCAAAATTTTTTCATTTTGCAACAAAAATATTGAGTAAACTGCATTTGAGTAAACTGCGTTGCCCAAAGTCCTATATGCACAAAATGTAGAACTAAGCGTTTTCTATAGAAAATATACAGCAAAATTTTTTCATTTTGCAACAAAAATATTGAGTAAACTGCATTTGAAAATTTACCCCTAAAATAGATGCCAGATGTGGGGTGCCGTGGCGTAGTGGTTAGTGTGAGTGCCTACTACGCCGGAGGTCTGGGTTCAAATCCTGCCATCGTCACCTGAAAAAAGATTCGTTTTTTCATGGACTCCAACTCTGCGAGGGCCTGACAAACCCTCCGAGAGTAACAATTGTCTTGAAAAACTTCTCAAAGTGCGGTTCGGATTCGGCAAAAAATTTTAGGTCCCTTTCTATGTGAAGAAATAAACACACACAGCATACATTGTTGAGAAGTTGGCCCTGGTTCACCTCGAGCTGTTGCGCCACTCTATTTATTTATTTAGATGCCAGCCCACAAAAAAAAATTTCTTTTTCGTGTCTTACTTTCATTAGGAGATGCTAAATGTCAAATTTCAGCCCTTTAAAACGTCTTACAGTTTTGAAATCTATGGGGGTAGTTGCTGAAGGTACTGCTTCGCATGACGTGGACCCTACGTACGAAATTTTAGCAATGCAGCTCAAAATGTATGGCCTAAAAAGATATGACATACAGACGGACGGACGGAAATGGCTTATTCGATTCAGAATTCGGATTCGATCATATGCCCTTCAGGTCTTAGGGGTCTACCATTATTATTTTACCGTGTTACAAACTATGTGACAAACTTAATATACCTTCTATCCAATGGGATGGGGTATAAAAAATGCAAGTGAGTAAAAGGAAGAGTTCATCTAGAAATTTCAAATCCCGCCCTGTTTACCCAGCAACAAAAAATTTGGAAGTTTTTTGTCCTTATACCTTTAGGAGACGTTTTATGATAAAAACTGTCCTTTTTGGTTGAATTTTCGTTATTAAGACTTTTTCTCATAGTTGTAATGAAATAAGTTTTAAAGGTTTTTTCTTAATCCACGCCCATTCGTGGGGGCGTAGCCCATACAGATATTTCACTTCCAATGAATAGATTCAAGCCAAAAAACTTCAATATGTGGTGTTGTTGCGTAAATAGGGTTGGGTATTTAGAAGTTCGTTACAGGCGAACTTATGCACTTACTCACTTGTTTTATATTTGATATTGTTGCTTACTCAAAAAGTCTTATTTCGTTCGTAAGCGTGGGTTTTGAAACCACATTTTTTAAACTTCTATGAGAGCGTTACATATGATGCACGATGCACCGCATGTTCAACAACGATTATGACTTTTGTTCTTACGAAAGAGTGGTTTTCAGAATAAAAGAACCAAATAGGCTTATTTACGAGTTAAATTAACGTCTCTAATTGAGCGAATGTCAAATAGTTGCCATTTGGCAGATAGGCGATCTAACTGGAACCAAATGGGTAATTATTTTCAGTTTGCCAACGTATAGTCATGTTCCTAAACGAAAAGAGAAATAATTATCATTTAGGAATCAGCCCTCAGCTACCGGTGTCGATAGCTTTCGATTGAAAGCTTGGTCAAAACGATGGCAGGAAAATACCTTCGCAATTGGCAGGCCGCAAAGTATGTCGAATTGGTTGCAAAGGGCTTCCTTTTTCTTCTGGCATTGAAAACATTTTCCAACGTAAATTGCAAAGTTAAACAACTGACTTCTCCAGAATATGAAATGATAACAAAGTTCACTAAACTAAAATGCACAGAGCATAACACTAAAACTCTCATTGTTAAAGTCTGTGACATAAGGTCATTTAGCCGTAATAAAACTCTTGTGAATATACATACTTATTTAGTGCATCAAGTCGACGCTATATGGGTGAGAAAATATATTTTAAAATTTTATTTTGTATAAATAAAGAAACGCTTCTATTTCTGTTTCCAAAAAAAAAGATTGGGATAAAACTCTACAAGAAATACAACGTTTACAGACCACACATGATCAATGTCAAGGAAAACTTTTGTAATTTTTTTACCAAAGGACCTGGTACCCCATATACGAAAATTGTCACAAATGTTTTCACACCTTATTCAAATTTCAACCACAGCTGTCCGTACAGTGTAAGAACTTGGGTCATTTAAGCTGGATTGTTTTCAACACCGAAAAGCTAAATTAACTTTCTTTGAATGTTTCGTTACACCGAGCTTAAATTAGACGGTAATTAAAAGCTCGGTGTAGCTCGTGCTCGTTGATTGGCGTTGAAAAGAATTCACTATTAGAAAAAAATTAATAATCATTATTAAATTCTGTTTTTGCAGAAAGGAGACTATATCATTAAGGACTTGCCCATGGACCCGAGTAGACTTCCAAAGTTTTGTATAGTCGGCGAATATCGTTTGGATATAAATTTGTATTCGGATAGTCCATCGCCTGTTGTTTCATACGAGTTTTATATGGTGTTTGAAGAACGACCAGTAGTAAGAAAAAAATATCTTAGAAATTGAGTCAATTAAAAATTTCGAATAATCGATGTTTATTCAATCGAAATTCTCAAGAATCACAAAGAGGTTTTTTTCCCGGAGTTTTAATGAAAATTTCAGTTATGATTAATAGTTGTGGTATTATACTTTTTATGAAGGCCAGTAAGAAATTCTTTCTTCATATATAAGAAGAAGAAGATTTTTTTCGTTTACAAAAAAAAAAAACAGCGAGCGGATGACATCAAGTAAAACAAATTCACCAATAACCACATGGACATTTTGAAGTACATATTTGTGGCCGCAGTTTATAAGATAAGCTTCATTTTTTATTAGCATTAACATTAACATTAACATTAACATTAACATTAACATTAACATTAACATTAACATTAACATTAACATTAACATTAACATTAACATTAACATTAACATTAACATTAACATTAACATTAACATTAACATTAACATTAACATTAACATTAACATTAACATTAACATTAACATTAACATTAACATTAACATTAACATTAACATTAACATTAACATTAACATTAACATTAACATTAACATTAACATTAACATTAACATTAACATTAACATTAACATTAACATTAACATTAACATTAACATTAACATTAACATTAACATTAACATTAACATTAACATTAACATTAACATTAACATTAACATTAACATTAACATTAACATTAACATTAACATTAACATTAACATTAACATTAACATTAACATTAACATTAACATTAACATTAACATTAACATTAACATTAACATTAACATTAACATTAACATTAACATTAACATTAACATTAACATTAACATTAACATTAACATTAACATTAACATTAACATTAACATTAACATTAACATTAACATTAACATTAACATTAACATTAACATTAACATTAACATTAACATTAACATTAACATTAACATTAACATTAACATTAACATTAACATTAACATTAACATTAACATTAACATTAACATTAACATTAACATTAACATTAACATTAACATTAACATTAACATTAACATTAACATTAACATTAACATTAACATTAACATTAACATTAACATTAACATTAACATTAACATTAACATTAACATTAACATTAACATTAACATTAACATTAACATTAACATTAACATTAACATTAACATTAACATTAACATTAACATTAACATTAACATTAACATTAACATTAACATTAACATTAACATTAACATTAACATTAACATTAACATTAACATTAACATTAACATTAACATTAACATTAACATTAACATTAACATTAACATTAACATTAACATTAACATTAACATTAACATTAACATTAACATCAACATTTTTTGTTTAACAAAATTAAACGAAATTATATTGACAAATTTTTACAAAAATATTGAATTCTTTCCCTTTCCTTTTATGTATCTCACATGTTTTAAGGTCTTAAATTTGGAGCCAGGGAGCTGCAATTTCGTTATTAAGCTCCACAGCGTGCAAAGCAGTACAAGTGTTAAAATATTTAAAATCCGCCCACAATTTTGATACGCCCATAACCGGTATAAATGTGCAACTGCCTCCAGAGCTTTCAAAACTGTAAGAAGTTTTAATAGGCTGAAATTTGACATTCAGCATCTCCTAGCGAATATAAGACATAAAAAAAACTAAATCGCTAAACCTCCTTCAGTGGGCGTGAGATATATTTTAAGGGTTAATTTTCAAATGCATTTGATTCAATATTTTTCCTCTAAATTTAAAAAAAATGTACTTAATATTTACGTAGAAAACACTAAGTTCTACATTTAATTCATAGCAGAGTTTAGGCCACGCCCACATTCGGAGGTAGATTCGATGAAAAACCATGAATTTTCCATAAAGGCACAATTTTGACAAGCCTTACGCCTAATTTATGAAAGAGTAAGAAATAAAAAAAGCATTTTAGGTAAATGAGATTCCGGTCTAGATTTCACTGTTTCAAAATGTTTGGCCACACCTCCTTTAAGGAGTCGAATTCACGAAAATATTGAATTAAAATCAAAAAATTACATTTATGTAAGTGAAACTTGGAGATATCTATGCTAATATTGATAGTTTGTAGTAAGGGCGGTTGGACCACGCCCCTTTTCAAAGTATAAGATAACCAGAAATCGTCAAAAAATAACAAAAGTAGCAGTAATTTACAATGTGGGATAGTATGGGGTATTTAACGGTCCATTTAACGGACTGTAACTTCTGTGTACACACTGTAGCACTTACTCACTGGCTACGACTATGTTTTGTCTCCTTCCGTTAGTCAGTTTTTCATGCATCTTCTGCAGGATGCTGCACAAGGGATCCTCTGCAGAAGATGTTTGTGGACTGAAGCGGCTAGAGGTTGTAAATATGATGTTTTAATAGACTATTCGCGGGCTCAGATGAAGAAGGATCGCACAAGGCGTTAAATCGAAGCAGTAAGCAGGTAGTTTTTCAAGTTGCCTAGTCGTCAACAAGACATTTAAGATCTCAATTCCACTGACACGTCAAGAGAGGGGCTAAAAATAGTGCCACTGACTGATGCGGCGATCAAATCGCTAAGAGTTCATAAGTTTACTAACTTACTTACTTAAGGTGGCGCTACAGTCCGGGGTGGACCTGGGCCTCAGCCAACAAGCTTTGTCAGCCAGCTCTGTCTCTAGCTTGCCGTCTCCAGTTTCGCACGCGAAGTTGGCTGAGGTCCCCTTCCACTTGCGTACGCCACCTGTGTCTCGGTGCTCCTCTACTGCATTGTCCCTGCGGGTGTATACGAAGACTTTCCAGGCCGGGGCGTTGGTGTATGGTGCGCGAGAATGAACCTTCCGATTGTTATCAAAAGTGATTTTACTGGTTTTTTTAAAAAGCCGACGAAATAGGGATTACTCTTACTATAGGGGTACACACAAAGTGTTCCCGAAAGTATTGGCATTTGCGGAGTAGTTATCGAGCTATTCTTACGGCAAGAACAATTTCGGCCTGGCAGAAGTACAGAGCTGACAAGCTTTTGACTCTTACGGTTTTTTTTTTTTTTTTTTTGTTAAAGGCATAAGACTATGCCAAGCGGAATTACATGTGCTGTGTAGTTTTAAAAAATGATAATAACCGGGTCATTCTTCATACGGACTTTCGCAGGAATTGGAGTCCTTTGGAACAGCAAAAGCTGTGCCCGCATGCCGCAAATTCCAATAAATTTCTTGTATGTCTGAGAGTTGTTAAAATGTGGATTTTAAAATGATTCTGCGTTTACTGAACAGAGACACTAGGCTCCGGCTGACCTTTCGTTAAGTTCAGGTGCACCTTGTTTTTTAAAAGACATTTCCAACTTGTCTCCGATGGGTTTCTTACGGACGGAATTTCTTCTTCTGGATTTTTTCTGCTAAATCTAGGTGTGTCAGTAATTTCCACACCAAGAACCGAATAGTCAATGTTTAAGTTAACTGGCCATCTCTAATTGACCGAGGCTGGCCTATTTTCAATCTAATCGGCAGATAAGCCCTCCAAAGCATGTGCCGAATGGTTTTGCTAATCGGTTTTGTTAAGCTTTGTTACGTTTCTAAATCAAAATTGCCATTTGGCCATTAATGCAGGGCCTAATTAGAGAGATGAGAAAATTTTTTTGTTTTTTTTTTAAATTTTTTGTTGCTGGTTTTTATATGCATTATTTATGCAGAGAGAACATTTGTATGCTATGCTGATTAAGAATGGAATAGAAGACTTGTGTAATGTTTGTTGTGTTTAAGATTTTGATTTTCTAGATTTTCGAGGAAAGGGCGTAACTATAATATACGGCGAATATCTCACTCAAGTACCGTCAAACCTTTGCAGTGCCCATAATTAACCAAAGTTAACGAATCAAAAATTGCTTAAGTCTAATATAGTTAGGCTTTATACAGGCCTCAATATGTCCTGGGTTTTTTTTCAAGGGTCACTATATGAAAAACGAACAATGATAATTCTGTCAGCAAGTCCTCAGCAAAGATTTCAAATGAGAATTAATAAGTTATGACATCAAATCAATGCATAACTTTCTTGCCAACACCCGAGGCACAATTTTTCAATGGTTTGTATCACTAACTAGATGGAATAATGACTGACTTCATTCAGGTCACTACCAGGTAGACTGAAGTGGCTGAAACATAAGACGTAAAATAAAACTTGAAACATTAAAAAAAAACCTATCTAAACCGAAACATTAAACCCTTAATTAAAAAAAATTGAAAAACCTATCCCTCCCCCCTAAAAGATGTTCTAATTATTGAATAAAATGTTAGATAAAGGGGTCGACCCAATTGCTCTCCCTTGAGCGAGAAATGTTTTAACGAAATTGAAATTGCTGAAGCCTGTAAACTCCTCTCATCCTCAGTGTCCGGACTTGCCATATCTTTGAAAAATGTGACTTTCCATATCTCTTAAGCTTATTTAAGGGCATCAAGCATTGGGCAATAAAAACACTTCAGTTTTCCATAACAAGCGGCGGATGGTTAATATTCGAATCAACTAAGCGTCTCTAATTAGCAAGGGTGAACTTGTTTCGATTTGATGCTGATAGGCAATCTATAACTACTCGTAATGGGTTTTCTAATAGGTTTTTACCAGCAATGATCTCTTTTCAAATGAAAAAGGGAACCAAAAGCCTTTTGCCTATGAACCTCATAAATCATTGACCTTAGGGCTGGCAAAAAATAAAGAGATGACAGCGAAGCATATATTCTTTAAGAAATCCCAAAAGCCTATGACATTCGCTGCAAAGGGATTTCTATTTCTTGTGGCATTGGAAATTTTCGCCGATACAAATTGTAAAGTCTCAGTTAAACAACTCACCTCACAATATGAAGTCATTACGAAGTTCACACGGCTTGATTGCACCGAGTACGACAATAAAACTCTTTCTGTAATATTCTGTGGTGTAAGGTCCTTAAGTCGTGATAAGACCCTGGTGAATCTACACACTTATATAGCTCATCAAATTGACAATATATGGGTGAGAAAATCTTTTTTTCTTATATTTTTTTTATTTACTATCATAGCCAAAAAAATTATAAATTTTTTTTCGTTTAAGTTTGAGATAAAACTCTTTAAGAAATTCAACGTCTACAGACCATTCCTGATTAATGTTAGAGAAAACGTGTGCAAGTTTTTCTCCAAAGGATCTGGATCATATACAAAAATTGTCACAGGGATTTTTACGCCTTACTCCAATTTCAATCACAGCTGTCCATACAGTGTAAGTCCTTTTATTTTCACTCGAAAAATTGAAGTTAATTAAAATTGCGTTATTGTAGAAAGGGGATTATTACATTAAGGACATGCCGTTGGACTCAAACAAATTGCCAAGTATCTGCGTACCTGGAGAGTATCGTTTGAATCTTGTCTTGTTTTCCAACAACTCATTGGCCATTCTTTTACACGAGTTTTATCTCGAGATTGCAGAGCGGCGAGTGAGTCCAGGAAAGAAAAAAAATCGCAAGGCTTTAATTGATCACTCGGTTTATTTAAGTTAAAATTAAATTTATTATTCATTTGGTTTTTTTGAGCTTTCTTTACAGCAACATATTTAAAAAAATGCTAGGCGTACAAATTAAATTTTTTTTAAAAAAATTTAAATTTTAACAGCCTCTTCAGTTAGGATTTAAGATGACGATGGGTTATTACTTCTCTGATCAACTCGTTATATGCCATGAACATTTGTATGTAACTCCTCCAACCTTCAAAACAAAACAATTTTTATTATTCTAACAAAATTTTGCTATTCAAGAATTCAGCTAAAGAAAAAGAATTAAGAAGGCGAGGTTATCTATTTGAAATTATAAAAACAAAATGTTGTCCTTGTGTTTTTGGAAAAATAAATATAACCAAAATTTTGTTTTGAATCTAGAAGGAATAAAATTGTCATCGGTGGAATGATACGGGAAGCGGTGGCTCTATTGTCTAATGTCGAGGGAGAAAGGTTAAGATCAACTTAATAGCTGCTTTTAAATTACCAAAAACTTTGGCCTTCGATTGATCCTGCCTCAAAAAATAGTCCACACATACCTTCAGAGGCAACGACGCACCTTTTAGTTGTGATAAGAATAAAACTATCGCGGTTAAAAATATGGAACAATGTAAACAAAACACGAAAAGCAATTCGTTTTTCTAGGAGGTCTTTTCTTTTTTGCAACAACAACATTTTTTAACAATGAAATTGCCGAAAATAGAACAACTATTATAATTTCGAAGACAAAATCATAACTCGTTCATACCATCAGGCATTAGCCTTTTATCAGTAACTGACGTAGCATACCCTGGGGCAATTATATGAAGTTATTAAAATCATTATAAATTCCATAAAAAAAGTTAAATTAATCAAGTTTTTGTGGGCCTGGTATAGTTATTATACAGAGCAATTATTAGACTCGCTAAGACAAGATCAAAAATAAAACATTAAACATTCGATATGACCAAAAAAATAATAATTGTAATAATTTTTTGGTTATTAGTTTTTAGCCGTGCTCTGAAGCGGTCATAGAATCGGTCATAGAATGTCGTACTCGGATCGACAGCCTTAAAGCCTAATTATTCTTTAAAGAGCTAATTTTGGTATTTTCTTGTTCATTTATTATAGGTGAACAATGCAGTTTTCTAAACTTTGTGCAGGCTCCAGGACCGCTCGTCTGGAGCCATTTACACAAAACTTTGAATCGAACTTTTCATGGGACTCTTAGAAGCCTTAAAAATATAACAAGATTTTTATAAAATAAATGTTGTGATACTTAACCTTGTGTGAGTGGGAACAAAAATTTTACTTTATTTTGTTGTGTTAAGGGACTTTCGCATGGAAATTGAGTGCTATTTTTGTTAACTAAGTAAAACAATAAAAAAATATGTTTACAAAATGTTTATCGCAAGTTTTTTATTAGTAAGTAAAAGGATTATCCGGTTAACTTTTCGGCCAATTGTAGCTGCAACTATATGGATCAACAGCCGTACGGGCAAGGTATCTTTGCAATGTTGATCACATGCTGGCATTTTTGTAGTACTCGCATTGCTTAGAGGTTTGATATGACGAAAAAGCCCTTTTTGCTAGAAAGTCGAAAATTATAACTAGGATGGTACGTACAACTATGCAACACTTTCTGAGGGGTCCTTTGCACCTCACAGTTCCGTGTATGCTGGGTGTGCCAATATGTCTTGTATTCCAGGAGCTACTATCGGTAATGAAAGTGGATGCCAGACTCAACAACAGGGGCTCATGTTCGGTTTTTTCATCGGTCGCAACTACATTTTCTTGGCAGCAACAATCGATGATGAAAAAGGATGCCAGGCAGCAAGGGCTAATTTTTGTTATTATCGGTCGCAACTACTTATTCTCTGGAGCGACCATTGATGAAGAATGTAGCGTCTCGCCTGTGTGGTGGCTTGGCCTACCACTTCTTAGGACCAAAATGACTTATGGGTAAAATGCCGTGAAATAACGCGGAGCGAAATTCCTTAGTCGCTTAATTCGCCGAGTCGGCGTTATATCGCTTTGAATTCATAAACATTTTAATACAAAATCCCCGACTTGTTTTCAGATTTGCACCCAAAAAAAAAAATTGTCAATTCAGTGTATGTACTTACATAGGCTTCAAATTTATTCATTCATTGATAAATAAGAATACATTAATTCGCGTAAATTTTTGAACTTATATTTTCTCCTTTACATAAATTCATTTATGCTACTTAAAAGCGAAAGAGACAATAATGAAAAAATCTTCTTGGAAATAATTTAAAAATATTATTTCCTCCTCTATTAAGTTTTTAGAATGATTAAAAGTAATTGATGGAAAAATTATGAATGAAAAATGAAAAATATTTTTTAAAATCATGAAGAAAATGATAGTAAATTAGCATTATTTTCTCCTTGTCTTTCCTATTGCTCAAAAGTAAAGAAGAAAATAAAAGCCGAAAAATTCGTGCAAAAGAAAAAGAAGAAAATAATGGTTCGAAAGTTCACGCGAATTTGGGCACCATTATTTTTTCCTTTCTCTTTCTTTTGCTCGAGCTCAAAAATTCGCGCGAATTTAGGAACTATTATTTTCTCCTTTCCATTCGTTTCCTGTTACTCAAAAGTAAAGAAGAAAATAAAATTCAAAAAATTCGAATTAAAGAAAAAGAAGGAAAGGAGAAAATAATAGTTCAAACATTCGCGCGAATTTCGGAACTGTTATTTTCTCTTTGCCTTTCCTATTACTCAAAAGTAAAGAAGAAAATAAAAGTCAAAAAAATTCGAATGAAAGAAAAAGAAAGGAGAAAATAATAGTTCAAACCATTGACATACTACATATGGACTGCTAGTTTAATGTCACTTTCATACGATTCCCTACGAGAAAAGCGTCGCCAACATATACTAGCTCTCCGGCTGAAGCGGAATCATTTGTAAATAAAAAATAACAAGGCACCTAGATGAGAACTCATATAAATTAGTAGTCTTGTAGATGAGCACTTGTAGATACTCCTGCCACCTACTGGAACCAACAGTGAAACTTTTCCGAACATTATTAAATTTTAGAGTTTTTTTTTTCAATTGAAAGAAATTGTTGGTGTCTTTAAGATGACATTGGCTTATCTAGACTAGATGAATATCCAGTGTCTAGTCAAATAACCCTAACATACTTTTCAACCAAAAATTAAAGTTAGAAATAGGTACGTTTGCTTTAGTTTTCTTAAAAGGTTTTGCAGCGTGGAATTCCAAAATCTTAACTGAGGGCCTAATCATAGCTATCATTGGTTTGCTGTCAGTGAAATTCATCTTTTCGTGTTTTTAGACGACTGTCAAAAGCTGGTGACTGTATAAATACTTTGACAACACAAAAATCTAAAGATCTAAAATATTCTAGAATTACCATCCTACGTTTTATATACAAACCGAATTTCAATTGAATCGGTCTTACCTAATATCTTGTCTCCATCGGGCACTAATCTTTAAATCTTTATCTTTATCTATTATATAAATCTTTATTAAATCCTCTCGGCAAGCGATTAAAACCTCTCATAAATCCCATTCACCCTATTCACAAACCTTTTTTCTGCACCTTTTTTACAGTTTAAGAATCATAAAAGGAAACTGAAACTGTTCCTGTACAACGGATCTGTCACAAGCACGTTTTCTATTGTGATTTTTACAGGGAAAATAGTTTTTCGCTCCTGTGAAATGGCATCACATCACCACTCTCTTTTGACAGAAAATCATTTTGACTCTCTCAAAATGACAGAAACAGAGTGTTTGTGTCAAATTTATCCTATATTTGGCCGATGGAACCACTTTGCGATTTATTTTAAATCGTCTCCTGTTAATCCTCTTTTTATTGCCGATGGAGACATAGTATAAGATTACTAAAAAGTTTTTTTTTTGTATTATTCGCAAGCTCGAATGAAATGGTTTTAGTCTCAAAGCTGCCTAACATATGAAGCGAAATCGATTCTCGACAATCTCCAGTTTTATTACATTCAGCTAAACTACAAGTCATTATAATTTTTTGTATTAAGAAAAAAGCTCGAAACAAAAAAAGCAAACGAAGTCAAACACTTTGAAATTAGCGTATCAGTTGACCTTTGAAAAAAAATGTTTCGAAAATTTTCCGCTAATCTCCAAAGAAGCTAGTAGTCATGCTGGCGACAACATAAAATTGACAACTAGCAGTCCATATATAGTAAGTCAATGGTTCAAACATTCGCGCGAATTTCGAAACTGTTATTTTATTCTTTGCTTTACTGTTACTCAAAAGCAAAGAAGAAAATAATACTTCAAAAATTCGCGGGAATTTCGGAACTGTTATTTTCTCCTTGCCTTTCCTGTAACTCAAAAGTTAAGAAGAAAATAAAAGTCAAAAAATTCGAATCAAAGAAAAAGAAAGGAGGAAATAATAGTTCAAAAATTTGCGGGAATGGAAGGAAGAAAATAATAGGGGAAGGGAGCGGTTGTGTAAGCTGCAGTGTACCATTTCTGCTAGCACAAGTGAATGAGAGCATGTAAAAAATGGTTGCAAGCGTAATGAAATTTTTTCTGACACATTCATATTCTGACACATTCATATTCTGAGACATAATCGCTCAAAACTTAACACGATGTTGTAAGAAACTTGTGTTGGCACATAATGTTCCCGGATGTATTTTATTGCGGAATTTATGGTATGTCTGAGAACATGCAGTAAACTTTTTTTTAAACCCAACAACTCGATTTCACCCTGTGACGCAGAATTGTTGATTGGGAAGGTACTCAAAATCCTTGCTCACGAACAACAATCTTGAATAAAATGGATTGAATAAATTTCTCTCTAGACCGATGCCGCACGCCATTGGGAGCTATGACAATTTTGGCATACAGTGATCGTCGGATTTCAGCCTTCTACGACGCCCTGCCTTTTACGACGTCCTGTGGGCGGATCTGAGAAATATTTCCATTTAGATTCCTTCAGATATCAGAGATCTTGCGGATTTAACTTCAGCCCTCTAGCTCAAAAATGTAAATCATGGATATACAAGCTTTTCGAAAGGTCAACACCACAACCTTTTTTTAGTGGCCGAGGTACGATTGCGGATACCAGACCAACGGCAAGAAATGACAATGCTACAATCGCAAGAGATCGCCGGGTCCTTTTCCAAACGAGTCTATCAAAACATACTATTAAGTGTTATGCAGCCAGTATAGAGTTGACAGACAGTGGCAACATTGCCATAATGCCATCATAGACGCCGCTCTGATGTGCTGGTTTTCACACGGTCACCACAGCGAAACCCTTGGTTTAACGATGAATACCAGCAAACGCATGCAGCTAAAACCAAACCCGTCAGTTTATCCATGATGACGATGGATAACTCAAGCTGTTTAATGCTTGAACTCACAGATTCCTTTGATGACCAAAACGGATTTGGATTTAGGAGCTAGACTCCCACGCCAGCACCAGAGGCACAATCTGATATGTCAAATCCCTTTAGCGTATTTTAAGTATAAGTAAGCTCATAATATTAGTCCTAAAAAGCATACGGACGGACATGACTCATTATTCGATTAAGAGTTCGGGCTCTATTATGTGCCTTTAAAGCCTTAAGGGTCTGTCTGTCTGTTATTAGTTTTCGATATTACATATTCGATGTTTTCAACTTAATCCACTTCTGTGAAATTAGGCTTTAAATATGCGGTTCGACACAGAGTATAACTACCCACACACAGGCTGATGATTGATAGAAAAAAAATTGCAAGGAAGACGAAAGACTATTATAAAAAACAGAGCTGTAATAATGGGAACATAAGAAACGAGCTCATTAAAAAGCCTGGATTAAAAAAGTGGGATATAGTACCCAATCCAGAAAAAAAAACACTTTCAAGACTCCTTGTCATTTTACTTTGCCTAAGCAGGATATCTTGAAGATCAGTGTTCTTAAGAGCTTGGTTTAACCCCGGAGTAAACAAGTTAACCGATTTATCCTAAAAAATGGTACCGTTAACCGTTGCCCATGCTTGGACTCAAAATCTAGGTTAAATGCGCGTACCGGTGGCGGCGCGTGGCTAATATAAGGTTTATTTTAACCGGAACCCCGGTTTGGCTCAGTTTAAGCTCACGAAACATTTAAACCCATTTTAAATCAAAAAGCCAACCGAACGTATCGTGGGGTGCCTTGGCGTAGAGGTGAGTGTGTGTGCTCACTATACCGGAGTTCTGGGTTCACCCGAAAAAAAAGACTCATTCTTTTTCACGGTTTCCACCTCTGCGAGGGGCGTTCGGATTCGGCACAAAATTGTAGGTCCCTTTGTATGTAAAGAAATTCACACACAGCATACCTACATTGCTGAGAAGTTGGTTCTGGTTCACCTCGAGCTGCTGCGCCACTCTATTTATTTATTTTTAACCGAACGTATCGTTGCTTATATTGGGGACCGGCTTCTATGCCAGGGAAACATCGTCAGGAAGCTTTATATTATAATGATGTTTACATAAAGAGACAACTCTCCCTGGAGTTTCTCATAACAGAAAAAGCAAATGAAAGCAAGTAAATGAAAATCATGTGCCTCCCAAAGTTCCAATACTGCGAGCTACCGCAACAAAAATTATAAAATTGCCACCGTTTTTCGGTCTTTCACTCTCTTTGTAACTCAAAATTTTTTTATTATTTGTCAATATTTTTTTTTTTGCATGGATTTTTGCCTTTTACAAAGGCTGAGAAAATTTAAAAAATATGCTTATCTAACAAACAAAAAACATGTATACTAAATAACATATCTTTCATATTAATCAACACGATAAGGAGTGTTGAAGTAGCTACATTCGTTCCTACTTTCCGATTAGGTACTTTTCTTCGTAAATAGCTTCGTAGACCATTTTAAGTGTAGGCGAAGCGGCTTTGTTGAAATAAATTAACATGTCTAAACGATATCGACCGGGCGGCCAAGCGTCTCGAATTTCCCGAATTCTGTTCAAATCAACATCCATATCTTTGAATATAATATCTCCCTGATAAAAGGGAAATTATGTCTTAGTTATAAACATTTTTCCAAAATTAATTACATTGTAAGGGCAACTGTGATTAAAATTCGTGTATGGCTCCATGATCCTGTACAAAATTCTCAAATAGATCATACTAAGTTTTCCTGCGATCATTTGGCAAAAGTTCTCCTTAACATTAACCAGAAATGGCTTAAAGACATTTACCATCTTGTACAATATTACGTGAGCCTGAAATACGAAAAAACAAATCTGTATAATTGGGATAAGAACTATTTTAAGAACATTGCGCATGAGTATACCATTATATCGTCTACTTGACTGTTCAGATGTCCCAGGATGTTTACAACGGTTTTGTTGCGGTTAATTGGTCTTGTGCTGCAATCAAAATTTCTTACAAGTACCTTGTCGTAGATTGTACAACTTAATTTGGTTAGCTTTGCGGTTAGAGGAATCTAAAAGAAATTAATCTGATGGTAAAACTCAAAACCTACGAGGTGTGAATGTAGTCAAAAATTTGTAGTCAAAAAACGTACCCTGGCTGTTACTGTGGAGACTGCTAGAAGAGCAAGGACTGTTCGCGATGTGGCAACAAAAGTAAGCGCCATGCTGCTCTAAGCTTTTGATACTAAATGTTTTTGAATAAAATACTTTTAACCAAAAGCCTAACGGAGATCAAACAAGATCAAACGTAGATACAAATAATACATTTAATAACTCTATTTTGCGATTTAGAATTTTGATCGTTCTTTTAGAAAATTGCTGCTCAGTCAGGGAGAACTTGTTTGCGAATCATTAAGGACCCTACATGAATGAATGTTATTGCTTCACAGACAACAACAAAGACAGTGGCTTTTATTCACCACCAAAACCGAAGCCTCTTTAGACAAATTCATTCAGCAGAAAAGATTAGATTTGAAATAAAAAAATTAAACCTGATGGTTGCGTGCTTATGCTTACAACGCGGGAGGTCTGGGTTCAAAACCTACCTTTGTCCTCTAAAAAAAAACTCGTTCCTTTTGCAGCTCCACCTCCGCGAGGCATTGAGAAACTTCTCAAAGTGTTCCTCGGAATCAGCAAAAAAAAAATGTAGGTTCGCATGTATGTGAAGAGTACCTTGACCTGTGAAGGCCTGGTTTGCCCCGAGCTGTTGCGATACTCTTTTTGTTTTATTTTATCTGCCTGATTGTTTATAGGAAAAAATAATAAAAATTAATAGATTATATTTTTCTTAAAAAAGACTAAAAACCTGTATACGCCGCCTTGCACAATACCATGCTAAAAAGGAAATCGTCACGCATTAAAAAGGTGGGTTGGACGAAAATTTGACATTTCTTTTCTTTATGAAACTCTATGGTGGCAACTAGTTTTGATCTTTTTACAGGATGCAGTGTGTTTGGAGCTTAAAAGACAAAAACACGACTCACAAGAGACACCGAATTCACCCCCAAACCTACGCAACACCAACTTAAGTTGACGAACATTACCTGTGGCATGTGGGGTGTCTCTTGGCAGCTATAGGAATCTAAAAAGAAAACATAAAAATGTAACTGTAATTGTAGAATACCTCAGCTGTTGTTGTTGCGACTTCTAAGATGCAAGAGCACTGATCTGACCGTTGGGCAAAGCATTGTGGTATGTATGGCTACTGAATATTAAATGAGTTAAAATAGACAATGTAAGATTTTTTTTCGTGGCTTGACTGCTTGTAATTGCTTCTGGGTTTTTGTAACGATTGATAGCAATTAAAAAAATAAATGAATTTTAATTATTCGTTGACAAATTTGGTTAATTGTAAATAATGCAGGATAACGATTTATGAAATTAAGGCCGACAATCAATTGCAAGGAACAGCCATTTCGATTCAATGCTACATCAGCATCAAGCGGCTGCCTCTTCAATGAATTGTACAGCTTTTATTTATGTGTGTAAGTCTAGCAACTGACGTCATCAGAAAGGATGACAGAAAATCGAAAGCACCAGTCCATCCAAATACATTTTGTTTATAAGCTGTTGAAAACTGTCAGTTTGACGGAAAAACACACACAAAAAAATGAGCAAGTTGGATTTCCAGAACTTTTTCCAGAATTTTAAAAAGCTGAACTTTCATCCCAGCTCTAAAAAAAAAGCTGGCTGGGGGGTTGCAGGGAGGTAACACGGGTCGGTTTGGTTTCAAAATTCAGCTGGAGCTGAATGTTTTAACAAAATTCTGCTTTTCAAAATTTTATTTGCAAAATTTGGGGAATGTAGCTTTTATAAAGCCACCCCCTGCCTGTTTGTTTTTTTACCTTTTAAAAGAGTAACAAGTTTTCTGAAAAAAAAAAATTAATTAGCAGAGTTTTAATACTAAGTCAGAATTGGGAAAGACATAATTTTGAAAAGTAGAATTTTGAAAAGCAGGATTTTAAAATGCAAAATTTAAAAAAAGCACAAATTTGAAAAGCAGAATTATGACCCGCTCAGTAAAAAGAATTTTAACCCAATCAGAATTTTAACCCCATCCGTACCTACATCGTCCAAGAAGGAACTTCAGCTAGCACTGGATGGGATGGCAATCCCCTGTGATACGGGATGTTGGTGAACGCGTGAGCAAATCCGAAGTGATGGTTGTTTCCCGAACTCCTGGGACATGAACCCTGTATATTGGCACAGGGCATATTGGCCCTGGCACATTGAAACAGGTGGAGAAGAAAAGAATATCACAGGGTCTTTTTCATGGAAAATGGGAGGGATGATATTGAGTTATCCTGATGTAGGATTGGCCAAATTGAAGCAATAACTAAACTGAGCGCTCACCGATCATCAGGAAAGCTAAGCTAGAAGTGAAAGCAAAGATCTCAGTTTTTAATTCAGTGCTCCAACCCCCATGAAATGATTATGAAGTTTGTGTAGGTAATGGCGAAAAGAATAAGATCGCGGGTAACAACGTACAAGCTGCCGAAATATAATATCTGAGGTGCATTGCTAATATTAGTCGTACGTACAGAGTGAAAAACGTCAGTATTCATCGGAATCTTATTGTTGAGTATCTTTATGCGAATGGATACCCCATCCCAAGTTTGGTCACTTCATGACCATGAGAGAGGTCATACTAGCCGGGATGCAATCTTACTTACTTACTTACTTACTTACTTACTTAAGGTGGCGCTACAGTCCGGGGTGGACCTGGGCCTCAGCCAACAAGCTTCCACCCCTACAGTCCGGGATGGACCTGGGCCTTAGCCAACAAGCTTCGCCAGCCAGCTCTGTCTCTAGCTAGCCGTCTCCAGTTTCGCACGCGAAGTTGGCTGAGGTCCCCTTCCACTTGCGTGCGCCACCTGAGTCTCGGTCCTCCTCTACCGCGCCGTCTATGCGGTGTGGATTCGAAGATTTTCCGGGCCGGGGCGTTGTTGTCCATCCGCTCTAGATGACGCAGCCATTGTAGACGTTGTGTTTTGACTCTTTTGGCTAGGTCGGTATTGCTGTACAGCCCGTACAGTTCGATGTTATATCTCCTCCTCCACTCTCCGTCTATGCGGACGGGACCGTAAATCGTCCGAAGAATTTTCCTCTCGAAGCAGCCTAAAGTGTTTTCATCCGCCTTTGAGCCGGGATGCAATCGGGTTGCTCTATTGGTAGTTCATGAAACATCATGTATTGGGACCAGATAAAATAACCTCTGCGAGATCCGCATGGGGATGGTACCTGGGTTGGTGTCGGAAGATCGGGAAGGGCGGAGGTACCGCGTAGACGTGGTAAATAAATATTATGATGATGATGATGCACGAGGGCGGCTAGTTGTCCTTTCATAGCCTTCCCGGTCCTCCGCCACCAACTCAAACCCCAAAAATTCGAGGGATGAAGATTGCTCGCTCCACCTTCGTAAGACATCGTTCTTATTTAATAGAAGTGCATGCAGCTTCTCTTCGATGCTTGTTCCTTGTATGTTTTGCCTGCGAGATTCGCAGTTTTGCACACCTCATGGCACCGGGCACGAAAAGTCGAGACTCTAGATTGATTTCCCAAACCTAATAAGGACTCTCTTCTAGGTGTTCTTAACCCGCTTTTTTCACCACCAGTCACCGCACCAAGCCGCTTCACTTCACAATATTTTTTTGCAAAGGCAATGACTGCCGATGAAAACAGTTGCCTTTTCATTAAAAATGTAATTTGAAATTTGCTCAAACTTCCCCGAAAAATGCCGGGAAAATCGTTCTCTAAAATCAGGGTCAGCATCCTCTAATCCTCTAACCCGTTCTGGTCAACAGTTTTCGTCTGGGTGGCAAAAAAAACTGCCGGCGAAGTTGACAGCTCAGCTTCTTTCAAAATGCGAACATCACAAATCATCAAAACCTGTTGCATGATTCCGTTTTTATGTGAAAAAGGTGTTCATCATAGACATGCCATAACCGTAGCAAAAGTCCAACAATTTTTTCGTTCCCTCCTATGTTGATCCGGGTCACCGCTCACCGCCAATGACACCCTTCCAAGTATCTAAAGGTTGCTCCATGTATTTAAAGGCATCCATTAGGAAAACAAATCAATTTGTCCCACTCTCTCCAGGGCAACATCATCTTCGTTCAAGAATGCCGCGTACTCTAACTCTCGATTTGGTGCATACACCTGAACTTGAGCCAAAGTCAATCGTTCAAGCTTGAGCTTTAGTATCACAACCCTCTCCTCCCGCAAATAGAGTAAACTCCAATATGCTGTCCAACAATCGGTTGCTTGTGAGTATCCGAACACCCGTTTATGCATTAATTTTTTGGGGTAGACACTAGACTAGATGAACCTCCACTCATCAGCGAAGCCTCTGGTTCCAGACCCTTCTCCTTAGCTTAGTAGCCAGTTAACTACCATCTATGCTCCTTAACCAGTTTAAGTTCCTTCTCCGTTAGCGATGCGACTTTTCTGTCTTTTTTAAGTTGATACCGTTGTCGATTTTTGGGATTTTCTAAGTCAGAATGAGGGCTTAGATGAAGCCCTCATTTTAACTTGAAAAATGTTTTATGGTATACTCTGACCCTTGTGCGCTTACTGACTTAGAGGAAAGGATGAAAGGTTAAGCCAGAGACAGCGTACTGTGTGTCGGAGCTGACTTTTACCTTTAGGACCGGTTTTTCAGTGCGAGATCATCCGATTTTTCGAGTTAAACTGAGATTAACCCTAGAAATGAGCTGGATCTGGGGTTAGTCTCGGGTTAACTCGCCTAATTTGGTAAGTTAATCTCGGCTCACTTCTGGAGAACAGTATGAACTTCCTTGAATGTTTTTTCTATTGGCAATCGCAGTTGATAGAGTTTTTCGCGTAACTATCTCGATCGCTCCTCTCGTTCTAACCTTTGACGAAATCCGATCACACGGTACGAAGACAATCTGAAGTTAACCCAGCGAGCAGTTTTTCAGTGCAGAGTTAACTCCGTCAACAAAGTTGTCAACATTTTCGACTCTCGAAATTATTGACTCCCCCAACTGTCACTTCACAAAGAAACCAGTGAGTAAGTGTGTACGCAGAAGTTACAGTTCGTAAAACGGACCGTTGAATACCAATCCTATCCCACATTGTAAAATGCTGATGGCATAGTTATTTTTTGACATTTTGTAAGTAATGCAAACTTCGAAAAGGGACGTGGTCCAACCGCCCCTAATTACAAACAATTAATTATAAGATATTTCCACGGATATTTCCAAGTTAAACTTAAATGTACGTAAAAATGCAATTTTTGGTTCGAATTCAATATTTTTGAAAAGTCGACCCCTAAAAGGGGGCGTGGCTAAAAACTTTATATAAACGAAATCTGGACTGAAGTCCCGTTTACCTAACCTGCTGCTTTTTTTGTTTGATGCTTTCCTAAATTAGGCTCAAGGCCAGTCGAAATTAAGTTTTTCTGGAATTTTTAGGTTTTTCTTCAATTCTGCCTCCAAATGTTGGCGTGGCCCAAAGACTTGTATAGACAAAATGTGGAACTAAACGTTTTCTATATAAAATATTAAGCAAATTTTTTTCAATTTCGAGCAAAAATATTGAGTAAAATGCATTTAAAAATTTACCCTTAAAATAGATGCCACGCCCACTAGAGGAGGTTTACCAATAAAATTTGTCTTTTTTGTGTCTTACATTCATTAGGAGATGCTTAATGTCAAATTTCAGCCTTTTAGAACGTCTTACAGTTTTGAAAACTCTGGAGTTGGTTGCACATTAAGACCGATTGTGGGCGTGTCCTTGAGCGGGTTTCAAAAATGTTTACACTTGTACTGGTTCGCATGACGTGGACCTAACGTACGAAGTTTCAGCACCCTAGCTCAAAATTTAAGGCTTAAAACCATGTGACATACAGACGGACGGACGGACGGACGGACATGGCTCATTCGATTCAGAATTCGGTCTCGATCATATGCCCATAAGGTCTTGGGGGTCTACCATTATTATTTCACTGCGTTACAAACTATGTGACAAACTTAATATACCTCCTATCCTATGGGATGGGGTATAAAAAAACAGCGGAACCGAAGTTCGAGTGGTTCTTAGATGCCATGGTGAAAAAGGATAGCCCTGTGCGCGAACGAGATAAAGAAGTTTGTTTAATACCAAGTGGCGAAAAGCTCTATTCGCGTGTTTCTGTGAACAATAGCACCTAAGAACCACTCGAAATTCTTTTCCTCTGTTTTTCTTTCTATGTGAAGTGACAGTTGGGGGAGTCAATAATTTCGAGAGTCAAAAATGTTGACAACTTTGTTGACGGAGTTAACTCTGCACTGAAAAACTGCTCGCTGGGTTAACTTCAGATTTGTTTTGTTACAGGATCAACAGATCTTGGTTTAAGCTGGGGTTAACTCAGCACTGAACAACCGGTAGGTCTGCAAATCTTAAAAAGCATAATAAAACATAGGCTCTCTTCAAGCGCAACAAAAGTCTGACTTGAGATTAATTTGGCGATCACTTATGCTGAAACGTGGTATTAAATTTGTAAAAAAGGCTGACAATAAAAATATCTTGCAAACATTTTATTTACTATCTGGTTTTTTCTTACAGAATAATAATAATGTTGTTTTTAACATACCCTATCCCGGTGGCTTTCAAAATCATAAATTTTGATCGTCCACTAACTATCCGATCAAAAACTTTTCCTCGATTGCAAAAGTTGCTTGCAGTTCTATTGACGGTGATTCGTTCCCATTGAAAAACACTGTAACCAACACACGATATTCACCGGCCGGCAACGCATCTTTTAATTTAGTTGAATCCAGTTCCATAGACCTGAATTCTATTAGCCCCTAGAAAAAAGATTTGTGATTATAATATTAATAAAAATAATATTTGTAAGTAAAACTATACGTTATAGGGACAAGTGTGATTCATATTTGTATACTTTTTAATAACATCGTATATTATTCGCGTATAGACGACAGTTGATCTTTTTGCCATTAGGTTGCAAAAATTTTCCCTAACATCCATCAGAAATGGCTTAAACGAATTGAACTTCTTCAACAGCCTTAATCGAAGCTTAAGGGGGAAATAAAAATTCTCTTAAAATGACATAAAATAAAATTGTTTGAAAAAAATTTCCAGCACCGCTATATCATCAACTTGTCGAATTAGGTGCCCAGTGAGAGTAATGATGGTCTTATTGCGATTAATTGGCTTTGTGAAGCATTCACAATCTCCGATGTGCACCTTATCGGTAACGATACATTTAAATCTGGTGAACTTGGAAGCCGTAGGGATCTATAAATGAATAGAATTTACTGGCAGATATTTAAAGATTTTCGAAAATTTCCACTTACGTCGTGGGTTGTGGCCACGATGACCAGAACACAAATAAGGACCAAGATTGTGCCTGTGAAAATAAATGGACACTTTAACAGTGTCATTATGCGGTTTGAATTTGGACAAAACCGACTCCTGACTCTATGCGGTTTTTTTTTTAATTCAAGCTGCAATAGTAAATGCTGCGATTTATTTTGAATCAGAGGCAAAGATAAGAGTGAATATTTTTAATAACTTAATTCTGGCGGAACTAAACTTATAACGTATTGAATTCATTTCGTGTATTGCGTAATAATATTTGTAATGCAATAAAAAAAGGTTCGATTTCAGTCACCTTTGACAACTTGATATCGAGATAACACGAATCTGACGAATTAAAGGTATGGAGATCTAGATTCTCGTGCGATACAATCCACAAAGCTCAAGCTGTTGTGTTGTTTACTGATCTTATGGAACGATTAACTGAAATTGCTGCAGTGAATTAGTCAGAGCCGGAAGTCTTGCTATAGACTAACTCTATCGGAGAGGGGTAATAGAATATGCCCAAGAAGGTGCATGAGGCTAATTAAGTTCAACCTCTTCCATGTGGTATCAGAAAACAGCTGATAACAGCAAAGGCTCCAAGGCTGTAGCTTGAATCGACCTTCTGCGAGTTCTTGGGCAACGAATTTCGGCAGTAGGGGTTGTATGCGGGATACCCAGTTAAGCCGCATTTCTCTAATTGGCCAATGCCTCGTTATTATCTCTGTGATTTTGGCGATTTCGGGTCAGGTTCTGTTGAGGTCATGTGTGGCTTTTCCAGGATATATGAGTGTATTTGTACCTTTAGCTCATGCACGCGTTCGTTTCCTTTTATGTCAATATACCCTGGAAGCCACAGAAGTGTGACCCTAAAACGTTCGCTCAGACGAGCAAGCTCGTGACGAAACTCCTGCACTAGTTTAGAGAATATGATGCCAGCTTGACTGTCTATAAAGATTGCAGTGTTTTGTTTGTGCGTTGTGTCACGCTGTGGTTGCATGCAGGCCCCTCGGATAGCCCGTCTAATTTCGCCTGGAAAACGATGACAAACTCACCGCTTTGCGGTGATTCCGAGTAGACTCCGGCCCCTACACTATATGGCCGTGTCGAAGTTCTTTGCTACTTCGTCCCCCTTCCATTCAGCCCAAGGAAAAAAAACTCTACTTGGAGGTCTTTCTTGAGCTTTAATTTTCGTGTGGTGTCGTGTAGCCAGTTAGGAACGGAACCAATTCATTTGGTAACGAGTCCAGGATGTTGCTGTTCCCGTACGGCCTTTCGGTTCAGCACCTAGATTGCCTGAGCCTATCTGCATTGCATAGTGCGGTAACTTTTATGTGTAGATCTTAGGGCAAAAGACCTTAGTGCACCCGTGGTGCCCAACGCATGCCACCACAAACGTGATCCATAGGTTAGAATCGGCCGCCCTACAGTACATAAGGTCATCTTTGGTTGAAGTCCTCACTTCTTTCCAAAGGTTTTGCTTCAGGCGTAGAAGGCGGTACATGCTTTTCTCATTCTGTGTTCGATGTTATGTTTCCAATTAAGATTAGAATCGAGCATGATACCCAGGTACTAAGCGCTGGAGGATAACGTGAGAGGTCGACTATTAAGACGAGGGAGGTTTAAATCGGGTACCTTGGTTTAAGAAGTGAACAAAATCAATACAGTTTTGCTCTGCTCCAGCCCGTGCTTACCTAGAGCGGCGTTCATACTTTGAATTATTACAGAAGTAAATTTCCCTGAGACTAGTATCACCATATCATCCGCATACGCGACAACCTCGACCAGTTCCCTGTCAAGATAACGAGAATTTCGATCATAACTTTTAGCCTTAGTAGGGTAGAGATGACATTGCCCTGATGTGGCGTTCCTCTATGGGCAAATTTGGTTGAGTGACTCTTACCTAGTATGTTGCCTGGATAATATTCGTTCCGAGCAAAGTGGCTTTCTATTGCCCAATAGATTCCTCAATACCCAGCTCGATCGGAGATTCAAGAATAGCATGAGTATGAATATTGTTAAAGCTCCCTGAATGTCTAGGAAGGAGGCTAAAATGTATTCCTTGTAGCGTATAGAGCTGTCAATTTTCTGCACCACCTTGTGAAGAGCCGTTTCCGTGGGTCTGCCCTTAAGGTAGGCATGTTGTGATTTGGAAAGCGATGATTCTTCTAAAAAGCCTCGCATGTGGATGTCTAGAACACGCTCCAGGGAGGAAACAAAGGAGGTTATTTTTATCTAACCTCCTCTTTTGAAACAAAAGAGGTTAGATTCATCGGCCTGAAGTCCTTCGCGGATTTATGACCGCGTTTGCCTACCTTTTTTTATAAACACTACTCTAGCATGTCTCCAAGAGTAGGGCACGTGGTTTAGTATTTGACAGCTTCGAAAGATTGACACCAGCCAAGGTATTATTAAGTCTTGCGTCCTTGCTTTGAAGCATTACAGGCAGTATTCCTTCAGGGGCTTTATCTTAACTGTTCTTTACCTTGAAGGTTAAAAACAGTTAAGTTTAAACGAGAGTCACTGAGGGTGCCTATTTTGCTTCAAAGAAAACACTGACAATTTTTATTGATTTTTTGTGATCTTGAAAAAAGTGGCTCTTCAATTGAACTAGCCAATCCTGCGTAAAGCATCCACCCGCAAGTGTTATGCTTTTTCATGGGAAATTAGTGATATTACCAGCAGTAAGAGTATTAAATTACTGGTAGTTGTATGCAATTTGTTGTTAACCGGGCTAGTTTCATGTAAAGGAGAAGGACAAGTTCGGCCTATTATCAGTCGGTCCAGAATCGGCTGGGTGGCAGACGCCTTTCAATGAGTCAATTCCTGTTGAGACAGACACTTCTGGATTTGTTGCTAGTTTTGGTAACTAATTGTTTGAATAATTTTCGAAGCGGTAAGCAGTCCGAGTATCTACTTTCGCTGATACTGACGAGATGACTACAGAAGGTCATCTCAGGTCATCTTATCAGTATCAAGGAAGGACTTTTCCTGCGATGTGGGAGCAAAAAAGTCGCCATATTGCTCCTAGCATTTGATCAAAAATGTTTTTGAAGACTTTTAACCAAAAGACTAAAAGCTGCCTTCAGTTGATTGCATATGCAGCTTTATTGTAGCGATCAAACGCAGATAAAAACTAATGAATTTAATTACTTTATTTACTTGCGAAGCAAAATTCGGACACGAAATTATATAGAATTTTGATTGTTCATTTAAAAATGATTGCTCCAAATAATGACGAATAAGACCTCAGTCAGGTGAATTAAATTGCACATTTTTAAGGTTCTTATTTGACGTGTCAATCAATAGGTATTTTGCTCTGTAGACAAAAACAATGAAAGAAATTTTGTTTTACTGCTAAGACAAAAGCCTCTTTTGGCAAGTTAGCAGCAGATAAGATAAGATTTGATTAGATTTTTATTCAAGTCAAACTCTTTTACAATAATTCCCAAAAAAAATGGTTTATCTGGCATTGCCGTCTGCCTGGTGGTTGACAAGAAAAAAGAGTAAAACTGTAATGTTGATACTTTTACAAGATGCAGTGCGTTTGGACCTTTAGACGGGAAAACAAGACACTGATCTAACCCCAATGAGCTGAAACAGCCACTCAATCAAATTCGCTAATAGAGGAACACCCCAGGGCGGTGTCATTTCTCCTCTCCTTTGGCTCTTGGTCTTCAATAAAATCCTTAAAAGACTTGACAGAGAAAGGATTAAAGTAGTAGGGTATGCGGATGACATGGTGATATTGGTATCAGGAAAGTTCCCCTCCGTGATTAGTGAGATCATGGAACACGCTTTGAGTATGGTAAGCACCTGGGCCAAGCAATGTGGCCACAAAAACCAAAATACCTGACTTTACACTTTTTCAATTAAATGGCCAATCACTATCCCTATCGAACAGTGCAAGGTATCTAGGAGTCATCCTCGATCCTAAACTTAACTGGAAGGCAAACATAGAGCATCGGGTAAAGAAAGCTTGTATAGCCTTCTACGCCTGCAACAGAACCTTCGGTAAAAGATGGGGCCTAAAACCGAAACTAACCTTATGGATGTACACAGCCGTAGTACGACCAATACTCACGTATGGATCACTAGTATGGTGGCCAGCGCTTAGCAAACGATACAATGTAGACAAATTCAGCATGGTGCAAAGAACGGCATGCATAGGCTCCACAGGCGCCCTACGGTCAGCCCCGTCAGACGCTCTAACAGCAGCTATGCTACATATTCTGCCTCTTGATCTACACATTAAAAACTTAGCTACACTTAACGCAATCAGAATCAGGGAAGCTGGTGTCTGGTCTGCGAGACCCTACGGCCACAGCATCATCCTAGAGTCACTGCCGATCGAATTAGCAGCGTCTCCAACAGACTACCTTACCCCCAGAAAAAACTTCCTAAAACACTGCGACGTACAGTTTCCTTCAAGGGAAGAATGGAGGAAAGGAGAGATATCCAGAGCTTTCGATGTAACCATCTTCACTGACGGGTCCAAGATGGACTGTGGTGTCGGGGTGCAGGAGTTATCTCAGAATCTCTTAATATCTCTAAATCCTACAGACTTCCAGACACAGCCAGCATATTCCAGGCGGAAGTACTCGCAGTTCGCGAAGCATGTCGTCAGTTAAAAACACACCCTTTTAAAACACAAAAGCAATACGTCGGTAATTTCGTCGATAGTCAAGCAGCCATCAAAGCTATTGACTCAGTAATCACTTCCTCCAAACTTGTTAAGGAATGCCAATACGAACTGGCCTCGCTTGATGCCCATTTCAAGGTCTCCCTGATCTGGGTACCGGGGCACAGCGGTATAGCAGGCAACGAACAAGCTGACGTCTTGGCGAGGCAGGGTTCACTTCTTTCTTGCTCACTCGCAGAGTCAGTACATATCCCACTTGGCGCAATAAAGGCCATAATATCCTCGAACTATCTGGCAACAGCCAACCTTAGATGGTCAAGGCTAACTAACTGCGCCATATCTAGAAAGTGGTGGCCAAAATATAACAAAGCAAAAACACATGGTCTGCTTAAAAGAACGCGTTCCGATATCGCCAGACTAACAGCGATTTGCACGGGACACTGGCCAATAGGCGAACATTCCGCCAAACTTGGCATTCCCCACAACACACATTGTCGCAGTTGTGACGACGCGACTGAAAAAGAAACTCTTTTGCACCTCATGTGCGCCTGTCCGGCACTAGCCAGGGCCAGACAACGGGCATTAGGGAAACCCTTCTTCAACACACTTGAGGAGGTCTCAGGTAAGAGCATCAGAGAACTAATAACATTCCTTAATTCAACAGGTTGGATCTAGAATTAGATTAAATCAAATATCCAGGTCACGTCGTGAGTTTGTGGTATCAAAACGGCACTTTAAGTGCTACTTGAGCTTCCTTTCTGGAAGCAACCACTTCTACCCCCCCCCCCCCCCCCCCAACCCCAATGAGCTACCTTCCCGATGCGACACCAACTTAACGAAAGCCAACTTTCAAGAAGGCAGTTCAAAAGAACCTCTATTATAGTAAGCTTGCCACAGCCAACCAGAAGCTGTTCGTCGAGAGGGAGCAGATGGACCTCGCCCTAATTCAGTAATCCTAGATCGAAAAAAAGGACAGAAGGGTGACAGGATTGGGGTCGAGAAAATTTAATGCCTACCATATAAAAGAACAAAGGTAAGGAAGCGTCGATCTACAGCCATATGAGGACGGTAGCATGATCGTCCGGAGGATCAATCAGGGCGCTAGTGACAGCTTCCGACCAAGGCAAGAAAAGCTTAGGCTTAGACTGTGATGTTTCGCTTGTGATTGAGGGAAATTCTTAATTATCAGATCTCTGATCTTAGCCATTGCTTGACGTTTTCTCCGGATGAGTGGCGATTGACGTTGAGATTGACGTTTAGCTGTCATCTAAGTAAAGCGTTTTTGAAAGAACCTCCACAATTTTTAACAAATCGTGGAGGTAGTGACGTAGTCTGATTGTGATCTAAATACCCATCACATAACAAGCTTGTATTTTGACAAGTAAAAAGATTTCTTTGCCTTATTTATTTACAATACCTTTATTACAGCGTCTAGGCAGGAAATTCAAAAAGTATGCATTGTGTCTCAAAACAGCTCTATTCAAGTAGCGAACTGGATGATATCCGAGGAGGCATCGCTATCAGACAAGTCTTTAATGCTCTTCGAGGTGCAGGTAGACTCGGCTAGGAACTTTTTCAAAAACTCAAAAAGAACAAACTGTGACTAGACTTCCCAGATGAAGATCTCACCACCGAACAAGAGATCAACAAGAATCGAAATATTACCGGGTGCTCTCTAGCTCTTTCGATATTCTGCCCAAACAGTAGTATCTACAGGAAGAAAAAAACGTTCTCCCTGGTGAAACTCCGAGATCGCAAACTCAAACATTGAAACTCATGACGAGCTCAAGATCTAAATGAAATCTTGCACCAAATAGAGCGTAAGAATCCTGAACAAAAGAGATCAGATTTAACAAAAAGAAAGGTTTTTTGAGAATCAATCGAAACCCGTTGAAGCAAAACACACAAGGGAACGCTGGATGTGCTTACGAAAACCCACTTCCTTGCTTGCACTATCCCCCACAGGGACTACGACAGAGAAGCACAGCCATAACCGATGAAAAAAGTCTGGTCTGTGCGATTAACTCCTTTGCGTACCTCAAAGCTTCACAGGGACGAATAATATTCAACAAAATATGCTCCCAAAAGCAGGGCAAACCATAACGCTTTAAAGTGGTGTGATTTTTGAAAGCTTTTTAAATTTTAAAGGACTTTGTTAAAATTTAACAGATTTGTCTTATACAAAAAAGACCAGTTAGAACTTTTTTACCTATACCCTTTTATGCAATGAGTTTAAACGACGCATTAGAAAAGCTGCTTCTTTGACGAAGTGCAAAATTGAAGCAGTTGATTTTTGACCTAGCTCCATTTGGAGCTAGGCCTGGGGCTTTAGGCTGTGCTATGTCCCCCAGAGATGGGAGCGAAAACAAGTGATAGATAGTTATCCCCAAAGCAGGGAAAACTAGCCATACTACTCTTGCTTGTCAGGAGAGCCTTCCTGGACTCTGGCACTGTAGTCTCTTAAAAGGAGCCTATTGCGCCTAAGAATGCACATAAAGAATAAAATAGTTTCTTAGGTAAAGTATGCACTAGAGACTAGACGAAATGTCAGCAATGGAACGCCGCCGCAAGAAAGTGTCCTCATTTAGATCCTCGTGGATAATATGGACAAACTGTTAGATTCCCTGGAGGAGTAAGGCTTCATTGTGAGTTCATGTATGCAGACGATGTGGCAATCCTAATCCCATCAAATTCCTATCAATCAGCGATCAATCTTCTACGCACTTCGTATTATTGGTAACTGGGATGAGGGTCGAGAGCTGGGAGTAAATCCATCCAAGACGAAAGTCTTGTTGTTTACCAGGAAAAGGGCGATTGCAACTTTCAGGACGCCCAGAATGGGGGCAATCGAGCTACCTCGGCGTATTATTGATCTCCAAACTTAGCTGGAGGAAAAATAAAGAAGACCGCGTCAAGCGGGCATATGTTGCTTTACATGCCTGCTTACCGCATAGATTTCGGCCTTAAAACGCTCATGTTACACTGGATGTGATGTTATTGAACGTTCGCGGTTTAGTGCGAAAGACTAAAGAAGGTGTTATCTCTCTAACCTCGAAAAGGTCCAAACGACGGCCTGCATGGGCATAAAAGTGATTCTGAGGACCCACTGCAGCATTAAAGATACCACTCAACCTTACACCTGTGGATCTATACTGCAGAAGAAATGCAGTTTAAACAGCTGTCCGTTTAAGGGAATCCGGACTGTGGTCAACTAGATCTTATGGAGACGCCTCTGTAGAAAATCAGTGGGGTGCTTCTATAAATCCCAGCTACGTACTGCCTTCCTGTAAAATTGGCTTATAACAGGAACTTCGCTACCAGCATGCCCGATGGGCATGATGACAAGCTTGCCGTCTATTTGAAGGCTGCGTCTGTTCTGAAGATGGACGTCAGAACAGGCGCAGACTTCTTCTGTGAAGCTCTGGGATTGAGCAAATCATTCCGGATTTAGGGCGACTGCAATATTTTTCAGGCAGAGCTGGTGGCCATAGTACAAGCTGCCACTGAACTGAAGAAGTACAGGCTCGAAAACAAGACCATTATTATATACTGGCGGCTAAGGGGATATTAAGGCCATGGAGTAAGATGTGGTGCAGTCAAGGGATGTGAAACTATACAGTAAAATTCTATACGCGACACGACATGGCAATACTGTATAGCTCTGTGTTGGGTGCCAGGTCACACCGATATCACCGAAAACGAAGAAACGCACAAACTTGCGAGATCTGGGTCATGGATGAATTAGGATGATGGAAACTGATCACGTACACCGGGGCTTAACAAAAATGGAACACAATTTATGATCGCATATCCAAGTACTCATGGGAATACTTGACGATCATTGCGCTATGTGTGGGGCAACACCATACTTTATAGCGATTACTCCAAAAGTTGCAGAGATGTTGAAGAAATTGTCTCTGTTCGTCCCCTGCTATGCAAATGCCCATCCCTAAAAAGTATTGGACGTAGTGTTCCTGGCAGTGTTACTCTTACAGTGAGCTCGACGGTCTAAGCAATGTATGGATCCGAAGTGAGCGGAACTTTGAGTTTTTAACAGGGGTTTATTTTTATTTTCATTTTATGTTGTAAGAAAATTTCCAAATGGACACCATGGACACAATTGTTGAAAACTCAACATCTCTGAAGCTTCGTCCTTTAAAAAAAGCTTGTCTTACATCAAAGCCAATAGCGGGAGTGGCCGTTAACGAATTGAAGTAATTCTCACACTTTGTCTGTGCAACGCAAGAACCAACCTATCGTAACAGGCTTCGATATGAAGTTCCGCATGATAGGCTTTTACGGCCTCAGGTCACGCACTGCGATATGGACCTCAGGGGACCTGCTGACGAACTGTACAGTTTTAATTAGAAGTTATCAATGGCTTCTTTAACATCACTCAAGTCGGCTAAAGCTTGAGTTGTTCATTCTGCCTGGCAGCGGTGCTCGGTGTGTCCTCGCCGCCATTAAAAGATCGATTGCGATTGTACAATACCTTACCCTGCCATAAATTTGAGATCTCGCTATTAAAAACTAAGACCTTCTAATTAAGAGAATTAAGAGAAGACGTTGTTACATCATGGGGCTCTCTCTTCATTTTCGTATCTTAAACTTTTGGAAATATCTTGGAAGTTAGTTCCAAGTCTTCCTGATGATGCATGTTAAACAAAATAGGAAAATCATTATTAAAAAGACGCTTTTTTATACATTTTATTTATTTGCGAGGCATTCAGCTTGGAAAAGAAAAAGTTTTACAGTGTTGGAATAAAATTTAAGACTACAAGTCTTTCCCAAAACGGGAAAACTAAAGATTTATCCGATTAAATATCTTTCTTCGAACTTAAACTCCACCTGTATTGTGATTGCAGGTGAAGGCATTTTGTTCAAGTACCCTATAATATCTAAACGGTATTCACCAGGTGGCCAAGCGTCGCGCAATCTGTTAATATCTATTTCCATGTCCTTAAGTCGTATAAGCCCCTAAAAAGAAAATTTTTTCTTAGCAAATTTCTTATTAAAAAAAACATATTAGAAAATAATTACAAAGTAAGGACAACTATGATTCATACTTGTGTATGGTTCAGCGAGTCTGTATAAAATTCTTGCATAGGTCATGCTTGATTTTGACGATATCATGCGGCAAAAGTCTTCCCGAACATCAACCAGAAATGGTTTGTAGACATTGAACTTCTTGTACAATTTAATGCGACCCTAAAAAAAAACAAACAATTGATTGCCAATAATTACGCAAAAAAGATCAATTCAAAAACAAGGACGATTTTTTGTCCATACCGCCATATCGTATGCAGGACGAAGCAGATATCCAGTAAAATTTATAATTGTTTTATTGCGGTTAATTGGTCTTATGCTACAATCAGAAACGTTAAAAAACTCTTTATCGGTAACAATGCACCTGATTCTGGTTAGCTTGGCAGTAATAGGAATCTGAAAAAAAAAATTGTAATTGTAGGATTCAAAAATTTTACCTACTTTAGTGGCTGCCGCGACTGCTAGATGCAACAGCACTGCTGTGACCATAAGGCAAGTCATTGCGATACTGCGGGTGCTCGATATTAAACGAGTTTGAATGAACAATGTGCTTTTCTATTTTTGGTTGTAATTTTTTTTTTTGGTAAGTTATTGCATATTGTTACGATTAATGGTTGATAGCAATTAAAATTTGAAATAAATTTGATTTGTTGCTGACTGACTTTTATTTGTAAATAATTAATGACAGCGATTTTTTGGAAAATACGCCGACAGTCAATTGCATGGAACCGTACTTTAGATTAAATTCTTCATTATACGAATAGAAGAATTTCCCATCTATCTGCTACACGATTAAGTAGAAAAAATAGAAGATAGAGAGCATAGGTCCTAATGCAGTTTGATTGATATTTGCTGAAAACTATCAGGACGACGAGAATCTACCGTCAGAGTCTGTTCCATAAGTGAAACAGTTCGTTAATTAACATGCACGTCACACTATTATAACATAAAACGTGTGAACATTTTGAAAATGGATTTTTCAATTTTTTCTAACAAAAAAAAAGTTAAGAAAAATTTATTTATCAACCTGTATTCGAAAGGAACTTGAGTAGAATAATTCAAAAGCTCACCGAACGTATCGTTGCCTCTTATGATTATAATTTCAAAAAATGGACTACTTTCGGTATTGATTTTAAATTTTTGCTTCGAAAATAGAGGAAAAGGCATAAATTTTCTTGGCCTTTTTTACCACTTTTAAAATTTAAAATCCATAAAACAGGAATTTAGATTTTTTTCAATTACCGTTGGGTTTTTTTTCAATTTTACAATTAGCTGCGTTCCATTGGATATTTTTATCCTGCAGACATGGATTTCTGAGAAAACAGTAAAACATGCTGATTTCTATTTCGTTTGTTTTGAATAGACACAAAAAAAACTTAAGGTTGGAACGGCAATATTCAAACTTTTAAAATGCAGCAAACTTGCGTTGTAACTTGTAAACGCTTCATACTTCAGCCAAAATTAAATTGACTTTAAAAATCGGTTTCGAAAATGTTTTAACGTTTTTGAGTCAAATCTTCAAAGTTTTTGAATATTCGTAGTTGGGTTTAGCTTAAGATAAAATCTCAGAAGTTGGACTATGACCGTTTTTTATTTCAAAGTTATACTGTACACCGTTTACGAGCTAGAGGAGGAGACATATCTTCTTTTGACCTTTTTATACCCGCATTAAAATTAATATACCCTCGATTAATTTTAATGCATAGTTTGTAACACAGTGAAATAATCACCGTATACCCCTAAGACCTTTAAGAGATATGATCGAGACCGACAGGTAAGTCGGTTAAGCCATGTCCGTCCGTTCGTCCGTATGTCTGTCCGTCTGTCCGTATGTATGCAGTTTTGAGGTCTTTAAAATTGAGCTAGTAAGCTGAAACAGCGTTGCTTTGTTCTCATTTTGTACAAAAAGAATATGAAAATTGAGAAGATCAGCCCACAGCCAGGCCTACAATTGGCGTGAATGTCAGACAACCTCAAATTTACATTTTATTTCAAAATGCCTTTTGGTCAAGATAGACAAAGCATATGAACTCAAATTTTGGTGGAGAGCAATATCCACCAGAAGCCTTTAATTAGACAGAAATTGGACTGCCCATTCTATTGACCATCCCCACTTTTAACATCTAAAATCTTTGAAAACCTGATTTCTCGGGAAATTCATTCAAAATTGAAAAAAAATTGTATGACAAATATTAAAGATATCACCATTTGCTAAGTTTGTTACATTCAAAGCATTAAGCTCCGGCCACTTCTAGGGGGCGTTTTTGAGGTAAAAATGTTTTTTAAGCATAAATATTCGCTTTTAACGCATTTTCTCGTGATTCCAACGAAATTAGAGTTAATTGATTTAAATTTTCAGCCTAAACCCTTATTTAAGGGCGTGGCCAACACAAATAATTGACATTCAGTACCAAAAAAAAAATTTAAATTTGGTGTCAATGGGTAAAGAGGGTCGGGTATTTAGAAGTTCGTACAGACGAACTCTTGCATTTACTTACTTGTTCATAATATTTTAAGATTTTAAATCCATGCAACAACTATTTTTTTCCCGTTAGACTTTTTTTCAGTACTACCTAGCACTGGCTGGACTCTACGGCCAACTGTTTTTTGCGAAAAGGGTAAAACAAGCTCCTTTTTTATTTGTTTTTTAAAGAGGCCTCGAAAAACTTAGATTAAAAATGACAATTAATTTTAAAACTTTTTAACGCAGTTTGTTTGCTTTTGTACGCTTCGTACTTGAACTAAATCTGAACAAGATCGCTTTTACCGTTAAGATACTAGAAGATTTAAAAAAAATAGTTTTTTGAATTTTCTGGTTTTGAGTGGAATCTCAGAAGTTTTTTAAACTTTAAAGTTTGCTATAATATTCCTTAAAATTTTGGATAATTTCTGATACGTGTGCTTTTTTTCATATGATTTGTCGCAACAAGCCCGGAGATAAGGGGGGCACACGTTTTTTCGTGAATTTTAGCGACTTTTTTTCGAAAATGCGTAAGAGCGGCAGTTTTCAAACTTTTTCTGAAAAATATGACTTAAGCATTTGATTTACTTTGTGTTGCTTTATACATGTATTCAATATTATCTTTTTGCACCAAGCGGTTCAAAAGTTATGGCCTCAAACACTTTAAAAAACGTAACCCATTTTTAACTCTTTACTTCTCAAAAACTTTTCAATCTTAAAAAAAAAACTAATTTTTGGCATTTAAGTTTAGTATTTTCTTAACTTAAGTTTCGCTTTTCTTGTTGTTGCGTGCTTATCATCTTAAAAAGTATTGAAAAACATTTAATCCGTTTTCCCATGAAATTTCAAACTGTAACTCCGTTATTTCTGCTCAAAAAAATTGCCCTCATGGGATTTGACAATTTGCGCAGTTTAAAAGCACACCAAATTTTTTCTTTCTTCGTCTTGCCGTTCAGAAGTTATAACACGATTGGACGGATGGACGGACGGACGGACAACGAAGCGATACCAAAAAAGGTAATTTTTCCATTTCTGGACGGACCATTAAATGCATGTGTGTCCTCCCGCACTTATCTCCGACGTTATTTGGAGAAATCATATGAAAAAAAGTACCTACTCGTGTCAGAAATTATTTTTAGCGAACTTTAAAGTTTCGAAAACTGCTTCGAAAACAAACAAACTCAAAAACATAAAAGCATTTTCAAAGCAAATAAGGCAATAAAACAATTTTTTTTTCCTGGGTAGGAAAAATCTTAATAAGCACTACGAGGACCAGCCACGCGTGCTCATAGAAGTGTGAGATTCTTACTCATATCCCGTGTATATAATCCCTTCCGACGAAAGCACCTGCTATACTGCCGTCAATTTATGCGGTTTCGTCTTAAGCTGCTTGATCCAATGGTCCTCGTTCGTTGTAATCGTCGCGTAAGGTTTGTCTGATCCAAAGTTCAGATTATTACCGTGGGACCACAATGCCCGTAGCGGTGGTATGTAGCAGTAGTACGTAGTACAGCCGCGGAGCCATGTGGCGTAGTACGGAAAGAAATTGAACACAATGGTGTAGCGCGGCTATGTCGAACAAAAACCTCGTTTATAAAGAATGACCGATACTCTGAGTTAATTTGAACTAGATTTAATATTTTTGTACAACGGATGACACAAATCTCATCTCAATAAACTTTTCGACGTCCTTTTCCTCCATTGTTTACTTAACTTGTATTGAACTATCCACCGTGTAGCGCTACGAAATTAAAAGTTGGCCAACTTTTACTACGGCCACAGCTACGCGCTACCGCCACAGACACACATTGTGTGCGCAATACACTGAATACATGTGTTTTAACTTTTGACAGCTCTTACTACCGCTACTACTACCGCCACAGCTACATCACTGTGGTTCTACGGTTAGCCATGTAGGTTGCAATGTCCGCGAAGTCGAGTACTTAGTTTGCGAACAAAGTTTGTTACCTCGTCAGTCGCGGTAGCGATTCCAAGATCTCGATGTAGGTAGTTCGCTATTACTGAGCACGGTTGCCGTTCTAGCGACAATTTCACTAGATCTAGCGGAATTTCAGAACAATCATTGACAAAAAATATTTTCATGTCGCTAGATTAGCGACTTTTCTAGCGACTTTGGGACACAGGCATATTTGACTTATAGAAATAATTTATGACAAGTAAATAACAGTTTTTTTTTCATAATGTAATGGGACTGTTTATATCATGTCATCTACAATAGTTTGACATGTTATCCCTTCTGAAATTCCCTGTATTAACACAGCAAATTGCAGACCTTATATGTAATGTGAGTGCGTATATTCTCTTGAGTAGGTGAGTAGGTATATTCTCTTCTCTGTAATTCATCTCATTTATCTTAAATTTATTTGTCACTCTGTTTTAATGTGTTACTAATGCCATTTCTCCACCGGGCACTAATCTGCGATTAATATAAGCTTAATCGCACACATGACACTTTAAGTCACGCAACGGTTTGACTTTGCCTTTTTGAGTCCCATGGGCTTACATAGGAATGCGCGTACACGAGGAACCGACATGAAACCAATTTTGGGCAACTCTTAAATATGTGTTTCAACACAAATTTCTTAGATGCTCGCTGTCAGAAATGACATCTCATTGCAGGTAGCTGTATATTCGAGCGTGGATGTGAATGTGAAATTGTTTAATTTCTTCCAAGTCACCGACACTTTAGAGAGAAAAGGGTAAACTGTTTTTTCTGTATTTATGTGTACAGTTGCTCATGTAAAAGTTGCTTATGTGAGTGCTGCTTTCGTAAATCGTGAGTAAACTATTGATTCTTGATAAAATTGCAATTGTGCGATTAGCCTTAATCTTTATTAAATCCACTATAAATCATATTCACTTGGCAAGCGATTAAAAATAAATTCTCTCATAAATCCCATTCACAAACCTATTTTATGCACCTGACTGCAAATGCAAATGACAGAAAAAGAATGCTCGTGTCAAATTAACCCTACCGGTGATGCTACTTTACGATTTATTTTTAAAAGTTTTCCGCTGATCCTCTTTTTACTGCCGGTGGATACTTGGCATAACTAACACTTTTCAAAGTATTGAAAACTTTAGAAAATTCCTTTAAGACTCGGACCTCGGACATACGATTCCTTGCAAATTTGCATAAAAACTGTTGCAAAAATCTCATATGTAAACAATGTATGTATAGGCTATTCAAGAAAATGTTTTTCTCCCATTTTGTACAGTTATTTTTTTGACGACTTCTTGTAGATTTTCAGCTAATCTAGCGACTCTTAGAGGTTGGTCTAGCGACTTTCAATTTTAGCATTCGGCAACAATTTGAAAAGTTTCTAAAATAGATATATTGCTTGGTTTAGTACAACCCTAGAGTCGTATATCTTACGTCCAAGATGGTCTTAGCACTTGCTTATAAAAAAGCGGTTTGTTATTCATGCTTAGTTTCGAAATTTTTTTTTTTTTTTTTTTTTTTCCCCGTGGGTAGGTAAAAACCTTCATAGGCACTATGAGAATCGAACGCGCGTGCTCTTAGTAGTGTGAGATTCTTACTCACTAAAAAACCTCCCAATCTTTGTAAGACTACGACTAAGTTTCCTTAACAAGTAGTTCATGCTTCTGTATAGTAATCGCGTTTGGCAGGCTACCTTCCAACGAAAGCACCTACAATACCGTCATTATGTGCGGTTTCCTCTTACGACGCTAGATCCAACGGTCTTGTTCGTTGTAGTTTCGAAAATCTTCCGATAAGCCAATTCATTTCTCTTAACTTGCTCGTCGCGTTTCTTTTTAACGTGCGGCTTCCATTTAAGTTTTGCGTCTAGAGTCAATATCAGATATTTCGCTTCACTGGGGTACAGGATTCGTACCCAGTTAATGGATAAAGGTTTGTTGTTTAGCTTTATAAGTAAAGTTAACATGCGTTTATTTAGTCTCGTTAAGGGCGACTTGCCTGTTCTTCGTCCAGTCGTATATTTTGTCGAAAGCCCGCTGAAGTTTTCCTGTTGATGATTTAACTGTCGTATCAATAGCAAGAACAGCAGTGTCGTCAGCGAACGTAGCTAAAATTGTTCCCTCATCGTGGGGTATGTCTCTGGTATAAAGCAAAAATAATATTGGGCCGAGAACGCTTCCTTGCGGGACACCGGCATTTATCTCTTTGAATTGCGAGTACTCATTTTCGTACCTTACGCGAAAGATTCTGTCTTCAAGGTAAGATTCTAAGATTCTATAGAGTTTTTCTGGTAAGCTAAGCCTTAACTTGTACTTCAGGCCTTCGCGCCAGACCTTGTCAAAGGCTTGCGATACGTCGAGAAAAGCGCTGGTACATATCTTTTTCGCGTCCAGAGCTTTTTCGATTTCTTTTCATATTCGATAGACCTGGTCGATTGTTAAATGCTTTTTCCTAAATCGGAATTCGTGATCCGGAATCCATCGTCTTTCTTCAATGATAGGTTGCAACCTTTCAAGCAACATTTTCTCGAATACCTTAGATATTATCGGTAGTAGCGAAATAGGTCTGTATGATTTTTTGTCGTTCGGACATTTTCCTGGTTTCGGAACCATTATAACCTCGGCCTCTTTCCATTGCCACATATAAAATTCTCACGGAGGCGTTAATGATATAGAGTAGCTTTAGCTTGACCAACGCTTTCCTCGGCAACCCCTTTAGAATTTTGCTACTAATTAAGTCGTAGCCCCGGCGTTTGTTATTCTTCAGATCATTTATTGTTTGACGAAGTTCAATAAAAACACGGTTTTTATTCTATAATTACATATCTTGTACCTACCGCATAGGAATTGAGCTCCTCGAACAACGGCTCCCCGTCGAACTGTTCTGCAATTTAAAAATTATAAAAGGAAAATACCTTTATTTTTAATTTTTTTTGTTAAAAAAAATGACAAAAAATGAAAAAAGTGTTTTTTGTTTTACATTTTTTTTACATATTTTGAGTTGCTACCTAAGTTGTTTAAGCTTGCGTAAAATTAAGTTGATAACATAGAGACAACTCAGAAGTTATAGGCATTTTTCAGCACTACCATTTTAGTAAATCAACTTAAATGATTTTACGCGTATTTTAAAAACCATACAATCTTTCAGCCCCGCCATATTTTTCTTTCCATTTTATCTTAGCTATAATCGAATTTGCGAATTATATTTTTACAGATCATCCAGCTAAAAAAAATCCAACGTGATGTGTCAAACGATTGCATGATTTTATTTACCAAATCTTGTACTTCAAATCTGTCAAAAAGGTTGGCCACATTGACAGCAGCAAATTAGTGTGATTGACAGTAAACGTGCGCACAATTTGTTGACTCACCATCAAGTTGAGCCGTTTATTATATCTTTGGGATTGATTGAGACTCACAAAAATGGAATAAATTTTTCATCCAAACGTTTTCTTTTCTTTAAACTCCAAATGCAGTCGAATTGTAATCGCAGCCGAAGCATTTTTATTCAAAAAACCTATTATGTCCAGGCGGTACTCGCCATCGGGCCACAAGTCTTTCAGTTTTCTAGCATCCATTGGCAGGTTTTTGATCCTTATTAAACCCTAAAAAAAAATATTTTCTTACTTAAATTATTATTTTTGTATTGAAAAAGGAAATTACACTGTAAGGACAACTATGATTCAAGTTCATGTACGGCAGTGCAATGTTGGTTAAAATTTTCGTATAGGGCAGACTCGCTTTTTTCGAAAACAGCTGACAAAAGTCTTCCCACACATCAACCAGAAATGGTTTGTAGACATTCAATTTTTTGTACAAAATTATATGAAGCTGAAATACCAAAATCTCGTAGGCATTAAAAATAATGATTTTGAGTAAAAACATTGTACTTACCAGTATGTCATTCACTTGACGCGTAAAGAACCCGCTCAGGTTAATAATGGTCGTGTTGCGACTAATTGCTTTAATTCCACAGCTTCCATCCTTAATAAGGACATTGTCATGGACAAGGCATTGAAATCTGGTAAATTTTGAGGTCAAATTATCCTAAAATGAAAATGCTGTAAAATTGTAACTTCAATAGAAAAATTTAAAAACTTACATCGGCAATAATTGTTGCAAAAAGAGCCAATGAAAGAAGTCCTGCCACAGTCAGGGGTGACATGGCCGCTATTACTTTAAAAATGGCATCTAACTTGTTTATGAGACCAAACTTGTCAGAATTCCTAATGACGACCACGCTTTTTGCTACGAATGTTTGTAATTATTAGTGTAAATTTAGAAATGATTTTTTTACACGATTTATCGACTGAAGGTTTTCCAATTAAGGCTAATGACTTATTTTCACTTTCCAGCCCACGGAAATTTAATTGATGGATGGACGATAAAAAAAGTGCGTATATTATTTTGCCATTAAGAACTAGCATAAACATAATTTAGTGTTTAAAAAAGCCCAAGTCATTGGCTTTACGTTTGACGAAACTGTTTTTACAAAAGGTCAGAATATTTAGAGTAGCAAATGAAATATCTAACACAATCTACATATCTGTGAGCACATGCTGACCTAGAGTTCTATCGACGACGAGAACATGTCCACTTCATAAGCTGAGAACATTAGATTTTAAGAAATACTTTTGCAGGAATAAGTGTGGTGCCCAACGTGGGGCCAACAGCTTTGCTCGCAATTAGTTGCACTGATTCAAAAATCTTTGGTTTGTTGCTTCATATAAGTGGCAGGATTAAGGGCTAAGGGTTATTTTTTATTCCATATTTTCTTATAGAAATATTTTCGAAGACAATTTATACGATTTGGGGTGCCGTGGCGTAGTGGTTAGTGTGTGTGCTTACTACGCCGGAGGTCTGGGCTCGAATCCTACCATCGTCACCTGGAAAAAAAGACTTGTTCTTTTTTACGGTCCCCACCTCCGCGGGGGTCTGACAAGCCCTCCGAGAGTAGCAATTGTCTTGAAAAACTTCTCAAAGTGCCTTTCGGATTCGGCAAAAAATTGTAGGTCCCCTTGTATGTGAAGGAATTAAACACACACAGAGCATACATTGTTGAGAAGTTGGCCCTGGTTCACCTCGAGCTGTTGCGCCACTCTATTTATTTATATTAATTTATACAATTTTCACTTATCCGATTACAAAAAAAAATTAATAGAATTAGAAAAGGAGTTAAGCTGAGTTTGCTTTTTCCTTTTCTCCGTACACATTTAACCAGTCTGTCAAAACCAAGCCACCACTCGAGCCTTGGCTGTAGCCTATTCCATGCAAGACCCAAAACATCTCTGAGCAACTTTCAACGTTATGCCGGATAGTATCGAGAGAATAAACTAGCTTCATCAACTCGAAACTTCAAGCTATGACTATGGCGCAAGGAGCCTTTTTTGAAGGTCGAATCAAGGTTTTCAGCCTTCTGGAAGTTGCTTTTGGAAATATTTTAGAACCGCGGGTTTTCTTTTCTGAGCTTAGGACCGTCAATAAATCTTAGCCGGTTAAGCTAAGACCTCGATGTAGTACTAGGGCCCAATTTTTTACGCTGATGACACTAATTCATTGCTGGTTGAATTTGAAAAGATTTGTTGCAACATCCTCTGCAACAAGTCATTTCAGAACTTCCTCTAAAAAGCACATTAGTTTACGCAGGAAAACTTAACAATGGATTCCCTCAGGGTTGCGTCTTGGTAGCCCTGCTTTTAAACGTATACTCGTTATTGAAAATGTTTATAGGTACACAAAATGAATTTACCACAGCCAAAAACAAAAAAATAGGTGGAAAAGATCCGCAATGAGGTAGTTACCCAACAACGAGGTTGTCATCTAAGGATTGCAATTTTCAAAAGGAGCTTCAGCTAGAGCAGGTAGGAATACAAACTTGAATAAATTCAAATTTTTTTGGGCAGGTAGGATAGACTTATTCCCCATTTTGAAGCAGTATTGGACGCCGTGATGCAGTGGTTAGTGTGTAGGACCACTGTGCACGAGGTCCCTGGTTCAAATCCCAACAGAGGCAATAAGTTTTTTTCACGGTGTCCCACCTCCGCGAGGGCCTAACAAACCCTACGAGAGTATCTTTTGTCGTGAGAGACCTCTCAATTCGCCGTTCGGAATCGGCAAAAACTGTAGGTCCCTTTCATATGTGAAAAACACCTGTAACGCACACATCATGCATGATTGTAAGAGAGGTCAGGCGATGGCTTTTCTGAGCTGCAAGTGCCAATTAGTGTTTTTTTTTAAGCAGTATTGCATGAAAGGATATAGGGCTATTTAGCTTTTAGGAGCTAAGTAAGATATCAATGCAAAGATGGGTGGGTGTCCAACGTGGGGCTTTGTAGCCTTAATAGCGTCAAAAGCTTTTAATCCTCAGGCTATATGTGTTAGTTATACAGAAATACCCACTTCAGACGCATGGGTTAAGAGTCAATGTTTAGAGGTGTTTGAGGTGTTCTTCAATTTGGTGGGCATTGAGGAATTCATGAATTTAGCTTACCTAAGCTCCAAGCTTTACAGCCAATTTAAGCATCGTGTGAAAATCATTGGAATATTGAAAACTGCCAGCAGTTAGTACCTTACCTATACCTAACATAGATAGACCTTAATTGCTTAGACACAGCTTGAGCATGGTCACCAAAAGACAATTTTTGATAGTTCCCTCATCATAACCCGGATATGTTTCGTATTTTATGTAGTTTACGTGCAAAACACACAAAAACGATGCTCGAGCAAAACCAATAAAATCCTTGACATCTTTGAACTCGATTCAGTAAGAAAAGTTCCCAGCCCACTTTCAAATCGATTCCTGCGAGACATGGGAATCATGTTCATCCAATGGATACAGATTCAAATTCTTGGTCGATGGTATTTGTTCCGCTCTTCTTTATATACCTACCTACATTCTTTTTACGAGTATTTCTTTCTACAATTCGACCAATTTTCCACTTTGGAAGCCTCCATCACGCTTCTCCGTTGATATTTTGTTGTGTTTTTTGTTCGGCTCAAAAGTTCTGCCATTGTAAATGCGGTTGGCTTCAGTTCCACATTCCCTGAAACGTGACTCATATTTTGTGATATCAGACGGAGATAGCTTGGATGGCCGGGATACAATGCTGCATACACCACACGCGCACGCGGATCGGGCACAGAGGAAGAGTTAATTTGAAGCTTATAAATTGATCAGCGTTTAGCCTATTAGCGATGCCCTATAGGAGCCGAATGGGATATGGCGAGATGGCGAGGTATATAGGAGCACCACGTTCACCATAGGGAGAACGGATCCGTGCTGCAACATTTAATGGCGAATCATGTAGCCACGAACACCTATTAAAAGAGCTTCACCGCACCATCATTAACGTCTCGCGAGATAGGAGTCTTGTCATTGAGGGTGTCATTGCACTTGGTCAGTCAGTGCGTATAGTAGATAAGACTCGACACATTTCCAACATCTGGTTTGGGTTGCTGCTGCGGTGTTCACTGCCCAGCGGCAGCTGGAGCGCGGTTCGGTAGTGTGATGCGGAGCAGCAAGATAAAAACCGGTGAAGGTGATGATAAATGAAATCAATAAAATGATATGAAAATGGTTAAATGCTTGGTATAGAGCTCGGGATATGGGTCCGCATATAGGTGCTGTTCGGGAATCGAATACCCCGGTCCATTAGAACAGCCATTGTGTGTTCTGCGTGAAATTTATGATTTCTGTTCCGCCGTAGGTGGCGGTGCAGATTCTGTTGGTAAAATGGACGGCAGGTAAACGATTTGCTGACTAGGATTCATTAATCTTTGATGTTGAGTGGTGTAGAAGGATTGTAGATATTATGTAGCAATGCATTGATAATTGTAGCGAACAATGCAGCCGGTACGCATTCAAGTTTTAGATGTTTAATGAACTGACATCAGAGTACAAAAGCGAGTTCTTTAATCGATAGGCCTTAGGAGGCTTGAAAACATTTTGTTATGTGACGACAAGATATGAAAAGATCTGAATACACCTATCGATTTGCGTGACGAACACACCTACTCCATTCACTTAACGAAGACACCTATCTGTAATCTCTCATTTCAGTCAACTGACAGAAGACTGATAATTCCTTCTACGCGCTGAGGGAAAATGAAATCTCCACTCCATACATGATTTCAATGCGGTGTCAATTTTAAGTGAAGTGCTGTTCCTAGATTGAAAAGTTGTTGACACCGTTTTTCAGTCGCCGATGTAAAATAAATAAAAGTGTTTCATTGCGGCGTTTAAACATAGAGCTGCCTGTGCTAAAAAAGTGATTTTGGACAACAAGCAACTACAAAAACTGTGGCAAAATACAGATTTAAAAGTTGCCTCAAACTAGTTTCGTGTTGGTTGTCGAAAAGGATTCAAAAGGGCAGTCAAACCGTTGCGTGACTAAAAGTGATATTTGGAGGCAAGCCTTAAACAGAACGACAGAACGACCGAAAAATAAATTTCACTCAAAAATTAATGCGTTGATGTACCATGTATACCTGGTTGCACATTATGTGTGAGCATATTGAAGATGATAAAAAACTAATTTTTTTGAGAAATGATTGAGTTAGAAACAAATCGGTTTAAATCGGTTTCAGAAAAATTGATTCGGAACTTTGTTTAGAGAGTCGAGTATCGAAATTTTTTCTTCATTGGTCCAGTAGAAGGAAAATTTCAAGAACTTGTATAAATACACGAAAAATAGGCCCGGACGGGACAGTTCGATTTAAACCTTTGCATTGTGAACATCAAAATATAAAGTAAAAGTGATTGAGTTCAAATTAAGTGTTGAATGCTTAGTGGTGAAGCTGAATTTATTATTGTGATTGGAACTTAATTACAATATATGTAAATTGTGATGTGTAACAAATGAAATATGTAAGTTGTGTTTGATGTTCGAAGTTGTGTTTATTCGAACGGCGAATTTGGAGGACTCTCGTGGCAAATGACACCCTCGAAAGTTTCGCCAGACCCTCGTGAGGTGGAACCGAAGAAATATATTTACTGTCCCGGTCAGGATATACGGATACACAAAAGTAGCCTCGTCAGAAGCTACCTAAAATCTTTAACAGAAATACTCACTGATCAAAAAACTAGACTAAAAAGAGAAATCGCCTGGCACCTCTTACAATCATGCTTGCAACGCACACAGCGTTACAAGTGCTTTAAGCACACATAAAAGGGACCTACAATTTTTTGCCAATTCCGAATGGCGAATTGAAAGGACCCTCATTAAAAATGATACTCTTGGAGGGTTTATTAGACCCTCGCGGAGGTGGTACACCGTGAAAAAAACTTTTATTGCCACGGTCGGGATGCGAACCCGGACCACGTGAACAGTGGTTCTGCACACTAACCACTGCATCACCGAAGGCGCCCACACTCAGTGACCAATGCCTTTTGAAAACACATCTTCCCGAATTCGTCTCTTTTAACAGACCCTATAACACATATGCACTTATTTTATAGACAGTGACAAATTCTCCTCGGTTTCAAAGAGAACATCCTTGGTAAGGAAATTTTGACATAGGCAAACCTGACCAAAACCCTCATCTTTCTTATTTTCCTTCTGCCACAGGATTAAAAAGCTGACTCGAGAATACCATTATAAAAACCACAATAAACTCCTTTAAGGAGGCGGCCAGTACCAAAAACCCAAGGAGGCTCTTTCGTTTTTTATATAACTCTTTACACCGTCTGTTCGTTGGCTTAAGGGTTCATATATGACAATATTAAAAGGGACTAGCCGGATAGAGAGCTTTGTCAGAGTCCTGCTTAAGCTTCCAAATAAGTTTTATCCGTTCTTGCATAACAGATAAAACTTATTTTACAGACCGATAATTCTTTTGACGCAAGCACCTTATAGCCAGACCTCTCTGGGTCTTACCAAAATTTTGATCTTGTAAAAATCAGTCTTGATAAGCTTTTCAATCTAAATTCTAGGCTTCTAAACTTCGTACAGCAAAAATAACCTATATATCCTTGAATGCCGACCATTTGCCGATTGGGGAAATAACCTCAATAGAACCTCACCGAAACAAGATTGTTGCTTGGGTAATGTGCATCGAAAGGCAACGAATTGTCTGATTCGTATTCCGCAAAGAGCAGTGGAATCAATCTGCTAGATACAATGGAGGATTGTGTAGACCCTCCAAAAACGTCAGCTTTCAAAAATTTGTCACCGAAGCGAAAAGCGGAAAAAATACGTGTTTTTCATTGGTGTGTTTTTCATTTTCATAATAAGGCGATGGAAATAGCTTGTCCACTGAAAAAACCTGACAAGACGCCACAACCGCGTTGGTGGAATGCGGACTTAAACAACTTTAGAAAAACTTGCAGAAGGAAGTTCAATAAGGCAAGGAATACAGGAGAGACTCAAGACTGGGACTCCTATAAAGAATCTCTCAAATCTTTTAAAACTGAACTAAGGAAAGCAAAAAGGTGCACGTGGAAGAAATTCTGCGAAAAGATTAAAGAATCTGCGGAAGCACCCAGGCTCCGAAAAGTTCTCTCAACCTGTCCCAATGTCTCTAGCTTTCTCAAAAAGGCAGATGATACGTGGAAATTATCCAATGAAGAATCCTTGAAACTGCTGGTAGAGACCCATTTCCCGGGGCACTCACCAGACTGCCCAATCCAAGCCAAGCAAGGGCTACGCCTTTTAGAAATCCGAACTCTCTGATAACGCTTCATAAGATCATGTGGGCTATAAATAGCTTCAGTCCCTACAAGTCACCAGGACTTGACGGCATAATACCAGCCGAGCTTCAACAAAAGGCCGACTTGATTGCCCCCTGGTTGGAGACCATTTTTAAGAGCTGTCTTTCTTTGTGCCATATCCCCACTAGATGGAAGCAAATCAAAGTGGTCTTTATCCCCAAGGCGGGTAAAAGTTTCCACGTTTACCCCAATTATCTGAGACCTAGCGTTTTCTCTGAGTGCCTTAACTTAAATAAATCCCTTCGCCTACCCAACCAATCCAGCGTCTTCCAAGCAGAAATAATGGCAATTAGTGAAGCCCTGTCCTGGCTAAAGTGGAACGTGATATCCGCCCGTGATATCTGTATCTTTACGGATAGCCAGGCTGCCATCAAATCCCTGACATCGATCTCTATAAACTCTAAATTAGTTATTAACTGTGGCACATCTCTTGATGAGATATCCGAACAGTTTCACATCTGCCTGTGCTGGGTGCCAGGTCATAGAGACATCATGGGAAACTGTGAGGCTGATAAACTCGCTAAGTACGCCACTAGACTGCCTGAAGATGAAATCCCCTGAAATATAGGTATTCCTCTAGCTACCTTCAAATTACAGCTCAAAAATCACAGCATAAGAAACTAACGCCAGATGGAGGACAGGCACCACTTGTTTAACCTCCAAGCAAATCTGGCCTTGCCTCGATCCAAAAAGATCAAATAGCTTGATCCCCTTAAAGAGATCCAAAATTAGCACTGTAGTGGGAATTATCACCGGACACTGCTTAAAAGGTCTTCACGCAAAAAGACTAGGTCTATTCTCAAATGACTTCTGTAGAAGCTGCCTAGATGAGGAAGAGGAAGAAAGTGTACAACACCTTCTCTGTTGCTGCCCGGCACTCGCGTCGTACAGGAAATCCATACTAGGCTCCTACTCCTACGACTACCTAAGCGACCTTAGTAAAACACCGGTCAAAAAGTTACAAAAATTCATCGAAAAGACTGGCTGGCTGTCATAGAATTCACGCCAACCTCCTCCCTGGTAATATTCCCACGTGGCGGTACAATGGGCCTACTTTTTGGCCTAAGTGCATGTAAAAAGCCACTTTCCTTCCTACCTACCTACCTGCCTAATAATAAGAAAAGCAAATGCTAGTTTCTTTCATTAAAGTTATATTGTTTTGGTTTGAGTTAAATAATGGAAGAAAAACTAAAAAGAAAAAAAATTGTGCGAGCAAAACGAGGCATTCTTCGCAACGAATTTGACATCTGTTGTCTAAGCCACCAAAACGTCAAACATAATCTAGTACCAGAGTGGAGTTGAAATGTTAGAGGACGGAAATGTCGAAAGAAAAAACCGTGTGTGGCTCACCGGCAGGGTACGATCCTGCAACCCTTACTTGTCGCGAGTAATGCTCAACCAGTTGAGCTACAGTGAACACGATTGATTCATTTAATTTTGTGTCAAAGTATCATTTTTTTTTTTGTGTGCATTAAGTTATTTAACCCAGGGTTAAATCAACATGTGTTTGTTTCGCTACAAAACTTGTATGTGAAGAAATGAACACACACAGCTTACACTGTTGAAGAGTTGGCGATGGTTCACCTGGAGCTGTTTCGCCACTCTATTTATTTAATACACAAATTAATAAGGCTATTGAAAATTTCGAAACGAAAACAACTACTGTCCTTATTTGACTATTGTCTGTTATTAAAAACCAGGAAGAGAAGTTTGAATTATTTTTTGGGTTTGGTCCGGCGTTAAGCCACCAACTTTGGTGAGTTAAGCCGCGGTTAAATTCATATAAAGATTTAAAATCTCATGTTTGCGGATAAACTTAGTTTTCGAAATAAAAATTTGCGTGTTAGATTAAAGCGTTTATTTTCTTTATTTTTTTTTTATTTCGACATATGAAAAAAATTATTACTTGAAAAAATTTTAAGAATGCGGCTGCCATATTTGAAATGTCTAATGGCGTACTCTTTTGAACACCGAACTGCCACACCGAGCAGTCAAATAATACTCGGTGTTCGCGACAATTCCAGCGTGTGTAGACTAGGTTTCATTGTGTACAGAACGACGAATAATGCACCGATGCAATCATCACGTTTACTTTTTTTAATTTCGTAGCGTGATTTTGTTGAAGTCGTTTTTTTTCTACTTCTTACTTAAAATGAATTGTGATAGCTTTGAATTTTCATACAATTTCAATCGTGTTCAAAAATCAAGAATGAGAATTGGGTTAAAACATCACTTCACATGAACAATCAAAGCTACACCCAGCCTCCACCGTCAAATACGACGGTGTCGAAATTTCGAGTTCGGTGTCGACACCGAACTAATTCGGAGCTCAAAAGAAGACTTACATGCGCACAATTCCGTTCGGGTGTACGAGAAAAGAACGATTTTTTTTTTTGTATTTCACACCAGTTTCACGATTCGGTGTTGAAAAGAATACGCCATTAGTCTCATAATGTCGGCGTTGCACATACAATGATTCCTTGGATAACAATATGTTGGCTATTGGGATATCGGTAACATTATGCAACTATGTAAAAAATAAATTTCGTTCAATATAGGGACTCTTTGTCCACTATTTCCCATATCTTGAAAAATTAAGTTCCACACAAAGTAGAAAAAAAAATTCTCATAATAAAGACAGAACGAATAATAATTAAATTTCTCATTAAATTCGCATCATTCGTTCTTTCCGGAAAGATATTCCTAGAAAAACCATCATCCAGCTTATTAAGCGTTCAAAATCAAACGATGACAATTCCGTGCCAATAACCCCATGTCCTCTGGCTACACTTAAAGGACGACAAATACGCGAGTATCTTATACACAAAAGATGATGTCGTTCTGGCCCGTTTTAAACGATTCCAACATGCAATCCGCAATAAAGTAATTCATTGTCCTCTTAGCGTTCCATAGGAAAAAAGGCCCGCACAAAACCACCAGTGAGAGTGAGAGAGATATCTTCTCGGCGGCCGACCGACGAGGCGCGGCGATGGCATAGCCATCGGGTCACTCTTAAAGTCGTTATTCATTTCAATCATAAATGTCAAACAATACGACAAAAACACCGATTCGAGCATATTCTGTAGCTCGGTTTCCTTTTACAGTCGGCCGGCGGCTATAAAACTTCTTCAGTCCATGCACTTCTTCTGTGCCGTCTGATGTCCTTAATAAAATTGCAAAAGAACCATTCAAAAGTAGATAAACAAGAGAAGTTTTTAAAAGAAACATCGTACATCTACACACAAACAGAAAATATACATTTTGAATTACGATTCCCAGGAGATTAATTAAATGCGTTCTATACGCACCAAGTGTCATTGGCATTGCAACTTGTCCGTCTAAATGTGAAGAGGGAGAACACCATGGATGGGGCACCCTTTAGGCAGGAATTAAAAATAGACACATCTGTCTAACAGGGGGCTATTAAGTTAATCCCCATAAGTCACAGCATCAGCTGCGGCAATATGTGTGTCGAATGACAAACAAAGCGTGAGTGTCACTTAATTAATCGCCCATTAAGACACTTATGGAAAGTTGCCCTTAAATGTATATAGGGTGGCGGTGCATGTACCTACTACATGTGGAAGAGTGCAATGGATGCCGGAAATGTTTAAAGCTTTCAGTATCTGTTAAGCAGGCCTGTAGGTTAGGTATAACCACCACACCTTTGGCATTGTACGAGATCAATGACTAGCAAGCTTCTTCGCTCTCTGCATCTCTCCACATCTCCTTACATCCTGCTGTGCGTTTACGTAAGCACAAGCAGATCCTTATTTGTGCATATCACTGTTCATTATCTCGGTATGTTTGGGCAGTGAGAGTTACAACAGACTCTTGACCATCGACCACCTGCTCCAGGTGCGTATTATGAAACCTCCACTCTCGTATTGTATGAGGACCCGGGATAAATCGAATAAATCGATCGGACAAAAGGCGTATGCAGTTGATTGTGTATCCTTAGACGGCGTCGTGTCGTTTTCGCTGGCTCTGTGGAAGCTGGCCCGGGGTGTAATTCATCGATCTTATGGTGTTTTGTAATGATCGCTGGGTGTTGTCGTTAGTGGGGATCGGATCGAAACACAGCGTCGTATTCCCTTCGATATGCCCAGCCTGCTGCGGCATTGTTTGGTGGTTTCTTTCATGAAAATATGGAACATGACCATATGACTGGATTTGAATAACGCACCAGGACAGGACAATAGCGGTGAGCTGAAGGGATTTCGGTTTTCGATGCGGGGTTAAGAAAAGTCATGTGCAACCATCCGAGTCCATTATCAGTCATTCACTTATTGGGTTTTTTTTTTGCGGGAGCATAGAGGCATGGGGCGAGCTCAGCTGCTTCTTTTTATTATTTAGGATCGAGTTTTGATCTTCGAGACACTAGAATTGAAAGAAATTATCTCAAAATTTTGCCTTGTTGACTCATGTTTATAGGTTTAACCTCCCTATTTACAGCTGAGATCGGTACCATAGCATGTGCACCAGTTAGTCTGACTGCTCTTCTTTACTGCAAAGATCGAATTCCCGACTAAGATCAGGCCCGTGTTCGAGTGGCCATTCGGAACATTTTTAACTTTGTCACTTCAATAATTTTCCCAATTCCGATGGCATATGGAGGTTATGCAAAAAAAAACGACATAACGTTTCCATTTTAAGCAAGTTGTCAAAATTGACAAAACAGAACATAACTTAGACGGGCTGATGTAAGGAAATTGGTCACCTAAAAACTGCAGCTCTAAGGGATTTGAAAGAGAGGAGGTTGTCAGAACCCCACGAAGATTGGTACCGCTGTGAAAAAAGTAAGATTTAATGTCAGACTCAGATGACCAAAGAGGGAAATTGGTCTTGGACTTCCCGTTGAAGAACCCCACCTAGGCGAAAACGAAGGATGTAGAAAAACAGACGCAGCTAAACGAGACGAACTGTGGGAGACTTCAAAATGCTAGGCCTCCTGAAAAGTGCATCGACGTGACACGACATGACTCTAGCATGAGTCTTTCATGAATTTGGGTCGAACTATACCGAGGGAGTTTTGGTATTCAATGGAGGCCAAGAGCGTAGGAAGTTTTATGGGAAAAAACTCAGGCTGCTATGCTGACTGACACTGCCTCTGATAGCATATGCAACTCTGCAAGACAAAATAGGGTCTAGATAAAATTTCACTGAGTCGAAGCAGATTTTGGCAAGTATGTCGACGGTTGAGATAACATTCTCATGGGGGCGACAACTGTCGCTCGTGGAGGGCTTCTGATACGACTCAATGATCCCAAAAACTGTTTCGTTGATCGTTTAAGGCCAGGCTTCGGCTTTATTTCCATGAGCAATAGAGCAGACGCCGGCCTTCAGCAGTTTAAATAAGCTAATAATACAATGAGTCTTATTGGATCGACAGACGACGACCGACAGCTCTCGCTCGTGGAAGATTTCTCATGTGCCCAAAAAGTGTATCGTCGCTCTTGGAAACCCAGGCTTAAAGTTCGCGGAACCTACACAAAAAACTGGTAATGTTGTCGTTCTTGTTGAACGACTGACACCCATCATCTGCCCCCTCGTCTTCCGAATCCAACGACGACCAAGAGCGAAGATGAGATGTTGTCCATGTTGATCGCCTACATTGCTACCACGGAAGCAATGATGACGTTCTTGCTCTTACTTACTTACTTAAGGTGGCGCTACAGTCCGGGGTGGGCCTGGGCCTCAGCCAACAAGCTTCGCCAGCCAGCTCTGTCTCTAGCTAGCCGTCTCCAGTTTCGCACGCAAAGTTGGCTGAGGTCCTTTTCCACTTGCGTGCGCCACCTGAGTCTCGGTGCTCCTCTACCGCGTCGTCCCTGCGGTGTGGATTCAAAGATTTTCCGGGCCGGGACGTTGGTGTCCATCCGCTCTAGATGACCCAGCCATCGTAGACGTTGTGTTTTGACTCTTTTGGCTAGGTCGGTATCGCTTTACAGCCCGTACAGTTCGATGTTATATCTCCTCCTCCACTCTCCGTCTATGCAGACGGGACCGTAAATCGTCCGAAGAATTTTTCTCTCGAAGCAGCCTAAAGTTTTTTCATCCGCCTTTGACGGGGTCCATGCTTCTGCACCGTAAAGCAGGACTGGGATGATGAGGGTCTAATACATGGACACTTTAGTTGCTCGAGAGAGGGCTTTGCTACTCAATTGCCTTCTTAGCCCAAAGAAACAGCGATTGTCAAGAATTATCCTTCGTTTGATTTCAGCGCTGGTGTCATTGTCTGAATTGATAGCGGAACCCAGGCAAACAAAGTCCCTAACTACCTCAAAGTTATAGCTGTCGATGGTGATGTTTTGTCCAAGACGTCGGTGTTGGGTGTATTTTCTTGATGACAGCATATACTTGGTTTTGCCCTCATTGACTGCTAAGACCATATTCGCCGCTTCCGTCCCAATACTCACGAAGGCTTCACTGACACCACGCTTTGTTCTACCGATTATGTCAATGGCGTCTGCGTATGCAAGTAGTTGAACGAACTTTTCAAATATTGTACCTCTGGTGTTGGCGCGAGAGTTCTGCACAATTCTCTCAAGTATGATGTTAAAGAAGTCGCATGACAGCGCGTCGCCTTGTCTAAATCCTTTTTTCACATCAAAGGGGTCGATGAGGTCTTTGCCGACCTTGACGGAACAGCGTGAATGGCAGGGTTGCCAAAACTAGACATTGCGCTATATAGCTCGTCTCTATAGATGCTGTCATACGCGGCCTTGAAACCGATGAAGAGGTGGTGTGTGTCGATTTGGAATTCCTGGGTTTTCTCCAAGATCTGCCGCAGTGTGAATATTTGATCGATGGTGGACTTTTCTGGCCTAAAGCCACACTGATATGTGCCTATCAGATTGTTGACGAACGGCTTCAGGCGTTCACACAGTACAGCAGAAAAGATCTAGTTGGCACAACTCAGAGCGACTCCTTTCTTCAGGATCGGGCAAACAATGCTGAGATTCCATTCGTCGGGCATACTTTCTTCGGACCATATCTTGCAGATGAGCTGGTGCATGCTCCTAACCAGCTCATCGCCAGCGGATTTAAAAAGTTCGGCAGCTAGGCCGTCTGCTCCGGGTGCTTTGTTGCACTTGAGCTTAGACACAGCTACTTTCACCTCCTCCAGGTCGGGTGGGCGGTATCGTTTGTATGCTTCGTCGGTAACGTCTTCGCCCGGGTTGAATGGTTCGTTCCGCCTGACAGCGGTATTTGGTTCGTCCACAGTCTGCAGAAGTGGTCTTTTCAAATCCTCAGCACCGACTGCGATTCTAAAACGATGTTCCCTTGATGGTCGTTACAGGCTTCAGTTCGAAGTTTATACCCTTGGCAGGACCTTTTGATCCTTTGTCAGACAGCAAACTGATATTCGAATTTCGAATTGTTATATCTCCATGAAATTCAGCGGCAAAGATATATCTTTATCTTACAAATGGAATATTACCAAATGCGTTTATTTTTCTTGATTATTCATACAGAAAGTACTAGAAGGTGCTTAATTTGTATAAATAAAAGGTTGACAGGCTCGTACGGTACAGTCAATTTTAAAAGTTGACTTTTGAAAATCGATAATAAAGTAAAAAGTGACTGCATTGAAGAAAGTGTTAATTTGAATTAAAATTAGTTTAGTTTGGAGGTGAAATTGAGTTTTAAAGTATGTCTCCACCGGCTATTGAAAGAGTATTAGCAGGAGGCGATTAAAAATAAATCCCAGAGTGGCTCCACCGGAATCATACGATTAATTTGACACGAACACTCTGTTTCTGTCATTTCGGCTCTCAAATGTCATTTCCCAGAAGCGAAAAATTATTTTTGCTGTACTTGTGACAGATCTGTCGTACAGGGACAGTTTCAGTTTCTTGTTTTGATTCTCAAACTGTTACAAAGGTGCAGAAAATAGGTTTGTGAACAGGGCAAATGGCATCTATGAGGGGATTTATTTTTAATCGCTTGCCAAAAGGATATAAATTTGTATGCTAAAACGCGTGATTTGTAGAGGATTTAATAGAGATTTACATATATAAATTTCGTATTAGTGCCTGGTGGAGACATGGTATTATATTCGACGAACCCCAGGAAAAAATATTACAATATGTTTAGACATCGGCTCTGACCAAAACTTGTCAGGATTAAATTTTATATACGCTAAAATATAGAGCCCTTAAAACTTTTTTAATTTTGCCTTAAATTAAATTGGCCATATCCCATGCAAAAAGGTACTTAGGTATGATGTAGCTTAGATAAGATAAGGTGCTTTTTCGCCGGCTTTTTCAATTGAAAACAGCCTAAAACAATGGGCGAGTGCCAACTGCCAAGTCATCTAAAAATTTGTTTGTCATTTTCATTCCGTTTCTATCCAAAATATGATTTTGTTGGTACTTTCTCAAAAATTTCCCTACATAGTAAGTTTTTTTTTAATACTATTGCCTTTAGGTTGAGCGCTCACACAAGACCAGAGTAGAACTACCTCTGCACATTGGCTTCTCAGCCGAAAGGATCAACAAACTCTGCTGTTCATCTATATGGGGCTTTGTAGATTTCTGCTTCTGCGTCCCTCGCTACAATTCGACGCAAAGTTTCAAGTTCTATTTGCACAGCTTGTGAAAAAAAAAAAACTCTTCCCCCTGATGGAGGACTTGACTCATGGTATGGGATGCTGCAGCGGCTGTTGAGGCAACAGCCCAGAAGGTCATTGCTACGACGGACCCGTGTCCTTGGATCCATTTAAAGTTGCTGTAATATGTAAGTCACGAGAGATGCACTTTTCGCGATGCCCTGTCGTCGCGTCGTCGTGGTATGAAACTGTTTGTTTATAGTTTCTTGGTTTGAAGATCACTGCAGATTAAATACACCACGGTGAGGCATGGTTTCGCGTTGAAGGAGATGCAGATCCATTAGTCTCTCGGAAACGAGGAATCCGTATGGTTAGACAGATGTTTATGATTGAATCAGTCACGTTGAGGATATTGTAAGCAAGTTTTAAACGTTCACATTTCCCTTTAATTAATTGGCAGCAAGTTACAAATACATCCATATGTAGGTATGCAAATGCAAAGCTCTTTCATCAATGCATCCCCCTATCAATCAGCACGTGATGAGTTTCATTACCTGTCATTTCAATTCAAGCCTTTTTGCATCGTTGTTAGCTCATTAGCAAACTGGTCAGGTAGAACTGGAGCGCTTACATTTGCAGAGCAGTTTTTAATTAAAAACTGAATTTCAAAAACAAATCCCAACACAATGGCAGTGCATGCCAAAAAGACACAAAATATCCTCGTATTCACTGATAATATTGTCGCAGTCGATTGGATGTGACATTTATTGACTCTTATTGAAGGATTTTGGAGCACTCTTCAAACGCGGCGCTGCCATTTAACTGCGCTTCTCTGTCCGCACGAATACGTTTTTAATGTTTATTTTTTTTTGCAAGGATCCACCAGATTGAAATACCAAATGAGAGTAGGTGGACGTATGTAGATATCTGTGCATTGAGTGTTTGAATAAAATTGTGAAATGATTTTACACTGTTGAGCGACACGATGACAGCACAAAACAACTCGGTCTACATTGTCGCACAAAATGCTGACGCGCATAATTATCGTAAAATTTAATAAAAGTACTAATTAACTGAATTCGAACGGTCAGTGTCTGTGTGTGACACTACTCGGCGCGGCGATTCGCGTCCACCAAATGCATCCGTGGTATCGCACAGTTTTCGCAATGTTTTAGCGCATTTCGTGGCAAATCCAGATGTGAAAAATCGCCTTGATGCGACGAACTTTATCGGCCGACACAAGATGGAAGCTAAAATAAAAACGAAATTAATAAAATTAAACGGGATTATGCCTTAATTTTTAGTAGGCTTACACCGCAATTAAAATGTTGAATTTATTACTGACGAGATTAAGAAGCTGAATATACAATAAGGCAGTAAAACTTGTTTTTACACTTTTTTTTTAATTACTGGTAGGCTGGGTCTTACATGTTCGTTTATGGTAGTGTTATGTATTTTTTGATAAGTCCAGCCTTATAGTCTTTTCCATTGCGAGGCAATAAAGATCGAACATTCAATCAAGCTGTTGAAAATATGCTATTAATAGGATGTGCTATTCTCAAAATACTTAGCTTAGCTTCAATGCCCTGGTTATTGGTGTGAATGCTTATAGGTTAAAAGTTATCACTTACAAGATGCTCTAAGTAAATTTTCTACAGTATTGCAAAATTGATTATAATTTTTGAGCAATTAGGTAGGTACCTAGTATCAGAGTACAAGAACATAAATGGATCGTTTTTTTTTTTAAATTTTGCTCTTATGACGTTATTTCTGAAATTCTAATAGATGGTGCAGCACCTGGAGAGTGAACGTAACTATAGACAAAAATTTTGCTGGGCGGTTCTAAACATCGTTAATTTTTTTCAGGAATTCACTCTTCTACTATTATGTTAATCGGCACGAGAACTTAAGAACGAGTACAAGGACCGTTTTCGCAAACTCAACAAGTGCATTTTTTGGGAATTTTTCGTTGTCCCGTGCAGAGAAGTAAGGCGAACGTTTATAAACTTTCAAAATTTTTTGCATCGTCTGTCTAACAGATAATAGGAGTTCTTAAAGCTACTAGCCCTTGAATTTGTAGTTAAATAGCTGGAAGTTAATTTTCTGTTTACGAACTTCTTGGTTCCAAGTGAGAACTGTAAAAATCTATACTCCGCACTCAACATTAAAAGGCAAACAAGTGAGAGAGAACAAGAGTTCGTCTATAACGAACTTCCAAATTGGGACCCTGTTTACCCAGCATCCAGCAACACCAAATCCTGAAGCTGAATTCTGGCCTGAATTCTTTCACTGGAAGCCATGATCTTGGACTTTGAGCTTGGACTAAGAACAAAATCTTGAGAAGAACAAAACCGTGAGGAAATATGTTACAAACGAAAATTAAGCCTTAAATTAAGCCTTAAATTAAGCCTTAAATTAAGCCTTAAATTAAGCCTTAAATTAAGCCTTAAATTAAGCCTCCTTAAAACGCCGCCCACAAAAGTATACAAAGCTCAAAAATTTGTATGGATCAAGCTTAGAAACTGCTGATATTTTTCATATTTATGATATAATATCTTTAGCGGCTCGTCCTAAAATGGACCTCTTACGTTGTCCGTCCGGCCAATCGCGTAGTGCCTTCTGAACGGTTATTAGCTAAAAGACAAAATTTGGTGTGTTCTTAAACTGCGGAAATCAGTGAACCGCAGAATTTTTTTTCAAGCACAAATAACTTCAATTACAGTTTGAAGTTCTATGGGAAAATTGATCATAGGTTTTTCGGGTTTCTTAAGAAGTTTAGAAGGCAAGAAAGAACTTGAAAAACCAAGCATAGGTCTAGTAATTACTGAACCATAATAAAAACAGACAATCTTTTGAAAATATTGTTTCGTATTAAAAGTTTGTAAGTTTTTTGTTGAGTAATAAAAAGTTGAAAATGGAAATGACGATTTTTAAATTGTTTGAGGCCATAGCTTTTGAACCGCTTAATTGAATGTACGTAGGAATATATAAAGGAACACAGAGTTTTTAATCATATTTTCCTGAAAAAGATTTCATACTGCCATTTCGACGCATTTTCACAATAAAAAAGTTCAAAAAAGCACGAAAAAACAAAAAACATCACGTGTCAGAAATTATTCAAAATTTTAAGAAAAATCATCGTAAATTTTGAAATTTCAAAAATTTCGAAGATATAACTCAAAAACTTAGATACTCCAGTTAATTTGTGGGCGTAAGGTGTTGTCGAACTTCGGGCCACCACCCAAATACATAACTCTTCTAGATAAAGATTTTTTGGGTCTCTGATCACGAATTTCGGGTTTTTTTTCGAGAAATTGGGACTTAACACTTAATTAATCCAAAAGTACCGCTAAATAGGGATGACTTTGCTATATTCACGCTTTAAGTGTTAAGTGGTATCAAAAAAATATGGTTTTACCTTAAATTTGAATATTAAGTAATATCTGACAAAATTTTTATCATTCGGGTTAAATAAAAGGGGTGAAAAGTATCTCTAAAACGGGGAATTTATTTACATTTACACTTTTTGACTTAAATTATGCATTAAAACTGTTTTTCTGACTCTTTAAAAAAATATTCAATAAAAATTGACAAAAAATTTAACCTTTTGGTGAATAAGAGGGGGTTGAAACTGGCCCAGAACATGGGTTTGGCCTTTGTAAGAGCTTAAGGGATCGAATTTTCTCTATTCTTCAGTTGCTGATAGCGAATCTTGCATTTTTTGTCGAGAAATAAGGACTTAACCCTTAAATCAGCAAAAATTTCCCCTTAAAAAAGGGGTATTTTGCTATATTCACGCTTTCAGCGATAATTGAATTAAAAAAAAGTTTTTATCTTTAAATTGAAAATTAAATAGCGTTTGATAAAAATGACAACATTCGGGTTAAGTTAAGGAGGTGAAAATACCCCTAAAAGTTGCTTTTTTCTATATTTACACTTTTTGATTGAGCTTGAAATTTGTTTTACTGACCTGAACTTTTACTGAGCTGAGCATTTAATAATGCATAATAAAAAAAATTAACCCTATGGTTAATGAGAGGGGGTAGAAAGTGGGCGGGTGATAAAAAAATATAAGTGTTGAATAAAACTCCGTCTTTTTAACTAAAAAAAATCACTTTTTTAACGCATTTTACGCTAAAATCTTAAAAAGTAAGCTTAAAAAAGTGGGCGAGATGAAACTTTTTCTGCTGCCTCAAAGACATTTACAAGGCAATGTCACATAGCAAAAATAGTGTGCTAGTGCCATTGTAACATAGCTAAAATTTGAAAAAAAAATATTTATTAAAAATTAGAGATGGTCGCACAAACAGGGCTGTAGTGGGCGTGTCTGTAGGCGGATTAAGATAATTTTCAAACTAAATCCTAAAAAAAAAACTAAAGGCCTAAAAATTGTTTACATACGGACGGACGGACGGAAACACATGGCTTAATCGATTCTCCTGTCGTTCCCATTCATATCAGGGTGATTGTTTTACTGCGCTAAAAACTATACATAAAACTAATACCCTGGGCAGGGTATAAAAACTAAAGGAAACGTTTTTTGCCACCTTTTTATACCCGACCGAGGGTATATTAATTTTAATGCATAGTTTGTAACAGAGTGAAATAATCACTCGAGACCTCTTAGACCTTTTAGAGACATGATCGAGACCGACAGGTGAATCGATTAAGCTAGGTCCGTCCAACCGTCCCGTCATCCGTGTATTTTCGTTCTTATTTTGTACAAAGTGTGAAAATTGGTTAAATCCGCCAATGACCACGCCAACTATTTTCAAAATGCCCTTTGGTCAAGTTGAACAACTCAAATTTTGGTTCTAAGCAATATTGGCCCAAGACCTTTAACAAGCCAAAAATTTAACCGCCCACAATATCGATCATGCCCACTTTTAACATGTTAGATCTTTAAAAACCCAATTTCTCGGAAAGTTTACTCCAAATTGAAAAAAAAAATTATAACAAATATTAAAGATATAACTCTTGGCTAAGTTTGGTCCATACAAAGTTTTGAGCTCCGCCCACTTTTAGGGGACGTTTTTTGGAAACAAAACTGTTTTTTTTTTTTCGAAAAAATTTACCGTTTTTACGCATTTTGTCATGATTCTAACGAAATTACAATTAATTGATTTGAATTCTTAGCCCAGACCCACTTTTGGGGGCGTGGCCTATGCAAATACGATGTGAATTCGGTACAAAAAAGTTTAAGATTTGGTGTTACACGGTTAATAGGGTCGGGTATATAGAAGTTTGTCACAGACGAACTCTTGCGTTTACTCAATTGTTATAGTTTTAATCATATTTTTAGGTACTAATTCCAAGGGTAGGTATTTTTCGATACGAACGACTGGTGTGTACGAATCAACTAAATATCTGTGAGGCTCATTAAATTTCATGTTTATGACCATACTTTTAACATACTAAAATCGTGAGTGCCTTCAAATAAGTTTTTCCAAATAAACAGACCATAATTCCTGCGGAACCAACCAACGTACTTTGCTTCTCGGGTAGTAGGTGGCCTTCGCGTTCCCAATAGCGCGCCCTCTGGGACGCTATTTGTTAACAGTACGTCGGCACCACCTACGAATTAACAGTGGCACCCCGGTGGCGTTGGACATCAAAACCTCAAACTAAACAAGTCGGTAATATTTTAATAATTTAGTGCTCTATAAGCCGCATGTTTCCAATTTAATTGCCCATAAAATGCGCTGCAATAAGTTGCGTCCATAGCCACATCGCCGCACTAGTCCTCCGCACAATGTGCATCTAACGAACCTGATATTTATTTCCGTCTAACTAGTTGGCCTATTGCTGCTTTGCCGAGCAATAAAAAACCACTGCCCCTAATTTAATAAGAACTTCTCGCATACACCATTATAGTTATTCCGAGTATCGCTTAATGTGCACATAATTACATCTCTAGCAGCGATCTGTGGATCGCGATCGCGATCGTGCAATCGCGTAAATAGTGCCACTTTGGATGATGGCGTGGGCGATGTTAGGCGCGTGCCCGCTCAAGCCCATATACGCCAGCGGATTTATCGGGTGTGTGCAACGACGATCGAGCGACGACGACGCGAACGCGACGTAGGATCTCGAAATTGGGACGCACATTAAAATATCTTTTACTCTCGGTTTTATTGCGGGTATATTTTTCATCTTGTGATTTATTTTTCAAATGCGCGTCTCGGATATTTGTCACTCATAGATATACCCCGGCGCAGGAGCTGATGATAGCTCCCATGCTGAGCGTGTGAGCTGGGAGCATACACCCGGTCACAGTCTTCGAGGAAGACATTAGAAACCACTTGACAGAGTGCGCATCGCCTCCTATAGAGATTGCCTCACTTCTCTGTGGCTCTGATTGAAAGCACATGCAGGGCAAAAGCGAGCACAAAATGTATCTGGAATTGCTTCTAATCGCATTTAAGATAATTTATTCCGGTGACACTATTCGGTTGAGAGACGTGCTGCTGCAGCTCGCCCGGGGACTCCGCCGCCGATCTTCAACTCCGAGTGTATAAGATCGCGCGGCGTGGCGCGGCGTTCCCATTTCGAGGAGGAGGAGATCTTTGAGCTCTATGGACCCCGCAGCAACATGTGTATGTTGCATCACATTCGAGATTGCATTCGATTTTAATTTTTCTTTTTTTTTTATTCATCGTCGACGATTCGATAACTTGGCGCTCTCGAGATTTTTACAAATGGCACTGGGAGTGATCAGGCGTTGTTGGGTTGTGTCGGGCTCGGGCACCGTGGGGGAGTATCTAAATCAATTTTATCTCCAAAATAATGAATTTAAACAGATCTGGCAGGCCAGGCTGTTATTATGCCTGAGTTGGGTGAGTTGTGTCATTTTGGATGCGAGACACTTTTAAGTGCCTTTTTTGTGTGTGCCAGCACATTCGAATGAGGGATTATAATTGCGCTTTGGGAATGCCAGCGGGTGTGAGAGAGCTCGTATATGTACATATCGAAATTAGTGTGGAAACCTTTAACCTAGTTTTTTGGACGCTTCAAACGTTGATAGAAGGCTATAAATTCGTGGGAGTAAGCGAAATTGGAACAACATGTGCGCTATAAAAGCGATTTGTTTATAGAACAAAGTGATTAGGATTGCGGATCGCGCTGATGGCAGTTTATGTAATAATTCAGAAGAATCAAGTGGTTATTGTAAAAGCGATATGGAGATTTGTGAGAAGTTAATTTAAGTGGAATGGGGCATTCCACCTGAAGGCAATAACCATTATAGGCACCTCTAGTCGTTATATTGAGACTGAAAGTTTATATTGCTGATGGATTTGTAAAGAGTGAGTGGAGGGGTCTGGATTTGATGCGACGGTTTATGAGCCCAATGTATAGGGAAGCTCTTCTAGTCTGATTGATCTTAAGAAACAAAAAATCGAACACCTAAGGTCGATCCAAATAGAGTAGCTGCTCATATATAGTCAAACTGTCGAAAGGATAACCATATAAAGACCTTACAAGGCACCTCAACAAGGATTTCAAAAATCTACGATGAAGTGAGTCATCCTATTTTCTAGAGCCGTAGTCTACTCTGCCCTCTCCTCAATAAAACTGGAACAGAAACCGGCCCAGATGGAATATATACACGGAATTCTTTAAGCATAGTGGTAAAAAAAAAGATAATTGCTTCTCCTGGCCTTTTCCACGATGCTGTCATCCAGCGAGCTTTCTAATGACATCCATCAAAAAATCGAAAATTATTGCGCTCCCCAAGCCAAGCAACCTACAGATGCCTCACAGCACTACCGTCCTATTGCCTTCCTGTCAGGGTTCGTCTCCATAGGTCAGATTTATGACTTGCCGATGTCCAGGGTTGTAAGATTACTCGAAAATGACTGAAAATAGTCTTGTCAATTGATGTCTCCACGACATGTTTTCCAATCGTCTTCCAGTCACTTTCTATTACAGTGAAAATCGGCCAGACATCAATGACTAACGGAGACACTAGGTCACTTGGCCTTAAACTTTTTGAGCGTTTGATTGAAAAACTTATTCCCGACAGGTTCAGGAAATCCACAAGCTACGCCTAGCAGCTGTAACAAACTTCTTAGAAAACGGTTTCAATGAAAAATGAAAATTTTGTGTAAGCTTCTTGGATGTTATAGCAGCTTATAACGACACCGTATGGCAAAAGGGCCTCCTGTACCAGCTTCTCAAGTTCATTTCCTGCACACAATCTACAACTTAATAAATTCAGTGACAGGATATTCAATGCCTTCCTCAATGACAACCGCAGCAGGACAAGAAAACTCAACAACGGCCTTCCTAAGGGTCAGTGCTCGCTCACTTTCATGCGACCTCCCAGTCACAACCTCTGTAAAATTTTCCTATTCTGATGACAAAGGCGCTTGCATTCGGGCACAAGTTGTCTGGAAATCTGGAACAGGTGGTGCGACATCAGACTTGAAGCATCTCTCTACTTATTGTAAGTACTGACGCCTTCTAAGCATCAGTGCAGCAAAACCCGAGATCTGTCGCTTCCACTTCGCATGAATCGGGAGTGACGCCTGATGTTGTTGACTTAAGACACAATTTTAACCGAATATATCTTAGGATCACCTTAGAACGAAAGCGTATATATAAGACACACCTAAGCAAAACATCTCAAAAAATAATGACTAAGAACGAGGTGATTCAAAAACTATAAAGCACCTCACGGGGCGCCTCCAGAAAGGCATAGATATAGGCGCCTTCCCTATCTGGTATACTCGACTGCAGAATACGGAGCCCCCGTTTTGCTTAACAGCTGCCAGACAAACAACGGAACACCCACTATTAAGCTAATATCTGGTACACCAACATCAGTTGAATGGCTTCGCATGCTCTCCCAGATAGCTCCATCAAGCAGGCAAAGCTTAATACTCAAAAAAAACATAGAACTAGAGGGAGATACCATGCTACCCCAGCTGTGGTCAAGAAAGCTACTGACACGTCCTGCCCATGTGGTACTCCCGTTCACCTTATGGAACATATCCTGCTCGGCTGCCTAGAGCAATCTACAAGGTTAAGGTTAAGTTAGGTTAGGTAAGGTTGCTTGCAATAATAGCCAGCAGCTCGTATTTACGAGGGCTCTTATAGCGTCATCCTATGGAGACAACCTGTAAGGTGTAAAGATTTTAATGTATAACTATGACATTAAAAAAAAAAGAAGAAGAACTATGACACTTAGGGACAAGTTTTCAGTGCGAGATCATCCAAGTTTCCGAGTTAAACTGAGATTAACCCCAGAAATGAATTTCTCAGTTAATATAGATCCAGGTTTAATATCGGCTTAACTCGCTAAATTTGGTGAGTTAATCCCGGATGAACTTCTTTGAATGTTTTTTCTGTGTAGAATGCCAGTTAATTTGTGCATTTTTATGAAAAATTACATCTGAGAACAAGTCGAACTTCCTCTCCCGTGTATTTCTATGTGAATTGAGAGTTGGGAGAGTCAATCATTTCGCGGGTCGAAGATTTTGACAACTTTGCTGACGGAATTAACTCTGCACTAAAAATATGCTCGCTGGGTTAACTCCAGATTGGCTTTGTTACGGGATTAACAGATCTTTGTTTAAGCTGAGCTTAAACCAGTACTGAAAAACCGGGCCTTAGTCAGTTTAAGTATCCTGCGCTTCAAAGAGAAATGTTGCTTTTTATCCGGCAAAATTTCTTAGACATTGCCGCCTAAGGAAGGCAATTTTCGATTCATGGCTGGTCTTGCCCGCTTATCTGTGGCATTGAAGCTTTAACGAGCATAAATACGTTAAAATCTTCAATTTTCTGATCAATGTTACTAACTTATACCGGTCGTGTTAATGGGCCACCCTTTTCTACACCTTCCTATCATGGTCTGAGCGCTTATACCGGGGCTGTTAAATGTGAATATTTGACCATAGCACTAAAAAGGCAGCCAAAAGCGTCCTGGCCAAAATGAAGAACTTAATATCTGAAATGGATAAAAACAAAAAACAAAGAGGGGTAAACCAAAAACGTGTATAGCTGAACAGTCTGATGGCTATTTCGCATGAAGAGCGAGAAAGCGAGCGAGGGTCTCGGGCGAGCTGTCGAATGAATTTCAATCAATGGCAATGTAGGTATGGGTTGATTCACAATATCGGCGTGTTGGCTGTATCGCTCGCCGGGCTTTTCGAAAAATTGAAAAACCCTCGCCGAGGTCGACGATTATTCTGTCATTTACTGTTGTTAATGACAGAAGTTATGACACTCTAGTGAATAGAAACTTTTTTTCTCGAAATTATTACTTGTTGTGAAATATAAACTATTCATGTGCAATAAAGTCGACAAATTTTAGAAATATGTTATGTTTTGTCACTGTACAGTCAAAAAAGTCGTCGCGGTTTCTCGCTCTCATTGTGTATTAACAAACCTTTCTCTGGACTTCGCTGCCGCTCTGGTTTGACGCTCTCGCGCTGAATGTGAAACGTCCATGATTAGGGATTAATGACATCAACAAAGCGCACGCAGACGCCTCGTACGATAACTTTGGCTTTGGCTGACTCTCGGCCTCGCCGATAAAAACATGCAGAGAACCCAGCTGACTTGCTCTTTTATAAATTTTTCTTTTATTTTATTTTATTTTAAATTAAATTTTTGCTGTATAACGTAAAGCTTTTCCTCATGTAAATTAGTTGATCGTGATTCTGCAAATGGCTCAAAGCTGAAACGCGTAAATAAAATTAGTTTTTAAAAAAGAATAAAACTATAAGATGTTGTTTGGGACATTTAATTAAGGTCTTGTTGGCTGAACTCCCTTAAAACAATTATAATTCCTGCCAATATACATAGCAGATTAGTTTGAATAGACTTCAACATCTGAGAAATGAAAAATTCTCAATGCCTTAAAACAACGAAAAAGGCATGATCGCCTCAGCTATATACTGGTGTTTAGTAGGCATAAATCGAATGCTTCCCCATAATAAAAGAATTTCCATTAAGTCTCTGTCAATCATCGGTTGCTCAGAAAAGAATCATAAAATGTAATAATTTTCCAACATCGACTTAATAAATCACAGCGCAGCGCTTTGAAATCTCGAAGCTAACAAACAATCTCGTCAAGGTCGCAATATTCTATTCATACACTCGTATCATGCGGCTATGCTAATGCTTGATTCGACAGGCCGATATGACGCGGAGGTGTCGCAATTAATAAAACTAATTGCATAACTTGCGCAACACTCTCAAAAGGTGTGTGCTCTCTGAACAGGTACGAGTCAGTTAATCAAGATCTTGAGCTTAAAGTAAACTTCAGTATAAGTAACAAAATCCGATTTATTTATGAGAAGCAAGCCAAAAGTTTAGGGTGGGATCAAAGAGGCAGAGACATACCATTTAGCCATAGCAACAACTTGTGGTATGTAAATTTAAGATGAAATGCAAAACGAAAATTATTATTTCAAAAATGCTAAATCCATTGATGAAATGAATTATGCGCACAAGTAATTCATATTCAAACCTGGTGACGAACGTTTCGATATTTACGAATTTGAATGCATGCGGGACATCACTTGTTCATACAAGAGGAATGATGACTTTCCTCTAGGTGAATTTCTTTTCATGAATGGATTTTTTGAATGAGGCACGTAGGTGAATTGAAGCATGAAGTTGGGTTTTTAAAATCCAATTTTACGGACAAGCTGAAATTATAATTGCCAGAACATTTTTCAATTGCATATATGGACCTTATATTTGCTCGTGAATTTTCGATGAGGTGTTTATGCTGCGCCCTCTTCCTTGAACGTGTTTGGGAATTTCGAGCTAAGTGGTTTCTCTATAATTATGAAAACACATGTTGGAAATTTTATGATAGGAGTTTGTGCTGTAGATGATCATGCCACATAGGCACTGGTATACGGTCATGCATGTCGTAAGGCTAATACCTTTGGGGAAATCAGGTCACAGTTCAGCACTTACCTTCGAATTTAAAGTAAAAATTTGTTGCACCTTTGTTCAAAAGTTGCGTCAAACTAGGAAAATAATGACCTTCTGAACAAGTAGAAGTGGTGTTTTGAACTTAGGCGTTGGGGCATCAAGGTATTTATGTAATGAGGAAGATCCATTATGAAGACCATCGAGTCTTCAATTCTCTACGTTAGTAGCTTACATGCATGAGGTGCAAAAGCTCTGCTCGCAACATTAGAGCAACTTGGCTTATATGCAGGAATTTAAATCTTTGGAAAATTAAAAGGGCGGAAACTTTAAGTTTTGCTCGTTTTCGCCCTGTTTATGAGTGTCAAACTAAGTTTTGCCAAACCTGACTCCAGTGGTATTGCGATAGTAGTCCAAACTGTGCCGAAGATTGCCATCATGCTTAGCTCTGCTCGGAAAGGCGGCGCTGGTATATTTTTTTATTTCTGGCAATACTTGGAGAAACCACAACTTTAAATGGAAAAACAAAAAAATAATAAAGCAAGCAAGCCCGGAAGCCAGGGTAAGGCTCACCTCCAGATTTATAGAAATTGGAAAATAGTTTAGTTGCCAAGTTAGGTCGACTTTTAGAGCCTCTTATTCGTGTACAGAATAGACAGTTACAATCGATATTTAGAGAACTCTTTAAACAGAGCCTTAGGCGACAATAATGGCAGCATTTTCGACTCTTCCATATAGCAGGGATTGCTATGGAATCTATACCTTGAAAAATTGAATGATATGGTAAGGTGGATCTGGTAGGTAGGAAGATGGTAAGGTGGTTGCTGGTAAGGCCGTCGACTAAGGGTTAACGCAGAAATCTATCGTTCTACCCAAGACAGTAGAACCCGCACAGTAAAGCAGCGACAGCCTGTCTGGAAGTTTACATCCCAGACAGGACGTCAAAGCCGTGCTCATACTGGAGCCCTGGGTCAGCAAAAAAATTTAGACCCCGGGAATCAGGCTTAAATGCTTTACTTTATTATTCAAGGCAGAAGATAAGATCAGGATTTCCATTCTAATCGAAGAGCAATCAAACGCAATTTATTTTAGTAGTCTTTATCCTTGAATGCATCAGGACATGGAGGAATTTCTTATATAAAATTAAAGCGAGGTAAGTTGACGGCAGCTTTATGGGAAAGGGTCTGACCTCAGCCTATCTCAAAGCTCAGTTTCAAAACGGAGATAGGCTAAGCTGTAAGCATTGGTAAACAACGTTTCCAATGCTTGTGTTGGGCTGCGACTCTAACGCCCATCATTCACGATTCGGAAGTAGCGACATAAAAAATGAGGTGAGTGTTTGTATGGTTTTATTGTATCTATTTTTTGACCTTAATATCTAAAATGGAAGGGGTTGCCGCTCTCGTGTTTCAAAATGGTCGTGATTGAAATTACCTTTGCCATGCGAAAGGGTTAGAAATTAGGGAGCGTTTGGAGAGGGTTCGGAAAAACACGAATGGATACGTTTCAGTTTAACTTTCTATGTATGCAGTTATATATGTAAAGTCTTCAAAGGTATCCAGAAAGACTGATCGGGTCAAGTATATAGAGGTGATAAAAACGCACCCAGGTACCCAATCGGTCACAAAATGCCTTTAAAAGAAGCCTGCATTTTCAGCTACCTTAGTAAATATTTGAAAACTGGGCCAATAGCAGCCAAGAGGTTCTGGAAGCATCAGAGAAAACATATCCATATTATCGGATGGTACCTATATGCTTCGACAAACTGAGAACACAAATAGCGCCCTAAAAATGATGGGAATTCTCAGACACAGTCGAAAAATAGGACTGTGTCTGAGACCTCTTTTTTTATAATGTACTCGTGATCAAGTGGCTATAACGACCCTTAAAATGCGTAGCACATTGCGAGCGGAAAGAATTTTGGGATAGAAAAGATCGAAGAAGGAAATAATTCTCGACCCGACACAAACGCTGATGGCGAGCCAAACATGAAAACTCTGCACAGATACACGAAAGCTTAGCCCCGCAAGTGTTATGCCTTTACGGTGGAAAAAAAAAGTACAACCAGCAGAATATTTCATAGAAACTTCTGGCATGTATGTAATAGTTGTCAATATTCTATTTGCATATTGAAAAAGAAAAATGTGTTTTGTATTCGGCTGACTCTAACCTAAATAAGAGACTCCGACCAAGAAGCCGCTCATTTTGAGATAGATGCTTCTGGATTTTCGTTTGTTGCTGGTTTTGGTCCGCCCCTTAAGCTTGGAAGGAAGTATTAAGGTGATTAAGGTGATTTATGGCACCACATGGGGAATCTCTCTAAAGATTGCTCATTGGATTTACACTATGATGGTCAGGCCCATCATAACTTATGCTTCCATAGTATGGTGGACTAAGACCACCCAGCAGACCGCCATCCTAAAACTCAAAAAGGTACAGCGTCTTGCGTGCCTGGGTATATCAGGAGCTATGCGGACGTGCCCCACAGCTGCTATAGAAGCTATAATTGGGCTTACACCCCTGCACATTTTTGTACAAAAAATGGCAATACGCAGCATGGCAAGTCAACAACAAGTTAATGACTTAAGTCTTAGCGACCATCCGGACCTGCTTTCACTTTTCTCTGAACTCCCGGAACTTGAAATGCACTGCACGGTTACAGACCGCATACAAAAAACTTTATGCTTCAACAGAAGGTTCTCCACGGAGATCCCTACTAGAGAAGTATGGGTTAGCAATAACTCACCAAATAGCCAAAACGGCCTTAAGTGGTATACGGATGGTTCTAAAATGGGGTCGGGAGTGGGAGCCGGCGTTTACGGGCCGAACCTGAAATACACTATTGCGATTGGAAAATGTCCCAGTGTATTCCAGGCAGAACTCCACGCCATTCAAGAATGCGCCAGCCACGTATACATCTCTGGTATCATAGGTGCAAACATCCATATATACACGGACAGTCAAGCAGCTATAAAAGCCCTTAGCTCGCACATCATTGACTCCAAATCAGTCATGCACTGCTTCAATACCCTACAGAAACTTAGTTCAAGAAACAAAACTAAACTGTGGTGGGTTCCTGGTCACGAGGTATTGATGGTAACGAGAAAGCCGACGAATTAGCCAGAAAAGGCTCGGAAACCCCCTTTATGGGACCTGAACCTTTCTGCCCACCCCCAAATCGGCAATTAACGAAGTTATAAAAAACTGGGAGCATACTAGATGTATCTCATATTGGGTGGACACGCCAGGCCTAAGACAGGCCAAACGGGCCATTCAGCCCTTCACAAACAATGCCAAGAGCTGCTTTAGGTTTAGGTATCACCTCTTTAAAATCAAAATAGTTGACTCCTCTGAATGCCGACTTTGTCTTGAGGAAGACGAAAGCGCTGAACACATCCTATGTGAATGTTCAGCCCTAAATGGTATTAGACGGACCTTTTTCTTCAGAGAACAATCGAGTTCGGAAGACATAAATACGTCCTCTGCTAGTAGTGTTATCCATTTCGCACGGAAGGTGAATGACCTACTAGCCTAACTATCCTGATGTTTCACGGCACAAAAGATCTATTCAGGTCGAGGTGCCTTAGTTCGCAATAGGCGAGTCAGGAATATAAAAAAAAAAAAAAATTTAGGTGATTTTTATACCCCGGCAAACAGGGTCACATAGCTAGAAAAATGTTTTAGACCAATAAATCCCTCATTATTTGTGCTTGAAAACCTGGAATGGCTGCTAGAACTTAACGTCTTTTTTTTGAGCCGCATACCTGGTCCAGCTTTTTTCTTAATTTCACACAAAACAAAAATCGGGATGATAAATTCTGTAAAATCCTTTTTCATTAAAAATTGAAGTAATTTTGGTCTTCTCTGTCTGGATCGCTCTGCAATGGCATGAGTCATACTAAAAACGTCTTCACGAATGACAATACATTGGCACTCTTGGTACCTAATAACCTCCAACCAAGCTTAGGTTGTATAATGAAAAAAAAAATAGAAACGTCTCTGTCATCCGAAAAATTATCCCCTAAAAGCAACTTCAACCTTAAGCGCGTGCATCATGAATTAATGAATTCAAAACTGATAACTCAAGTTCATAACCCCGGCAATTAGAACTTTGATTGTAATTTTACGACCAAATTTCTTCTGGTTTTATCACCACCCTTGACAAAGGGAAACAGTATAAAATATGTAGTTCCTCCTAAAACTAAATGACTCCCCCATTTGTCACGCAATCGAATTTGTTCACCCTCCATCAGCTCCAATCTTGGCTGAGTCGTAAAACGAAAACCAATTTACAATTATCCATACTGTGAGTGTAACATTACAATGATACACTCTAGTGTCATAACTCAAAATTCCACAATCGATTGCCCCAGAAGAAGACAGAAAAAAAATAATTGTAGGACCAGTAATTAACACGCAACAATAAACGTCTTATCTGCGGCCTGCACCCCAACAAGACACAGTGAGTCCGGGATTCCTGTTAGACAACAAGAATTACAAATCGTCTCGGTGCCCATTAAAAACACCGATCCACCACTGCCACGAGTGATCATGTATTCCGTCGAGAGGTCACCTTGTGGGTCATTCTGAGCAAATTGGGCAGCCCAGCGGCGCATACTGTTACTGTAACGACCAGGACCGTCGAAATCCGAATCGATCATTATTTATGTTCGTTAACCTTTGGCTAAGCCCGTGTGTACACGGCTACATTTTTTTTTTTGGAATTTACTCTTGTCTTGTCTGTTTGATACACAACAATTTGTCAACTGATAAGGGAGCACTCCCCGGGGCTAATTGGGGGCACACAGTTATAATGCATTATGGATTTTTTTTTTTGGTTTTCTAGACTTTCCAAATCGTTGGCCCAGTGTATTGACCCGGGAAATTTTGTATTTTTGTCGGTGTAATTTATTGAGAATGGAGTTATCAGCTATTGGAGGCCGACATGCTCAAGTGGTTACAGAAGTCGGTTACATCAGAAATGTGAGTGGTTTCAAAGTTGAAGGAACCTTACTCATAATGGAATAAGAAGATGCGTGAGGTAATCAGGACGGGTTGGCTATTAGAAGGGCTGTTAATTTACGTTGGAGTCAAAATCGACAATCATTGTTTCAACACTTTAATACGCTGTAGTCAGAGTAACCCTATGCCATATCGACATTTGAGTTTCAAGGACCACGAAAATCCTTCTGCGTCTTGCGGATGTAGATCCTACTTATAATGAAATCGCTTGAAAGCAATCCTACATCTCATGTGATGTAGGAATAACTTCCGCATCGTTTTACATGCGCGTCTCCTGTTCTTAGCACCTAGTTAATACCACTCCTTAATGTTCTTCAACCAGTTCTTCAAACACTAATTTTCCATGCAAACAAAATAATGTTAACAGCATCCGGCATCCATCAGACTTTGCACTTGATTTCCTATTTCCTGTGCACCAATTGCCTTCATTTTTCCAATTGACTATCAAGTATTGACATGACACGAAGTACATATACACAGGATAAGTGCCAGTTTTTCTAGCACTTCATTGCGTATAGTAGCGTCCCACATGTGTTGCTGCAATCTCAAGAACGTCCATTCCAGATGCACATCGCACCCATCCAGCGATTGCATAAGATCAACAAACGGCTCCTAAGTATGTTGTCATCGTTAGCTATCCGACTGCTGCCCACTAAACGCGAGCAACCCAACCATAATTCCAGTTTCTGCCAATCATCCAAGGCTATTAATAGACCATCATCTCCTGGGATTATGGGTGCAAAGTGTGGACACTCGCTGGATAGCGCGTTTCTTGCTCTGCCTTCTTAACGTCTCTGGTCTCTGGTGGGAAAATGGACCACGGCGAAAAAAAAAATCCAAGTCCATTTCTAACCAGATAGTGACACCCAAATGTGTTGCCCCAGACTGTATAATTGACCCGTTCAAGGTTCCGTCTTGGCCGTGTCGTCGGTCTTATGTTTTGTTTTTAGGTTTTTTTTTTTGGCTCTTGGTTTCCTGTCCCGAATTTGTTGAACAGATTTTTTTTCCCCCAATGGAATTGGGTTTGTTTCGGTTTTTAATTGGTACCTGTTTGGAAGTCTTTTGCCGGCCCAGACAGACTTGTGTAGATACATATAAATGACTTTGGCCGGCCTCGCTAGGTTGTCTACCTGAGATGAATATTCGCGAAATTTGGACGCAAATGTAGGTACCGCCGAGCCAAGAAGAAAACAAAAATGCCCCGGCAAGGCAGCCCGCAAAACAGAAGGAACGAAAACTCATGGAAGGCTTCAAAGGCACATACACAGAGGAGCGAGCAGTCTGATATAAACATTAGTTTGCCAATAAATTTAATCAAAATCACATAACACAAAGCCACAACCAAACGATTTGTACAGTTTTTTTTTTTTTTTTAATATTTTATGCAGACCTATGGACTTGTGTGTAGCTATGTGGATCATTTGGTTGTGCTCTCTGCTGATGATAGCGTCCCACCGACAGAATTTGATTAATTTGAATTAAAGTCGTTTTACGTGTACCTTTGGCGGCACATTTTAACAAGAAGACCCATGCGACACGATCATGATTCATTGACACATGAAAAGAATTTCAAAAAAATTCAAACGGACAAGAATGATCGCACAGATACAAGGTGGAGTAGCATCCAAGGTGCAGACGTGACCTTCGCTATGCAAAGAGCATTTAAATCTTGTCTAATGAGAAACATTGTTGACAAGATTGGAACGGCTGATTTGTTGCGATTACGCAGTTTAACGCCCTTAGAGTTGGGCCACCTTTAAAAGATCGCGCTTGCTACAATCGATGTCATTACAGAACACCGCCTGATAAGCGGGCATGCAACAAGGCCCAGTATTTGTTTAAATGACTTTCGGCGGAGCTATGAATAGTATAAGAAGAAGCGAGACGACACTCCTCACCTTTTCCTGACCCGCTCTCTCTCAAAAAGGATATCTTCAACTTGGAGGTTTCTTTTACAACGATCGAAGTTATCTTAACACGGCCAAAGCCAATCCAGCGAGAAGGCACAAATTTGGAGATCCACGTGATATATTCATTACGTACCCAGTTTTCTCAGAACCGAAGTGGCCGTGCGAAAACCCACCTTTACTTCCTTGTCCTTTCCTTCTCTTTTACTAATCCTTTCCTTTTTTCATGTGTACTACCTACTTGCCAACTGATTTTTAAATAAGTTAACGGAGATTGAACGCCTGTGTTAGTCACCTAGTGCTTCCTGTAGTCAGATTGATGATGCCAATTTCTACGATATCAGGACTGGCTTCTTGAAGTATCAGTCTTATGCTCTATTTTTGTTGTAGGCAGGCCATCTGCCTACTTCATCTGCCGCTATCTTCTTTGGTATAGCGTTCATCTCCGTAGGGAATATAGCTTTTTTGCAGTAGACAAAGGTCCATAACTGGATTTGAATTTCAAATAAAAAGGATTATTAAAGGATAATACTTCTGTATTGCCGCGAAAAGTATAACTCTTTTCAAACAGCAAGATTAGATATATCAAAATCGATCGCGGTAAGTCCGAGAAATAAATTTTTCTCTAAAAGAAAAAAGTTCGTTGCGTTTTTGGCGGCTTAACTTGGCAAAGTTTTGTAGAAGGCCTCACAAAAAGGCCGCGGTTTCGCCCAGAAAATACTTTAGTAATACGGAAGGCGGTGTTGCTGTTTTCAGTGATTCTAAGTAAACCGCCATCCCGCGCAAACCGCACAGTCCATCTTAGACGCGGTGTATATAATCGTTTCAAAATTCTTGGCTACTTCGTCCTTTTTGCTATGGTATGAAAGCCAGCATGAAATCCTTACTTGATGTTCAATTTGGGTTTGGTGTCGTTTATTGAGAACGATGCCAAGACGCGATGCAGCTCAATAAGGTCATCTGTTGGGGCAGACCTTAGTGCACCCGTGGTGTGCTTAAACAGGCAGTTCTTTGCAGTCTTTCGCAGTCGCTATTTTAGTTTTTAATTAATTCATCCACGTGTTAAATATGTATAAGAAAATTTCGACCTGCTCCCTTATGACATGGTCCCGGTCGAAACACACAAATTACCAGCCAATTTCCGGGGTTGGATCGCTGTGATACCTTTAGTGACTCCTAAAAAAGGCAAAAAGCAACATAGAAAAGGAAGGGTCATAATTCCGCTTTCAAAATTCTGCCTATCAAAATTCAGCTTTTTCCAAATTCAGGTTATCAAAATTCTGACTTCTGTATTTTGCTTGTTCTGCTATTTTTAAAAAAAACTTGATTTTTTGAAGCAAAGCAAAAGTTTTACTAGTGGGCGGGTTATAAATAATCCGCTTAGGGTAGTTGCTGGATTCCCCCATCCCAATTTACCCCTGTCAAGGTCCGAATTGCGTCATAAATCTTAATATTAAGGCTATCACTAATTTATAAGACTTATCTTAATGTTAATAGCGATTTCAACTTAATAAATACAAATTTCCTTCTATAAAAAAAAGGGCGTGGCACCTACCCCTTTTCCGTAACATCGTATTTTATGTCTAAATGTTTTATCTGATGTGGTATACACGTGTTGATTGCATTTTCGTATTAAAAATTTTGCTAGCACTTAAAAACGTCCCTAAAAGCGGACGTGGCAAAAACTATCTGAACATTTTAAGGTGCAAGTTTTTTGGATTTAAAGCAAATATATTGAATTAAAACCGTTTATAAGAATACAAAAGAAATATGCCACGCCCACATGCGAGCGGTATAAGCTTTTTTGAAATCCCAATCACAATACACTTAAGCGAGGATATCGCATACCAAATTTCAGCGTCCTTCAACAACTTTAATTTTTCATGCTTGTAAGTAAAGTGGGAAAAGTGAAAAAAACGAGTCTTTTTTTTCACCTGAAAAAAAAAGACTCGTTCTTTTTCACGGTCCCCACCTCCGCGAGTGTCTGACAAGCCCTCCGAGAGTATCATTTGTCTTGAAAAACTTTTCAAAGTGCCGTTCGGATTCGGCAAAAAACTGTAGGTCCCTTTGTATGTGAAGAAATCAACGCACACAGCATACATTGTTGAGAAGTTGGCCCTGGTTTACCTCGAGCTGTTGCGCCACTCTATTTTTAAGTAAAGTGGGCGTGTCAGTGGGTGGATTTCAGAAATGTTTGCACTTGTACTGCACCGGGCTCTAGAAAGAACAGGTATCAAGTTTAAAGTTCCTAGCTAAAATTTTAATGCCTAAAAACTACCGGCAGACGGACATGGCTCATTCGACTTAGAATTGGTTCTCGATCACAATATGCCCTTAGGGTCTGGGGGAAAAAACTAAGCCAGAAGGGGTTTCCCCGTACATATTTCAGTATATCGCATTGTAGAAATTGCATTTCCAGAATTCTGTAAAACAGAATTTTAAAAGCAGAATTTTGATCCCGGCAAAATTTGACCCCAACTCCAGAAAAAATAAAACATTTTATAACAATAATTTTCAAACGACAAAATCTCGGTGTTAGAGGAGAATAAACAATTGCTAACATTGCGTTGTACCGGGATAATGATGCGCAAAAATTATGGCCTCATCGTGCGTAATGAAAAATGTTCCGGCCAAGCATAGGACCTTAAAAACTCCTGCCTATCAGCTTCTAGACTACCGAAATCTATCGAAAGTGCCATCGTGTCTGGTCGGCGCAACTGGAAACCGAATTTGCTCGAGCCGAGATGATATTTGAATGCAAGGTCATGTTCGAGCAAAACGAGTAGATCGTGGCTCCGTTTTAAGGATGAAGGCATCGGCGAAATGCCTGCAAAAGCGGTTGGTCTGGACAGCTACAAGCAGCATTACCGATAACCAGGATCGCAGAAGGCAGAAAATGGAAGATTTATAAAACAAACGAAATAATACGGGAATCCGCGAGAGAAAGCCTAAGGACCTTCTTACTTAAGGTGGCACTATACAAAGCTTCGCCAGCCAGCTCTGTCTCCCATTTTGCACGCGAAGTTGGCTGAGGTCCCCTTCCACTTGCGTGCACCACCACCGTCCACCTGAGTCTCGATGCGCCACTACTGCTTTGTCCCTGCGGTGTAGTATCGAAGTATTTTCTGATGACCGGAGCGTTGGGGTCCGCTCTGTGGTGACCCAGCCTTCGAATTTGTTGTATTTTGACTCTTCTGACCAGGCCGGTGTCGCCGTACTATTACAGAATTTGCTTCACCTGAAGGATTTTCCTCTGCAAAGCGTTGTCATCCGCCTTTGACAGAGTCCATGCTTCTGCACCATATGAATGGAAACTCTAGTTGCCCGAGATAGGGTTTTGCTATCTTGAATGGCTTTTTATACCAAAGAAACGGCGATTGGCAAGAGTTATCCTTCGCTTCATTGTCCGCATTGATAGCGAAACCCAGGTAGATAAAGTCCCTATTTACCTCCAGATTTTAGCTTTCTGTTTGGTGATATTTTGCCAAGCCGTCCGAGTAAGGTTCCGCCCCAATAGTCTCACTGTCATCCGGCTGTGTTCTTCCGATTATATCAATTTCGTTAAGCATGCAAGTAATTGGGCAGACTTTTGAAGGCTTGTGCCACTGGTGCTGGCGCAAGAGTTCTAGTATGATGTTTAAGAAGCCCCAAGTCACCTACTTTAAAACAAAAAAATTTTGACATTAAAAACGCAGACTTCACTTAAGACTTCTTTTTAACGACCTTAACGGAACAGCATAAATTTTCAATCGTCACCTAGCACAAAGTGACGTGCTTGACAGGGATGCCAAAACTAGACACGGCATTGTTGGGTTTTCTTCAAGATCTGCTTCAGTGTGAATACTCAAATGATGGTGCACTTTCTTGGCCTAAAGCCAGACTGATATGCTTTACTCAGATTGTTTACCAACGGGCTTAGGCTTTAACACACTACAGCAGAAAAGATCTTGTATGCGATATAAGGGAGACTTGTTCATCTGTAGTTAGCGCAATTCAGAGAGTCTACTTTCTTGATGATCGGACAAACAATGCTGTGATACCATCTGTCAAGCATACTTTTCTTTCGACCAGGTTTTGGAGATGATCTTATGAACGCCAGTAGATTTCGGGTGTAATCTGCAGTGTCGTTGGTATTCTCCGTCGGTGACATCTTCGCCCGTGTTGATTGCCTCAATCTGCTGACTTCGGGAATCTGTTCATCTTCACCGTTATGCAGTCTCCAGTAGTGTTTTTTCCAAATCCTCAGTACCACTGCTATTCCACTACGATGTTCCCTCGATGGTCTTTACAAGCTTCAGTTCCAACTTAATACCCTTGGCAGGTACTATTGATCCTTTGGTAAAACTTTCGAGCCTCATATCTCTTTCCTTTAAACCGCGTGCTACTAGTGCTCTCTCTTTATCCTTTGGAGCAGCCTCTCCTCTGCTCGCAGTGTTCTCGAGCATCTCTATTATAGTACTTTCTTTCTGTGCAGAGCCGTTTTGTATGCTTCCTCTTTAGCTGCATATGGTTGACGGCACTCATCGTTAAATCATCGTTAAACCAGGCGTATCGTTGTGGTGGCCGTGTGAAACCCAGTACTTCAGAGGCGGCATCCACTGATGGCATTTAGGCAATGTTGCCTCTGGTTACACCTTATCTACAACGAGGTAGTGATCCGAGTCAATGTTGGTCCCTCAGAAAGTTTGGACATTCATGGTGCTGGAAGAGTATATTTTGCGTCACACGCAATGTTGTCAATCTGATTGACGGTTGGTTGGTTGGGAGATCTCTGATTGAGTGTCATCCCACAGCAAAGTTGATCAGCCTAAATCTATTGTCAGAGACCGTTTCGCCTAGGCTGTGCTTTCCGACCAAAGATATGCCCTCCCTTCCTATCTTGACATAAGAATTACCTAGGACAATTTCAATGTTGTAGTTAGGGCTACAACAAGGCTCATAGATTTTTTCCAAGAGCTCGTAGAGCATAGCTTTGTCGTCGTTATCTTTCTCTATTGAAAGTTCTTTCTTCCAAATCAATAGGTATTTGAGACACCTTTTCATCCTGAATGGTACATAAAAACGTTCACGATCACATGAGCCTGATTCTAGTGACTGCCTGCCGTTTAAGTCATAAGACGGTTCACATAATTTCTGCCTATATTTTGACATTTATATCTCTAAAATGTATGAAGATATTGCCAGGGCCTGAGATCACTTGTCAATGCTTTTCACTGACTTTTTATTATCACTTATGATCGATGATGCTTTTCTAGCCAGCTGAAATAGATCATTAATTTATTTCACATTAATAGAAGCAAAACACCTGGCGAATGTGTTCACGATATGTGTATAAGGCTTGGTACTATTGGTCAAAAGGTTAAAGCCTTGTGTATACGGAGCATGAGGTTGCTTTAAACGACAACCAGTTAACACACTCAACATTTCCACCTCCCCATTCGATTTATAAACCTCTTCCAAATCCAATCCCTCGTTCTTCAAGCAGGAAACTCTAATTGCAGCAATAAATTACAAAACTTCTCCATTCATCAATTCGGTCAGTCCTCCTTCTCGCCGATAGTGCTTAGAATGGCACGGCTCACAGACCACTCATTTGTACAAATCTACCTTTCTGACCATCAGTGCGCGCACCATACTCTTGGCTCGCCTATCTTTTACCCATATTACGAACCGAGAATGGCCTCGCAAAACCTTCACATTCGCACGATGATCAATGTCTTCCTCACGATCAGCAGCGCGGAGTTCATGTCTTATTCGGCTGTGCACGCTTCAAATAGATGCATTCACCCCTGAGGCAAACTGACAGGCTGGCCGATCCTACAAAATATACGATGCCATGATCGAACCAAACCTGAACTAGTTCCGCAAGTGAGTTAGAAGTTCGCTCAAGCATTTCCCCCCAATTATGTGTTATTTTCTATCCCCACTCATTTCCCAAGGATGCCACCGCGCGAATCGTGAGTGTCCATTCCCAGGGTCGAAATGCCCCTGCTGTCCGTCATCGGCTCTGGGGTGAATGACTGATTTGCTTGTCCTAAACCCTCCCAGCAACAATGTACCAAGGCAGACGATGACAATGCGTCCAGTTAACTGTAAAAAAAAGAGGACGCCCTGAACCGATTTTAATTCATTCTGACAGCTTCGACGAATCCCCAACAATATCCCCAGCAGCCTGCACCAGGCTCCACTCCAGCACTGCTGCGTTTAGCGGCAACATCCACTTGACAGAGCATTTTAACAACAAATTATGATGAAACGAATCTCTTAGTTATACCCCTGTGCGTCGTCGTCGTGTCGGTCGTCCTTGCCGTGGCCACATCCTTTTCCTTTGACCATGTTTTCGTGTCCATCCGCAGCCAGATATCGGAGCCTAATTCCTGCTTTTAGCGCTGCAAAGTAATTTAACACCCAACAACCACCGATCTCCGCCCCGCTCTATGTGGCTGGTGTGGAACCTGTCAACTCGAAAGCATGTATTTACGGTCATCAGGCAGCCGGCTGAGTACGATGTAATCCTGGGATGGACGACGTAGACCTACGCAACATATGTGAACATGTGACCAGTGTGCGGTTGAGTTGTTTGCATTTTGGTTGGTGCTCCCATTGCGGTGGTCGTTCGGTTCAGTCCGCAGTCCATGGTGGTGCGGGCTCTGAGATGTCCAGTTTTCTGTATTTTTTGGCCGCAATAATTAAAAATGACAATTTGGACGTTTTTATTTTGTAAACATGAATATTCGGATGGAAACGGAAATTGGGCTTCCCATCGACGTGCGGGCGGGCAGGGTGTCTTCCTTCAGTTGGCACCAGGCTCGATGGCGGATGACAATGATATTATGGCAGGAAACCATTTGGAAGATGACACGGGTGCAATGGAGTTCTCTTGACCGGGCGATTAAAATGCGAAATGACAGTTAAAGAATGATTGTGTAAGAGCTGTTGTGGTGGTGCTGCCTGCATAAAATATTTTCTGGACAGTTAGTTGGGGAATTTATGGAGCAACGCAGGAAGAGGTACGTTGCAGGTCACTGGGTTTTTGTAAAGGCCTCGATAAAGGAACCAATCTGATTAGTGGGTACACCGAGCATGACATATAAAATACCAAATTTATTTCTGGTTCTTGTGTTGAAAAGGAAAGAAAAACACCGCAGTAGGCGACACTTTAGAATTGTTGTTATCAGGGGTTGAATATGAGTGGCATGGGGGTCAGTGTGATGTGAAAATTTGGTCTCTCGTACTACCAAAGTGTTCCTTTTTGGCTACTGTCCAATTAATACATAAAAAGCAAGCCGATACGTACAAAACAGCCGGTTTTTTAGTGGAGGGTTAAGCCCAGCTTAAACCAAGATCCGATAATCCCGGAACAAAGCGAATATGGACTGGAGCCCAACGAGCAGTTTTTCAGTAAAGCATTAACTCCCCAATCTTTGACTCCCAGAATTATTGACTCGCCCAACTATCACCGCACATAGAAAAAAAATAGACAAGGAAAGTGGAGTTGTTCTGTAACATCAATTTTGTCATAAATCTGCAAAGCAACTGTCATTTCATATACAGTCAAAACAAGAAGGGAATCACGGACAGGTGTTTTCCAGATTTTGATCCGTGCTGGCGACCTAAACAGAGATTAAGCCAGGATCGAAATTGTTTGGAAAACTTAATCTCGGGCTAAGCTTAGTTTAACTCTGACACTCGAATGATTTTTCATTGAAAAACTGGACATAAGATGGTGTAGACATTACACCTTATCTTGACTTAAAACAAGACTTCTCCATCCGCTTTCCAAGTAAAAAAGACTGGAGTTAAGGAAACATTTCAACCATCTCCCATCGAGCTAAAACAGACAAGGCTACAGGAGGATGTCTGAGAAAATCGGGTATTCTAACAAAGAAAAGACTGCTGAGCTCTTACAGTATCTCTGAAGCATACAAGAAAATATTTCTAATCCATGGAGAATCAAAGGCAGCCTAATTATAGAGAACCTCAATTCCCTTCTTCGGTTGCTGTAGGATTGTCGCCACTTGTATGCCTCCCCAAGTGACGGATAGAGATATAGTTGGCAAGGGTGAAGAAAATATCCGGGCGGACCATAACCAGCAACAAGCGAAAGATCTAGTAAAAGTGATTAAAAATGATCGGCCTCCCGGTCGGCGTCTATAATCCAGGTTCCAAGCCAGTTGTTGTTATTTTTGAAATGCCCGATGCCTTCTCCGTAAAGGCTTAATACATGCTAAGAAGAGCTTTAGCGCTCTTGCTCAGAGTTATCCTGGTCCGTAATGGCTCAGCGCTCAACAGCGTTTGTTTTGGAGCAGAGGAACTCTTTTTCTTCTGTATCCAATTCTGCCCGCTTGATATGTGCTACACATTTTCAGGGTAATCAAAAAAATCGAAACCTCAATAGAATGAAAAGTTGGTGGTTTCGGTCAAGCCTCATACATGCAAGCATTCAGAAAAAGCTTGGTGGCCCGAAGGGACGCCTACAAGAAGTCCGCAGTCGATTCTTCTTCGAAGAAAGAGATGGAAGAAAGAACGCTGACAGCTTACAGATGTTCGGGCGAAGTTGTTTAGTCTGTCTGCGCCCATTTTAGTCAGCCTTCGAGCCCTGTGTTCACGAGAAACCCAACTATCAACAGCAGACGTGGCAACAGATACAGACCTAGCGCAGGTTCGGGTCCTGAAAAAAACCTCTTCTGAAGTCAGCTCTTCTGAGATCTTATTTCCCTGGATGCAATGGGACCTGGGACGTAAAAAAAATTAACTGTCTTTAAGCCTTCAAACTAAAGTTTAAATTCGAGCACTGTCTCAGACCAGGTAGGAGGGTCGAGCAGCGCTTTTAGATTGGCTTGGCTGTCACTGGAAATGGATATAAAGAACCTGTAAGTCACAATGTTGAGTTTTGCCAGCCGGATAGTGAAAATCTTTACTTGAAAGACAGAGATATACTTGCGTAAGGGGTATAGAAAGGGTACGCAAAGACTCCAGCACCAGGCCCCTATGTGGTTTTGTACCCTGGTCATGTACTCTGGTTCATCAGATCATCGACAGCAGAGCTTGGCGTACCCAAGGCTCCTGTGGAGCTACAAAGCCGTTCTTTGGAGTTTGGCTTACGAGGCAATAAAACATATTCGCGAAAGCCTGTTCCACAGAACAACTGATTCGTATGCGAGTAGTGGACTTACCATGACCATATAGATCCAGGGAACCTTTTTTGGACGTAAGCCCATGCCATACTTGTCAAAAGCACCAGAATTCAGGTGGTGCTTTTTGGGTTTTGGAACATGCTTTGACGAAAGAAGTTTTTTATCAAGGACTACTACGGAAATTTTTGACTTCATCGGATATCGGGAAAGTGGATACCTTGAAGCTCGAGTTGTGTATAAGACAAGTGACCTTACGACATCACGTAAAAAGAACAACCGTATTAATTTGCAGGAAGATTCACTGCAAGCCTGTTTCTAGTGCAGCAATAATCGATCAATTCGACGGATCTCTGAGCCTAAGAGCAGACATTTAAGTTTGAACTGACAAAAAGGACGGCGAAATCATACACGTACGTAGGCTTGTGTCCATGTGTGTATAGGTTCCAGGAAAGTTGGGAGGAGAAAGTCTACAACCATGCCCCATAGAAGGGGAGACAGAACACCACCTTGTGGTCAGCCCATATTTATGCCAGCCTGAGCACAGACACTTGGATTTGAACTGACAGAAAAGACGGCTTGAGTGTAGGTTCCAGGAAGGTTGGGAGCTTCACTTGCCCTAATCGGAGGAGTCCATTGAATTAATGAATCCAGGTTGCCAAAAGGCAAGGCTTGTAGGGAATATTATTTTCAGAGTGCTCAATAGCTTACGTTTGAACATTAGAATCGCAAAACAAGATGAGGCCCAAGCTTGTATGGACTGGAGAGTACTCCAAGAGCTCAACAACAACACAAAGAGTTAGAGATTTTTAGGAAGCGAATGCAACAAAAACTGTTTCTTTAAACAGACTTTTTGGTGGGATGACTAGCTATGCCATAAGCATTTCATAGGTTCGCGATTAGGCTTTGTTGGCAAGAGTTAGCCTTCGTTTGATTTCAGCGCCGTAGTCGTTGTCTGAATTTTGTACATCAGAAGAAATCAAAAATGTTTGACCTATTACTACAAACCAAAAAACAAACGCTTTTGGTTGTGTGTCAACATAGCTCATTTTAAATAGTATCCAGCTTTACGACACCTATGAATTTCCTTAATTTGATTCACCTATTTTAAAGGAAAAATTCCCACCCAATTCCAGCCCAAATGCAAACAACAATAGAAACAATTTTTTAACTGACATCGACAGTAAAATGTGTCGTCATTTCACTTTTGTATTGTCAAAAAACACTGGGTATCACAGTATCCGGGATTCAGTCTTGTCATACGCAGTCTTCCATTAAGCTGTCGAGCCACCACAAACATATCCCACAATATCCTTTTTGACATCCACTTTCCTATAATTTCGAAATAACATTTTCTGTGTAGCTACACCTTTTATACTCTGGCTTTGTAAATGCGTCCCAATAACAGTAGTTTTTGCCACCCACGACAGACGAAATCGAAAACAGTTTTTCGACCCAAAAATTTCAAACAAAAACGCATTCGTTTCGCGCGCCGTATCCTTTTACGGAACAATAGCTTCGCCGACGAGCGCCTTAGCCGTCGCCGGCGGCGACCAATTGCGCTGCACAAACAATCGAAAAAGTACTCGCCCCATGTCACCATTTGTCGCGTAAACTTGTGTACGACATTATATGCGGAACTTTTTAACCAGGTGGCCGCCAGCAACTTGTAACCAACTTGTGGGCAATTAATAATGCCCACCAGTCAAACAATTAGGTTACTGATTAATGCCGCCTTGAAATGGTAGCAAACAACAACGCCAGCTTGGCCATAAGGCAGGTACGTACGTAGGTATGGGCAAGTTGCTGGACTCTTGTTGCAACGTAGCGTAGTCGGTCTGCTCAAGGGGTTTTGAAACTTTTTGGCAGTGTTGTTTTTGGACATACAGCCCAAAGGGATGCCGGCTGAGTGATGAATATCCCAGTCAACGGACCACAAGGCATGAATCATGCTCTTCGGCGGAACGACAAACCACCCATGGATTAACAGAGGCAGACTCATAGAATCATAAACCTTGTGGTCTGAGTTTTTTTTTTGTCTTATCATCGTGTAGTACTAATCCTGCTAATTGCACATTCCAGACATTCCCCAGCGCATAGGTAATGCTTTGGGCCTACAGGCTAATTGCCTCACTTTTAGCACCTGATAAGCGCGGCTAAAATGTAAATTGCTTTAAACGGTCTATCTCCCACCCCGTGTGTGTAGCTCTAATCACACGGATGATTTACGGAAGACTGTAAAGTAAACTTGTGAGGATGTGCGGATGCAGTGGCCGCTAAATTGTGCAGAGCGTGCCCGAGAATAGGCGAATAGGCCTGCATGACGCATGTCATACAAACACGAGTGCCTATGGTTTGTTGTGGGGCTTCATATTGGGGATGGAAGATGTAAAAAGTATAATAAGCATGCAGAAAAAGTGAAAACGTAAAGTGAACACTTGTGCAAAGAATACCTGACGGATGAGTCAGACTATCAGGCGACATTGGATGGGCACAAATTTGAATTGTGTTCACAGGTTTATGCAAATGAGCTCCGGCGTAAGAGGGTTAATTAGGGTGTGATGACATATGTCAACGAGGAATTTGGAGCAGTTTTTTGTTTTCGAATGAGAGATGAGCACTTCTGAAGCAAGTTCTATTTACTCTAGTCTCTAGGTGTATAGAGCAGAGGAAGGAAAGACTTTGTTTTTGTGTAAAGTGGTTTATTTTATTCAAAACAAGACAAGCTGTCAGGTTCAGTATGAATAGTTTGATTTGACGTAATCTTTGAAATTGTCTTTGGATCATGCAAACATGTAAAGATAATACACAAGCCACTATGTAACGTGTCTTTAAAGAAGTGCAAAGCCTATTCTCTAATGAAATAATAGTTTACAATATTTTTCTAATCTTTAAGTCAAAAATTGATCCTAAACTGAATTATGAGTTTTAGAAAACAGATAACATATTTCAACACTTATTTCTTGTGATCAGAGCAGACGCAGCTTGTTGGTTGCTCAGGCCCAGCCCAAGTCACATAAGGTCTCTTGTAATGATCACGATTACCTTAACAACACCACTTTATCAAACCTAAAGTTCAAAAAAGTAAGTGTGAAACAGGCTTATAAGTATACCTACATGTAATCTTCTAGCCGGACTGAAATTAGTCACGCGTTTTTTTGTCGGCGTGCGTGTGTCTCTGGCCTAAGAGTTACTTAATATTACGAGATCGACAATCAAAGTTCCCATTTGAAAAATTTTTTACAAGAGCTCACAAGTTACGCTTATACTATGTCTCCACCGACAATTATAAGAACATTAGCGTGAGACGATTTAAAATAAGTCCTTAAGTGGCTCCATCGGACAAATATAGGATTAATTTGACACGAAAACTCTGTTTCTGTCATTTTGGCACTCATAAGAGAGTGGCGATGTCATTTCCCAGGAGCGAAAATCGATTTCCTCAGTAAAAGTCACAATCGAAAACGTACTTGTGTCACATCTGTCGCACAGGGACAGTTTAAATTCCCTTTTTTGATTCTCAAACTGTTACAAAGGTGCAGAAAATAGGTTTGTGAATAGGGTGAATGGGATTTATAAGAGGATTTATTTTTAATCGCTTGCCGAGATGATTTAAATTTGTTTGGTAAATCGCGTGATTTGTAGAGGATTTAATAAAGATTTATATTAATCGAGGATAAGAGCTCGGTGGAGACATGGTATTAATATCAATCAGTTGTTTTCAGGGGTCCGTCCAAAACAGATATATGGGCCGCTTTTAAGAATAAAAGAGTCTTGAAAACGGTTTTCAAAGCTTTAAGGCCATAGCTTCTGAACCATCTAGTTCCTAGAGCCAATATTTAACACACGTTGAACTCCAAATCCAAAAAGTCCAAAATGAATCAGTTTTGGTATTGATTTTTTTGGCGCATATTCTAAAACAATGTGAGAAAATTCATGAAAAAAAAGTTTTTTATTATATTTTACGCCCCCAACAAAAATATGGAAAAAAAATCGCAACCAAAAAACAAAATAAGGCTCGAACGGCTGCAATCAAGTTCTGCTGCCTCCCTGCAACGCCTCTACACACTAAAATAAAATCCACTTCTCCAAAAAATATTCGGGTTGGAAGTTATAATTTTCAGATGTTTTATGCAATGTAGCTACATAAATTTTGGACTAAAAACGCTGCCTTTTGACAAATGTATACAAAAAATACAACAAATCAATATAAATTAAATACACACTTAAGAAAACAATTTTTTTTAAATTTCATATAAGTAACTTTGAGATTTTAGTAAGTACCGGTAAAAAATTAGGCGTGGTTGGGGTATAATTTTTTTCTAACGCCTAAGGATAATTCGAAAGCAGTGCCTATAAGAAAACAAAATGTAATAATCTGACACAATAAAAATAGGGTGTTTCCACCGCACACTAATTCCCTCTAAGTCACGAGATTAACCATACGAATTTCTTTTCAAGAAGAAATTAAGAAAAAGTAAATCGCGTAATAAATCGCTTCCATGCATGAAAATCAAACCGTTTTGACCGATAATTTTTTTTATTTACAGATGGGTAGCACCAACTCAGCTGTGTATTGTGATACGCAGAATGGTTAAAGTTGATGTTGGTGTGGTTTGACCGGTTCACTGCTGCACAGAATGGTGGATGTTGACGCAGCTGGTTAGTGTTGATTAAGTGGGGTTGCTACTATCGACTTTCTGGACTAAAATCCTATCAACACATTTGGGGTTATGTTTTTGCTTCTTTTTTTTTGTGCATTATTTCGTTTCGTAGAATCAAGGGTTCGGTAGAAATTAAAATTGAATCTAATTATTTCTGAATCTATAATAATAATCATGAGTAATATTGGCCAGGAGCCGAACTGACGTCCAGACATTGACATTTTGCACCACAGGATGTCATTGAGAAATGTCAAAAATGAAAGAATACTCCAAGTTGATCTTCTTGCTTCAGGTGCAAATACTTTAGGATAACTTTTTAATTTTCCTACGCTAAGCTTCGTTTTATGTGCGGTGGAAACAACTTATAACATAGCTTAAAAGTATGATTTAAGTATTTTTTTAAATGGGGTTCTGTAGTGGGTTGTCTTTGGGTGGATACAAGTTCCAGTGGATACAAAAATTTAAGGCCTAAATGGCCTAGTCAATTCTCCTGTCGATTTCGGTCATATCTCGCTAAAAGGACTTTGTCTACCGTGATTTTTTTCTCTGTGTAACAAATTATGCACTGAACTTTATGTGCGTTATGCATACCACTGGAAGATTATAAAAAATGTTTCGAACTAGATTTTTTACGAAATTTATTCTTTCGAGATTTTTGAGTTTTCAGATTTTTTCACTTTTTAGATTTGGATCACGTTTGCTTTCAGGAAATAATCCAGAATAGACAAAATCTTCAATGAAACTAAACTTTCTAGAAACGCAATTATCTCGAATGTTAAAACCTCGAATAAAATTTAGAACGCTCGATATTTGTAGGGGAGGGGGTGGGTCAATATGCTCTCCCTCAAAAATATTCGAGCAGACCAGAAATTTTTCATAATCAGTATAAAGAACCATTCAAATTTTTTCCTAAATTTTTGGTGCACGACACTTTTTTTGGGATTTTGGTTTCGAGATTTTTTTTTGGGATTTTGTTTTCGAGATTATTGTTGTGTCAGATTTTTTTTTCCTAGATTTTGGTTTTCCCGATAACAGGGGGGGGGGGGGCACAGGTAGATTTCTGAGATTCTGTAGCAAAAAGGATAATTTCCGCTTTTTCCATTGGCTGTAACAATGACGTTTCTTTACAGAAAGGTGGCACGGAGAAGTTCCTAACTAATTTAAGTTTGAAATTTTGAGCAACCAATACCCTAAGGCTCTGATTAAATTTCTTTCCAAAGGTCTGCTTGAAGTAGGTTATGGAGGAGGAAATATCTTTGTGATATTTTTCTTTGAGTTTATGATTTTTTAAGTCTGCGCAAAACTATTTAGCTGAAAGGTCAGCCACTCCCAACTCAACGGCAACTCCCTCGCAAAGGGCAATGCTAAACACTTAAAGGTGTAGTCTCCGGTTCAATAAATACGTTGCATCCGTCACGTCAAAGTACACGATTAACAACTCATTTAAATACACACGTCCTTATAGAAAGTAACATACGTCACTCACTTTTTCTGCCGCTATGCCGCTGGCCATAAGAACGTGAGTCTGTGTTTGTGTACTTAACTGAGCTGTCAGTCGTGTACTTCGTCGTGACGGAGACAACGAATTCATTGGGCTAGAGGCCTAACGCCTTGCCAAATGATTTTTTTAAAGCCTTTTTTTCATTTTCTCAAATCTTTGAATGTGGAAATGAATTATAATTTGCTAAAATGAGAAAAATGTTGCCCGATTTTACTTAGGTACTGAATCTATGTATGTTTGTTCAAGACCCAACAAAATTTTGGTTAAATTTGAGCAAAACCAGAAACAGATGAGCCAATACTTTCAATTATATTTTAAACTTGGTAATATATGAAAAGAGCAACAGTAGTGTCTAGCAGTAGTGCACGATTGTGCATTAAGCCAGCCAAAGTTGTCGCGATTAGCCTGGAACACAAAAACGTCAACGAAAACCAGCGTTCTTACAAAGTCATCAATTCATTAATGTTAAACAGTGAAAAATGTGCTTCTGTAATGATTTTTAAAAAAATTGTTATCAGGGCCTACACCTCCCATTGATCCTGAAAGTAAAGCGATCTATATTTATGCACTCTGAGCAAATAAAAATACGAATAACTTGTGGAAAAGTTGAGGTTACCTTACATTTTAAGGACTTGAGATGACTGAATGATGACAGAATTTCAGAAAAATTTAAAAGAAAATTTTGATAAAAATGTATGCTGATTCCAGCAGGTTTTTCAGATTCCTTCGCGTGCCATAAAATATCAAACATCCAAAACTTATTTTATCCCCGAATGCCCGTGTTCATTCACAATTTCAAAATTTATTTCGATCCCGCCCCTTTCAACCATAAATAAGCATATCGCGGCTTAATCCTTTGCCAAAACGAAACACTTCCTGACAGTGAAATCTTCCCCTATCACGTAACCGTGTAAATTTAATACTCATTCGTTTTTTACGCGCCTGACCTCCCTCTAAAATTTCAAATTAATCATTTTCACTCGAACATGTTGCGAAAATTCAAAGAATTCCTTTACTCAGGCCAAGGATTGTATTGTAGTAGGAGTGCGCTCAAGGGGCGATTAATCTTGGCACAAATGAAAAAAAAAATATGTGCTCCTCTTCACCACCAGAGAGTTCCGCTATAAAAGGAGGTCATAACGTTTTACATGCGATTATGGTCGACACACGAGTTCAACGAACCCGCGCGCGATATGTTCGCCGAATTTGGCAAATTAACAAAAATTTGCAGCGAAATTCGAATTTTTAAAAATAAATCGCATCCAGGCAGCGATTCATCCCACGGAATCGCGCTTCTCGATGGAACAAGCAATTTCAATTAGGTGCGAAGCCTCATCGCCGAACAGCAGGCGAGCAGCTGAAGGCATACCGTTTCGTTAACTCCCCTGGACCGATAATGATGATGAAATTAATTTATTCCATAACTATACACAATGCAAGTTACAAAAGATACCGAGATTGGATTTCCTGAAGGTTGGCCGACCGATGGTGTGGTGCTTATTAATGACGATAGATTGTCGAAATAAGATTAATATGCGCCCAGATTCTGGAGATCCAATTCCGGATCACTGCACTTGGGTATGACTGTGCTGCGTCTCGTGTCGTAAGTCGCTTGAGTCTTCGTATCGCGACTCTTATCATAATTTTCTATGCAAGGGTGGAGACCTTGGCGCGCCATTCCTTATATGGCAGTGATATTGCCTTCTCACGCTCCTAAGCTGCTGGAGCAGTCAACGCCATGGGATTGTTGTGGATTAGCAGGATCGTAAATTTGAATTCCGTCCGGGTGAATCATAGGCAAACGCATGCTCCATGGCGATGGTGTTGGCCAAACTCTGACTGGAGGTGGTTCTTCCCTTTGGCCAAAGGCATTACGCATCGTTCAGACAACCAGTTCAGTCTGTCACATCGCCTGAAGGTCGTATTACAGGGAGACGAACCCGACGTATGGAAGCAAAATTTTGTAACTCGTAGTTTCGCTTTGGGCTGCAGATCATTACATTTTATGGGACGGCTGTCAATAATCATCCTTAGGTTCGCAGTCTATGGGCGGACTAATGGAGACGGCCTTAACACAACTTCATGAGTTCTTATGCATTTTTTAATGGCTTCAGGGTGAGTCATCGGGTATGAATATTGCGGTTTTATGTAAAACTGTGCGCGAAGCGAAAATTTGCAAGTTTTTGTAGTCCTCATTTTATGCGTGTCTTAAGTTTTAATGGGAGCTAAATTTAAACGAACCATTTCTTTTGATTATCCACGGATGTGCAGATACAAGACGAAATAAAGACTTAACAGGCTCTCGAAACTCTGAGAAAAGTGTCTGAGATGTCTCCTTATTGCTCGAGGAAAGAAATGTTTTATTCACTTGTTTATATTAAGATATTGAAAAAAAAAAATGGTGTCCTAGGTATCAAGGTATTAGCGCTGAAAATATTAGAAACGGTGCTTTGCCTTAGAAAAACTTGACGACACTAATTGCAGACCCGGTCACACTAAGTTTTAGTTGCAGATACACAATTTAAAAGCATCTGCGATCACTTTGATCTTTAAACCAAACAACCTGTCTACCTTGCGCTCTTTAGCCAGGTTTTCCATATTCGCTCGATGCTGCTTAACTAACTTATACACTCCGAAAATGTTAGACCTGCCCGCAACATAAATGTCAGATTAGTTTTTTCCCCCAAAAAAAATCCCTGAAAAGTATTCAGCAACCACTTTTTTGCTTTTTATAAACAAAGGAAATGTTTTCATGAAAGTAAGAATTAATTTTCTGAAAAATATCTGCTGCGCGAAAATTTTTCCTTACTGTCCTTTCAGGAATAATTTCCAACAAACGCATTGCTATCTCCACCCAAATGTACACAGTAAAACCTCATAATTGGGACGCTTGGTAATCGGGACAACTCCCCATCCAGGACAACCTATTTCCTGGATGAAAAAAAAAATTATCACAAAATAAAAAAGTCAACATTTGGAATCAATGGCTGCCTTCAAAAAGGGTTGAGGAAGCATCGTATCTGATAGTTAAAAACTGTTTTCATTGTGAGAGGTTATGTTAACGATTTTATTGTTAGGTCTCTCGTAGATATTTTGAAAAATGTAAACGTTTTAATCTTGTAGCCTCAGAAAATAACAAAAGCCTGCTGCAGACCTGTACAGTGTTGCGTCGAAAAATTTGGCTTCCCTAACATCGTAAAAACATAAAATTTTTAAAGATTTTAAATGCGGACATTAAGGCAAGAAAAACACAGCGAATAAATCGTTTCGGATCCCTGGGCCGAATCTAAAGTTTTTTTTTGATAAAACAAAACAATTATTTTTATCGCGTTTCCATGCAGAGTTGAACCCAGCTTGAATCTCAATTGCATGGAATTGCGGTTTGAGTCAACTTCAGTCAACCGAGTCGAAATTGTGCACGGAAACGCGAGTTTTGTCAAGGAGTCGAGGAGTCAGATTTTGGCGTTTCTGGATAACATGCTTAAGATTCATTAGTAAATATCGTGTAAGCTTAGCAGTTCCAAAAAACGACAACTTTGTTTATTGCCAGGTACACATCTTTCCAAAATTTTACTTTATCAGAAAAGATAAAATAAGATTACTAAATAGTAATACTTTGTTTCCACCGAACACAAATCCGCAATTTACACAAATCTTCAACTAATCTGCAACAAATCTAGAGATTTTCCATACACATTTTAACCCCCGGCGAGTAATAAAAAATAATTCTCCCCGAAAATCTTCTCTGTTGACTTTTTTCGCACACATTTGAAACTAGTTTAAGATTAGAAAAAGAAAACAAAAACTAACCACGTATGATAGATCCGTCACAAACATAATTTTATTGGTAGGTTAACAATGAAATAACTTTTTTTGCCGCTGGGAAATGTCATTGTCACTGTCTTTGGAGAGCCAAAACGACAACAAAAGAGTGCTCGTGTTAAATTAATCTTATGTTTGTCCAGTGGAGACACTACGAGATTTTTCGTTTATCATCTCCCGCGAATTAAAGGCTTGTTTATACATAGTATTAACAGCTAAAAACTCCGCAAATAGAATTTAAGAAAAGTGTTACTAGAAATTTGGAACAAATATTATAAAATCTGATTTCACATAACAGCAGCAGAATTTGTTGATTTATCTTTAAAAATTTGTGCACCAGGTTCTGTGATCTGCTTTTGCTTAAAATAAAAATATGCATAGATTTCATCCGTCACTATCCGATGCAGGAAAAGAAGCACGCATTTTCACACAACAACAGCTCGCAACAGTTCGAGGTGAACCAGGGTCAAAGTTGCATACCTTCTGAAATAAGTTGCCTTACTTATTGTTATTTATATTTTTTTTGTCATGTTACTTTATTTTAAGAAACAGTACATATTTTTGTCTTTTTTGAAAAAAAAAACACTTTGGTATTCCGCCGTTGAGATCTCCTTCTAAAAGTGCTCCGCAAGCGAAAAAGATTGGGAACCACTGCGCCTATGCAATCGAGTTACTGAAATCGGGACACTCAATTTAGAGCTTTCAGAACCTCCATAATTGGAACAAACCTCCAAATTAGGACAATTTACTAAAAAAAAAAGATAACGGCAAAGATGACATCTCTCTGCGGCACAATTGGATTTGAACATCTCAATTGAGACTCTAGACTGGAAGCGACAAATATTTGTGTCTCCACTAATCGGGACAATATTATTCAATATTCTAATTGTTCCCAGCTGTTTGCCAGGTTTTAACAGAATTTAGACCGCTACGTTTGAATAATAGCAAAACTGAATATCGGTTAAAAAAATACCACTAAAGACGCGGTTTCACAAAGAACAGGAACAGAAACAGACATCAGCAACGCAAAAAGCATTCAGCGAATTAAGGTTTCAGTTGCTTTGTTTGGGATTCTGTTTCTGTTCCTGTTTTACGTTGCTTGTGACTACGCGGCTTAACAGCCCTTTACTTCGATTCAAAATCCTTACCGGTACCCCGAATTTCGCAATAAATTTAGGGCATTTCATACTTTTTTCAGCTGAGAACAATAATTATTTTCTATAAATTTTTGTAATTGGGACACCTCCTAATCGGGACAGCAAAGAGTCGGTCCCATCAGTGTCCGAATTTGAGAGGTTCTACTGTATTGTTACTGCAAACACAAGAATGTCTAAGAGCAAAATATGTAACTGCATTACTGAGCTTAGGGATAATAAGCGCATGTCACTCCACTTAACCTCACTTTGTCGTTGTTGAAGCTGCTGCCGGGATAGTGGACCTCCTAAAGTTTATTCTTGAGTGATCCCTGGTATAGTTTGACCACTATTTATATTTGCTGCTATATTACCAGAACAATCTGTAGTTCTTCTGTATAGGCAACTGATGAAAATTTAGTTGCCCCCTGAATGATTCTTGACATTCACTGTCAGTGATTGCCTGTAGATGCAACCTACCGCACCAAAGTATTTTTCTCCAGGTGACCTCTTCGTTTTGTAAACGAACTTCTCCGTATCCTCCAGTGGTCCTTGTCCTTTGTTTTTTAGCCGTTCATGATCATCTTACTTAAGGTGGCGCTACAGTCCGGGGTGGAACTGGGCCTCAGCCAACAAGCTTCGCCAGCCAGCTCTGTCTCTAGCTAGCCGTCTCCAGTTTCGCACGCGAAGTTGGCTGAGGTCCCCTTCCACTTTGTGCGCCACCTTAGTCTCGGCGCTCCCCTAACGCGCCGTCCCTGCGGTGTGGATTCGAAGATTTTCCAGGCCGGGGCATTGGTGTCCATCCGCTCTAGATGACCCAGCCATGCTCATCTTCTAGGGAGAATTCATCGATTTCAAAACAAGTTCGTAAGTGCAACAGATTGTCTGTGACAATCTTCTATATACCCGACCCTATGTACCATTTTACACCAAATCTTAAAGTTTCTTGGCCCAAATTCATATACGATTTATATGGGCCACGCCCCCAGTGGGCCTGGGCTTAAAATTTAAATAAATTTATTGTAATTTCGTTAGAATCATGAGAAAATACCGTAAAAGCGAAAACTATCTCAGAAAAAAACAGTTTTTTCTTAAAAACGCCCCTTAAAAATGGGCGGAGCTCAAAATTTTGTATGGACCAAAATTAGCAAATGGTAATATCTTTAATATATGCCATAATTTTTTTTTGCGATTTCGAGTCAACTTTCCGAGAAATCGGGTTTTTAAAGATCTTACATGTTAAAAGTGGGCATGGTCAATATTATGGCGGTCCAATTTTTGTCTTGCTTAAGGTCTTAGGCCAATATTGCTCAGTACCAAAACTTAAGTTCCTGCGTGCCTTGCCTAACTTGACCAAAAGGCATTTTGAAAAAAAAAATGAAATACAGGTTGTCTCGCATTGAAGCCAGTAGTGGGCGTGGCCGTTAACGGATTGAGCCAATTTTCACACTTTGTCTGTGCAACAAAAGTCTGTGCTTAGTACCAAGCCGTGTACCAAGTTTCAGCTCTCTAGCTTGATTTTGAAGACCTAAAAACTTCACCAGACGGACAGACGGACATGGCTCAATCGATTTGGCTGTTTACTGACCTTTATTTTTGACACGCATTGCCCGGACGGATATGGCTTGATTTGGCTGTTTACTGACCTTTATTTTTGACACGCATTGCCTGCTGGCTTTAGCTTTGGAAAAGCGGTAATGGAAACGTCTTTCAGGTCCGGATCAATCGGTTTGATTACAACTTAACTGTCGTACCTTTCCCTTAACTCTGTTACTGTAGTTCATCATCCCCTTGATTGATACTTTCTTGTGAACATTACTTTTTCAGTCTTTGACGAATTGCATAGTGTCTTTCCACTTTAAAAGTTTTCTTGCAGCGAAATCCATCAAGCCCCCTACTGTGGTCTGTTCCTTCCTAGGAATGGACCTGCGTCTATGCTGTGAGCTTATACGAATCTAAAAATAGTGCGTCCTTTGTTAGCTATGTGACATCCTTTTGATATTCGAATGCACGATTGAATATTTTGATCTATTTTTATTGTCTTCCTATTTTGTCGCCCTATAGCACCGGTCCCCTAAGGCTTTTGTTTCACTGCCTGCCATAAGATGGTCCATCCCCTTTCCTTAATTCTTCACCTAACTGAGTATGAGTATAAAATTTTTAGTCGAGTCAGCAGACATTAAAAATGCGTTTCATGAAAACTTCCTCCTCAATTTATTCTCCAGCATTTTTTCACCTATTTTGTAATGAAATAGCTTAGTAAGATAGGATAAACATATACTTAGGTAAACAAGAAATTTGTATGAATTCCCCCTTGATATTTTTTTACGCCCACACACACAAACCCTGTCTAAAGTGCCCCAACCCACAAGGCCATGCCGACGCATTCTAAATAGACAAAATGTATTGGCCTGCAAACGCAAAGCAATTGTCATGACCTTGACTTCAACCACACAGCACACCTAAAAAATGTATCACAGTTCTTCAACCTCTGTCAATGCCATTTAAGTGTTTTCTATTAAATTTTTTAACCACCAAATTCTTTTGAAATTAAAATTAGTTCATCATGCTCGTCGTCAACATGGTAACAATATTTGCTCATCATTTTCATACACATATCCGCTCACAAATTAAAACAACACAAGCCTCGAGAAAATTGTTTAGGCACGACTCTTTAACTACGCCGTATAAGTAGATAGGTATCCCCTGTCTCTCTACACAAATAATGCATCACACCGTAGGGGTGAATAAATTCATATCGCCTTGTAAAATAAGAATTATAATTGTAATCGACATTTTGACGTATCTTTCTACAAGGTGAACTTGAAATTTAAATCGGTACCTTAAATGGATACGCACATTACCGGGCATTACGGAACGCCTATACGTATTCTCAAACCTTAAGTGCACCGCGTCTTTCTCGAAATCAATTTAGCAAAATAGCTAACTCATCTAAGAAATAAATATGGACAACAACAAGAAGTATCGTTATCAGGCATTACTAACCGATTGACTGATGATAGCCGCGTTGGGCTGTTAATTTTTTCGAAAATATTTATAATAACAAACAAATTAGTTATACCTTCCCGTGAGTTTTGACGGAACTCCCCACCGCTGTTCAGTTTATTTTGGCAAACAGCTTAATACCTACTTATGACTACGACGTGTTAGGTTATATTTATCTATAAACAAAAAACAAAACATGCCTAAAACAATCAAAACAGTCGCCATCGACGCATTTCGCCTGGCCGAGATCAATGGCCTATTTGATGGCTAAAACAGCTAAAGTCATCGATCGCAATTATGCCGATCGATACTAAACAAACTGCACACATTATCGGCGGCGCGGTTCAATGTATCGTAGATACACGGATACATAGTGCAAAAACTTCGCCCAATGTCAATGTCATTAAGAAGTTCTCTCGCGTTCGCCGATATCGTGGTCGTGGCTGCGGTAAACAACATTGAAAAGCGATTTTAACGGAATGTACGTAGGCACGTCTAAAAAGTGCCAGACCATCCCTCTGCGGCATCGCAGGGGGGATTCTGATTAAAATCTGTTTATCTAGAATATTCATCGCGATACAGATTTGCTTATTTACGAAGTTGTTTAATTCATTAGCGTTCATCAGATGGATTGCAGGTGAATGGCATTATGGATGCGATCTGCACACAACCGCATCAATTGGCACCTTTTACGGGGGACTTGAGCCTTCGAATCTATTGCTGCGTAGGCTTGGGGGTCTTGACAGATGTGTGGAAAAGCCTTACATGTCCACAAATTGTCACAATTTTTTGACGGTTCTTTTGATTTTTTTTTTAAAAAACATTTTTAAATTTTTTTTGGTAAAATGCCAATATTTGCCAGATCAACTCGTCGCGGATGTTATAAATGCGGCGGAAGTTGTCGTGATTGTTACTTTATTTTTCTCTTTTTTAAACATCTGTTTTGAGGTGGAGTGTTTTGTGTGTGCGTAATCTTAATGATTGTGGGAAATATTTAGCAGTATGCACTTGAACAACACCCTTAACGTTTCGAGTGGCTTTATTGGTCTTTTTGCTCACATTTTGAGGCTGAATTATATTATTGCCAGTAGATATTTGCATTTGAATTAACGGACAGAGCCTTTAAGAGATAACAATGGTTAAGAGATCAAGTGATTCTGGCAAAATATTTACACTAGGTGCGGTATCTCATGGGGTTTTCCGATTTAATCGGATTCCGTAAATAGATGTGATGTTTCCATTTCCCCAGTGCGGAAGGTGAAACATAAATTATGAGGGGCTTTTAATTTGCGATTGTTCTATGTAGCCAAAAATAAAATGATTTTATTTGCAAGGAGATCGTATAAGAGTTCCAGGTTACCGAAGGGTCATTGGCATGTACCGGCATCATCTTTCTAAATTCTCCCGCTATCTTAGGTATTTCTAAACCTTAAGCTGTCCTTAGAAACTTACTTTTAATAAGTATGTAAAATCGTCATGCTCACTAAAGTGCATCTCCCAAGAATCCGTTAGTCTTCTGATAGTCCTTGACCACTGGACTTTTCTAGGATGGCTTGCACTATTTCAACAGCATGCTTATACCGTGGAGAATAAAAAGGACTAAGAGCTTCCCTAGTTACCAAGGTATGAAGAACCTATATGAGAAGCTTTGAGGTAAGGTACGAGTAGTTAGTGGTCGCTTCAAATGTCGCTTGTGGATAAGTGCCCAGCAGTGAGTCAGCAGATCTTCTGAAGCTTTACCCGTCTCGTCGCAGAATCGGCATATGCCCCCTTTTCTAAGATCTTCCTTAAAGTTTCAGTGTTTAAGAGGCCAAAATAAGGAGATTGTTCTTGCGCATGCTGATGCATGTTTTGAATTTTTCCATTCTATCGTCGTTGTCACCTGAAAAAAATATGATTTATTGCTTCGCACGTTCCCCCCTCCACACGAGAGTTTGGAAAACTGTTTGGAACAAATTTTAGATCCCCTTGTATGTGAAGAAATCAGCATTCATTGTTGAGAATTTGGCCCCGGCTTACCTCGAGCTGTTACGCCACTCTATTTATTTCATTTTTCATGTCCATGAAGTTTCGTAGCCTGCCTCATATCTTGAGCGTTCTTGTAGCTTCTTACCCTGTTTCTCCCTCTCTAATTTTCTGAACTTATCCTTGAGAGTGTGATCCCCTATTCGATTCCGCAGCTCTGTTCAGAGCCTTTGTAGCCCTTAGATGCTCTATTACTCTCTTTTCTTAATAACCATCATTAATCTCTAACTTCTTGAGTTAAACAACGTCAAAGGTATCGAGCACAGGATAATGCTGTTAGTTCCACCTCATTAACAAAGTTTTTGGAGGCATTCCTGCACAAGTTTGGAGTAAATGGCATGGAATGGCAGCCTGAAAGTCTGAATTTTATTGCTATATGACTGTGTGCGGTTTCTGTTTTTATCAGGACTGATTTGGGCTTATTTGGATATGATATCAGTAGGTCTCAGCTTCAAAATGCCGGACTTCAGCCCATATGGGTTCAGAATATTTGGTTCTAGACCCAAACACTTTGCTCCTGCTCCTTCATTAGTACTTGACCCATGTGTTTACCATTTTCTTGTTTGTTTGCTAAGGTTACAAGATATGGACTCATTGCTTCAGTTATTTTTGTCACTAAGCCTTAAAACAAAATTATTTTGGAGCCGTACCTCCCCTCCTTTTCCTTTTCTTCTAATCCTTTCCGCTCGTGAGATGTCAAACAACATTAAAAGGGTGGCCAATTCCTTTTTTTTTATAATTCACTCTTGTTCAAGGGATTATGACAACTCTTACATTGAGTTTGTATAACGCAAGTGGAAGGGATCAGAGGAGAGAGAAGAGAGGTACTGGTGCACTTTGGTTTTGAACTGCTGAGGACTGTAGGTATGAGGAAAAACCACAGTGGAAGTTGTGAAGTTCTGCTAAAGAAAGAATTCCAGTAAAGAGCTGTACGTCCGAAGTTAAGCTCAAGGGTGAACTCGTGAGCACTTGTTCTTGTGCGAGTACAACGATTAAACTGTTTGAGAGGTGGAATGAAGCTGGCTATTTCACTTGAGCAATCTTTGCGAGGGCAGGTGACGTTGCGGCGGTGTTCAAGTGAATTGAGCGATTTCGCTATGATGGGGTCCCCTATCAGTTTTATCGCACGCTTCTGAATCCTATCCAGTATGTGCAAAGTTGTCTTTGGTGCACCAGCCCATAAATGGGAGTTTTATTCCAATCTAGGGCGTATATACGCTCTAAAATATTTCTTGCAACGCTTTAAGAAACTTAGGCATTTCGCAGCATTCTTGGCCACTTTAAATATGTGGTCATTCCAACGTAAGTTGTCATTGACACACATACTAAGAATTGAGAGCTTATCAGTTTCTGCAATGCAAATGACATTCATGTTAAGTGGCTGAAGGCTTCGATTTAGCTTAGATGACAGTAAACAGCATTGGGTTTTCGATGCATTAAATTCCACTCTGTTGGAGGAGCCCCATCTTAAGATAGTGTTTAAGTCGGAATTAAGAGAGTTCAACATACCTAACCTTCCCGTTTCAACATCCGCTGGAGACGGACGTTTACTTGGGAATGAGTATGAGAAACTTAGAGTACTGTCGTCAGCAAATGAGTGGATTGTAGTAGAAGTGGCAGACAAAAGATCGTTTATAAAAATCAGAAAAAGTGTTGGAGATAAAACGGATCCCTGGGGCACACCAGCATTTATATGGTAGACATTGGATTTGAAACCATCCAAAACTACATGGATTGACCGCTTTGAAAGATAACTTCTAATCCATTCAATAAGCGTATTATCGATCCCGAATGCTCCTAGTTTGGATAGAAGGGCTGGATGCCAAACTCTATCAAACGCCTTAGAAATATCTAGAGCAATGACTTTGATTTCACCTAAAAGATCCAAGGAGCGATTCCACTTTTCGGAAAGACAAGCCATCAGATCTCCCGTGGATCTTTAGCTTACGTGAATCCAGATATTTCATAAGTTGGCGGTTGATCATTGTTTCCATGTGGAAGAAAAATCATCTTTTTTCGGTATGGGTTGGATAAATGCTGTTTTCCAGATGGTCGGAATGTAACCAGAAGAGTAGGATAAGTAAAAAAGTTTACGCAGTTGTTTAGCCAACGTAGCAGAACACATCTTCAAAACTATGGCGGGTATGCCATCTGGACCTGCGGCTGTGTGTATGTTAAGATTTCGAAGGACTCCTGCCACTGTATGAGTGCGGAAGTGGATTTATCCAATAGAGTGTTCAACGCGCTCAAGTACAGGAGGAGACAAGGAAGAGACAGGTAGTGTTGAGCTGTTGTTGTGTTGAGCAAAGTGGGTTGCAAACAGATTAGCTTTGTCTAATGAACTGACTGCTGTGGTTACTTCCTTTAGGACATTGAAGGATTTTTCGCCTCAATTTTTGGTCAGAAGAAAATTTGGCGCACCTAATTACTGTCGCATTACTGTCGTTCCTGGCTCGTTTAAAAATTTTCCGGTTGTCCTCGGTTGGGTTAGCTCTAAAGGCCCGATAATAAACCTCCCTCAACTTGATGGCCTCCATACAGCTCAAGTCACACCATGAATTTTCCTTCGGTCTGATACTCTTTACTCTATTAGGAATAAAAGATTTCATACCGTGAATGCTGATACCTGAGAGCATGTCGGCGGCGGCATCAACGTCATAATCAAGGAAGCACAGGAACCAATTGAAATTCTTGAAAACGTTGTTGAGGCCGTCCCAATCAGCCTTATCGTACTGCCAGACTATTCTTTTCGGGGCTGGAGCTTTAACTGATTGGTTACCGTACGAGAAACAAGCCGATACAACACAATGGTCAGACGAGCCTAGAGGCGACAATACATTAACAAGGTAACTAGGTAAGGAACAAGTCCAGTGTGTTAGAAGCATGACTGTTCACGTCAGGAATCCTTGTAGGCTCGTTTACGAGCTGTGACAAATTGTTAGCTGCAGCAAAAATCTCCACATACCTGCCTTCGGGTGTTGATGGCCCAGAGTACCGAAGCCACTGAGGATTGTGGATGTTAAAATCGCCAGCAATTGCGATTTCGGAAGAAGGATTGCGCGAAACAGTTCTGGAGATAGAGTGTGACAGCTCAGCAAACTTATTGCATGATGTCTCACTGCCTAGACTCGGGCTACGGTATAAGAAGCAGTAATGCACTACATGATCCACCTACCTATGGATGGTAAACTTGATCCACTTAAAATTGAATTCTGGGTCAGAATTATCGTTAATATTCTGTGGAACAGAGTAGGCAACATCGTCACGCACATAAACAGCTAGACCGCGGTGCAAACGAAACAGAGCCACTTAATTCGTTCCCTAAATTAACTCCCTTAAACAAAATTTTGGAAGTCGAACCCTATAAAAGTGCCATCCATAGGAATGGCCACGAGTGGTTTACTATACTCAACGTAATGTACCGGTCCCTTTCTATTCATTCTTCGGTCATTTTAAGGATTGTCGTGCTTTCCCATTCCTAAACTCAATCATAAGATACGGAAGAGTTCAAATTCGCTTCAATGGCTGGAGTTGTGCAAGTTCGCATAGCACCTTTTATGCAGAGGCAGGCCAGGCTTTCTACCTTGTTGAGTGTCTCAGTACCGGGGTCCAGCCAAGTTCCTTTTGCCCACGCCATTACTTTATGTGCTAATTGGTCTCCCAATCGCATCAGACTAAGTCCACACAAGGATTATTGGGCTGCAACCCTAGGAAGCCATTCAGATGATGTCCAAGATAAAACCTAGTATTATTAAAAGTCTTTAAGTCTAAGAGTGGGTTTTTCAGTTTTTAGAGTTATGTAAACCCAGCACGAAGATCAGTAGGTACTGGATCAAAATATGAATCTGGAGTTAACCCAGCGAATAGTTTTTCAACGCAGAGCTAAAACGGCCAATAAAGTTGTTGAAATCTTCGACTCTCGAAATTATTGACTCTCCCAATTAGGTACATATCACTTCATATGGAACAAGCAAGCAAAGAAGTTAAAGTTGTTTTCAAAAGACTTTTTTTACGGGAACACTCAAAATACTTCCATTTTACACAGGAAAAACAAGAAAAGTAGTTTGAACTCTTCTCATAGTTTAATCCGGGATAAACCCAGTTTTCGAACTCCAGATAGAAATTTACTGACAAACTCATTTCTGGGGTTCATATGAGTTTGACTAACAGGTGTCAGTATTGTACTTGACTGACCTTTTTTGTCTCAGTCGTTCAAGATTTATCTTCCTCGTAAAAGGATTGAACAATTGTCGTTTTGCCGGGCTTAGGCTGAGCCTTGTCCTCTCAAATAATTGTATAATGGCTATGGCTATATAATATCCGCGTATGCCTGACAGCTGGTGCTTTGGTTAGTTAAAATCTCAAGAAAGTTATCGACAACAAGGCTCCACATTAAGGGAGACAAGACACCTCTTTGTGTCGCATCCCCTTGCTAAGCTTATGCCTTGATAATACCTTGTCTGGTATGTCTCTCTGCTGATCTTCTGCTCAGGAGTTGATACTTTTACTTAATCACTGTGTTTCTTTACCCCATATTTTATCCAGACCTCCTACATTTACTCCTCGCAATCGAATCTTACTTCGACGTGTAAAAAGTCACACTAATGTCTTTGGCTTCAAGAGAACTCTGAATGTTTTAAGCTCTGTTAGCTCTATAAGCGTGCTAATAATGATAAAGAGGAGATAGGACTTAGGTGGACTTGGGTCTTTCTTCCCAATTTTTAGAGTTAATACTATCTTTGCACATCTCCACTTTTTTTGGTTATACAACACTTTTGAATGTGTACATTCGCAAGATGAGGGAGTATTGTACCTTTATCTTTCTCATTTTAAAATGAGAAAAGTGGCCTTAACGTCAGTAATAAAAAATTACGGAAAAAGCGTTTTGTTCGGCAGAAATCTTGGCAGATGCTCTTCAGTGGGTGTTAACAAACTTTGCGTACCCACAATGTTGTCCTTGGTCGATGGTGACCGGACTCATAAGAACATTTGATTCAAAAATTGAATGTGGCGCGATATTCAGCACAACCCACAACGTTGGATGTTGTTCTTTAAGCCCGGGGCCTAGTTTCGATAGTTTTAAGGTTTTTTCAATATAAAGTTTGTGCTGCGATATAATAAGCCATCAGTTCGACAGTGGATCACGCTATCCACTAAAACGTTGTACGGCAACACAGCGCGAATAAGGCATGTTAAATAAAAAAGTTAAACAAAAAAATGTTTAAAAAAAACACACGACGATAAGTGAAATCGTTCCGCAAACTGCCGACCGACTAGAACATCAACCCTTTATTATAGCAGAAAACAAACGATTGTGGTTAGGGCTTTCATTTGCGACACCTTTAATGACTGCGACTCTTTCAAACTGCATGAAATTACTTGTCGTGTACTGAGTTCATCACAAAAAGCTTGCAAACATTTTGTTCAACAACGAAAATAACAATTTTCAACAAGCGATTGTGGCTAGGGCTTTCATTTTCCACACCTTTAATGACTGCAACTCTTTCAAACTGCATGAAATTACTGCTTGTATGCTGAATTCACCACAAAAAGCTTGCAAACATTTTGTTCAACAACGAAAATAACAATTTTCCGCGACTATGCTTGCGGCAAAAAATCGTGCGGTTGTTTGCCGCACGTTTTTCTGTCGTCGTATATGTTGGCAACATAAGCATTTCGTGCGCTACTGCGATAGTCGATTGATCATAAGTAAACCTTCACAGATCATAAGCAACATTTGCACTTGCAGCAGTAATATTATGACATCAGTTAAGACTCTTCAAATTTCTTCATAATTTAACCGATTGTTGCTTATTCTGTCGAGACACATGTATTGCATCGTTTTTCTAATCTCTCCAAACCCGGGTAATTTGGAGTCTTGCAGCCAACATGCCAGCGCGGTCCCCAAGTCAGTCCGGTCCTACATAACTACCCTGAGAGAACACTGCAAAATTTGTTTGAGGTCAACTTCTACTTGTGCTTCAACACCCTGAATCGACTCTAATGTCACAGGATGGAGCACAAGTAGAGGGTGATGCAAAACTTTAATTTTCATCCGGGATCGAACCGATCTCTCATTTCCAATATAAAGTTCAACTTAATGCACCCACTACGCGTTTAGTGGAAGTTAATAAAATTTTGCTTTACCCAGACTTCACACAATCCACGAACCGAAAAGCGGGATAACCATAGGACTAAAACTGGGTCCGTCCACGTACTTGATACCATATCTGGCTACCGAGTTTCTACGTTTATCGTAAGGTCCTAACAAAATACACCCATTAACAAATACCTACACCCAAATATTTGAGAGGGGCGGGCTTGTCCAAAGCCTTTATGATTGAAGTTGAGATGAACACTTTTGATTTTTCTCCATACAAGATTTTATGCCAAATTTGTTTCCACTTGGAATAATTCTACTGATTGTGATACGTAATGAACAACGCACAACACAACTACCGCTACCGCGCTAAGTACATATAAGAAAAAATCCAAAGAGGAGCCAAAATTACGAATCAGTTTTCAGTTCGAAAACATTTTTATTTAGTCATCTAATAGACGACCACTGTGGGAATCGATTAACCTGTCCAGAACCTCTAGCACACCCATCAATAAGCTTATTATCTGAGCTTGCCTTGAAGCATTTGTAATCAGAAATGCCAACCACACCCAACGTCCTTGACCCTATGTCTATCATAATTCACTCCACCTTAAAGAATCTACAATAAGCAAAACCACACTCAACTGGAAAAATTTTTGTCAACATCCCTTGGGAAATTCATTTTTCTCTGAAATTCTTAAAAGTTAACCCCCGGCCACAGTTTATTTAAAGAAGCGTCTTTCGACAAATCTTTGGATTCCTTAAGTTATTGGTCTGAAGCATATAAAAACAAAACCTTAAGGAAGGTAGATGTAAACTTGATGGGTATTCCTAGTCATCTCTATACGGACATACATATCTACAAAACACAAATCCTATTAAAGCATCCAGCCGAAGTCATCAGCCTTTCGTGCTTGTGAATGAACCCAAACACCAAAGAGTCCCGCACTGTTATGCGATCACTGTAAAATTGCCATTTGGCATTGCCACAATGGAATACTGAAATGGAAAAGCTTTTCGGACGAAAAATTCATTTAAAGGTGGTGCGCTGAGGTGAATCACCCCAAAAAGTAAAAAAAAAAATAAAAAAAAAAAAATCCCCAAACTCCACGATGCTAAATACAGAGCAACAGGGTGGTTCCTTTTCCTAGAAGCACAAAACACTCGAAGCATCAGGGTGGCGGGTATATGTATTTATTTCTTATTTCGGCACAGACAGCTCAAAAGCCCAAGACCGTAACGAAGTACGAAAGTAATCCCTGCCAGGGGATGGGGTGCGTCGTCGTTTAAGGGCTGCCGATCGAAGAGGGTGCGCTTTTGAGGGTGAGAATATAAGAGCTCCGATGCCAGTGACTGGGATAGATGATTATGATGTTTTGGGATACTCATGACGGCAAGGAAGAAGGTCGTTAGACGCACATTGGCCTATGTACAAGAATTCATCTGTGAGTGTGTCTATGTCGTTGAAAAGTTTCATTCAACTCTTGAATTTGGGGGAAAGTCCCTATACAAGTCGCGTCTGGGGAAGTGGAAATGCAGAAATTGCGTCGTCGTTTTCATTGCCAAAGACTCGTAAAATGCGCGCTGGTTCGACGTAATAGAGAAGACGGCAAGGGCTATATGATTTTCCAAGTTTGTGCTTGGTGCGTGTATGCCGAGAAGCTTTAACAACTTTATTTATATTCTCTTTTGGGACACATGGTAAAAAGGTTTGCACAAGGACATCGAAGGATTTCCCACTGTAAATCTTTAATTAAAACAAAGCAAAAAACTGTTCACTAAATGGAATTCGTCTGCAGGTAATATAGAAACCGTAAATGGGCTCTAAGTACAATTGCGAAATTAAGTTATGTCATCGAGGAGTTCAACGCTTTTCAACTGAGAAATTTTGCCATAATTTTCAAATAAAATCAGGCACGTGATTTTAAATAAGTAGATTAATTGTTAGCTTTTCAATTGTATTATTCAAATTAGCTTTTCTAAAAGAACGTTTATCGCTTTGATCAAGTTCTTAAGACTGCATCTGGGTTAGATGACAGATACCTCTATTGTGTGAATATCATTATAAGTCTTTTATTATATTAATTATTGTTGGCTTATGGCTGAAAAGATCCAACTTTATCTGACCCAATGTTATCTGACACTAAGATCAGCGCCACTGTGACTTCCAATTTCCAAGTCTAGCCAAAATGATAAAAAACTACTTTTGAGGTGCCTACCCATTTTTTTCTTTAAACACAAACAAATTTTGTAATAGATTCATGGAAGCTTCTGGCCAAGTTAAGTGGCCTATAAGCTTTAATCTAATGATTTGAAAGGACCATCTGATAGCATTTAAAGCAAAGGGTAATAAATATCGATTGTCTCACTCTTACGATGATTAAAAATAAAAACATTTAGATAGATGGATATAGATAAGGCAGAGATAAAGTGCTTAAGAATGATTTCAGTGCTCATTTTTCGGTATTATCATAGAAAATTCAAAGTTGAAGTTTTTGTGCAGGTATTCATATTAATTCACAAATTAGGTGTACCTTAATTTAACAAGCTGTATGCGACGTTTTATACAGAGTTCCTTTATAGTGGTATCCATTAAAAACTGTTGCAATTGGTCAAAGTTCACCGATACAGTTTTAAACTATTATTTTCATAACAGTAACTTTTAGAGAAAAAAATCTGAATCACAATATTGCAGCCCTTGAAGTTTCCTTTGAAAAGGTCCATACAACTTTCGTTTTTGACGAATAACTTTTATGCGTCAAGTGGCCATATAAGCTATTGTGATTGTTGTACATATGACTCGTTGTTATTGGTTCCTGGATCAGCTCCCATTAATTTTTGGCCATTCTCTTCTTTAACAATACGTTTCCACCGGACATTAATTCACGATTAACCAAACCCTTCTACTCATCACTTTCAAATCTCGAAATTCATCACAGAAATTAAAGTCTACTCGGAAAGTAATCAAAAACTCATTTTCTCGTAACTCTCATCCACCCTTTGGCAAGCTTCGTTTATACCACTTTCATACTTTTCACAAACCTTTATAACAGTTTGAGACTCTTAAAAGCAAACTGAAATTGTCCACATATACCAAAACGGTCATAAATATGTGTTTTCTATTGGTCTGTTTACAACGAAATTGTTCCCTTCTAGGAAATGTCATTGGCACTCCTCCTTTTTGTGTTATTAATCTTATGTTTGTTCGGTGCAGACACTTCAGGATTTATTTTTAATTATCAGTTTTATGGCCTGTAGAAACACAGCATAAGGCCTGTTTTAAGGAACTATTGAAATTTCTGGAAATCTATAACTAAATTTTTTTTAAATATTTTATGCCCGTTGATAACGTGTTTAAGGTCAAAACTTTTGAAACTCTTTGTTCAAAAAGTCAATACTGTACACACAAATTGAAGATTATCGCTTAAGTAATAGATTTCAAATCAAAATCATATTTAAAAAAATTGTATTTTTGTTTTTTAAATCGTATTAACAAAAAACAACATAAAAAATGGATACAATGGGAAAAATAGTCGAAACAATCAAATCTGATTCTGACATTCGTGAAAAACATGAAAACGTGCAATTTGGAAAGTTTAAAACGATTTTTAAACGAAAGTTTAACAACGATTTTTCAAAATATTTTGGCATCTTAACGGTACCAATTGTAATGAAATTTTTATTAGGTATGGAAAGTTTAAAGGAATCCAAAATTTTTGAAAATGACGTTTCTAACCCAAATTTTTTTGAAAAAGTTTTGAAAGCAAAGTTAATCCCTGCAATTGGCTCGATAAAATTCCTATGCCACATGCAAGTATCCTAAATGGCCTCGTTACTATGCCTAATAATTCGTAAGACCTAGCTTTTATTGTCAAATTCAAGGCTTCAAAACAGAAATGCCTGGCAGTCGGGTTAAGTCTTAAAAGAGCACGCACTAGAAAATTTACACTGACGGGTAAAACAACCCTGATCACTAAAGTGAATTTGAAGCAGAAATGACAGCTTAACAGCAAGAACTGGCTTTCACTTACTTTAACAGACAGCAGCGCTATTGTTTTCTATGTAGACAGCTAAGCTGCAATAAAAGCCTTAGAATTGCCAACACACGTTCCAAGTTCGTTATAAAATACGACGAATCTCTCAATTAAATTACCGTCAAATCCGACACATCCCTGTCCTTAGTTCCAGGACACAGCCATGTTCCATGGCAGCTGCAGAACCGACGAACTTGTAATAGAAGGTGTTTATGCAAATTCGACTGACACAAAGGAACTAAGCACCCATAAATTCGATAGAATTTCACCTGCACACTCAAGCCATCACAATGACCAACAACAAGTGGAACACATCAGCACCCGTCTCTCTTCCAACCAAACCTGGGCAGTGCTCGATTGAAGCAAAACAAGAAGACTCATCTCCTTAAGCAGGCTGAATCTTATCGCCTTTCCGGATCAGGGTTTCTTCTCCCGAATTGTGGCTGTACTTCCGAACAGCCAAACACATTTTTCTCAATTTTGAAGTTTGTCTGGCGTTGTATTTGTGAAGCAAAAGCTACTTACAGGGGACAAATGACATTTATCCAACTTGACACATGCGTTGTATGATTGTGTGAGTGCTTCTGGTTTTGATTCTGGATTCAGAAGCAAATTTCTCTTCTATCCAGAAGAGGTAAACGAGTCCAAGAAAACAGTTTCAGGAGAGTCCAGAAGGCTACCCGACGATCCCAGACGACCAACCGAAAAGGCCATTTGAAAGATAAATGGGGTCCTCACTGGTTATTGCCATAAGACTTAGGCTCATCGCACACATGACACTTTTAGTCAAGCAACAATTCGATTGGCTTTTTGTGTCCTACAAGCTTCTATGGGAATGCGCCCACATCCGCAACCGATACGCAACCAGTTTGCGGCAACTTTAAAATCTGTGTTTTGCCACAGACTTTTTAGTTGCTTGTTGTCATAAATGACTTTTTTTAAAACATGCAAATTTTTTTTGAATACTGCCATGAAACTTTTTAATTTCTTTCACTTCGGCGACATTGCAAAAAGTTTTGCAAAAAGTTGAATATTTTATCAGAGTTTGTGTGTAAGAACCTTTTGTGAATAAGAGAAGTTGCTCAGGTGAGTGCGGCTTTCGTGGATTGTGAGTGAAATATTGATAGTTTAAAAAATTGCTAGCATGCGGTAAGCCTTAGTGCTCCTTTCAACAATTTCTGCAGAATTTTCAGAGATGAGAAGGAGGAGGAAAACATATGTCCTTGAGAAGGAAAACCCTAGATAAATATTTCTTCAAAGATCCTAACGATCTCGCAAGGCTCGGCTTAAAGAAGATAACAAGTTTTATCTTCGAGTTAAATTGGTTGAACGCCTAAATGATGAGCCACACTCCGTCCCGTATTTCATATGGGAACTGAGATTACTTTCGACTATCATCCTCACCTTTCCAGTTCCCCGAGGCTAATACTTGAGTTCCCTTGAGTAGTATGGTTTCATATCAAAAACTATTAAGCTGCCTCAGAATCTCGCTGATATGATTCCGGGTTCAGCACTGGTCACAACAGAATTGTGCTTGCGAAAGCTTACACCGAGAACCGTTTCCCCCACTTTCAAACATTGCCTCTGGTATGGGCTTAATGGTGGTACCATTGCGCAACAGCTCGAGGTGAACCAGGGCCAACTTTTCAACAATGAATGCCGCGTGTGTTATAATTTCTTCACATACAAGGGGACCTACAATTTTTTGCCGAATCCGAACGGCACTTTGAAAAGTTTTTCAATTCAAGTGATACTCTCGGAGGGCTTGTCAGACCTTCGCGGAGGTGGGGACCGTGAAAAAGAACGAGTTTTTTTTTTGTTTTCAGGTGACGATGGTAGGATTCGTACCCAGACCTCTTTGGCGTAGTAAGCCCACACACTTACCACTACGTCACGGCATCCCACAACCACCATTGATTATACCAACATTGATTACCCCTGTATTCTCACATCCTCGAGGTTTATTCTTATTTGAGTGGCAATAGGTACCTGGGAACTTACACCGAAATCGGTTGCTGATTATGGATTACTCCTTAGTGGCGTCCCATTATCTTGTGGACGTGGGCTCTTATCGAAAACGGTTACCCCCGCCCTCAATTTATTCCTTCTGATTCATACCAACCCCACGTCTCCCATCCTAAAGGCAAATTCTTTTATGGGTGCCCATTAGGGTCCCTCTTTTTAAGAAAGTCCCTCATTTCATACTTGAAGATCTTTTTCATATTTTTTTCATGTCTCCACAAGCGAGGGCCTTCGCCTATGCAGAAACCGTACAGGAAAAAAAAGGTCACACGATTAACTCAACTTTGAAGGTTATAGTACCACACTTCGAGCTTTTAAAATCAAAAAACTTAAACCTTACAAACAGACCTCTAAGTATTTTTCGTTTCCTTTAAGGAGTTATTGACGGCCAAGCTTTGGCATGACCTCAACCATATACCATAATCTAGAGCCTAAACATAATTAAGCCTTTTGCCAAGATTTCTACGTTGATTTCGTCAAAAAAGTTCCTTACTCATCACTTTTTACTAAAAGCTATTCTATGGCTTCGCCTGAACTTGAATAATTTTTGTGTAAGCCCATAAGATTTTCTAAATCAATGAACACCAAACTCAGTGCAGCGTATCCTTAGGCTATAATTTATCTTTGGTCAGTTATTCAAGTCTGGTGCAACAAAATGGGGTCTGATTAAGGCAGAAAATTTTAAGAAGTTTCAGCAATATGTTATTTCTGACTCCCATCCAAGACACGTTTTTTTTCCTCATTGCCCAACACCGACAACGACATACTACATATACGTAGGTACAAAACCCGATTCCCCGAAGCGGTTATTTCACTTTTTCAAGTTCAAGTAAATCACTCGCACTACCAGCAGCAGCTTCCCAAAACAATTTAAGTAAACATTACCACGGAACATAACCAGTCTGAGAGCATAAACCATCTCTCGAAGTCATCCACCATCCCGCATAGCCGAGTGCAAAGATGAAAAACCTGGCACCAGGTCCAGAACAGGTAGGTAGTCCCCAGCCCCACATGAAACGGTGTAAACATAAACATAAGAAAATTGTGCGTCAGCAGCACGCTGCTGCTGAGTGAATCATAACAAAACCAGAACCAAAACATGGCCTATGCTCGGAAGGTAGGTTTTTCTGTACCACCTCATTTCCTAACCAACCATGTTATGCATGTATGCTGCGCTGCGCTGTGGTCTGGTTAGGAAGCCCCTGGCCTACATTAGCTTCAGGTTTCCGCGCCGAGTGGTTGAACTCTCCAGCAGCGGGCAGAGTTTCTGGTTTTGATCGTTTGTGGAAATGAAACTGGAAGTGCTGCGATGAAATGAAAATCCAGCTCCGCAGCTTCTCTATGAAACAGCTGACTGGAAGCAGCCTACTCGACAACTTTACAATAATAATTGCACTGGCCATGGACGGGATGTTGCAAATCCAGCTGCTGGTAGCGACGACGACGATTGCGACGTCTGTGGGGGGTACCTCGAGTTCAACTTTCCGCTGACGTCGCGTTGGTGTGGGAGAATCGTGTCCACACAAATGGATGGAACCGCACTTGGTGTTTCTAGTCTCCATATATGATGGGGATGGAGTACAGTGTGGAGCTTCTGACTCAAGTCAATGGCTGGTCAAACTGGTTAGTCAAGATGTGTCGTGTTGTGTTGTGCATCTGCGCTGTACGGGTTTTTCATCGTTTTCTGCACAAACTGCACTGCACTAGAGCAGCATGCAGAGCACCACCATCAGCAATCATCTTGGAGCCCATGGCGACGACAACAGCTATGTATAGCCAGATAGGTTGCGATCACAACGCAAAGTCTTGCATCGGATAAGGAAAAGTTAAACAAAAACTGGTTACACTTGAATTTGAGAGTTGGAGCTGGTTTTCTTAGGTCGGGTTTCCTGCCTCTATATTCGAGCCAAATAATATAGCAAATTGCCTGCAACGGACATCGACGTATGTTTTGGCGTAGCAAATCGTGCGGCTTGTTTTGGTAGCTCAGATTCGGAGACTCTTTTATAGGAAGGGCAGCGAAAAACTATCTGGATTGGGTTACAAGAACAGAAGCAACTACTTTGGTTCGGCGAACCTAAGTTAGATTCTGTACAAGCTGTTCTAGTGCGTAGGGAAAGCGTTTCGGAATCTGTTCTGCTATATATGAATGCAGCACGTGAGATGACATTAACAGTGTCACAAGAAAGCTAGAGGTGACTAAGAACTTTATACCTTTCGATGTGACAGATTCCTTTTGTCAGACTCCATTCGACTGAGCTAAAAGTGAAGTAGCTGAACCAAATCCAAACATTTCTTCTTCTTGAACCCACCGGCCAATTGGAACCCGATCGCTACGCTCTTTATACGGCGTTTAAAAACATAGTGAAGAAATGATATTCAATCAAAAGCGGAACCATTTTCCGAACCCCACTGTCTTAAATGCGATTATGACCAAACGGTCAGCTGTACTCTGTTTGAAGGCTATTATTATTGTGCGATACGAGAAAGCTGTTTTTATAGCCTAGTCCTACAACAAAATAACACTCCTGAAAAGAAGATTTAAAAATTTTATTCTAGAACAGTTTTAGGAAAACTCAGGGAGGTGACGGCACCGCTACTAAGGGGTTCAAATCCACAGGTCAGCTTCATGACTTACCGATGGAAAATGACTGAAAATTATCTTGTCCATTTCGTGTTTTCCAGTCTTTTTCCAGTCACTTTCCAACAGTGGAAATCGATATTACTTATATCCATGACTAACGGAAACACTAAGTAACGCGGCGTCTCCGTTCGACAGACTAATTTCTTGCCGATTTCCACGATTGAAAGATTACTGGAAAAAGACTGAAAATAGTCTTAACACCACCAGATGCTTTCCAGTCGATTTCTAGCCACGCTCCTGTCGAATGGAGACGCGAATGAAGGGACAGCATGCAGAATTGTAAAAGACCTCTGAATCTCTCTCCGAGAATCTTTGTAACGTAAACCTTGAATTCTTGGAAAGTATTTTATGTTTACAGATTCATTAAATTGACTTCATTTCATAACATAGACTGCAAGCATTGAAATCTTACATCCTTTTTGAAGTCTTGACTGGATCAGCCTTAACGACCTATCTTACTCGTATAATTGAAGTCAATTGATTGCAATTCTTAAGAATTAGAATACTGTATTCTTTGAAGTCGAAAGTGTGGGGTACCGTGGCGTAGTGCTTAGTGTGTGTGCTTACTACGCCGGAGGTCTGGGTTCGAATCCTACCATGGTCACCTGAAAAAAAGAGACTTGTTCTTTTTCACAGTCCCCACCTCCGCGAGGGTCTGACAAGCCCTCTGAGAGTATCATTTGTCTGAAAAACTTCTCAAAGTGCCGTTCGGATTCGGCAAAAAATCGATACAAAAAATTGTAGGTCCCTTTGTATGTAAAAGAAATTAACACACCAGCATACATTGTTGAGGAGTTGGCTCTGGTTCACCTCGAGCTGTTGCGCCACTCTATTTATTATTTATTTATTTTTACTACTTTAGTCTAATTAAGTCTTTACTATTCACTTGAAGCCATCCGCATTCATTGAAGTTTTTTGAACTTAACATTTTTATTGAAGTCTTTGGAACGATGAGGTTTTTGTTTTTAAGGAATTCACTTATGTCACTTATCTTACTTGCTAAAATCTACAAGACTCTAACGAAGATTTTTGAAGTTCCTGAAATTGTATTCGATTGACTTCAATCATAAGAATGCTTTAAAGGATTTGTTCAATCAAAGACTTCACAAAGAATGTTGATTCAAATATTGAAGTCTAGGTGCATAATAATCTCAAAGTGAAATCAGGAATTGAATAATTCGAGATGTGAAGTCCATTTGTTCATACAAGACTTTGGGCCACGCCCATATTTGGAGGCAGAATTGAAGAAAAACCTAAAATTTGCCTGAAGAACGTAATTTCGACTAGCCTTGAGCCTAATTTAGGAAGGCATGAAACAAAAAAAGTAGCAGGTTACGAGACTTCAGTTTAGTAAACGAGACTTCAGTCCAGATTTCGTTCATATAAAGTTTTTAGCCACGCCCCCTTTTAAGGGTCGAGTTTTCAAAAATATTGAATTTGGACCAAAAAATTGCATTTTTACGTACATTTAAGTGTAACTTGGATATATATGTGGTTTCTCATTAGGGGCGTTTGGACCACGCCCCTTTTCGAAGTTTGCATTACTTATAAAATGTCAAAAAATAACCATGTCATCAGCATTTTACAATGTGGGATAGGATGGGGTATTCAGCGGTCCGTTTTACGGACTGTAACTTCTGCGTACACACTGTAGCACTTACTCACTGGTTTAAACTGAGTTGAACTAAGTGACACTGTCTTGACTTTAAAATTTTTGTTTTAAAGGCTCTCATTTTTTTTCACAAACTTTTGTTTGACAGTTCGGTATCATCAACTTAGCTATGTTTGCTGTGTTGTGTAAAGGGATGCGCGGAACGGTTGAAACTGCTGTTGAAACGGATGTGATTGAAGTTGTCAAAATGGTTAAATGCGCTGAGGAGTGCACACTGCAGCAAAATGTGGCATGTTAATGTTCATACTGCTGGTTGATGTTGATCAAGTTGGTCTATATTATCGAATTTGTGAACCAAAGCCACATCAACATATTTAGCTTTTTTTATTTTTTATTATTTTTGTTTTTTATTTTGGGTTATTTCGTTTCGTAGATTAAAAAAATCGGTGGGCATGCTATAACAATTCAATTATTTTTAAATCTGAGTTTTCCAGGAGCCAAAAAAACTCATGTTTTCAAATAGATGCACAGAAGACGTCCAGAAATTGCCATTTCACACCACAGGATGTCATTGAGAAATGTAAAAAATGAAAGGATTCGTCCAGTTAATCACCTCGATTCCGGTGGAAACACTTTGGGATTAACTTTTAATCTTCCTTCGTTAATCTCTGTCTTATGTGCGGTGGAAACACCCTATTAAATCGTAATGGATAACACATTCAACTGTTATCGACTGCTGGAAAAAAATTCTAGGAAAATATACCCCTCAGACCACCCTAAACGAAATCCTGGTCAGGTCAGCTTCCTGACTTACCGGTTTGCAGGATTAGAAGACTACTGAAAAGAGACTAAAAATAGTCTTGTCAATTGGTGTCTCCACTAGATGTTTTCTAGTCGTTTTCCAGTCACTTACCAACAGCGGAAATAGGCCAGGCATATCCATGAATAAAGGAGACACTAGGTAAACGAAACCCTGCCTGTGTCTCACTATCAATGCAGTACCAATAACTTGCCGTCTCCATTTAAAAGATCAATGGCCTTGCCGATTTCCACGATTGGAAAGTGACCGGATAACATCTAGTGACGACACCAGTTGCCAAGACTATTTCCAATCATTTTCCAGGGTGTGTCCTTGGAAATCTGTCGAATTGGGACGCCAAGTATGACAACCGAAAAGCCTGTTAATGTGCTAAAGACGCAATTAAACGGCAAGAGATTTATCGTCAACGTTCAAATGGTCATCGCAAAAACTACAACGGCAAAAATTAGCGGTATCGCTACAGTTGCATTTATTGTTCCCGTACATTGCCGATTATCAACATGACAGGTTGTTTCAACGTCGCCCTGAAGGATAAATCTGCATCAAGTCTCTGAGTAAGTCCTCATTGGTACTACGCACGTTGGTGTTTGATTGGCGTTTGACGTATTAACTTAATGTCCACCTAACATTACGCACTAGCTTCCCTACTGTTCCGTTTTCTGCACCAGCCATCACCAAACAGTGTTATGCCTGACTATAAATCCTTCGCATAATCAAAGGACATAAACCCTAGGTGGTTTATTGTGTACGCAACAAATTGACAAAAATATTCGTGACAACCGTATTATAAAATCTATTTTTACGGCGTGTACCTATAAAGGTAAGTTTTGAAACGCAACAGAAATATCCTTGAACAGGATATTAAGTAACATTACGAGAATGCTGTGAGTGTCCCTGACAATGTTGACGAAAAGGATAAAATCGACGAAATCGGGTTTTCCGTTTGTGACTTCGTACGTACCCAGCGATGTGTGTCCTTTGTCTATTTTTACGTCACAGCAAAAGGGCGAAGTTTGTGCGGCCAAAGCCTACACAAACTTCAATACACTATGTAACATGTATTTTATGTACTATAGGAATTAGGTATGTATGTGCGTCTAAAACACGCAGCAATCAGTGATAGCATCAACGTGATATTCTGCTACAACGTCACACTTCTCGTACACACAGCGCATGTTATCGCATAGAAAAAAATCCTTTTTTCTATATTCCTTGGCAGATTCACAGCTGCACTCATAGAAGAGGAGGGTGTCCAATTTTGATTTACATCAAGGTAACGTGCGGTATGTAATGGTGGTGGTGGTGGTAGTGTAGTGGAGGAATGTTTCCGTTTCAGAAAACGCAGAGTGGCATGAATGAATATGGATCTCAAAGGAACCCCAGACACGGGTTGAATTGAACTAGGGGCGAACCGGGGAGATGGGGTTTTGCGTTGTTGCTTAATCCTGTCAGGAGTTGATTAAGATTTATGACAAATGGTGGTTAACTTTCAGTTACCGAACCACCCATTGAGTGGCGCAGCATAGTAAAGTGAGTGTGATGGAAACTGAAACAGAATTGTTTACCTTCAGGGTTGTATTATGTGCACCAGCACAAGGGTTGATAATGGGATCGTGCTTTGTCCGATTATAATGAAGGTTTTAATGCTGAGGATTTAACGCTTGAATAGATTTTTTGCGCTTGCACCTTATCCTGGAGGTGTGTACGCTGTAGATGTTAGTAATCTTCATGTTTTTGAAGATAAGGTTTTGTCAGACTCCGACCAAATTCAGTTAGCTTAATGAGAAATATGGTTGAGGGGAGAAAGTAAGAGGCTTTTTTTCATACTATATGAAAGGTATCACTTTAGCAACCATCTCTCAACCAACCCTTTCGATTTTGTCAGGAAGATTGATTTGTTGAACCAGCGCAGCGCAGCGTATGAATGGAGCTTCGAAATTCCTATATTCACACAAAAACCTTAACCAAATTGTTTTTGGAATAATTTTCGACGTAAAGTGTTCAGAGTATTTGTTTAAACACAAGTACAGGAGAGTCTCTTGCTGACAACTTGCAAAGACTTGCTTGCAAAGTTTAGTAAAAACTTCTAACTAACACAAGCAAACAGAGATCGTTATTGATCGACCCGAAAGGATCTTGCATAAGACAACCTTTCGATCTGTCGGAAGGTAACGTCTGAACGGTGAGTCGTAGAAAGATAAAATTTTAAACTTAGCACACTTATAAAGTCCATAAAAAAATGAGAATAATTTTTTTTATAGACACAATTGCTGTCTCAACTGCTTAATTACAGTTTTAAATTTGGTGACAGGATATTGACAAGATAAAATTATCTTGAAAAGTTTAACAGTAGAAATTCAAAACAAATACTAAATAAATATTGAATTTTCATAATAAAATCGAATTTTACAAAACACTGAAAAATATTTAAGAAATAAGGAATCAAAAATATGTGCCTGTTTTCAAGTTTAAGTTCATAATTTTTTAATAACTTAATTCAAAAAGCCGATAAATAAATAAAATAAATAGAGTAGCACAACAGCTCGAGGTGAACCAGGGCCAACTTCTCAACCATGTATGCTCTGTGTGCTATATTTTTTTTTTACATACAAGGGGACCTACAATTTTTTGCCGAATCCGAACGGCACTTTGAGAAGTTTTTCAAGACAAATGTTACTCTCGGAGGGTTTGTCAGACCGGCGGAGGTGGGAGCCGTGAAAAAGAACAAGTCTTTTTTTTCAGGTGGCAGAGGCAGGATTCGAACCCAGACCTCCGGCGTCAGAGGCACACACACTAACCACTGCGCCACGGCGCCCACTCAAAAAGCCGATATTGGACAAAAATATAATGCAACCACAGCTTAATCAAAGGCAAAAATCAAATGTTGGTTTAACCGTTATTAAACTGCGGTTTTGACGTATTTTCGAAAAAAAATCGTGCTAAAAATTTGTTCTCACCACTATTTTTGAAAAAAATCACACACATCAAGAATTATTTGCAATTTTCGGGAGTTTATTAAAATTTTTGAAAATTCAACTGATTCTGAGATTTAGCTCGAAAGCTTCAAAAATTATTTTCCAAAATATTCTGGTATCTTTACGGTAGTACCGATTACAATGGAATTAAGTTTGTATAAAAAATGTATAAAAATAATTTAAAAATTTTTAATATCTTTCTTTAGAAATATCTAAGATCTTTTAAAAATTACGTTTCTAACTTAATATTTTCTGATACAGCTTCATCATCATCATCATCATTTTCGAATGCCGCTTATCCCTTAAAAGGGTCGCGGAGCGAGGGTGGCTAAATGGTCCTTCCATCTTTCTCGATCCTCCGCCACCAACTCAAGAGACTCCGGCGCAAACCTCAGGCGGGACTCAGAGAGGTTCTTTACCTAATCCCACCACCTGTTTCTTGGCCTACCAGGGAGGCGACGCGCTCGCATCTCGGCTAGCATGACCTGTCTAGGAAGTCTGTCAGGGGGCATGCGAACAACGTGCCCAAACCATCGAAGAATCGATCGCTCCACTCGGAGAAGTAGCTGCTCAACATAAAGATTCCTACGAATACTGACGTTTCTCTCTCTGTCCCTTAGAGTAACACCAGCAACGGCCCTCAGGAATCTCATTTCGGCAGCTTGTACCCGCGATCTAATTCTTTCGGTCATTACCCAAATTTCATGACCATAGATGAGGGTCGGAACGAACACTGAATTAAAAACGGAGATCTTTGCTTTCACTCCAAGCTCAGCTTTCCTGATGACCGGCCGGCGCAGTTCCTTTACTATTGCTCCAGCTTGGCCAATTCTACAGGACAGCTCAGTATCACTCCTCCCATGTTTCGTGAAAAAGACCCCGAGATACCTAAACTTCTCCACCTGTTTTAATGGAACTCCATTTATGTGCAGGGTACACACTGCACAGGAGTTCGGGAAACAACCATTACTTCCGATTTGTTCACGTTTACTTTCATCCCAGCATCACCACAGACGGCTGCAAACCTATCCAGTGCTCGTTGAAGTTCCTCTTTGGATGATGCAAGGATGGCCAAATCATCTGCAAAAAGCAGATGGCTCATCCTGATGTCAGCCAATTCGAAACATTGCGCGCCAAGACTGCGCTTCACCATCCAGTCCATATATGCTATGAAAAGGAGCGGCGACAGAACACAGCAGTGGCGAAGTCCAACGCGCACATCAAAAGGACGGGATTTGACGCCATTTATCCGTACACAGCTTCTGCAGTTTCCATACAAAGACTGAATGGCTCTCAGAAGAGGCCCACTCAGCGCATAGTCCTGCAAAACTCTCCACAGTGTATACCGAGGGACTCGTTCATACGCCTTTTCCAGATCTACAAAACACGCATAGACCGGTTTGGCATATTCCCAGGCCTTCTCGAGAATAACCTTCAGAGTTAAAAGCTGGTCGGTTGTGCCTCTGCCAGGCCGAAAGCCGCACTGTTCTTCCCGTAACAAAGGCTCGATTACAGCTCTAGAGCGCGTTTCCAACACCTTCGCGAATACTTTTCCCGGAAGACTCAAGAGAGATATGCCCCTATAGTTGGCGCAATCTCTCCTGTTCCCTTTTTTGAAAATGGGCACTATAACTCCCGTTTGCCAATCGCTAGATGCCTTCCCGCTATCCCAGGCCACCTTAATGACACGTGGTAGCCATTTAACACCCTCTTCACCCATTGCCTTGAGCATTTCTGGCCGGATTTCATCAACTCCAGCAGACTTGCCAACTTTTAGCGATTTAATCGCTTCAGTGACTTCGTCTAGTGACAGTGGGAATGCCATCTTCAGTGCCCTGTTGGGGGTTGAGCAACTCCGAAAAGTACTCTCTCCATCTGCGCAAGACATCGCTCTCACTTGAAAGAAGTGTACCGTCCTTGGATTTAACCCCTTGATTGATATTAAACTTCCTTCCTCTGAGCCGGCGAATGGTCTGCCAAAATATCTTGTTTGCAGATCTGCAATCGTGCTCCAACTTCTCGCCGAACTTTTTCCATGACTGTTCCTTGGCTGTTCTGACTGCCAGATTGGAAGTCCTTCGCGCCTCATTGTACCGGGCTCGAGAAGTTGAGTTTCTACATTGGATCCACGCAATGTAGGCTCTCTTCTTCTCTCTGATGGCTTCTTAAACTCCAGGCGTTTTAAACCAAGCAGTTCTTTTCTCACCACCAGCCGCTACCCCAAGCCGCTTCACTCCACAAACATTTCCTGCAGAGGCAATGACTGCCGATAAAAACAGCTGCCATTCCTGCTCTACATTCAAAAGGTCAGTTGGAATTTGTTCAAACTTCTCCGAAACATGCTGTGCAAAACGCTCTCTGAAATCAGAGTCAGCATCCTGCAACCTTTCCCACCGTATGCCGGTCACCAGTCTTGGTTTTCGCCTGGGTGGCAAAGGAATACTGTCACTGAAAAACAATTTACACAGCACTAAGTGATGATCAGTTGACAACTCAGCTCCCCTGAAAACTCGAACATCACAAATCATTCCTGGAACACACGATGGTACAACAAAGAAATCAATCAGTGACTTCTGATTTGAACTGTGCTTGTACCATGTGTATTTGTGAATGTCTTTGTGTGGAAAAAAAGTTGTCCATGATGGACATGCACAGGAAAAGTCCAACAACTTCCCTCCGTTCCAGTTTTGATCCGGGTCACCGTGCCTCCCGATCACACTCCTCCAAGTACTGTCGTCCGTACCCACATGTGCATTGAAGTCACCCTTCAGGAGAAAGAAGTCCATTTCTGCCACTCTGTCCAGGGCAGCATCAACTTCGTTCTAAAAGGAGTCATACTCTGACTATCGATTTGGTGCATAAACCTGAACCAGAGCCAGAGTCGATGGTTCAAGCTTAAGCTTTAAGATCAGAATCCTTCCCCCTAACGGAATGACATCGAATACATTTTCTGAAAACCGGGGGCTTGTGAGTATCCCCACACCCGCCTGTGCAGTCATATGATTTGGGACACCAGACCAGAGCTTCCACCCATCATCGAAGTCTTTGGTTCCAGAACCCTTCCACTTAGTTGAGGAGATGCCAGTTTCATCGAGTTGATACTTTTTGGCCTCCTCAACCAGTTCAAGTTCCTTCCTCGGTAGTGACGAGACATTCCACGTGCCAATTTTGAGTTGGTGCCGTTGTCAATTTGTAGAGTTTCCACCTAAGCACTAATTTTGGCTTGGCGCTGTCCCCCTCCGCCCCCCGTAATGGATAGCGGCACCCTTGACGGGCTGCTCGTAACTTCTTCGGGTTAAACGCGGTCGGATGCCGAGCGGGACCTTCCGACCAGCAAGCGCTCGCATGCTGACACCCCTCAGGCCTAGCTCCAAAGGGTGCCCTGGATTACCAGGATCAGCAAATATCCGAGGCTGCTGAAACAGCTTGAAATGCAAATTGACGTGTGCCCAGAGTGCTGGAAATAAATAACCATTACTGCCACAAGGAACGTAGGGGGAAAGCGGGAGACTTGAACATATGGGAGTCTTGAACCACTTTCAATATTTTACTCATTTTATTTTTTGCACAAATCCTGCAAGTAAAGGGCAACTTATGAGCACAAACACCCCTAAACTGGAAGCAAAATAAATTGGAAATCGACAGATAAGTTTGGGTGCAGGACAGAGAAAAGTGTTTTTGTGGTAAAAAAGTAAAAAAAAAATCTGGTTTTTTCCGTAAAACTTCCAAAACTTCCAAAAGACAAAGTCTAATCAAAAAATTACCTCAAAGATGCATTTAACAGAGTCCGAGAGACTTAATCTATCAGGGTTAGACCTGATAAATTGGTTATTGACAGAATCACCTTTGTTCTGAACAGAACAACCTTACTGTTTTAAATTACTTATTTCATTGTATTGATAGTTAAATTCATAAAGTTCAAGTCTCTCCAAGAGTGTGTTCAAGTCTCCCAGCAGAACGGGAGACTTGAGCCAATAACCTAATTTCATAAAATTTGCTCGGGGTAGAAAGCCCTTAATTTTTTTTCAAAATATGAAGTCAATCTTTCAGAAGATGAATGCAGCTCTATAATGATGCACTTGCCATGCAGTTCTGATTAACAGAAAAGATTTTATCCACGGTTTAATGAAAAATGGCTCAAGTCTCCCGCTTTCCCCCTACCTGCATACATGAAAACAAAACAAAAAACTAAGCCGTATTCAAAAAAAGGTGCGGAATAGCCGATTTATGGATTTTAAATAAAAAATATGCAGAATAACTCTAAAGAAAAAACAGCGTGTTTACTTGCTATTTCAAAACTGCTATAGTTTGTTTTTAATTTAAAAAGATGAACTTCTTCCATTATTTACTTTAAATTCTTGCCTTTTACCGCTTCGAAAAGCCCCTCTATACATTTTCTTTTTACGCCTTTTTTACGATTTCCATAATTTTGAATACATAAAACAGCAATTTCAATTTGTTTTTCAATTACCGTTAGAATTTTTTTTCAATTTTACAACCATAATTCTGCAAACATGAATTTTTCAGAAAACTATAAAAATGCTTTCTTTTTTCGCTTGTTTAGATGGGATTTAAAGCTTGAGGCTGGAAAAGGCAATTTTGAAAAGTTTTTAATGCAATTAGCTTGGTCAATCAAGATCTTCATAACCGTTAAGAGGCTAGAAGTCTTTCTCGAAATCGTTTTCTGAACGGTTTTTATGTTTTTGAGACAAATCTTAGCAGTTTTTGAATATTCTCAGTTTGCTATAATTTTGCATAAAATCTAAGAAGGTGGACCATGCTCGATATTTATTTAATAATTATAATTCATACCGTTTTAGAGATATAGTATGTCGCCTCATACGTTCTTTTGACTATTTTTAATTTTTTTTAATTTTCAAATCCAGAAAATATTTTTTTTATATATTTTTTTCAGTTCCCATAACACTTTTTTCAATCGCACAACGACTTGCGCGCTCGCATTGGATGTTTTTCTTTAATTCTATGACCACCTTTTTGTGCATAAACGGTAAAACTAGTTCTTTTTTATTTCGTTCTTAAAATAGGTAGCTACGCTTCGGAAAACTTAGGTTAGAAACGGTAATTCAAAATTATTTGAGCGCAGCTTGCTTTCCTTTTATACTTTTTGTACTTTAACCATACCTGAACAAGATCGCTTTTACCGTTAAGATACTAGGAGATTTTAAAAAAATGTTTTTCAAAATGCTTTTGATGTTTGAATTAAATCTCAGAAGGTTTTTAAACTTTAAAATTCGCTATAGCCTTCAAATTTTGTAAAATTTCTGATACTTTTGATTCTTTTCGTATGATTCATCTGAATAACACCGAGACAAAGAGAGTACACACGGTTTTTAATGCATTTTTGTGGTTTTTTATTAAAACTTTTGTAGTATTGAAACTTTTTCTGAAAAACATGACTTAAATACTTCTTTTACTTAAATTTTTTTAATACGTGGGTTGGGTGCAGTAATGCTCTGTGGGCGAAGGGTCATAAGTCCATGGGTCAAAAGTCAATAATGGACTTGTGACCCACTTGGGTGGGTTATAAGTTCAGAAAACAGTTGTGAACTTATAATTCACCTATGTGGGACATAAGTCCACAATATCTTTGGTCATAAATCCACAATCTTTTAAAAGAAATTGGACATAAGTCCAGAATCATTTTTGAAGGGAACTTAATATTTTTGCAGCAAAGCAAAGGTAAAAAAGAAACAGGCAGGGGGGTTGCAGGGAAGCGGCACTCCCCCCCCAATACATAATTTACTGTGTTTGAAGGTGGAGTGAACCATAAGATCACAATCGACGGGTCAGTAGTCTATAGACATTTTTTGTGGACCTTTGTCCTCTTTGAGTGGGTTAAAAGTCGATAAACTAATTGTGAAACCACCCAAATGGGTCACAAGTCCATTATGGACTTTTGGCCCATGGACTTATGACCCTGCGCCGCTTCTGTGCACTAAGCGCTTCAAAATTTATGGCCTCAAACACTTTGAAAATCATTATCCGTTTTCAATTCTTCATATATCAAAATCTTTTCTTAATTTCCAAAAAAACTAGATTTTCCCGTTAAAGTTTAGTATATACTTAATCGAAGTTTTGGTTTTCAACTTGTTGCCCGCCAAACTTCTTAACAAAAGGAATTGAAAAAAATTTTATCCATTTTCCCCATGAAACTTCAAACTATAATTTAACCAGCTTTTTGCTGGTTTTTTTATACCAGATTTTTTGCTTTAGAAAGAATCGCCCTCATTGGGTTCTCTGACTATTTCCGCAGTTTAAAAGCACACAAAATTTTACTTTGCTACGACTTAGCGCTCAGAAGTTATAACGCGATTGGATGGACGGACGGAAGGCGTAGCGATACTAAGAGAGGTCCATTTTCCATTTTTCCACGGACTGCTAAAAACCCTTGTGCTTTTAGTCGGGTGGCAATCAGTCGCGCGTTTTTCTGTCGCCGTATGTCCCTGTCCAAAATTCCATAATTTTTTGACGACTTAGAATAAATCGATAATCGAATAACGCAGTCGTCGATTTTTTCGATAAAGAGACGTCAATTGTTTGACAACTCTGTGTTGCAGGTTGTCTCTGCTTAAGGTCCATTATGATATCACATTTTGGTGAATTCGGAACACCAACATCAGGGACCTATATGACGATTGCCCGATTTGGGTGAAAAGTTCGGTCCAACCAGTTTTCGTATGAGTCACGCAGGATATGGGGGGCCAGTGAGGGATTTTCTTAAAAATGAAGGCCAAGTAGAACAACCGTCATCGGTGGCTTATTGAGTCCAGGAGAATTTGCCTTAAGGACGGTAGATGTATGGTTAGGAGTTTAGGTATAGATTCGTACGTACCAAATTTGGCGCCCCCCAGGTGGTGTTTACCAGATGGGCAAATGGAAAATATTCAAGGCGAACCAAAACCAGCAACAAATGAAAAATCCAGGAAGAAATTTTTAAGGATTTTTCGTCAATTTTTTATTTGACTTAAGTGTTAACAATTCTACTTCAGCTTCATACATCCGCCCCCATATTAGCTTTTCCAAAATAGTTTTTCATTTTGCCATAAACTCGTTTACTCGTGCGGGCAAACTCAAAATAGGTTCGTGATACTATGCATGGTTGGTTCACACGTTTTCCCAGCCTTTGCCATACTCTTACAGAGTATAAATATGTCGTGCATGTGAACCGAAATTATTGACCAAGCTGATTGTTGTCTGATAAATCGTTTAATGATCGTAGCTTTCATTAATCTTCGCCATGAGCAATTTGATTCAAATTCTCAAAATTCAAAATAATTTTTTTTTACCCAAATACAAACAGTTTTAGCCAGACGATCTACAAATCCATCATGACTGGTGTTTCGATCAGATGGTGCAGCAGCAAGATCATAATTTGCCTACTGTTGGCAGCATCGGTCTCTTGTCTTGACAGTGTAATAACAAAATGTTTTTATTATTTAATGTTAGAATAAAACTTAAGTTATGTTTTTGTTTTTCATCTACTTAGTCCGATTTATCGTCAAAACTTTTGAGAACCGAATGCACTGTACACGACTCGACGATACTACAAAATGCAAGCTGTTCTACAAAACCGATCAGCCGACTAGTGACTGTGCTTAATGTAAAAGGTTATCTTACTCAGACTGTCAGCAAGGCGCTTGTAAGTAGGCATTCTGTTCACTGACATCATTCATTAAACAAAGTGTTTTCTTTTGAGGTGAATATCCAAGTATTTAAGAGATCAGAGGTGAAGTTTAGGCCTTTTTTTATAAATGTAACCGAAGATTTTTGTGCCTTTATGACGAAACAAATGACTGGACAATATCTGGAGTTGCTAACATCGATCTACTTGCCCTACACAAATATGAATCATACTTGCCCGTACTATGTAAATATGTTGTGACTTATGTTCTTGGTGTATTGCTGATTTTTTTTTTCAGGAAGGCTATGTAGAGGTGAAGGATCTACCCTTAGATTCACGAACCTTACCAGCTATTTGGCCTCATGGAGAGTATCGTATGGACATTTTAGTGATTGGTGATCAAAAGAAAATCGTAACGTTACAATTTTTTGCTGAAATTAAAGAGAGAAAACCTAAATGGATTAAAGTTGATTGATATGAAAGTTTTTATAAGAAAAGTCATTGTGTTTCTTAAGTCAAAGAAGTTCTATTGGGAAAGAAGAATATGTTACAAAATAAAAACACCAACAATGGTTCTAAGTTATCTAACCTAGCAAACCCTGTTGCTTATGTGCATTTATTTCGATCACTCAGACACGGTAGATTTATCTATCCTCCTGGCCGACAGCGAATACCTTATGAAGTATTCTCGGGGCCTCTGCAGTTTAGGTGCCTACTTAATTGCCTTCTGCACAATTCTTTCAAGTAGGAGGTTTTAAATAAAGCTTTCGTTAATGGTTGGAAAAACAAAAATCACAACTTTTGGACTATTTGTGTTTTAGAATCTTGTTTTGAAAATGTGAGTTTTAATCAGGTCATTTTTCCGATTATAATTTGAAAAAAAAGCAGATCGTTTTTTTTGTGTTCATTAAAAACGACAAAGAGGTCGAGATGAAGAAGAAATGTTACAAGATGGTCCAATTTGAAAGGCAGGGTTCGGAGAAGATTGAACGAATTCCAACTGACCTTTCAAATGTAGATGTAAAAAGCAGGCTTCTGTTTTCATTGGCAGTCACTGCCTTTTTGAGAAATGTTTGTAGAGTGACGCGGCTTGTTGTGGCAGCTGGTGGTGGGAAAAGAATTGCGTGGTTTAAATGCCTGGAGTTCAAGAGGCATTTTTAACTAAGAGAGCCAATATTATTTTTTCGTTCAGCAGAGCCCGAACAGTCAAACAAAACCTTGTGTTTCTTTTTGTGCTCAGAGTTTTTTCTTTTATAATAAACTCGCGATCAAGGGGTAATGACTACCCTTAAGATTTGTAGCACATCACGAGCCGAAAGAGTTTTAAGGACAGAAAAGACTGAAGAAAAAATGAATTCTCACTCCGACACAAACGCTGATGAGCCACCCAAGCTTACCCCCGCAAGTGTTAGGTCCTTACGGAGAAAAGCAATAATAAAACTAGGAGAGTAGTTCATAAAAACATATGACATGCACCCAATTTTTGTCCGTTCTATATGAATATTGGAAGAGAGAAAGAACATACTCAGCCGACCCTATCCAGGATAACAACCGCCAACCAGGAAGCCGCTCATTTTAAAACAGACGCGCCTGGATATTTCTTTGGTTGCTGGTTTTGGTCCACCCCGGTCTCAGAGTAATCAGACCCGAGATTTTTATACCCGACCGAGGGTATATGAATTTTAATGCATAGTTTGTAACACAGTCAAATAATCACCGTAGACCCCTTAGACCTTTTAGAGATATGATCGAGACCGACAGGTGAGTCGATTAAGCCATGTCCGTCCGTCCGTCCGTATGTATGCAGTTTCGAGGTCTTTAAAATTGAGGTGGGAAACTGAAACTTGCAGCGTTGCTTGGTTCTCATTTTGTACAGACAAAATATGAAAATTGCGACGATCCGCTTACAGCCACGCCCACAATTGGCTTGAATGTCAGACAACCTCAAATTTAGATTTTATTTCAAAATGCCTTTTGGTCAAGATAGACAAAACATATAAACTCAAATTTTTGTGGAGAGCAATATCGACCAGAAGCCTTTAATAAGACAGAAATTTGACCGCCCACTCTATTGACCATGTTCACTTTTAACATCTGAAATCTTTGAAAGCCTGATTTCTCGGGAAATTCATTCTAAATTGAAAAAATATTATACGAAAAATATTGAAGATATTAGCATTTGCTAAGCTTGTTGCATACAAAAAATTGAGCTCCGCCCATTTTTAGGGGGCGTTTTTGGGAAAAACTGTTTTTTTTTAAGTATTAACATTCGCTTTTAACGCATTTTCGCTTTTAACGCATGATTTTAATTTTCAGCCAACGCCCTGTTTTAGGGGCGTGGCCAATACAAATAATTGGCATTCAGTACATGAAACAGACCAAAAAATTTTAAATTTGGTGTTAATGGGTAAAGAGGGTCGGGAATTTAGAAGTTCGTTACAGACGAACTTTTGCACCTACTTACTTGTTATTTCTTTTTTCGTTCAAAGCCTGAGCTCGGAATAATTTGACCGAGCGTTCTATTCTGAACTAAATGCTGAGCGTGGCGAAATGACAGATGAGTGTTGAAAAAAAAATTAAAAGGGGAAATGGCGGACGATGTTTGTTGCTCTAAGGCCGAAAGTTGATGAATTATTGTGAGGTAAAATTATCTCTTTGCATCATTTCCGGCTCGTGACAAAAATTTTGCCAATTTGCTGAAATTTTCATTCCTTTCATTTTGCATTCTGACAGATAACCAAAAAATGTGCTCGAGGGCGTTACAAAACCAGAACAGAGTACTCTTAACGCACTCGGTTCAGAGAACTCTCAGAGCGCTCGAGGTCTGTTCAGGGCTGTACTCTGAACTTAAGCTAAATAACGCCCATTGTAGAGATAAAATTAATGGAGGAACTCAAATTCCCAAGCGTGGCACTATGAGCCGCAAAGAACTTTTAATCAGGCGGTCCGCCAAGGAAGAGGCAAGGAAAAACTTCGGAGAGTAGAGCACCATTTCAGGTCTGCAAACAAGATATTTTGGCAGATTATTTGCCATCTCAGAGGAAAGAAATTAAAGATCGTTTAAGCGTTCAAATCCTATCCAAGGACTCTTAACTTCCTTCTAATTAAAATTTTGTCTTTCGAAGATGGAGCTAGCATCTGCGAAAAGCTAGCATTTGCTCAACCCCAAAAAAGTCACAAAATATGGCAATCCCGCACTGCTGACGAGTTTAATTTCTTTTTTACTTGATGGCGCTACAGTTCGGGGTGGACCTCGGCCTCAGCCAACGAGCGGCCTCGCCAAATAGCTCTGTCTCCAGTTTTGCACGCGAAGTTGGCTTCCACTTGCGCGCCAGCTGTGTCTCGGTGCTCCTCTACTGCGTCATCCCCGCTGGATGGATTCGAAAATTTTCCGGGACAGGGCGTTGTTGCCCATCCGCGGAGACTTACTCCACACAAGATCTTTATTCTGAAGAATTGAAGAAATCTTGCACCTCCTGCAAATACATGCTGCCTTACCAGCAGGTAACCTAAGCCCGCATACGGAGTAAGAAGAAGCTGATCCGAAAAAGAAAACAACATCACTCTAGACGCGTGTTTCGCAGATTTGGAAAAAGGTTCTGACCGGGTTCATGCAAGCAATTTACAGTATCAAGCAATTTTCTTGTGCATTGATCTTGTTATAAGGATTATCAGTTTGTCGGATAAAATCATCATCGTGCAACTGGAACACTGCTTACAACTTCAACTTGGTACGCCTCCAGTGACCCCTCTTGGCGTTGTATCGGATGGTATTTCCCGTACGTAGACGGACCCATTGGGTTACGGATCTATTTTGTTTTAACTTTTTAGCTAATTTTTGTTTAATCCTACACGATTTGTGGGCAGCCATTATGCCCGCACTTGACAAAGATCGGAAAAAAAAAGGTTCCTTGTGATAAACTTTGGAGAGTTTTGCAGAGCTATGCGCTGAGTGGGCCTTTTCTGAGAGCCATTCAGTGTTTAGTCTGACGCTGTGTTCCGATAAATGGCGACAAATCCCCCTAAGTATTCGCTCCAAACATCATCTATCTACATAAAATTTGGGTAAAGACGACAGAATTAGATCGCGGGTACAAACTGCCAAATTTCTGAGGTGTATCGCTGCGTGTTACTCTTAGGGCCGTTTTTTAGCCCTGAATTTAACCCTGATTAAACCAAGATTTGTTTATCCAAGCAAAATTAATTTGGAGTTAACCCGGCTAGCAGTTTTTCAGTACTGAGTCAACTCCGTCTGTAAAGTTGTCAAAATCTTCAACTCTCCCAACTATTGACTCTCCCAACTCTCAGTTCACACAGAAAAGCACAGGAAAAGGAGCTCGAGTTATTGTCAGATAAAATTTTTCACAGTATTACGCAAGGCAAATGCCATTTCACATTGGCATTAGATCCGGGACTAACTCATCAAATTTGGTTAGTTAAGCCGAGATCAGCTCCGGATCTAGATTCACGTAAAAACTAATTTCTGGGTTAAACTCGGAAATTCGGATGATATTCACTGAAAAACTCAGAGAAACCCTTACAGATTGAGCGAAAAAATCAGTATTTGTAGGAATCAATGAGTAGCGGCTGCGTCTTCGAGCGGCACGATCAGTTCTTCGATGGTTTGGACACGTTGTTCGCATGCCCCTTTAACTTATGAGAAAGGTCATGTAAGCCGAAATTCGAGCGGGCCTAGAAACAAGTGTTAAAATCAGGTAAAGAACCTCTGCGATGCCCACCCGGGGATCGCGTACGTGGTTCTTGAGTTGAAGGCGGAGGATCGGTAAGAGTGGCGGGACCTCTTAGCCGCCCTCCTCCCGCGAACTGTTTATTATTACTTCTAGATATTAAAAGTTTATTCTATTGGGTGAATTTGGTCTAGTTTTCCAGTTATTCTTAAGCCAGTTTTTTCTAATGCGGAAAAATTGTTTTTTAGGCTCCGGCTTTAGGAAGAACGCTTAACTCTATGACCTACAGGTGTTGACCTAAATGTGACGTTGGTTTAGCAGCTGCGTTGGCGGAGTAGTATATGTCCACACACTCCTGAGTGAATGCTTGTGATTACGCAAACGAAATCTTTCACTGTCCACAGAAAAGTTCCTCTTGAAATCTGACGTTCAAATAAAGACCACGTAGACAATAGTGTTTAAAAAGTGAGGTCTGCTGGCTAAGGTTGACCACAGTTAATCATGTTACAGTCGCTGTTAGCGCTCTCATCAAACTCGCCACACCATAAGTTTAGTAGGTCTAATGTGCTCTTAATGTACCATAAGACAAAGGGCTCAAAACCACCCAAAACCAAATCGCTCAAAACTGAAAAATGTAAAATCGTCCAAAAATAGTTTTTGGAAGGCGGTATGTAGAGTTTCTCGCGGAAATTGTCCAAACTACATTTTTTGACTAGATTTGTTTTTTGGCTAGTTCAACTGCTCTCTTTTAGGACTTACAACCGCCCTCTTTTAGGACTTAATGTAAAAATTATTCTTCTCTTGTGGAAAAAGCCCCTTTGATATAGTTACATACATACTGTCACCAGAACTTTATAATCCATGAATATCTTGATAGAATCCATCAAATTTCAGTTTCTCAACTAATTCTCCGAGCCTAGATCAAGCTTAACCTGCGTTATGCTTGATTTCTATAAAGCGTTTAATGACAAAGACTTAAGTTCACTTAATGTATGGAACTTAACTTTACTCCTTTCCCGTAACATAAATTTTCAAAGTCACGAGATCTCCGTGCTCTCCAAAAAGTAGAGCATCTATTCGAAAATCTCCAGCCTCGGTTTGGGGAAGCTTCTTCTGATCCAGTGGGAAGTTCGTAAGATGTAAATAGCCCTTGAACGGAAACATAATGGAGATCCTTAGTAGAAATAGTATAAAATGAAATGATTTTTTTTCCTTTATTACTTACAATGAAGGGACATTTGTGATTTAAATTCGAGTATGGCAAAAACATCGAGGTTATGATGCGCATGTACACTCCCCCTCGATTTTTCGACTTGAATTCACAAAAATTCTCAGTGAAGCGTACCAAATAAGGTCGGTATTCGACGAGGTTTTTTTTATACATCTGTACAGTAAACTTGAAAAAAAGAAAACTTTTGTAAAACAAGAGGTTCATAAAATATCCCAGTGTATCATACCATCAAAACGTTTAGTTCTTTAACAGCGAATCCTTTGAAGTTTAGCAAAGTTGTTGAACGATTAACAGCCTTGGCATAACAGCTGACGTTTTTGAAGATGTTTTTATTGTGAACATCGCAGCTACATTTTGTAAATTGCATGCTACAATTGCACTATAAAAAAGGATATAATTTCTTTTCCTTTTTTTAAAAGTTTGTGTTTTGTTACCTGGAAATGTATTGCAATCAGGATGACTGTAAATATTTTTGGAGTTATATTTTCCATGACCATTAATTGCTGCTGCAGAAAACAAATGAATTTTGCTCACAAAAGTCCAAAGGTATTAGTTAAAGCGTTTGTCTTTTTTTTAGTCTAAATGCAAGTCGTAATTAAGTTGCTAAAAATTAATTGTCGATGTTACGTTTGACTGGAGCAAAAAGGGAAAAAAAAAATTGATGACATCAAGAGAAAAATAAAATTTATTTAAAATAAATAAATTAATGTGTAGTAAGATCCCATTTATTAAGAACTCACTCATCAGTCACGTTTGTGGTTCCAGAACCTCACCAGTTAGTCGAGGAGATGCCAGTTGCATCGTGCTTATACTTCGCGCCAGACGTGCTATTCCATAAAATTACACTCACTTTAAAGAAGTCTTAGAGACTTAGTCCTCTCTAAGCCATGGAAAGATAATTGGGAGAATCAAAGTGACCATGAAAGCGACCCTTATGAATGGACCTACGAAGCAACAACGGTAGGAACCACTGCTAAGAACATCGTCGAATTGCATTGGCTACCTTTAATCGAAAATGTGCAACAGACACGCCTGCCTCATCAGTATATTCCATGACATTACATCCTTGACATTGCTAACTAATTTCAGCTGATTTAAGTGCAAAGGCACCAACTTTCCTATTTCCACTAGGTCCTTTTAAGGAGGAGGCAGAACTCCTGCACTTTACGTAAAATTGGTCGACGAAAAGGTTTTTTCGCTCTATCGTTCAACGCAGTTTCCTGTTTTACAAGCGCTTTGACAAGACGCAATGTTCGATGTACAATGTACACGAACAAACCACACAATATTTTCACCGTCAATGACCTGTAGGAGAATGCCACAAATTTTGAGTATAGTAATTCATTCGAATGCTCCGAAAAGTATTTCAATTCAATGATTTCTTCAACAAGTACTTCAAGTTAGAAAAAACAAATGCAAGAGTTCGTCTGTAACAAACTTCTAAATACCCGAGCCTCTTTATCCATAAACACTAAATTTAAAATTTTTTGTTCTGTTTCACGATTGGCCACGCCCCTAAACAAGGGCGTAGGCTGAAAATTAAAATCAATTAACTCTGATTTCGTTGGAATCACGAGAAAATGCGTTGAAAGGCAATATAAATACTTAAAAAAACAGTTTTTTCCGCGAAACGCCCCCTTAAAGTGGGCGGAGCTCAATGCTTTGTATGCAACAAACTTAGCAAATGTTAATATCTTTAATATTTGTTGTATAATTTTTTTTTCAATTTAGAATTAATTTCCCGAGAAATCAGGATTTCAAAGATTTCAGATGATAAAAGTGGGCATGGTCAATGATGGAGTGGGCGGTCCAATTTTTGTCTAATTAAAGGCTTCTGGTCGATATTGTTCTGTTTGTCTATGTTTTGTCTATCTTGACCAAAAGGGATTTTTTAAATAAAATGTAAATTTGAGGTTGTCTGACATTCAAGCCAATTGTGGGCGTGGCTGTGGGCGGATCTTCTCAATTTTCATACTTTGCCTGCACAAAACAAGAACCAAGCAACGCTGCAAGTTTCAGTTTTCTAGTTCGATTTTAAAGACCTCAAAAGTGCATACATACGGACAGACGGACGGACGGACATAGCTTAACCGACTGACCTATCGGTCTCGATCATATCTCTAAAAGGTGTCAGGGGTGTACGTTCAGTTTGATGTCGTGATTAGCAATTATTCTCAACAATCAAAATGTTTACGTCAAATCTGAATTTGAATCCTTTCTGAGTTTTCAGCATTCATGTGACATAAATGAATGCATTCCAGAGTGCATTCAATCCGTTGAAGTCGGCTGAAGTCACTGAAATCAGTTGAAATCTTAAAGTAATTCAAGTCAGTGAATGCATTCAATTTGTCGAAGTCATTTGAAATCTTTAATGTAGATAATTGAAGTCAGTGAATGAATAAATTTTTTTGAAGTCACTTCGAGCCTTTTGAATAAATTTTTTTCAGTCACTTGAAGCGTCTTTAAAGTCATTGGATTGAATTCATTCATTTCATGAATGCTAAAGAATTCAAGGTGATTGCACTGAATGCAGCCTGTTAAAAAAGGTTTTATTCATTTGACTTCAACACTGATTGCTGAAAATGGCTGCATCAATCATGAGTTCAAACTTAATGCTAGTTTATTTTTTCTAAGTTGAAGTCATTCAATCAAAACAAATTCACTTGAATCCTTTGTATGATTTCAAGGGTTGAATTTCACAATGATTGCATTCATTTAGAGCCCTGTCTGGGGTAGTGGTAGACAGTCTGGGGGTTCTGTTTTGTTTTGTTCTGTCGTTAGGTCTGGCTAAGTTTTTATCAGTCACCGGGGTTTCTATTTCTAATCCTCAACTGGCTGCCTCAGCATATGGCAGATAAGGGATCTCTCGCCAGATATGGTGGGTACCGACACCGATTATATGGCCACAGGATATGGCAGAAAACAGTCCACGAGTGTCTTTCTCAAAATGAGTGGCTTCCCGATCGGGATCTGTTCAACAGCAAAACGTATCTTGATAGGTTTGCAATTAAAAGCGATTATAATGAAGCTTAATTTTTAGATGGTTCTTTTCCAAGGAACTGATAAGAGGTTTTTCCCTTCATAACCCTACAAGAATAATTTGACCGCGACAAAAAAAAATTCAAAAATTCCATCCAAAACTATAATTAATTCACTCGATTGTCAGATTACCCGATAGTTTGGGCGTTCAAGTCAACTAACCTGACATTAGGCATTTTTATCAGATTAATTTTAAAATTAAATGACTTCATTTGACTAATTCTGTGCCGGTATTCATACGCGCAAGCAAAATGTCAAACACTACTCTAACAACGCTTTGCACCCTTTCACTTATACTGGCCTCTGTAAATGTAATTCTTATAAAATTAAATATTTGTTTATAAGTTAAGCAAAACAAAAAAGGACTTTCCCAATTTTAGTGTGAATTCTCCATACGCTTTACAAGGGGCCAATGTCTCGTACATGATCCAATTGGAGTTAAGAATGTTACTTGTAGTGCAAGACCGTATAACCGAACGGTAACACTGGTCAATATGAGCGGATATGTAGTCAGAAGATTGGATAACATTATGGTACGATTTTATGCTTTATACTCTCACATAATAAATAACTTTTTTTTGTTTAGTTAAATGTACAATTGCTAAAGAAATCTGAAATTATTTATCGACCCTATATGGTGAATTTTACTCAAAACTATTGTGACTATCTCAAGAACAGTGTTGGATCGTATTACATGAAAGTATTGGTATCCCTTGCCAAGGCGTACTCAAACGTAATTCACCCCTGTCCGTTTTTGGTAAAAAAGCTAACAGAAAAAATGTATAAACTTAAGAGTTTTTAAGTTTTTTTTTCCCCCGTCAATAGGGTTTAGTTTACTTAAAAAACGTACCTTTGGATAAAAATCTGGTTCCGTCTATTTGGCCAGTTGGAAGCTTTAGATGTGACATTCTGATTTACACAAGCGAAAGAAAAGTTGCCACGCTGCAGTTTTTCGTAGAGGTCAAGGACGAAATTATAAATAAAATTCATAAATATTTATAAACTGTTTTAAATATTTTGAATAAACTATTTATATAATTTTTTTCTTTTAATTTTTTAATCATTTGAAGATATCTAGGGCCTGCTACTGCAGCCTACAAATCCTATCTGAAGGCTCAAGTTTATGTCTGGCGTTTGGCTTTGGTGGACATATGTACCTACACTTTTTTGGAATGTACAAGTTTATTTGCATAAAAAGGGTTAGCAAGCCACGCGTGATCAAAGATTGTCTGTACTCCTGTTTTGTTCCGATCCCATTACATGTAACAAGTCCTTTCAAGTCATCACGTCTGCACATCTGCTCGTGGACATAACCCTTGAAGGAGTTCATGTCTGCTATTTTACCAAGACTCTGGATTCGATGTCGATACCATTGAACAAATGCCAAAGTTGATCGTATTTGAGTCTACCACAACCTCATCAAAGGGTCTGACGATGAGGTTTTAGTAGACTTCAAAACATGATGTCATTCCACTTTAGCTTTGCCATTTTCAATCTTTACAATTGTCGGGAATATGTCAAGTTTACAGTAAGAATATGTAGAAAATGGATGGCTTTAAACCCTACAAACTTCCATAATGGCTTCACTAAGCCTTGGTTTTATTGATCTTCAGAGATAAACTTGAGTTTTTCATATTGCCTTGAGATTAGAGATAGCTTTCACTGTTTACAACATCACTATATGCGCTTTACAGAAGCTCTCGTCTTTGGAAGACTTGTCGGGAAATCACACTTCTTAAAAATCCAGGCTTCAAAAATCTTTTTAAAAAAGTTTAAAGCACAGTTTTATAATACTATTCTTTGAGAAATGTTCCCCTCCCGTTAACTAAAAATAGACATATTTTATAATTACTTACTCAAGGCGCTACAGTCCTGGGTGGACTTAGGCCACAGCCAACAGGTTCGTCAGCCTGTTGTGCCACTTGTTATCCGTTCTCAGTTTTGCACGCGAAGTTGGCTAAGATCCCCTTCCTCTTGCCTGCGCCACCTGAGTCTCGGAACTTCTTTAGGGTGGATTCGAAAATATTCCGGGTCAGGGCGTTGGGCATGCCATTGCAGCCGTTTTATTTTGACTTTTTTGTATAGGTCGGTGTCGCTGTACTCCTTCTCGACATTCCGTTCTTGCAGATTGGACCATAAATTGCAGAAAGTATTTTCTTCTTGAAGCAGCCTGAAGTGTTTTTATCCGGGTACATATGTTTCTGCACCGTAAAGCAGAAGTGGGATAGGATAATAAGGGTCTTATAAATGGACACTTGCTGGAGAGAGGGTTTTGCTATTCAATTGCTTCAATTTTCTTCTTAGCCCAACGAGCAGTGATTGTCAAGAGTTAACCTTCTCTATTAAGAAGAGGAGAACTCAGATAGATGAAGTCCCTTTACTACCTCAAAGTCATAGGCATATCAAACTGTGGTGATGTCTCTTCTTGATGACAGAATATACTTGGGTTTTTCCCTCGTACACTGTGCTAAGCCCATTTTCTATAATTCCGCTTTTAAAATCCTTTTTAAAACTGCTTGTCCCCTCATAGACTCAGAGAATTTATTTGAGCATCTTTTTCTGCTGTTGGTTAAATCGTTTCAAACTTTACACACCCAACCTTGCATCTACGACAAATCCAACAGCAAACTGAACGTTGCAGGGCTCGCACATACCAACTCTTGAAGCCTGCCTCCTATCCTACCTGGGAGTACTGGCCTTAGCTTTCTCTCAGAGATTTATACTGCTAAAAGGAATGAGTTCTGAGGCATTTGTCGACCCCGGTCTAAAGCGCCACGTAAAGTAAGTAAGTAAGCACGATGTGTCGCTACCGAGAGTTGCATTGAGAAGCTGTCTTTTACAGAAAATTGAACCGTTTGTTGCAAAGGTTTAAGATATCTATAACCTTTGCAACAAACGGTTATTTTAAAAAAAATTCACAGTTTCTGCGTGTCAAATTTTTCATGTCAGATTTTTCGTGTCAGATTTTTCATGTCAGATTTTTCGTGTCGGATTTTTCATTTCATGTCAGATTTTTTATGTCATGCCAGATTTTTCTTGGCAGATTTTTCATTTCAGGTCTTTTAGGTCATGTCAGATTTTTTGTGTCTGATTTTTCATATCAGATTTTCCATGACATGTCAAATTTTTCGTGTCTTATTCTGCATGTCAGATTCTTTATGTCAAGTCAGATTTTTCGTGCCATGTCCGATTTTCCATGCCAAATCAGATTTTTCATGTCATGTCAAATTTTTTTTGTTATGTAAGATTTTTCGCGTCAGATTTTTCATTTCAGGTTTTTTTAAGTCATGTCATATTTTTTGTGTCTGATTTTTCATATCAGATTTTCCATATCAGATTTTTCATGACATGTCAGATTTTGCGTTTCGGATTTTTGTGTCAAATTTTTCATGTCAGATTTTTTATGTCATGTTTTTATGTCATGATTTTTTATGTCATGTCAAATTTTTCGTGTCTTATTCTGCATGTCAGATTCTTTATGTCAAGTCAGATTTTTCATGCCAAATCAGATTTTTCATGTCATGTCAAATTTTTGTTTGTTATGTAAGATTTTTCGTGTCAGATTTTTTATGTCAGATGTCTTATGCAATGTTAGATTTCTTATATTATGTAGGATTTTTGATGTCAGATTTTTCATGTCATGTCAAATTTTTGATGCCAGGTCAGACTTTTGGTGTCCGATTTTCATGACATATTTTTTTATGCCATGTAAAATTTTTTTATGTCATGACAGATTTAAATGAACAGAAAGTACTTTTGGAAGTCTCCAACAGTGAACTGGAGATGATTATCCCACAGAGTACGGTGGAAAATAAAGGCGGAAATAAAAGCTCAAAGAAACTCAAGGCGTTGAATGGATAAGACTTGACCTCAAGGTGGCACGGGCTAGCGAGGTGTGGTCGGTACCTTGCGATTTGCTATAAGCACTGAGTGCTTATTTGTATAGAATCTAAAATCTGTCTGCGGGGAGAGCATTTGAGAGATACGCAAGAAAAGCGAGAAAAGTAATACGGCTTTTGGTCTAGGCAAAACGCAACTGATCAGCTGTTTACTTTTAAGGATATTCTTGAGAAGGCCCGGTATATTCCATATCGGTCTAAACGAGTGTGGCTAAGAAGAGTGTGGCTCTAATAAGAAGAGGCTTTTAACCAATTCTCGCCAGTACTTCGCCTATCTTTCCTCTTTTCTGATTTGTTCCAGCCGTGAGATAATAAACATTAAAAGAGCAGCTAACTCCTTGTACAAGGGTAAATAGAAATTCAAAATTCAAAAGCAAAATTAATAATAAAATTTATTTAGATCAAAGCTAACACATGAAGGAAAAACATTTGTATGCTGTAAAGCAAAAGTAATAGAATAAATGAAATTAATATTCTAACTACGTAACACAATTAGTCGTAATCTGAGCCGAACAATAAGAGTTTGGCATGTAGTTGTGACACATCAATTACAATTTATTTGTCTGATTCCAACACTTTTCATTTATTTTCCGATCAAAAATCGTTCTTCAAAAATAAGGTGAAGTTCAACTGTGACCGAAGGCAACTTGGCTTTATTAAAAAAAATAATCATGTCTATACGATACTCCCCAGCTGGCAAAATGTCCCGAAGTTGGTTTGCTTGCAGCGGCATATCTTTAATATATAAAAATCCCTGAAAAAAATCAGATTTTATCAAATTTCTTATAAATAAATATACAATTTGATTGTTTCTCTACATTATATGGACAGGTGTGTACTAAGTTCGTGTGTGTTGCCATAACACCGTACAAAATCTTCGTATAAGCGACACCGGATTGCTGCGTAAAGAAGCTGCAAAAGTCTTCCATAACGTCAACTAGCCAGGGCTTGAAGACAGTTGTCTTCCTATACATTTTTATGCGCCACTTAAAAAAGTTTGTTTTTAATTGATACATGCAAAGAAATTTCATAATATTTTGTGTATAGATACCCAAAAATCCTTTACTTCACGAGTAACGTACCCACTTATATTGGCTACGGTTACGTTACGATTTATCGGCCTCGCGAAACAACTCACATTGACAACGAGTTCCTTGTCTCCGACTGTGCATTTGGCTCTGCTAATTTTAGCATATATGGGGATCTGAAAAAGGACATTCTCAAATGATGGCAACTAAGCGGTATCTTAGAGTACTTACGTTAGAGTTTATCCCGAGGTATAAGTGGAAGAGTATCCCTATAATCAACAGGAGATTCATGGTAAGAGTTCTAATGTTTTTAGACCAATGCTCTTAGTTTCGTGGTATATGGTCACTGTGGGACAAGTGGAAGATTCGTTGTTGTGGCCATATGGTTATCTTTGGCTATTATCAACCTAGATAACCATAACCTTTCGTGTAACTACTAAATCACGAGACTTGTAATAACTTAATTTGGCGGAAGCTAATTAAATTGTTTAAGCCTCTGATATTTATATTTCAGAAAATTAAGCTCGATTTCGGATTTAACGCATAGATTAGGGAAACCATGTGATATTAGCGAATAGAGAATAGAATGCGAAACCTGCATATCTAATTTGATTGGTAATAGTGTCTAAAACGCACGGTCGCATGCTTTTTTTCCGCACCGGGTGTGTATTAAAATGGTTGTTCGTGTTCGCATAAAAACAGGCAGACTTACCTGCGATTATTGAACACAGCTCCTTCAGCTCCGAGAATTTTGAGCCACGCAGGCATTTTCTATGTAAACCCCTTTTCTTCACTTGGCAATTTTCTTTTTTTTTCATCTAAATTTTATGAGACCTCTGAAAGTTGTTAAAATTTCTAAAAGGCGTTATCTTGCTACAAGCTTTAACTAGGGTGCTATGATTTATGCAATTTTTCAGTAAGTTTTGCCATCAGACCACCCAGCGCCGGCGGACCTTTTCCTACGAGATACGTCATGCAAGTCACAAAGAAGTTCAGAAAGGGTTCGACTTCCACCTCGGTCGTCTGAAAAAAATACTTTTTCTTTTTTCAGGCTCATATCTGATGCAGCTTCAGCTTCTGGATATTGGGAATTTCCTCGCACATCCACAGTCATACTAATATTTTGCTCGAGCTCGTCAAGATTTTTAAGTTTTCAATAACTTTTGTGAACCTAAAGGCTAACATAATGCCAAAAACCAACTACTATCCCACTCAAGTTCTGCTTAATTCGTGTTGTCCCCAAAAAAGACTTAAGCAAAAAATTCGGACATGTTATTAGATTTGTTTGCTTCTCACCTGCTGCTGTCAAATTTCCGCGCCGAACCTCTCATCGGATTAGGACTGGCTTAAGCCAACAAAACCTAACGCAAACCTAACGGATTTGTCCAAAATGCTTTTATGGTCGTGGCATATGAATTGTGGGTAATGGTTCTTTTTGAACCGGAGCTCATCTCAGTATATTATGATTGGGCCTTAAGTGGCATTAACTAAATGTCAAAAAACAACGAAAATGCCAATCAAGTTCTTGCAAACGCATGTGGTGCACACAATGAACTTAAGGCCCAATCATAATAGACTTAAGTGGGATTAACTTAATGTCAAAATACACGGAAAACTCCACTCAATTTTTGCCAAACGATTTTGATGCCCACAATGGACTTAAGTAAACGATTCGAAAATCACATGAGATTTGTGTGTTTTTCATCAGCTTTGAAATTTCCGCGCCGAACCTCTCACTGGAGTGGGATACTGGCTTAAGCCAACAAAAGCTACCAAAAACTTAAAGAAATCAAGCAAAAGTCTATTATAGTTGTGGCATACGAATTGCGTGGCCATACAAATTGCAAGACTGCACAGTTTCTTTCTGTCAGATTTTTCATGTTAGATTATTCATGTCTGATTTTTCATGTCATGTTTGATTTTTTATGTCATGTCAGATTTTTCGTATCAGATTTTTCGTGTCATATCTAATTTTTTGTGCCATGTCAGATTTTTAATGTCATGAAAGATTTTTCATGTCTAATTTTTCATGTCGTGTTTTTTTTTTAAGGTCATGTCATGATTTTTTGTGTCAGATCTTTTATGTTAGACTTATGTCACATTTTTTATATCATGTCAGATTTTTTTGTCAGATTTTTTATGTCATGTCAAATTTTTCGTGACTAATGCTTTATGTCAGAATCTTTATGTCATGTAAAATTTTTCGTGCCATGTCCGATTTTTCATGTCATATCAGATTTGTAATGTCATATAAGATTTTTAGTGTCAGATTTTTCATGTCAGATGTCTTATGCGATGTTAGATTTTTTATGTTATGTAGGATTTTTGGTGTCAGATTTTTCATGTCAGGTCAGATTTTTCGTGTCAAATTTTTCATGACAGATTTTTTATGCCATGTAAAATTATTATGTCATGTCAGATTTAAATGAATAGAGACTACTTTTGGAAGTCCCCAAAAGTGAACTGGAGATGATTATCCTACAAAGTAAGGGTGGAAAATAAAGGCGGAAATTAAAGCTCTATAATTAAGCAGTCTACTAGCATAAGTTGATGAAATACGATCAAAGAAGCTGAAGACGTTGAATGGCTAAGACGTGACCTCAAGGTGGCCCGGGTTAGCGAGGAGTGGGCGGTACCTAGCGATTTTCTATTAGCATTGAGTGCTTTTTTTTAAATTAATGTTATAAAGTCTAAAATCTGTCATCAGGGAAAGCATTTGCAAGATATACGCAAGAAAAGCGAGAAAAGTAATACGACTTTTGGTCTAGGCAAAACGCAACTGATCAGCTGTTAACTTTAAAGGATAAAGGCCCGGTATATTCCAAATCGCTCCTGTATACATCAGATTTCCAAAAAATACCAGGGTGTGAAACAGCCATTTACGCTGATGGCACAGCCATTTGTTCCAGCCATGAGTTCGCTCTTGTCACTGAGAACAAACTTAAGAATGCCATGGAAATTGTTCTCGAATACTGCAAAAATGGAAAATTAAGCTTAACGAAGATAAAACTGAACAAAAAAATTAATATAATTTAATAATAATATTAATATATAATATTAAAATTAGCTACTGAAGCTAGCTAAAAACTATTAAATTAGTGGAAATTAACTATTAAATTTCCACTTAACCTTGCAATGCAATTGGGATATGCAAGTTTCACCGAAAGATCACCCTCACGCCTTAGGACTAAATTTAACAGCTTGCTTGATAAAGTAAGTCGCAGATGGCACGAAAAGTTCGTTGTTGAAGCCCAAGCATCTAGTCACAGGGAATATTACAAAATGCTGGACTGTCATATGCAGAGTAGAACATTCTTCCTGGCGAGGCACTCAACCGATATGATAAGCTTAATTTTTAAAACAAGAGGCGAGCTAAAAAATTTAAACTTTATTCCGCACCGTCCAGAACTTCCGCTGCTGTGTAGCCTCTGCAACCGCAACGATCGAGAGGACGTGTTCCACTTCATCGGTGTATTCCCTATTCTTCGGGAATATCGCTGCAGCATTTTCCGATCGTGGGGTGCCGTGGCGTAGTGGTTAGTGTGTGTGCTTACTACGCCGGAGGTCTGGGTTCGAATCCTGCCATCGTCACCTGAAAAAAAAAGACTGAGAGAGAGTATCATTTGTCTTGAAAAACTTCTCAAAGTGCCGTTCGGATTCGGCAAAAAATTGTAGGTCCTATGTAAAGAAATTAACACACCAGCATACACTGTTGAGACGTTGGCCCTGGTTCACCTCGAGCTGTTGCCGCTCTATTTATTTATTTATTTTATTTTCCGATCGCAGGAACTCACAGTGGAAGAGCTGGTAAACATCCTAAATGGTAGCCAAGGTTGGGACTCACGCCCTACGCTACAGAAAATGTATTATAGAAGAAAGCTTTTAAACCACAAATTATAAAGTAAGAAAACGTTTATTTTGTCAACCAGGTAGACGGCCTTAAGCCATACCACTTAGACAAAGCTTAGGAATTTTGTAACCAAGAAAGAGAAAAATTAAAAAGTCAAATAACTAACTAACTAACTATTTAGTTATCACTTTTCATTTATTATCCGATTAAAATTCGTTCTTCAAAATTAACGTGTACTTGAATTGTGAGCGACGGTAACTTGGCTTTATTAAAAAAAATAATCATGTCTAAACGATACTCGCCAGCTGGCAAAATGTCCCGAAGTTGGTTTGCTTGTAACGGCATATCTTTAATATATATAAACCCCTGCAAAAAAATAAGGTTTTATCAAATTGCTTATAATTATGTATATATAAAATTTAATTGTATTTTTACATTATATGGACAGGTGTGTCTCAAGTTCGTGTATGACGCCATAAGAGCGTACAAAATCTTCGTATAAGAGACACCGGATTGCTGCGTAAAAAATCTGCAAAAGTCTTCCTTGACGTCAACTAGCCAGGGCTTGAAGACAGTTGTCTTTCTATACATTTTTATGCGCCACTTAAAAAAGGTTGTTTTTAATTAATACATGTAAAGAGATTTCATAATATTTTATGTATAGGTACCCAAAAATCATTTACTTCACGAGTAACGTACCCACTTATATTGGCTACGGTTACGTTACGATTTATCGGCCTCGCGAAACAACTCACATTGACAGCGAGCTCTTTGTCTCCGACTGTGCATTTGACTCTGCTAATTTTAGCAAATATGGGGATCTGAAAAAGGACATTCTCAAATGATGTCAACTGAGCGGTGTCTAAGGGTACTTACGTTAGAGTTTATCCCGAGGTATAAGTGGAAGAGTATCCCCATAATCAACAGGAGATTCATGGTAAAAATTCTAATGTTTTTAGACCAATGCTCTTAGTTTCGTGGTATATGGTCACTGTGGGACAAGTGCGGAGAGATTCGTTGTTGTGGCTATATGGCTATCTTTGGCTATTATCAACCTAGATAACCATAACCTTTCGTGTAACTACTACATCACGAGACTTGTAATAACTCAATTTGGCGGAAGCTAATTAAATTGTTTTAAGCCTCTGATGTTTATATTTCAGAAAATTAAGCTCGATTTCGGATTAAACGCATAGATTACGGAAACCATGTGATATGTAGCGAACAGGGAATAGCAGGGTCGCATGTTGTATTTCCGCACTGGTGTGTATTAAGATGGGTGTTCGTGTTTGCATAAAAACAAGTTGACTTACCTGCGATTATTTAACACTGCTTCTTCAGCTAAGAGAACTTTAAGCCACACAGGCATTTTCTATGTAAACTTGGCAATTTCTATGTAAACTTGGCAATTTTTTCAATTTGTTTTCTTCACTTGGCAATTTTCTTTTATTTTTCATCTCAATTTTATGAGTCTTCTAAACTTGTTCGAATTTCTCAAAAACGTTATCTCGCTACAATCTTTTACTAAGAATGCAAGGGTGCTATGATTTATTCAACTTTTCGGTGAGATTTGCCATCAGACCATACCCAGCGGACCTTTTGCTACGAAATCCGTAATGCCAGTCTCATAAAGAACTTCAGAAAGAGTTCGACTCCCACCTCGGTCGTCAGAAAAAATTCGTTTTCTTTTTTCAGGCTCATATCTGATTCGTCAAGATTTTTTAGTTTTCGATAACTTTTGTGAACCTAAATGCCTAACCATGTCATAATTTTGTAAATGGGGCCTTACCTAATATCAAAAACCAACTACAATTAAGTTCTGCTTAATTCGTGTTGTCCCCAAAAAAGACCTAAGCAAAAGATTTGTTTGCTTCTCTCGCTGTCAAATTTCCGCGCCGAACCTCTCATCGGATTGGGACTAGCTTAAGCCAACAAAACCTAACGCAAACCTAACGGATTTGTCCAAATTGCTTTTATGGTCGTGGCATATGAATTGTGTGGACTTTTTGATCCGAAGCTAACTTAAGCCTACATAAGCTCATCTACGTCCATTATGATTGGGCCTTAAGTGTCATTAGCTAAATGTCAAAAAACAACGTTAATTCCAATTAAGTTTCTTAAGTTTCTTGGGCCTTAAGGCCCAATCATAATAGACTTAAGTGGGATTCAACAAACGTCAAAATACATCGAGAATTCCACTGAATTTTTTGCCAAACGCTTTCGATGCTCACAATGGACTTAAGTAAACGATTTGAAAATCGCATTGGATTTGTGTGTTTTTCATCAGCTGTCATCAGCCGCTTTGAACCTCTCATTGGATTGGGCTTAAGCCAACAAAAGCTAACGAAATCTTTACGAAATCGAGCAAAAGTGTATTTAAGTCGTTGCATACGAATTACGTGTAATGGGACATTTCTGACAGCCGACATAAGTTCATCTAAGTCTATTATCGTTAGGTGATTAGTAAGTAAATCAATTTCAAAACGTGTGAATCGGAATCGGCCGCCAACCTCTCACTTGACTGGGACTAACTTAATCAAACAAAACTTTGACAAAAACCTAACCAAATCGGGCGAAATACTATTATGGTCTCGGCGTAAGATTTTCGTGCAATGACATTTACAAAAAGCGACTTAAGCTCCCCTAATTTAACAGTTTTTTATGAAAATCTATTATGGTAAGGCCTAATCTTTAAGGCCTTAGCTCAATTAGGTTAAAAAGGAGGTCCATTGTGTTAACATGGTGAGACCAGAGCTTCTAGCCCGAGGAATTAATGCCCTACCCGATTTGAGTGAAAAGGTCAAAGCAATCGGTATCGTTAGAAGCCTGGTCTGAAGATCACTAATAGATGGTCGATTGGTCAGGAGGGGACTGACCCTAAAAGGGTAATGAAGGCTAGAGATTACCGTTTTGGTGTGAATCCCTGGTCCAGCAGATTTGTAGGAGTCTATCTTCAAAAAAAAAATTCCGCGACTGTTGGACCCATGATACGAATTTCACTTGCAGATGTTAGGGGTAGGGTTATGGTATGAACTTGTGGGAATTACTTGAGCTCGGGGGTAACTTTTTTCGGTATGAATGGTCAGAGTAGTCCTATAGAAGAAGGCAAGGGCAACCGATTTCGGTATAATTCCGTACGTATTGCCCTTCTAGTAAGAATTAGCCTGAAGCGTAGGAGAATGCAGGGGTAACCGATTTCAGTATGAACCCTCTCCGGAGGAGAATTCTAAGTCGAGACCGTAACCGTTTTCGGTAGGGTAACCGTTTTCGGTGCACACCTGTACTTCAGGCGATTCAAGCTAGAATAAACCTTGGGGGAATAGGCTTAGTAGGGGTAACTGCTATGAACCCATCCCAAGGGAAATGTATACCTTACGTGAAAGAGGTGAGGGCAACCAAAACAGTATGATCCCTTACCAGATCAGTCATATAAGGGAAGACCTTAGAATGGGGAGGGGGGTGATTCGTTTGCCGTAGGTGCTCTACAATAGAGTTTCCGGGTGGTACAAGGGACAAATTTTTTTGGGTCACCATTTTACCACTTTGACCCGGAGGTAAAGCTTTTTATCTCTGGGTTAAATTTGACACGACATTTAAGTCGAACCTTGCAAGATTTCTTAGATCTTTGAATAAGTATTCACCGAAGGTTTTCCTTCTTAATGTCGATATGGCTGCATGAATCGTTGAAGAGAGCACCACACAATGGGCTGTGAGGGCCCCGACAATCTTTTTTTTTCTGATCCAGCCTATTAAAAGAGATAAGTCTTTTTGTTTTCCTATACGATCCAGCACTAAATTTGTATGGAAGAGAGGCATGTGATGGTGTAGTTCTACCTGTTGTTGGCCATTGTGATGTCCTCGGTATCCACGTGAAACTTTTCGAACTTAAAGGTGCTGCAGGCTTCTGCAGTTGCAAAAGATGCTGTGGATGCAACTTCAAAAAAGAAACAGAGCCGTAGGCCCTTTTCCGAATGAGCATCCATTCCTTTCGATTTTACCGTCCAACGTCAAAGTTTCCCTGATTAAATATTCTTCTTTTGCTGTGCAGATCGGAAGTAATCAAAATCAATGTTAGACCTCGGAATCCTTGCATCGATTGCAACATGTCGTTAATATGGTTAAAGATATCCCTTTTGTTCATATCTACGATAATCCTTCCGATAATAGAGGTCGCGCAGTCCGAGCTGTTACACAAAATATCCTTGGTGTCAGTGACACCATGATTCTTCCCTATGGGGATAAGAGCGTACCTTTATGTCTTGTCGGGGTAGCTTTTCCTACTCCTACAGTTTTCAAGCTACAGCCTCGGATAAGGACGGATTTAATGACGACGAAACAAGGGAAGCATTTGGCTTGTATTAGAGAAGAGAAACTTCCGTTCTTCAAAAAAAAGTAGCCCAAATATTTTGAGGTAAGCCATCTACATTTACATACCACCTGGTGAAATATAGCTTCTGAAACACCAGTTCGAATCTACACCGGAAAGATTGACTTTAACACATTTTATTTAATTCCCTGTGTCATTTAGCAATCGCTCCCAGACGATTGCGTGCAGATACACAACCCCACACGAAAAAAGAACCCTTCAATTTGAATCCTTTAACGGTAATAGCCTGTCAAATACTTTGAATGGCGAGCCATCAGCACAAGGAATCCCTGAATACTCAATTCTCTATGCATGGCACCGTTCCATGTGCGTTAATGCAGACTACCTAACTCCTCATATGAATAGAACGTTCCGATCTGAATCGGCAATTGCATCTTGCAACTCATCCTTGTCAATGATCGTTTGTTTGAGTCGTCCTGGCTGAAAATTATTTCATGTAGGTAGTGCCTTGCCCCGTATCCTTTGCCATGTCTGGTCTATCCACAGAGTTGATGTGAACTTTTTCACATCATTGTAATATTCCTACACACATGTGATTTTTTCTTCGCTTGGGTTTTATTTTGTTCGAGATTCCTTTTGACTGGTGTTGCTGTTGATATCCTTGCTGCCAAAGTTTTGCTTTTTGTTTCCCTTTCACCAGCAACGATTTTATTATCTCGTTACCATCAACCACCTTCGAGGAGGAGATGTCTATGACCGGAATGATTTCCCGTTGCACATCCATGACGAAGCGTTTGTCAGACAAATCATATATACTCTAGGTATAGTGTACCTAGAGATAGTGACGTGGCGGTACTTTTTCCAGACAAGGATATCACCGTCGTCGCTGTGCTAAGTGACAGGAAAACGGATGTCATTGATGGGTTCATTGATCATTTAGTCGTCGCATACAGTTGCGGTGACAGGCGATACAATTAATTTTCGTAATGGAACGTGACCATGTCCTTTTCACTGTCGAATATTTAAAGAATTAAATTTTAGTTCCATCCGAACAGGACCTTTAAAATGCAAATGCCAGAATATCGCATAACCAAGCTGCGGAGGAAGGAAACAATCATCTAATTTATTGCATTACGTTGCGTCCGGCTTGCACAAGGAAACTTTGCGGTAAGCTATGTGTCCTGTGTTGGTTGTAGGATGCTCCTAAGAATCAATTATTTAAATTAAAAGTCGAATGAACAACACGCTCTTGGGAGCAGAACATTGGGCTGGGGACTATCTAGACAGACATTCTGGGATGGTTTTTTTCGTTCATTATTTTTGGTTTCGAAGCTTAGGATGTTGAGGATATTTTGCAATTTCCTTGATATTTTCTTTGCTGGAGGGTTAAAAGTTTTTCCTCTGTACAAGGCTTCTCCATAGTGCCCTGTTTGGTCCTTTTTGAGCGCTTTTCAATGGAAATTCTGCCAGCAAATCAAATTAATATCGCAGACATTTCGCACCATCGATTTTAACTATGGGAAAATGCCTTAGCATGAGAGATATGATAATCGGGTGTTTCGTCCTTGGGCCAGGAGGATGCCAAAGTCGTTGGCATTTTGTAAATTTTTTTTTTTTTTATATTTACGATTCGATGGTTGGGTGAGTTTGAATGGGAGTGTGGAAAGTTCGACGTTTGGGAAATGAGTCGAAACAAACTGTTAGGGATGTTGCAAGTTTTTGGGTTCAAATTTCAGTAGGAATATAGTCAAAGTTTTCTGAAGTGTTAAGCCATTCATTATCCAGTGGTTAACTAAAAGCGCTTTAAGACACTAATTACCCTTGTCTGGGTGGGAGTCATAGTTTTTCTATTAAAATGTACAGGACGAAAGAGTTGTTTGTTATGGGAAGATTAATTGGCCAATTCAGTCAATGAATTTAATCGGTGTTGTTTATGGAGTAAGGACAAAAGCAAGGTCTCAAAAGCCCGCAATCTACGTGGCAGGTACAGGCGTAGGAGGAGTTGTCATCCCTTCAAATATATCTTTCTCTCTCGGTTCTTTGACGTCTGGTATTAGTTAGCGTTTTACCTATTATCTCTTTTTTTCGTCCTCCCCGAACGTGGCCCTACCCACCTCATCGTGCTGAAACTTCAGGTATGTCTCTTGTGTATATCAACTACAGGACGTACCTGGAAAACAATACGCCCACATTTAGAGGTAGAATTCAAGAAAAAAATAATTTTCTAGGAAAACATGGATTCCGACTGCTTTTTAGCCCAACTTAGGGCTAAAAAAAAAAATAAAATTTACCACATAAAGTGCATTGAACTATAGGTATATTCTAGTTTTTGTCTAAACACAGTTTTCGGCCACGCCCATTTTTAGGCGTGGATTTTATATAGTTAATGAATTTGAACCAAAAAATTTTATTTTTGCGTACATTTTAGCCGCAAACTTGGATATTTCTATGCTAATACTAATTTTTGGTTAACAGAAGTTGGACGTGCCACGCCTTTTCTTAAAAATAGACTTAAAAACCTTATAATGAATAAAATATATAATTTTTAGTTATTTAATGATACATAACTGGTAACGGGAGGGGGATGAAAAACCAAAAACTATAGAAATGGGAAAGAGAAGAGGAATGGAAAAAAGAAAAGAGAATGGAGAAAGAAGAATAGGAATGGAAAGAAGAATAGAAATGGAAAAAAGAATAGAAATGGAAAAAAGAATAGGAATGGAAAGAAGAATAGAAAAGGAAAAAATTACGGAAATGGAAAGAAGAAAAGGAATGGAAAGAAGAATAGGAATGGAAAGAAGAATAGGAATGGAAACAAGAATAGGAATGGAAAGAAGAATAGGAACGGAAAGAAGAAAAGAAAAGGAAAGAATTATGGGAATGGAAAGAATAATAGAAATAGAGTATACCACGGTGGCGCGGTCCGTTACAAACGAACCAAAGCTATAACCTGCTCACTGTTGCACTTACTCACTGGTTTCCATTAGGTACCATTGGACATTTTATTCAATTTGACAACCACCCACTTTTCTTAAATTCTTTGAACATAGATTTCTCAGAAAACGGTAAAACATGCTGTTTTTCGTTTTGTTTGTTTGAATGTTTCCGACCCTCATCTATGGTCATGAAATTTGGGTAATGACCGAAAGAATTAGATCGCGGGTACAAGCTGCGGAAATGAGATTCTTGAGGTGCGTTGCTGGTGTTACCCTAAGGGACAGAGTGAGAAACGTCAGTATTCTTAGGAATCTTAATGTTGAGCAGCTACTTCTTCGAGTGGAGCGATCGATTCTTCGATGGTTTGGACACGTTGTTCGCATGCCGCCTGATAGGCTTCCTAGACAGGTCATGCTAGCCGAGATGCGAGCGCGTCGCCCCCCTGGTAGGCCAAGAAACAGGTGGTGGGATCAGGTAAAGAACCTCTCTGAATCCCGCCAGGGAATTGCGCCGGAGTCTCTTGAGTTGGTGGCGGAGGATCGAGAAAGATGGAAGGACCATTTAGCCACCCTCGCTCCGCGACCCTTTTAAAGGATAAGGGGCATTCGAAAATGATGATGATGATGATGATGATGATGTTTGAATGGGCTCGAAAATCTTAGGTTGAAACGGTAGTTTTGAAACATTTTTAATGCAATTAGCTTGCCTTTTAAATGTAACATACCTCAGCCGAATTGGATCAAGATCGTCTAGAAATCTTTAACAAAGCGTTTTCGAAAATCTTTCTACGCTTATGAGTCAAATTTTCGAAGTTTTGGAATATTCATAGTTTGCTATAGTTTTGTATAAAATTTTAAAAGACATATTTATACCGTTATTTATACCGTTCGGGAGATAGAGGGAAAAACATGCATCCTTTTGACATTTTTTATAATATTTTAAAATTCAAATCCCTAAAACGGCTTTTTTTTCAGTTCCCGTTAGACATTTTTTCCAATAGCACGGTTGCGTGCTCCTAGTGCAGGATGTTTTCTTTAAGTTTTATAGGCATGGCTCTTTGCGCAAACGGTAAAAGAGCTTTTCTTTAGAAATATAATCATCGTAGACCCCCAAGACCTTGAAACCATATGATCGAGGCCAATTTGTGAGTCGAATAAGAATATTCGACTTATTAAGGAACTTGAAACCTTATATCTAAGCGTTTTGGGTGCCCAAGCAGTACAAGTGTATAAAATCTGAGATCCGTCCACTGACACACCCACTTTACTCAATAGCATGAAAAATCAATATTATCCTAGGAAGCTTTAATCTGGTATGCAGTATCCTTGCGTAAGTATATTGCGATTGGCATTTCAAAAAAAGCGAAAAACGCCCCTATTTCGGGCGTGGTCACATTTATTATGCCATTTTTCAAAGCTTAGTTCTATGCAATATGTTTGCTTCTAATCGAGAAATTCTTGCTTTATGCTAACATATGTCTGTATACAGTCAATTTACTGAGAAAATTTTAACCACGCCCACATTTCGGGGCATACTTTAAAAAAAGCCAAATTTTTGGCTTAAAATACCCTAAACGGGAATGATGCTTTTTTTAGTTGAAAGAGATTTTCATACATATTTGACCTTGACCATTTGGAACTTGACAGGGATCAATTTGGATGGGGTATTAAACGATTCTCCTAAGCGGATTGTAACCCACCCACTAGTTTAAACACGCTTCGAAAAACTTAGGTTAAAAACAATGGGCTCTATTCATAGATGTTTGATAAGCTTTTGCTATGCTACACTGGAGTTTAAGCTATTTATAGACGCATTAAACTTATAACTAAATGAAAAACTCGGGTCTAACGTTAGTCACGGCAAGAGGTAAAAATACCAAATACCAAGAAAAACATAAGCATTAACAAATATTCAGCATTCTCGGATAAAGAAGACTTTCGAAAATATTTGTGACATAACCACAAAGATATATCAAGAAGTCGCAACATGGAAAAAATTATTTCACCAAAAATATTTCTTTCTGTTTTTTAGTCACTCAGCTCACTTTTGACGATGCTTTGCTGAAGAAAGTAGGCGAACATATTGTTATATTCTGGCCTGGAGTTCGTCGAATAAAACTCAATTTCACTTTTATAATTTCACAATGAAACACTTTATTTATCAAACAAATTTATTTAAATTCAAATCACACTGTTATTCAACCTTACTACTTGTAATTCAACACTTTATTTTAATTCATTCACTTTTTACTTTATTTTCACAGTTTCAATTCTCTGTCCCGTACGAGCCTGTCACCCGTGTATTTATACAAAATTAAGCACCTTCTAGTACGTTCCATACTTCCCCTTTGGTAATTTTCCATTGGTACTCTTCCGCTGAATTCCATGGGGGGGGGGAAATCGAAATTCGAACTTGGAATATAATTTTGCTGTCAGCTGACTGGAATGACAGTTGGGTGTCGTAGAATGAATCGATGGGTGCATTCAGCGACACCTGTATGTTGTTTTCTTTCTTGTCGCCACATAACAATATGAAAATTTGATTAAAATGTCATTTTCTGACACAATTCTCCCAGAGAATCACTCATTTAAGAGTATTTCTAGGTACAGAGCTTCCAAAACTGTGCTTAGACTCGGGTCTAAATAAACACAGTAAGAAAATTGTCTATGAATATGAGCCGTGTCTAAGCTGTATGATAACTTTAGACCTAAGTTTATTAAGACTCGGGTTTAAAGAACTACTATGAATACGGGCCAATAATTTTAGAAATGTTTAGCGCAGCTTTCCTTTTTTTGACGCTTTGTACTTTAACACAATCTGAACAAGATCACTTTTACCTTTAAGATACTAAAAGATATTAAAAAATTGTTTTTGAAAACGCTTTTAAGTTTTAGAGTTAAATCTCAGAAGGTTTTGAAGCTTTTAAATTCGCTATAACTTTGGACAGTTTCTGATACGTGTGATTTTTTCATATGATTTGTCCAAACAAAACCGGAGATAAGGGACGGGGACACAAGGAAAATACGTTAAAACGATATTATTAAAACTTTTTTTGCAAAATATGACTTTAACACTTGGTTTACTTTAGGTTACGTGTGTTATACGTGTGTTCAATATTGGCCTTGCGCGCTTAGTGGCTTAAAAGTTATGGCATCAAACACTTTGAAAAAAGGCAACCATTTTCAGCTCTACATCTCTCAAAAACTCTTTATTTCGAAAAATTGAAATTATTTAACAAAGTTCAGTATTTACTAGACCTAAGTTTCGTTTTTCTGGTTCTTGCCTTCTACACTTCTGAAACTTAAAAATGTATTAAATCGTTATTTGTGCTTGAAAAAAATTGGCCACGTTGCGTTGGATTCTCTGAAAATGTTTGCAGTTGAAAAGCACACCAAATTTTGTGTTTCTGCGACTTACGTTCAGAAGTTAAACGTGATTGGACAGACGCTAAAACGCAACATCTGTGTGGTTTTAACTCCAGAGAGGCTTCTAAAGGCTCCAAAAAGTGCCGTGTTTCGTCTTGGATCTTGATTGACTAGGTACACTCTGCAGTGGACCTTTATTTGTCAACATTTTAGGTTCATTCAGTACAATGTACCTACTCAAAATAAACCAGCTATACACAAGACTAATCAATCACCTGCTTCGAGTCATTTCTATAAAACGCTACCTTTTCTCCATCAAACAGCTTTAGCTGTGCGTTTTCTGGATTAGTCATATTCGAATGCCGGTGCAACCGGCACTGCCCCCACAGGGATGCAAATACATATGTGCCATAAATTCCATTAAACGTTCACATGCTCTGCATAGTCTTATCTTGTGTTGTTGAGTAATTCCCATAAGGGAATTGCAAAGGCACGCGGCGCGCAGAGAACTGTTAAGCTGAAATTCGATGCGGCTCCAAGTCTGAATGACTAATAGGCGACGAAATTTCAGACAACCCAGACATTCAAGTCGCAGATATGAAAAGTTTTCCGCATTCGATATGCTTTGCAGTGACGCGTGAACTTGTTTCCATGACACACGTGACTGTGTGGGCCAGAACTTATAGTAACTGACTGCGACTGCGAGTGAGGGGTCTTTGAGTTTCATTTGCGAAAAGTGTCGTTTGCATACATGGGGTATATGTATGTATTCGCAATGAATTTGAGATCCCTTTTAATCCTTTGACAAGTCTGTCATTCGTGAATAGAAGAGCATAATGTCGCTTGAGCAGAAACGCTGAAGTGTTAACCCCAACGAAAATTTTAACTCCGGACTGTACAAAAGAGGAGCTTCCCTTTGATGGAAATCCTTTGAGTTTTCTAAAAACGAACCGGCATTCTAAAGGAAACTCAGCTGCTTTTATATGTCGTGAGACCGCTTTAATGTCGTCCTTTAGAATTTAGGTATCTCCCGATTGTTTGACGCGTTTGATGCCAAATTTAATTTAGTTTTAAAAGCTTCTTGGCAGAGCATAAAAGCAAAGCCTTCTTTCCTTAGTCGCTATTACTATAATGTCTACGTCCTTATGCACTTGATCTTCTGAGCTCCACCCGTAAATAGTGCCGCACTCATTCATTTCTATATTTAGGGCTGCCGACTAAAAGAATTCTTCAAATACTTAAGCTCTCAAGAGCGGGTGTAGCGAATTGCAGACCATTACTCCATTTACACGATAAAACAAATTAATTAAGCAAAACACACTTAACCTTCCCCGATTGACGGCTGGAGGAGGATGTTAGTGTTAGTACAGCACATATTTGCAGTGCAGAGACAGGACATGTCTCCGATTTGCTATTTTTGGAAAAAGTTACAAATGCATTTTGGAGAAAAAAACAAAAATTGACGCGTTGCAAGGAATGCAACGTTGCATCGGCATTAGTCATCGCATTTGGTGAATAACCGCCACAACAAGTCCATGCTCTGTCAGCTCCCACCCAACAGTCCCCGTATAGTTTTCCATTTTTGGGGTGCACTCTGCACAGTTTATGCATGCATTCAAACACGAACGCAACATCGGCGGCGACAATGAACAAGAACAACATTCATCTGTCTTGGGCTGTCAGATGCAGTGGTGACAGCGGGCCACTGGCGGAGGTTCTTTTGAGGATGCACATGCACATGTGGCGCACAAGTCGCAGGCGGTGCGTGTCAGCTATAGCAAGTCGCATGGCAGGCCTGTGTAGCTCGCCATAGAGAATTGATAAACAACCCCTGCCTTGGCAGGAAACACCCCACCGCACGAAAACTCCACCCCACACCTCACTTTGATGGGACATCATTACGCGAACGGTCGGGAATTTCCTCCAAATAAAGGGAGGTGTTGACTTGACTCTGCTCACAGTTACATGGAATACAATTCCTATTCCTGGTTCAGTACTCAGGGTTATGTAATTATCACGATTAATCGGCAAACAGGACATTAAACAATGAACTCAGAAGAGCGTAACCAATGGGGCAAAACGTGCCGAAAAAAGTCAAGCGCAATTCAGGAATTCAGATTTCTTGCATTATTTTCTAAATTATTTTGAAAGTGGTTTCAGCCAAAGCGTATTGGTCCTCGAAAGTGACTGAGAAAACACGACACGTTCTCCAGAGGGGAGAAACTACCATCAAACACAGAGTGACGCTACTGCTGATATTCATATATGTAGGTTAGGTACGATGCACACAATCGGTATCAGGGCGCTATAATACCCAGGAATGATTGCAGCAGAATTGGACGGGAAAAAAGGAAATAAATCCTCAGACGTCGCACGACACGATTGCACTTGATGCCAAAAAGGAAGCAACACATTTCGACTATTTTCGTGCCGTGTCGCGAATGTGTGTTTTTTTTCTATGCCAGGATTAATGGAGCTCCAGCTCCAGTCATGGGATGCATCTCGAATGTAAACACAAGTGAGATAGCAATGCAGGAGCTACACGATAGTGACAGACTTAAAGATGAATAATGGGTATCCGAAGTATTCGCTATTAAAATGAAAGACTTGGGAATACAAAACAGAAGCTGTTGACAGGACATGCGGACAGACAGACAGATGGACAGACAGACTGGACGGGCGGACGGACATGGCTAAATCAATTTTTTAATCTAATTCCGCTCAAGGTTTTATGGCGCGACCACAAGTTGAAAGAATAAGAAGATAGAGAAGTGAGGTACTGGTGCAGTCTGGTTTTGAATTGCTATGCTGAGGACTGTAATGAGGAAAAAAGACCTCGCGTAGAAACCTATTCCACATCCGTCTTGTTCTTCTAAGCAAGGAATTCCAGTGCAATGCAGTACGTTAGAAGCTAGGCTCAAGGGTTCCTTCATAATCATTCGTTTTAGCACGTGTATTACAGTTGAGTTCTTTCAGAGCTGGGACACAGCTAACAATTTCACTAGAAAAGTCCTTGTAAAAGAAACGACAAAACAAAGCGAGGCGCGAAACATCACGACACGGTCATCCAAGGAGTCAAGTGATCCCGCTATGTTTAGGTCCTCGCTCAGTGCAGTGAGGTCTGTTCCATTTTTGGGAGTTATGTTTCATTTCGGGGCGTATATCTGATGGTGTGAAATATTTTTTGTGTCGCCTCAAGAATCCAAGGCATTTTGCAGCACTCTTGGCAGCATCGAATATGTGGTCATTCCACCGTAAGTTGACATTTACATATGTACATACATACAAACTACAGAAAGCCTGTTGTTTCGGCGAGGCAAATGCCGTCTGTATCGTTCCTATTTGTTCTTTATTATTATTTAGTCATGATTTAAATTTTGAAGTTACCCCACTATGTTCTTTTAACCTTGCATTAAAACTTATATTCTAATGATAAAACTTATTAAATCTACCAACACCAGTTATATGGACCCTCATACAACTTCTTAGAGTGAGATGAACACCATCGCCAGGTCCGATGTCATAAGCAGAATGAGTGAATCAAATCCGAAAATATACACTCCATCTCACACTCAGCTCTAACCAGAACATGCGGGATGTACATCGCAATGTCTGGGCTTGGGGCTTTCTTCAGTGCGGGTATGACATTACCCCCATCATGGTGGGGCAAGGCCTCAACTAACGACCTTCGCCAGCCAGCTCAATTTCTAGCAAGCCGTACTTAGATACGTGAAGATCGCCGAGGCCTTCCTTCCGCATGCGTGGACTCGAAAATTTTTCCGGCTGGAAATTTGGTGTCCATCCTCTTTGCTGGTATCGCTGCATACTCTGCTTCGAATTGTCCAGAGCAAGCGCTCTGGCATCCACAATGCCTTCATCTTTAAATTGGAGGTTCGGTCTTCCTCGTCGTCTTAAGCCTGGAGGCTTGGATTCGAAGACTCTCTTGGCTGGAGCGTAATTGTCCATCCGATTGATCTGGCCGACCCAGTGTAGTTGGCGTTCCGATACAGCATCTTGGTACAGCACACAGAGTTTGCTGTTATATCTTCTCCTCAATTCGCCCTCCACGCACACAAGACTACGAATTCGCCGTTAATTTTTTCTCTCGAATGAGCCAAGTATAACTTTTCCTTCTCTGATTTTCGTCTGGCGTTCAGGGCTTTAAAACAGATTAAGGCAGTATAAGGGGTTTGTAGAGCCTCTTTGTCGTGAGAGGAGTTTAAGATCCATTTGTTTTGCCAAACCGAAATAGCAGCGGTTTCCTATAGGGTTATTCTTTGACCAATCTCCACTAAGGTGTCGTTTTTGGAACTCATGTTAAGGTTGATGAACTCCTTTATTACTTTGAAGTTGCTGCTTCTTCAGTAACTTTTGGCCTGTGCGGTGGGCAGGATGTTTCCTGGTGTGTTGATTGGTTATACTAAGTCTGATCCTCATTAACTCCCAGATCAGCTAACTTCGCCTATTCTTCAATCACCGTAAAGGCCTCTATAGCGGCACGACTGGAGTCGGTATTGTCCGCGTACCCCAAAATTCGTAGGCATCTATTGAAGGTAGTGTGCCTTCCGTGTTTAGCTTTGCCCTGCGCACTATCCGCAATAAGATTAAGGATGGTGTTTAGGCTTGAAATTCATTGGACTTCGGCAGGATTTGCCTTAGTGTGAAGTTCTGGTCTATGGTCGATCTGCCGGGGCTGAAGTCTCAGTGGTAGAGGTAGAATAGAGCTCTCATAGAACGTTTGATAGGATCTTATATGCGAAATTTAACTGGGATATGCCTGGATAGTTTTTGAAAGACTTCGTATCGTCTGAAGATAGGGTGATTTTGAAGATATGGGTTATGGAACAGATCGGTCCAGCATCGGGCATGCTTGCCAACTTTCAGATACGTGCCTTGCGTAAATGAGCCTATTTGGTTGACGATTCGACTGTCATGGACACTGCAAGGTTGTCTTAAGGATTCTAAGTCTTCTAGGCTTAGTGCTGCTTCTAAGGGTGTTACGAGCTTCTTCAAAATCTATAAGTCGGTAGGCGTTATCTGTTGTTGTTTTGTGGAGGCTGTGCTTACAAACAAATCCGCCGAAGAGGTTCTCCTTTAAGGCCTTAGCATTTAAGTTCCTGATTTTAACTTTGACATCGTACTCCGTATAGGCTCCGTGGGCTCTGCACAGGAGGTCATAAAAATTCTCCTTATCAGTCAGTAGCTTCAGCATCTTCAGCAGGAACATGTGCTCAAAACAGACCGATGTTTTGGAAAGTGACTTTGATCCGGATCACAGCAACGCGATCACTAACAGGCTTGCAAAGTGATCACTATCAGGCGGCCCCATGACGAATCCGCATTCTAATATGTGGAATCTATGATAACCGTAAAAAATGTCTAGATCCTATCCATCCTATCTTCTAGATTGCTATGATGCCCGCTTCGTACCGCAGGAAGACATACTCAGGTTTTTGAGTTGCACTTGATATGTAGAGGTGCAAGCTCGTGATCCTTTAACGTTCCTGATCTTGTTGAGTACCTATCCGACGCTATACGTTTTTCCTTCTCATAACTACACTCTTTTTTTACATGACCGGTAAGTTACCTTTAAGACACAACCCTCGAACTTGGAGAGCCAGGTTTCCCGTAAAACAACGAGCCTGGTGCACCAGAATCAGTAACCCACTTTGAAAATGTGAGAGCTGTCGTTGACCCACTCAGCGGCTCAGTACGGTTCAGACTAGTACTGAAAATCCTTACTAACCTTAGGCCCAAATAAGTGTGGGTAGCTTATATAAGGTGTTAGGCGTTTGGGCTGTTGACAGCAGCATTGATTCTTATTTAGGAATAATAAGAAGTGCCCTGCATGTCCTCCTTCTCAAGCCTTAAAAATTGATTTCTCGATCAGCCGCCATTTTGGACAAATTCTAATGTTGCTATACCCTTCTTGATCTAAACTTGTACTTATAAGTTCAGCAAGTCCAGTCCAAAGGAAGACAAGGCAAGTACCTGTTGGTTACCACGCGGAGGTATCATGCGCACTTGATGTGTAGTACAGGTAGTAGCAACACTAGTCCTCACCAGGTTGACGCCGACCAGTGCCTACCCTGTTCCTTCAACGCCCAACCACCAATGCACCCGTTTTCATAAGGGAAATTTCGCTATTTCATCGTGAGAAGGGAATAACTGTGGGATATAAAGCCAACCCAATAGTGTAACTGAGAAGTAACTTGTTTCCCTTCGTTACTTTGATAATAATCACTGAACTGCAATTGCGTCCCAGTTACATTGGCTTACGCCGCGCGCCGTTTGTACTTCTTCTTAATGCTCACAAAGTGAATTAGAGTTGAATGTCCCTCTCAGTTTTATATTTCCTTTGCTGGTTTTTTGTCCCAACCTGATCTTCCTCTCAGACTCTAGCAAATGTATAGTTCTTTGACTTTGTTTTGATTCACCCTCTGTTGATATCGTTCCTCGCTGAGCGCCTTTTAATTCGCTAATTAACAAACGTTTGTGTCTTTTTAGCCATTTTTTTTTTTTTTTGCACCACAAATGATTTCTCTTCCGTTTGACATTTGTTCCTACGAAAAAAAATTATGTAGACGTACGCGAGTCCCTTGTATATACACTGACTGTATGGTGCATCCTTTGTGGCTCGTTACAAGTTGAATTTATGGCAAATCGGTGTAAGCCTGAACCTTTTTGTAGCGCATGAATCTTCGCTGCTGGTGGGTAATTCCTGTAATGAACTTTACAAAAAGGACATACACACAATATATTAATCCAATTCGGTCGGTTGGTCGTCGGTCGTCGCCTGTGGGCCGCTAGTGTTTTCCACACATAATTCTGCGAGAGCCATAACATGCCCCCTTGGGTGTCCCGCCATAGATTAATGACACTGCCGCGACTATTTGTTGTTAAACATGCAATTGGTCGGTGTAAACACCAAAGGAATTGTTTGTCTGTGGCCGTCTCCTTTTTGCTGCTGCTTTTCTAATTTATTCTGACGTCCTAGAAAAAATTATTGGAAAGCTAAGATTTTCATGTGATGTGAGCCCGGATGCCAGAGGGGGAAAGCCTTTGTTATACAGTTAAACATGTTGTGGACATGGTCTTGCAGTTAATTAGTTAAACTAAATTTAAATAATTTTATGAGTCATTAAAAAAAAATTAAAGAAGCAAACTCACCATGATGGCCAGGAATATGGTTGCGGTCCTCTTGAAAGTGTAGTCACCGTGACACGTTTTACGGTCCGTATTCGACAATAAAAGTTAACTTGTTGCTGCATGTTGTTGCAAATGTGTCGTGTCGTAAATTTGACTTTTCTTTTTTTTTTCAATTTTGCTTAATCTTAAGCAATTAAAATCCATATAAATTTACTGTTCCTTCCAATCGTTGAAGGTTGCAAAGGGTGTTATCTGTTGGCCGACTGCTGTTGAATCACCCTGGGGGCTTCTCTTTGAATATAAGGAACACGGCTGGGTAATTCAATTTAAAAAAAAACTGTCAAACAATAAAAGTTTAAGTTTAATTACTCGATATAAAAGGTGCTAATTAAGTTGTAACAATTGTGTCACTTTTGATCGAATTTGGGAGCAATACGGTATTTTGTTACACTTCCATGCGGTGACAGTGGCACATTTCCGTAATTGTTTTATGACGCTGTCATGAAATTTTGGTTAAGTAGGTAAGGGACAATGTTCTTCAGGCGGCTTTATTTGTTTGAAAGATTTATCGTAAAATGTACTAATATATTCCAGAGTGAGCGGAATCGGAACACATGTCACATATTCATAAATTTATGTCTCCTCGGCAATAGTATAGATTAAAAATCAGTGAATCATTTCATATGAAACCTTTCACGCACCTTTTTATCAGTTTATGCTCTAAAATTTGTAACGGGAACAGTCCATGCATGACAGATCTATTAAAATTTTGTGTTCTATTCGAATTTCCTGGGACATTATGTCATCGTCACACTCTTTTGACAGCCGAAATGACAATAATAGAGTGCTTACGGCAAAGTCAATATTATTTTTGTCTGGTAGTAGCACATCGAGAATATTTTATTAAGAATAATTTAAAATAATTTTCAATAAACTCAGTAAAATTGAAAACTAAAAACTGGCTGCTGAATTTATAAGAAAATTATAAACTTCAATAAACTGACTGCTGAAAACATAGCAATAGATTTTAGAGAAGTTGAAATTTTATGGGAAATAAAATGAATAGACTTTTATAGTCGTCATTTTAAACATTAATGTATATTGGCTTGCTTTCTTAATTTTTAAATTACATCACAAAAAGATCGGTATTTCCACCGCACATAAAACAGAGATTAACATAAGAAGATAAAGGGTTAAATCCAAAGTGTATATACGCGAAAAAAGGGGGTTAACCTTACTTTCATATTTGACATTTATCAATAGAGTCATGTTGTGTAAAATGGTATATTCTTTCGTCAGATCCCCCTGCAAAAGTAAGTTTTTTTGGGTCCTGTTCAGCTTAGAAAATTTGTCAGTTTCAGAAATAATCAAGATATTTAATTTCCACCGAATTTTTATTCTACGAAACGAAATAACCTTAAAAAATAGAAAACCTAAACGTCAAACAAAGCAGCCGGAGCAGACGGCTTAGCTGCCGAACTTTTTAAATCCGCTGGCGATGAGCTGGTTAGGAGCATGCAGCAGCTCATCTGCAAGATATGGTCGGAAGAAAGCATGCCCGACGAATGGAACCTCAGCATTGTTTGCCCGATCCTGAAGAAAGGAGACCCTCTGAGTTGTGCCAACTACAGGGGCATAAGCCTTCTTAACATCGCATACAAGGTCTTTTCTGCTGTACTGTGTGAGCGCCTGAAGCCGTTTGCCAACAATCTGATAGGCACATATCAGTGTGGCTTTAGGCCAGGAAAGTCCACCATCGATCAAATATTCAAACTGCGGCAGATCTTGGAGAAAACCCAGGAATTCCAAATCGATACACACCACCTCTTCATCGATTTCAAGGCCGCGTATGACAGCATCTATAGAGACGAGCTATATAGCGCAATGTCTAGTTTTGGCATCCCTGCCAAACTCGTCAGTCTGTGCAGGATGACGATGGAAAACTCACGCTGTTCCGTCAAGGTCGGCAAAGACCTCACCGACCCCTTTGATGTCAAAAAAGGATTTAGACAAGGCGACGCGCTGTCATGCGACTTCTTTAACATCATACTTGAGAGAATTGTGCAGAACTCTCGCGCCAACACCAGAGGTACAATCTTTCAAAAGTCCGTTCAACTACTTGCATACGCAGACGACATTGACATAATCGGTAGAACAAAGCGTGATGTCAGTGAAGCCTTCGTGAGTATTGGGACGGAAGCGGCGAATTTGGGTTTAGCAGTCAATGAGGGCAAAACCAAGTATATGCTGTCATCAAGAAAAGACACCCAACACCAACGTCCGCACCAACGACAAAACATCACCATCGACAGCTATAACTTTGAGGTAGTTAGGGACTTTGTCTACCTGGGTTCCGCTATCAATTCAGACAATGACACCAGCGCTGAAATCAAACGAAGGATAACTCTTGCCAATCGCTGTTTCTTTGGGCTAAGAAGGCAATTGAGTAGCAAAGCCCTCTCTCGAGCAACTAAAGTGTCCATGTATAAGACCCTCATCATCCCAGTCCTGCTTTACGGTGCAGAAGCATGGACTCTGTCAAAGGCGGATGAAAACACTTTAGGCTGCTTCGAGAGGAAAATTCTTTGGACGATTTACGGCCCCGTCTGCATAGACGGAGAGTGGAGGAGGAGATATAACATCGAACTGTACGGGCTGTACAGCGATACCGACCTAGCCAAAAGAGTCAAAACACAACGTCTACGATGGCTGGGTCATCTAGAGCGGATGGACACCAACGCCCCGGCCCGGAAAATCTTCGAATCCACACCGCAGGGACGACGCGGTAGAGGAGCACCGAGACTCAGGTGGCGCACGCAAGTGGAAGGGGACCTCAGCCAACTTCGCGTGCGAAACTGGAGACGGCTAGCTAGAGACAGAGCTGGCTGGCGAAGCTTGTTGGCTGAGGCCCAGGTCCACCCCGGACTGTAGCGCCACCTTAAGTAAGTAAGTAAACGTCATATGTGTTGATGGGATTTCAATTCAAAGTCGGTAGTAGAGCCACCTTCATTAACATCGACCAGGAGTATCAACATTAATATCCACCACTTTGTTGCAGTGCATTTGACAGGTCTAACAACATCCACATCCACAACAAAATCAACACTTCGTCACTTCGTGAGGAGATTAAAATTTGTATGGTTGGTTTGGTGATTTAGAGGGATTTGAAGGACGATTTATCTTATGGGCGAATTAGTGTCCGCTGGAAACACATTCCTAATAAGAAGCTGCATTTTTAAAACAAAAGCTCTTTTAAAAATTTAACGAAAGCTTCCAAGTAAAACGTCAAAATATGTCGAGATTTAGTCGAATGTCGACTATGTATGTCCAGCGGTTACCAGTACCTTCGTTCTTTTTGTTAGTACTCTTGTGTGTGTCTATTTGGGATAGGTCCAAGGAATGTGAGAGCTATTTTACCACAACAGCTTTGAGACCTTACTCAAAATGGTATATGCAGTGTTAAGAGGTTATTGGAGATAAGCTTTTTCAAAAGAGCTGACCAGATAGTGATTTTGTTGTAAGTTATAGCATAAATTACTGAACAACTAGATATTCAACTTCGGACATGCAAAAGCTTTGCCCACAAGCTGAAATTGATGAATTTACCCATCCTCCGACATTTGTTTACAAATGTGAGTAAATTCATAAATTCGTCATTTCAATGCAATTTCGTTTTGCAGCTTTTACATCAGCTGATCGCGTAAGGTAAATTGTTGTTGTATCTTCTTACACGTATTTACCGACACGGAAATTTAAAGCTTTAAAAAAGCTTTAAAGGCTTTATAAAAACGTAAACAAATGGGTGTTGGAGGGTAAGAGGGACGCAAGTTGAATATCTAGTTATTCAGTAATTTGTGGTTATAGTTAGGATGGCAATCCACAAAGACGGATGAAAACGCTTTAGGCACTGCCTTCGAGAGGAAAATCTTTCGGGTGATTTTTGGTCCCGTCTTTATAAACTGAGATTTGGGGGAGGAGATATAACGTTGAAAAGTACGGGCCCAGAAGACTCAAAATACACAGGCTGATTGGGATGATTGGCATGATCTTCTAGAGCGGCACAGAAAATCTTCGGCCACAGGAGCGGCGCACAAGAGTTAGACTCAGTTAGTTTAACCAAGTGGAAGAGGGTCTCAGCCAACTTCCAGTTCAATACTGAAGACGGCAAGCTACAGACAGAGCTGGATGGGGAAGCTTGTTGGCTGAGGCGCAGGTCCACATTAAGAAAGATTGTTTGGAATAAGAATGAGGAGAAAATATTTGATATTTCTTTAGAATTGTGTCAAAAATGTTTTGCACTTTAGGGACCTGAAAAACTTAATTTTTCTGATGCCGAGACGTCGAATAGTCCGCCAAAAATATCTCGTGCCCATATCTGCAATCGTGGCCCTTCCTCTCGCATCTTACCGGGCTTGCAAAGTTGAGTGCCTAAATTGATTCCACGCAATGAAGGCTCTCTTCTTCTCTCTGATGATTTCTTAAACTACAGCTGTTTTAAGCCACGCATATCGGATCTCACCACCAGCCGCCACACCAAGCCGCTTCAATCCTCACAAATTTACTGCAGAGGCAATGACTACCGATGAAAATAGCTGCCATTCTTCCTCTACATTTCAAGTCAGTTGGAATTTGTTCAAACTTTTCCAAAACGTGCCGCACAAATCGTCCTCTGTAATCAAAGTCAGCATCCTCGAACCTTTCCCACCGTATGCCGGTCGACAGTTTTGGTTTTCGCCTGAGTGACAAAGGCGAATGCTGTCGCTGGAATGATATTTGCACAGCAGTAGGTGGGAATCAGTTGACAACTCAGCTCCTCTCAAAGCGTGAACATCACAAATCATTTAAAATCAATCTAAGATCGCTTTTAAACCCTTTGCTTCAATTTAAGGTCATGTGAGAGTTTGGGTTGGAGCATATCTTTAATATTGAAAACAGCAAAATCACATTTATGGTACACCTCACCCAGGTTCCCATGCACAAGGATCCCGCTAATAGTCCATCAAATTAAATGCTAAAGACGATATCGCAGCGAAGTTTTTTTAAAAGAAGACTTGTGATAAATTCTTTTTAACGCCGAGTCGGTGTTACAACGAGCTTTTTAATGAAGCTAAGGTAATTCAATTTTCCGTTTAACATATTGAGTTTTTGTGGGTGTAAAGTATAAAGGAAAAGGATAAGCATTGAAAAATGGTGTGTGCTTGTCGTTGATGAAAAAATTTCACCATTGAAAGTGTAACACTGACTCGCTGTTCCGTTCGGTGTTAAAAGAATTCAAAAACAGTTTCCTTTCACCATAAGCTGAAAAAAAATTTACAGAGAAACTTAGGAGAAGCTTTATGGGATTTGAAGAGTCAGACACCTGCTGTATACCTATTTCCATTGGTGAAAACACCTCCGCATAAAAATTTAATTCTCAAAATTTTTACCAAAAAAGACCTAAATAAGCCTTAAAAGGCTTTTTCTTTGATTCCCCTTATTGGACTTTTTTTATGGTCTTATTTTTTTCCTTGAATCTTCAGACAAAATTGAATCCGCTGACAAATTTTATTCACTCATCAAATTAACCAACACCAAAGCACGAATAAGTTGAATAAATTTATTAAACTCGCGAGAACACCAAAAAGGGGTTGCTGTGCCGCCACTTTGATTTGTGGTCACCAAAGCGCCCTCCATCCACACTTGAAGCCCATTCGAGAAAGTCCGGGGAAAGATTTACTTGTTTTTTTGAGGTGAAAATTATTAAATAATAAACAACCAATAAATTTGGCCGCATTATAGCCGGTGTGAGTGTTCTCATCAACGCCAAAATATATCGTTTGTTACTGCAGCTATTTTGGGTGAAATTTATTTTCACCTCGGGGTGATCTGGTTCACTTGTTGTTTTCGACGCGTTTTCTCTTCATCCCCAATGGGAGAATGCGTCCGAAGGAATTTCACATACTCATGTAGCTGGTGGGTGAGAAGCACAAATGATTTTCCTTGCAATGACCGCAATTCAATTAAAAACGGATAAACAACACACATTTCAATTGAGTTGCATCGTACGAGCAATTAAGACGGGCTACACCAACATGTTCACTATAAATGCCGCTTCAAGCGCATACAAGGGGGTGTAAAGTGGCTTATTCTTGATTGTTTATGTACTTTGTTAGGTAATCCTTGTAAAACGAGAACTTGTCGAGGAAACCAAACAAACGGACAAACCCGCACACATATGCGGGAACATAGATATGGCTAGTGTTGCTCGCTTAATTACGATGACGGGTAAATCGACTCGAGTATCCAGGCGAAATTCACAACACAATACGTTTGTGAGTAATTATTGTTGACCAGTCAAGGATATCCGCCCAAATAAGTGTTGCTAACAACCCTAGTTGTTGTCAGAGGATATACATACGTATTACTCCTAGGCTGAACAGGGTAAATTTAATATCATAGACATGAATTTTGTGCATTTAATGAGAAATATTAGTTACCAAAGACGAGCAATGACCTGGGAAATTCAAAAGGGAATAATTACTGTTAATTTTAGCTTTCTGCCTGCTACCGAAGCTAACTTTAATTCCATGAAGCTATCGCATTAACAAAAAACTACTTTGACGCTCAGATTCCCAATTGCTATATGCTTTGAGTTTTTGTTATTTTAATGAAATGGCTTTAAAAATTTGTGCTTTTTAAAGTTTTAAGAGAAAAAGTGTATTCTGAATAATTGTTATTACTGCGCCTTCAAAAATCTGTTAAGAAAATACAAATGCACTAATTTGTCTATATTTGCACTATATTTTGCTTTTCAAATATTTAAAATAAAGTTTTCTATGACGTATTTCCCAGCGCTATGGAAGCTCGGACTTTGAACGAGTTCGGAGTTCAAGAGAACATTTTTACTTGAGTACGAGAGAAGAACGATTTTTTTCTATATATTTGTTTATTCTTTTCTTTTTAGTCTAATACCATGTCTCTAATACCAAAAATAAATCCTCTTATAAATCCCAATCACCCTATTCACAAACCTATTTTCTGCACCTTTATAACAGTTGGAGAATCAAAAAAGGAAACTGATACTGTCCCTGTACGAAAAATCTGTCACAAGTACGTTTTCTATTGTGACTTTTGACTGAGGAAATTGTCTTTGCTCCTTGGAAATGACATCACCACTCTCTTTTGAGAGCCTAAATGACACAAACAGAGTTTTCGTGTCAAATAAATCCTAAATTTGTCCGATGGAGCCACTTTGGGATTTATTTTAATCGTCTCCCGCTAATCTTCTTGTAAATATTGGTGGAGACATAGTATAACTAAGCAACATCTGAGAGTTAGATTTAGAGAATAGATATTTTATCGATCGTAACATTCATAGAAGTTCGGAACTACGATTGTATGAGTCACACCAAACAGTGGCTTTCTCTGGGTCCATCGCAATTTTGTGGATCTTGTATATAAAAGATCGCCAAACTTGACAATATTGCTTGTAGAGTCCAATTTAAATGCCACCGGACGAAGGTCGAAAGAAAAAACAGTTTTTGTAGTCACCGGCCGAGGGCATGATCCTGCAACCTTCACTTTTCGCGGGTACTGTTCTAACCAATTAATCTGCGGATGACCTTTTCATAATGCACTCATTAATAAGGTTTAATTTTAATGTACACCTCTTCATAAAGAATTGGACCTTGTCAATTCTTGTTTTCTTGACAATTTTACAGAAGGCAAACAGAAGCCCCACTAGACGTCAAAAGATGTTTGTGTGGTCTTTCAAATCTCGAGTGATAGGATACCCAACTGTTGATCACACTGCCACGTCTTATGTAAAACACCAAATAAAGTAAAGGCCACTCTATCTTTTTTTTGTAAAAGGTATTCAAAACCCTACAAACATTGTCTGCATTGCCACTAAAAAATATTTAGTTCTCATGTAATAATAAACCGTCGAAATAAAGCCCTCAGCCGAAGGCTCGCTGATTAATACAATTTCCTTCGATTTTTCAAAGAAAAAACTCTTCAACGCCCTTAAATCTCGAATGAAATTGGCTGAATTTGTGTTTCAGACAAGACTTGACAGATGCCCCACAAATGATCATACTTCCATGTCTCATATGAAACACCTAAATAGGGTGGAGACTACACATTTTTAATTTTTATTTAAAAAAAAGTTTGTCCTTTTGTTTAAACTTTGTCCTTTGGTTAACAATTTTCATTTTCACTTGACATATCTGATGATAGCTACTGACAAATCTGACATTTAAGTGGGGTTTACAGAGCAGCCTTGGCTACGCCTCGGCTTGTGGCTTACGAGTTCAGCCATACGACTTCAATATTTCTTAACACAATAAAGCACGGCTTCAACGTTTCGTTTGGCAAAGAGAAAGAGAGCGTAAAGAACAAACGTAATGCTACTTAATGGCGCTCCGAAGCGAAGCTCAAGCTCAAATTGCTGAAAATTTGCTTCGTCTGGCAGCTCAACCATTGAGAAAATAGATCAAAATAATTTTGATGCAGAATTTCAGGACAATGGCGTATTGTTCAGGGACACATTTCAGGGACAAATTGCGTATCTCTTATTCATTGTAGCATACTTGGAGAACGTATAGTGACAGCACAAAGTTCTCGCTCCCCATACGTAAGGTATATCAAAGCCGGTTCAAAGCCAACTTATCGTAACGGCCGAAGCCAAGGGCCCCCCGAATGAAATAAGTTAACAAAAAGGAAAATGAAAAAATAGCCCCCCCCCCCCAAACAAATTGAGGGGTAATTTCACTGCGAAATAACTCCCCAAATCAAAGATGAAAAAAGTCCCCAAAAAGGTATAGTATAACACCCAAAAAAGGTTAAGGGGGCGTGGCTAAAAGCTTTATGTGAACGAAATCTGGAACGGAGTCTCGTTTACCTAACCTGCTACTTTTTTTGTTTCATGATTTCCTAAATTAAGCTCAAGGCCAGTCGAAATTAAGTTTTTCTGGAGAATTGTAGGTTTTTCTTCAATTCTGCCTCCAAATGTAGGCGTGGCCAAAAGCCTTGTATGAACAAAATTTAGAACTAAGCGTTTTCTACATAAAATATTAAGCAATTTTTTTTCAATTTTGAGCAAAAATATTGAGTAAACTGCATTTGAAACTTTACCCTTAAAATAGATGCCACGTCCACTAGAGGAGGTTTACCAATTAAATTAGTCTTTTTTGTGTCTTACATTTATTAGGAGATGCTAAGTGTCAAATTTCAGCCTTTTAGAACGTCTTACATTTTTGAAAACTCTGGAGGTAGTTGAACATTTAGACCGATTGTGGGCGTGTCTTTGGCCGGATTTAAAAAATTTTTACATTTGTACTGCTTCGCATGACGTGGATCTTACATACGAAGTTTCAGCACCCTAGCTCAAAATTTAAGGCCTAAAAACATGTGACATACAGACGGACGGACATGGCTCATTCGATTCAGAATTCGGTCTCGATCATATGCCCTTAAGGTCTTCGAGGTCTACCATTATTATTTCAACGTTTTACAAACTATGTGGCAAACTTAATATACCTCCTATCCTATGGGATGGGGTATAAAAAACAGGCAGAGGGGTTTCAGGGGGTGGCACCCCCCCCCCCCCATACATATGGGGTGCAGGTGTCGCTTGAATCGTGAAAAGAAAATTTTTTGAGAATTTCATTCATTCCATTTTGGGGCGTTATTTCCCCGAGTCGTAGCCAAAACCTCTTTGTGGATCGGCCTTTAGGAGCTCAGCCATGCGATTTCAATGTTTCACAGTGTAGTTTCGGCTTCAATGTCTCGTTTTTAAATCGTAAAGAGAAAACGTTATGCTACATAACGCGACATTCAGGCCGAACTATAATAAACTTAAGCGGGATTAATCTGATGTCTAAATACAACGAAAATCCCACTCAAGTTCTGCCAAAAAATTGTGGTGCCCATAATCGCCTTAAGCAAACGATTTGAAAGTCATGAGATTCCACTGTGAACGTCTCGAGTATCACGTTGCCTTGAGTATTTAAAATCAAATTTGAAAATTATGTCACTTGTTCCTTAACTTTTGATGTTTATATTCCCGAAACCGATTGTCCGATCTAAAATGTGTTCAAACCTTCAAATATGAGGTCAAGGTCAGCGTGCAATTCTTGGTGTATTCCTTTCTTTCAGGGATTCTTTAAAGCAAGTTAAAAATAAATATGGGCGTTAATATGACAATTAAAACAAAACTTTAACCCAACACAAGTTATCGAAAACTGTACCAAATCGAGCAAAAGGCTATTATGGTTGTGGTATACGAATCGCGTGTAGTGGGACATTTCGGAAAACCGAATTAAGCTAATCAAAGTCTATTATTGTTGGGCCTTTAGAGTAAAGCTCACGTTCAAATGAACCGAACATTTGCGTCGTCTGACAGCTCAGAAAAAAGAATTAAAATCAAAAAAAGATACATAATAGTTTTTAGTACTGGTAGGTACCTACACATAAAACAATAATTAGCAGTCAGAATATGAAGAAAAAACTATTTCACCCCAAAAAAAAAATTCTTTTTTAGGAAATAACATTTCAAAGCTGAATCAAAGTTGACGTATCGCGATGGAGTAAAGACGAAGCCAAAGCCTGTTTGTGAAGCTGCCTTAAAAGTCCCAGCCAGTAGAATACTTTCCGTCACGTCACAGAGGCAGCTGATCACTCAGTTAATAACACTCATGTTTATACAGGATATGTCACAAGGCTGCGTTGCGTCAACGTTGATTTGACAACTTAAATTCAAACACATCAAATTCAATGGGAGCTACCACAACTTTGCTTTGACCATCCGTCGTTACGTTTTTTTACGTAAGAAAGTTTTGAGAAAACAGAAAAATTCTACACGACAAATTTTTGCGTGCGTTTTGACGTTTCTCTGAACCTGGAATTGTTGACTTTCGCGGTGGTTTGTGTTCTTGTTAATTTTTTGGTATTTTCTATAATTTTTTTTATCGTTTTTCGAGTGGTATATTTTTCACGCGGTTGTAAGGCAACGGGAGCGTTACGGGACAAAGCAAACGACAACGCTGCTTTGTGACATTGCCTTAAGGAAAGTGACGTCCGTCCCGAACGTTTTCCAATGACCGCTTTCAACAATGGCCTCATCGATTGGCAATCCGGATTCGGAAGAACGCTCTGATTCAAGATTGCAATCGCACAGACAAATGGTTTATCCCCTGGTTTGTAAGGTTGTCTTCCATTGTATTTGTCGAACAAAAGCTTTATGCTACAAGATACGAACTACATTTATCCAACTTGACACAGAAATATTCTCTTTTTATCAGATATAGAAGAGTCAAAAGAGTGTAAAAAAAAGCAAACAGTTTCAGGAGAGTTCAGAATGTTTCCTGACGCTTCTGGACGACCAACAGAAAAGGCCATAAGAAATCGTGTGAGTTATCAGTGATGCTCTTCCGTTAAGGGCCGGTTTTTCAGTGCTGAGTTAAGCCCAGTTTAAACCAAGATCTGTTAATCCTGTAACAAAACGAATCTGGAGTTAACCCTTGGAGCAGTTTTTCAGTGCAAAGTTAACTCTGTCAACAAAGTTGTTAAAATCTTCGACTCTCGGAATTATTGACTCTCCCAGCTCTCACTTCACATAGAAAAGCACAGGAAAAGAAGTTCGAGTTATTCTCAAATGTCATTTTTCACAGAAACGCGCAAATCAACTGCCATTCCACGCAGAAAAAACATTCAAAGAAGTTCATACCGTTCTCCATAGTTGATCTGAGATTAACTCACCAAATTTGACGAGTTAAGGGGAGATTAACCTCAGATCTTGGCTCACTGAAAAAGTTATTTGTGGGGTTAATCTCAGTTTAACTCGTATGATTTCGTACCTAATGAAAAAGTGACCCTAACTGAGTTATCAGTTATGCTCTTCTATTTGACCATCGCGACGCATGTAAACGTATATTACTTTACCTATAAAGTCTTAAGTCTTCTACTTAGAAATATGATAGGTATGTGTAGATATAACATTCTTTTACGGCGGAGATAAAGGCAATGACCCGACAGCGAATTTGCGCCATTGTTTCCAGATCGATTTCGTGGAACCAACCAGGAAAGATAAGAGTCTTTGACTCCCATCTCCGCAACCTCGCTGTCGTCACCTGTAATTAAAAAATAGTGAAATGGTAGGTACAAAAGTACCAACAACTAAACAACCTACGAATGTAGCTGGAGAAGATTTCAGTAGCACCTTGCCAACTGACAATTCATCAAACTGGATCGCACTCTTATGTGGTATTGTGGTGACTTTTTCCTCCGGTTACACTCAATCACTCAAGCTTCGCGCAATTATTATTTAATCCTTTTACCCGACTTAAAAAAAAGACACACCGAAACCAAAAAAAAAATGGAAAAATCATAAGAAAACGACAAAAATTCCATTCCGCCAGATGCTCGGAAATTATGTCAAAAAAAGAAGCCGAACAAAAAGTCCTTCAAGAAACCGCATATAGCCAGCCATGCGGTGTGGTATCTCCACTCGACTGCCAACAAACGTCCTTCAGGCTGATTTCTTATGTACCAACCACTCCATTATTGGCTGGATATTCCCGGCTTTGCGTCTGTTGCTGCTGTTTGCGGTGTGTCCACAAAAGATGATTAAATGCGTGCTTCCTGTTATTCAGTTGTAATTTGTCGGCACGGCACCGGTCGGCATCAAGTCTCCACTTTTTGCCACTGAACTCTGTCCATTTTCCTCGGAGCGGATGGCTGCGAACGGGCATTATTTCTTGAGAAGCATCATTAGTGTGCTTCTTGCGAAAAGTGGGTAAGAATGCGATTCTAAGTGCCACCACGTGACCAGGAGCAATAACACTTGCTCCGAGATAAAAGAACCACTTTCACAAATCATCAGTATAATATCAATCGAACTAGGTTCCAGGTAGTTTAGTTTGGATGCTTCAAGGGACGGATGGTGGGGTATCTACTGGGGCAACCCATCATTAGGTGTCATTACACCACCCACCCGATCGTAGGCGGGCATAGTAGCGCAAATTACATAGCCCACTCATTATGGAAATAATCAAGGTAACGTGTGCTGCGGTGCCTGCATCTCGGAAGGTGGCGCAGTAAGGGCACGTAGGTAATTCGATTATTAACCTAATGGCTAGAGAGGGAGCTGGAATGACATGCCTGTCGGGTCTGGAGCATAAGACAGTTGCTAATTTCTCACTTTGCGCCGTAATCGATTCGAGTTCGATCCCTCTCCGTGCAACTGGGGCTAGGAGTAGGCCAATTTGCCTGGCAGAACATGAAATTGAATCAGTAGAGGTTGGTACTTACTGATGCTGTGCATGTACTGATGGCGTATCGAATTTTTAAATGCAGCTACACGCGAGTGTGCAATAAATGTCAGGGTCATGGGGAAGCATTCTCTTGCAGAATCTAGTTAGTATACCCATGAATACTGACAGCAATTAGCTAGCTTAAGGTTATTGGGTGTAATGATAGTTCTAATAGGAGAGCTCTGTATAACTAGGCGGTGTACTCCAACCGGGGTAATGGGTAAGGTTGGGTAATGGCCATCTTACCCTAGTTTGGCCGTATTTGCATAATAGTGTTTGCTTTTTTGTGAAGCTCGTATCGTAGCATATTTGTTACATCAATGTCAAAATTCAGTATGAAAACCAGCCCCAACAAACATACTCTCGAGATATGTGCTCTACAAATCAAGAAAAACCTGTTATAAGACTCTCGTAAAACTCTTAAATGCTCTCAGAACATAATTTTTTTCGATTAAATTGAATTTTGCCCTCATACCACTCTCATTAGAAGGGTAAAAAGCTACCAGAGTAAAAAAAACGTAAACTTCCATTATGAGAGCATATTTGATTCTTGTTATGTGAGTTCAACTCTCATTTTACTCTCAAAGAGTAAAAGTATTATTAGAAAAATCATTATGAAAGTCAAAGTATCGAAGTTCTCATAAAAATACTCCTTTCAGCCTAAAACCCTTGTTTTGAGGCCGGATGACTGCTAAAAATACCTATTTATGTCAATTCAAAAATCAATGATTGCGCTCCACTATCCGTCAAAAGGAATTTTGCCAATGTGTAGTGTGCTTGCGGTCACACAGAGGTTTTTTAATTAATTAAATGCATTCCTTTATGGAGAAAAAAGTGTACCTCTGCAGAGCAAATCGTCATCAAAAACATATTCATGGTATGTGGTTGGCCAGCACGGATTGACCGACTTTTTCTACACACACAAAAACTCACAGTCAACTCCGATGACGTCAGATTTACATTTAAGTAAATGAAAAAATGTCATAACATGCGCATGTCGCAATCTTTATATTCCTTCATTCATATGCACACGGCAATAATGTCAAAACAGAAATGGGTGTTCAAATAGTATGCAACCACGACATTTCTTAATTCTTAAAAACAGTTTATTTACTCTGATTCGGGGTGACAAAGGCAATTTTACTCTGGTTAAAAGGGTAAAAGTGTGGAAAACAGCCAGTTTACTCGCACGAAGAGGGCTTATCTCTGTTAAAAAAGCTTAATCGCTCACAAAAAGCGAATGACTCTTAAAAGAAAACTATTTTTTGCGTCATTTAACTTCTCAACTCTTAGGGTTACCAATTTGTAATTAGTCAAGATATTCGCTTATAGTTGATTTGCATCCGTTTGTTATAAAAAAGATATTTTTTTTTTATACCGAAAAGTTGTTATTAAAGCCGAAAAGTTAATTAATCTTTTTTGTAGGATGGTTAGAGCTATATTTTGGTTCTTATCATGCCCTATTATCTTAAAACTGGAGAATAGTTTCAAATGTACAGTTTGAACCGTGAAATTATCACCGTGTAATCGCATCCTAAGCATATTTTTATTGATTGTGACCGAACACATAATCGAACATGCATGGACGGACATGACTCACATTTCGGCAGCGATTATATCCTTTTACATCCTATTTTACTCCTTACCCTCTTGGTTGAGGTAAAAAATACATTTTAAACAGCGAAATCATTTATAATTTCTTTTTTAACCTAATTATTTTCGTGGCGCTTTGTTTTTAAGTAAAATGTTAATCAAAGTAAAATGTTAATTTTAGCAGATAAATTTTTAGTTGCACAAACTTCTTGCATAAATAATCTCAGAAAAAATATAATTAAAGTCAATAATGTTGATGACAATGGTGTAGCATCGAACAGCGCATTGAGAATAACAATTTCTTTTAGAAGAATATCTTGTTCTCTTTTTTACTTTATGTCCTTAAAAAATTTAAGCATTTTTGGCACACAACATGATAAAGATGACACGAAAATTGTTTGTTATGCTTCTCTCTCTTTCAAACAAGATTAGTTCTTCACACTCACATAAGAAGAACAAATTGTCTTATTATGAGACCGAATATCTCTCGAAGATGACACGAAAATTGTTTGTTATGTTTCTCTCTCTTTCAAACAAGATTAGTTCTTCACACTCCCATAAGAAGAACAAATTGTCTTATTATGAAACCGAATATCTCTCGAAGATGACACGAAAATTGTTTGTTATGTTTCTCTCTCTTTCAAACAAGAATAGTTCTTCACACTCCCATAAGAAGAACAAATTGTCTTATTATGAGACCGAATATCTCTCGAAGATGACACGAAAATTGTTTGTTATGTTTCTCTCTCTTTCAAACAAGATTAGTTCTTCACACTCCCATAAGAAGAACAAATTGTCTTATTATGAGACCGAATATCTCTCGAAGATGACGCGAAAATTGTTTGTTATGTTTCTCTCCCTTTCAAACAAGATTAGTTCTTCACACTCCCATAAGAAGAACAAATTGTCTTATTATGAGACCGTTGTTATGAATGTCTTATTATGTCTTATTATGAAAATTGTTTGTTGTGTTTCTCTCTCTTTCAAACAAGATTAGTTCTTCACACTCCCATAAGAAGAACAAATTGTCTTATTATGAGACCGAATATCTCTTGCAAGAAGTGTTTATGGCTTTTTATCAGAACAAACAACTCCCATAAGTTGGGCCATTTAACTCCCGGAAAACTCTCTCAAGCGCTTTCGTAGTACTCTATGAGAGGCAAATTCCAAGAGGCAAGCTCTTGGAGAATACTCTCATAAGACTCTCGTAGAGTGTTATGGGAGGAAAAATGTTAGTTGGGGCTATAACTAATGAAAACTTATTGTTTATCGGTGGCTGGGTCGAGGTTCTAGTGGACCATGGTAAGCCCAAGATGACTCCTATCGGTTGCACTGGTGGCTTTCAGGATTTACCACTTGCTGATAACAAGTGGTTAACGTTTTTGTTGGAGGTTGCTACTATCCGATGGAGCAATCAGACACAACTAATGGTCTATTGTACTACCATGCAGACACCTTACATTAATGTGTTTACCCCTCTTTCGAAGAAAGACGAGAAGGAGCTCGAGTGATGAAGAGCTTAGGTGTTCGTTACTCACCACGTCAGCCCCAAAGATCCGCCATCTGATGCGAGGAAAGGCAGGGCAACTACAAAGGAAGTGTTCCGCTGTATCGTCTTCCTCTCCACAGGCAGGACAGGTGGTGGTTTCGCTTAAGCCTAACACATTCAAATGTTTAGCAAAAGCTTGGTGGCCGGTAAGGACGCCTAGAAGAAGTCTGCAATCGATTCTCTTAAGACATAGAAGAAAAGAAGCTGACCCCTCGCAGATGTCCGGGCGTAGTCGTTTTGTCTGTCTGCATACCCATTGCAGTCACGCAACCGAGCCCTGTGCTCACGAGAAACCCAAGTATCAATGGCAGACGTAACAATAGATACAGGCAGGCCTATGGCAGGTTCAGGTCCTGAGAAAACCTCTTCTGAGCCTGGCCTGGCAAGCTCATCAGAGATCTCATTTCCCTGGATATCAGTGTGACCTGGAACCCAAACAAGGTTCAACAAGTGGTTACAACTATCTAAAAATTATAAAACCTTTGTCTTTCTCTAACAAATTGATTTTTGTGGACCAAATTACACTCTCGGGCATTGCTCAAGACCCTCTCGAGTTGCGTAATGCGATTAAGTGATTCATCAGTCCATTCAGCATAAGTGCGAACATCATTTATACCCATACGCCATACCGTCCGGAGTTAGATACTTAAATTAACATACCAAAATACTGAAATACGTAAAGCAAGCATAAACAACCCAACAGAACGACCGTATAAGGAAGTACTACAGTAAATCTGAACTTAGCAATTCATTGACATGATCGCCACACCACACGCGTGTTTACCAAAAACGATGTCACTGACTTGCGGTTTAGAAAGCTGTCAAGTCAAGGTCTAGATAGAATTCTCCCACAGTCCAGATAAAAGGATAAAAAAAAACACGATCTGACATGATCACTATAAATTTGAGCTGCACAGAAATCGCATACATTTCCAAGCGTGATGAAATAGTAACTCGGAACGCACCTATAACACAGTCTTTTGGCAAATCATTTTCCAACCCCCGAGATCCGTCCATGGGGGATGTGAATAGCCTGATGCCGCGCTCTGATGAAATTTATATTTTAAGAGATGAAGAAGAAAGCAATAAAGATTTGTTCCTTGCGGGGGTGGACACAGACCGTAAACACATACAGCTTGCGAAATTGCGTCCCAATTCATCACCAGCGAATTGTGTCGCTTTCGCGAAGGACGATGCAGAGCAGGTGGTGCGGCGGGAAACACGCCAAGAGGTCATTTCACTTTGCGGCGCGCAGCGCCTTCATGTTAAGTGGGAAGAATGCATAAAATTTTCAATGAATTAATTTTGTTTTTAACCGATTCTTCTATTTGTTTCATGTTTTACCGGCTTTTTGGCTGCACACCGCTTAAACAAAAAAAAAAGATGATAATAATAATAATTTCGCTGAATAATTAATGATGACAGTTTTAATTGTCACTTTGGTATTTTTGGAATCTCTGGTATAAACAAATTTGTCTGCGAAAAAATATAAAATATGGAATTTTTTTTATTATTTACGAGTAAATGCATGCGGGTCCAGTTGTCCGGTTCGGGCTTATTTTTTTTTTTTTGATAACAACCTTTCGGTTTATTGGCCGTTCGTTGGTCGACCGAAGACGGATGAACGCAGGTATAGGCGCGTACATATTTTAAACAATTCATTAAATCCGGATTTGAGATGTGAATGCGTTAATTTATATGGGGAGGATATGAGGGTGGACCATGGCGTGGACGTAAGTGATTGCTTTCGGTGAGCATCTGAAATGGATGGTTTTATTTTTATTGTGACCGTTCATTAAATTATCAAGTGAGGGCATATTTTATTGGTGGGAAAATTTTTGTTTTCTTTGGGGATGCTAACGAGAGGACAGCGAGCGAGTCTAATTGGGGAATATGGGGACGTTATACTGAAGTGGGTTATGTGCACCTCGGGACTTTAATAGTGAGGGTAATTTAACAGATTTAATTAATTAAACGTTGGCCTGTCAAATGAATTTTCACCAAACCGTTTCTGATTTTATTTTCATAGAGAAAAAGATGGAGTTTGTCAAAAAGGTAAAGTCTAGGTATTCAAGTAGGTTTTACAATGATATTTTATACCATACCCAGAGTATATTTTGCGGAATAGGGGAGAGTGGGGCTAAAAGTAACACTTTTTATGAAATCCCACAATTTTGGTAATAACTAAATTTAATAACCAAACCTTTTTTAAAATAAAAAAAGCATATTTTAGCAACAAAATCCATAAAAGAATCAGCAAAACTATTCATCATATGTTCAGGATAAATCTTTCAAAAGAGAAGTATAAGTAACTGCAAGAGTTCGTCGTCAAATAGGAGGCGTCAAATGGGCGTGGGCTGAAAATTAAAATGAGTTAATTAAAAAGCTTACCGAACGTATCGTTGCTTATATTGGGGAGCGACCCCTATGGCAAATCCATACAAAATAAAATTTAATATTTAAAAGTGAAAAATTACAACAATTTACAATTCTACAAACATTATGATAATGGATAGTCCTATGATCATTTCAAACGCTGCCAGGCGAACATCGTCAGGAACCTTTATATAATGATGATGCTGACATAAAGTGACAACTCTTCCTACGGTTTCCCTAAAGAGAACAAGTATTTGAAAAACAAATAAAAGCAACACACAGTATAAAAACACACAAGTGTGGCTACTAATACTGCGAGCTATCGACTGCAAACTTAAGAAACAAGGAAGACAATGACGAAAGCATTTTATGAAAAATTATAATAAATAAATAAAATAAATAGAGTGGCGCAACAGCTCGAGGTGAACCAGGGCCAACTTCTCAACAATGTATGCTGGTGTGTTAATTTCTTTACATACAAGGAAAATTATAATACTACTGCGGTTTTTCAGTCTTGGATCCATTTCTCTCACTTCGAAACTCAAGTCGGAATAGATTTCCAATCAGCGAGAAGAAGGAGAATACTAAAGTAGATCAAATAGCCCATAATGGTATTTCAAGTACATTAATCAAAAAGCTCACCGAACGAATCGTATCGAATATTAAAATGAATTAATTCTTATTGCTTTGGAATCATGAAAAAATGCATATTAATGTTTTAAACAAATTTTTTTTCCTAAAAACGCTCCCTTCAAGTAGGCGGAGCTCATTGCTTTGTAGGAAACTTAGCAAATGGTTATATCTTTAAGATATAAATTTTTTTTCGATTTAGAATGAATTTTCCGAGAAATCAGTTTGTTTAAAGATTTAACATTTTAAAAGTGGGCATGGTTGATGGTGGTGGCGGTCCAATTTCTGTTTAATTAAAGACCACTATTGCCTTGTACCGTGGGGTGCCGTGGCATAGTGGTTAGTGTGTGTGCTTACTACGCCGGAGGTCTGGGTTCGAATCCTGCCATCGTCACCTAAAAAAAAAAAAAAAGACTTGTTCTTTTTCACGGTCCCCACCTCCGCGAGGGTTTGACAAGCCCTCCGAGAGTATTAATTGTCTTGAAAAACTTCTCAAAGTGCCGTTCGCATTCGGCAAAAAATTGTAGGTCCCCTTGTATGTAAAGAAATCAACGCACCAGCATACATTGTTGAGAAGTTGGCCCTGGTTCACCTCGAGCTGTTGCGCCACTCTGTTTATTTATTTTATTTTTTATTGCCTTGTACCAAAATTTGAGACATGTATGATGGAGCAAAGACAAGAGTAAGATGTCCTTCCGGAACCAATGATCAGGTCCCAATTAAAGTCGGTGTACACCAGGGAAGCGTCCTTAGTCCTCTACTTTTTATTGTAGTCCTTGATTATCTGGACCCGAAAGTACATCAGTTATTCTTTGCTGACGATTTGGCCATCATAAGTGAAAATCATACATCCCTGCACTTGATATATGGGTGGATATTTTGGAGGAGAATGGGTATCGTATTAGCTGCAAGAAGAAGACAGAGTACTTGTGATGCCCATTCTCTGACCCGCCCGAACTAATTCTAGACATTAAATTGAATGGAAATGTGATTCCCAAGTGTGAAAAGTTCAAGTACCTGGGACCTTTAATAAATAGTAAAGCAAACCGTGATGACGACATCAATTATCGCGTAAGCGTAGGGTGAATGAAGTGGCGAAAAAACTCCGGCATCTTCTGTGACCGAAAAATGCATCCTAAGCTGAAGGATGGCTCTACACCGCCGTTATGCGTCCGGTTCACAATGTTGGACAGCGTATAAGAAATATGAGAGCAAATTAACGGCAGCTGAGATGAAGATGCTTCGCATGACAGCAAGAGTAACAAAGCGATATAGAATAAGAAGTACGAGGATCCGAGGAAGCCTCCATGTAAAAACAACCTATCTCCAATAAAATGAAGCATGACCGGCTCAATTGGTATATATTGCCATGTTCAAAGGTGAGATACTAAGAACTCTTCCAGAAAGGCGATGCCAATCAACATTCCAGCGCAATAGCGAAATAATGGAAGGCCTAAACATTCATGGATCACACAAATGCAACGACAACAGCATTTATTTGGCCTCTGTGACGAAGAGATCCAAAACCGGGTGGTCTGCCGGTATATTCTGAGGTCAAATTGGCGTACTTAACAAGCGGACAATTAGGAAGGCAGCAGAGTGGGAGGGTTATGATCCATCACTTCAGAAGAAGAAAGTGAATTTGTAGGAATACGTCAATGACATGCTCCGACGATACAATTGTATTTAGACCTTTAAATTGTGAATATCGACAGTTGACAGAGCTTGAGTTGAAATAAAGTGTGGAATTTGGGGTGAAGTTCTTATTTTAAGTGGTGAAGCTTTGGAAGTTTTGTGAAATTGAGTTTTTTTCCACGAATCCCAGGCAAAAGTATGTTAGCTGCAAACAAGTAGGAACGTGCAACAGTAATTACGTAAAAGCTTCAATCAATCTGCGTTGGATTACAAAACTGCCTACCCTATACCTAAATAAACAACCATGCGTCCAAAAAGTGGGTGAAGTAAGACACATAACTCTAAGATGTTTTATGCAAGGTGGTACTTACTTAACTTAACCAGTGAGTATGTGCTTCAGTGTGTACGCAAAAGTTGCAGTCGGTTAAACGGACCGTTGAATACCTCACCCTCCTATCCCCTCCCCATATGTAAAATGCTGATGTTAGGAATTGTTATTTTTTGACAATTTATAAGTAGTACAAACTTCAAAAAGGGGCATAGTCCAACCATCCCTTATTTCAAGATATCAAATTACAAGTTATCAATATTATCAAAAATATTAAATAAAATTTGGAAAATTACCCTTTAAATCAATGCCACACCCAGTAGGGGTGGAGATTTTATTTTGTGTATCTTACAATAAACAGGAGATTATAAAAATTTTAGCACTTGTCCTTCTTCGGATAACAAGTAACTTATACACAAAATTTCAGCTTGCCAGGTTTAAATTTAAGGCTTAAAAACGTGTGACTTACAGACAGACGGACGGACATGGCTTATTCAATTCAGAATTTGGTCCCAATTTTATGCCCGTAAGGTTTGGGGGGGCCTACCATTATTATAGCCGACCGTAACACAGTGAAATAATCACCGTAGATCCTCAAGACCTTTTAGAGATATGATCGAGAAAGACATGTGAATCGATTAAGCCATTTCCGTCCGTCCGCCCGTCCGTCCGTCCGCATGTGTGAAGGTCTTAGGTCTTCATAATCAAGCTAGAGAGCTGAAACGTGATACACGACTTGGTTCTTTTGTTGCACAGACAAAGTGTGAAAATTAGCTCAACCCTCGCCCACTTCTGGCTTCAATGTGAGACAACCTCTATTTCACTTCTTTTTTTTTTCAAAATGCCTTTTGGTCAAGTTAGACAAGGCACAGGAACTTAAATTTTGGTACAGAGCAATATTGGCCTAAGACCTTTAGCAAGGTGAAAATTGGACCGCTCACAATATCGACCATGCCCACTTTTAGCATGTTACATCTTTAAAAACCTGATTTCTCGGAAAGTTGACTCCAAATCGAAAAAAATTATATAACAAATATTAAAGATATTATTATTTGCTAAGTTTGCTTCATACAAAGTTTTGAGCTCCGCCCACTTTTAAGGGGCGTTTTCAGGAAAAAACTGTTTCTTTCTGAAATAATTTTCGCTTTTACCGTATTTTCTCAAGATTCTAACGAAATTACAATTAATTGATTTTAATTTTAAGCCCACGCCCACTTTTGGGGTCGTGGGCTTAAAATGAAATATAGGTGTTTGCACACATAAGCCTGCAGGAACGGGCCTTCTGGCGGACTTACGTGATTTCCGAACAAAATAAATTATAAGTGCATATGCCAAATGTCTATATAGACGGACGGAAAAGGCTCAATCAATTCTCCTGTCGGCGCCGTTCATATCCTGAAAAATGTCTAAAACTTTTTAAGGGGTCGACGGTGATCACAGTGATTATTCCACTGCGTTGCAAACTATATAAAACTTAATATACCCTGGGGTAGGGTCTAAAATGGATCCATAACAATGAAGTACTCCAGCTGAGTATTCCTGATCTTCTTGTTGGTGTGAGTATGCTCATTCTTATGGAAGTACAAAACCAAAACAGGTCGCAAGGAAACAGCTGTTGGTAACACTTGAGCTCCACTTTGAATTCAATGAAAGTTCTATTCTCCTTTTTGCTGGTGCCAGCATATTATAACAACGATGTCCTTCTTCAAAGGAAGGTTAGGTAGGTATAGTATATTGGAACCTTGTACGTGTGTATCAGGATTTGTTTTCACCGTGATCTTTGAGCACATAATTTGGTTTTTTTGTCCGACCCAAAGGGCTTTTATATAGGCTCAGGCCAGACTATGTGAGATTAGTCACATGCTTGAATTGAGTAGGTAGGTTCGTGTACAACTTATAAAGTCGGTACCTAAGATTATGTACCTACCCTAAATAGTGGTTTCTCTTGCTGTGTTATTTTTATACTGAACCGATATGAAATCCTATCACGAATGAAAGTCGAGACGAAAAAAAACAACAACAAAACAAGAAATCCCCGAAATGAACAATTCGTCTTGAATTTCATGTAGAAATGTAAAAAAGGAGAAATTTCAAACGAAAAAGGAGATGAGAAAACAGCTGGGTTAATTGATCTGAGCCTCAGGTTATTGTAAGGTGGTCGAGGAGAATTGAGATTGAAAAGGAAAAACGAGGTCAGTAACCGCAGACGGTAGTTGAAGGAAGTAAGGTACGGTATTCGGCTGTGTTGCTACCCTATTATTCTCGTTTGTGCCCTACCTATGGCAATACACAGTGTAGGCAGGTAAGTATGTATATCTTTTTTAATTTAATTGTTTAGGTACCTTAAATCATGTAAGGTTGTGAAATAGATAATAACCGTAGACCTTTTGGACACACATATAATCAAGACCAACAGGAGAACAGATCAAGCCATGTCCACTCGTCTTATCTTTCGTGTCATTCCATACAATTTTGAGGCCTTAATTGTAAATCTAGACTTGAGCTCTGTTTTGGCAACAATTCTGTTAACGCAATAAAATTATCAAAGGATCAAAGGTCCGCAAATGACATTGTAGCAAGAAAGAAAAGCACTAAGTCCACAAGTGTTTATGGGGAACTTGATTATAAGAAACAGTGGCTTTCTTTCCAAACAAAACCAATCATGTTGATACAGTGCCTGTGCCAAGGACATGGCCTTTATATCTTTGTCTTTCAATATCACGTCCATCTCCATCAGACATCACCCTAACTTCCTTAGCTATGTAAATTAAGTCACATAAGGGAACCGGACTAAGTTTTTCCCTTATTCTTGCTTTATTCCAACGAGGTCCACTTTCAAAGTAAAGAAAACTCTTCTCTGACACCTAGAATGGTCTCATTGTTATAACACTCCCTCCTTTTTTCAGTTCAAGAGAAAATCCTGTCGTCTGAACTTGAAAATCCCCTGCAAATTGAATTGAGAAAAAGAAACCCGTCAGCTAATGTTTCCTTCGGAAAAAAGCTAACCTTGGTCCTTTATACATGACTAGTTCCCCCCCATTAATCGCCATACGGAAAACGTGCAAACCCATTCGAGAAGATGGCGTTCGGAAGTCACCTTGAGTCACTTTCAAGGACATCTTTAACGTTTGGGGTGCATCAATGCCATACCCTACTAGGGAGCGGAACACCGCACTCTGCAAAGGAAATGGAAATTTCGTACCCCGAACTGACCTTGATTCGCAGCAGACTCCTCCCAATGAGGGTCGCGCGTTGTACTTATGGTACGATAGTATGTCGTCGTAGTGCAAATGAATCCTGTAAGTTAAACACGCAATCCGTTTCACATCCTGTGGAGCAGATTGACCATTAGATGTTGGTTACTTTTGCACACCCCCATCGCATTTTCCTTTTCGAATCAATGAGGGATCATTCTCTGTATTCCCTTGCTCAAGGTCAGTCTCACAAGGACCTCTGCCAATTGTGTTTGCACTCAGCATGATATTAGACCGGAACACAACACTTGACTGAGCACAGCTCCTTTGGGGCCATGTACCAGGAAATAGAATCTGACAATTTCCCTTATCGATTGTGGAATATAATTTCGTCCATAAGGGAGTGAGTGCGCGTTAACTTAGTTGGTTGTGCTCTACAAAGCTTCGCCGAGTGCTGCTGTTGCCAACGAAACCGGGTCAAGGTTGTGCGGAGGGTTAGTTTTGTGTGTCATAGGGAATTTCCCCTACACAAAAGCGGTAGGGTTAAGCTTTAATGGGGTTTTATTCTTCCTTTATGTGCAAATGGATAGTTGTGGCCTTGAATAATACTAACCATGGACAGGATATGAATTTATCTATACCATAGTGATTCGTTTATAACGTGTTTCAGTGCAAATGAAGTTTAAGCTTTATGGGTAACCCATAAAGGATGAGATATAGCCGAAATTAAGTGACATTTTTATCGACACCACGCGAACATGAGCTTTGTGGACTCCCCGGACTTATGTAAATATGACCCTAAATGGGGATGCCAGATCTCTTTGCCTTCTTTAACAAAGAATGCTTTGTCTGACAAGAAGTCGTAGGTACTATTCCGCTGAATAGCACTATTTTAACTCATTAAAATGAACCCCAGGTTCCGAATAACTACCCACCCTTATAAGTTTTCTGCGTTTTACTGCAATCTGATTTGTGACTCTTTTTAAGAGGGTAATTCCACAGCCATTGTTCAGAGGCGGGCTGCGTCCTCATTTGCCAGCCAGCACAGTTCTCTGTTGAAAAGTTGAGGACAACTCGGTACGAGCTGTGACAATCGATGGCTTTCGCTTTGGGTTAGTTGCATTGTACTAACGCGCCGACTGACCCGCCACCGCCAGACTTTTACTCTGAGACGGAAATGAATTACGAGCGGCGGCGCGTAGGGCGAAATTAATGACCAAACAGGATTCAACTAGTGTTAAGTATTCAAGCAATAAACATTCTCTTTTACTACTTTTACTGCTCGTAAATGTTAATAAAACAAAATTTGTACTTTTATCGCTGGCGATGATATGCTTTAGCTGTTACGTCCGCATGAACGCTAAGTTTATGGCCAGAGTGTTGATCTACATTAGAGACAAGCGAACCCAAAACATTTGTTTCAATCAGAGCCATCAATGCAACCACTGACTGTGCGGGCATTGAATTTGGTCGGAGATGACTGTACAATCGTTAAATGGAGTTGCCTGAAAAATAAACATTTTATCGGCAGTGCAATCATAGATTTAATGGGCGCTAAACTGGGCACGATGTTAGAGTCTGCTATGATTGATAAGCAAAGTTTTAGAATCGGAAATAGTAGGTAGGAAAGATTGTTCGTTGTCGTGTCATTTTTCGAACAGAAACAGCTGCGAATCAGTGTCAATGGCTCTTCCTTTTAACCGCTTAAAAAACCGTTGCTTTAACCAAAGAATATGGCTTCGAGTGAAAGAAAGCACGCAAAATAGTTCTGTCTTGGATTCAATATGGCAACACGTGTCTTTAAGCCTTGAAGTCACTGTCCCTTTTGACAGGGTAAATACGCAACGAAAGGGGCAGAAAAAACTTGAAATATGGAACCAAAACCAAGTATTTTACGGTAATGTAATGTTTTTGTCTAAGGAAGGATAACTCTTGCCAATCGCTGTTTCTTTGGGCTAAGAAGGCAATTGAGTAGCAAAGCCCTCTTTCGAGCAACTAAAGTGTCCATGTATAAGACCCTCATCATCCCAGTCCTGCTTTACGGTGCAGAAGCATGGACCCTATCAAAGGCGGATGAAAACACTTTAGGCTGCTTCGAGAGGAAAATTCTTCGGATGATTTACGATCCCGTCTGCATAGACGGAGAGTGGAGGAGCAGATATAACATCGAACTGTACGGGCTGTACAGCGATACCGACCTAGCCAAAAGAGTCAAAACACAACGTCTACGATGGCTGGGTCATCTAGAGCGGATGGACACCAACGCCCCGGCCCGGAAAATCTTCGAATCCACACCGCAGGGACGACGCGGTAGAGGAGCACCGAGACTCAGGTGGCGCACGCACGTGGAAGGGGACCTCAGCCAACTTCGCGTGCGAAACTGGAGACGGCTAGCTAGAGACAGAGCTGGCTGGCGAAGCTTGTTGGCTGAAGCCCAGGTCCACCCCGGACTGTAGCGCCACCTTAAGTTAGTAAAGTAATGTTTTTGTTTGTGGTTCATAGAATAAAACTCAATTTCACTTTTATAAATACACAATGAAACAATTTATTTACCTTTTAAACAAAACTTATTCAAATTCAAATCGAACTTGATTCAACTTAACCACTTCGAATTCAACACTTTATTTCAATTCGGTCACTTTTTGTTTTACTCTCGATCTTCAGAAGTCAACTTTTCAAATATATTTGTCCCGTACGAGCCTTTCGTTCGTGAATTTATACGAATTAAGCACCTTCTAGTACTTTCTCTATTTCCTCTTTAGTTATTTTTCTGGTACTTTTCAATTGGTGGGGAATTCGATATCAAATTTTGAACTTCGAACGTCAGTTTACTGTCAGCTGCCTGTAATGACAGTTGGGTGCGTTCGTTTAGCTACATTGAGCGGGTGTGTTTATGTGAATCGATTCAGGTTGTCTAGCGACACCTGCATGCATTTTAATGTCTTGTCGCCACATCGCAGTAACAACAGCATCATCGATTCACATTTTTTCAAGACATTGGAAGTCATTGTCAACGGGGAATGAATAAGTGAAAAGAGTTTACGAGTTTACGATTTAAAACTGCTGAGCTATTAATGAAAACTGTGCACGGAAACATCAATGCTTATCCCCACAAGTTTTATGCCCATACGAAGGAAAGCAGAGATATAAATGTGGTATCGGGTATAACATTTGGCGTATACATAAGGATGTTGCCCTATTCAGTGGGAGGAAGAGAAGAGGATGTATAACATTCGGCCTATATCCTAACCTCGATATAGCAGGCTTCAGTCCAGACCCATCCAGGAGGCCCCCATTGTCATTAAGAAATAGAGAGTTCTGAATTTTGGCTGTGTTACTGGTTTTTGTCCACCCGGTTTTTTTACCATGCGGATACTTGGTGAATTTTATCCTACCACTTGGACCTGATACTGGTGTATGGCCCATTTGAGTGGTTCCCTATACCATAAAGCTATGGTATTAAGCCCTTTTACCCCCTCCTTCTCATTTCTCGACGGCCGGCGCGAATATTGAGAGATTTTATAAAATTAAACAGGGGCAAGTTGGAATTGCTTGAGTACTTTTTCTTATTGCAGGAAAATCTGTTATTCACCAAGGAGTAAATAAAATGTTTATTAAAATTTTTCTGGTTTCCAGGTTTTTGTCTGTGGTTCATAGACCAGGGATGGGTCTGTTTTTGGCGTCTAGTATTGCGTATCACCACACTCCTGTTTAACATTAGCAAACCATACCCTCACCGTCAAATAAGTTAAGCGCCCATCTTTTAAAATATAACTTAAAAGCTAATCAGTACTTCTAACTTTTACAAGACCGTTGGATCTATCGTCGTAAGAGGAAACCGCACATAATAACGGTATTGCAGGTTTGTATCAATCCCTTTAAATCAATGCCACGTCCACTAGGCGAGGTTTAGAGATTTTATTTTGCTTCACCAGAATGATTAATGTCAAATTTCAGCCTTTAATAGCGTCTTGTAGTTTTGAAAGCTCCGGAGGTAGTTGCACATTTAAACGGATTGTGGGCGTGTCTGTGGGTGGATATCAAAACTTTTAGCTCTAGCACTGTTTCGGACAACAAAAAGCTTATGCACAAAATTTCAGCTTACTAGCTCAAAATTTGAGGCCTTAAAACATGTAACATACAAGCAGACGGACGAGCGGGCATGGCTTATTCGGTCGCGATCATATGCCCTTAAGGTCTTGGGGGTACACTTTTGTTATCACTAGGTGTGTCAACATCCTACGGGATGGGGAATACAAAACCCACAGCCGCAATAACAGAAAAGGACAAACTACTAATGGTTTGCGACGCCAACGCGAGTCTAGGGGAGCTCTGAAGACATTGAGAGATCTTAGTCACTTTTTGATTTTCTTTACTATCAACCTATCCGTCTGTAATAGGGGCACACAACCCCAACCTTTGTCACCTCGAGTGCGGAAATAAACGTACGTTGGGTAGAAGTACTAGATTTTACATTTATAACTAACAACGATGGCTTTAAGGTCGAAAATTGGAGAGTTTCCAGTCTGCAGTCACATGTCTGAACAGAACACAAATGGACCCTATACGACTTGCCTCGAGACTTTAGAGAGTTTATTGGATCTCATCTGGATAAGACCTTCGGACAAACTCAAAGCAATACAAGAACTGGAGGTAAACGCTTTCAAAAAGGCGATGGACATTTTATACAAATCTCGTACCCGTCAAACGCAGAAAAAAATACTCCGCCCATGGTGCAACGCAAATCTCAGCAATCAAAGGAAGACTACTAGAAGGATTTTTAATATCTTCCACAAACAATTTCTTAGTTCTGACAACCTTTCAGGGAATGGAGGCTTGGATTACTGCCATGCAGTAGAAGACCTTAAAGACTCCGCTGGGAATTTATGCCAAGGAACACTCCAATCTTTCCTTTCTAAGAAGGTCAGATGTAGGACAGACATCCGCGGAGACCCTGGAACTCTTATTTAACGCATACTTTCCTGTTAGCAGTGATACTAGTGCGGACCCGAAGAGGTCTTTGCAAGTACATCCGGCACCACACGACAATATTATATTTTCAGAGGAAAAGATTTCCTTCGCCATAAACAACGTCTGTCCGTTTAAGTCGAGACTTAACAATACCCATTTATGAAAAGCTTGCCATCAAGGGATTCTGACTGTCCTTAAAATGAGTTAATCACGAGCGGTCCTTAAATCAGCACATCGCGAGTGGAAAGAATTTGAGGATAAGAATTTGCGGAAAGAATTTGAGGAATTTTCGATCCAACGCAACGTAAATGATGATGAGCCATTATAAGTAAAATGAAAACCCTGCATAGAAGCACCAAATTTTACCCCCGCAAGTGTTATGCCCTTAGGCCTAAGGCTCATTTCACACATACCCGGCAGGCGGCTAACCGGCACCGGCTACCAGGTTGTTTATATGGGCAACCGGGTTTGCAGGTGTGAACGCGCCCATAAGAACGTATTCCCAACGACAGTGTTGCCAGTGCCGATTAGCCGGCTGCTGGGTATTTGTGAAAAGGGCCTAACTCACACATACCCGGCAGCCGGCTAACCGGCACCGGCTACCCAGTCGTTGGGAATACGTTCTTACGGGCGCGTAAGAACGTATTCCCAAACACTTTCAAATCAAAACCGTCCCCGGTTACTTATACAAACGACAGGGTATGTGTGAAAATACGCCGACCAGGAAGCCGCTCATATTGAGGCAGACACACGTAGATTTTTCGTTTGATGCTGGTTTTGGTCCGCCCGGGTATTTCCATGCCGATGCCTCCCATATCTCGTGAGCGTTTCCCATGCGCCAATCTAATTGGAGACCATCGACCCCAGAAGAGCTGATGCCAATCTTTCGCAGCTGATACTAGCTCACTTGCCCCACTCTTGGAGACACGCTAGATAAGTGTTTATGCCAAAGGAATACAAATCCGCGAAGGACATCAGGTCGAATAGTTCTTTTTATACTTGACCCACGGTATTCTTATTTTAATGCATAGTTTTTAACACAGTGAAATAGTCACCGTAGACCCCTTAGACCTTTTAGAGAAATGATTGAGACCGACAGGTGAATCGATTAAGCTATGTCCGTCCGTCCGTCTGTCCGTCTGTCCGTATGTGTGAAGTTTTTAGGTCTTTAAAATTGAGCTACGACGTTCAAACTTGGAGCGTACCGTGGCTCTTATTTTGTACAGACAAAGTGTGAAAATTGGTTAAATCCATCAACGGTCACGCCCACTACTGACTTCTATGTAAGACAACCTCTATTTCAAATTTTCTTTCAAAATGCCTTTTGTTTAAGTTAGACAAGGCGTAGGAACTCAAATTTTGGTATAGAGCAATAATGACCCAAAACTTCTGAGAAGGCAAAAATTTGACCGCCCACAATATCGACCATGCTGACTTTTAACATGTTAAATTTTTAAAACCCCGATTTCTCGGAAAGTCCACTCCAAATTGAAAAAAAAATTGACAAATACTAAAGATGTTACTATTTTCTAAGTTTGCTTCATACAAAGTTTTGAGCTCCACACACTTTTAGGGGGAGATTTTAGGAAAATATAGTTTTTTCCTAAATAATTGGAATTTTTAATTTTTTTCCGTTAATTCGGTTTTAACGCATTTTCTCGTGATTCTAACGAAATTATAATTAATTGCTTTAGTTTTTAGCCCAGGCCCACTTTTGGGGGCGTGGCCTTTACAAATAATATATGAATTCGGGACAAAACATTTGGTTTGGTGTTACACGGTATATAGGGTCGAGAAGTTTGTCACAGACGGACTCTTGCACTTACTCACTTGTTTGTTCTAAAAACCCTACAGCGTGCCTTAGACATCCACACGTGAAGTTTTTTAGAAGAATCATTGCTATCCAAATCACAAAATTCCTGCCTTAAGGGCAGATCTACGAAAACGGAGATTGCGGACAATTTAAAAGTCCATACACCGAAAACAATACACCATAGCCTCCGTCTTAAACATTGAGGGAGCCTTTAACAGCTTCCATACTGATGCTATTCTTGAATCGACCCACATATTGCGAAATCTATAAGTCAATGGATAGCCACTATGCCTGGCACAAGAACTATCCAGGCAACACTAGATAACAGTCACTTACCCAAATTTGCCTATAGAGGAACGCCACAAGGCGGTGCCATTTCTACCCTACTATGACACTGGTTATAAACGAAATTCTCGTTAAACTTGGCAGGAAACGGGTCTAGGTTGTCTGGTATGTTGGGGCTGTGGTGGTGCTAGTCTCAGGGAACTTCCAACAGTCACATAACCCGCTTTTTTACAGCAAGGGCGGATGCTCGGTAGAACATTTGATAAGAATAGACGTTCCCAAGTGTTGCAGCCTTTTGTTCATTTTTTCAAGGTTTATTCATCGGTGCCTAGTCACAACCTGAATTAATTACAAAACCTAAGAAAACCTTTAATGTCCAAAAAATGTAAGAGAATTTTTTTACAACGAGGGAGGGAGTAACATTTTTGGGGTTACATATTTCTGAACAGCTCTTCTGTTACAACTAGGCAGTTCTAAATGCTCTAAAATGCGAACGTCACACAGCATTGCGAGCCCCAGGCAAGTCAACCAGAAGATGTTGGTGGTGTGTAGAGGGTTGCCAGACACCAAAACTAACAGACGTAAGATATTTCTTTATATTATAAATATACCTGCGGTGTCAAGTATTTAGTTGTACAAAAACACCCATTCGTGTGACAAGTTAGCAATATAAGCAACATTTCTCCAGTCTTCCACCGCCGCAGGCACACTTCATGGCAGGGTTGAGCGATTGGAGCATAAAACTGATTTTAATGACCCATCATCCCCACCCTCGCGCCGCCGGCCGCCACCCTATAGATTTGTATAGATAAAAATTCACAGATTTTAGTGTCGGTTTATACAGTGAGTCGCCTGACATGAGTTATTAGCATTTCGCTGTGCTGCGATACTTACAATGACGACCCAAAGAAAAACTACAACGACACAGCGACAACAAGAACATTGCTTTTCATTGGTTACGGATTCGGAATCACAAAGATTTGGATACGAAGATATTGAATACTATACACGAAGAAATGGTGAGCTGTAAAACGGTTTAATTACACATTTTACGATCAGAAATTAGATAATGGGTTGTAAAATAGTGAATTCACATTCGGATGAGTCGCGCGGTGCTGCGGATGTGTTCGGTGTGCTTTAATGGGTTTATCGACCCGTTTTTACTAATTGATGAATGGTTACTCACTGTATGAGCACGGGTAGTAAATTTGTTTACAATATTACTAAAAGCTCAAGTATACACATTTACAAGTACATACAATAAATCTGTTGTAATTTAATGCATGAATTCGTCTCATTTACTTATATTACAACTCGGTGAGGAACTGAGCTAAAAGTTTTTTTATTGAAGAGACATGAGGTCGTCAAGTGGTGACCTATACTTTTGCTCCTTTGTTCTGTCACAAACTATAGCTAGACTAAGAAAAGAAAAAGCCTAGGTTACTTGGCCAAATTTGCGCCAGATTTCGGCGACTGTGAAAAAGTACAATCGAATCATTCAAGTTTCTAACTTAATTGATTGAAGATAAATTTTTGACATGCCAGTGTTGCCACATCACTTGATGGTTTAAAGTCTCCAGCCACAGTTAATTACAAGTTATAGCTGGAGATCTACACAGCTTGTTCATCATCGTTAGGTAACTCCCATGGGCTCCACTTAGACCTGATATTTCACTGCTAACTCCGTCAATAAAGCTACCGAAATCTTCGATTATCGCTCGAAGTTTGATTGGCTCTTCAAACTGTCACTTTTCATAAAAAAAAAAACAATCATAGAAGTTCGAGATGCTCCCCATATTCTACTCCAATATAATTTCCTAAAAAACTAATTTCCGAGGTTAACCTCTGTTTAACTCCGGAAACAGAGGTTAACCTCGGAGATCCGGTCATGAACGGATGATCGTGCACGAAAAACTATTAAAAATAATGCCGTTTAATTTTTGCACTTCCATTTCTGTGTTGTACAATGATTTCCTTGCCACCTTAATGATCAAGACTAAACTTTTTACTACTAGTCGTGAAAGAGTCTTTTATCCTTCGGCTCCAAGAACAGTAGTAAAAGTTAAGCTTTTGTTTTTTCCCAAACGTCGTACTTTCCCCAAGGCATTAGCTCATTGATCTCATTTCGAGATCAATAGTCACACCGGCATGATCTAGTTACTTATGTACATAAAAAGGAAAAGTCTTAGTTCTGCAGACTAATTATTATTTAAGGAAACTCTAATAAAATTTTCAATTTGAAAATTAATTGTGTTCAGTGCCTGTATGGTGGGCCTTAAAGACTTTCACCAATTCTTATGAGCTCATAACATCACTTACCTACTTAACAGACCATTAAAGTCCTCCCATTAAAAATTGTGGCAGCTCGCAAAGCAACTACTGGTCACGTTAAAAATCTAAAAAGTGAATAAACATTGTTTACGGCTAACTCCCGGTTGAAATTGACGACTTTTCCTCATAAAACATCCCAGAGAGGACCATAAAGAACGATGGATCTCCCTTCTAGGAAGAATTCAACTATATCGCTACACAAACATATTGTTCAACAAAAACAAATACTCATACACATTAGGCAAGTAGTATAGAAGAGGTCACAGAAAATAATTAAAAAATTCCAATCGGATCAACGTAAATCACTCCTCATCGCACAAGTGTCGTCGTTGATCGCGCCTCGGCTTGTAAATCTCTTAAGTTAATTGTACTCCCGAAGAGAAATATTTTATGTGACTCGGTTTGATCCTAATGATAAATTAAATTAAGTCACGTACTATGCCGAATGAAAACCGAAACCAAAACAGATGCGATGGCTCAGATAACACCGCACCGGTGTATAGGCTTCCTGGTTCCACCGAATACCCTCTTCTTACACGCGTGATCTCCTCGATCAAAGTTGCATCGTCAATTCTGGAATCCACAATGAGTTTCATCGTATTTTTCCAGATTTTGTCTCCCGGATTAAGTCGTATTGACAAAAAGGACTAATTTTTAAGTTAGATTATAAAAAAAAAATTAATGACTGCCATTAAATAAAGTGTTGCGCACTGCGGTTATCTCAGAGCTGAGATCATTAAGAGTAACATGGGGGCTTTGCAGGTTAATCGGGGTAAGCCGAGGGTCACACTCCGATGGAGATTTATTAAAGGATGCAGGTGATTAATCTGTGGATAGTAGCTTCCTGCATTCTCAGTTGTTGCATCATTCAGATGAAATTATGTATTAATTTGTACAGTTATGTTGAATCGCAATATTAAGCATGTGATTCAGAAGGTAGAGTGGCTGAAATATAATAACGCTTAAGGGATTGACTGACCCACGCATACTTAAGTGAAAAGTCGTAATTTCTTTGGTGGAATAATATAGCATCGCCCACAGCAACAAGCCCAAAGCGTGTTGTAGACTTAAGCCAGCCAATAAAAAATTTGTTGTTGAGTCATTTCAATATAAATAGCCTGGGAGAGTATACAGTATTCTAATAGGGAATAATGGCTAGATCAGTGTTTAGAGATCATATAATACGAATTACGATCGCAGGTGATTTATGAGCAGCACCTTATAGACTTAAACAGTTTACGATGTGGGGACATCCGAGGTGTTTTATTGGTGATCGTGTTCTGCTAGATAATGTTGGGATCATAAAGGTTGAGCAACACTAAAAATTGTGTGATTCTCTTATAGCTTGGAAATGTATCTATCATAACATAGTTCTCTGTTGATTCAGTTGTCAGCAGTTCACTTGGAGGACATTGTTCTTTTCCCCTAATCCATTTCAATAAGAATGTAAATACCTACATTAAAAAGAGCTTTGTCTAGCCCTTAAAAAAGTGGAAACTGAAACTATTCATTGATCTGTTTTGAATAAAGAACAACCATGTTGTCGTGGGTATACTGTCCTCGGGCAGCTACAGTGAAGAAAATCCGACTCTGATGGACTCTGTTAGCTAATGGAGATGACCGTAAGAAATGAGCAAAGATTCGTTAAATCGATTTCAAGGAACAATTTTAGAGTACCGTATAAGAATGAAGACTCTCTCTGTTTTTGTTCCAAACCTCATCTGCATTTAGCGAAAAAAATATGCTTAATGGCTGCGAACTGCAGAAAAGCAAATCAAAGAAGGGTTGGACAGTTTACAACATTTGTTTATGCTGTATTCTACTTAATGGAATGATTTCATGGCACACGCACATAAAACTGAGACTGACTAGCACATGAAGATTAAAAAATTATCCCAAAGAGTTTTCACCGGAAAAAAGAAGATTAACTTGACGTATGCTTTCATTTTTACCAAACCATCCAGTCCAATTGAACTAATTTAAGGCAATCAACAAACAGCGTTTAACCCCTGCGCAGAATGATTGATTTTGATGCGTCCCAACATGTGTGACTCGCCGAAGTTTTTGCTAGCGCAGATGTTGCTATTGCTAACACAATAGACTTAAATGATAAAAAATTTGCCACCACCCAAATACCGTGTCTCCACCGGGCACTTTTCCGCGATTAATATAAATCTTCATTGCATGTCACGCGTTTATCATACAATTATTTAAATCCTCTCAGCAAGCGATTAAGAATGAATCCCCTTCACAAATTTTATTAACTCTTTTCAAAAGCCACTTTTAACCCTTTTCGCACACCTTTAAAACAGTTTAATAAGGGAAACTCAAAGTGTATAACAGATCTGTCACAAATACGAACTCTATTGGAATTTTTGCAACAAAAAACTTTTTCCATCCTGGGAAAAGACTTCGTCACTCTTTTTTGAGAGTTAAAATGACAGAAAAAGAGTGTTCGTGTGTTTTATATCTGTTCGTGGCAATTTTATATTTGTGCGGTGGAGACACTAAGGAATTCATTTTTAGTCGTCTCCCACTAAAGTCGCGTTATCACAAAGAACAGAAACAGGAACAGAAACAGAATTTCATGCATTAGCAACGCAAAATGGTTTCAGTTGCTAACGTATGAGATTCTGTTTCTGTTCCTGTTTTACGTTGCTTGTGACAACACAGCTTAACCACACAGCTTTTTCTCGGTGGAATCATCATCATCATCATTTTCGAATGCCGCTTATCCTTTAAAAGGGTCGCGGAGCGAGGGTGGCTAAATGGTCCTTCCATCTTTCTCGATCCTCCGCCACCAACTCAAGAGACTCCGGCGCAAGCCCCAGGTGGGACTCAGAGAGGTTCTTTACCTGATCGCACCACCTGTTTCTTGGCCTACCAAGGGGGCGACGCGCTCGCATCTCGGCTAGCATGACCTGTCTAGGAAGTCTGTCAGGGGCGCATGCCCCCCATGGTTTGGAACAATGTGTCCAAACCATCGAAGAATCGATCGCTCCACTCGGAGAAGTAGCTGCTCAACATTAAGATTCCTGCGAAAGCTGACGTTTCTCACTCTGTCCCTTAGAGTAATCACTGGGTCCCCTTTCGGTCACTACCCAAATTTTACCATAGATGAGGGTTGGAACGAACACTGAATTAAAAACTGAGATCTTTTTTTTTTACTCCAAGCTCGCTTTCCTCATTACCGACCGGTGGAGTTCCTTTACTATTGCTCCAGCTCGGCCAATTCTACAGGACAACTCAGTATCACTCCTCCCATCTTTCGTGAAAAAGACCCCGAGATATTTAAACTTGTCCACCTGTTTTAATGGAACTCCATTTATGTGCAGGGTATACTGCACAGGAGTACGGGAAAAAACCATCACTGCGATTTGTGTACGTTTACTTTCATCCCAGCATCACCACAGACGGCTGCAAACCTATCCAATGCTCGTTGAAGTTCCTCTTTGGATGATGCAAGGATGGCCAAATCATCTGCGAAAAGCAGATGGCTCATCCTGGTGCCAGCCAATTCGAAACATTGCTCGCCAAGAGCAATGCGATTCACCATGCAGCGCAGTCTTGGCGAGCTATGTTATACCCATACCCTGCAAGGTCGGGTTTAAAAATAGCCTTGATCCACTGGAGGAAGTAATCTTCAGGCATAAGTGATGCTGTCCAGGAGTATAAACTTGTTGTGGGGCCACCCTTGGCAGTAAAGTTATAACTGAAAAAGATGAACCCGAAGGTTTAAATAAAATCCAGCAGCGTCTGTTACATATTGTGTGGCTCGTTGGTCAGCGTCTGATCCCAGAGGGACGGCTAAACTTCAAATAACAGAAATCCAGGAGCGTCTGTTGTCCGGGCTAGGATCGGCCGAATTTAAACCTAGCAGCTAGGTATAAAATGCACACACGTCTGTTTCGTCGCACACATGCACACATGTCTCGTCGCTAGCGAGGAAGGAACTTGAACTGGTTGAGGAGGCCAAAAAGTATCAGCACGATGCAACTGGGCATCTCCTCAACTAAGTGGAAGGGTTCTGGAACCGCAGACTTCTCGGCGGAAAACAATGAAAATTTGAAACTCTGTTTCAGATGTAGAAATATTTATAATAGAAATAAATAAGTTCATATTCAAATACTATCAAAAGTCAAAAACCATCAAAAGTGTTGACGTAATTTCAGTCCACAAAGTTTAAAGTACACCAACTTGATAAACATCAACCAACAGCATTAGCACCAGCATCCATTATGTTGTTGCAGGTTGCACAGCTCTTCATTTCACTTATTGACAGGTCCAAGGCTCAACTGCATCAAGATAAACCATTCTGCGCATCTCCATACACAATACAACAAACTTATTTGAGTTATTGAACTACAGATGCCAATAAAAGGTTTGTTTGATTTGTTTCGTCAGAGCAGAGCACGAATAGAATTTTGTACGGTTTTGATGAGAATTTGAGAACTCATAGATGGAAACGATTTATTATGAGATTGATTTGTAATCTCTTCGTAAAGTATAAAAACATAATTTTTTTTTTTGCGAGATTTTTAAAAAGAGGCGTATGATTTTCAGATCAAAGTCATTGTAACGATTCATCAAAATGGGTTCCCTACTGACCCCATTCCTACAGAACCAATCAATCTACTACTATGTTTCCACCGTATATTAATCCGCGATTAACATAAATCCTCAACTAATTACCAACAATCCCCTCATAAATCTCATTCACTCTTTTCACAAACCTCTTTTATGACACTTTTAAACTTTTTCGCACACCTTTGTTACAGTTTGAGAACCGTGAAAGGAAACTGAAACTGTCCAAGGATGACTAGCCCAGCACCGATATGTTATTTTCTACAGCCGTTTTAGCAGTTTGACGTCACAGTTCACTAAAAATTTTCATTTCTAAGCCGATTATTGTGTTTATGAGAAATAAACGCTCCTGGTATTTTCAGTGAGGGATGCCAATCGAAGTTTAGGTATGTATAAGGAAAACGAACGAAAATTACAAAATTCCAAGTGTGTTTCGATGAACGAGAAAGTTGTAGATTTAGACTTAAAAGCCTTGGTAACACTTTCCACCAGCAATTATACAAGGATTAGTGGGAGACGTTTAGGGATAAATCTTAAAGTTTTTCTACCAGAAAAATATGAGCTAAATTTGACATGAGCGATCTTTTTTAGTCATTTTGGCTCTGAAAAGAGAGTGGCGTTGTCATTTCCAGAAGCGAAAAAATTTCCGTTGTAAACATTCCAATAGAAATCGTAATCCTGATAGATCTGTCATACGTGGACCAAATCACTGTCCTTTTTCGATTCTCAAGTGAAAAGAATTAATGAAATTTATGATCGCAAAATTAGTGCCCTGTAGAAACATGGTATAAGTAATCAATTATTAAACATGAAAAGGGTTAGAAAAGTGTTGTTTGTGTTGTAAAATTAGTGCATACGACCACAAAAGGGAGCTCATATTTTAGGAACACTTTTTCGATGCCTTTCACTTTTTTTTATTTAAATATGTTTAAGGTCAATTCAAAGAGCAGAATAGGCACAATAACTTCTTGCCTTATCGGCGTACTCTAGGTTGGGTAGTTTATTAATGATTCCCACCTCTACAGAAATTATTGTACTGATTTTTTTCATAAAAAATTACGCCATTTGCAAACGTCAGATTTTGACAGCCGTGCAAAAGGTCTATTGGGATTTTTAGACCGAAAACTTTTTCTGTTCCTGGACAATGTCATCGGCACTCTCATTTGAGAGCAAAAATGAAAAACAAAGTGCTCGTGTCAAATCAAACCTATATTTGTCCGGTGGAGATACTTTAGGACTTATTTTTGATCTCCTCCCGCTATTTGCAGTTCTATAGTGCTAAGCTCGAAGTTCAATCCTTGTGGGGGACGGCTTCAGATAAGACTTTTGGGGCTAACTTATATGTAAATTTGAAGAGTCCGATATTAACCGCGAATCAGATTTTTGAGGCCGGACGGCAGGTATTACCTACGCACTGTTGCACTCACTTAGGGTTTTAATAACTATTCAACCCTTAGAATATCGCCCGCATCTGTTTTGCAATTTGACTAGCTGTCCTTAGTTATACCATTCCTCCATAATATATTTCCCATTTGATTTTTTATAAGACCTCCTTACGAAAATTTAACATAAATAATTGACATTTAACAACGCTTAATTATATTGGGTGAAAAATCATCAAACTTCAACGAAACCAAAGTCCTTGTCATAAAAATTATTTACACTCCCATCAAAATGTCCATCGTAATTTTGTGCTTTGGTTCTACCGGATTAGCATAATTTCTTCTAATTTTATGACCAACGAGCAACGACTATGACCAGGAAAAACGTTACCCCTTATCTTTGGATAACTTTTGACAGGAAGATTAGAATACCCATAACCGTCAAGGCGTCAAGCAACCATGCAGCATCGTAGACGAACGATGAAATGTCATCAAAGTCGATAGTATCTATTTTAACGAGTTCACGAATCCATTTGTGTCCACTTCTGATGGCTATCTGGAACACAACCACCACATAACGCCTTAGCCGCTATCAGTGTCAAACGATCTCTTCCTTTTAGCTGCCCAACCGGGTGGAATAGATGTTGGCCAGCATGCTCGTAAGTTGGTTGGTTTTATATCGACTGGATAGGTATTATGTATGTGACTCAACCTTCAGTCAGTGTTCCTCCTTCTTCATCAAATAATCGTGACAGAACCGCGTTAGGAGTTCTATTCACACTATCAGGGTGACCAATCAGTGGGTCTTCCTGGCTTCCACCTGCACCTGTGCGCTCAGGTAGTTGGCATAAAATCCCGCGGCACAATTAAAAACCAAATTAGACTACCTTTCCTTTTAGTTGTCGACAATTGCACGATAATTAGGGGATCAGAGCTCACACAGGTTATAAATCCTTTGCAAGGGAGCGGTTCGTTTGTCAACTCCATTATGCGGTTGCAGCCATCATCGCAGCAACAAGGACACCATGACTTAAGTGTGTGCTGTAATTTCGAAAAGAGTTACGAGTTCTTTCCTTTATTTTGAGCAATTTAATTTCCACTTTGATTCTAGTGGTGCCGTGGTGGCCTTTGTAAGCTTAACTGGAAAACGATTTTTGAGTTAAAGCTTTTTTGTTGCGCGAGACACGCGTATAATTATTGCCTTTGCGGAAACGAGGCTTTGGGTGCGTTACAATACAACTGCATTGACGGGACCATAATTAATGATCCGTGATAGTTGGTGATAAATTTTATTTCTTTATTTGGTCATATGTGGACAATGCAGAGCCTGAGTTGTTGCATGACTGGCGGCGGCGGCGGTGCGGCGCGCGGCGAGTGTGAAAGTAAAATGTTGTTAAGTTGTTTTTGTTTTATGCGCTTTATTATTCATCCGATCGATTGTTTGGGAATTGAGTTTTTTAAAGGCTTTTGTTATTGGTAATTAAAGGCTACATTAATCGAAACCATTTTGAGATTTATATTTATTTTTTATTGTTAAATGTTGAAGGTGGTCAACGGTTTTATTGATTTGAAGACTCCGCGATGACTGACAAGGAAACGTAATGAGTAGGTGTGGAAGAAATGAAAATATTCTTTGCAACATGACGTTGTAAGAATTACGTTCATCCACCTTTTAGCATTTATCTTTTCTAGAAATGAAGGTAGGTAGTGTATAGGCTTTAATACCTATAAGTATTTTTTTGTACCTATAGAAATTGTAATAATACTATAAATTTAGTTTATTAATGAGTGCAGTTAAAATTCTAGGGTATAAAATGTCAAATGAAAAAGCTTTTTTTGTCTCGCTACCAGGTAAAAATGATCCTGCTATACCTACATACAAACACTATCTATATTACGCGTAGTAAACAGGTTTAATGTTTATCTGTTTAAACTTAGTTCTGTCAAAATTAGACTCCGTCACTGGGCTTATGGCTGTTTCACAGCAAGCGCGTCAACGTTAAACCAGAGCAGCAGCATCGATGCGAGACTAGAAAAATCGTTTGTTACTACACAAGCAGACCGATAAACCGCGACGACTGTTTTGACTGCAAAGTGACAAAACATAACGTAGGTATTTGTAAAATTTTATCGACTTTATTAGACATTAATGGTTTATTCCTCAGAACAACTATTAGCTTCCACAAAAAAAAAAAACATCTATTCTACAGCATGTGACAACTCACAACAGCGAATGACATTATAATCGTCGATCACTGCGGTGGTTTTTCAATTTTTCGAAAAAGCCGGAGATAACGCCGGTATTGTGAACCACCCCATACATTGCCATTGATCGAAATTCATTTGACACCACGGTAGATCTAGCGGTATTTCAGAACAATCAGCGACAAAAAATATTTTCATGTCACTTGATTATTTTTAGCGACTTTGGGTCACAGGCATTTGACTAAAAGAAATAGTTTATGACAGGCAAATAACAGTTTTTTTTTCATAAATGTAATGGGACTGTTTATATCATGTCATCTACAATAGTTTGACATTTTATCCATTCTGAATTTCCCTATACTAACACAGCAAACCCTATACGTAATGTGAGTGCGAATGACTACGAGTATAGTCTCTTCTCTGCAACTCATCTCCTTTATCTTAAATTTTTGTGTCATTCTGTTACATGTGTCTCCACCAGGCACTAATCCGCGATTAATATAAGGCTAATCGAACACATGACACTTTTAGTCACGAAACGGTTTTATTGCCTTTTTGAGTCCCATGGGCTTGCATAGGAAAGCGCGCACACGCATAGGAATATAGGAAGGCGGGCAACTTTTAAATCTGTATTTCATCATAAATTTTTATGTGCTCGCTGTCAGAAATGACTTCTTAGTGCAGATAGCTGAATATTCGAGCGTGGGTGTGAATGTGAAACCGTTTTTCATAAGATCATTGAGGTCTTTAGCCCAGTTTATTGACCAGTGTGTTTCGCAAAATAATACTGGCTTCTGATTTGCTCAACAGTTAAACCGTTCAATTTCTTCCAAGTCGCCGACATTTTAGAGAGCAAAGGGTGAACTGTTTTATCTGTATTTGTGTATACAACTCAAAAAATTGCTCATGTGAGTGCTGCTTTCGTAAATCGTGAGGAAACTATTGATGTTTGATAAAATTGCAAGTGTGCGATTTGCCTTAATCTTTATTAAATCCATTAAAAATCACGCGATTTACCATACAAATTTAAATTCTCTTGTCAAGCAACTAATAATAAATCGTCTCATAAATCCCATTCGCCCTATTCACAAATCTATTTTATGCAACTGACTGCAAATGCAAATGACAGAAAAAGAATCCTCGTGTCAAACTAATCCTATATTTGACAGGTGGAGCCACTTACCGATTTATTTTTAAACGTTTTCCGCTAATACTCTTTTATTGCCGGTGGATACATGGTATAACTAACACTTTTCTAAGTATTGAAAACTTTAGAAAAATCCTTATGGACTCGGACCTCGGACACACGACTCACGCCAGAGAAACGTGAGCAATTGACCGAACGTCAATCATACTCAGTGCACGAACAAATGTCCCTTGCGATTCCTTGCAATTTGCATAAAAACTGTTGTAAAAATCTCACATGTAATAATGTGTGTATAAGCTATTCAAGAAAATGTTTTTTTCTCTTGTTGTACAATTATTTTTTTGACGACTTCTAGCGACTTTTTGTGCTCAGATTTTCAGCTAATCTCGCGACTTTTGGAGGTTGGTCTAGCGACTTTTAAATTTTAGCATTCGGCAACTGTCGTAAATGACGTTCCTAGGGAGGCGAATTTAACAGACGCAACTTTTTGTGAAGTTACAAGCGTGTTTATTTCTATAAAGAACATACAATCAACTTTGATATACATCATCCCGTAAGTGGTAACTTACCGCAGTCTTACTCCCTCCTTCGCTGACGACCAAATGACGAATAAAATTGGAAGGCAAAGTGGTTGACAGATAAGTCAAAGGGACCAAACGCCAAGTCAATGAGTGAGTCAAATGTCAGATCAACGAAAAAGGGGGTAAGACTGCGGACACTCCGGCCCTCAAATTTTCGAATCCACCCCACAGGGTCGGCGCACTAGAGGAGCACCGAGACTAAAGGTGGCGCATGAAAGTGGGGGGGGGACCTCAGCCAGCTTCGCGTGCAAAAAGTGAGACAGCTAGCTGCAGGCATTGCTTGTCAGTTCATTGGCTATGGTCCAGGTCGACCCCAGACTCTAGCGCAACTTAGGTAAGTAAGTAAGCTTTGATTTTTAGTAGATCTTGATTGTAGTTACAAATAAATTTTGGAAGTTGCCTCCACCCCACTTCGTGTTTGACAACAGGCGTGACAGTTTGATCGTCAGTTGGGCGTCTGTCACGCCCTGCCCAAAACACAAACATCACTTAATTTCAACGCATGACTTAAAGAAAAGTCAGCAAAAATTAAATGTGAAGCGTATAGCTCAACGCATCTTCGGATGAAGACATTGCGTTGAAGATTCAAATAGAATCAAAAAGATGTTAAAAATCGTGACTTGGTGTGCATTTAATTTCCAAAATGTTAAAACATTTTACAAGTAAACCAGCGAATCGCTAGTTTTTAAAGTAAAAATGCTTGTGGGGTATATTTGAACAGTTACAAATAAATTGTGAGAGTAGTATCCAACCCAATTGGTGTTTCACAACAGGCGTGACAGTTTGATCGTCAGTTGGGCGTCTGTCACGATCTTGAGTGTACACAACACGGGTATTTCTCTTGTAAAAAAAAATTTTTTCCCCTTCTATACAGCATGTCCACGTTAAGAGGCTGGCACAGATAGGGACTTAATGGTCCCTTAATCTTTTTAAGTCCTCCACTACCAACTTAAGAACTCCAAGTGCGATTATCCAGCAGGTGCAGAAGAGATCCTCGACCTGGTCATCTGATGACTAACATGTATTCCAAGCCCCGGAATTCTTTCTTTCGTGACCAAGAATCTTCACTCCATATAAATCTTCTGCATAGGCAATGACAGCCAAAATATTTAATGAGATGGCAATCTTGCTTTAAGGGATTTATTTAAATTCTTAAAACTTCTCCGAAATGTGCTGGGCAAAACGTTATCTTAAGAAGGAATCAGTCAATTCCGTAACCTTTCCTGCAGTATGTCGATCAACGGTCTTGGTTTTTGGCAAGGTGCCAAAGGCCTCTAAAGACCTGAACACACCACGGTAACAAAAATTCTTCTTAGCATCACTTATACGTCTCCTCATCCAGTTTAAATTCTTTCCCCATTAATAAAATGACTTTGAGTTGATGCCGTGGCTGATTACCAGAATTTCCACTTAAGTCTTTATTGTGTGAAGCCGTGTTTAACCTGGCCGCATACCAAACATTACATATCCATTAATAGTGGGACATTACAAATTCCATTTGGCCCGCTTTATTAAGGCTGGTTGTTGCAGGACAATACGAAGCCTGTGTCTTCAAATTGCACACTTCAAGCAGTAAACTCGTAAATACTCGTTTCATGATAAAACCTTAGCGAAGCTGTGGCTTGTAGCACTCTTTCTGTTGTAAGCCTTGCCGATTATATTACTTGTATAAAGCTGAGCTAGCTTTGTCGAAGGTTTCGTTTAAATATTGGTCAGAGATACCAAAAGTTGTATACGGCCTTATAGAGTTGTACATAGGCATAGGTACAGTAAAACCTTTTGGAAAGTGTTTAAGTCCTGAGCTTAGAAGCCTTAGACATAGGTTGGTACATACGTTTTGAGAACTGTTCATAAGGCTAGATTAATCAACTAACCTAACCCCTTACGAGGTCTTCAGATACATTTAAACCGCACCATTTAAGTTAAGCATTATTATACGAAAAAAAAATCGGACTCTCACTTAAATTTAGCATTTAAGCTAAAGTCAACATTTTAGCGTTTATCGTTTCGCCACACATTTTTCAATTTGAAACGTGTTGAATTTCAGTTAAATCTGGAATTTCTGTCAATTCCACTCAAAATTTCGCTTAATTTCGTCCTATATTTTCTCTGACTTTTTTGCTGGTGAAAATAAAGCCATACAAAAGCCCAGTTTTTAAACAAAATAACTCAAATTCACGGGACCTGTTATCATGGTAAGTCACGACAAAGGAGTTAAAAAAGTCACGAGCAGAGGCCGCTTTTTGACCCAGATTCAAAAATTAGTCACACACACGCAGCCTCAAATTTGGTATAGATAAAGAAGAAACTCAAAGCATATACCTGACTACAACTGAGTCAGAAGGACGACACGTCTTACAAAGAATAAAAACACAGGGAGATATAATGGTCGGATTAACACATAATAAATTTAAGTGTTATTCATGAAAGTTATTCCATTGTTTTGGCAAATGATTTTACATATTTATTTTTACTGTATCCGTGTTTTAGCCGCGTATACTTTCGCATTCAGTTTGACAGCTGTCCTGTCTTTTTGACAGCTGTTTTCTCATCAACTTATGTGGTGGGGAAGATTTTGACATGGATGACATCCTCTAATTAACATTACTTAAATTACATTTTCCAAAATACCAATTTGTCTGGTTCCTAAATTAATGATTGTATTGTATTGGTATACCATGAAGTCCAACACCTTATTCAAATATTTGTCCCCTTCTACCCACATCTTAACATCGTCGCACTTGACCGGCCTTCATGGCTTTAAGTTTTCTTTAGCCTTTAACCTAAGGCTAAATTATTTTTGATTTATCCTTTAAATGTCCAGACCACCAGCCAAAGCTAAGTAAATCGATCACTAAATTACCCTGGACAAATGACGAGTTCCAACCCCCTTACCACCGTCAGCTAACTTCTAAGCACACGATGATCCCATTCGATGAAAGCATATTCACACTATCCGCACACTCTGTCGAAAGTGGATACCTATTCAAATATTTATCAGGAAAATTGGATACCTCCTCTCCTCGACTCTTTCTCGAGAGTCCTGCAACTAGCCAGCGAATTTATTAATCAGTCTCGTCATACATTCTTCACAACTTTTTCTAATTAAACCAAAGCGTGAGGCAAAAGGACGAGGAAAAAATAACAAAACAGTCAAGAGAAAAACTTTCTCAATTTGTGGAAGTGCAGACGTATCCTTCCGTCGTGGTGTCTTGTCCTTGCCACATCTTTTGCTTAGGTTTAGAGTAGGTATGTATAGATACACATACACATTGGATTAGTATAACTTGCACTCTACGTAATCCTATCGCAAATTGTTTCGTCTTTTTCCCGGATCTAGTAAAAACGACCAAAAATGCGAATTGCAATAGTCTTAAAGGCCAACCAAAATTCAAACCCTATCCAAAAGGGGAAGCAAAACTATTTGCTTAATTACGGAAGAGGCATTCAAGGCAGTCTGACACACCATCACACATACGCGCGAGTCGATTTTCCCAAATGCACCCACCACACATAGAACGTGTTCCATGTGTGTGTCTCCCCTAAAGAGCAGGCGAAAAGGAAATTCCTTCCCATCGTAAGGGAGTAAATTATGACTTCGGCCAGAGCGGGAAATAAGGATACAGACTCGCTTAGTTAAACAATAGGGGGTTTAGCTGCAAAATGAATTTATTCTGTCTACCTTCGGCCGAATTAAGAAAATATAAGAAAAACTGTTAAAAGTTTTCGACAGGGTAGTTTACCCTATACAAAAATGAAGCGTATCTGTTGCTTTATACATTTTTTCGGATCCAACTAGGACCTAAGCAAAAATGGTAGTTGTCCAAGTGGATCGCTTTCATCGATAATACGGAATAAATTTTAATGATCTGGGTCGAGACTAAAGCCGCGTTTTACACAAGCAACGTAGAACAGGAACAGAAACAGAATTCTATACATTAGCAACTGAAACCTAAATTCGCTGAATGCTTTTTGCGTTGCTAATGTATGAAATTCTGCTTCTGTTTCTGTTCCTGTTCCTTGTGACAACGCGGCTTAAGAAGGACATGATGTACGGTCCCGAGAAATGAACAAAACTGTGATTGTTTTGCAAGCCGACTTAAATCCACCGGAAGAAGTAGTCATCATGATGTCATAACCGATGCTGTCAAGAGATGAACCTTAATGTTTACATAAAACCCAGGGATGTATATATGACGCAGTTGACTAATCAAAGTCAGATTTCAGAAGGGCGACTGAATTTGCAGAAACATGATAGAAATCCACGTAAGATGACGAGCTTTCTGATCAGTGTCTGTCATCCAGACTAGTATCGGAATAGCTAGTTGAGTATAAACAAAAGCCTGGTATAAAAAAAACACCATGTAGCTGGTATCTTTTCGACTAAGTAGAGAGGTTGTGAACCAGAAGCTTAACTGATGTGTGGAAACTCTTCTGGTCAGGCGTTCCTCTCTTTCTGACTGCAACTCGGAAGCATTGTCTGACAATGTGCTGCAGTTTGTGATCTTACTTGTATGCATACAATCGAAATTTTGGCCCTAGTGCAATGTATGCAACAAATCGATCAAAGTATGCGGACTTTCTTGATTGGAGACTAGGAAGCTCTTTATTAAAGGAAAACGCTTTATAGACCCTGCCGATTGAGACCTCTAAAGAAGCAGTACCAGGAAATTTAAAGCAGAGATAAGGAAGTTACGAACTGTCCGTCCCATGTTGCAACCGGTAACTCAATCGTAGAGCAGCTACATCAAACGCCAAATTGTCCCCCTTCATCTTCCCTCACACCCATAGGTCTTACTTTACAGAGCTTGCATGGTACGGGTTCATACCGTTTCGGTTGCCCTCAACCCTAAGTCCCTCACGGGAACACTACTGGTAGATATTCCTCCAATGCTGTTTCTTACTTGTGTAATGTTTTTGCCTGGGGTTCGTCGAATAAAACTCAATTTCACTTTTATAGTCACACAATGAAACGAAACTTGTTTAAATTCAAATCACAATTAACACTTTATTACAATTCGATCACTTTTTCCTTTACTACCGATTTTCACAAGTCAACGATCATAACATAACTGTCCCGTCCGAGCCTGTCATCCATGTATTTATACAAACTCACCATGCTTGACGTTACTTTTCCATTGAATTCCATGGAAGGGAAGTTCGGTATCGAATTCGAACTTCAAACAGCAGTCTGCTGTCAAATGACTGGAATGACAGTTGGGTATGTTCGTTCAGTGAATCGAGCGGATATGTTCGTACAGTGAATCGATGGGTGCATTCAGCGACTCCTGCATATTGTTTAATTTCTTGTCGCCACATAACACTTGATTCACCTGAAGTACGGTTTTACACCAAAAATGGTTACCCTACATCAGCTTCTCGCCTAAGAATTCTCCCTTCGCAAGGGTTGATACCGAAATCGGATACCGGACACCGTACTTTCCCATCCTAAATACTTAATCCTACTTGAGGCCCTTGAAGGCTAATAGAGGCTAATAGGCTGACTTATATCAAAATCGATTGAGTACATTAAGTACTACTTCTCTCTGACCTCCTAATGCTTTGTCGATGTGGGTTCATACTGAAAACCGGGCCGGAAGTAGACGCGCATAGTTATTCCCTATACAATTCAAACCAAGCTCAACCCTCCCAAACTCAAGGTGAATTCCGGTTTGGGTCCAACAGTCACCGGACTGGACCCTATGTTTTTGGAAAGGCCCTTGCGGACCGACCCCAATAACTCTGCCGACAGTGGTTCATACCGAAACAGTTTCCCGCAGCCCTTATTGCCCTTTTGGAGTAAGCCTGTAAACAATCGATCATCGATTGGTGACCTTCGAATCAGACTTATACCGACACTGGTTGCCTCAACCCAGCCAGTATCGGGTAGTTATCATTAGGGTCCTCGGGCAGATAACGCTGATCTTACCAAAAGTGGTCACAACGGACCTCCTTTGATCTAAGTGTGTCTCTGCTGAGTAGAATGATGATTCCGACGTTAGACAACGATTGGCACGGCAGTCTTCGGAGAAGTTTAAACAAATTCAAACTACGATATTTTTAGTGCTGAGGAAAAAAGACTCACTTTTTATACCCGACCGAGGGTATATTAGTTCTAATCCATAGTTTGTAACACAGTAAAATAATTACCAAAGACCTTAAGGTCCACCCTTAAAACCTTTTAGAGATATGATCGAGACCGACATGTGAATTGATTTAGCCATGTCCGTCCGTCCTTCCGTATGTGTGAAGGTTTTATGTCTTCAAAATTAAGCTGGAGAGCTAAAACTTGGTGCACGGCTTGGTTCTTTTGGCTCAATAGGCTCAAAATTGGCTCAATCCGTCAACGGCAACGCCCACTACTGTCTTCAATGTGAGACAACCTCTATTTCATTTTTTTTTTTTTTTCAATTCGATCATGCCCACTTTTAACATGTTAGATCTTTAAAAACCCGATTTCTCGGAAAGTTGTGTCCCGAATTCCATTAAAAATATTAAAGATATCGCTATTCGCTAAGTTTGCTCCATGCAAAGTTTTGGGCTCCGCCCACTTTTAGGGGGTGTTTTTAGGAAAAACTGTTTTTTTTCTGAAATAATGTTCGCTTTTACCGCATTTTCTCATGATTGTAACGAAATTACAACGAATTGATTTTAATTTGAAGCCCATGCCAACTTTTGGGGGCGGGGCCTAACAAATAATATATGAATTCGGGCCAAGAAACTTTAAGATTTGGTGTTACATGGTATATAGGGTCGGGTATATACAAGTTTGTTACAGACAAACTCTTGCACTTACTCACTTGTTTCATAGCAAACAAAAAATGTTTGTGGAGAGAAGTGGCTTTATGTAGCGGCTGGTAAAGAGAACAGTGAACCTGGAATTCAAGACACCATAAGAGAAAAGAACAGAGCCATTTTATGGGCTTAATATAGAGAGACTTTACATAGCTTCCTTAAACTGGCACACTGAGGAGAAAAAACTTGAAAACTGGAAATTAGAACAGCCAGTTATGGAAAAAGTTCGACGAGAAGTATGGTAATGGTATATATCTAAAAATAGAGTGGCGCAACAGCTCGAGGTGAACCAGGGCCAACTTCTCAACAATGTATGCTGGTGTGTTAATTTCTTTTACATACAAAGGGACCTACAATTTTTTGCCGAATCCGAACGGCACATTGAGAAGTTTTTCAAGACAAATGATACTCTTGGAGGGCTTGTCAGACCCTCGCGGAGGTGGGGACCGTGAAAAAGAACAAGTCTTTTTTTTTCAGGTGACGATGGCAGGATTCGAACCCAGGCCTCCGGCGTAGTAAGCACACACACTAACCACTACGCCACGGCACCCCACAATGGTATATATCTATGTCGTAAGAAGATAGAGCGAGCAAATCTTTTGGAGTTACTATCTCCGATAGGACGCTGAAAATTTTAATCTCACCGACGACAATATTAGAGTTGAGAAAACCATAAAAGATGACGTTACTGCGGCAAATGAATAGCTTATTGTTGGCAAGTCTGCTGGAGCGGATCAGATCTTACCAGAAGGGCTCAAGCTTTAATGGCTAACAGGTATTAGTGTTAAGGTGGCCTGAGAGTAGATACTGGCAAATAGGGATGAAATTATCTGATTTTCGAAAAAAGAAACAACACTGTCTTCTGGTATCCCCTTTTTTTATAATTTGTACTAGGTCAGCTGGAAAAATATACTTCGCGAACATGTTGTCCGCTTTGCCTGGGGTGGAATCGGCTAAGGTGATCTATGATAAGTGTTGTCACAAATCACAAAAATTCGTCTGCGTTAACTGTGATCATCACAATTTTCTTGTGACAGCTCCTGATCAATCACCGTCAAAATCAGCTGGTCACCACCTTTCTGGTAAGTGGGTGTTTTTGCCTTCTCTTAGGCTGACTTTCTGCATGTACGAATAAAAATCAGTGTTCTTACATCAAATGCCTAAATAAAGCAACGATTCGGAACAATATTTTTGTGATCACCTTACGCAGACGGATTATTTTGTTTGATCACATTGACTGTCACAAAATGTGAAAATCACAGATCACCATAGCCGATTCCACCCCTGGCTTTTGCCAGTCTCCATCGTTCGTGTGCCCTCGTGAGTAAAACTCGCATTACCCTAAAAATTCTGTATCCCGTCCCGAACAAAAAAACCCCCAGTTTCAGCCAGACATAACAGCAAAATAACACAAGCACACACATTTCGTAAATTTTTTTGATATGCACACACTGGTATCGAATTTTTGGGGTTGCTACAAAGGATTCCCCTTACAAAACAGCGGTCGGTTGGTTGCCGCCTTGTCTAATTGCTCTCTTCCGGCAAGTATCATATTTTTCAAATAAATCCCAATCCATAGACATTGAAGGAGGATACGCAAACACAGGACATGCTGCAGGAATCGAGGATTACACGACAACACAGTGCTGTGCTGTGCTGCGCTGTATTTGTAATGTACGACGGAAAGTTGATTGTCAAAAGGAGGACAAGAGGCGATTGGCATTTGTTGCCGCCTCCCTGATACACACAATGCAGAAGGGCCTTTTTCTGTTTCATTAGTTTCTAGTCATTCAAGAGATGATAATATGCCAAGCAAATGGCCTGACAAGACCCCATCATAGAACCATATCTATAGCTTTGCAATAGACGAAGGCCATAGAGGTTGCTGGCCCCCAAAAAATTTGCAAAAAAGAAAATAAACAATCGTATGCGGAAGGACATTTTCGATTGAAAGATATGTGAATAGTTTATCGGGGCTTATCTTGTGGGCACAAATTGGGTTTCCTCCTTATTCTGTCTATAGTATATCCTTGGCATCGCAGGGAAAGGACTTTGGGTAATTCCATTCGAATAAAACGAGAATTGGTGATTGCTTTTGATTGTCATTCACATGAAAATTGCAATCGGTTAAGGTTGCAAGTGTGGGTCTAAGTGGGACTGTGTTTCTCTATTCAATTTTGTCAATTGCTATGAGAAATAAAATTACATACGTTTTGCCCTCTCACCAGATTAAGGACACCTAAAATAGAATCAAAATTTGGGGGAGAAAATTTACACCCCCCGGGAATTTTAAAATTCAACATAATCACCCAATCCAAAAGCGAAACAAAAATATCCACAGGCAATCGCACAATTTCAGCCTTGCACGTGAGTATCCTTAAACAGACATCTCACATCGTGAATATTCACGAGTACCTATATAGGTACCTACCTACAACAACCAAACCGACTCTTTTGATGGAGCAGTCATCCTTTGTATAGAATTATCCAGATGCAAAAGGACCCGAATCCCATAGAATATGCGGAGCACTTCAATTCATCCACTTTATTCAAGTGAAGAACTTGTTAGTGGAGGATTTTTCGTTTCGTTTGCCGAAACCATAGAAACAAAATCGGGACTACGATGAGTGCATGTGCTTCTGCAGGAGCAACAGCTTCCTATACGTGGTTTGAAAAAGCTCTCCAAATCAAAACCATATGCCAAATATTTATACAAATGAAAAGATATGGAAAGTGAACGTTTGAGTGGGTTCATTCAACAACAAAAGGTTTTATTAAAGGAGCGCAAAATTTATGCAAGGACACAGTCGAATCGTGGGTATAGGATGCAGCTGATGGGGTACGCGTAGAACCAGCGGCGGTGAGTTGCGTGTTTTTAAGGGGATTTATTTAGATTTTTGTTTTTTTTTTTTAATTGGTTGCAATAATTGGGAATTCGTTAAGTTTTCCACCTAATGAAAAAAAAAAAAAAAAATTGAGGCATTTATATACTTTCTAGAGAATATAGTCAGAGTTTTAACCTCTTAGGGAAGTCGCCTGTCAACTCTTAACAGTCGCACATACACTGATTTCGTGTTCTTTTGTTTGGGCTTAAAAAATTAAATAGGTCTGCCAATGCCAATCCACCATATCCAGGGGTTTAAGGAAGCGTAACCAGAAGCCACAACTCATTTCGCAATGAAGCCCTCACAAACCCTACTTGGATCATTAAGCTTTTTGCTTCTGTGCTGGCGCTCATTCGAAAGTTATACCCAAACTTATGTGCATCTGTATCTAGATACTTCAAAAAAAAGTATAATAACTCATTAAACAACAAAGGCGGAATGAGCCTCTGATGACTGCATTAATTTCGATCTGCTTGACTTTATTTTTGTGTTCACTGTCAGTTGGTGTTTATTTTTTTCAATCTCTGTGATTTCTCGGAAATAAAGCTGATGTATAATTTAGCAGACATGTTGCATGTGGGCGTTCTTGGAGTCGGCGCAAAGGTTTGACTTGCGACTGAGATATATTACAAAAACAAAAAAGCTAAAAAAAAAAAAACGAAATCAAACCCAACAATCAAATGCGATTCCCGGAAATTCTTCTTATTAATGCATTCCGCGACTGAATTATTCAAATTTTTTTTTTCGTTAATTTCGCACGGTTCGGTGCGCCTGAACGGTAATTAGGGAAATTTTCATTTTCAAAGTAAATATGATTCGGATGATGCATTCAATCCCTTGTACCCACACAACGCAACGTGGGGAGGATATATGTAGCGTGCATAATTGACAATGCCCCAAAAAGTTCGAATTGTCAATTCGTCGGCGGCATGCACTCAGTCAAGTCCACCTCAAGGGACGGCCGGCGCGGTGGCCCACTTCGGGTAACAAAAGATCCACGAAAGGTATAGGTACCATCAGAGCTCTGAAACAGTTCAATGGCCATTGGACACGATTTTCATTTTAAAACAGCAGCAAGCAACAAAAAGGAGGTTAATTAAGACCTGATTCAAACGGTACTTTCTGCCAGGGGGTAGCTTTGTTTATAAGAAGTCATTAAATCACTCTTCGCTCGAATAAGCTATCTGTCACAGTTGGCTCTTGCAATGAATCATTTAACAGGGGTCTTTTGTCTCGAAAGTATGTCATGAAATAAAGAGACTTCATTATCGTTAAGACGATGCTGCTGCACCCTACATTTGTCCTTCAGGAGCATACCCACCTAGAACTTAGTTTTGCTCCATGAAGGATACACCCAGTAAGTGCTTCCATCAAGGTCGTAAGTTTGAAGGTTAGATATACTTACGGGAAAAGAGGTGCCTTAGCATATAGCTAAGGTCCCCATAAGTAAGTGATGACAGTTTGTAGGACATAAAAAGGTTGCAACGCTATAGGAAGCCCACAATATCAGCCTCTTTTCAATAAAACGTGTCACCCATGTAGAGTCAAGATTCGTCGACAAAGGCTCCGCAATCGACGCGACGCCTGCCTTTAAAGTACAGCATAAAAAATTTACATTTCTCTTATGCTTTATCGAACGAATTTTTGACAGTCTATGAATGGGATTGTCGTGTCCTTGAGCAATACACAAGCACACCGATTACCTACCCCCATTGTGCAACGGGAAAAGCAAATAATTACGCTTCCAGTTACTTGCTTTTATCAAGTATCAGAATGTCCCGTCGAAGCGACGTAAACCAACCATTCGCATTCGCTCGTTATCCTTCAGATTTCGCACCCTCATAGAACATCACAACGGGTAGGTAGGTATACGAGGACAATATAAAGATATCATGTGTGTGCTTATGTTTAGTTAGAAGCACAATTGCAATGCTAATGCAATACCAAAGTCAAGTCGAAGGACGAAATTTAATAGCATCCAAATGTCGCGTCGTCGTCGTTGAAGAAAATATATCCTTCAAAGTGCCATTTAGCATGCATTTGTGCTTGGTGCTTGCCACACTTGTGCACTTACATGGCTTTGGGAGTATGGTTCTTCTAACCTCTGTGTGGCAGGATAATTTCCTCTAAATACGACAACGAACATTGTGCATACTACATACATACAGACACAATTTCTTTTATTATTTGAAAATTCTAAATAATAAAAGATCAGCTGGATAATAAAATGCGGGAGACGTTGATATTTCGTGTTTTACCTCCATTGTTCGGTTATGGCTTATTGTTATTAGCATTGAATTATCCTTGGCATGAATAAGAGGAGAGTGTACATTCAGTCTGGTTGTTTGCATTTAACAAGACAAGGGTAGTGTAATAGCAGACTTGGCTATTAAAATGCATGTGGCTAAGGGTAGGTACTTAAACGATGTAAAATTATAAAGGTGTGCTCAGGGTAATGTCTGGTGCTGAAAACTTAGTTCCTGTGGGATGTGTTGTTGCCATAAAAAATATTTCAAGTATAAATAATTTTAATCCCTAATGGAAGTATGGATACCTAAAATAAAGACAAATTTATTATAATTTAAAAATTACGTTCTAATTTTTAAATGTATTATGATCCTTGAGACAATCCTAGGAGTAAAACTCGAGGATATAACAGAAGTTTTCGCATGAAACTAACACCTAAGTGATTATTGTGTTGCAGGTGATAAGTGCGTGGTTGATAAAGTTTATCAACTGACCCGTTTTCACGAGGAGTGTGACTCGATTGACTTCGGTGCTATCAGTTATCAGAATAAGCAAACCTGAGGTGCAAAAAGTGATTTATAGCTTCGTGTTTTACAGACATTAAACTTACAAAAATGAGAAGTGGGAAAACCGCTTTACTGGCTGGATTTGAAACACGCTTTTTAGGTCTACTACGCTTCTCCAGGACTGTCCATTTGAGCGATCTTAGGTCACGAAGTCGCTCAGACTACTTTCGCTACCTTAAGACGAAGTACGAGCCGCGCGCCGGGTCATCGTAAGTCCACGGGTCAAAAGCTCAAAATGGTATTTCAAGTTATTTAAAAATCCACCATTCAACTTCTCAAATCAAGTCTACAACATTTTTAGCCATAATTCCACACTGTTTAGTAGGAAATGAGCATTAAGTCCACCACTATTTCTTCCTTAACTTATAAGTGGATTGCATAACTTAGATTATATGATCATAAGGATAGACACATGTGTACTCAAGAGGATACAAACATCCGCACAGGTTTGCGGATCCAACCTCTGTCTATTAACTCCTATTTTGACCTCCCCGTTCTGAACGCCAGATGCATAGTCTACCTACATCAACTTGAGACTACGCTCCAACCCCTTTGGACGTTTGTTTGGGGTTAGTAGACAGGAGACGGTTTGGGGAGTGTTTCCCCTTAGGCACTTCTCCTTGTTTCCGGAGGGCAGCGGAGCTATCCCTAGATGAAGCCAAAGTGGCGTCGGATGAATTTCCGTTCAGGCTTAATTACTTAGTGAACACTTAAGGTATACGGGCTTCTATACGACGTATTTGAAACCGATTCGGCCAACAAAGGAGCGGGTTGTCCGGCTCTCCGTCCTTGGAGTCATTAAAGTTTCTGGTCCTCCAGAAATTTTAATTTTACCTTTTTCCTCAACCATTTTAATGTCAAGCTTAGAAGGGAGGACATCTTTGGACGCACTATCGGAAAGCACAGCCTGCACGGCTCCGATAACGGATTTAGGCTATGGTAGCAAGAACACAGTTCCCGCATCTCAACATCCACAAAGGCACATGAAGATCTCCCGATCAATCAACTGTCAACCATCTGTTGCGATCGATGCCAGGGCACTCCACCAGCATCATGGACGTCCGAACTTTTCGAGAGGCTAACTTTGACTCGGAAGACTATACCTCCTTGAAGCGAAGGTGTATAGCTGTAGCGTCCCTACCAATGCCAAAAATGGAAATACTGTGATGATGTTTGACGTCGGAAGACTTCAATCGCAAGAGATCGCCAGGACCCTCTCTAACCGAGTCTCTCAAAACCTTCTACTAAGTCCTATGCAGCCAGTAATAAGTTTGCTAGCAAGTGGCAACATTGCCAAAAAGCCATCAGAGATGCCGCTTCTGAATAGCTGGATCTTACACGGCCTCCACAATGCCGGCAATCACAAGCAGCTAAACTTGAAGCATGCAAAGCGGCTCTGCATAGAAGGAAAAGAGCTGCTTGCGATCCTTACGAGCAAAGGAGGGGAGAGCAACACCGGCTTCACCGATGGAAAAAAAAGCACGAGAAGCCTGCGTTTGAAAAGATAGGCAGATACTACAACAGGAATGACGTACGAAGGTTTTACCAAAAAATCAAAAAGTTCTATGCCAAAGGTATAAAGTTCGAACTGAAGCCTGTAAGGAAACAGCGTTGCAGGAAACAGGCGAAGACGAACTGAATACGGCTGTCAGACAAAATTAACCATTCAACCTGGGCGAAGGTCGAGCGAGAAAGTATACGAACGAAACCGTCCACCCGACCTGATGGATAAAGTAAAAGTAGCTGTATCTAAAAGCGGGCGGAGCTGACGGCCTAGCTGCCGAGCTTTTTTTATCCGCTTGCGGTGAGCTGATTATAGGAGCATGCACCAGCTCTTTTGCAAGATATGGTCGGAGGAAAGCATGCCCGATGAATGGAACCTCAGGCTTGTTTGCTCGATCCTCAAGTAAGGAGACCCTCTGAATTGTGCCAACCGAAGGCACATAAAATCTCTTTTGCTGTACTGTACGAACGCCTATAAAGCCATTTGTAAACAATCTGATAGGTTCAAATAAGTGGAGCCTTAGGAATGCCCAGCATCAAATCGATACCCATCACCTTTTCATCGACTGCATGCCCGCGCATGACAGCATCTATTGAGATCAGCCACATATATCGCAATGTTAAGTTTTGTCATCCCTGCGAAACCTGTCAGTTTGTGCAGGATGACAGTGGAAAAGTCACGCTGCTCCGTCAAAATCGGTCAAAGTCGGTAAAGACCGCTTTAATGTCGGAAAAGGATTCAGACGAGGCGAGACGCTGTTATGTGACTTCTTTGACATCATAATTGAGAGAATAGTGCAGAATTCCCGCGTCAAAATGAGAGACAAAATCTGTCAGAATCTTTATACGATCGGAAGAACACAGCGTGATGTCTGCAAAGGCTTCGTGAGTATTGGGACAAAAGCGGCGAATGTGCGGGCTTAGCAGTCAATGAGGGCAAAACCAAGAACATGTTGTCATCAAAAAGAGACACCTCATACCGATGTCATGGTCAAAACCTCACCATAACCAGCTAAAACTTTGAGGCAGTTAGGCTCTTCCTGCGTTTCGCTAGAAATTGACACAACGACACCAGCCTTGAAATCAAACAAAGACTAACTCTTGCCAATCACTGTTTCTTTGGGCTAATATGACAATTGCGTAGTCAAAGCCCTCTCCCTAGTAACTTAAGTTTCTATTTATAAGACCCTCATCATCCAAGCCCTGCTTTATTAATGGTGCAGAAGAATGGACCCTGTCAAAGGCGGATAAAAACGCTTTAGGGCGCTTAGAGAGGAAAATCCGGCTGATTTATGGTCACGTCTGCATTGGTGGAGATATAACATCGAACTGTTCGCGCTGTACAGCGACACCGACTTAGCCAGAAAAGTCAAAATACAACGGCCGTGATGGCTGGCTCTTCTAGAGCCAATGGACATCGAACACCAACGTTTTGACTCGGAAAATCTTCGAATTGACAGAAAAAACAGGAGAAGACTAGTTAGTGACACATCTGGCAGGTAAAGCTTGTTACCTAAGGCCTATTATAGGTCCACCACGGACTCTACCGCCAGCCTAAGTAAGTAATTTCATACTGTGGTGGGTGAAATGTGCACACGAAATTTCTGCATGTTATTCACCTGTAAGTCGTGACCTCCACAAAACCTAATTTCATGCACCCAACCAAGCACCTACCCGAAATCCATCAGCGAGCCCAATAGTAGGTTGTAGGAGTGCAGTAACTTTGGGAAACATAATAAGGTTGGATGGGCATATAAAGTTTAAACCTGAATGTCGCGGCGATGCTTCTGGGCCACAGCTTTGGCTCACTTTTGGATTTGGGGCAGATGCAAGGTTGGATGTATGAAAATAGGTGCTGTGTGAGTCATAAGGTTACAACTAATGCGCCAAAATGCACAGCAAATTCGTGTGCACCTTTCTCCAGCCTGTGTAGGCTTTAACTCCAAATACGATGGACGTTTTCAATTTGGAGTTGTATGAATCGTTCCAAGTTCAAGATTTACACAACTCCTAAGAGATTTGACTTTCTCTCCACGACATTCAACTTCCTTTCCCTGAGACGTCAAATCATCCAGCAAATTTTCTTTGTTATTTCAAAATCCGCAATCGCGCTTTAACATTTCGAGAAACTTTTTTCATGACTTTTTGTCGATAGTTTTAAGTCAGTTAATTGAATTCATATCGAGGTTTCCTTCTCTTTTCTGAGCCTTATGAATTTCATCAGAAGTCCCATTTCACACCGCCACCAAGCCGCTTCATTTCACAAACATCTTCGGCAGAAGTAAAGACTCCCGGTTTGATTAAACCTGCCGACCATTAAAACAACAATTGGAATTTGGCCAAAATGAAAATCGTTTTAGACCGTGATTGTCAGTATAACTTATGCCAAAAAAAGACGCGAGCTGCTTAATTTCTGAACAGGTTCGTTCGAAATTGGATCGTTTGTATTTTATTTATTTCAACCACATTACTTGTTTATTGTTCTTAAATAAATTTCCGAATACTTCTGTTAATTAATTCCTTCACTTCCAGCGAACACTGCAACGTTACGATGCTTCTATCCTCTACAAAGATCAAAAAGTCCATTCTGTAGCTCCCAGCTGGCCAAACGGATGGAACCTGGCTTGCATCCAATGGCAGGTCCTTTATGTAAATGTAGCCCTACGAAAAATTCAAAAGTTCAAATCAAAAATGCTAAGCTAAGGATCTCATTGAAACTCACTGAGTACGGACACGGGTGATTTAAATTCGAATAAGGTGAGATAATGTCTCTCAGATATTTCATGTAATATGTTCCAAGGCTTTTCTTTGCCACAAAATCGCAATAGTTTTGAGTGAAATTGACAAGGAAGGGTCGATACAGAATTTCGGATTTCTTATAGAGCTGAACATTTAGCTGGAAAAAATGTGAAAAAATATCAAACGAAATTCCACCTAGAAGAGTCTTACCATTATGTCGTTCAATTCCCGCACAGCGTATCCACTCAAAACTGCCCGTGTTACCGTGCGATTATAGGGTTTCGCATAACAAGTAACATTTTGAGCAGTTGTAGGATCGTGGACAATGCAATCAAATTTTGTTATCTGTATTGAAAACTCACCCTGAAAAATTTCATATATTGACAGAATTCGAACAATGCCTTAATAGGTATACGGATATTACTTTGATGCAGGATATCACAAAGGCGAAAGTGCCCAGCAATATTGTCGCAATGTTCACCATTGCAGATCACACAACGTTCTAAACAAGCAATCAACGATTCGATGAAATCTAAACATATATTTTAAAAAATGAGTCTATTAAGCACAATTAATTGAAACGATTAAATAAGCGATTCATTTTCGATATGGTCGAACATTCGTGTGCAAGGTTGTATCTTTCATCACATCTACTCGAATTTCCACTAAAATAAATTTTTGCATAATTTTTTTGGAGTTGTCATGTAGTATTGAAAAACTGCTTGTCTGCACACCGTTTTAAGATTTGAAGACCATTTAAAGATAGCTTAGCAGAGCACATGCTAAAAGAATCAGGGGAGAGAAACTGACTCTAATATCCGAACAGCGATGTTCTGCTAATAAGTGCTGTGGGTCAAGAACTAGGAGCTTGGCCAGAATCTCAACACTTCTGACTCAGTAATTTTTGCCATTTGTATTAAGTATCGCAGAAGATTGCTGAGTTTAAATTTTAGTTCAATGAATTAACTTTCACGAAAGTGGGGCAATTCCCAGAAAAGAGTCTGCAACACCTCTGAATTAGTTATAACTTTGCCAGTCGATGAATAAACCTTGAACTAAACAGGAACAAATAAAAGTCAACACAAATAAATCTAATAAACGAGCCACACCATTGTATGCAAATGCCAATTTCTTCTTCCTCATCTGTCACATGGTCCCAAATTCAAAACAAACCATCAATCGTTAGAGTTCAAGTTTTTGGCCAGAATCTCAACACCGCATAGAAACCATCGTCGGCCGCGCATAGACCGATGCCAATGACCACATCTCAAATGCAAAACATCTCCCAATCAGTTTGCCTTTGCATGCCCCTGTCAATTGTCCCCGGGGGAATCGAAAATTTGCCACCGAACCTGAAGACTATAACAGCCACTTGTTAAGGGATCAAACAAAGACAAACAGCCAACATGGCCCGTTCATTATACGGCCTTTGGGGAGTAGCGTGGCAGCCACCATACAGCCAGGTTTCCAATTTGTGTACAAGCGAAAATGTATTACCTTATGCAGATGCATGCAGAGGGACTTAGTTGCCCAGATTTATTATGATCTCCTGAATTTCGACATCCCATAGAGATGATGAGCGTGGAGCTCTGTGGTTCCTGGTTAAGAAGGAAGAACATCATCATATGGATTACATTGTTGAAAAGAAAAGAGATTCTCGACAGCCAGCGCAGCAATACAAAAATAAGGCACACAAAACCATATTGTGTATTGTAAAACAGTCCGACAAAAATCTATAAAATCGAAATCCTTGATCCCCTTTAATGTGCGCACATTAAAACGGATTTGTGCCAACGTAAATTACCTGCTCATAAATAAGGCACATCCAAGGCCCTGTTGGTCATAATTCTTTGCGTTTTTCATATCGTATATTGTTATTTGTCTGGTCCACTTTATGGTCAAAAGCAACAACAAGTTTTGAGATTTTCAAAAAACCGATCAGGACCAAACAGCTTCCTTATGTAAGACGCGAGAACAATTAAAATTTCTCGTGACGCAAGTCGTAAATCAGAAAAAGCGATAATAAATAAAATCAGTGAATAAATTTGTTAAAAAAGGAACAAGACGAATGATGGCACTTTAAAGAGACGAATAAAATGCCAGCCGAAAAGGGTCAGTGCAATAAAAGATTTGGGTAATCTTGTGGGCGTATTCGTGTTACTCAATACCTTCTCAATCAGTTCAGATATAAAATAAAGTGAAAGAGGCAAAACTGTATTCTTGGGGTTTCACAGCAATCCATAAGCTCCGCGAGAAGGGAAATTTACTGCCATCGGATGGATGGGTCTGTATGCAGTAAGAGCTCCCGTTCTGATGCTGAGTTATGTCTCGAAAGTTATGTGAATCGAAGAGTTTTACATCTTACTGTTATGCCCTTTTGTAACGGCATGAGATTTCTCTGGGTCAGTTTTAAAAGCTGAAGTATAAATGAGTCTTCATTAAGATTTAAACTTTTGGGAGTTTTTTTCTATAAACAAAAGAGCTTTTAAATGTACATGTAGATTTTGGTTTAAAAGCACTCTAATACAATCATTCCGAGGATTGCTATTTATTTTTTAAAAGAACAACAAAACTATTATTTACAACTTGAATATGGCACTTAATTAATGGCATCAACTGGGAAGGGCAAAAACGTAGCTCCATATTAATCCCATGTTTGTCAAGTGGAGACACTTGGATTCATTTTAAATCGTGCCCGCTAATCGCAGTTTTATGGCAGGTGGAGACATTGTATAACATAATTGTGCTAGTAGATTTGAGCAAAAGCATACTTTTAATTAAATATCTCAACTTGAACTCAACAGGTCTGAAAACTGCCCACACAGTAACACGAAAGGGAAAGGGTTAAAGGAGAGCTAGAAAAGGTACTGGTACTTTCGGTTTGATTGCAATGGTTTGATTGCCCCTTTGAGTTCTATGGGCTTGTTTGGGAACGCGCGTGCCGACATGGAACCAATTTTTGGCAACTTTCAAATCTGTATTTTGTCACAGATTTTTTAGTTGCTAGCTGACAGAAATGACTTCTTAACGCGGACAGCTCTATATTCGAGCGTGGATGCTAAACCCTTCAAATCCTTCCATACTCGCCAACATTTTAGAGAGCAAAGGGTAAAATTCTTCATCGGAATTTGTGTGTACAACTACAAAAGTTGCTCATGTGTGCGCTGCTTTGGTGGATCGTGGTTAAACTATTGATGCATCATAAAATTGCAAGTGTGCTATTAGCTTAATTATGCGGAAAACCCTCAAGTGAAAGCCTGTTCCACATACGTGAAACTGCGAAGTTCTGATTATAAAAGAACGCCAATGCAACGCTGTATATCCGAAGTTCTGTCTCATTTCGTTTGACTTAACAATGCTCGACTCACCTTTACCTTGTACTTGGGTCACCACGGTTTTGATTCGTGGTGATGCAAGTAAGATAGTCGAGCCAATCCAAGGTGATCCTTTTAGATATCTAGACGTTATAAATTTCTTATATATAAGGGTCATTTTCTTAGTCCTGAGTTAAGCCCGAGTTAGTCAAGATCTGGTAATCGCGGAAAAAATGAATCTGAAGTTAGCCCAAAGAAACGTTTTTCTTTGCAGTAAAGGTCAGTAAAATTATCGAAATCTTTGGCAGTCTACCAACTATCAGTTCACATAGAAACCACAGAAAAAGATTGACGTCTTCTCTAGATTCTGCTAAAAGAAAGTTATTTTTTACGCATTTACGCACCTCGTCATCGATTTGGTACAAAACAGCTTGATGATCTGTAAGTGTTCAACACAGATAGTTATGTAAACAACTGGCGGAACTTTTTTACACGCACAAAAAGTGGCAGTCCAAGCCGATGACGTCAGATTTAGAGTTAGGCCTGCTGAACAAATGTCAAAACAGGCGCATACCTATTCTATATTCTTCCTTTCATGCTGCCATTTCGTTCTTGAGAGTGGGACCTGTGATTAGCCTACAAAATTAGGCGACTAGGCCCGAGACTTTCTAATTATTTAAGTTGACATAAAAAAAACTCATTTCCAGGTTTAACCTCAGCCTAACTCCGATCTTCGGATAATCTTGCACTAAAGCTCTTGCTCTTGCTCTCTGAAAGGCATTATGCATAGATCTACGCTGAGTAATTTATTTATGGTTTAAAAGCTAGATAACCTAGATCTAACCTAGATTAGGTAGGTACCGATATAATAATAAAATAAAGACTTTTTTAAGTCTTTTTTAAGTGGGGTGCCGTGGCGTAGTGGTTAGTGTGTGTGCTTACTACGCCGGAGGTCTGGGTTCGAATCCTGCCATCGTCACCTGAAAAAAAAAAGACTTGTTCTTTTTCACGGTCCCCACCTCCGCGAGGGTTTGACAAGCCCTCCGAGAGTATCATTTGTCTTGAAAAACTTCTCAAGGTGCCGTTCGGATTCGGCAAAAAATTGTAGGTCCCCTTGTATGTGAAGAAATTAACACACGAGCATACATTGTTGAGAAGTTGGCCCTGGTTCACCTCGAGCTGTTGCGCCACTCTATTTATTTATTTTTTAAAGACTTTTTTACTGGCTTAACCAATAGAGACATTCAAAAACGTACGTTTACGAAAAGTTTCGAACTTTATGTGAATGTACCCCTATGCACTTATACCAACAAAATCATAAAGGCAGCTACACAACCAGGCCTTGGCTTCGTCTTCGCCTCTTTTCGATACGTCGGCTCTGAATATGCTTTGAAATTACATTTCCTAAAAGAAAAATTTATTATTTCTTCATCCTCTGAGTGTTTTTTTTATTATCTTTATTTTGTATGTGCGCGTTACATACTTCAACCCAATGAATCCGTTACGTCCGTCATGTTGAAGTTCACAATTGACAACTCAGTTCAATACACACAATCTTATGGGAAGCGATGACCTACCTCCGTCCCGTCACGCAATTATTCTATGGGCCGCTTCCCATAAGAACGTGTGTATTTAACTGAGTTGTCAGTTGTGTACTTCAACGTGACGGACGCAACGGATTCATTGGCCTGAAGGCTTACGAATTTAAATATTGATTTTTGTTTCTCTCATCTGTTAAGAGTTGTCAGCGTAAGTAAAAATGTTCAAAGTTCAATAAATTCAACTAGAGTTTCACTTTGGAATCACACGACTCACGTCATTGCCAAACGAGATGTGAAAACCTTAGCTGGATTGTGTTGCGATTTGCGAAACATTGAAATTGTATATAACCTTCGTCACGCGAGGACTTAAATACTCAGATGGATTCCTTTTGAGTCGGAAGCCGGCATTACTGCAGAAGATGCAGGGAAGAAATTGAACCCTATTCGTCACCTGCTATGTGAATGCCCAGCCCTTAACAGCATTAGGCGTAGTATCCTCGGCAGTTACTTCTTCAACGAGCTCGCAGGTATAAGTAATGCGGATCTAAAGGGCCTCCTAAGATTTGCACACAAATCTGGATGAGCCCAAGAGGGCGCCACTCTGAGCATTTAGCAGCGGTTTATTTCTGTTTTCGTTACAGCTGTTAAGACGGTTCCCAAATCGACACAATGGACCCAAGTGAGCCCTGATGACTATCGTCACAAGGGCATCCATCAGCCTAACCTAACCTATCCTTTACGATTTTATTATACGTTATCAAATAATAACTGTATACCGACAAGGTCCTTATAATAATTATCTATGTATGTTTCAAACAAAACTTTTTATTGGTTTTAATTTGGACGCACTTTTTGAAAGCCTTGAAGTATTCGCTTTGTTGCAGACCACAAAAGGAGGTGCTCCAAAACCATAGTCGTTTTTGTCATCTACCCGAAAAAATGTTACATTAAAGTCGTGTTGACACTTTCCCGGCATGAATAAACTCTGCCCTTAATGTTTTTTTTTTCTTTATACAAATAGGATAACCGGGTGCACAAAAACTAGCAAATTAATTGACATTTGCTGGTAACCAGACTTTGTGGTCTGTTTCTTTTTTTTATTTCTATGCACCCGTATCACGCTTCCATTACTCCATATCCTGCGGTTGCGATTAAACTGCATACACACACATGTCGGTTTTATGTACATGACCTTAAAATACCCGCCCCTGCATTGTATATGCGGATATGACACGCGATGTAAAAATGAACGTCTTCCATATTCTTATGTTCGCTAAAAAATTATACGAACAGAGATACCCACACAACAGCTTAACTATTCAACTAAATCATTAATTTAATTTTTCTAATGGCTTCTTAAGGCAACAGAAAGCAAACACTGCAAAAATCCAGAAAAAAAAATAGGAGCCAAGGACCTCCCATATACGATGCACACTCCTCCGTTTTTATGCAACTCAAGAATTTGGCACAAAAGTGCAATAAACTCGAAGAATATTCGCCACGATCTTGGAGTCTATATTTAATCAAATTCCTTCGGATTCTCGGAGCCAAGACCAAACCCGCAAGGAGTCATAATAACTCACAAACTCTAACCGAAAAAAAAGCGGGACTAATAAGTTCCATGCATCTGACTCTGACATACGAAAGAAACCGCAAGCTGTCACCGCAGCTCAACAGGAGGTGATCATCCGCAAGTCCCTCGTCCGATGATGTTACATTCCTCCTTATGGGGCACGAAGAGGCCTCATATCCAATTGTCACACCCACATATGGACCGTTTGTCGTTACAAAATTAGTGACTAATTTCATTGGACCGTTTCCCATGGTTCCGCCAGTCATATATCCTGCAGGCACACGATAACCTTTTTAACTAGTGATCTGGAGACCGTTGTCAATAATTCGCATCGTCTGTGTAAAGATTTAATTTGGACACAGCGCATCGCATCGTTTCGGGCGCAGAGTCGAGCAATGCAGGAGGGATCTGTGCCAAGATGTCTTACAACAGTGGAACCTTGCAAGCCAAGCGGAATAAGACGACATGGATGAATGTGGCCAAGGAAATAAATTCGTTGAAGATTTATTTCCACTTTACCAAAAATTTTGCCTTAACTTTTGGATGACGTGGCTGCATCACATGGCTGCGGTTGGTGGCGGTGGTGGTGTTGTCTACTTACTGTAGCAAGGAAGAGAATTATTCGACTGCGCGGTTTCTCGTACCCAGAGAACAAGGAAATGCATTGAATGCTGGGGCATGTATTTTTATTATACACAGCATCTGAGAAAATAAAAATATTCGGTTGGGATTGCCATTTGGAATTTGCTGAATGAAAATAAATAAATTTGCGCTTTTTATTTAATTTCGTTGGTATTTATAACCCGTAATTTTTTTATGCCCGACGAAGGTATAGTGAAGTTTGTGAGGAGTAACATAGTAAAATAATCACAGTAGACCACCCTAAGAGCTTTTAAAGATATGATCGAGACCGACAGGTGAATTGATTAAGCCATGTCCGTGCGTCCTTCTTACCGTCTGTCCGTATGTATGCAGTTTTTTGTTCTTTAAAATTGAGCTGAACAACTGAAACTTAGAGCTTAGCTTGGTTCTCATTTTGTAAGGACAAAGTATGGAAATTGCTAAGATCCATTCACAGCCACGCCCACAATTGACTTAGTTGTCAGACAATCTCAAATTTTTATTTTTTTTTGTCAAGCTAGATAAGGCATAGGAACTCAAATTTTTGTGCAGAGTAATGGCCAGAACCCTTCAATAAGGCAAGAATTGGACAAAACGTCTGATACATAGTTTGGTACCAGGATACGTACCTAATTCTGTTTTTAAAAAAGTAATTTCTTTATTTCCAGGTAGTTAAACCGTTGATACTAAAATTGCAGTTCCTCCCGTCTAGTTCCGGCTATCACGGAAACTTAACCTTCTCACAGACAAGCAACTTTCTTTTGGCTACAAACAAGTTTCAAGAATTGCTTGTGAGCTCTAAGAATCAGACCAGAAAATGTGTACTATTCGAACTTCTTTGCTGTTTTTTCTATGTGAAATGACAGTTCCAAAACCAGGGGTGGAATCGACTAATGGCCTTTTCGGTTGGCGATCCCGGATCAGGGCATTCTTCTCCCGTATTGGGACTCCTCTCCGAACAGCCAACAACGTTTTTCTTGATTTTGAAGTTTGTCTAGCGTTGTATTGTGAAGCAAACGTTATTCTACAGGGGACAAATGACATTTACCCAACTTGACATTGACACATGTATGATTGTGTGCGTGCTGCTGATTTTGATTCTGGATTCAAAAACAGAAGCAAATTTCTTTTCTATCCAGAAGAGGAACTGTCAAACGAGTCCAAGAAAACAGTTTCGGGTGAGTCCAGAAGTCTCCCGGACACTCCCGGGCGACCAACCGAAAAGGCCATAAGGTGATCTGTCATTGATAAGTGATGTCACAAATTACAAACATTCGTCTGCGTAAACTGCGATCATCACCATTTTCTTGAACAACTCGAACTCCAACTTCTCTTCCTGATTTTTCTCTGAAAAATGACCAGTGGAGAGTCGATAATTTCCAAAAAGTTGAAATTTTTCTGAAAGACTGTACTGAAAAACTCGCAATTCAGGCTCGTTTTGTTGTGGGATTTATAGATCTGGGCTTAAACTCGGGCTAAACTCAGCACTGAAAAATTATCGCTAAAAGTAATAAGAAGCTTTCTATGAGGAAATCCTAGAAGATCTCGCCATCATATAATATAAGACAAACCATGAGGACAACGAAAAAGGAGACGGACAGAATTTCGAAGATCAGAATCCCGTAATCTCGAAAATTCTTCGCATGTTCTCGCTTTCCACCAAAGGCTCCAGAACCTGACTCCTGCTCGGTTTTGGGGACATCCACGATGCCATTCTTTTCCTGGCTCGAGGTTGGAACAAAGCTTTTCCATTGCCTGAGAAAAAACAGCGTGGTGTGTCGCAAAAGAACAAAACTACCGCGTTTTTGTTTTTATGCGCCTGATAAGAGCACGCAGTATGCTCTTATCAGGCGCATTTGGGTTTAGCCGGGTTTAGCTGGGTTTAGTCGGCTATACTATATGGGTTTAGCCGACAGAAAGAAACGCGACATCGTCCGCCTAGGCTTGTGTGCTGGTTACAGGAAGGATGAGAGTCGATTGCAGAGAGTGTACAACGATATATATTTTCAATACTCAAAACTAAATTATTAAGGTATTTCGCGGCTTAGCGGGTTAAACCAAGGGACGCTTAAATGGAATTCGATAAATTGAACTAATATTGACCCATGTTGCTGGTAACGCTCTAGCGATTATTCTATTTCTTTTTTATCAAGGTTTTCAATAACGATTAGTCGACATGTCACTCTATTGGGGTAAACGACTGGACTTTCCCGTCCTTCAGTCCCGTCTTCCTCTTGCCGCACTGCACTGTCCGCCCGCAGACCTAGAAAAATACTATTGCAACCACCTGCAAGCTCTATATAATTAAATCATACAACCAATCTGGTGTCATTCACTGGCAATCAATGTGAAATTAGTGTTAGCTAATAGTTTCCACTCCACGCCCACTTAAAATAGCCTCGACGGCCAACTTGCCGGCTAAGGGTGGCGATGTTGGGAACCCTCTGTAACTCCAGGCAGCGATACTCAAATAATTCGCTCACTAATAGCACATTTCCGTGATGTGGTCTAATTGTCGATGTTAAATATTTAATTTTATTGCATTTTGCATGACTATATAGTGGAGGGTAGGTATATTGATACTCTTACAGACACCACCTGACTATGGCACAAGGACCTGCTTCTTTATTCGCAAACCAAAGCACTGCTTCAAAACTTTTGTCAGTGGCCAGGTGAAGAGGTCAACTTGAAAGCCGTCATGCCATATTCATATATATTGCAATATATTAACTAGTATTTAGGGCTTGAGGTAGTGGTGGTTGCTGATGGTGCCAGCATAACAGCCAAAGGATTTCTCGACATGTCTGTAAGTGCGGGTTTAATACTACCTTTACACTATATCCTGCCGGCCGGCGCGTTGCATATCCTTGCATGAGAAGAGACATCTGGGAGGCATTCGCTATGGCGAACGGATATTAATGTTACGAACTTTACGATCGCTTTAAAATTGAATGCAATTTTATAACCGTAGACGGGAGGAGTCGTAGTGCTCTGATGGTCCTGTTTGCTAAGGATATAGGTAAGGTAGCGCAAGTATGGTGAATGGCCACGCCAACCTTTTGGCGTTTGTATTATTGTATATACGTGTTTTATAGTTTAATGGCTTACAAGTCCTGCCAGTTATTAAATAATGTTATTACTTCGACCCATGCAACTGTTGCCCATGTGATGGCTGATTTTACTGCAAGTTTGCACAGTCTGAGAAGAAAATTTTCTTCTGGGTTGGCATTACATTTTTATTTACAACTATTTCCTACATACCAAGGGGGGTTTTAAAGGAAAATACGTGCAGCATTAAAATGTGTACATGTGCACGTATCCTTATATTTGAATTAAGTTTACATATAATTATCCAGTCCAAGCAGCCTGATGGAGTTTTTCTATTACATCGGACCTATCAAGAAATGCAATATTCAAGCTCAACTTAATCCTTTTGGCTCGTAAAACACTTCGTTTCTTATGGCACGCAAGTTTTTCAAAGACCTTCTCATAGGACGAAAATGAAGGTTTGTGCAGCCTTATTACATTTGGTGTAATTTACTTATATGCACCCACACAAAAACTGGCCTGTAAATATTAGATTTTTTTTTATTTTAAATTTGCTCCCGTTAAAGCATTATGACTTCCCTTATAATGAGTTAATATAACGCGAGCGGAAGGGATCAAAAGAGAGACAGGAGAGGTACTGGTGCACTTTAGTTTTAAACAACTGAGGACTGTAGTGTCGGGGAAAAACCACCTGAGGATGTCTGTTCCACATCCGTGATGTTCTGCTAATGAAAGAACTCGAGGCTGTATTGATGAGCAATTCTTCTTGCGCGGGTATTGCAGGTGAATTCTTTCAGGGGTGGAATGAAGCTGGCGTACTCACTGGAGCACTCTTTATAGAAGTAACAATTCATTATTGTTCCAAGGAGTCAAAGAACTCGGCAATTCTTATGTCACCCATTAGTTTTAACGCACATTTTTGGATTCTATCGAGGAGGTGGTCTTGGGTGATATGTTAGTTAGATATGTGATATGTGAGTTATACTCACAGATATGTAAGTTATACTAGAGTTTTGGTCGAACATATGCTTAGTAAATGTTTTCCATATCAGACGGTGTAACATATTTCTTGCATCGTTCGAGGAAACCTAGGCATTTCGCGGCATTCTTGGCGACTTCGAATATGTGGTCATTCCAACGTAGATCGTCATTCACACACTTACCGAGAATGAAAAACTTTGTGCCATTCATAGACAATGGCTGAAGGTTACTATTACGCTTGCGAGACAGTAGACAGCATTGAGTTTTTGAAGCATTAAATTCTACTCTGTTTAAAGTCCCCCAGGATGATATGCTTTTCAAGTCAGAATTAAAAAAAATTGAACATACGCAACGGTTCCCTTTCAACGTCTGAAGGACGGGGACGTTTTTCTGGAAACGAATATGAAAAATTGAGGGTACTGTCGTCAGCAAAAGAATATATTGGATTAGATGTGGCAGACAAGAGGTCGTTGATAAAAGTCAAGAAAAGATTAGAGATAGGATAGGATATAGAACTGAGCCTTGGGGCACACCAGCATTTATAAGGTGGATGTAAGCCTTGAAGCCGTCCAGAACCACTTGGATTGAACGGTTGGATAGGAAATTTTTAATCCAATGAACAAAAGATTCGTCGACTCCAAATGCACGCATTTTTGACAAGAGAGCCTGGTGCTAGACTCGGTCAAATGCTTTACCACTTTTCGTTGAGATGAACCATCAGATCACCAGTGGACCTTTTGCTACGAAAGCCGTACTGCCGGTCATAAATGGAGCTTCCGCGATTCGAAATATTTCATAAGCTGATGGTTCACCAGCGTTTCCATGACCTTGGTAAGAATGGATGTAAATGCAATTGGTCGGTAACTGGTTGGAGAAGAAGGATCGCCTATTTTTTTGGTACGGGCTGAACAAATGCAGTTTTCCATCTACTCGGAAAGATGCCAGTATTGATGCCAAATATTAAATGCAACACAAGAGAAGACAAGAGGGCAAGAGAAGACAACGAAAAAACAGATTTATTTGCAGATTAACTATAAGAAACATTCAAACCGTTTGACGGGGAACGGTTGGTCGAGGAGCTCAATCCCTATGCGGTACAAGATAATTATAGAATAAAAACCGTGTCATTGGCTGAACTTCGTCAAACGATAAATAATCTGAAGAACAACAAAGCCCCTGGCTACGACTTTGTAGAAGAAGCTACCGAAAAAAGCTGTCAAGGTTCTCTTTATCATGAATGCCTCCATGAGAATTTTATACGTTCCAAGGCAATGGATAGTGGCCGAGGTCATAATGGTTCCGAAACCAGGAAAATGTCCGAACGGCAAAAAGTCATCATTTCGCTACTGCCGATAATATCTGAGGTATTCGAAAAACTGTTGCTTAAAAGGTTGCAACCAATCATTGAAGAAAGACGATTGATTCCGGATCACCAATTCGGATTTAGGAAAAGGCATTTAACAATCGACCAGGTCTATCGAATATCAAACGAAATCGAAAAAGCTCTGGAAGCGAAAAAGATATGTATCAGCGCTTTTCTCGACGTATCGCAAGCCTTCGACAAGGTGTGGGACCCGAAAAACCCGGTTAAGGCTTAGCTTACCAGAAAAACTCTATAGAATCTTAGAGTCTTACCTTGAAGACAGAATCTTTCGCGTAAAATGAGTACTCGGAATTCAAAGAGATAAAAAACGGTGTCCCGCAAGGAAGCGTTCTCGGCCCAATATTATTTCTGCTTTATACTAGAGACATGCCCCACGACGAGGGAACAATTTAAGCTACGTTCGCTGACGACACTGCTATCCCCGCTATTGATACGACAGTTGAATTAGCAAGAGGAAAACTTCAGAGGGCTTTAAACAAAATATGCGACTGGACGAAGAGCTGGCGAGTCGTTTTTAACGAGACTAAGTCAACGCATGTTAACTTTACTTATAAAAAGATAAACAACAAACCTTTGTTCATTAACTCGGTACAAATTCCGTACTCAAATGAAGCAAAATATCTAGGAATGACTCTAGACGCGCAACTTAAATGGAATCCGCACGTTAAAAAGAAACGCGACGAGCTTGAAATTAGGTTAAGAGAAATGAATTGGCATATCGAAAGATTTTCGAAACTCAGCATATGCTCGTATGAACAAGCTGCTTTTGTATAAGCAACGGTATATATAAGTACGGTATACAACTCTGAGGTTGTACTAAGCAAGCAAAATATCTATTTTAGAAACTTTTCAAAATAAGACACTCAGAGCAATCGTTAATGCTCCATGGTACATAAGAAATAGCGATCTACACCGAGATCTAGGAATCGCAACCGTGACTGACGAGGTTACAAACTTTGCTCGCAAACTTAGTACTCGACTTCGCGGACATTGCAACAATGAAATTACCCGAATTTTGGATCAGACAAATCTTGCAACAATGAAATTACCCGAACTTTGGATCAGACAAATCTAACGCGCCGCCTACAACGAATGAGACCGTTGGATCTAGCAGCATAAGATGAAACCGCATAAATTGGAGGTATTGTAGGTGCCTTTGTTGGAAGGCAGCCTGCCACACGCGATTACTAAAGAAGCTTGAACTACATGTTAAGGAAACTTAGTCGTAGTCTGGCGTAAAATGGGAGGTTTTTTAGTGAGTAAGAATCTCACACTATGAAGTTTTTTCCTACCAACGGGAGAAAAAGATGCAACAGAACCAGGCTACAAAAGTATACGCTGCTTGTAAAGAAGCTTTTCGCGAGGAAGTCTAAGCACAAGGTTTTCTGTCCGAGATTATCTGGGTTCCGGAGTTAAACTTGGAATAACCGGTTGATAATTATCTCGGTTTAACACGTCAAATTTCCTTAGTTAATCCCGAATAAAACTCTGGACAACAGTTCGAACTTCTTGGCCTGTTTTTTTTTTATGTAAAATGACAGTTGTTGTCGCAGATTTCGGCAACTTTATTGATAAAGTTAACTCTACCGTTAAACGTTTAACAGCCGACTGATAAAGATTTTGTGTTAAATATTCATTTAAAATTTATAAAAATTTGTATTGCATTAAATTTTATGTTTGAAATTTTATATTTGTAGACCTCGAAACTACATCTTATTTAAGTCTTATGCGGGTCTTGAAATAGGTATATTAAGCCTTCATCGAATGACAAACTGGATGGAATATATGTACATACTTTAGTCGTAGAGTGCAATTGAAATATTAACGGACGGAAAATGTGGAAAGAAAAAACCGTAAGTGATTGGTTGGTTGGATCTGGAATCGAATCCAGGACCTTCTTATTGTCGATCATAGGTGTACCATCTGCACCACAGCCCACTTCCATCTCGGGTGTCCAAAGAGCCTACATGTTCTCTCTGTATAAGTAATGCACACACATAAGAAAAAAAAACATGTGTGTATACACTTTATTAAAAAGTTGAGTCAAACCATGCAGGTAATAAGGAACATAAAGCTCGATTAAAAAAATAAAAATAAAAAAAAACTGTAACAAAAACCACATCCCCAACGGGGTGATGGTACACCCTATCGGGTGATCCGGCGCAATGGAGTATAGGTATTGTAGCTCTCCGAAAAACCCTGTCCTTTGTACCCTTCTGGAAAATCCTTTGGATTTTGGACCATCCGGATCCGATACGTCGTGAAAAGACACATCAATTTTTCTTGACATGAGGTTACACTGGCACTTTTAAAATATCCCATACCTTAAGGCTTAGCTTTTGATTTTTTTTTTTCCGTATCTTTGATTTGCTTTACGCTTTGAAGACCTCAATGTGTCGTCTCCTGATTTCTCGTGAAGTCAGGACTCACACCTGTAGATATACCTGTTTTTTTTTTATTGATTTAACTGGATATGAAAGAAAATGTCCTGAATTATCAGAAACTTTATTAAATTTTTTTTTTTTATATTTAAAATAATTTTCCATTTTCCCCCAGTTTATCAAGCAAAGAAATTTAAGGCAGAAAAACCTCTTAAAAAACGGATCAGTGCGCAACTGTTTCTTCTTTTGTAACTCAGGACTGTACTTAGTATGCATAGTATTGAGCCTGTGAATTCCGAACGATGACGAATTAGCCGACGGAAGAACATGTGGTTGAAAAGATATTTTTTAAGTGTGTCATTTCTCCTGCTGCGCCATATTACCAGACTGTATTGAAGTCAATTTGAGAAGCTTTAAGGAGCATATAATACTGTCGCCCAAATTTTCACAGCCCATTTTCTTGTCCACTGTTGGTGTCTCCAATAGTTATCAGGTAGTGGATGACTTTGATGTGGTGACATACGTGCGTCGGAATCGTTTTTTTTTTTTTTTTTTGAATACTAGGATGGACGGAGGCTAAAACTCCAAAATCTTTCAAAGATACCAATACGCCCTCTATAGCAGGTACATAATACCGAAGTAGCCGATATTGGTTATGCCCGATTTCCACGTGCTAAAAAACCACCCATTTATGAGAGACACTATGAAACTGCCAGAACGCACTTCATAGTAGTAAATTTTCGCTCTCTCATAATACTCCTTGACTACAACTAAGTTAACTTAACAAGTAGTTTACGCTTCCATAGTGTTAATCGCATTGGATAGGTTGCTTTCCAGTGAATGCACCTACTAAGCCGTTCATTCATGCGGCTTTACCCTACGTCGCTAGATCGAAGGGTCTTGTTCTTTGTAGTCGTCGCTCGTTGTTAACATCGTTAAGAGTCTCGTTCGCGTCGGAATCGTGAAAATCTTCTTGAATGGGAAAAACCGCAAAAACAAAATTAAAAAGCATCACGCAAATGAATGCAAATAAAAATAAATTAAAAAACATTAATTAAGAAACTAAATTAAAAAAAAATCACAGTTTTTGCTAGTCTCTTCATGGTTCTAAAATTTTTTCTAAATTATTTAGTTTTTGAAGACTTTTTAAAATTTCCGAGTAAAATCTTAGGAGTCACTTAATTTTTAAAGTTTGTTAATTTATTAAACATTTTAGCATTTCTTTGAATATTTTTAATCACTTGTTTTTATAGTGTCAAAAATAAGGGCGAAAAATTTTAATATAGTTTAGCGATTTTCCTGTTGGAAATTATGTCAAAAACCTTTTTAACCTGTTAGAAAAAAAATACGAGGCATTGTTTAATTTGCCTTAAACGCTTGCCTAATACTAGTTCTGAAATAATAGTGACTCATAAGGTAGGACATAGTCCTCCTTCCTTGGGAATCCGTTTCAGCACCTTCATCATGGTAGTTTCCTTCTCACTTAAGTTAAGTAATTTTGATAAATAACTAATTTACTTAAGAGGGAGATTTAGATAAGCCATTTAAGTAAAAAACAATCAAAAACCCGGTAACAATAGTTTCCTCTTTATTGGTGTATAACGAAGTAACGCGAATAACGGTAATTATTTAGTGTACAAACGTAAGATTAGATTTATATACAAAACCAGATCAATGGGGAATACAAACATACAAAGCTCCTTGATCGCATAAAAGAGAGGGAAAACCAAAAACTTACGAAAAATACTGAACGAAAAATAAACCAGCGTCCTCTCACTTCACGACGAGGACATGGCGCTGCTTAGAGAGACCACGAGGATCAACGAGAGAGAAAGGAAAAGCTAAGCAACAACTTGGAAATAATAAAAATAAGGGTGGAATAGAACGAAAACCTTACACCAAGCACACCTTACTTGACCGCTGAAGCGGACAAGGATGCTGTTAAGGTCTGACCAGCACTCGGTTTCGAAACAACTCCACCAGGATAAATTGTAAAGGGACAAACGATAGAAAAGGACGTAATTAAAGGAATGACAGAAAATTTGGGCGTAACTTGTGCGTTGCGTCGATGGGAAGAGCCACCGCATCTACTCGCTGACGTTGATTGTGATGGTCTTGCCCTTGGGATCGTCGAAGCGGTCCATGGTGTTGATGTCCATCATCCAACAGATGCCAACAGCCATAATGGCCAGCAGGATGACGACGACAAATAGACCAGCCAGGATGCCAGGCGTGAAGAAACCCACGCAGTACCATGGATCGCCGAAAGCAAAGTCGTTGGCGGTTTTCTCGTTGAAAGGTGCCTGCAACTGAAGCGAGTTCCAACGGATCACCTTTCCGGTGGTCTTTGAGTTAAAAGTCTGGTTTCCGCAGTAGTAGGAGAAATCTGTTGGTGCGTTCACAGCTGGTAGGACGTAGAAACCTTCGCCGTTTACGTTCAGGTTGGACATTTCAAAGTAGCCACCAACCGATGTGATTTGGAAATTGACCTGGTTGCCAGCGCCTTGCAGGGTGACGGTGAACGCACTGCTGTTCTGCGAGGAAACGCTCATCGAAGCGATGCTGATATTATTAAGGGTTGTGCCGTCTTGAACTTGAAGTGTTGTGTAGTAGATGAGGAAGGCGTTGGTGGCGCGGAACATGTTTCCGTTCTCAGTGACTGCTGTAGCGCGTCGCTTGCGACTCTTTCCAAGGTCGGTGGACTGGGTGCGCGTGTAGACTCCGGTGATTGGGCCCTGTTCTGAGAGCTTTTTGTAAACCTTGGAGATGCAAGCATCTAGAAAAAAACAAATGTTTTATTGGAATTGGGGGGAAATACCAGTTTGTGTTTGAGTTATACCGTGGAGCTCGAGGAGTTCGCTGTGGTCGATGGCCTCAGTTGGAGCCTCAAAGCTAACAAGGACAACCTTGCCGTTTTGGTGCGAGATTTCGTTCTCCAAGTTGCAGGCATCGTCGATGGTGGCGTACTCAATAAAGGCACTCAGTTGACGCAGTGCTTCCGTGGGATTTTGCACGCTTCCATAATAGGTCTTTGGGCTGACGCCCTTCAGATTTGCGTAGCACGAGTTCTCCGTTTTCGAGTTTGAGCACGCAAAGTCCGACGTACTGAGCTGTTAAGGGATTATGTAAAATGCTGCAAACAAAGAGAAGCTCTAGAATAACTTACCTCAGGTTCTAGGAAAGCCACAATCATGGAAGTTTTCGAAAGGGGCTCCATGAGATCAGCGTATTCATCTTGTGACAGAGTCTGCAGGGCTGGCCTTGAGGCGCTATTGAAGATTTATTAGAATTTTAATTTTTTTATGTTATTTTATGTTTGTGTCCACCCACCTGCTGGATCCCCAGACAAACGCAGGAGCACTATCGCCCAAGGCTAGGCCGACCAAGCAGGCAAGCAAAATGATCGACTTGCAGAACATTTTATCGCCGAAACAAAGGAAACTCCTTGCGCACAAAAGGGAATTGAATAAAACGCAAATCAAAATAGATAAGGAGAACTAAAAAATTAATCGCAAAATTAAATGAGAAAAATCCTTTTCTTTATTTCACTAGTCCATTGACGATGGTCTGCCTTTGCTTGTCAAAAATTTTCTCCGTTCATATGACAGTCATGTGACATGTATTCGAGTGCGAAATGGAGGGGGTGCTGATAATATTCGAAGCGAGTCTCGTAACTGTTGTGCTGAACATACTCGCTAAAATGACGCCAAGTCACAATGCACAGCACGTCGTAATAAATTGATACTTAAAAAAATATCATGTTAGTCTTAGGTCAGAAAAATTAGTGGCTGAAGATGACAACTGCTGCTGAAACTGGTTAACTACTCAACTACCATCTTGATATATCCGAAAACTCGAAAATTGGGCCAAATTGACAAGGTCTTCAAGGGATTTCGTTTTTTGAAACAAAAAAGAACCAAGAACGATTAAATAAAAACGATTTTCTAAATAGTTTTAGTCCATTTTTTTTCAGTCAATATATCAAATGGTGGGGATGCCATGGCACTGAATGCCAAACAATTTGCTATATGAGGGTATAAAATACATGGCATGTAAAAGCATGGGCATGTAAAAGCTTTGCCCAGAAACTGAAATTGATGAATTTACCCATACTCTGATATTTGTTTAGAAATGTGAGTAAATTCGTCAGTTGCATGCAATTTCGTTTTGGCTTTATTGCACCAGCTGAAAGCGTAAGATAAATTTTTGTTGCATCTTCTCCCACACGTATCCACCGACACGAAATTTAAAGTTTTATCAAAGCCTTGAAGGCGTTATAAAAAAACGTAAACAGAAGGGTGTTGGAGGGCAAGAGGGAAGCAAGTCTAATATCTAGTTATTCAGTAATTTATGCACTTTTCGATGCCATTTTTCACAGAAACAGACAAATCACTTTGACAGAAACTGCCATTCCACACAGATAAACATTCTGTGGGATTAACTCACCAAATTTTGCGAGTTAAGGCGTGTCGTCACAGGGAACAGGAACAGAAACAGAAGCAGAATTTCATACATCAGCAACGCAAAAAGCATTCAGCGAATTTAGGTTTCAGTTGCTAATGTATGGGATTCTGTTTCTGTTCCTGTTTTACGTTGCTTGTGACATCGCGGCTTTAGGCTAAGATTAACCCTTGACCTTAATTCACAGAAACTCATTTCTGAGGTAACCTGAGCTTAACTCCGAAACTCAAATGGTCTCGCACTGAAAAACTGGCCCTAAAAGCTTTTGATATTGAGTTCCATCAGTTTTTAGATGTTTACAGATTAAAATACTGCGTTCTTTGTAAATGGGCGACGAATTTTCGCTTGCGCTTTAGCTTTATTTGATTTAAAGAGCTTATCTTCTTCTTGTATGACCTCAGGACAGAAATAAGCATTCCGCTTCTTGATTTCTCTGTTCTAGAAACCCGGATTGGTCTCACGTGCAAGTCCGTCTTAATCCGTTAAATATGCATACGCGAGTCTATTTTGTATCCTTATTTATATTTTAGAGAAAGAGCCGCGACATTTCAGTAAGCTCGAGGACACACGGCAATAGAAAAACGCGCGACCAATTGCAGTCCCACTAGTTGCACAAGCGTTTTAATAGTAGACAACACACGATTACGGCTACGGCAATTAGTCGCGAGACTCATCTTGCGACAAATTTCCAAATCGTGACTTTTTCAGGCCAGAGACACACGGCGACAGAAAAACGCGCGACTATTTGCAGTCCGGCTAGGAGCACAAGCGTTTAAGGCTAGGGACACATGGCGACAAAAAACGGCGACAAAAAACAGCGCGACTTTCTGCAGCAAACATACTCAACACACGAATAATAATTTTTTAATTTTCATAGTTGAAAAAAAAAGAGTTTAAAAGTTTTTTTTGGTAAACAAAGTACACAAATAATAATTTTCAGTGCGATTCTTGTGAAAGGTAGTTAAAATTGTAATTTTTATCGTTAAAAAAAAAAACAAAAACTTAATTTTTTCTCGTGCGGTTTGAAAGTGTCGCAAAGCAGAAAATTGTCGCAAGTCAAGTCTCGCGACTAATTGCCGCAGCCGCAGTCGTTGTTTTCTACATTATAAACGCTTAAGCTTCTAGCCGGACTGCAATTAGGCCAAGGACACACGGCGGCAGAAAAACGCACGACTATAAAGCCACGTTATCACAAGGAACAGAAACAGATTTTCATACATTAGCAACGCAAAAAGCATTCAGAGAATTTAGGTTTGTTGCTAATGTATGAGATTCTGTTTCTGTTCCTGTTTTACGTTGCTTGTGACAACGCGGTTTAATTGCAGTCCGACTAGATGCACAAGCGTTTTACTAGTAGACAACACACTATTATGGCTGAATTACGACACTTTCAAGCCGCACGACAAAAAATTGGTTTTTTATTATATTAATCGTTAAAAAAGGCGGTTTTTACGACAATTCACTAGAATCGGACAGCAAAAAAATGTTTGTGTACTGAGTTTACCAAAAAAACTTTCAAAATTCCTTTCTTTCATCGATGAAAATTAATTTTTCAAAACTGACAGGAACCACACGGAAAGTTTCTGTCGTGTGTTGAGTATGCTTGCTGCAGAAAAGCGCGCTGTTTTTTGTCGCGCGTTTTTTTGTCGTCGTGTGTCCCTAGCCTAACTTGAAAGCTCCGCTGTTAACATTTACTGAGTCCTGGTGGACTGACGGACTTCTTTTGCCAAAAATGTTAATTAGTAGTGATCGATTTGGTTTACATTTTCTCAAAAGGATTTATGAGCAAGAGAAGATGCAACAACAATTTACACTACGCGATCAGCTGATGTAAAAAAGCCAAAACGAAATAAGTTAGAAATTATTGACAAATTCACTCATTTTTGTAAACAAATGACAGAGTATCTGTAAACACGTCAATTTAAGCTTGTGGGCAAGGCGTGTTAAAGGCTGGAGTTTAATATCTAGATTCAGCACCTAATTTATACCATGTTTTTACAAATTTTTATTGAGCCTGTTATTAGAGCCTAATTGGCAACGCAGTCAGGTTACTATCTTTGTGTTTCGAGTATCGCTCAGATGTGTCAGTTGTCAGTGTCATGGCCGAAAGACAACAAATAAACATTGTCGTCATGAAAATTTAACTTTCTTCAATGAAAATGCAATCGATTCGCGTTTTAAATGATAAATTTTACTAAAATGAAACTCGGTGTTTACACGCGAATAAGTCATGATTCACAAATTGTGTCGCTATTGCTTGTGTGACATAAATTACATGCTGCGGTGTCGATTGGTTTGGTGCTTCATCCTGTCTTGTTTGGTCATAGCCTGGAGGATTGTGAGAATTGTTTTATCTTATGAAAAAACTTTTCAATCAAGTTCTTATTTCCGCATTTTGACAGAGTTTGGAGTTCTCGAAGGACCATCAAAACGACGAGTTGTCAGCAGACGATTGTCCACATTACGATGTAGTCTACACCTGGGTGAACGGTTCTGATCCGGAATTCGTGGAATCCATTCAAAAATTTGATCCACACTATGACCCTGCAAGGTTTGACGATAAGAATGAACTGAGGTACTCGCTGCGCTCATTGGAAAAGTACGCGCCGTGGGTGCGGAACGTTTACATTGTGACCAATGGCCAGATTCCCCATTGGTTGGACTTGAGCTATAGTAGGGTTTCTGTGATTCCACACACAGAATTGGCAGAGTATCCAGAATACCTACCAACCTTTTCAAGTTCCGCCATAGAGACGTTCCTGCACCGCATTCCGAACCTCTCGAGCAGGTTTATCTACATGAATGACGACATCTTCCTTGGAGCACCACTTTACCCGGAAGACTTGTACACTCACTCGGAAGGGGTCAGGGTGTACACCGCTTGGACACTGCCGGATTGTGCTTCAGACTGCCCGTGGGTGTACATCGGCGACGGTGCCTGTGATCAGCATTGCAACATAGCCGAGTGCCAATTTGACGGAGGTGACTGCATCTATGAAGATAACCATCACCCGGAGACAAAGCGTCCGTCGACGCTTCCGCCATTCGTCGAGGTAGCCAAGGTCGAGAGGCCTCGTCCATGGAAGAAACGTAAGCGCACCTCGTTCAAGGATGTCATTAAGAAGACCAATTTGTCTACTTTCGAGGAAATGAAGAGCATCGTGGAGAGCTTCAATAGCCAGCAAAAATCCAAGGCCAAACCAAAGACTGAGGCACCCCTGCCAACCAAGGGATACAAGTCGAGTATGGACGTCTTTTCGCAGAGCCTGATCCACACCAACAGGCGTCTGAACCATGCGTACGGCTTTAAGGCACGACATGTGTTGGCCCACGTCGGCTTCCTGCTGGACAGGAATGCCATCGATGCCATGCAGGAGAAGTTCAAGTCGGAAATAAAAGAAACGGCGTCGCGTCGCTTCCGTGACCAGAAAGACTTGCAGTTCGCCTTTCTTTACTACAGCTATGTTATGAGCGAGACAGTAAACACCACTGTGGGCGCGATCTTTGACGAATTCGACACAGACCACTCGACAACTTGGTCGGACCGAGAGGTGAGAACGTTCCTAGCACGCATTTACCCCCTGCCTTTGGATTGGTCTGCAGTGCGTTACTTCGAAGAGGTGGTCACAAATTGTTCGCTTAAACTTGGCATGGAGCACCAGGCACCGACGCAGTTTAGTACCTTAGTTTACGAGCGGTACGAAGACTCCAACTTGGTAAGTTATTAGTTCAAAATTCTGTTCACAACCGGCTGAACTGCTCCCTTTCGCAGCCAACAATCACCCGGGATCTGGTGTGTCAGTGCGCCACCCTCTCCGAGGTTATGCTGGACAACTTTGCCCAGCGGCCACGTTACAAGTTCAATGTGAACTCCAAGCGGGGCGTGCACAGTAATTTCATGATGTTGACGTCGAACCTCACCGAGGTCGTCGACTCCCTCGACCGCTTACGACGAAATCCAAAGTAAGTAGATCACCACCATGAATAGCTGCTTTTTTAAGTGACTCTTTTTGCTCACAGGAAATTTAACTGCATCAACGACAACTTGGAACCACAGTACCCCGAGGAGAACGAACTGATTCGCCATCTGCTCGAGGATTTTTATCTGTCGTTCTTCCCTCAGCGCAGTCGTTTTGAGTTGCCCGAACGATTCCGCAATCGTTTCAGCAATTACAGCGACTATGAAGCGTGGCGCTGGCGCAAGGCTGTAGCACTGTTTATTGGCTACAGTGCCAGCGTTGTACTCATCATTTTCCTTTTAAGATTCTGTTGTATGCACAAGGCAAAGTACGTGCGACGCTATGTGCAGACAAAGTAACTTTAGTAAAATTAGTTATTATAAACCCAGGGCTTGTCCATTTCTTTGTGCAATGTAATCATGACTTAAGATTTAAGAGAGGCTTTTCTAGAAAATTTTTAGCTTAGTTATATTTATTAAAGAATTAATTATAATAAAGCATTAGTTTAATTTAAAAATTAAAATGCCTTAATTTCTGAAGTTTTGGTGTCTGAACTGCTGCGTTTTTAAGAGTAACACACTGGGACATCGATAATTTGTATTTAATTTTCAGTTAAAAATTGCTTGTCATCGCTATCTAATTAATTGACTGTTTAATAATTCAAAATTATTTTAACTTATTCGAATATAGGTTAATTGTGCCAATTAAATTTTCTAAAATTTCTCGCTATTGTAAAATCTGTTACTTTTGTTGCTTGTACGGATTATCTTTTATTGACTCGTGCTAAAAAACGATACATTTTTATATATTTTTTTGATACGTTTTCGCTTAGTTTGTAAATCGTGATTTTAACAAAAAAAAATTTAGACTTTTACAATGCCTCCCATAAAACCAAGATAAAGCTTAATTTTTAAAGCCCATCCATAAGCACCGAACAGAACGTTGATAGCTTCATCTTAGTCCAGCAAAGCTCACCGAAGAATCTGGAACAAAATTCGCTTAAAATCTGGTGTAAATTTCTATGTACTATGATATGGCTTCACCGGATTACGATAAGCAGGAGACGATCAAAAATAAATCCCGAAGTATATGCACCAGAAAAACATTACGTTGAATTTAACCCGAGCACTCTTTTGCTGTCATTTTAGCTCTCAAAAGAGAGTGACGGTGAAATTTCCCAAGAGCGAGAAACGATTTCGTTCTGGCAGATGCATATGTCATACGTGGACAGTTTCAGTTTCCCATTTCAAGTATCAAACTGTTATAAAGATTTGTGAAAAGACTAAAAGTGGCATGCGTGCGTAAAAAGGGCGAACGAGTTTTATTAAGACCAGTCTTTTAAAGCAGAGTTAAACCCAACTTAAACCAAGACCTGTTAGCCGCGGCATAAAATGAAACTGGAGTTAACCCAGTGAGGAGTTTTTAAGTGCGTAGTTACTTACTTAAGGTGGCAAAGGTACAGTCCGGGTTGGACCTGGGCCTCAGCCAACATGCTTCGCCAGCCAGCTCTGTCTCTAGCTAGGCGTCTCCAGTTTCGCTCGCGAAGTTGGCTTAGGTCCTCTTGCACTTGCGTGCGCCACCTGAGTCTCGGTGCACCTCTACTGCGCCGTCCCTGCGGTGTGGATTCGAGATTTTCCCGGCCGGGGCGTTGGTGTCCATCTGCTCTAGATGACCCAGCCAGTAGTTAACTCAGCCAGTAGTCAACCCTCCGTAGTTAACTCCATGAATAAAGTTATCGAAATCATCGACTGTCCGAATTATTGACTCCTAAGTTCCAACAGCCTCTTCACATAGAAAAAAAACATGCAAAGAAGTTCGAGATGTTCTCACATGTAATTTTTAACAGAAACACGCAAGGCAATTTCCGTTGCATATAGAAAAAATAGGCAAAGAAGGTCGGACTGTTTTTCAAACTTGAATCCGGGATTAAATTCCAAATACGGCAACTTAAGCCTTGACTAAATCCCGATCGAAATTAAATAAAAAACTCATTTCGGGGTTAATCTGAATTTAACTCCAAAACTGGGATGTTCTAGCCCCGAAAAACTGATTCGGTGCTAGATCGTACTGTTCATCAGAGTTGACCTATTATGAACTCACCAAATTTGACGAGTTAAGTCGTTATCTCAGTTTAACTCGGAAAGTCGGACGATCCGCGCTGAAAAACCGGCCATAAGTTGTTTGAGTGGGGACTGGGAACTTAGAAAGAGATTTGTCGAGAGAGAGTTGAGATTTTTAAGGGAGATTAGTTTAGGATTCATGAATCGCGGATTAGGGTTCTGTGGAGACATTGGAGCTATTACAGGGGCCGTTGTAGTAGATTCGAAAAAAAATGTCATAGCTTCCGTCGTTGGAAAAAATGTGTACGAAATTCGGAGTTCGCAGAAGTCTCGCGAAGTTGTCAGATTTTTCTACCAACAGTTTTTTGCTCGGAAAACGAAAAAAAGAAGACGTAGGAAGCGAAATAAGAATTCAAAAAGCATTAAAATCTTAAAATGCGATCTTGTGAATTACTGAATAACTAGACATTCAACTACGGCCATGTAAAAGCTTTATCCACAAGATGAAATTGACGAATTTACCGATACTCTGACATTTGTTTACGAATGTGAGTAAATCGTCAATTAATCAGTTCCATGCAATTCTGTTTTGGCTTTTTTATATCAACTGATCGCGTAAGGTAAATTGTTGTTGCATTTTCTCACACCTTTTTCTCTCACCGACACGCAATTTTGAAGCTTTATAAAAGCTTTGAAGGCTTTATTAAAAACGTAAACAAATGGGTGTTGGGGGGCAAGAGGAACGCAAGTTGAATATCTATTTATGCAGTAATTTTTGCCTGTTCTGTACATTTTAAAGGACAACGTATAGTATTCGTTCACGATATATTTAGAGCTAACCGACGGACGCGATTAAAAGCTATAACGTGGGAATCACAAAGCAGCCTGGGCTTGGCCTCGGCTTGACGTTTACAAGTTGAGCCATACGCGTTCAGTGTTTCTTAACACAATGAAGCTGGGCTTCAAAATGTTGTTTTGCAAAGAGAAAGAGTGCGCAAAGAGAAAACGTAATGCTACGTAATAAGGCTCAGAAGCCCAGCACGAGTTCAGATGTGCCGAACTTTTGCTTCGTGTGAAGCAAATGGGGGTTGATTTCGATCTCACACACGAAGCCAATCAATCTGCCTTTGTGTGTTGGTCATGCACGGATATGACGCAGAATATCTGAGTGTGTCTACATTTTGGGCCAAATTGCGTATTATTTATTTATTAGTTGGACATGAATGTTCCACATAATTATGTGCACAGCACTAGCTACCAGGGCTTTCGGCTGTGTATGCTTGTTTGTTAATTAATCGTGGCATGCTTGAAGAACGTGGTGACTGCATAATAAGAGCTCTCTCTCCATGAGCGAAATGTCATTGCCAAGCCGGTTTAAAGCTCACGTATCGTAACGGGGTGAAGCCGAAGCTTGAGGCTGCTTTTTGGTCCCCGCTTAAAGGCTATATTTGAGAATAAACGAAATAATACATAGCACAAGATTATATGATCTGATATAACTTTATTCTTGTTGTAAGAAAATAAAACAGACCACTAAAACAACCTGAGCTCAATTTGACAGCATTCTGTTAAGTGTCAGGATGGCCGAGCGGTCTAAGGCGCCAGACTCAAGAGCAATCTTGCCCACAAAAGTGGGTGACTGAGCGTTCTGGTCCTCTCTGAGGGCGTGGGTTCGAATCCCACTTCTGACAAAATCTTTTTTTTTTTTATTTGAAATCCATTTTGTGAAGAGAATGCATTTTTAAAGTGTTTTTGTGGTTTTTAAAAATGGAGTTTTGTTCAAAAAAAAAAATTATATACTAATATACACATGGTGGTGGTGCTTTTGGGACTCAAGTAATACGTCTCTTCCCGGCGGGTCGATCCCCAGCCTGCCGTCACCAACGTCGGTCTGCCATTATTGGGATATCAAATTGGTTTAAGTTTCCATTGTACTGTTTTTAACCAATTCCTTCACTTTACTAAACGGACTTTTTGGTAGATCTTTCACTATAGAATTGAGATGTGTAGATGGTAGATAGAAACATAGAATAGGTAGAATTCAAGTTGTGAATATTGAAAAATAAAAAACTACAAAAACCATGATTAATAATAAATGTTTATTGTTTTTTATTTGTATTTTTTGACATTTTAGTGAATTTGTTTGGTTATATTGTTACTTTTTGTTGATGTATTTAAATTTTTTTTTTAAGTAGAAAACTTCAAATATCAAATGCTTTTTAGGTGTGGGCATCGAATTATCTTTACTTTTTTTCTACTTAATATTTATTTATCTACTTAAAATTATTGTGATAAACTGCTACTAACCATAGCAGAATTGTAAAGCATAAATCAACCCAAATGAAATAAATGTTTTTAACCACACTCGGAATCGGTAAAAAAATAAAATAAACAAAAACAACTTATAATAAAATTATTTATTGCGATCTAATCACTATCATGTATTTACAATATTTGTATGTTTATCATAATAATATATATTTATTTTAATTCCTACCTAATATTTAATAACATGGATTAATTGAATTAATACAATTATATATACGATTTTTTTTTTTATAAAATGCAATAAATACACAGAAGGGACAATTTTTATTTCGGCTTTAATAATGTTATGCATTCCTGTTCACACACACAAATGCACTCTGTTTAAGAACTTTACGTTATTATAGATTAAGGTACAATTTTTTCCTTACTCCGTAAGAACATATAGACGACAAGCACTTCTAAATGTTAATATAGCAATGCGAACCTTTAAAAACAAACAATCAACAACAAAACTAAGATGCAAAAAAATAACACTTTGTCTTAATGTTTCTTATTCTGTTTTTGTTGAGAATTTGAAACTCAGTATGTTTATATTACCAAACGCCATACGAATCCGTGTCCTGCTATAGTAGTTTGTTTAACTGGCCCAGCTAAAATACATTGTAAGTTAAAAAAAAGTCTTGTTTGAACGATTATCGTGTTTTGGTAGATTTTTATGATTTTTGGTATTAAAATTTAATTATTAAAGGTTTATTAATAATTTTTTTTTTTACATGATTTTTTTTTACATGATTTTTTTTTACTGATTCCTTATCCAGTCTTAATGTACCCTACACCCACAATTTTGTGCCGATTTGAAATAATCTTTACCCCAAAACAGGAAAAGCCGCTCGTGACGGCAAATTTCACTTTCAAACCAAACTCTCTCTCTTCTTTTTCTATACAGACACTGGCATCATTGAAAGGGCTGAGGCCCACATCTAGTGCAGAAGTTTTCATTCAGTTAAACACAAAAAGGAAAAGATATGTACTAGCGCTTTTCTCGACGTATAGCAAGCCTTCGACAAGGTCTGGCATAAAGGCCTGAAGCACAAGTTAAGGCTTAGCTTACCAGAAAAACTGGGATGGAATCGGCTAAGGTGATCTGTGATAAATGATATCATAATCTGTGATCACCACAATTTTCTTGTGACAGCTCTGGATCAATCACCGTCAAAATCAGCTGGTCCCCAGTTTTGAAACCTTCTGGTTAGTTGGTTTTTTTGCCTACACTTAGGCTGACCTTCTGCATGCATGAATAAAACAAAGCACTTCCTGCATCACAAGCCTAGATAAAGCAACGATTCGGAACAATGTTTTTGTGATCACCTTACGCAGACGAATTATTTTGTTCGATCACACTGACTGTCACAAAATGTGAAAATCACAGATCACCTTAGCCTTGAAGACAGAATCTTTCGCGTAAGGTACGAAAATGAGTACTCGGAATTCAAAGAGATAAATGCCGGTGTCCCGCAAGGAAGCGTTCTCGGTCCAATATTATTTTTGCTTTAAACTAGAGACATACCCCACGACGAGGAAACAATTTTAGCTAGGTTCGCTGACGACACTGCTATCCTCGCTATTGATACGACAGATGAATTATCAACAGGGAAACTTCAGCGCGCTTTAAGCAAAATATGCGACTGGACGAAGAGCTGGCGAGTCATCCTTAACGAGACTAAGTCAACGCATGTTAACTTTACTTCTAAAAAATTAACAACAAACCTTTATTCATTAACTCGGTACAAATCCCGTACTCAAATGAAGCGAAATATCTAGGAATGACTCTAGACGCAGAACTTAAATGGAAGCCGCAAGTTAAAAAGAAACGCGACGAGCTCGAAATCAAGTTAAGAGGAATGAATTGGCTTATCGGGAGATTTATGAAACTAAGCGTATATAACAAACTGCTTTTGTATAAGCAAGTGCTAAAACCATCTTGGACGTACGGTATACAACTCTGGGGTTGTACTAAACCAAGCGATATATCTATTTTAGAAACTTTCCAAAATAAGACACTCAGTTATGTTCAATCGTTAATGCTCCATGGTACATAAGAAATAGCGATCTATACCGAGATCTTGGAATACCGAGATCCTGGTAACAAACTTTGCTCGCAAACTTAGTACTCGACTTCGCGGACATTGCAACAATGAAATTATCCGAATCTTGGATCAGACAAATCTTACGCGCCGACTTCAACGAACGAGACCGTTGTCAGAGACCGATCTAGCAGCATAAGATGAAACCGCATAAATTGACGGTATTGTAGGTGCCTTCGTTGGAAGGCAGCCTGCCACACGCGATTACTACAGAAGCTTGAACTACTTGTTAAGGAAACTTAGTCGTAGTCTGACGGAAAATGGAAGGTTTTTTAGTGAGTAAGAATATCACACTACTATGAGCACGCGCGGCCGGTCCGCGTAGTACCTATGAAGGTTTTTCCTACCCACGGAAAAAAAAAATCAGTTACACACATTTATTGTGAAATCAAGTAAAATTTTAATTATTAATAAGGTACGCTCTTGTTATGAATGTATTTTTTGAAAATAAATGGGCAGAAATTTGTGCAAGAATATTTTGGCCGGTCAATATTCTTCGGTAACTTACCCATACACCGTAATTGTCAGTCCAGCTTTGTATTCGAAAAAGTACGAGCCAAATATGCCGTCAACCACTTAATCAGCGCCACTTAATCAGCCCTATCTTCTCATGTGTCTAATAAACCGTGAGGGAGTTTGAGAGGGTTTTCAATTTGACGTTTTAAGCGCCAGCTTCTTTTTCAACAACCCGAACTATACAGTGAAATTTCTGAGCTTTGCGAAATTTTATCCTAACAGATCGCCCATTTTCTTAACAGGATTATATAACAAAAATGCGTTGTTGCATGAAAAAGGACTCCAATACTGAAATTGCCAAAGAATGCATAAGAGATCAGTGAAAATATCAACTAAAATGAGTAAAATAATTGGCCGTTATCGATTGCTAACATACACTCTGTCTGTTTGACCAACTTTAGTAAAGAAAAGTTCCTGTTCAATATGGTAGTGTAGTCATTAATAATATTTCGTGAGAATATCAAGTCACTACGGCATACAACAAGGGGTCTCCACAACTGTGGCCTGTTAAAGGTCATCAGAAAAACCCCAAGACCATTCGTTCAAGAAGGGCTTTAATTAAAATCGATCTGAAAACGGTTGGTGCCAACTTGCTGCCAATTTATGACTGTGGCAGTTTAGAGAGGCCCAATGAAATTAATTAGTGGTTTGAAAAGTGTAATTTTTGAGTCTCAAACGTAAGAAGTAAAACTAAAAAAATAACACTTACCAGCGATCTTCTCTGGTGCTCCTTCTCAAGGGCTACTTGCGTCTGCTGTGGGGTGAACTTCAAGACGGCTGATATAACTTTAACCAACGTCTCGTTGTTACCATTCATTGTTCCGGTCAAATACTGCAAATGAAAGCCACAATTAAGCCACCAAAGATCAAACAGCCTTGAAAAGCTTTTACCTGAAACATAATATTCTTCAAATACTCAAACTCGGTGTTTGCTGTGATTCCTTCGTTATGCTGCATGGATATCTATAAATTAGAAAGATTAGAATCCCACAGTCTTCTTCGAGGGCAAGCTCAAGCGAAACGCTAATTTATTTGAGCTCTACCCGAAATCGCATTCTCGATACTCACCAGTGTTTCATCCAATTGTCGCGATAACTTATCGTTTTGTGACTTCAACCGTTCGTTGGACTGCTCCAAGATTAAGTAGTTTTCGCATTTTTGCTCGAGGAATAGATTGCGATTGGATACGTCCTGCACGTCGTGCATTATAGTTTTCAGTTTCGATTCGAGCTCGTCTTTTTCTTGTTGCATTCGTTCGGAATCTGCACCAGCTACTTGAGATGCACTCTGCTGTTGTTGTTGTTGCATGAGTTTTTCACTCATGTGTTTTGCGTTTGCCAGCAGATCATCGATTTCCTCTGTGAGGTTAGCGATCTCCGCACGTGATTTGTACTGAAGATCCTCGAGCTCCTTCTGCAGGCGCTCGTTGATTTTTCTCAGATTCTCCGACTCCTGTTGGGTCGCCTTGGCCGACTCCGTGGCTGATTCGACTTTAGCTGGCGATACTCTTTCGGATAGTTCGACTTTTAGGGCTTCGATTTGCTGCAAGAGCTCGTTCTTTTCCTCCTTCAAAGCGTCAACCTTCGCCATTTCCTTATTTAAATCATCAACTTCACGATTCAGCGTCTCGAGGGTACTTCCACTGCGTTCGAGTTCGGCCCGCAAACTATCTATCTGCTGCTGGCTGGACGACTCTGCACTGGTCAGTTGATCGATAAGTTTCAACTTTTCTCCGGTAACCGCTTCGCACGAGGACTTTACATCGCGAAGCTCTTTTTCCAGTTCACTTAGTTGCTGCTGGCAAGTCAGCAGCTCCTTCTGGACAGTGTCGTTTTGTTCGGTGATGTAGTTGGCATGCTCCGTCTGCCTGGTCAACTCGGCACGTTCCTTCTCAAGAGTTTCCGTCAACTGCTCCACCTCTTGTTGGGTCTTGAGAATCTCTTGGCATTTCGCGTCCACTTCGGCAGAGTGTTTTTCTTGGTTTTCGTTAAGTACGTAAAGCTCACATTGCTGTGAGTTGATTTTCTCCTTCAGTAGGGCGATTTCGTGTGCCACATTGGCTCGGTCTTCGCTCTGCTTCCGTATGTCTGCCTGCAGTTGCTGCACTAACGTGTTGAGATATTCATTTTCCAGTTGAAGCTGCTCGTAATTCTGTAGCTTCTTTTCAAGATCAGTTGCATTGCGGGCTGTTTGCTGTAGATTCTGGTTCTCACTGCTTGTTTGCTGAAGGCGCGATTCCAACTCGGCCAGACGAGACTGATTGTTGTTCTCAAGAGTGTTTATTTCGCTCTGAAGACTCGCGTTAGATTCTGTCAGCCTAACGATGTTCTCCTGGGCCGTTTTCAATTCTTCTGTCAAAGCGTTTATCTGCGTTTCGCTGGCAGACAGTTTCTCGGTGAAAACAATCTGGCTGTTTGCTTCGGTTTCTAGAATTTGGGATTTTGCTTCACTCAGCTGCTGATGGAGCTCGTGTGTTTTCTCCCTCAATTCGATAAGTTCTTCATTGGACTTTTGCAATTCTGCTGATTCCTTTCGGAGTTCGCTTATTTGAGTGTTAAGTTCCCTCGAAACTTTATCTGCTTGATTCGTTTTTTCCTCGCACAAATTCTGTGCCTCCGACAGTTGTTGCTTCAGGCTTTCAACCAACAGTTTGTTCTCCTCGAGAGCGGAACTGACGGTTGTGTCACTCCTTAGACTAACAAGTTCTTGTCTCGCATTATTCAACTCCTCCTCTAGACCTTCCTTCGATTTGATTAGGTTCTTCAATTCAATGCTAAGTTTTCCGTGCTTTTCCTCCTCCGTACGGGCTTTTTCCAGTGCGTCACTCAAATCACCTCGTAGATTATTCGACATTTCGCTCAGATTGTTGTTTTCTCTGGTTAAACTGTCGATTTCTTCTTTGAACGCCTTCATCTCATCTTCCAGGCACTTGTTGGAGTCCAAAACGCAAAGCTTCTCCTTCTCCCTTGACTCACACTGATCCTGGAGAGATCTGTGCTCGTGCTCCATCAGCTCATTGGCGTTGTGTAGTCTTGAGTTTTCGTCAAGAACTTGCGAAAGTTTTTCGTTGAGCTTCTGAAGATTGCCCTCAGCTGTTTCACACTGTTGCTTCAAATGAGTCAATTCCACCTGAGCCTCATCACGTTGTCGTTCGTGCTCAGCAATAAGCTTCTCCAGACGATTGGAGTTCTCCTCCAACAGGCAACTCTTCTCAGCCAATTGTGAGTTTTCACTCTCGACATTCTGTAACTTCAGCTCCACCAATCTGAGCTTTTCCTGTGCTTCATTGAGTTGATCTTTCCAACGCTGCGTACCGTCATCAGCTTCCTGACTTTGCTTCGTCATGTTTTCAATTTTTTGCTCTAGCGAACGTTTTTCTGATTCGAGGTTTGAGTGTGACGCACGTACTACACGCATCTCTTGTTCCATAGTTTCAATTTCCTTAAGAATACTTTTCACTTGTTCCTTCAGCTCGGACTTCTCCCGTTCGGTTTTCTCTTCTTGCATTTGATGGTCCCGCTGCATCTGAGACAAATTGTTTTCGTATCCTGTGATGCTAGCTCTCAGCTGTTCGATCTCCTTGGCGTTTGCCTCCTGGGCTTCGAGCTGCTTCTTTAGCTTTCCAAGTTTGTTGTTTGTCGACTTCAGTTCCTTTTCCTTAGCTGTCAGTGCCTCTTTGGATGTCTTGAGTTCAGCGTTCATCTCCGATGTGGCCTTGTGTAGAGCCTCTTTCAAAGCGGCAACTGTCTCAGATTCGCTATTCTCACTTTGTTCGTTGAGAATCTTTATTTCGGATTCGAGCTGTTTTACGCGCGTTTCGTTCTCTTCTTTTTCCTTCCGGACCTGTTCAATTTCCTTTGAGAGCTCCTCTAGGGTTTTTCTTGACTCTTCGTGGGATTCTTTCAGATTTTCCTTCTCGCTCTGCAACTCGGCTAAGGCTTTGCGATTTTCTTCTAACTCTAGCTGGACTTCTTCCACTTTGCGTTGGTTTTGATCGATTGTCTGGCGGAGATTGTTGTTTTCGGTTTTGGTTCGATTTAATTCGTTGTCAATCTCTGCCAGGGCTATCTCCGATTTTTGGTACTGCCGGATCATTTCGCTAAGTTCCTCGTTCTGATGTCGCATGTCTTTCAGCTGCTCATCGTGCACTTTGGAGAGTTTCTCAAGGCGATCTTCAAGAGCGCTTATGATCTTTTCCTTTGCCGCTAGCTGCTGCTTTACTTCGCCTTGCATATGATTTGAGGAAATAACTTTAGCTTCGGCCTCTTGCTTGGCCAACGTGAGAGCTGTCAGTTTTTCCTTCAGCTCGGGCAATTCAGCCGCCTGTCCAGAAAGCTGAGCGTTCTCTTTAGTAGTTTGTTGGTATTTGCCCTCGACTTCGGTGAGATTTGTTTTCAATCGATTGACCTGCGACTCTTTGCTCTCTAGTTCCGAGTAGATAGCCTGCTTTGTCTGTGCAAGTGAGATTGCGTTCTCCTCCTCTTGTTTCTTTAGCAAATCAATCGTATTTGTGGCTTCACGAAGCTTTTGGTTTAACTCATCTATTTGGTTTTGTCGCTCTGCCAACTGTTGCTCCAAACTAGCTACTTTGTCGTCGTTTGCGATGTGATTTTGCTCTACGTCTAGATTAATCAAGTTACTAGTCTCGGTGTTGGTAGTGCTTTGACTGTTGTTGAGCTGCAGTAAGGGTTCACTTTTGGTTAGAGCAATAACGTTTTCGGGATTTTCTCCGAGCAGTGTGAGTTTTGTTTGGTAAGCCTGCATCTTACACTGCATATCATCCATTTCAACGCGGAGAGCTTCTTCGAGATGCGCTTTAGCTTGCTGCTCCAAACTGCACTGCTCTCGCAGTTCATTTATGCGACGAATCGCCTTTTCCTGTGTTTCCACTAGGACCGACTGCAAAAACAGGAAGGGAAAAAGTATTTAGTCGACACAACTTAACATAATGTTTTGTTTTAGACCTTTTTCTTGTAATAAGCTTGGAATCAAGGGGTTATGACTACCCTTAAAAAACCTAGCACGGAAAGAATTACAGGATAGAGGAGAAAAGGAGTGCTTGACTTAACACAAATGCCGATGGGTCAGTACCAAACATGAAAACCCTGTGCAGAGAAACACTAAAGCTTACCCCCGCAAGTGTTATGCCTTTACGGAGAATCGCAATGATAACCAGGAGAGAATTCAATAAAAACCTTTCGATCTCGCATACGTTTAATTGTTTTTCATTCTATTTACACGTAGGAAGAGAATAAGGTGTTAAGTACTCTGCCGACTCTATACTGAATAACAGACGCCGACCAGGAAGTCACTCATTTTGAAACAGATGCTCCTGGACTTTTCGTTTGTTGCGTATTTTTTTTCAAACCGATATTCACCATAGCTAGTGAGCGTTCCCCTATCCGACACCTGGGAAGTCGTCCAATCGAGGACCAGTAACCACAGACAGCCTTAAAGTCGGTTTCCTTAAAAAGCTATCTACGCAGATAGAATCGAATTAGTTACATACTTGGCCATTTTTTAGCAAGGACAATTAAGTTTATTGGAGGGAACGTTATGATAATGCTTCTTAACGCTCAACTATCCTCAGGCTAGCACTGCCAGGCTACATAGATCGCTTTAATTGGCATTTACAAGCCTTCGATGCTTATTTTGCTGACAGTAGAGATATAAGATATTTTAATTTTACAGAAATATTCGGTCGTATCACGAGCAATTGAGCAGGCCTCTTACCCTTTGCCTAATTTTTAAAGACTTTGTAAATGAATCACAGCTATGCTACCTCCAAGAACAGCTTCTGCCAACATTCTTATCAGAGTTAAGATAAAATGTTAACAGAGTTAGGCACAGTAATTATATCATACTGATATCTACGCCACAAAAATGGCAGAGAACAAATGAAATGAATGAAATGAATTTCAGAGAACATTCTCTGAAAAATGAGGCAGAGAACAAACATTATAAAACTCAAGAAAATAAGAATATGACACAAGGTTAAAAAAAATCCTTAAGAAATCAATTTGCTTTTCACAGTTCTAACTTACCCTCGCTTTGGTACTGTCTCTCTCGAGGTCCTTATATTTTTTCGCCAGGTCGGCATATCTCGAGCGATATTTCTGATATCTATCCAACGCCTTCCTATAGGCATCGTAAAGTTGCTCTTTGTTTATGACGTCTAAACGAGCAGTTGACGCAGAATCCTCAACTTCACTTGCCGACACATCTAGATCGGACTGAAGGTGATAAACCTGCAAACAAAAGATTGTCTCAAGCATTCAAAACGTCTGCATTGATTACTTACAGCTGGAGACTCATACGAAGGCAGACGAAAAGACACATCACTGGCCACGGACGAGTTGGAGAGTTTCCTAGTTCTCGGCACGGCACCATTGTTCGATTGTGGCGATATATTAGGGCCCTTTGCCCGAGCATTACCTGCGGGCAGTTTCAATGGTTTGTGTGGCGAGTTTTGAGGCGTGTCTACAGGACAAGCATATACCAATTGGAACTCTGAATCTATTTCAAAAAAGCACTTTACTCACCCTCCTCGGTGATGCTAAAGAAGTTGTCATTTCCCGACACCGAATCAGAACCGGACGGCGTACTAGACGATGACGACACTGCGGCCTAAAAATAACAAAACACAGAAACAAAAACAAACCAGGATGTAGAAATATTATAAAAAAAAAAAAAAATAGTACTAGTAACTAATCGAATTAGAACTGCAAGTTTGACCCAATTAGCTTTAGGCTAGTAGAAATGGATTATCGAATCCATCACATTATCCTTCCGAATATGGCTAGAATCGGAGTAAGAAGTCTATTCCAATTTTATTTTTTTGAAGCATGCACTACACAGTTGTTTTTCCAATTAGATCAAAAATAGTCATAAACAGAACTCTTTCTTTTCTTTCGGCCAGGGTACAGCACTCACCTGGGCAGCATTGGCAAATTGTTGAAATTTGGATGGCGATGCTTTTACTTCCTCGATGAGTTTGTTTTTCAAGTTTGCAAACATATTTTGGAACGATTTTACGGGATAGATTTAAAAGAAATAAATTAAAAAACAAAAATTCACATCGATACGTGTAATTTTTCACAAAAAATTGACATGTCTTTTGATATTTTCTGAAGTTCGTTTGTCAGGCAAAGGAATTCGGAAATAAGGGCGTCGACACAATGTTATTCGGAGTTGCAGTACTTTTGCCATGATCTATGCTAATAAATTGCGTTTTCGTAACAAAAATATATGGCAAAAATAATAATCTCTGGCATAAATAATAAATGGCAAAAATAATAAAAATCAACTTCACAAAATATGATTTTTGATGCGAAGTTTAAATGAAAATTCAAACTTCTCAAACAAAAACCGAAGCAAAACTCTTATCGTTGGTTGTAATGCACACAGCCTCGCACTCGACAGACTCCAAGCTCGGAGTGCACTCTACCTACTTTTTACCAGCAAGTGGCCCACGGGTCAAATCGGGGATAAATCATCAGTTTATCTCATGATCTTTAGTATGCAACAAAACCGATACCTTGTAAAATATTATCATAGTCATAGCATTATTAAGTAAACGTATAATAAGTTAAGATCATCCACTTTTGAACCAGCAGGCAAAAGTAAAGTAATCGCATAAATGCATTTCACGTATTGAATTCAAGATTGTAAACAGATGCACTTACTTAAGCCGCGTTGTCACAAGCAACGTAAAACAGGAACAGAAACAGAATCTCATACATTAGCAACTGAAACCTAACTTCGCTGAATGCTTTTTGCGTTGCTAATGTATGAAATTCTGTTTCTGTTCCTTGTGATTACGTGGCTTTAGTAACCACTTGGTTACTAAAGCCGCGTTGTCACAAGCAACGCAAAACAGGAACAGAAACAGAATCTCAGACATTAGCAACAGAAACCTAATTTCGCTGAATGCTTTTTGCGTTGTTAATGTATGAAATTCTGTTTCTGTTCCTGTTTCTGTTCCTTGTGATTACGTGGCTTAAGTAAATTATTTCTTTTTCCAATTTCTTTAAGGAAAAAAAATTTCTTAAGGTAGATACTTAATCTACCAACGTTTTGCCTAAATATGTCATTGCAGCTTAATGTACCTGTGGAGACAGGAAACGCATGGCGTCCTATTCAACTTGCGTCCCTCTTGCCCTCCAACAACCATTTGTTTCCGTTTTTTAAAAAAAGCCTTTTAAGCTTTTACAAAGCTTTAAATTTTCGTGTTGGTGAATAAGTGTAAGTAGATACAACGACAATTTACCTTACGCGATCAGCTCCAAAACGAAATTGCATGGAAATGGCGAATTGATGAATTTACTCACGTTTGTAAGCAAATTTCGGAGCATGGGTAAGTTCGTCAATTTCAGCTGTGTGCAAAGCTTTTACATTTCCGAAGTAGAATATCTAGTTATTCAGTAATTTTTGCTATGGAGTGGAATAAAATTGTTATCGATGCGAGAGGAGCACACTTCATAGTCCCTAATGTATAAGTAGTTATAAGAAAGAGACATTGTTATACGTTGTAATACTTTGTAAATGAGAAGGAAGACTCAATAAATAAACTGAACTGAACTGATCACGAGCTAAAAAAAAAGGTGCTACTCCGTAACTCCGAAGCATAGTGTGAATTTGGTATCACTGCGTCAGCGCTGTCAAATATTTTTCTTAGCACACTTTCTCGTTAGGCAACTCTCAAAAATGTCCGCCATATCGAAAATTGAAAACGTTTAACCACGGCGGCTTAACTATTTTTTGTATAGAATCATTAAATTCATTGAATTGAAACCTTAAAATAGTGAAAATTAATCAAACTTGTCAAAAAGAAGAAGGTAAGCTAATTTTTTATTACCTAAACATTCAATAAAGCGAAATATATGGAAATGAAAAATTTCACCTGGGAGCCACATTGGTCGTATTGATTTTTGTTTTTACCAATTTCTTCAATCTATTTTTATTTTAATTTTAAACTCGTTAAAGTAACTTAATTTTGCTCAATTACCGCCTGTTTAACAGATATTTTTAAATAAAAAAAAGAATTTTGTAAAAAATTTTGCATATTTTTTTCACATTTTGCAGAGAAAATTTTTCCGTCTCCATACTTCGGTACTAAATAATTTTTTAGTACACTAAAACACCGAAGCTTGCGCCAAGTTGTAAATACGCCGGCAAAGATTTGAAAAATACCTCGAAAACTGTGTGTACATAATTTTCTATATTTTTTCTTAACAGAAATCCATCATAATGGCGATACCGCCATACATGCTACCACCGGCACCGTGGGCGGCCCAGATTATGGCCCAGCAGCAGGCGTTTGCTGCCGCACAAGCCCAACAGCAAGCACAGTTGCACGCGCACCAGATGGCAAATCAAATACAACAGATTCCACCACCAGGCGCACCTCTACCTCCGTCCACTTCGCAACTAGGACACATACCAACCCCGAAGCCTGAAATTATCACCGAGGAGAAACTACAGGAGAAATGTTTGTGTTTTGATTGAAAATTCGAAAGGGAAACAGTAGATTTGAAGTAATTTCTTACAGCTCAGAAATGGTCACAACTCCAGTCGAAAAGATTCGCTGAAAAACGAAAATTCGGCTTTGTCGATGCTCAGAAGGAAGACATGCCACCTGAGCACATTCGAAAGATTATCCGTGACCATGGCGACATGACCAGTCGAAAGTACCGTCACGACAAACGAGTCTACTTGGGTGCGCTCAAGTACATGCCTCATGCTGTGCTCAAACTGCTCGAGAATATGCCTATGCCATGGGAACAAATACGCGACGTTCAAGTTTTGTACCATATTACAGGCGCCATTACCTTTGTCAATGAAATCCCGTGGGTAGTAGAGCCTGTCTACATTGCTCAGTGGGGGTAAGTTTCCTGGAATTACATGTTTTCAAGAGGTCCCTTAAAAAATTCATCATTTTTGCAGTACAATGTGGATAATGATGCGTCGAGAAAAACGTGATCGTCGTCACTTCAAACGGATGCGTTTTCCACCATTCGACGATGAGGAACCTCCGCTGGACTACGCTGACAACGTACTGGACGTCGAGCCACTAGAAGCGATTCAAATCGACTTGGACTCGGACGAAGACGGAAGTGTGTTTAAGTGGTTCTATGAACACAGACCGTTGGTGGGAACACCGTAAGTTTCCTATTATTTCAGGACTTAATTTTTGGTGTTAACATTTTGCTTTTTTTTTAAGTTACGTTAATGGATCCACTTATCGTAAGTGGAACTTGACACTTCCACAATTGGCGACGCTATATCGTCTAGCGAATCAACTTCTAACCGATCTAGTCGATAATAACTTCTTCTATCTCTTCGATCCAAAGAGTTTCTTCACTGCGAAGGCTTTAAACATGGCAATTCCAGGTGGCCCTAAGTTTGAGCCTCTTATTAAGGACCATAATGTCGGGTAAGTGCAAATAAAAAACATATAAAATAGGAATAAAATAAGTAGGAAAACAATTTAAAGTGAAAACCCTTTAATATCCCAGAATGTAAGGTCAGGTCGTATTACACTAGGAAAGCTTATTTTAAAAAAAAAAAAACCCAAAAGAATCTAATCGAGGCTCTTGAGTCAAGACACTACTAACAACCTATTTGAAGTTTTAATTTGGGGTTGTTCGTAGAATAAGATTGATATCGCTGATGTCGTATTCGTATACAGGTTGTTTCGCTCATGTGAGCAGAGAATCTTTGTTGGTTTGAAAGTCAATGTCACAAATAGTAAAATAAACAGCATCGTCTTAAATCCAACAGCTCAAGTTCATGTACGGTTTTCTGGCCACTGAAAAACTTCCATTATCCTCCCATTGTGCTACAACTTTAAGTGGAACCGAAAATGGTTTTGCCAATCGCTGTTTCTTTGGGCTAAGAAGGCAATAGTATCCATGTATAAGACCCTCATCATCCCAGTCCTGCTTTACGGTGCAGAAGCATGGACCCTGTCAAAGGCGGATGGAAACACTTTAGGCTGCTTCGAGTGGAAAATTCTTCGGGTGATTTACGGTTCCGTTTGCATAGACGGAGAGTGGAGGAGGAGATATAACATCGAACTGTACGGGCTGTACAGCGACACCGACATAGGCAGAAGAGTCAAAATATAACGTCTACGATGGCTGGACCAACGTCCCAGTCAGGAAAATCTTCGAATCCACCCTGCAGCAATTGTATGCTAGAGAGCACGAGAAAACGGTTAAAGTTGTGTTGCTTTGTAAAAGTAAAATGCATATCGGTAAAAGAATTTTGTCCCTAACCCAATAAAAAAGACCGTCAAATGCGGGGTGGTTCATCAGCTTTTGTTGATGCCTAACCGTACAATTATTGCTTAGTTTGTATAAAATGTTGTTTAATTGTTGTTTGAATTTTTAAAAATTTTGGCGGCTTAATATTTTTCTTTTCTTTTATTGGTAACTGTCGACTTTTTTAAATACATAATTGTAGTGTGCAAAATTAATCGGGGCATCGTTGATTATTTGCCCCACTTTTAGTTGTAAAGTTAATAAAACTATTTTCTTATTTGTAATTTTGAGGTACATATACTGTTAATAACTTTTATTTTTTAAGTCTACTATTCTTATTTTCGGTAAATTTTAAGTTTTGATACTCACAGTTTTACCCGAAATTCAGGGAGACAAATAACTTTTTATTGAAAAGTGAAAAATTACAACAATTTAAAATTCTACAATATTATAATATTAATATTTGTAGATTAACTGACTCTATGATCATTTCAAACGCCGCCGGGCGAACATCGTCAGAAACATTTATATTTAAATGATGCTAACATGACATTATATTATAACAACTTCCTACGGCTTCTTATAAGAGAACAAGTATTTGAAAAACAAATAAGAGCAAACCAATAGTATCAAAACACACAAGTGTACCTATCAATACTGCGAGCTACCGACTGCAAACTCAATAAACAAGGAAGACAATGACGGAAGCATTTTATGAAAAATTATAATACTGCTGCAGTTTTTCGGCCTTTGATCCATTTCTCTATTTTCGCAACTCAAATCGGAGTATTTTTCCAATCAATGAAAAGAATAACTGTCACTGGCAGCTCAAAAGAGCCATCGTCTGCCCTCTTACAATCATGCATGTTGTGTGCATCACAGGTGTTTTTACACACATGAAAGGGACCTACAAATTTTTTCCGATTCGGAACGGCGAATTGAGAGTAGCTTCTGAACTGAACGGTAAGTCGTAGAAAGACAAAATTTGGTGTACATTTCAACTGCAGAAATAGTCAGAGAATGCAATTTTTTTAAGCAGAAATAACGGTTTAATTACGAAATTTCATGGGGAAAATGGATTACAAACATATATTTTTTTTTAATGCTTTTTTTTAAGAAGATCAGCAGGCAAGAACAAGAGAGCGAAACCTAAATTATGTAGATACTGAATTTTAGTGAAAAAACTCATTTTTTTGAAAATATTGGAAAGTTTTTGACAAATGAAGAGTTGAAAATGGGTGACGTATTTCAATGTGTTGGAGGCCATAACTTTTGAATTGCTTAGTGCATAAGGCAAATATTGAAGACGTGTAAAAAGCAAAACAAAGTAAACCAAGTGGTTAAGTCATATCATAAAAATCACAAAAATGCATGAAAAAACATGTGTTTTACCCTTATCTCCCGTGTTGTTTGACAAATTATATTAAAAAAAAACACACGTATCAGGAATTATCCAAAATTTTAACGATAATTATAGCGATTTTTGAAGTTTCAAAACCTTCTGAGATTTAACTCAAAAACGGAAAAGCATTTTCAACTTTTTTTTCTTAAACGGTAACAGTACCAAAAGTAGAAAGCGTACAAAAAAGCAAGCTTCAGCTATGTTTACACGATTGCCAGATCTGACAATATTGTCGGATCTTTCAGTAAAAATTTGTCCCAAATATCTTGCAGTCGTGTGAACACACATGGCCTTTTTAGTTGGTGATCCCGGATCAGGGCGTTCTTCTCCCGGATTGGGGCTTCTGTCCGAACAGCCAAAAGCGTTTTTCTTGATTTTGAAGTTTGTCTAGCGTTGTATTTGTGAAGCAAAAGCTAATCTACAGGAACAAATGACATTTATCCAACTTGACATTGACACATGTATGATTGTGTGCTTCCGGTTTTGATTCTAGATTCAAAACCAGAAGCAAATTTCTCTTCTATCCAGAAGAGGAACTGTCAAACGAGACCAAGAAAACAATTTCAGGAGAGTCCAGAAGTCTCCCGGACGCTCCCGGACGACCAACCGAAAAGGCCAACAATTCAGTCTGACAATATTTGTAGAAAACTAATTGTCAGATCATTGTGAGACATCAACCGGACGATGAATTGTCAGTAATCTGGCAAACGTCTGAACACATACAATGTCGAATTGCCAGACTATTTTCAGACATTAGGACATTTGCAGACTCTTTTTCAATTGCCCGATGTGCTATGATTTTGAGGCTGGCAATATCTTCATTATCATATATTTTTTTCGCTTTTAATCGGGAAAAAATAAGTGTAATGTTTTCAAACTGATCTGCTGTGATTTTGAGCTTCACATGGACTTTGGTGTTCTCGGCGTCTAAAATGGCATAACGTATATTGTGGGTAAATTTGAATTGGTATTTTGAACTTAATTTACCTTCAGATATTTCTCTACAAGAACTGTATAGAGGGCGTCCAGAACATCTGGATTAATTGACGAAATCGTCGAAACTGGAATACGGAACAGGCACTGCATCGACCGGAAATTCTCACCGGTAGCTAGATACCTTAAGGTTATAAGGAGTCGCTCAGTCGCCGAAATGCTCGCGCGCATATAAGTATCTTGCTTTGTTATGTGTGGAGCCACCAAAGCAAGAAGCTCATCGAATTTTTTTGCATCCGGCAGACGGCAAATTGCCAAGCTCGTATTCTTTACTATATAAAATTGTACAAACAAATTATGAAGTTAATAAAGAATTATCTAATCTAATCTTGTTTCGCATTCATGCGCAAGAAATTCCGATACAATTTTGGCTCCTTAGCACGCAATTCCACCAACAATTTGGCGTAAAGCCCCATCTTCTGACGGCGTGTTATCCAATTCTTTACCGAAACACTGCGACGTTTTTTTTTTTGGCAATTCTTCCTCACTCTCGAAAACGTACGCAGCCAAAATAACTGCGAGTGCATTGTTATTATTTTATTATTTATTATATCAATTTATTTATTTTCATTCCACTACACAACACTTTACAAATGTGACAAAATATCCTGAATTAAATTAATTTCAGCTGTCAAATGCTTTTGTGTCAAAAATGTGCCAACCGTGTAAACGGAAAATTTTCAGCCTGACAACGTTTTAGAAAATGTATTGCCAGCCCACTCGTATGACAATGAAATTGTCAGACTTTGGGACAAAATCTGGCATCCGTGTGAACTTGCAATTTAGCGTTGTAAAGCTCAAAACAGATGTGCAGAAAATTTCGTGCAGCAAAAATAAATTACACAGGATCTTATGGGGTAGGTGAACCCAAGTACTGCAGGGGTTGCACGATGTCTCTATTTCTAAATTTGGTGCCTAGTATCATTGCAGCCACAATGAAAATAAAAAAAAATTAAATATAATGTGCGTTTCGTTTGGAGTCAAAAAAAATTTGAAGTGGGTATGGGTATGTCAAAACTGACAGATCTTAATTTGAAAACGTTTCTTTGGTGGCAAAAATGAGGGGAAATAAAGGGGAAAACTGACATTTCTCGAATCTGAAATCGCAGAATAAAATCTCGATTTGTAGCAAGATTCATTTTCAGATTTACCAATACCAACAGACCGTGTTGACAGTTCGCTTGTTTACTTCGTGTAAATTTGGAACGGGTTGGTCTTTCTGCAGAAATAATTTTGTTTTCTTTTATAAAATGTTTGTATTGAATAATTGACTAGTGCAAAAACTTTAATATCAACATGGGCTTGAAATGGAAAAACTGTATTCATCCTAATCATGTTCTTCGACAGTCACAGGTCGCGGTATTCATATATTTTTAGGTGAAGAACATCTCACGACTTTGCCGGATGTTAAATCAAAGCAAGCAGGCTTCGAAATGCGTATGTTATAAGGGACTTGGTGCACAAATGTAGTAGCAATTTGTGCACCAAGTTTAGGTTTTTTAATGTAAAAACATAACAATGGCTTATTTTGTTTCTTGTTTCGTCACAAAAAAGAACAGAAAATTTCCCACAACAAAGCCACAGCAAAATGTAAACAAATTAGGGATGGGAAAAAATTTTCCAGTTGGTACCTAACAAAGTAGGGATGAAAAACAATTTTTTCCATCAATACTAAAACGGAGCCAATGTACTCAGATTAACTTTGCGTTGAAAAAAATAATTTGCCAATTAGAATAAAAGTTTTTAGTGGGTAATATTCGTATAGCTCTGCATTTTTACAAAAATAAAATCTCGAATTATCGCTAATTTGAGCAAAATGAGTGCAATCCAGAAGCACTTTCAATTCCTATGCAGAATAAAGCTTGAATTTTTGCTAAAGTAAAAAGTGTATTTCAAGCTAGGTTGGTATGGTATATAGACATCTTCAATGCATTTTTTGAAGCCTTGAATGTTTTGAACCTCTTTTTCATCTTGAAAATGAATTTCAAGACATTCAGCTCTTTTCTCGTAAATATATCACATTGAGCAAAAAAAATTTTTTATAATTTCGTAGTAAAACGGCAGCAACTTTAACTAAAGCATAAGAAGTTCTTTATCGAAACGTCTACAAAGTACTATTTTAAACGTTCGTTAACGGAGTATTTCGGCGTAGTATGATTTGAATACCTTAGATATTTTTGGCGAATGTAAGTCAAAGTAAAAATGTAACACCATTTCGCATCGAAGTCTCTCTTTTTGTTGCGCTAACTTATGCGTAACGATTTATTTACGCTAACGCCGCATTGTCATTGTTTTTGTTTTTAAAACTGTCACTTATGGTTATTGTTGCATAGTGCCGTCAACATATTGCTGAAATAAAAACATTATGGTTAAGTAAATTACCATTTTACCTTGAAGAAAACATAGTTTTTACAAAACATTGTACTTTTACTCCGATTGTACTTTTTTGCTTAACCCGACCCATTACAATTGTATTGGCCTTTCCACCCTTCAAACAAAACTAAGTTATGGCAGGTCTCACCTATTCCCACCTATACTATCACAAAAAATCTCAATCTAATTTTTTGTTTGATTCAACCACGAAATAAGAAATCTGGCATCACTGATACCGTCAAATCTGAAAGTTTTGACTGTATGTTGACTGACAAAAAATTCAATACAGAGCAAGTGCGTTATCCCGCCTAGTTTTATTGGCCAACTTTTGTTTCCTTTTTCACCTAGTTTGAGAACCGGTTGACAAACGTTTACAGAACTTGATAAAGTTAATGTCAAAAAGGGTGCACATCTGCTTTACAGGCAGTGCTGCTAGCAGTGATACGTGCAGACCCGCTGCTCATCTGTTTTGAGCTTAAGGAAGTTTCTCATTATTATCTAACAAGCCGGGCACAATGGTGTCTGTGTCTGTCGCTGTGTCTCGCCTTATTTTTCACCTAAAATCAGAGACACAGCTAGATACGCATTGTGTCGCTATATACGTGTTCCCGTAAGCTGAACTGCGAGACACGGACACAGACACAGATACTCATTGTGTCCCAGCTATAATTCGAAGCTCATTGTTATAACATGACAGATCTAAAAATATTGTCAGATAAGGCAATCGTGTAAACATAGCTTTCGTTAAAAAAAAAAAAACTTTAAATTGACGTTTCTAACCTACGCTTTTTGAAGCCTTTTTAAAAAACGGCATAAAAGGTAGCTTGTTTTACCGTTTACGCAAAAACCGGTGGCCACATTATTCAAGAAAAACATCCAATGCTATGGGAGAAAAGTCTTATACGGTTTTCACACCGAGCCAGAATCTAGATTCAGAGTAGAAAAGTCCCAAATCTAATTAAAATCTATTAGATTTCCCATACATTTGTAGAATTCAGAATCTAGATCAGAATCTAGATTTCCACAAAATCGAATACAAATGTAATAGATTGCATTCGATTTTGTGGGAATCATAGGAAAATAAAAGCAAACACACTTTTTTAATTCAATCAAAAGAAGACATGACAGCCGATATAGTTTGTTTATAAAATAAAAAGAAGAAATATTTTCGTTTTTTTCATACTATTTAATTGAGCGGTGATTTTCATGTATTCTCCAGTGCTTCTTTAGTTATCCACAGTTGTTTTTTACATTTTTGAAGCTGTTTAACTTTTGACAAGAGTGAAAAATTCGGACAGTTGATGTTCAGCTGATTGAAAAGTCAACAAAATCTAGATTATTTTCGCAGTGTGAAAGGGTCGATTCGATTTTGAAATCGAATTGACCCTCAGAATCTACATTCTGGCTTCAGTGTGAAAACAGTATAACGGGAACTGAAAAAAAATCAGAATAGTTGTTTTATGTATTTGAAATTTAAAAAAGGTCTGTTTTAAATATGCACAAGCTATTAATATTTAACTATTTATTGTGTAGAGAGTGGTTAGGTACAATGTAATACAAGGTGTGGACGCTTGTCCACTGAGTTGGTGTTGCGTTGTGTTGCCGTTGATGATCGGGTAGAGACTGACTGGCTGATAAGATGGTTGGTTATATGCCGCAACACATTTCCCACTGCATTCACAATAGTCTGTCTCGGCCTCTAGCTCCTAAACGGTATAAAGTATAACTTTGAAACAAATAACGGGCATAGTCCATCTTCTGAGGTTTTAAGCAAATCTATAGCGAACATTGAATTTTCACAAACTTAAAAACTTTCTCGAAAACGATTTTTTAAAGGTTGCTAGTCTGTTAATGATAATTACGATCTTATATTAATTGGGCTGAGCTATGATGCATCCACAATGCAAGTTTACTGCATTAAAAAAGTTTCAAAGTCTCCAACCTCAAGTTTTTAAATCTTTTTCTCAGAAATTTATGTCCGCAGAATTTAAGCTAATTGAAAGTAGCTGGAACAAGCTTATTAAAGTTCATATCTAAGAAAAATAAAAAAGTTACAGGAAAAGTTTTATGGCATCCTTTTTTTAAGTGAGAAAACTAAAAAAATTTCCCAATATAAGAACGGTTGACACCACAAGGAAAAAGTATACAACAGAAATGTAAAATGTACCCAGAATTAATAATACATTAACAAATAGAATTTTACACAAACTGCGCAATAAAGCTTAGCTTAACCTACAACAAAAGACGACGGATGGCTCCGCGTATGTCTCCATACTTAACGGTCTTTTTTCTGGCTTGTTTATTTTGCAACAAAGACCGTTTCTTTTACAAAACCATTGCAAATGCGGGGGATTTTTAGGGAAACATTTATTCGACAAATTCGGTTATATTTAGGTTAAAAAACGGGAAAACTATCTGTTTTTAAAATATTGTTCATTTCTAAGCTATTTGTTTTACCTATTTCATTTTCAGCGATGAAGATTGGAACGAATTCAATGATATCAATAAAGTCATCATTCGGCAGCCAATTCGCACAGAATACAGAATAGCTTTCCCATATCTATACAACAACATGCCACATTTTGTGCATTTGTCATGGTAAGTTAACACATCTTTCATTATCCTACCGTTAAGCATACAATCCACTAACATAATTTCAAAGCGTGTAACTAAAAGCTTTGAGAAAACTCAAAAACATGTGGCAGACAAAACCAACCAAATAAGAAAATTTACTACAATTATGCGATTTCATTTCGAATGAAAATAATCTTGAAAAATTTTCGTTTTGGTATGATCAGCGTAAATTGCAAAATCGAGACACTTTTGGAATTGCTGATGGTCATGGACATACTTACATGTTTATTCCATTATGCTGTGTAGACATGTATTATGTCTTAAATTTCTTGTTGGAAATATTTTCAGGTACCACACTCCAAATGTTGTTTACATTAAAACAGAAGATCCAGATTTACCAGCGTTTTACTTTGATCCCCTCATCAATCCAATTTCCCATCGACACTCTGTTAAGGTAAACCACTTTTTGTTAGCAGAATTTGTTGGTTAAGAAATAGATTTTACAACAGATTCCCGAGCCGATGCCTGATGATGACGAGGACTTTAGTCTGCCCGATGAAGTGCAGCCGTTTCTTCAGGACACGCCATTGTATACAGACAATACCGCCAATGGAATATCCCTACTCTGGGCTCCACGTCCGTTTAATTTGCGTTCTGGCCGTTCACGTCGCGCCATAGATATTCCCTTGGTCAAAGCTTGGTACAAAGAGCACTGTCCGCCGGGACACCCCGTCAAGGTCCGTGTCAGTTACCAGAAACTCTTGAAGTATTACGTTTTGAATGCCCTGAAGCACAGGAAACCTAAACCACAGAAAAAGAGGTAAGAAATCCACACAAAGCCGCCTACATTCTACTTTTAAATGCTCTTTTAGGTATCTCTTCCGCTCGTTTAAGGCGACAAAGTTCTTCCAAACAACAACCCTGGATTGGGTGGAGGCTGGTTTGCAAGTATGCCGACAAGGCTACAACATGTTGAACCTATTGATTCACAGAAAGAACCTAAACTACCTCCATTTGGATTACAATTTCAATTTGAAGCCGGTAAAGACCCTCACCACGAAGGAAAGAAAGAAATCTCGTTTCGGAAATGGTTAGTCGATATTTTTCTGACGCTTTTCATCTCGTGAAGCTGAGCTATAATCCATAATAAGCAGGATACTTAACGATTACCTCCCTCGCTCTAAAGACTTTGCTTATTTCTCTTACAGCTTTCCATTTGTGTCGTGAAATTTTGCGTCTGACGAAGCTTATAATTGACTCGCACGTTCAGTATCGCTTGAACAACGTGGACGCATTCCAATTGGCCGACGGCCTGCAGTACATCTTTGCCCACGTTGGACAACTGACCGGAATGTACCGCTACAAGTACAAGCTGATGAGACAAATCCGAATGTGCAAAGATCTAAAGCATCTGATCTACTATCGATTCAATACTGTAAGATCAACTAAAAAGAACATTGCTCAACAGTTTTATAGATTTGGGTATTTTCAGGGACCAGTTGGTAAAGGTCCTGGCTGCGGTTTCTGGGCGCCTGGTTGGCGGGTGTGGTTGTTCTTTATGCGAGGTATCACGCCGCTTCTGGAACGTTGGCTGGGCAATTTACTCTCTCGTCAATTCGAAGGTCGTCACTCTAAAGGTGTGGCCAAAACAGTAACCAAACAACGTGTCGAGTCTCACTTTGACTTGGAGTTGCGTGCGTCGGTTATGCACGACATTGTCGACATGATGCCCGAAGGCATCAAACAAAACAAGGCTCGTACGATACTGCAGCATTTGTCGGAAGCCTGGCGTTGTTGGAAGGCCAACATTCCGTGGAAAGTGCCCGGCCTACCGATTCCTATCGAAAATATGATTCTGCGTTACGTCAAGATGAAGGCCGACTGGTGGACAAACACCGCGCATTACAATCGCGAGAGAATTCGGCGTGGTGCCACAGTTGATAAGACTGTGTGTAAGAAGAATTTGGGACGGCTAACGCGTCTATACTTGAAAGCAGAACAAGAACGTCAGCATAACTACCTGAAAGATGGTCCATATATCTCGCCCGAGGAGGCAGTGGCAATCTACACCACCACAGTGCATTGGTTGGAGTCGCGACGTTTCGCACCTATACCCTTTCCTCCACTGTCGTATAAGCATGATACCAAGCTGCTGATTTTGGCTTTGGAACGTCTGAAGGAAGCGTACAGTGTTAAGTCCAGGTTAAACCAGAGTCAACGCGAGGAGTTGGGTTTGATTGAACAGGCTTACGACAATCCCCATGAAGCGCTTTCGCGTATCAAGCGTCATTTGTTGACTCAACGTGCTTTCAAAGAGGTTTGTCGGCGGAAATCTTCAAAAAGCTCCTCTTCATGATTCTTTTTATCCCCGCAGGTGGGAATCGAGTTTATGGATTTGTATAGCCATCTGATTCCGGTGTATGATGTAGAACCCTTGGAGAAAATCACCGACGCATACCTGGACCAGTATTTGTGGTATGAAGCCGACAAACGAAGGCTTTTCCCGCCGTGGATTAAACCGAGTGACACTGAACCGCCACCGTTGTTAGTGTACAAGTGGTGTCAAGGTAATTTAGTCTACTAATCATGGATTCTATTTGTTTTGGTGTAGGAATTGTGGAAAAAAACTGACTATTACTGGTGTGTGATTTGTAGCAAAGTGATTTGTAATGAAAATCCCCTTGTTGCAAACCTCACGCTAGTGGTGGTTGCTACTCATCAACGTCGCTTATGAACGTCTTGTTGTTTCTTGTTTCTGCATACTTAATCTATGCTTGACAAAATGTAAAGTCTTATCATTCTCACCTTCCTCCTAGGCATAAATAACCTGCAAGACGTGTGGGATGTCTCCGAAGGCGAGTGTAATGTTCTGCTGGAGTCCCGTTTCGAAAAACTCTACGAAAAGATCGATTTAACCTTGCTGAATCGTTTGTTGCGTCTCATTGTCGACCACAACATCGCTGATTACATGACGGCCAAGAACAACGTCGTCATTAACTACAAGGACATGAATCACACCAACAGCTACGGCATTATTCGCGGTCTGCAGTTTGCCTCTTTCATCACCCAGTACTATGGTTTAGTGCTGGACCTTCTCGTTCTTGGTCTGCATCGTGCCAGTGAAATGGCTGGTCCGCCGCAGATGCCAAACGATTTCTTGACCTTCCAGGACACTCCCACGGAGACAGCACATCCGATTCGCTTGTACTGCAGATATGTTGATAGAATTCATCTTTTCTTCAGGTTCTCTGCAGAGGATGCAAGAGATTTGATTCAGAGATATTTGACAGAGCATCCTGATCCCAACAACGAGAATATTGTCGGGTACAATAATAAGAAGTGTTGGCCACGCGACGCACGTATGAGACTCATGAAGCACGATGTCAACCTGTAATGAACAACACACTGGGCACAGCAGCAGGACATTGTTTATAGAGTTTTGTTTGTTTTTCAGGGGTCGCGCTGTATTTTGGGACATAAAGAACCGTCTTCCGCGCTCAGTGACCACGATAAACTGGGAGAGCACCTTTGTTTCAGTCTACTCGAAGGACAACCCAAATTTGCTGTTCAACATGAGCGGCTTCGAGTGCAGGATTTTGCCAAAGGTTCCTTTCTTCAAATTAAAGTCATAAGAATAAGTTTTAAATGTATCCTTTTTCTTGTACTCTAGTGTCGGACGCAGCATGAGGAGTTTACGCACCGAGATGGAGTGTGGAACCTGCAGAATGAAGTCACAAAAGAACGCACTGCACAGTGTTTCTTGCGCGTAGATGACGAGTCTTTGGGGCGATTCCACAACCGTGTCAGGCAAATTTTAATGGCATCTGGTTCGACAACATTTACAAAAGTAAAACTCGATAAAAAATTCGTTCAAAAACATTTGATTAAATACGTGTCTCTCTAGATTGTTAACAAATGGAATACTGCCCTGATTGGTCTGATGACATACTTCCGAGAAGCAGTGGTCAACACCCAAGAACTGCTAGACTTGCTGGTAAAATGTGAGAATAAAATTCAAACTCGTATCAAGATTGGTTTGAACTCGAAAATGCCTTCACGTTTCCCGCCCGTTGTTTTCTACACACCAAAGGAATTGGGCGGCTTGGGAATGTTGAGCATGGGTCATGTTCTCATTCCTCAGTCAGATTTGAGATGGTCCAAGCAGACAGACGTGGGCATCACTCATTTCCGATCAGGTTCGCTACAAGATCTCAATTATTTAACATGATGAAAAATTATTAACAACTTATTTTTTAGGTATGTCTCACGATGAGGATCAGCTGATTCCTAATTTATATCGCTACATCCAGCCTTGGGAGAGCGAATTCATTGATTCGCAACGCGTGTGGGCGGAATATGCACTGAAAAGACAGGAGGCGAATGCCCAGAATCGTCGCCTTACGCTAGAGGATTTGGAGGACAGCTGGGATCGTGGAATTCCCCGAATCAATACGCTCTTCCAAAAGGACAGACACACCCTGGCATATGACAAGGGATGGCGTATCCGAACAGAGTTCAAACAGTACCAGGTGCTCAAACAGAATCCTTTCTGGTGGACACATCAGCGTCACGACGGCAAACTGTGGAACTTGAACAACTATCGTACAGACATGATTCAAGCACTTGGTGGTGTTGAAGGTATTTTGGAGCATACACTGTTCAAGGGAACCTATTTCCCAACGTGGGAAGGTCTTTTCTGGGAGAAAGCATCAGGTTTCGAAGAGTCCATGAAGTACAAAAAGCTGACCAACGCCCAGCGATCTGGTTTGAACCAAATTCCGAATCGTCGATTCACCTTGTGGTGGTCGCCAACCATAAACCGAGCGAACGTCTACGTTGGTTTCCAGGTGCAGCTCGATTTGACGGGTATTTTCATGCACGGCAAGATTCCAACGCTTAAGATCTCGCTGATTCAGATATTCCGTGCTCACTTGTGGCAGAAGATCCACGAGTCGATTGTCATGGATCTGTGTCAGGTGTTTGATCAGGAACTCGATGCCCTCGAGATTGAAACGGTACAAAAGGAGACTATCCATCCGCGTAAGTCGTACAAGATGAACTCTTCGTGTGCAGATATTCTGCTGTTCCCTGCGTATAAATGGAATGTGTCACGACCGTCGTTATTGGCTGATACCAAGGACACAATGGATAACACCACGACGCAGAAGTACTGGCTCGATATTCAGCTGAGGTGGGGTGACTACGATTCGCACGATGTGGAGCGGTACGCCCGTGCGAAGTTCCTCGACTACACCACCGACAACATGTCTATTTACCCTTCGCCCACGGGAGTGCTGATAGCCATCGATTTGGCTTATAACCTGCACTCGGCCTACGGCAATTGGTTCCCGGGATGTAAAACGCTTATTCAGCAGGCGATGGCGAAGATAATGAAGGCCAATCCAGCCCTGTACGTATTGCGAGAGCGCATCAGAAAGGCACTGCAATTGTACAGCTCCGAGCCCACAGAACCGTACTTGTCGTCGCAGAACTACGGAGAGCTGTTCTCGAATCAAATCATTTGGTTTGTGGACGACACCAATGTGTACCGAGTGACGATCCACAAGACGTTCGAAGGCAATTTGACGACGAAGCCGATAAACGGAGCGATTTTCATATTCAATCCGCGAACTGGCCAGCTTTTCTTGAAGATCATTCACACATCGGTGTGGGCAGGGCAGAAGCGTTTGGGTCAGTTGGCCAAGTGGAAGACTGCCGAAGAAGTTGCTGCGTTGATTCGATCGCTGCCAGTTGAGGAGCAACCGAAGCAGATTATTGTCACTAGGAAGGGAATGTTGGATCCACTTGAAGTGCATTTACTTGACTTCCCCAACATTGTGATCAAGGGGTCCGAGCTGCAGCTTCCGTTCCAGGCGTGCCTTAAGGTGGAGAAGTTTGGTGACTTAATTCTGAAGGCGACTGAGCCGCAGATGGTGTTGTTCAACCTGTACGACGACTGGCTAAAGACGATTTCATCGTACACCGCATTCAGTCGTTTGATTTTGATTCTGAGGGCACTGCACGTCAACACCGAACGAACAAAGATCATTCTAAAGCCTGACAAAACAACAATCACGGAGGCGCATCATATCTGGCCTACACTCACCGACGAGGAATGGATAAAGGTTGAAGTGCAACTGAAGGACTTGATATTGGCTGATTACGGCAAGAAGAACAATGTGAACGTCGCTTCGCTGACGCAGTCTGAGATTCGTGACATCATACTGGGTATGGAAATCTCGGCACCATCAGCACAGCGCCAACAGATCGCTGAAATTGAGAAACAGACAAAGGAGCAGAACCAGCTGACAGCCACAACAACGAGGACGACAAACAAACACGGTGACGAGATTATTACATCGACCACTTCGAACTATGAGACACAGACGTTTAGTTCGAAGACAGAGTGGCGAGTTCGTGCGATATCCGCCACGAATCTTCACCTCCGAACGAACCATATCTACGTTAGCTCTGACGACATTAAGGAAACCGGTTACACCTACATCCTACCGAAGAACATCCTTAAGAAGTTTGTGACGATCTCTGATTTGCGTGCACAGATCGCTGGTTACCTCTACGGAGTCTCGCCACCCGATAATCCGCAGGTAAAGGAAATTCGGTGCATCGTGATGCCACCACAGTGGGGCACACATCAGACAATAAACCTTCCCAATGTGCTCCCCACCCATCAGTACCTCAAAGACATGGAGCCACTCGGTTGGATTCACACTCAGCCCAACGAGCTGCCTCAATTGTCGCCACAGGACATAACTACCCATGCGAAGATCATGCAAGACAACACGGCTTGGGACGGTGAGAAAACCATCGTCATAACCTGCTCATTTACGCCGGGCTCCTGCTCATTGACCGCCTACAAGCTAACACCTTCTGGCTTCGAGTGGGGCTCTAAGAACACTGACAAAGGAAACAACCCTAAGGGATATCTACCATCCCACTACGAAAGAGTGCAAATGTTGTTGTCCAACAAGTTCCTCGGCTTCTTTATGGTGCCAGCGCAGGGCAGTTGGAACTACAACTTCATGGGAGTGCGCCACGATGCGAACATGAAGTATGAACTCCAGCTATCGAATCCGAAGGAGTTCTATCACGAAATACACAGGCCGTCCCATTTCCTACTGTTTGCCAACCTTGAAGACGCTGGAGACGGCACCGGAGCTGACCGCGAAGATATGTTTGCGTAGAGCTCTGTTCTGTTTGTATTCACACCCTTAAGTCTTGTAGTGGAGTTTTGTCTTCTGCTGTGCATATTATTTAAGCGTTAGGTTTTTTAGGATCAGTTTGTAAGAAAGATTATTTTTATATTTAAACAAGAAATACATGAAAAAACGTTTAAAATTGAAATGTTTTCATTATATACCTCATGGGTCGCGGATATCATCACACTTAAATATGAAAGGGTGCGTTTTGTGTTTCTCTGGAATATCACACCCAAGGCTATAATTTGATATTACGTTTGTAAAAATTATGACAAACGAACGCGCAATCCAAACTGGACACGTTTCACTTGTGTGCGCCATCTGAAGGAAGGTCTCCTGAGGAATATGGATAGGTATTCTCCCCTACGACCTCGAAAGAGTCGGCCATCTTGCTAAAGGGAACTCAACAGCGCCTTCCACCTGAAATTAAAGGTGTGTCCGAAAATATCCGACAAATTTGAATTTGCCGTCATATGTACAGTAAATTGTTGGCGACAAAAAAAAAAAAACAATTCGACAACTGATTTAAATGGGACGCACAAAAGTCCTCTTTAGTGCAGGTGCAAGTACACTTACACTTAGAGTCTTATCAGAGCGCTTACACGAACAACAAACTGAATACGTTTTTCGCTCCCATTAAGACTCAATGTCGTTCATCCCTATCTAAACCTTATCCGGCGTACCCCACAAGCGGGCCATTAGAATGCAGGTGGGAGAGTAATGATCCATCACTTCAGATCATAACCTCGCGCCTTAAAGAAAAAAAAGTCGTTAAATCTTATTTGAACAGTCGACGACGACAATTTTGTCGCTTATAAAGAGTAAAAATAAAAAGAGACCCTTAAAATTAAGCAACACAGGGTACAAAAACTAATTTTCATCATCGAATGAATTATGAGAGTTTGACGGGCACAGTCTGAAAATTTCATATAAAAAATTGTTGGAGTTCTTTTTAACAGTATATGCACCAACCAAGAAGGGATTAATCCAAAAATTCAGTGAGCTAAACACGCCTTGGGTTCTTAAGCTTTCATCTTTTATTCTTAATTTTGAATTGAAAAATGAAATAAGTAAAATGACAGCTTGTCATTGCCACCTTACAATTTTACATAATTGCATACACTATTTATTATTGTTTTTTTTCGTGAGTTTTTCGATTGTCAAATAAAGTCACTCAGCAAAGTTTTAATGTATATAATCTTACAACAAATAATATTGACATTTTGACATAACGCAATTAAGTGTCAGGATGGCCGAGCGGTCTAAGGCGCCAGACTCAAGAGTAATCTTGCCTATGAAAATAGGTACTGAGCGTTCTGGTCCTCTCTGAGGGCGTGGGTTCGAATCCCACTTCTGACAAATTTTTTTTTTGTAAATATGGCAATTTCGTTGTGTTTTGGTTCTGACAGTTTATTTGATCAGATTAGATTATTAATATTTTTACGTTTACGTCGGCTACAAACAAATGTATAAGTTGCAAGTAAGTTCATGGCAACTTCACATGCAACCAAGTGCACTTTTATAAATGTCAAATTACAAGCAAATAGCCTGTCATGCTGTCATGGTCATAATAGTACATACTTTGATGCTAGCTGTCGTTAATTTTTGCTTAACTTTTGTTGCCTTTAAGGTCCAATAATAAGTAAAGACTATAACACAAAGCTACGCTATCTGAACCTTGCAGCCACGTTAAATAATTATGCTTCTTCAAAAATCGATTCAAAACCACAGAAAACCACAAATCCCCTTTCTTTTTCAAAAAAGTTTTGAGGATCTACCTAATACTTTGTCTCCACCAGCCATACAGCTGCGATTAGCGGGCGATGATTACAAGTAAGTCTTGAAGTATTACCAACCACCGGAAAAACATAAGATTGATATGACACGGGAATTCATTTTCTGTCTTTTTGGCTTTCAAAAGGTAGTGAGGATGATTATCTCAGGAGTAAAACAAAATATTTCGTGGAGAAGAGATTATGAGATTTATTTTTATGGCAAATCTCTTGGTTTAAAGGAGATTTATTGAAGATTTAAATTCCCAAGTAACACAGAAGCTCTTGCTTTGGCCACCGTTACGTTTTCAGCACCACATCATAAAACCTTAGGTTCTTGAAGTTGGTTTTATATAAGTAACGGGGCCCCTTACAAAACCCCTATAAGGATGATTTGACACTTTATAGAACTTAATTTTGGGTGCAGAAAGGGCTCTAATTCGGGCTCTTATAAAACTTTTTTGACAGTCAATACATTTTAGGCACACACACTTCGAGGTGTTTACCTTTTACTGTCATGGTGTGGTTTTTATTGTAGTAAGTGTAAGGTATACACACATTTCTATCTTATTCTTTAAAAGTGTTGATGTTTTTGCACAAAAAACTTTGTTCATATTAAATGGTGATGAAATTAATGAGCAAACCGATTGCATATTAATTAGCAGAAAACAAGGTGCGCATCTCGTTTCTTCGAATGATTTATTAAAATAGGACGAAAAGAAACAATGCTCTCCCTGAAATATTAAATATAACATAAAATAAAGAGTGCAAGGTTTTATGTAGAGGCCACATAGCACCGTTGTAACACTTAAGGTGTTCTGCGTTGCCTTTAAGAAACTTTGGGTTCTATGTAGCACTGTCTAGCTTCATGTAGAACTATTATAAGGTTTTGTGTTTTCTGTCAAACATGGCGCTAATTTATTTAGGGTTACCATCACTCTCTTTTCTTTTAGGATATACGTTATTTTGACTACTTGAAATTATTGATATTGCAGACGTTAATTGAAATATATATTTTACAGGCTGCTTTTATCTTATCCATGAATGTAGTTTATACGTTAACAGTTTTAAGCCCCAAGGAGGATACCTGTTAAACTTCTACCTTAAAAGTTAGCATGTCAATGAGCTGATAAAATACTTGAAGTGCTGAACCAAGAATGCCTAGACCTAACTTATTTGACCAGCTAGAGCATAGAAAAGTGAAAAATTTGAACAATTTACAATTCTACAAGCATTTTAGTCATGACTGGCTCCAATATAAGCAACGATGACACGGCGTGTTTTTGATGAATGTTCATAGAAAAAACAGCATAAAAGCATGAATTATCTCTTGAAATCAAATTTTTATGTATGATATACTTCTCCAGCCTAATTTGTAATCTAGTTAAGATTCATATCATTCCATATCATTCCATAAAAAATGTAAATTTCTTATATTAAGATGTTTGCTTGAAATGTTCTCACAACAATTTCTGTCAATTACATTGTTTTCTATTGTATGACTTATGGCAACCCCCAAGTGCTTTATAAGATTGCGAAGTAGTACTTGCGATGTGTCAAACCTATAGTGTAAGAAAACAGGTGCTAGAAAGGTCTACAGAACTTGCGCTATAGAACTTAACCCCTCAGCACTTATTTCCTTATAACTTGAGTGCTAGGAACGCTTACAGCACCACGTTTACGAAACCTTTGGTGCTAGCACTTATAGTTTTATAATTTTGGTGCTGTATACGTTTCTATGACCAATTTTAAAAGTAAATAAGCTGCGCACCAATGGTACGATAACGAAACCTTGCAAAACCATTAGTGCTACTGAAGAGCATTTTGAGTGTCTTATAAGAACAATATTCAAAAACCAATGCTTATGGTTCCAGAGTGTGCTACTTGGGTTTGTATGGTAAATCTTACGATTTGTAGGGAATCAGTTGAAGATTTATGATAGTTACGGATTAGTGTCCAGTAAGGACATAGTATAGAATATGAAAACGTGACGACGCGTTGCGTCGGTGGTTTCAACTGTCGGTAGTTTGCCATATTATGTGTGTAAAAGAGTTTTCCCGTTTCGCCTACAACCTCTGGTTAATCAAATATCTATGAAGAATTAGTATTCAAATGCCAATGACGTTGTGCACTTAAAACTCCACTAATTTATTTATTATTTAATTTTTTAAAAGTTTATTTATTAAATTTTATTTTAACCTTAATAATTTTAATGTTATGTGAAACAAACAGTAGAAGCATTCTCATTTACAGCTATAAGGGCTTGAAACACTGCATTACTTATAGCAAGTTTCACTTTTGCTCGCTCCAATACCGGCAGAGTTTTTGTCATTTGCGACATACTTAAGAAGAACAAGTCGTTTTCGTCCATATCGAAAACTGACTTTTCCGCTTGTACACGCTGTCTCTTGGCATGATGGTCGCCTTCATAGGTGTCATAATGTGGGAACGACCTTTTCTTATTTTCCCTTGGTGCTCCCGTTGCTGGAACATTGTTGTCATCCTTTCCATAAAATGACATTGATGTGCCGGGACTGTCCAATTCTTGAGTGTCATCATGTTCGGCCTTGACAAAGTCTATGCTATCATTTGTTGCATTCTCGTACATTATATCCCTGTCTGCGTCCTCGGGGTCCGGCAAGTCACCGTCCCCGTTTTCCGACATCGAACTTCCATCCGCTTTTGGGTCATGGGCCTTTCGATTTCTCTCAACAAAAGGCCAAAGAAATGCCATATCTCTTTCGTACTTCCACGGATGAATGGTGATGCCAGTTTCATTTTCTTTGATGCGACGCCTGTTGCGCGCATTTATGAAACATCTTCTCAGCTTGTCCCAAATTGAGCGAGCTTCCTCCGCTGTAAAAGTAAATAAATGTGCCTTATTATTTTCTAGCTGATATCTATTTCGAAATGCCAACTATATGCACGTGTACATTATTTCTAATTGTAGGCAATTATTAATAAATTATTCCAAAACTGCAACTTTGGTTATTCGCAAAGTGGACAATTTTCCCGTTACCTGAACGCTGTAAAATTCTACCACAATCAAGCGAACAAGTGAAATTTTCCCTATTAAGTATTCACCTCAAGATGTGTTTTTAGTTTTTACACTTGTAGGTACTTACGTTTTAGATTCAACTCTTTGCCGATTTTGTCCCAAGTTCGTTGTCGACGTTCTGTATCTCTGTAGTAAGTTGAATTCGCATTGTAAAGGATATCGTTATCCTTAACTTTTTTAATTAAAATTCGTTCCATAATAAATTACTATAATAATAAATGCTAGCGAAATCTGCCTTTGCATCGACAAATATGTTCACTCACTAATTCTTCTAGTGAAACCGCATCATGTGCCTCACTCGCTCACGTAGCATGTCGCAGTCGACAACACACCCACATACCACATAATATCAAGGGGACGTCGACTCTGTGCGTATCACCGTGCTGTGCTGGCTGCTGTGCTGTGCTGGCTGTTGTGCTGTGCTGTGTACTTGTACTGATACCATGCTGGGTGAGTGAATGTGTTGGTTATAGAAATTATGTAGATAAGAGCGAGCAAGAAGGCCGAAGTGAATGTGAGCTGCTGCTGCAGTCATGTGAATGTGACTTTGCCTGTGCATAGACTTGTTCTGTCTTTGGTAACTGTGTTGTGGAAGGTGAACGTGGCATTGAAAATGACCCTATAAAGGTGAATTTACTGTGAGCGTGAGGTAGTGTCGAAGTAAATTATTACGTATGTCGGCAGGGAAGTGCTGATTGGTAAGCTAGTGCACATTTAAAATTTTAAACGTTTTTGTTTGGATTAAAATTGGTAGTGATGTACCTACCTACTTTTTTTGTTTGATTGGATAAAAACAGTAACTATAACTACGTTTTATTTTTTAGGTGTACGTTAACGCGCATTGAAAACATCAATGTAAGCATCGATGAAAGTCATATTTACATTATTATGCGTGTTATAACATACGTTCGACGCTTGCTTTCACAAAAAAAATATTTAGCTTTATGCTGGAATCGCAATGTTGCGTTGCTGCGTGCGTACGTTAATGGCCTTTGCCATGCGTTGCCAAAACTTTACAATACTTTACGTTTGCGTTTTGGGGTAGGAAATTGTAAAGTATCACCTCAAACACATTCAATTTCTGTTGAAAGATATTTGCAAAAGAACGAGCAGAATAGATGCTTTTTAAAAACGAACCAAGTTGCCCAGCAATGAAAATAAAATTATTTCTGTTTATTCCATCACAAATATATCCAAGGTGGTGCACTAATGTCTTTGTGCATGCTTAAAACCAACAACTTGCGAGTTATCGCGACAACCTGTTTTTTTTTTTTATTCTGACAAGAAACAGAAACAACCCTTTTTCGTCCCCACAACCTACTGACGACAAGAGAACTATACTCATCCACCACCACACAATGAATGAGTATGAGGTTGTTCAACGGACGCAAAAGTAGAAAGTAGATCTACTTTTGCGTTGTAGATGCGTCTACGATATTTACGGTCAAACGTGGGGTGAAGTTTTGAAGTAACATTTCGTTTCGCCCCATATGCGCCCGTTGTTTCTGCTTGTAATCGAACGCACGCAGCAACACAACATTGCGTTTTGGACTTTAAAATTAGTTTGTAATAAGTCATAAATTAGAGAAAACTTAAAGATTTAATAATTTTTTAGTTAAAAGTATTTTCAGTGTTTAAGCGACTATCTTTTTGACATTTTGTTAATATGTAAATCAAATTTAAGAAAAAATTCAGTAAGCCTCAGCGACGATTTTAAAATCAAGGTTAAGAGGCTTTTTCGCGAAAAGTTATTGTATTACGATATTAACATCCCAAGTAACATTATGCGACCCAATGTGTCATGTGTCACCTGCGACATCAACTGCAATGACGCTATTACTCAAAACGGCGACTAAAGCCTTATCAGCCCAATGAATCCGTTGCCTTCGTCACGTTGAAGAACACTACTGACAACTGAGTGATATATAGGTACACTTTCTTATAGGAAGCGACCCAAATAAGAACTTCGTGACGTACGTCACTTCTCATAAGACCGTGTGTATTTCACGCTGCGTCTACACAGTCAATATGCCCAAGGCAATGGAAATGGCCATGGCAATAGCCCTGGAAAAACAGCTGGCAATTAGGTTTTCAATAATTTTCAATGTGGGCTTTTTCACTGCCTTCAGTGCCATATTAAGAACGGAAAGAAAATCGTAAAAGTTTTAAAATTCCATAATTTCTACATTGTTTCTGGTTTGAAATTTATGTTTTTTATTTGTATGGAAGCCGTTGGTGCCGAAAAAAAATAATTAAGGTTTAAATTTCATTTTAAAACTAATTGCCGCGTAAATTTTTTGGCAATGATTGCTCATCAAATGGAAATCAATCATTGATAGCCATTTGCAAATCAATATTGCAAAGGTAATTTCCAAAGCGCCTACACCAGCAATGAAACAGTCAATGGAAATATTTCTATCAATAAATTGCTTTTTCCAGTGCAAGTGAAGCTCCTTGGTTACTGAGTTGTCAGTTGTGCACTTCGACGTAACGGTAACGAATGCAACGGATTCATTGGGCTGAAAGCTTGAGGCCAGCGACACCCAATTGCCGTCCGATTAGAAGTTCACGCGCTTAAATAGTAGACAACATACGATTGGTGCTTCAAGAATGAGTCGCGAGACTTAATTTGCGACAAATTTCCGAATTGTGACTTCTTCTAGCCGCACGACAAAAAAATGTTTATTTTTTATTATTTTACAATTAGCTACATATATGTAAAAAATTTTATTATTATACAATTCACAGCAATCGCATGGAAAATTAATGTTTGTGTGCTGAGTTTGTCAGAAAAGCTTGCTAGCTCTTTTTTTAACGATGAGAATTGAAAGCGAATCGCAAATGTCTTCGAATCTCGATAACGGAACCGGCATCACCCATAAATTCAACAAAATCTCATCTGGACACCGAACCCATCATATCACAATGGCCTACAACAGGTGGAGTTATAACAGCACAGGTCTCTCTTTCAAACAAACCTGACAAGTGCTCGATTGTATGAAAACAAAGAGACTTATCTCCGTTGATAGAATCAACCTTAAAAATATAATTGGGGCACTTACCAGTGTTCCCTTATTGGCGTTCCCTTCACGATTTCACACTGCTTAGGTTACTTCTACCTCTTCAATTCCCTTAAAGTAAAATCTCATTTGTGTCGCCTGAAGTACGAGTTTACACCGAAAACGGTTACCCTGTATCAGTGGTTTGCTACACTCTCACATCCTTGAGGCTTATTCTTACTTGAGGCGAGGGGCAAAGGTACGGACTTGTACCCAAATCGGTAGCACTTGCCTTGTCCTCTCCCCTTACCTTGTTGACGCGGGACCATACCGAAAACGGTTACCCCCAACGCAAAGTTATTCCATACAATTCATATAACAAGCCCGTATAAAACTTTCTACCTGGGGAAGCCGCTTCCAATAAGAACTTGTGTATTTAACTGAGTTGTCAGTTGTGTACATTGACGTGACGGACGCAACGGATTTATTGGGCTATAGACCCATTGAACTCCTGAAGAACTTATTTTGCTTTTTTCTATATAGAGTAGATGGACCATGGTTATATGGACCAAAATTAATACAGACGTTGAGACTTTAAATATGCCACAGATGGCAACCACGTTCTGTCAATGGCAAATATTCCCCTAAATCAATTTCAGCATAATGACGACACTTTGAAATCCTTTTACGCGTATTTGACACAAAACTGATTTTTAAGAAGGGTGGGTAGGGCGGTAAGTACATATTTCCTCGAATGCATTGCGTACTGTTGCAATTCTCCCCCACCGCATGGAACCACTCATTTATGGCATTCATCAGCTTAACTTGGAGCCGAGGGTGATGGTAATCACCGACGGGACTAAGCTAAGGCGCACAGTCATCAGTCATCCCTTGCAAAACATCCCCATGCACTATGGTTCATGCTACATAACCGGTGGACCTTGCAGTGGGTGGTTGTTTTGGCAGACTACTGCTCTACCATCATACAATTTGTTTTGAAAATATGTTGCCTCTTTCCGCATGCGCCCTGGGTAACTGTTGAATAAGGAACTATCGCATCAACCTCCAGTGCATAATATTCGTTTTTAGTTCAACTCGTTTCGTTCGAATAGGCGAGTATCCTTCTACAAGCGGACAACGCAAGGACTCCCATAATTTTCCCCCTGTTTTAAGTTGATTTTTATCTGTCAATATTTTTTTGTGTTTTTGCTTTTATTTTTGAAAATTCTTACGGCATCTTCGTGTTTGGTGGCTCTTAAAGCTACGACAAACGGCCGCATAACAAATGGCCGAGGAGGGTGGCAAACCGGAAGAGGGAGGTGAAAAGAAAATCGTCCATGCATATCCGCTAGTCAAGGTAAGCTTTACGATTTAAATTTGTCAGCGCCCTGAAAGATAAGCTTCCTTACTATTTTTTTGAATAGCACACAGACATGGTGGAAGAAATGCGAAACGAAACAATTGAATTGACAATTACTGCTTGTGAGAAGTATGCGTCCAACTATGAGGTAAGGGCCACAAACATAACTTTGCACGAACGTCCTTTGCATAATATTAACTTGTTTTTAGCATGCGGCGAAAGTTATCAAAGAGACTATGGATAAAAAGTTCGGAACTTATTGGCACGTGGTCGTTGGCGAAGGATTCGGTTTTGAAGTGTCCTACGAGACGAAAAATATTTTGTACTTATTTTTCGGAGGCAATTTGGCAATAGTTGTGTGGAAGTGCTCATGAGGACTTCCGCTTCAAGTAGTTGCAAGTTGGGTAGTTTTAATTTGTTTTCGAATACGGGTGCGTTTTTGGAAGTGTTCGCTGAAGCGCATTTATGAAATTTATATGGGTGTTGTGTGTGCACTTAGTCAATCACATCGTGAACGGAGATGAATCACGTCGAAGGGAAACAATCGACTTGACATACTTTTCTCCTTTTTCCCGTGCGGTTTGATCGATGGATATCCGTATAAAATATCTGGAAGGAAGTTTTTTTTTTAGTTTCCTTGACGATGTTTCTTATAATCCCTGTGGTTTAATCAATATATGTAACGGAATTTAATCTATAGCTATGTTGATATCCGTCATATTATGTAAATATTTGTGGTAAATAAATATATTTTTATAAGACTTTTTATTCTAATAAGGTTGTGTAAGTTTTTATAAGAAAAAAGAAAGTTTTGGCCCCAGGAAACAAATATGTAGCAACATAATCAAAAGCACGTCAATATTTTATTATTTCCAAGTGTGCATGTAACATCGAGGTAAGATTAATAAAATTTGTTGGTCGGCGTTTGTTCAGCTGATGTACTTACTACTAATAAGGTCCACTGCGGGTTTACTGAGGATAGTTCAAGAACTGTTGCAATTTAAAGCAGAGGATATGGATCATAATATCAAAATATCGTGATTCCCAATAGGATTTGCATCTATATATGGTGCTGTTCGATACTGGAAAATCTTCGATACAATCACGAAATAGCTATATAGGAGGCGTTAAAATAAAACAAAGAGTAGAGACGAGCAGGGACGTAGTGAAAATGCTCCCAATTATAGACAGTGTGAAGTTGTTTTTTTTTTTGATAATTTAAGATCATTCGGTTTTGACAGTCCTCAAAACGTGCCAACTTGTCATGATTGGAAATAACAAAAAGAAAGAGAATATACATAGAAAAAGCAAAAACAAGTCTGATAAACGCAAGCGGAAACATAAAAACCACAAAAAATTCTTTCCGCAAGTGTTATGCCTCTTACAAGAAAAATCAGTAACATAAGAAGCTGGCATTTTTTAAAACTCACTTTTAACAAAGGTTTTAAGTAATCCTTTCAATTTGTAACATATCACTAGCAAACATAATAAGAAGAGGAAAAGGAAGAGAGGTATACTGTTCGAGGAATGTCCCACTCTTTCGCAGTTCCACGTTCTATTAAGCGAAGGCAACAGGCGTGCACTGTGGCGCACTATTGCAGCACTTGGGTGCCCCGATGATTTTGTTGAAAGAGAGTTAAGGCGCTGCAATTTTTTTTCTCAGCTGTGCAGTGTAATTTGTCATGCCATAGGCTGGTTTCCTTGGCAAAGGTTTCATGCTGAAGCAGAACAACGCCCGATAACTTGACCTTAATTCCATGAACTTCCGTGGGACGGCCCACAAAAAAGGGCCAGGCAAAGCTCAGTCCGTAGAACACCCACAAAAAAAGGCCAGGCAGAATTCATCCCGTAGAACACCAAGAGGAATTAAACGTAGCCCCAAATCGAAGTAAACGGGGTGGTCGGGCCGAATTTTTTGCACACAAGTGTGTTTTACCAATCGGTTTCAACCTGTTATACAAGCTGCTAAGTTATAATCGGACCGATTCTAGCCCAGACTAAGACGGACTTACTAACTTACATTGAGATGGCGCTTCAGTCCAGGGTGGACTTATCAGCTTTGCCAGCCAGCTTACCTAGCTAGATTTGCCGTCCTCTTTTAAGCACGCAAAATTGTCTCGGTACTCATCTACTGCGCCGTCCCAGCGGGGTGGATTCGAAGATTTTGCAAAACCAATTTTTTCGGGGTTAATACCTGTCAGTTTTTTTTTTATGTGTTATAAAGAACTATCCGTCCGCTGCTTAGGACAAAGCTACACTTTTTGTGTAGCAGCAACTTTGGGGTAGTTAAGGTGTTCGTCTACCTTGGAGCTAACATGAACTCCAAAAACCACAACTTAGTAAATATTCGTCGAAGAATAACCCTAGGAAACCGTTGCTTTTTCGGTTAAGCAAATAAAAAAAAATTCAAAACTTCTCTCACGAAAGACAACGTGTAAGCTTTACAAAACTTTTGCTCTGCCAGTACTGCTTTATGGCGTCCAGGGCTGACCGATAAGCAGAGTAGGAGAAATAAAACTTGTCCCTTTCGAGAGAGGAGGCCAAATTTAGATGAAGGTATAACCTTCAATAAGCATCGAAATTGGTCAAGATTCTTGTCAAAGAAGGTATAACCGCGAACAACTATGTTTTATACAAGATGTCAAAAAAAAAAAAAATTGACAATACCTTTCTCTTTCTCTTTACTGCCGCTAGGGTTATCTTGTAAACTGTTAAACATACGAAAAAACTCATTTAAGCTTTTTGTTTTATAAAATTTTTTAGCTTTGTTTTTGAAGAACAATTTTTTTTTTGATTCGAGACAGTTTCCAAGATAAACGTGAAAAACTGAGAAACACTGCATATTTCTCTCAATTGCTGCTAGAGCTCACTTTGGATTATTGGGGGTTTTTTATACCCCATCCCATAGGATAGGAGGTATATTAAGTTTGTCACATAGTTTGTAACACGGTGAAATAATAATGGTAGACCCCCAAGACCTTAAGGGCATATGATCGAGACCGAATTCTGAATCGAATGAGCCATGTCCGTCCGTCCGTCTGTATGTCACATGTTTTTAGGCCTTAAATTTTGAGCTAGGGTGCTGAAACTTCGTACGTAAGGTCCACGTTATGCGAAGCAATCAATCGGTCTAAATGTGCAACTACCTCCAGAGTTTTCAAAACTGTAAGACGTTCTAAAAGGCTGAAATTTGACATTTAGCATCTCCTAATGAATGTAAGACACAAAAAAGACAAATTTTATTGGTAAACCTCCTCCAGTGGGCGTGGCATCTATTTTAAGGATAAATTTTCAAATGCATTCTACTCAATATTTTTGCTCGAAATTGAAAAAAATTAGCTTAATATTTTATGTAGAAAACGTTTGGTTCCACATTTTGTCTATACAAGTCTTCGGGCCACGCCCACATTTGGAGGCAGAATTGAAGAAAAGCTTAAAATTTTCCAGAAAAACTTAATTTCGACTGGCATTGAGCCTTATTTAGGAAAACATCAAACAAAAAAAGTAGCAGGTTAGGTAAACGAGACTTCAGTCCAGATTTCGTTCATATAAAGTTTTTAGCCACGCCCCCTTTTAGGGATCGATTTTTAAAAAATATACATTACAAAAATGTACGAAAATGTTACATAAAATGTACATTACAGTTTGTAATTAGGGGCGGTTTGACCACGCCCCTTTTCGAAGTTTGCATTACTTACAAAATGCCAAAAAATAACTATGCCATCAGCATTTTACAATGTGGGACAGGATGGGGTATTCAACGGTCCGTTTTACGGACTGTACCTTCTGCGTACACACTGTAGCACTTACTCACTGGTTTTTAATCATCACCATACATCCTTTGTGTGCCAAGTTTCAAAACAGTTGTACTTTTTTTTAGTTAAAACCCTATTTAACTGGACTATAACATACCCTGTTAATGGAAGGATATATTTTACGTTAAAAGTTTCCCTTGATCGGTGCGAAACGAATTAAAATGCGCTGAACCCTAAGTTTGAACTTGGGCCCCTCTCAAGACTTTTCTTTACCAAGCAGGGATATTCCATAGTTTTCATTTTCTTGGTTTCGTTTAGAAAAAAAAGTGAAAAAGCCTTACGTGCTTTGAGCTAAAAACAGAACAACGCAGCGACGTCTACTATGCAGCACAGTTTAAAAAAAACTTCTTCATTATATCTTCTTTTATTAAAATGTTCCATTATTTTAAAAAGTAAAAAGACCACATGGCAACCTTTTACAGAAACCATCCGTTGAAATTTTGAGGGAAAAAATAACTCTCGATAGTCATTCATCACATCCCCTATGTACAACGCACAATTCTTAATTGCCCTCATTGGAGAGATGAATTAGATGTTCTGAAGTTGTTTATATAGAGAAAGACATTCCTATTAGTCATCCTCTTCCGGCAAGGAATTAAGTAAACTTTATTGAACTACAGACGAATACAGTAAGCATGAGGTACTTAAAAACGTATAACGTAGTTTTACAAAATAGAAAATAGTTTGTACTGACGAGATTCAAGTTAACTTTTGCGCCTTTAATCCCAGCACTCTTCCTCCTCGTCTTCATCATTCTGTTCCTCGTCGCATTCATGACCATGGCCGTTGGTTAGGTAACCCGAGTTCCCTTCCTCCTCGGCCTCCTCATCATAGATGTCATAGTTATAGTTCGAGTCTGAATCATCTGACCAGCGTCTTTGCATTCTGTTTGGATCGTCTTCGGGCACAACAACGAACTCACCCTCAATCACATGCTCGTTGGCCAACAACACCCGCCGCAATTCATCTGGCGACTGTGTGACTGGTTGTATGCCTTCAAAAATCTTTTCAAAAGGTATCTGATAGATAAGGCGCTCGGGATTGTGATACAGTTCAAACGTCCTGTACTGGTTAATGTAGAAACTGGCTTCGTCGAAAATTTTCTGGTCAAGTGTGCGTTCGTCACGATACACTGGATAATCTACGGCGTAGATTTCGTCATACTGTGTGCCCGCGGATGTGTCGGAGGGAACTTCTTCGAGTTCAGTGGCTAGTGGCATGTTTAGAATGTCTTTCCGGGCAAACAGCGCAATCTGACTGCACGGACCTATATCTGGGTGCTCGGGAGGAGCGTCGCCAACTCCAAAGATAGCTACGCGATAGTTCGGGAAGCGTTCGCAAATGTTTAGGGCCCTGTGTTATGATGATTGACTACAGATTTCCAATAAACGGAAGGAATGAGGAACTAAAACTTACCAGTCAAGGAACTGCTCTCGTGACCATTCGAATTTGTGGTCGTGGTGACGAAAGCCATTCTCCAGTGGGGTAAAGAGGACGTTAAAGTCGGAGTTTGGCGTTGAGAAAATCGCAATCTTTGGCTGCATATATCCAAATATATTGTATGGCACATTCTCCAGGACGTCCGGATAGAGATGCTCGATTCTAAGGGCGAAATAAGTAGAAGAATAGATTTATTACACTTGGGTACGAACACTACGGCAATTATCGTTTACATTTCGATAGCAATGACGGCGTCTGTGTTTCGCAGGCGCTCAGACGAAACGTCAATGCTTCCATTAAGGATCTCAATCCTCAAAGGCAGCTCTCGATGGATGAGATGATCTGATATCAGGGGCACTGCTCGGCACTGATATGAGTCAAGCAGTGCTGCATCTGTGTCCACCTGTAAGTGAAATTTCAGAAATTTCATCATAAAAAGCTACAGTCAATAAAGCAGATTTTATAACAATCCATTAGTGTTAAGGTTAGAATGGGCCTATTTGCCCAATTTAAAGTCGAGTATCATATTCCTATGTTAATGATCTCAGCTCTCAAATACGATGCTTATGACTAAGCGATAGCGGTGAATTAAACAGAAGAGCTTATCCTTTTATTTTCTCCATTCCACAGGAATTTTGCATGAAATTTTGCATGTAAGCTCCGAAGCAATGCAAGGTTAAAATTTTTAAATCCGCTCACGATCGCTCTAAGTGTGGAACTATTTCAGGAAATTTTGAAACTGAAGTGAAGTATGCGATTAAAATTTTTTATTTGACATCTCCTGGTGAGTGTCAGCGATACAACAGAAAAATGAAATTGGTAAACCTCCCAAAGTGGCCGTGGCATTGACTTAGAGTAATTTTTCAAATGCATGGCGCTAGTTCAAAAAGATTGTCTAAACGGAGGTTGGTTTAAGCTACTATTTTACGTTAAAATTAGCAAAGAACTAAATGCAAGAATCTACTGCTGAGTGGGTACAACTGCTCATTATCATTATAACCGAAACCGGACTAGACAGCAACTTTCGAAATGGCTCTTCTTCCCCCTACTTTGATGTCAATTGCTTTGATGTCAATCCTTCTTTCGGCAACAGTATATCTTGGAACGCTTTTGTGGTGTACTCATAGCAATTCAAAAAATAAATCAAATTAAATGAAAACCTTCCAATTTTTGTAGTCGTAATAAGTAAAAAGTGGGGTGCCGTGGCGTAGTGGTTAGTGTGTGTGCTTACTACGCCGGAGGTCTGGGTTCGAATCCTGCCATCGTCACCTGAAAAAAAAGACTTGTTCTTTTTAACGGTCCCCACCTCCGCGAGGGTTTGACAAGCCCCCCGAGAGTATCAATTGTCTTGAAAAACTTCTCAAAGTGCCGTTCGGATTCGGCGAAAAATTGTAGGTCCCTTTGTATGTGAAGATATCAACACACACAGCATACATTGTTGAGAAGTTGGCCCTGGTTCGCCTCGAGCTGTTGCGCCTCTCTATTTATTTATTTATTTTATTTATAATAAGTAAAAATTGGAAAGTTAGACTTATCAGTTTAAGTTTTAAGTGAATAAGACTTATAAGTTTTTAAGTGAATAAGAATATCACACTACTATGAGCACGCGAGGTCTACCCTCATATAGTGCCTATGAAAGTTTTTACCTACCCACAAAAAAAAATGATGTTGTCTCGAAGGATCTTTCTAACATCGAAATTGGCTATTATAACTCAACTCCAATTCATTCAAATTTAGACTGCTATTTAATTTGTTTGCGTTTCTATGCCACCAAGCTCAATACATTCTACATTAGGTAGCAAGATATTTGGATGCCATCAGATTCAACTTGAGTTTGCTGTCTCCATCGGATATCACCTACGTTTAAAGTGATTTTAATAAACCGAATTTCAATGGGCACCTGGTGACTCTGATTGCACTTATCCTTACCCAATTATCAACTTATCTGCTATTGATTCTGATAAAGTCGACACACTTTCGTGACTTGGTATTCTCCAAGTGAGTCATGCTAACGAATTATCTAAATCGCGCTCTAGACCTCATCATCACCAACAATCGCGACGTACTTGTTTCTTGAAATCAATGACATGTTTTTTAATGGGGTTATAAAATAACTTAATATTTTCCTATGTTGTTTTCTGTGCCAATAGAAGGCCTTCTTATGTCCATGGGATATTGATCTTCTACGTCACCTCAAAGCTTTCAAAAACCGAGCCTATAGAAAATGGCGAAGCTCTACGATCAGTGTGGCTTATTTGCTTTTTAGGGGGCTGAAATCGAGGTTAAGATCTTTCCTTCCCAATGCGTATTGTGTACTTAAGGTACATACAAAATTGTCTTAAGTCGTTGCCCTGATAAATTCTGGACTTTCGTAAGTTCTATGAATAAGAATGATTTTTACCCAGGCTCCCTCTCATTCAATGGGGAGGTAACGGACTCGCTTGCCTTCATCTTGCAATAGTTTCGGTTAATCAGTCATGACTTAATCATAGACGAACAATTTTCTTTCTCCTATTTTCAATAACATTGAACTTTCTGGTTAGGACGCGGCGACTGGTCTGATCGGGTTGAAATCCAGTACAGGCCACGTGTATAGCTCGGATTTAATTAAAAATTGTGGTCTTGCCTTGCACAAAATGGTTTTAGAGCCACATTTTAGACCTGTCGTTGAAAACTAGCACTTTACCATACATCTGGAAGAGCTCTTTTATAGTTCCGATTTTCAAATGTGGTAGGAGAATTAAGGGCGAGAACTAAGGGGCATTTGTAAGCAATCCTGTGTTCTGTTTAACATGCTAGTCACGGAAAGACTACACATCATATTATTTTATGGCAAATCTCTTTTCCCTCATAACCAACATGGTTTTGTCAGGAAACGTTCAATAGTTACAAATCTCCTTATATTCTCACTTTGTCTTCACTGAAAATAGAAGAGGCAATCATATTCACTGACTTCAGAAAAACATTTGATCGAGGACCGAAAGTTGTAGCTGCATAAACTTAAAAAAATGGGATTCACAAAATCTTTCATTCGATTGCTTTCTTTTTTCTTTGTTTCACAAGCTTTTGAATGAAATTTTTGTTTACTCTGGCGTGCCCCAAGGGAAACATATTGGACCTATCTTAGACATATCTTGTGTAATCTATCCCAGCATAGACCACGCCCACTTTTGATCCAGTTTAAAATAAAAATTTAACTTAATACCAAAATACCAAAACATATATGAATTGGGGAAAAAATTATATTACAAACAAGTAAGTAAGTGCAAGAGTTCGTCTGTAACGAACTCCTAAATACCCGACCCTCTTTACCTCTTACCCTCTGAATGTCAACTATTTGTATTAGCCACGCCCCTAAAAAAGGGCGTAGGCTAAAAATTAAAATCAATTAACTCTAATTTCGCTGGAATCACGGGAAAATGCGTTAAAAGCGAATATTAATACTCAAAAAAACAGTTTTTTCCTAAAAACGCCCCCTAAAAGTGGGCGGAGCTCAATGCTTTGTATGCAACAAACTTAGCAAATGGTAATATCTTTAATATTTGTCATATATCTTTTTTTCAATTTAGAATGAATATTCCGAGAAATCAGGTTTTCAAAGATTTCAAATATTAAAAGTGGGCATGGTCAATAGAGAGGGCGGCCCAATTTTTGTCTAATTAAAGGATTCTGGTCGATATTGCTCTCCACCAAAATTTGAGTTTATATTTTTTGTCTATCTTGACCAAAAGGCAGAGGTTGTCTGACATTCAAGCCAATTGTGGGCGTGGCTGTAGGCGGATCATCTCAATTTTTATACTTTGTCTGTACAAAATGAGAACCAAGCAACGCTGCAAGTTTCAGTTACCTAGCTCAATTTTAAAGACCTCAAAACTGCATACATACGGACAGACGGACGGACGGACATGGCTTAATCGACTTACCTGTCGTCTCGATCATATCTCTAAGAGGTCTTAGGAGTCTGCGGTGATTATTTCACTGTGTTACAAACTATGCATTAAAATTAATATACCCTCGGTCGGGTATAAAAATTTACGTATAAGAATTTGCTACATTTTTTGTTCATGATTATGTCTCCGCCCACTTTTGCGATCGCGATTAAAAAAAAGTGTTTTTTAGTCAAAAGGGTTTTGGTCTAAAACTCATGTTCGAAAATTTCGCAAAGTTTAAAGCATTAAATGTTAAAATCGAGAAGTAAACGGTCAAATTGAGTTACTTATCATAAGTTATTGTATTTTTAACTTAAAGAAGTGATGTGTATACATATAAAGTAATTCGTTATGTGCATACGTTTTATTCGAGTTTTATTTAAAAATATAACAATAAACTTTGTGGCAATTATTGAAATAAATAAAAATAATCAAATTAACGTTTAACATTAAAACAAATTTTTAACCAAAGCTTAACTTAACAATCCATATCAAGTTCTAATCAAAAACCAAAAGTTTTAGTACTTGGTTAACATTTTTTTAACAAAACCAAGCCGCTTCACTCTACAAACATCTTTTGAAAATATGACTGTCGTTGAAATGAGCCGAAATTGTGCTCTTTTTTGAGAAAGTAGTTGGAATTTATTGCCATTCCCATCATAGGGGAATAACCAGTATTGACTTTCGATTCGGTATCCTCCTCACATTCCTTATCGAGCGGCATCCCCTAAAAGCACGTTGATATGACAAAGAAAAAATCTTGCAGTCATGACTGATCTATATAAGTTATACTGCTGCTTCGCTTACATGTAAGTTAAGGCCTTTATGCTGTATGATAAACCAGCCGTACGCAACAATTCAAAGAGTTTTCAGTGCCTTCCAATCCCGCTCGTTTAAGTTATTATATCAGTACTTTTTATTTAAGTATTTAAGTGGTTAAGATCACATGGAGGAGCGCATGATCTTTAAATTGTGGGCGTACACTTGCATTAGGCTAGTCGATCGCTTAAGTTTAAACTTCAAAACTTGTTTTTGTATCCGTTCGGTGGATTCCACTCCAATATTCGTTTAATGAGATGGCAATTAAATTAGTCTGGTAGGTATTTATAAAAATATTAAGATCTTGCGCTACAAGCGAAGAAACACGCCATGTGCCTATTTTTAGTTGAAACCTTTCGTAGTTTCAGTTCCAATTTTATTACGTTAAGAAAACTAATGTAAACAGGCGTGTCATAAGGAATTCCCAATTAAGTGACACCACATTTTGATACGGACTTACACGATAAGGTTAGGTTGAGTGGCTGGCGAATTACACTTTTATAACTGTATAAAGGTCCATCGTGGTCCACGCAGATTCAAAGAAGACGAAGCGTGAGAGACGAATTGAAAGAAAGAATGAAAATTAATAGAACGGGGCATGTGCAGAGAAGACGAAAGTGGGGTCTCTTCCTTATCCTCTTGCAAGTCCTTAAAATAAGAAGAAACTTCGGCTAACAGCAACTAGTTTTCATTGATTAATCAAGCAGTTCCTCCTGTATTTAAGGAAAAAGTCCAAAGGATCCTTTGCAGAAAAAAGAAACTACTAGTTATTAAATTATATAATTTCTCATTTGTATTTAATTCTACAAAGGCCTATTTTCCTACAAACACTTACAGCTAAATTCTTACACAACTATCCTTGCGCAATCTACACAAACTATTTACATGTATTCAGCTCTAAAAAAGAACAATAAATAAATTAAAACATCGCTTCGAGACACCCACAAATCAATTCGATACCAATACACGCGTCTGCTGCTCCAATCTCTGCAGAAAGGTCAAGTTCTTCTTATAAATGAACGACTGCAACATCGCCTTGATGGCATCGGACAGCTCATAGTTGGGCTTGAAGTTATAGATCGCATTGAAACAATTCACATAGCCAAAGCGAACTGTTCGCAAAAGTGCCGCCACTGCGGCTTCCTGTACAATCTGCCTCTCGGAGGCATTTAAAAACCTTGCAAACAGGTTCACATACGTCGAGATGTCCGTCTCCAAGCTAAAGGGTTTGATGATAAAGGAAATAGATTCCAAAGTGCAGGCAATCTTTTCGTCGTTTTCGGCACTTCGACCCAGACTATGATAGTACTCGTTGGCCAGCGGAATCAGACGATCGGTGAGTATGGATTTCTCAACGTTGGGTTGCGTCATGCGTTTGCAAATCAACGCCAGAGCGTAGGGCACGTTTTTACAGCGACCCGCTCGAATTTTCGCCATCAAATTGTCAAGTACTTCATCGCGCGGCGGCTTAAAGCTTTCGTAATTGTAGAACTTCCGCAATTTGAAGAGCAGATCCTTTGTCTTGAAATCGGTCTTTTCCAGATCGAAAAAGATGCTGTTCAAAAGGCATTGAATGGTGCTGATGAGGGCGTCCGAACGGTCGTAGGCGCAGTCTTCTCGTTTGGGCAGCACCGTAGGATACGCGCACAGCGTCTCATATATCATAGGTGTCGCCTTTTCTTTGAAGAAGTAAAGGCACTTGCAAATGAAGAGCCTTGCTGGATTCGAATTTACTGTCGGGTCAGCAATGATCAGCAGGTAGCACTGGGTTAGGTTCATAAGCACCTCGATGGGTATGACGTCTTTGACAAAGGTGAAGAGGGTGTGCTCGATGGCGGTTGTGAGATGTCTTCGAAAATTTGGCAGCCGTTGGTGCAGTGGTTCGAAGAGCGATGTCAGTTTTCGTAGCGTTTCGCTGATGCATTCTTTGGGAACTGGTGGCGGAAGTTCGGCTTCCGGACGTGGGGCTGTTTTGATCATATCCACGAAAGCGTCTGCAATCAGTTTTGTACAAGTGGTGATGGTCAAAATGGCGTCCACCGTGCGGACAGAGTCCATTATAAGACAGACACCCGATATGTAGCCTCTTATGGTGGTTTGCAATTGCGTGACAGTAGCTTCATCGGTTTTCTGCAGCTTTCCGACCAGCAATTGATGGTTTCGTGGATTGTAGTTGGCAATTATGTGGGAAACAACCGAGTTGCTGGTGGGGTTGGACTTCGATGGCTCAAATAAAGCAACCTCTGGGGTAGTGTGCGTTTCGTCGGGTTTTTGATCCACAGGTGCAGGTGACGCAGGACATTCTACGAATGATGTCATGTCTTGCTGTTGTTCGGAGGGATGTCTTGCCCTTTGCTCAAAATCAGGTGGAGGATCTTCTTCTTGTTCTGTACAGGGATTCTTGACGCCGTCTGGTTGTTCCTTGTTGGAACTCTCATTGGCTGATTGTTTGAACTGTTTCACTTCTGAGCTGGTACTACACTCCTCTGTAGCTGATAAATCCATTTGCATGGGTTCTTCCGGCTTGAAACCGGCTTCGCGCTTAGGTACAACATGATCAGTTCCCTCATCAATGACAAGATTTTCTGCCGAAGAATCGTGATCCTCCTCCATAAGATCTCTAAAGTATCCCATGACAATCTCATTGGCGGTTCCCATCTTCTCTTCGACTTCTTCCTTCTTCACCTCTTCGAGATTCTTTCGTGGCTTTTTAAGCTCAGTTTTCTTCTTGGTGTACTTGCCCAATTTCACGCCTGCTATATTCGCAAGCTGCAGGCCTCCGCCAATTGCTGAATCCGCATCATACCTTGCTCTAAGTCTCGCCGAACGTTTCACAGCTATCGCAGCTGTTGCTGCTGCCTTCCTTTTGTACTTTCGAGGTTTGGATTCATTTTCTTCGCAGGAACTTTCCGCTTCACTGGTTGGTGATTTTTCTGTCAGCGCCATTACCGATATTGGACTGATTGGTGTGGCAACTTCGTTTAAAATCTTATCGAGAAACACCTGGAACTTAGGGCCGTCCGCTTCTTGGTCCTCGTTGAGCTGCAGGAAGTCCTCCACCAGATTTTCCGTGGAGTTTGTTAAAGCTTTACTTATGGCTCGGTTGCAACTGTCGGGAGTTTTGAATTGTGCTTGCGGTGGTTCCTGCTTCTCGGGTGTTTTCAACAGCATTGAAAGATCCAAGGCTGCTGTGTTGTCTGGTTTCGGTGATTGTGGACATTCCATCGATAGATCTGCTTCACCGTTGTGGTGTGGTGATGTGTTGCCATCGAGTGCAGTCCCATCTGATGTTAGACTGTCCGATAAGCCGGTAGTTTTGTCGTTAAACGTGGTGGGTGCATTTAAAATAGTAAACTTCTTATCCTGCAATGGTTTCACTTCGTTGAGAACTAAGCATCCATTGAAATTCACCGGTTTTTGATCCCAAATCAGGGAAAGTTTTGGGGTTTCCAGTGTTACTGGCGAGAAGTGCTCCGTTTGTTCGGGAATCACCAAGGGAGGTCCCTCATCTAAGTCCAGACTTGGCATATCAGTATGAGTCGAATGTTCTTTTATTGGTTTTTGATCCTCAACCAAGATTTGTCCGGGAAATTCCAGAGTATTTTGTAGGCCTTGGTCATGGACAATGTAAAATGGTATTTCTTCCAGTTCACGTGGGGTGAACTCGTTTAAATTTAACGCCTTCTGCTGAAAAAGGACACTGTTTGGAGCGGAAACGATTGCTGTCGGTGGATATGAATGCAAAATCTTCTGCTTCTGAAGGACGCTGATTGGAGTTTCTACTTTCATTGATGTTTCAACTTTATAGTTGCACACGGTTTCCGGGCTAAACGACATGGAACTAGGTGGTTTCTCTTCTGACAATTGTGGCGGGATTCGAATAAAATCAGTCGAGTTGAATGGCTTTCTGTCTGGGGTTGAGCCTGAGCCAATGTCGGTGTGAGACCTCATTTGACTCTGAAACGAATTGTCTGTAGAATTTCTTTGGTTGACTTGTGGTTTGTCGAGGATAAATGGAGGATGGCCATGCACTTCTTTGTGTGGTGTGGCCGTAATGCTTGTTGGTCCAAGTAGATTGGAGTCCCCAAACCCTGTTGACGTTTTCTTTTCCTTCAATGTTGGCGCCTTATTGAAATGCGATATTCTCACCTTCTTGCTGAACGGGCTGTCAGAAGGCGCAGCCTGTGACGCAGTCATTTCGCGAATCCTCTGACGGTGTATTTCAGCCCTTTTTCGCCAATCGGATTGCAGAAAGCAGCTGCTAAGATCCGGTTTGTGCAATTTGCTTGCCATTTTGTAGTCTTTGTTGCTCTTCCGCTTGCGCTTGGCATTTTCTTTCGTCTTCATTGAGGATGTCGCCTGCTGAAACTGCCTCTCTTTGTTTTCTTGAAACGGGTTCGAGACTGCAGGTGGTTGGCTTCGTTTCGGAGGTAGAAATGGCTTGCAAAACACTTCGTCCGAGTTAGTTTCATTAGATTCACTGAATTTCGTGGAAGCGTCTTCGTTAAGAGATCCAACTGCCTTCTGTTTGAGGAACGGTGGTCTCGCCTTGTTCACACCTTCATCACAAAACCTGAGGTCTCGATTGACGACTGTCTCATTCTCCGAGATGTCTTGCTCATCTGCATCCCAATCAGGTTCGCTTTCGTCTCCCCCATAGGCATAATTACCAGGTTCTTTTATCGGCTTCCTCATGGTTTCTAGCGATCCAATTGCCTTTTGCATGACAAACGGTGGTCTCACTTTCTTAAAACCTTCATCTAGGAGCCTTTGTGTTTGGTTGACAGGGCTCTGCCAAGAGGATTGGCTAACTGGCTGATTCTGCGACAAATTTTGTTCATCAGCATCCCAATCGGGTTCGCTATCGTTGCCCGTACAGCTTTGGTTAGCTGAAGTTTTCCTTTCTTTCTGATTGGCGAACGGTAGTACCCCCCGCTTTAAGCCTTCATCTTGAAGCCTGGGTTTTTGGTTAACGGGGATTTGGTGATTGAACTGATTGAAAACCGACTCCTTCTCCTGATTATCTGCATTAAAATCCGGTTCGCTTTCATTACCCGCACAGCTATGGCTTCCCGACGGTTGCTTCTTAAGCTTCCTCTCGGTTTTTGACGCGCGGATGAGTCGCTTGATTTCCTTGCGCTTCTGCGAGGAGTGCTGGTCTTTCGAGAAAAGCTTCAGTATGTCGTCAGCTCGCGATGATTTTTCTAGATTGACACCAGCATTGTTGGTCTCATGCTGAGGGTTGAGAAGGATCTTTTGAATTTCGACGGGCCGGCTGGCATCGTCCCGGTTGCTATGGCAAGGGACCGGCATGAACGCCACTGGAGCTGCTCTTGAATACATCGGACCAAGAAAAGGGGAATCATTAAATCCTCGATCATATAGGTAACCGTCGCCTCCTCTTAGTTCGTTCAAGGGAATGGGGCTTGTCGCAGAATTTCTGGTCGAAGGAGGGTAGTCTGAAACATAAGTTAAAACATTATGAGCCTCGTTACTGTCTCTTCTCCTCAACTTACCTCTGCCATCGTCTTCGCAAAAGTACTGACTCGACCTCTCGGCATTGCTTCGCGGCTGGTCATTTCGTCTGGCTTCATTCATGCTGCGCATGCGGTCGCTGGCGACATTCGCCTGCATAGGATTGACGCCAGCAGTGCCGTTTTGCAAGAGTGCAAATATCGTGTGTCCCAGCATATTCCAGAGTTCGGTGACGTTGTTATGCAACGGTGGCACCGTCATCCCGAGAGGGGCAAACGGATTGAGCATTGGCATTCCCATGAATGGCGATTCGTTCTTTACGCGCTCGTACATATTCCTCGAAGGTGGCCTCGAATCAGAGCGTTTAATGTTCACCACCACATAGTCTATGGGCTTCCGAACGTTCCTTAAATCAGTGTTTGTACCAAGGGATTTAAGTTGGACGTGCTTCACTGGTGGTGGCAGCGGCACATCTTCCTTCTGGGGGCTATCCATCATTGGAGACAAGGGCGACACATCACAGATCATTTCCTTAAAAATGTCCTCAATGGAAACCGGTACCACTTCGGGAAAGTTAGTTCCTATGTTGTGTTTTTTGATGAACGCCGAAGTGCAGGTTGCACGGGTCGTGGTGGATGAAATATACTGAGTGGCCTGGGTTCGGACCTCTTTCTGGGGACTCTTGTTGGATGCCGGTGTGTTGGTGCCCCTCGTTGTTGTGTACCATGAATATTGCGTGCCTTGAGAGCACGTCTCCTTTTGTGCTTCACCCGGATCGGTGTTTGAACCCTTGGAATTCATTGTTGGTGTGCACTGCGTTGTCTGCGACCTGGATTCCTTTTTGGGACTGACCTGCAAAGTATTGTCCTGACATTGTTTCCTCAGGTAGCTCCGGCCCTTAGGTATTAGTGGCAATCTCTTTGATTCCATGTACTCCTCTAGTTGCTGAAGAAGAGCCTTTGCCTTGCAACCGAGCAACTTGTCCTCATCGAGACGTGAAGCCATCTTTTGATAGCTTTGGATCAGCTCATCATACGGTATGGGTCCCTCCTGGGTAGTAATTTTCATTTTATATGCAAGCTGGTCAAAGTTTAACGTTTTATTGGCCAACTGAGACTCAGCCTGGGCACATTTCTCTCGCATCTCCTCCGAAAGCTGAGAAAACTTCAATTTCTCAGCCTTCTCGCGTTCATACATCGAACGAATGGACAAGGCCGATTCGCTGAGCTCTTGCATTTGTTTCTGAAGTTTTGCATGCTGGTCATGGAGTGTTTTCAATTGCAGAGTTAGATCATTAACGGAAGCGATTCGGGTGGCAAGCGATTCTATGTCGTATGCTGGAAGCACTTGTTCATAACCATCGGTGGTTGATACGTTTTGTGTTGTATTCGATGCGGTGGAGTCAAGAAAATCCAAATTCACATCAAAGCTATAGTGCTCGTCCATGATTGTTGAAATCAGGCTTTCGTGGGATCGATGCGTGTGAATTACCGATGGAAATGTTTAATATTCCAGAGGTGAGAAAGCACTAAATCCGTTTAAGAAGCATTTTTTTAACCAAACGTGCGTAAATTTAAAGCAAAAGTTTAACAAATAACCCACAAAACGTTTAAAATAAATGCCGTGCCGCCGCGAGGTTATGACATTTGATATCGAATAATGGTAGACATCGAAAAGAGTTCGAACTTAAGGGTGGTAGCTCAATGGCAAATGAGCTCATTCAGTTGTAAGCTGATTTTGGGTCGAATTTATTAGTGTTTCTTTGGTACTTGGAAATCTTAGGCGATTGATTATGAAGAAAAAATTATTAAACTCTCAGACAGAAAGAAGAAAAAGAAAAACAGTCAGATCAGCAGTGAATTGAAGAAATGAAATATAGGGAATATTCACACAATAGTTCTTGTTCTAACGATGAAGCAATGAAACGGTTGCAAAGGGTAGGCCTGTGCGCAGACAAGATAGAGGAGTTTGTTTTCATACCAATTGACGAAAAGTGACATTTTCGCGTTATTGAAAAAAAAAAGAATAATGTAAAAGTAGGGGTTAATTCCTTTTTTTAGCTTGGGGCAACGAAGTCTCTTCACCGGACAAACATAAGATAATTTGACACGAGTACACTTTAATTTTTTGGCTCTTAAAAGAGTGACGATGACATTTCCTAGAAGCGAAAAGAAAAATTTTGTAGTAAAAGTCCCAAAAGAAAACATATTTATGAAGGATACGTCAGACGTGGATAATTTACGTGGACAATTTAAGCTTGCACATAAGAGCTTTGTGGAAAGGGTGAAAGAGATTTATTTTTAAATACTTGTGGAAGACAATCTAAACTTGTGCGGTTGCATGTTAATCTCGGATAGGTATCCGGTGGAGAAATAGCATTCGGAAAAGTATTTCTTAAAAGAAAAAAACATTTTTACGGATCTTTTTCCTTTCTGTGCGGGGATAAGGAAAAGACTATTTTGATTTCAAAAATCGATGCCTTATTTTGCAAATCAAATTTGTATATTAAATGTCGAGTTTTATGAGAGATTCCTAGAAGTTTTATGTTAATCTCGGTTTAATAGTCGGTATGAAAATTTTTATTAGTATGTAAAACGTGTATTCGTCAACCGTTTTACAGTGTTCTATACAAAATTTTATAAAACAAGCCCCAAATGAAAAGAGAAGTTCCCTTGAAGTGCAAAACATCTTTGTACCACCAAGTTTATTAAATACCAAAGCTTAATTAAACACATACAAGCACATTGGAATGATATGAATCATGAAAAGAATTAAATTAATCATGAACAGAATGCAATGATTTACAATTAAAGCATCGTTGACAGCTAATTAGAACCGATTCCGAGTTTAAATAAAATAATTGATTTTCTTAGGCAACTACCAAAATGTTAACTATTATTTGTTATGCTCAAAAAAATTGAGTTTTCTTTTGAAAACATCAGAGCTTTTTACTCAATTTTAATAGACACGTTATGGTTTTTAGCATTTTTTTATACTCAAACCTCTGATTTGGCTAAAAAAAAGTATCATTCATCATAGCATCGCCAATAGTGCAAATATAAAATCGTTTCTAATTAATTGTCAACGGCTGAATGTCACAATGGCATAAAACAAAATAAAGAAGTTTTAAAATTACACTTTAACACAAAACATTAGAAAGCGTAACGGGCGTACCTTCTAAAAAAATATCACATTTTACATATGGAAGAATCAAACTAAAAAATATTCTCGCATACAACGCGTTAGTAAAAGTCTAATCTGGGATTTTTTTATTTATTTAAACCCTGTTTGGTTTAAGTTTTTTTTTTTTTAAGTGAGTTTATATTGACTTTTTGCATTAAAATCATGCATTAAAGAACGTTTATATCTAAAACCTACAAATTAATGTTTTATTGGCAAAACTTTTTTCTACACATAAACGGAATCGTGGTGGTATTGAAATAAGCTGAAAACAATATTTTGTTCTGCAGTTTCAGATTTGAGAAAAGTCATCGTCCCCATATTTGCGATCAGTTTTACCCCAAATTAACTTCAAATAATTTATCACAAGACTCGAGCCTTTTCTACCAAATTTAAATCACAAAAGTAAGAGAAATTAATTATTCTCGTGTGTTTTAGTGTTCTATAGAGATTTTCAGAACGAAAACCTTCTATTCGCTGCTGGAAAATGTCATCGCTGTTCTTTAAAATGACAAATCGTTCTTTTTGGCATTTATCTTATTTTTGTCCGGTAAAAACACAGCGATTTATTTTTATCTTCTTTCACTAATCTTTGCTCTATGACAAGGAAAAACATAACATAAATACTGTCTACGCAGGCCATAAAACTGCAATTAGCGGGAGATGATTAAAAATAAATCCCGAAGTGGATCGGACAAACATAGGATTCATAAAAGAGTGACGATGATATTTTCCCAGGTCGAAAAAAGGTTTCCGTTATAAATTGCCAAGAGAAAACGTAATTGTGACAGATCTGGCATACGTGTACAGTTTCCTTTTCTGATTCTTATCAAACTGTTACAAAGGCGTGTGAAAAGGGTTGAATGTGGCATAAAAGAGGTTTGTGAATAGGGTGAATGGGATTTATAATTTTGCCAAGAGAAAACGTATTTGTGACAGATCTGGCGTCGTGTACAGTTTCCTTTTCTGATTTTTTTTTAAACTGTTACAAAGGTGTGTGAAAAGGGTTGGATGTGGCATAAAAGAGGTTTGTGAACAGGGTGAATGGGATTTATAAGGGGGTTTGTTTTTAATCGTTTGTCGAGAGGATTTAAATTTGTATGGTTAATTTCGAGATTTAAGGCAGATTAATGAATTAATGAATCGCGGATTACTTTGCGGTGGAGACATGGTATAGAATGCAGACTTTCAGCATTTTCAATAGAAACTTGCAATAATTGTTTTTTTAAAGTCGAGAACTGCTCGTTTCAGTAAAACACGTTTCCCTATTTAGCAGCTGGATAAATCCAATAGGAGCTAGGCACTGATAGATAACACATGAAATCGAAACGAATAAAATTGCTTTCATTTGACGTTTAACAGCAGAGATGGTTGCATAAATGAGTTCAAATCACAATTCTCTCAACAATAGAGGAGCGCCAAAAATGAGCGGGAGATTATCAAAAATAGTGGCTCAGTTTCAGTATCCTTCCTTGTTTTACAAACTGCTATAGTGGTGTGCGAAAAGCGTTCAAACTGGTTTGAAAAGGGTGAATGAGATTTAACCGTAAGACCACAATGCCCGTAGCGGTGGTATGTAGTACAGCAGCGGAGCCATGTGGCGTAGAACGGAAAAAAATTGAACACAATGGTGTAGCGTGGCTATGTCGAACAAAAACCTCGTTCATAACCAATGGCCGATACTTGAGTTAATTTGAGCTAGATTTAATATTTTTGTACAACAAATGACACAAATTCCATAAAATTTCTTTAGATTTAACCATCTCAATAAACTTTTCGACGTCCTTTTCCTCCATTGTTTACTTTACTTGTATTGAACTGTCCACCGTGTAGCGCTACGAAAGTTAAAAGTTGGCCAACTCTTACTACCGCCACAGCTACGCGCTACCGCTACAGACACACATTGTGTGCGCAATACACTGAAAACATGTGTTTTTAACTTTTGACAGCTCTTACTACCGCTACAGCTACATCACTGTGGTTCTACGGTTAGGAGGGAATTTATTTGATATCGCTTGCCGAGAGGATTTAAATTTGTAGGGTAAATCTAGAGATTTGATGGATATTTTAGTTGGGTATTTATATGAGTCGAGGAGATAAAACAAATGTGTTTTTCATTTAAGTTCTTGTCAGTCAACAGTTTTTTTTTTTAATTTCAGTTTTGCAGAGGTCTACATTTTCCTGCTTGTCCACCAGGTATCGCATTTTTGACTTTTCCATACGTCAATAGCAAAACTATTTCTTTTTTCCTGAACTTAATGCCAACATTTTTTTTTTACTTCCTTGAACTAAAAAACGAATTTCAAAGTCTGAGTTTTCAGTAAACAAATTGTGGTTTTGATGGCTTAGCAAGAATCTTTCAACTCGATTAATTTATGGCTTCTTTAATTATTCCAAAGGTTCAGAATTTTCAGAATACGCTATTGGAGTTTATTTTTTGATTAAAAAATAAACTCCAATAAGCTCCTAATTTTTTGATTAAAAAATAAACTCCAATAACGTTTAGTATTCCGGATAAACAATTTGATGCAGTGTTTTTTAAACGGCCTGGAAATATTTAAACCGATTTTTAATGTTTTATAAATTTGAGTTTTGCAGGAGTAAGAAATGATTACCCATCATTTTTTTAGCCATTCAGTTTTTGTATAAAAATTTCTGGATTTGTGTTTTAATTCTTTTACTGGAAATGTTGGGCTTCGCTTCCGATGTGCTGTGTGCTCTGTTGTATTTTTTTAAGTACATTGTTATAAGTAGCCTAGATGGTGCAACGTAGTCGTTTTTAAGTATTCCAAATTGGTTGACCCAACAGTTGGGTCAACCAATGGGTTGGCGCCCCGGTAGAGTTAATAAATGAGGGTTATTAAACCATTACAAGGGAGTAGGTGGCTGTGATGTCTTATAAAATCTTGCTCCTAAAGAAACTGCTGAAATCTTGATTTAGGACATAAACTCGCAAGACGAAGCTTGAACTACCTTAGGAAGGGACACATTCTCTTTAAATAACAAGTATTAGTAGGGTAAAATAGGGTAAAAAAAAACAGTGGTTAACATTTTGTTAAGGCCAAAGACATGTAAAAAGGTTTTGGTCATCTTTGTGGGACACGAAACTGTGCCTGAGATAGCTCATGCTTCCATGAGGGCCAGAAATTAATCGAAAGAGTGGAGTCTTTTTCGTCTTTTTATAACTAAAACATTTGTATATCTCGCGGAGGTGGAATAGACTTACCTCTACAATGTGTTGGATTCCATTTGTTCTTTTCAACAGAGGTAAAAGTCTCATTTCAGCACATCCAAAATCAACAACCTAAAACCGAAAAAGCAAAAAACTGTTTACATATCCCCAGTGTCAAGACAGGTTCATACCTTTTTTATTTGTGAATCAAAGTCGGGATGTTCCAGAATCTGGATGACTGTTGCGTATCTTTGCTCGTAAACTGGTGGATCGAATTTTATATCCCCTTCAGGGGTAAAGTATGTCCTTGTTCCCGTTGGGTTTGGCAAGGCAAAGGAAAACATTGAGCTGTCGAATAGAGGTTTTACTGTGTGAAGATTTCAAGCAATATTATTCATGCGAAATTGTAATTATTTGTTAAGTCTTTAAATGGCAGTGATAAGAAACAACCATGCAACTCGTCAACTTAATAAACAAAGCAAAACAAAAACAAACTGCCGCATGCACTGACGCTTTGGCTTCAACTGTCAATCTGTTAAAGGTGGAGGCAGAGTGAAAAAAGACATGTCGTTAAGTTAGTGCATTCAGCGAAATTATAGCAGCATTTTGATAAAAAAAATCAAAACAGGTGCCTTTCTTTCATTTCAAATATTCCGGTCGAAAAACTATGTTTTTTTTTATTCATTCGGAATATTCCGATCATTCCATTTAGCGTTTCCTTACCTCCTGTTTACTACCTCCCGAGGAAGTACGAATTAGAGCAACCGGTATATTTCAACCTCGTATGCCACATTTTCAATTCCATCTACGGAATGAATAAAGAAACGCACCCGTTGTCTCTATTGGCAATTCAAGGCCCGGTGGAAGAATGAAGGAATAGGTAGAGACCTGCATAAGCGTACAATTAAAAAACTTCCTAAGTTTATTACCCGGATTTGTCAATTGGGTGGAAAAACAAAACAAAAGCTTTCGGGTTCTTCATTGAAGTTTATCAGTCAACATTATCAATTTGAACATTGTTGGAGGTCGGCATGTTGTTGTTGTAGCAGCTACTCCAATGATGCTGTTTCTAGGCCAAGGAATGTGGCCACGTCTGTGGGTTGCAGTCAGAGTGCACTCGTCTGCAGGTTGGTTGGATTTGCTGCACAGTTGAACAGGTGCCTGGTTCAATAATTGGTTCAGTAATTGTTCAAGATGCGGCACCAACCGGAGCGTAACTGGGCCAGGGTAGCCCTTGTCTTGCGCGGTAGACTACGCTCCTCGTCGGCAATGGGTGGTGGCCGACCTCCGAGCTCTATGTTGGGGCGAAAGCTATCTGTGGTTTTTTACTAAAAAAGTTTTTTTTCTCTTCTTCTGTTATCTCCTCTAACAAATGCAGAATGTCCTTTTATTGAATCGAAATGTTGAAATAAAATCTTAGTTTTTCTCATAGTCTTAAAAAAAATGCTTCGTTAATTCAACGCTTAACTGAATAAAAAGGCTTTAATGAAATCCAAGATAAATAAATGGTCGTTAAAAAGAGGAGTTTAAATTTATTATGATTTTTACTTTCAAATTCCTTTACATTTGACATTTGTAAACAACTAACCAGCCTTTCGCGAGTGGATAAATGTTTTGCTAATTTATTCAGGAATCGCAAAAAACTGTGGTGAACCATTACTTTTATTCGGTTGAATAAAAGTAGTGGTGCACCGCAGTTTTCTTGAAAAGAAATTGATAAATGGATATATACTACCGATTTGGTGCCCTTAAATGGGTAATACCTCCACCGGCCATTGAACTTTGATTGGCTAGAGATGATTCAGGCCAAATCCCAAAGTGGCTCCACCGGACAAACATGCGATTTGTATGACATGACACTATTTTGCTGTAATTTAGCTCGTAAAAATCACAATAGAAAACGTTTCAGCACTTAAGCCACGGTGTCCCAAGGAACAGTAACAGGAACAGACACAGAATCTCATACATTAGCAACTGAAACCAAAATTCGTTGAATCCTTTTTATGTTTTGCTAATTTATGAAATTCTGTTTCTGTTCCTTGTAACACCGCGGCTTGAGGCTGTTTCAATAAGTCTTATCATAAGATATGAATTTTGGTTTGACAATTGTTTACGTGATTGGGTCACATTAATAAAATAAATGAAGTGTAGTGTAGTGGAGTTTAGTGTACTGAGGGCGAAGGCGAGTATGCGATATTTCCGGAAGTGCGAAGAGTCGTTTGAAATAATCTTTACTCCTATACATAAAATGAAGGCACTCAATTGTCATATAATTTTTTCCCTTCACAAATTAGTTTAATAATTCACAAAAAAAAAATCGAAAGCCTATTTGAAATCTTAAAAAGTTGAATTTTTGCTTGAAGCATATGCGGTGAATCAGGGTTCATTTTTCAGTTTGTTGCTATTTCAGTTCCTTGAGCTTCATTGCTGCCTCAAGTTTTTGACTCTTCACTACATTTATATTAATATGTAAAATAAAATTTCCGAGTGCGTGATGAAAATTTTGAGAATTCGCTTAAATGTCACAGAATCTGGAGTGGAGTAGAGTGGATTATATTTTTTTAGATATGCTTTATTCATAAGCTAAGTTCACTCATTTTATCAATACGACCCATTATTACAATTTCATTTGTGAAGAGTACTCATTTATACCACCGCAGAAATTTATGCAGTAGCGAGCTGTACAAATCTTTTATTTTAGGGAACAATTCATCGCTTGCTACAAAAGGCCTAAAAACCGTTGCAGTTCTCTACTGAATGGCCTCTTTATTTCGAATAAGGGCATTTGCTTTCAGCCTAGCTGAATACATTCATTTGCAAAAATTATAAGCAGTCAGTTTTTAACGAAAGTTTCTGACAGATGACACGCCATATTTTCATTTCTCCCCGCCCGACTGATAAATTCCAAAACCGAACAGAAAAGTCAACTGTGAAAACCCGAAGCACGTCAGTTTTTGAAGAAATTTCTTTTGGTGAACAACTTTGCTCTTTCCCCCTTTTTTTTTTTAAAAAAAAGTGCCCTGTGTTAACACCTTCAATAATTTTTTATTAATAGTATAAATAACCTAAGAATAAAAATGTCTGAAAAATTATACACACGTGCCGATGTGGCCAAGCACAACTCCAACAAGGATACCTGGCTGATCATCCACAACAACATCTACGATGTTACAGCATTTCTGAACGAGGTGAGACAGCATAAATCATCATGAAACATGAATGTACCTTTCCTACTGTCCAATTAAGTCATCGTCATCACCGTCATTTGTGTTATCTTAATGTTAATCACATATTGCGTCTCAATAAGGCCCATACGACTATTATACCAGTCTAAAAAAAATTAATCATACCAACCCAAACTACTCCCAGCAGTACACACATGTATTGTTTCCATTGCAAGTTTGATGATAAACTTTAGTCAGTGTTCAGTTCAGTACTAGTGCCTCTGCCCCAGTCTCGTTCTCGCTCGGTAGCGGCGGTCGAGAATTTTCCAATGAACGTGCTGTTTTAGTCGCCATAACCAGATGTGTTCTACACTCTGTGCTGATATAGTTTGGTCTGTCTAGGTTTTCTGTTTTCTCTCTACAGTTGAACTTTGCCCACACGTCGCCGAATCAAAGTTGGAAGAATCTACAAACAAACAGTGTAGATTTGGAATGGATTTTTGGATTACTTCCAAAGTGTGAAGTTCATGTTTTTAATGTTGACCGTTGAACAATGGCAACTTTTTCTCTGGGTTCTATTTTCTCAGCCATCCAATGAAAGGAGCCAGCTCAATTCTTGATTGTTATTTAGAAGCGTTGACCTTTTTGGAAGACCTTAATACTTTTTTTCATACTAATCTGGCGCGCGACATGGTTTCACTTTTGGTGTTTCATAATTGCCGAGTTTATTCGTTTCGGCTGAATTAATTATTTTTTGACAAAAAAAATTTGCTTGGAAATTAACGTTTCATCATGTGGGCCAAAAGCTGTTTACATAACCCTATTGATATTTGCGGTTTTATGCTCCCGATGTTTTCGCCAGTTTGCTTGCCTAGAGCAAAAATTGTCTGGGGTTTTCACTTACCATTGCCAGCTGGTGGATTGTGTTTACATGCTCGTATAAGGTACCTAACTTGTCAGTCAAACAAGTCGACATATAACTCTGAAATGCGATACTGGCGTCAAGTTGATTACAAGTTGATTAAAACACTCGCTAGTAAAGCGTGGTTATTGATACTTTGCTTGTTCTTGACCACATTTTGCTCACGGACGTATCAAGGGTCTAAAATAATTGCAGTAAGCAACAGCATGTCCGCCAGATGGTCCGACTTTCAAAGAACTGGACCCCCCAGAGACTGCATCAGTATTGTTTTCAACCAAGTTGGTTGCAGCAATTTTGTTCCAAGTAGTTGAAGGCGCTGGCTACCCCCTCTTGTCAACGAATTTTCATACACATTTCTGGTGCGTGTACTAAAATTCTCTAAGCAGTGGTCTTACAAATACTTTTATATCTTGCGACTGAAATTAAAATAACCTCTTGGTTAAAGGTTACATGCTTACATGTACTCCCAAAATAATTTTGCCTCCAGCTCCCGTCTTTACCATTTATTCATTTTGTTTTTTGGATTAAAGAAATTAAAATCCGTCATAGAATTTTCCTTCACAAGAACACTGCCTGTGCCTATGCTTGTCCTCGAGGCTCCAGCACTTACTTCAAGCAAAAAGAAATTACAACAAGCAAAACTTATTTAGGAAAGTTTTCAAGCACAATCTTCTTTTTTGTGACAGCTATTTTGAATTTGCTTATTCAGTCAAACCGAAAAGAGAGCTCCCTCCTTAGGTTATAAAGGTTTGCTGGACTACCACAAGTAGTGTGTAAATTGGAGAGTTTACTGTAAATCAAAGAAAAATAAACTCTAAAACTACTTAAATTGGGATTCACAAACGAGCTTTGGCTCCGCTTCCACCGATTGTAAAAACTACTTTTTTAAGAAATGTCATTTCAAAGAAGATTCAAAACCGACGAATTGTAACGGGATGTAGAGCAAGCCAAAGTTTCATTCATTTTCCGTGCGATGCCTGTTAATTGAAATTAAAACCGACATTTGTTATCGTAAGATAAGAAACAAATAAAGGTTTTTTTTAAAGAGTCGCAATTCGGAAAATTGTCACAAATGAAATCTTGCGACTAATTGCCGTAGCCGCAATCGTGTGCTGTCTGCTATTTAAACGCTTGTGTGTGTCTTCTCTTCTACTAGTGACGGACGGCAATAAGTCGCAAGTTTTTCTGTCGCTCGCAGTGAGTGTCCCTGGCCTTAAACGGCACAATATAAATGTGCTAAAATGACGGTGTAATTTTTTAGCAGTCCGTCAAAGTCAAATAATGGAAAATGGACTTCTGATGATATCGTGATATAGTGACAATAAATTTGTCTGTAAAGTTTTAATAAGTACACTTTTGGCACTTGTACCATGTTTCCATCGGGCACTTATCCGCGATTAATATAAATCTTCATTGAATCCTTTACAAATTATACGCGATTCACCAAGCACCATGCAAAGTTAAATTCTCTCGTAAATCTCATTTACCCTTTTTCGAACACCTTCTTAGCAGTTAGAGAACCGAAAAATGACACTGAAACAGTCGGCGTCTGACAGATCCGTCAGAATTACTATTTCTATTAGAATTTTTACAACTGAAATTTTTTTTTAGCTCTTCGAAAATGACATTGCCACTCTCTTTTAAAACCCCAAACGACAGAAAAAGAGTATTAATGTCAAATTAATCCTACATTTGCCTGGTGGAATCACTTTGGGATTTATTGTTTATCGTCTCCCGCTAATCCTCGCATTATTTTCGGTGGAAACATAGTATTTTTTGTTAAAAAATCTTCGTCTTTTGTTAAAAAATCTTAAAAAATCAAAATTTAAATGGATGTGCAGACACGATAATATTTTTAAATAGTGGTACACATAAAACCAACTTAAACACTCAAAAGACGAAAAAAAGGTACACATTTTTTTAGGAAATGTCATTTGAAAGGAGATTCAAAGCCGATCCTAGCGGGCGAAGACAAAGTCAAACTTGTTTGTGAAGCTTCCTTTACAGCCAGAATGTAGAAAAATGATAAAGCGTTAATTCGATATAGAATTTTCACTTTAAAAATTAAACTTTCAAAAATATTCAAACGTTTAAAAGAAATAAAGAAAATATAAAAAAATACAATATCATTGTAGTTCAAGAATGTTTAACCTCTGAGGATGTAAAAGCAAATTATGTTTTTTTGCACACCAATTAACGACCAAAAAGCTTATAAAGACTTAAGAAAACTTCAAACTCACTATATTACACCGTTACCTCAAATTTCAATGCTTAGAATATGTATTAAGAATAAAAGTCACTGATATCACAAAGTACCTACTGCAAGTAAAATATATATAACGTTCTTTTCAGTAAAATAATTGTGTTCTAAAAATGCAAGCGTGAAATTTTAAAGAGCAGAAAAAGTTTTAACAAAATTTGCGTAATTTTGTTGGTAAAAAACTTCTTCAACTTATAAACTTCATATTGATAACATGTAATAAAAGCCAATAGTTACTGTTTGTTTAATCGTGTTAAACTTGTATAAAAAAATTTCACTGACACAATTAAATGTAAGCTATAAGTAAGTGCGGCCATAACGTAGCATTCGTTTATGGAAGTCGAAATATGTCAGTAAAAGAAAAGAAATCCATTTAAACCTAAAAAAAAAAACTAATCAAGATTTTACACAAATTAATGCAATCTAATTGTGCGTGTAACCTTCAACAAAGTCTGACGAACCATTTTGTGTATGGCTTCACACTTGACGTTTTTTTTTTTGTAATACATAATGTATTACTTTACGATCAACGGGTCATGACTACCCTTAAAAAGCGACAATTATTGCGAACAAAATATATTAAATGAAGCTATGAGAGCAAGATAACATAGAAAAATGGTTACTCAAAGGTTTTTAAGTATGAAACAAATACTTTTTAATTTATCACTTTAAAGAGCGAACAAAATTTGTGGTTAAGAGTAAAAGTTTAAAACAGTACAAGTTCTTTTATGGAAGCACAAAAATGTTTGTTCAATGGAAAGACAAAAAAAAACTTTGCTGCACGAAATTCAAATATTATTCGTCTAAAATGTCCATGAATGCATTTCGGACAGCCAAGCTGCAAATCATCAGCTGCCGATTTCTTGTGCAGGGTTGTTGTTGTCACATGTTGCAAGTGCGTAAGCTGCTATCACTAAGCGGCTAGTTAGTTTATTCTTTAAACAGCTGATGTGCTCCTTATAACGCGTTACAATCCTTCATCGCGTCTAATGTACGTACTTAGCTGGACAGCCTAAAAGCTTGTTACCATAACCGGGAACAAAAGGAACTTTCTAATCAGCTACCAATTTTAATAAGTCCAGGTTCGATTCAAAACCGGACAACACAACAGACCCGGTCAAGGATATCACTCATTTCGAAACAGGTGCTCGATCCAAGTTGTTTTGGATGGCTTCAAGTCTGCGGTCCATAAAATGTACGTGGGGGTTCCCCAGAGCTCAGTTTAGCTTCGACCCACTTCTTCGTTACCACAAATGATCTTCTGTCTGCTGTTACTTAACCAAGGCAACCCTCTGCCGATTACAATAGCTTCAGTTTCCCCTAATGGTTTTCGGTTCCTCGCCTCTGCTCTTCGGACATAGAACTGGCGCGGCAGCGTATGTCAAACTCATTTAACTCTGACCTTAACAGCATTGTATCATGGTGATCTCAAAAAAGAGTCGGATTTAATGCATTTATAACTCAATCGAAACCGAAACGCCTTGCATTCTCGGTAAGTGTGTTAATAAAAACTTTACTTGGTATGACCACATATTGACGCTGCGATAAGCCTAGGTTTCCTTAAAACATATGATTTGGCTATTTTATAATTTTACTTATTTATTATAATTTGATTATAAGTTAATCCAGAGAGCTTCGTGATATTAAGAAACGAACACATCACAATTATGATAAAAACACCAAACAGCCGCATTGAAGTTTTCAGTGTTCCCTGTGAGGTTCTGTTATGAGAGTGTATAATTTCGTGGGCTCAGCTGTTTTTAAGTCGTTGTCAAAGCGCAGAAAGTCAGTTAGGCCAGACTTATGCCCCCTAAATTTAATTGCAATTGCCTAAGAAATAAGTCTCGCCTGTAAGTGCTCATGACCTTTGGCAATGACTTCTGTATTGCAATGATCTGTATATGCTGCTATAATTTTTAGTTTATCACCTTGAATTCGTTGTTAAACTTAACAAGTCTAATCCTCTTGCACATTACTTTGATCCATTGATCTCAGTTGTTGAACTTCAACTATTAGACACACATGACAAACCCAAGTTATAAAATTTTTCTCGATTAAATCGTAATAGAAAATTTTTTGTGTAAGTTGACCAGTGCAATCGCTCGCCCTTAAAAAAACCGCTTACGTAACAGCTCGAGTGAACTAAGGGTAGCCTTACACATATTTGCATTTGCGCACTACATTATGTATTCTTCAATTGTTGGAAGAAACCTAGTTTTTTGGAGGTTTCCTAAGATAAATTTTACCCTCGGATTTTTTTGTCAATATCTCGCGCTAGTTTGTGGAGCCGTCTGTTGTGCAAAACCGTGCAAACTTACGGCGCACATAAATCGCGCGTTCTTCTTCAAATAGAAACAAACCTCGTTTAAGATCTTTTTTTATTTTATTATTTTATAATAACTTAATAACCCATCCACACTATAGAGATAGAGAAGCAATCGCAAAGAACGCCTGTCGTATAGATAATGATTCTTATTGAAATGAAAAACATGAATGATCGCATGATGTGTCTAGTTTCTGAGTGGAAATTAATTATTTTTCTAATATTTGCTACCTTAGGCTCAAGGTAAACAAGTCGGAAATAAAAAAAAAGACAAGTCAAATAAGTTTTTGATCCATTCGATTCTGTTTCCACTTTGCTGCTAAATTAATTTCGAGTTAATGCATAGCAGTTTGTGTACTTTTAACCCTTTTTAAATGTTCTCACTTTTTCTTATTTTCTTCAGTCAAGTCTCGTGCCCTCTTTTGCTGAAAATAAAATAAAAATTTTGCAAAAAAAGCGTACAATAAAATCAACGTCAAGGTCGTTTAATACTATCTACAAACGATTTGAATACAATTCAGTATCACGTCATTTTTTTATCGTAATTAATTAATTCAATATTTTGGACTTTGGTTTATTTGCGGTTTAATTAAGAAACAAATTTTATTGAAAAGTTCAAGAGTCATTGATTGGTGTTAATATATGCATTCGATCACCTACAACGGTAGATAATACCTGTGGTATATATTTAGAAAGAGACCCACTCAGATTAATTTTTAAATTTGGAAATTGTCGGCTGAATATATTAACCTCATTTCCTCGTTGTAATAGTAAATTATATGCCTTTAACCTTTCTGTATTCGTTCTCAAGCGGCTGTCTGTGAATCGTAATCTTTGCACCTAATTTCAGCGGTAAAAAAAATAAAACTTTAACCTTAACGACATACTTCAATAGAGATCACTTATTAACGTAGTCTTCACGACTATGCTATTACATATTATAATACTAAAACCCGATGTTACTTTTTATGAATGGCAAAGTATTTTGTTGTCAAAACCGGAAGACAGAAGAATTACTGAGATCACATTTGACGTCGACTAGAATTTTGCATAATGCTTTTAAATGCTAAAAAATACGTAAACCCTAATACGTACGAGCTGACTAATTTCCGTATGGCCGGAAATTAGTCAGCTTGTATATACCGGTCAGTCAGAGAGTGAATTTTGCGAAAGAAATGGTGATCCAAGGCCTAATCTTAACTGAGAAACTGCATTCCCTTATCCTCTGCCCACAAGGAGCATCGAGCATGCTACCTTCCAGTTTTTCACAACATGCAATCAGGCGTGCGTGGTATGAGGTTTTATGGATTATCTCGAACTTTGACCTGGGATTATCGAGGATCTTCTTGACTGAAGTATCGATGTTAACGTTTTTCTACGGTTCCAAGTGCACGCGGTGGCTCCTCATACGCCTAGCATTATGTGCCCAAAACTCAACTGGAACAATAAAACGCAATCAAAGTTGTTTTTAGAAAATCAAGTATGTATGTACTTTTATAAAGCTTATTATAGAGCTCGCCATAAAAACTGCCCTTAAAATAGTTAAGTCATATCGAGTCAATGAAATGCAAACGCTGCTTTTTTCGGCAGGGGTTATGCTTTAACGGAGGGAAGCGATGAAAACATTTGGCATATTTGAAAGTTCACTATTGAATAGAAAAGAACTGTTTACCATCTTGCCGCCCCTTCTTACCCTAAGAAGAAAGCTGACCAGAAAGGCACTCATTTCGAGGAATAACCTTTTGGATTTTCCTTCTGGTTTTGGTTCGTCTTGGTATTTTCCATGTCGGTGTCCACTAAATCTGGTGTGTTCTTTCGGAAATCACCAACCTCAAAAGAGCTTACTCCTAACCTTTTCGTTTTTCCACTTATATAAAAGTCTTAATAAACTTTGAACGTTGAAACTTAAATCCTTGAGTTCTCCAATGAAGTCAAGAATCTGGAAAATACTCTAGAGACGGAGGTCACTAAGATCCGCGATAGAGAAGCATGGGTTAGCAATAAGTCACGAAGTAGCCAAAACGGCTCTGCTTACAGTGGTATACGATGCTTTTAAAATTGAATAGGAAGTTGATTAAAAAAAAACTCGTTGCATAGTGACAGAAATCTTGCTTTACCAACTTACGGACTGCTCCCGACCCAAGGAGGGTCTCTACCTGGTTAACAGAAGCCTTCCATCCTCTGCTTCCAATTGCTTAGACTCAGCGATCTGACATTCGCTATTGCTTGGTCCTAAAATGGAGCTTCGGTCTTCCTGGTCGTCTCTTCTTGGATTCGAAGACTATCAAAGCTGGAGCGTTATGGTCCATCCGCTCGTCGTGACCGAGCCAATGTAGTCTTTGTGTTTTGGCTTTTTGAACTATATCTACATCTACGATTCGTTCTCCTCAGGACCATAAATTCGCTGTAGAATTTTCCAGTCGAACAAACCAGCACTCGGCGCCATAAAGTAGAACTGGCAGAATAAGCGTTTTGTAGAGCTTACATTTTGCCGTTCGTAAGAAGAGTTGTACCCATTTGTTTTGGCAAACCGAAAAAACAATGGTTTCCTGGGGTTATTCTTCGACGAATCTCCACTAAAGCCGCGGTGTCACAAGGAACAACAGGAACAGAAACAGAATTTCATACATTAGCAACGCAAAAAGCATTCAACGAATTTTAGTTTCAGTTGCTAATGTATGAGATTCTGTTTCTGTTGCTGTTTTACGTTGCTTGTGCGGCTTAAGATGTCATTCCTCAAAGTTGCTGCTACTAACAGTGTTTGGTCCCTAGTTGACGGACGCTGCTGTGTTTGTTGATACCAAAAACTAAGTCCTATATCCTTATTTACTTCAAGACCAACCAAGTTCACCTGTTCTTCATTAGCCGTAAAGCATCTATATCACAGCCCCGTTTGATCTGTTGCAGATAGTTCTTTTTGTGTTTACCTTTGCCCTGCGCACTATAATATCCAAAACTAAGATGAGAATGCACATGACAATGCATCTCCTTGCCGAAATTCGGTGCAGGTTTGGAAAAGTTTACCGCGTATTTCTGATATTATGCTATGTCTCCACCGCACACTAATCCTCGATTAACATAAATCCTCAATAAATCTCATTCACACCTCTTTATAATACATTTAACCCTTACAATAGTTTGATATTTAAAAAAAAAATGAAACTGTCCACAACAAATACGTTTTTTATTGGGATTTTTGCAATTAAAATGTTTTCTCATTATTCTTGTATTCTCACTCTCTTTTGGCCATCTGATACATATTTGAAAAGGGAAACCGAATCTGTCCACGTATGCCAAATCTGTCAAAAGCTTTTTCATTGGGATTTTTACAACGAAATTCTATTCTTGCTCTTTGGGAAATGACATCGTTACTTTCTTTTTAGAGTCAAAAGGACAAAAAAAGAATGCTTTTAAAATTAATCTTTGTCCGCTGGAGACACTTCGGGATTTACTTTTTTTTAATCGTCTCCCGCAAACGCAACTTTATGGCCGGTGGAGAAACAGTATTCACACGGCCATCGCCAGGTCGTTTTTACAGCGTCAGGTCTATCTAGAAAAGAATCACAATTTATTGAGCCACTGCTCTGCTTGCGACTTCTGTTTCAAATTCACTAACGACGAAATTTTTGTGCCATAGTCTCTAATTCTTTCCCAATCACAGTTATATCCTCTAAGAGTCTTGACAGAATGAAGTTCTTGAGTAGCACAAAACGTTTTATAGCTTAAGGAATATTTTTTTGCGGCCTATTCGTCTTTGTTAGAGTTCTGTATCCTTAATTTTAAAGCTTAATCTGTTTCCACGCGTTGCTTCAAATCTCAGAATAATCGATTGGAATATATCAAACCTCGTTAATGCATACATGTTTTTCAAGCGAAAATGTATAATGACAGCGCTGTTTTTTTATACACTTAGCCCTAGAAGGGAGACACGTCGACCGAAAACGTGCGGCTTATAACCGCACAGCACACGAACAATAATTTCTCGTGTGATTCCTGTCAATTTTCATTAAAACTGATATTTTCATCGTTGAAATCAAACTTTTTGTGGTAAACTCAACAAAAAATCTCCTGTGCGATTCATGTAAATTTTGATGAAGTCCGTAGCTTTCATCCTTTAAAAAAGTTGTCAAATTTTTTATCGTTCGGCTTAAAAGAAACACAGTCTGAAGAATTGTCGTAGCCGCAATCATTTGCTCAATGCTATACAAACGCTGAAGTTTCTTTGAAAATTTGCGAGAGATTTTCAGTCCTCCTGGGTCCCTGGCTTTAAAATTCTATTTTTTTTTTCATTTCGAAGAATTTTGTATTGGAAATTTTCTTAAGTAAAAACTGTTTTAAAGAAAACTAATAAAAATAGTTCGAACATGTACAATCGTTTTACATAATAAAAGTACCCCAATTAAAATTCAATTAATTAAACCAAGTACACGTACTCGATAAAACAAAAAACGCTAAAATGAATAGTGTGAAAGTAAGCTCGCTGCTCTATGTTGCTATTTCATGTTTAAATCCAGTATGACAAGCAATTTTTTTTTATTATCAGCACACTTAAACACTGCAAAGTCATGGTGATATCAGAGGGTCATCAAAGAATTTCGTTGAAAGGAATACAATCGCCATACTTGAATCTGATGAAAAACTTATGTAATCCACTGCATTATATCTTCTAGCTTTTGGGTGTTAATCAATGTGCGAGAACAATGACGCGGCTGTTCGGCAATTTTTATTTTTTAATTTTGTCAAAATAGTTTTTTACTTTTTTGGAAAAGGCCTTTTTTTTTGCTGTCAGCCGTTGCTATAGTAAATGCTAAAAAAGAATGTCAAATAAATTAACTATTACGTTGCAAAATAATAATAAAAAAAAACAATAAAAGCCTAGACTTCGCTCGACCGCACAGATTTGATTAAAATCGCATTTGATTGGCTCTGAACGTTGTGAGAGGGTTCGATTGATCATAATCTTTCAGTTCAAATCATAATCTCAAGTTTACTTAGATAATAAGACTCAGGAAAAGCCTCGTCACTCGCTTAGCTTCGGCTATAAACAAATTCGCAAGACACATGGCGTGTCTTGCAAGATTCGAAATTTTAATGTGATACAAATTTCACCACAGGAACAGACTTCAGCACAGGAACAAAACGCTGTCTCACCCCGAACGTGCTTAAAAAATTTTGTATGTTAAGTAAGTTATCTGCAGATAGTGTTATCAGGAATCGAGTTAAGACTTTACAAAAAAATTTATTTTTGTTTTATTGCATAACGGCAAAGAGCCAAGAATGACTTTAAGAAATAACAATATGTGTTTGTCATTATGATGGAAATGAAATGATAATGAAAACAGATGTTGATTTCCGACTTATTTTATTCGGCATGTAAAAAAAAACATTGATTGAGTCTTTACTTTCAAAAACTTTTTGCTTTGAAAAAAAAAAAAAATCAATAGGAATGTTTACTTTTTTGTCAGTCCAACGAAACACCTGGGATAGAGAATACTTTAATTGCTTTGTTTGAACCTTTAATCGCCCCTATAAAAAATAAGGACAGTGTTTAGACTAGAAATTAAATGACTAATTGTTAATTATTATTATTAATGGATGTAATGTGTTGTTCGATGCCTGCCATTATTGTATTATATGACTCGAAGTGCAAGGGGCACTATCTGCATATTAAATGCATGCATTTGACTTAAAAAAAAAGAGAGCACTACAGCCTAGCTTTGAATAGTTAACCGTTGCAACGGTAAGTATAAGGACCAATATACTAATCATCGGGATTGGTTGGAAGGGTGTCATAGGATCTAACACCAACCGAACCAATCTTAGTTTTTTTTTCGCAAATCTACGCAAAAAGGAATTAAAAAAAAAACTTTTTCGACCTCCTCACAATTCTTTTTATAAGAACTATTTGTCTAAATCGTATAGACTGGAGAGTTAGACGCATCCACTCTTTGTATACGAACTGCAGAAGCTGTGTGCAGTTTTGAATGGGGTCATATAATGTCCTTTTAATGTGGGCGTTTAACTTCACCAGAGCTGTGTTATACTATCCTTTTCATAGGAATTATCGATATTGAAGCGCAATATTGGCAAGGAATGTTTCGCAATGGCTGGTATAGCAATAAGCTATTTACTTCTCGCAGATGTCTTAGCTATTCTCAAATCTTCAAAAAAGGAACTTTAGTGAGCACTGATGGATGAGCTTGCTGCCGTCTGTCAAGATACTGGGATATGGGTTGGACCAGGCAGAGAATCTCGCTATAATCCGCCTGGATCGTGTCTGAGGCTCTGTAGTCGGTGGCGAACGATTAGGAAAGATGTAAGGAGAGGGATATGTCTAACCATCTGAACCGTCAGATCTTTTAAGGGCTATTATAGTGATATTCATGCCGGGTCGTCCAGGGGTGGAATCCTCTAAGGTGAAAACTGATAGTTGATCATCACATTTCTCATTTCGGTGATCATCACCTTACGGGATGGTGATGATCACCGTGATCATCACCAATTTGTGATGAATTTCAGCTGACAGCTATTTTATCAGTTTTAGTGATACCGTGTGCCTGTGATATGTGACAAGTTATATGTGTACCTCATTGAGCTTGTTTTACAGTCCAAAAACCAATAAAAAAATTTTACGAAAAACTCAAAAGTTTTTGGACTGCCTCACGCAATCTTCTAAAGATTTGTTTTCCATTCTGGGATTGCTTTAACAACCTGCAAAAATGTTTCCATTTTGTTTTTTATTGGTTTTCCAACGCATGAGAGTGGATCGTAGCCTTGCGGTTATTAGTGGGCTGCCATTAAATGTGCCATCCTTTCGGTTTGGTGTTCATTTTAGTCATTTAAACAAAAATAATAACTTATAATGATGTACATACATTTCTTCATCGCAATCGCAGTAATAAGATGTAAATGCACTCTTACCGAAAAATGTAAACAAAAGTAAATTAAGGTTACATATTTGAGAAGCTCTGTATTCAAATGACATCAACTGACAGATGAAAATGTGAATGCTGCCAAGTTTTGAAAATAATCCGGTGATCACTTTACAGAGAGCAATAACTGGGTGATGGTCAATTTTGATAATCAACATGTTGACCATCATCAGCTAAAGGACTGGATTTGATGCCTTTTATCTGCACACAGCTCCTGCGGTTCCTATGCAAAGGCTGAATGGCTCTTTCAAGGCGCCTACTCAGCGCATACTCCTGCAAAACTCGCCAGAGTTTATCCCGAGGAATCCAGACCATCATAAGCCTTTTCAAATCTACAAAACACGTGTGAACCGGTTTGGCATGGTCCCATTAGGCCTACTTAAGAATGACCTTAAGCTAAACTAAACAAAACTAAACCGTGTTGAGTATTGCTGCCCGGCTTTTATCAACTTCAGCAGACTTCTGGGACACACATCTACTGTAGGATTATTATCCGCCCTAATCTCGTTAGCAGTGTGAATGCCATCTTCAATGCCTTGTTGTGTGTTGAACTGCTCCGGAAAGTGCTCGCTCCACCTGCGTAATATATTGTTCTTATTTCAAAGAAGTGTACCGATAATGTCCTTAGATTTAACCCCTTGTACGGTATTTCACTTCTTTCCTCTGAAGTTACGAATAGCCTGCCAAAACATCTTGTTTGCAAGTCTATAATCGTCCCCCAACCTGAACTCTGACTCCCGGGCTCGGGAGATGGAGTCCCTACAAAAAAGGCTCTTCATTTTTCTGTTAGCTTTCTTACGACCTGCCGCCACACCAAGACGCTTCACTACACAAACATTTCTTGCAGAGGCAATGTTCAATCCGAATCAGCATGCTGTGATCTTTCTCATTGTATGCGGGTCACCAGTCTTGGCTTTTGCCTGGTTTGCAAAGGGATTCCGTCGCTGTAATTCAATTTGCACAGCCCTTTTTGAACCCACGATGGTACCACAAAAAAAAATAATTAGTTCTCTGCTTTTAACTGTTTCCGGTGGCAAACGGTCTTATCGCCCAAAACCACAACGCCCAAATTTGAACAATTTGCTGTTGTTAAAAAATTTTCAATTTGGGCGATACGACATTTCATTTGGGCTTTGTGATGCCTTACATCTTTGGCGAGATTTGGGCGATATTTCGCTATTTTAGGCGTTATGACATTTTTAAATTTGGGCGTCGTGGTGTCGGCCGATAAAACCTAACGCGAAATGGCATATGGTCTTTTAGCCCACAGTTATAACGCCCAAATATCAAAATGTCATAACGCCCAAAAAATTTCTAAACGATTTGTCGTTATAACTAAATCGTCAATTTTGGGTGGTACGACATTTCATTTGGGCTCTGTGGTGCCTTACATTTGAGATTTGGGCGATCTTTTTGGACGTCTCTTTTTTGGGCTTTATGAAATATGTAAATTTGGGCTTTATGGCGTTGGGTGATAGAACCTAACGTCGTTTCCGGTGCAAAGTGCGTATATGTGAATGTTTTAGTGTGAGAAAAGGTATGCATTTATGATATGGACATGCCATAAGCACAGCAAAAGTCCTACAAGCTCCCTCCGTTCCTGTTTTTATCAAGGTCATCGTGCCTCGGAAAAAGTTGTTCATGATGGACAAGCCATAAGCACAGCAAAAATCCAACAAGTTTACCCTGTTCCTGTTTTGATCGGTATCACCGTGCCTCTTTTAAACACACTTCTGCTTCAATTACTGTTGTCCGTACCCACATGATCGAACGTTCAAGCTGAAGCTTTGAGATCACAAGCCTCCTTGCCAACGGAATAAACTCGAATACATTTTCCGACAGCCGGAGCCTTGCGAGCATCCCACACCCGTCTATGCAGTTATGACATGTGGGTCGCTGAACCAGAAGAGTGACCACCAACCAGTGAAGTCTCTGGGTCCGGACACGTTCCACTTAGTTGAGAAGATGCCAGTAGCTTGATACTTTTTAGCCTGATCAACCAATTCAAATTCCTTCTCCGTTTACGATCAGACTAATTTTCTTTGATGTGCCTGTTTTAAGTTGATACCGTTGTTGACTTCTAGAATGACCATACCACCTTTATTTTGGCATTTTGCCGAGCTGCTGGTAACTTTTTCGGGTAAAACCCGGTCGGATGCCGAGAGGGACATTCCGACCACAAAGCGCTCGCACGGTGATGACACCCCTCAAGGCTAGCTACAAAAGCGTGCCCTGAATTACCAGAGTCAGCATGTTCGAGGCTGCTGTTTCTGTTGCTTGCATTTCATACATAAATGCAAAAACAGATGCTGACCAAGAAGCCGGTAATCCCGAGACAATCGCCAATGGATTTCTATCATTTAAAGTTCAGCCTTTCTTCAGAGATCAAAAGCGGGCCAGTGAACCGCATAATATGTATCAGACGCTATTGGGTTTTACTTAAACCTTCAGGTTCACCTTTCACCTATAACTTTTCTGCCAAGGGTGGTGTGAGGGAGCGTATTATACTCCTGACAGCATCACTTACAGTTATGACATGCTGAAGACTACTTCTTTGACTAAATTTTAGTTAGCTCGAGGCCATTCTTACTATGACTTTCTTTGGTGGAGAAAAATATACAAAATAAAAAAATAATTTTCATATGTGGTTTAATTTAACTTTTAGGCTTTTTTAGAAAGAAAGCAAAAGCTTGAAACTTAATTACTAAAAACTACAAATAAAGAATTCTAAAGAAATTTTCTTAAAGTTTAAATTCCGGATTTATTTAAGTGATTACCAGGCACGGCACGGGACGGCAATAAACCGAGCCATCAAGTGTAGCTCAAGTGTCCTGAGCCATTAGCCTTCCTATTAGTTTGAACGTTTCTCCCATATCGCAATCACAACTCGTATTTTCGTTCCTCTTTTATGGATCCCGAGTTGTGTATTTTGGAGAAGGTATTTGCTTTTAGTTTTTACGGGCAAGCTCATAACACATTTCTTTGACCTATAATTATATTCTGAATAAAAAAAATAAACAACCTTTATAAAACAAAACCTTTGCACTCATCAAAAGTTACTTTTTTGTTTGGTCATTTTTTTTATAGTACCTAAGTCTTGACATACGATCTACTATCTGCTGTGCTCATAATTATAATTATCTTTGCATTAATCATTTTTTGCTAAACCTAATTTGTTCTACTTTTTTTTTTGAAATATCTATTCAGCATTTTAATATCCTACGTTCTTGACCCAATCTTCACATTATAACACGCATGTGATGACAATACATGACTTTGTTTTCAAAAACCCCTGAATTTTTAAAAGAAAACGGAAAAATAAAAAAGAAGCTTTCGGTTAATAAAAAATGCAGGATGTGTTTAGTGTTTAGTTTAGCAAAACCAATCTATTCAAATTCATGGGGGTTTATAAATTTTGTAGTCAGCTTCATGATCAAACCTTGAAGCTAGCATATATTCAAAAATCTTTAATTAAAACTGCTAGGACAATGCTTATCAACTCAACGAAATTAAATTTCCTAAAAATTGTATCTCCATGACGAACGTGCCCACTCAGCCAATGAGTAAAAAGTAATAGCCACAGTTTGTCAAAAGTAATCAAAACGATACACCCATAAGTCATTGATAATACGGCGCGTTTTATTGGTGCGTTATTTATTTAAACTTCATATATTTTCCTAACCAGTACAAGAGTTATAATCAACAAATAGGTATGCGTATACTGAAAAATGTTACCAGTATTCAAAAAGTTTTTTTTTCTAGAAACCCATTCTCCTGATGCAAATTTAAAAACTGTCGCGACAGAGAAAACTGATTCGTTTTATTTATAAATTATTGAACAAGGTTCGAACGTTCGAAGTAAAGTGTTTTTTCACATGGGGTTCTTTAAAATTTTACATGTTTGTCTGTTGCTTATACATTTCCTTTCGTGTGTTTTGTTTTTTTTTTTTTTTTTCTTTTTGTCAACTAAAACGAGTGCAAAAAAATCAAACAGAACCACAACGTTTTCGTATTCAAATATAGACGCTTAGGTAGAGCTGAGGCAGGGCTTGAAGCATGTGTTTTTTTTTATATTTTTAAATAAATTACATTAGCCCATTGCGGTTATAGTTACATAGAACGGCAACAAGGCGCTGTGAATATGTCCAGTAGAACACATTTTTCGAAACGTAAAAATAATTTATGTACAAGCTTTTTGTGTAGGTAGAACAGTATTATTTATCTTATCATTACATATTTGCTGTACACATGTTTTTTTTATTGCCTGCAAAACGCTAGATAAAAGCAACAGCGACGAATTGAAAGTATTGACTTGACTTTGTTGGGTTGATTTGCCCCTTTTGACTGTGCTCTTAGTAGTGTAAGAACTATTATCGCTATAGTTTTGTTTAAAAAAAAATTATAAGCTTTTTATAATCCATATTTATAAAAAGAAAAAAAAATTGGGCTCAAAATAAATAACTTGACATAATAATCATGGGTAAAACAAATGCCTAAAAAATATTAGGCGAATCCATCCATATTTCCTCATACTAGAATTGTTAGCCTTATATTTATAAATTTTGCTTTCTTACTCACTTTTTTATCCATCGATTATTTACAGCATCCTGGTGGCGAAGAAGTCCTCCTTGAACAAGCTGGCAAGGATGGCACAGAAAACTTTGAGGATGTCGGCCATAGCTCCGATGCCCGTGAGATGATGAAAAAATTCAAAATCGGCGAACTAGTCGAAACGGAACGCAAGAAGGTTGCTGAAAAATCCGAGCCTACCTGGACACAAGACCCACGTGACGCTGAGGCCTCAATGAAATCTTGGTTGTTGCCATTGGTGCTCGGTCTCGTCGCTACCCTAGTGTACAAGTTCTTCTTCACAAGTTCACAATAAACAAGATTTCCTTTCCAAATTCCTAGAATTAATGTTTAATCCATTCCTGTCTATTTGCACGTATGTAAAAAAAATGTAACTTATTCAATGTTTCAATTGAATTGGAAAATCCCTTTGCACATTTTTTTATACAAAATAATAAGAGGGTCACACTAAAAACCGGGATACACAAAATGAGTTTATATTTTCCCCAATTTGTTGTATCCTTTGTATAAAGTTGCTTAATTTTTCGCGGGCAAACAAGATTTGCGAAGTAAATATTTATAACAAAAACCAATAGTTTCACATAACACAAATGTTGTTCACAGGTGGTAAAAAATTAGTTTTTTTTTTAAAGAATAATAGAGAACAAGAAGAGTTTTAAAAACAATTTATAATAGTTAAGGTTGCTAAGTTTTGATATTTTTTATATATATTTTCTTGTTTTCATTATCTTATACAATTGAAAGAAAAATAGTAAAAAAAATGAACCTAAAAACTGAATGGTGCAACACCGTTTTTTATTAGCATTTAAATATATACATTATGTTTGTATAAAAATAAAAAGATGATAAATGTTTTTCATGAATGTATATGGTGGACAAGAGTTATTAAATAAATAAATAAATTAGAAAATGAATCGATTCGTTTTTTTTTCAGGGCCTTTCAAAACTATAATTAGAAATCATACAAAATGCCAAAGAATCGTCAATAACACAAACCACCGCGAAAACCAGCAATTCCACACAATTTCACAGAAACGTCAAAACGCACGCGAAAATTCATCGTGTTGAATTTTGCTTCTTCAAAACTTTCTTACGTAAAAAAACGTAACAACCGATGGTCGAAGCAGCATCATGTGTTTGATTTTAAGTTGTCAAATCAATATCGGCACAACGCAGCCTTGTGATATAGCCTTAATGTCGAAGCGCTTCGCGAATTGTAATAATATAATAAGAATATCAACCCAACACAGTTGTCCTTTTGAAAGTGGAATTCAGAACTCATCCACTGCAAAAGAAAAAAAACGCTCAGCATTAACCAATATTCTACACCTAATAATGACTAAGGCAAATTGCAGATTCCAAACAGCAAAAATCTGACAAAATAAAGTTCTATACGAAAATATTACTTTCAAATCCTGAGGAAACTGTTAAATTCAAAAGATTGGCAGCGCCACCTGTTATCGTTTAGCCGAAAATTCTTTAAATCTGAAGTGTAGTTTCAGGACGCTCGATCTTAAAGAAACCAAAATACCTTGCATATATTTAGGCTGATTCGTACAGTGCTGTCACTTTTTATTTTAATAACTAAAGAAAATCATGACCATCAAGAATTCGGTAATAGGGTACACATGTGTGCTAAAATAGGGTACACTAAACTAGCCGACCATAACAGAAGACAACTTTTTAAAGGTTAAATAACGAAATTTTGCTTTTCATACCGGCATTGGCATCAGATCGCGATCAGATGGCCAATGTCTAAGAGCTGTTGAAAGGGATTGGTACATTTTATCTGCTACTTTAGTCGGTTTCGCGCAGTTTACGCAGTTTATAAGATTCTCACCATTTTCTGTGAATACCTTTATTGAGCAGCTTTTGAGAAATGGAATGGAAAAAATGTGCATATTTGCAACATGTTTAAAATCAAAGCTTTTAAACCACTTTATTCAAAAAGCCAAAATTGTACACACTTATAATGTAACTATAACTTACCGTAGAACTACAATGCCCGTAGTACAGCGGCAGCTACGCGCTACCGCTACACACATTGTGTGCGCAATACACTGAATACATGTGTTTTAACTTTTGACAGCTCTTACTACCACTACTACTACCGCTACAGCTACATCACTGTGGTTCTACGATTAAACAAAACCAAAATTTAAACTTAAATTAAACAGGCGAAAGGAATCGGCCAAGGTGATCTATGGTTTGCGATGTCACAGATCACAAAAGTTCGTCTGCGTAAACTGTGATCATCACAATTTTCATGTGACAGCTCTCGATCAATCACCGTCAAAATCAGCTAATCCCCAGTTTTCAAACTTTCTCGTTAGTTGGTGTTTTTGCCTACTCTTATGCCCTCTACACACCGAACCTATTTAATATTCCAGCTTAGTCATAATAATTTCCAATCACTTGCAGGGCAAAGTTGGATTTGAAGCAAAAAAGAAGTTCGCGAAAACACGCGTAAACTTCCTCGAAAACCCGTGTTTTCTCATACATTTTCCTGTTTTCGTTTTTGATGAGTTTTCCTTGCAATCGTAAGATTTTAGAAAAAAACAATCCTTTTCACTCATTCAGCAACACAGCTGATTCTTTCTGTCAAACAAAATTGAGTTCATATTTGTTTCTCGAAGACGGTAAAAAGAAAAAAGCGCTTTTTAAGTTCTGTTAGTTTGTGGTAAGTATTTTGTGGAAAATCAAAATGAAAAATAAAATTCCATTATTTATTAAGAGATAATTTATGAAGCTGAGAAAAAAAGAGCATATCTAAGCATAGAAAGGTGCGGCTAAACTTTGAAGTCTAAGCAGTTCTAATATTCGTTAGCGACACCGACGTTTTCTTTTGAAGAGACTAGTATTGCTAATTGCTAGTCAAAACAGTAATTATTGTGTAATGTCTTCACGCTAGTTTGAACATTGGTTTCATTGGAAATTATTGTATTTAAAACATTCAAGTTCCTTGTTTTTCTTTGCTTACAACTGCCACTTAACAGTACTGCGACTAGTGTCAAAGTGACTGAAATGTCAACCAAACCTTAGTCGTGTTGAGTGTGAATGACTCAATGAGTTTTCGTAAACTTTTTTCCAAAAACTGCGTTTTCGATTAGGTGTAAAAAGAGCATTAGGCTGACTTTCTGTGTCCTAAAAAAAAGTGTTCTTACATCACAAGCCTAAATAAAGCAACGATTTCGTGATCCCAGCAGACGGATTATTTTGTTTTGCCATGCCTTTATACCGTAAAACAGGACTGGAATGATAAGGGTCTTATAAATGGACACTTTATAGTTGCTCTTAAGAGGACTATGCTACTCAATTGCCTTCTTACCCTCAAAAAAGCAGCGATTGGCCATATTGAATATTTGATCGATTGTGGACTTGTGGAATATTTGATTGACTGGGACTAAAGCCACACTGATCTGGACCTATCAAATTGTTGACAAACGTCTTAAGGCCTTTGCACTTGTACAGTAGAAAATACTTTTTGCAATGTTTCGTAGACTGAGGCTTCTATAGTTGACACAATTCACATTACAGGGCCTCCTCTTTTGAGGATCGGGAAAACAATCACCCCAATTACGCAAGTTGTATTCGAGAGTCACATACGAGTTTGCTCGTATTTCGTTATAATGAAACTGAGGGTCACTACGAACATACTCGTACGCTAATGAGTTTCATGTCAAAAAGAAAAACGCATACCATCGCGTGCGGTATCCGGTTCACATCGGTAATTATGCAAGTCGTATTTAGTCGTTTTTTCAACGGATCTAGTCTTGTTTTCTTCACTTGACATTTTAAAAGTGACTTCAAGTGAACCTTATCAAAAATATGAAAAACAACAGATTTTTTTAAATGTTTTTATATTAATATGTTACTGGACATTTTCTTTAAAATATTTGAAAACATTGGTTATGGTATTGCTAAAGTAAAATAGTTTTCAATTTGGGAAGTCAATTAGTGAAGTCAAAAAAAATATTAAAACTGCGATTAATTTCTTGAATTGGGAATTGTTTTGAAATTTGAACTTTAAAAACACACCATGCGTTCGGCAAAATTTATTGAAATAAACTATCTCTGGTGGCTCTGAATATTTGCCAACCGTTGCGTGGTTTCCTCCTCATTAATGCGGTCATCAAAAAATAGATCGATTGAATTGATTCTCCTTTTTCGTTGTTCAATTTGATATCTTACATAAATCACCGCACCTTTCAAGCTTGCTTTAATTTTTTTACATCTGAAATTTTGACACTACTTGTGCATTTGAAGTGCGATGAAACGCGTTGCTGCCCGGCTGCATCTGTGATGGAGTCGTATTCAACGCATACGACTTGCATAATCGCAAAGCAAATACGATACGATACGAATACGAGTCGAGGTGACTTTTTGTCTACGACTTGCGTAATCGGGGTGAATGTTGAGGTTACCCTCGTCTGGTATGCTTTCCTCTGACCATATCGTTCAAATGAGCTGCTGTATTCTTCTAACCAGATCATCGCTGACTTCATCCAGCTTGGGTGAGCGTCATCATTCGTATATGCTTCGTCGGTGGTTCATCTGCTTGACAGCAGGATTCTTTATACATTGCTTTATACAGTCTGGAGAAACTGTTTTCCCATATCCTCAGCACGGACTGCTATTCGGCACTACACTGTTTCTTTGATGGTCCTTACAAGCTTCAGTTCAAACTTAATACCCTTGGCAGGACACTTTCTTCCTTTGGGTTAAACTTTCTAACCTCACTCATTTTGTAGCATCTCTCTATCTCTTTAACCGAGCGCTTCTCGTGCTCTTTTTTTCTCTAGAAGAAGCCGGTGTTCTTCTCTTCTCCTCTGCTCGTAGAGCTCGCGATATAGAACTAGTAATCGAATGCAGAGCCGCTTTATATGCCTCCTATTTAGCTGCATCTGCTTGCCGGCATTCATCGTAAAAACAGCGGATTCGTTGTGGTAGTGGTGGCCGTGTGAAACTCAGTACACCAGAGGCGGCATATCTCTCAGCGTTTTGGCAATGTTGCTACTGACTATGTACGCTCGATGCTAACTGCAAGAACGGACAAGACTTATTTGATCTGTCGTCATAATGACGAAAAATATGCATGATCGCATTATGCAAATTGTGTGCTAGTGGCGTCTTATAAATAGGTACGCTATTTAGGGCCTCTGCCTATTTAGTTCGTAATGTCGTTCAGCTTATTCATCAGAGTTCAGCTCATAGTTTAATTAAGACAGGAACATATTTAAAGTAAACTTCAAGTTTATTTTTTGAACAGGAGACTCATACTCAGCCTTCGTTTTTGAATGGATTCTCAGCTTGGCTAAAACCCCCGAAAAACCAAAAGATTGCGATCAACAAAGCTTGTACTCATTCATACCTACCTATACTTTCACAGAAATATCGTTAAAAATACGCGTATCATACCTAATTACATGGTTGTTACCCGTTTATCTCTTAAAACACGTTGCACCAATTTTGCCAAAAACACTGATTATGCCTTTCGATAGTGCAGCAAGTTTAACTTCCAGCTGTTGTCTGGCGTAATTAAAAACCTTTTCTCTTTGTCGTATGATAAGACAACACCACCAATTAGCCGGAACCAAAGTTAAACCGATAACAAGAGCGCGACGCATATAAAAATCGACGCAATCACGATCTGCAAAATAGTTTCAGTTTCACAGTCACACCTTAAGATGCAACGTTTTACTATCGCCCTCCTTGCTGTGGCGGTTTTCGCCTCAGTTGCATTCGCCGAGAAATATGACATCAATGTTGAAATTCAAAAACAGCAAAAGGACGCTGTACCAGCGCCAGGAAAACCAGCTCCCGGAAAAAAACCAATTCCTGCTGGCATGAAACCCGTGCTTCCGTCGTTCAATAGTTTCGATGATCAGAAACCCGTGGCTGGCGACGATATTCATCCACCTACGAAAGGTGAAAAACCAGCGGAAGTCATTCACAGCCAACCTGATGTTGTCGAATTGGAGACCCCACCATTCCTACCCCGACCACTAGGACCCAAGTTAGTCTTGTAGAAGAGCAATTTTCTGTGAATAAAAAAACTTATCGAAATTGTTTTTTTGATTTTTTTCTTGTTTAACCTTATATTAAAATTTGAAAAAAACAACATTTATTAGTTTAAGTGAGAGGCGACTGTCCTCGTCCTGCGCCTCTTAATGAATCACATGACCGTGGTTATGGTGGTCGAATAAACAACTACTACTGTTATGAGTTTGCATACTGTGATTATTGTTGCTGCTATTCGTATTGTTATTGTTGCTATTGTTATTCAAAATATTATTATTGTTGTTGTTTATTAGAAGATTGTGATTTCGGTAGAAATCTGTGGAATATTTTTCTGGCTGCGACCATTCCATGGGCGCGTAGTGTGAGGTAAGCTGTCGATTCGCTTGGATGTGTTGAAATGTAAAGGGCCAGGTCTGAAAAAAATACAACAAAAAGCGTTGGTAAAATTATACAAGAGCTGAATTTAAAAGAATTAAATTACGTGCGAAATCAGATTGGCAGCGTTTTCTTTATGCTGAGAAATTTTGGTTTGACTTGACGTTACGTCATGCTCTTGAGAGGATTTTAAAAGCAAAAGGTCGGAAGTAAAAAAGGACTCAATGGAATGGGCTACAACTGCAGGAATGACAGGTTCAAAGTTTGTCAATTTTTACAATGTTGAATTTTTCGCAGTAGCGCTAATATGTATTTCATTTTTAATTTTGACATATGTCATGTGAGTATCAGGTTTTTTTTTTTTCAGAAATATCAAACCTATTGATATTATTGCAATAAGGACGTCAGAAGGAGCAGGTTTCTTACCGCGTAAGACCATCGAGGCCTTGCGTTTTCTACAGTGCAATACAACAATGCAGCATGAGTAGAGTATAATAAACACTTTTTAGTGCTAGTATGCGAATATGCGTCATTTCCTGATCGGTTTCCAGGATTATAGAGTGTTCGTCCTCTTACTTAAACCTTCTTTTCAAAAGTAGGACCGAAGGGCTCTGCAAAATTTAACATCCAGGTAGTAGTATCTCTATTCTATGCTGATAAAAATAATAACAAAAGTCAAGTGCAAAATGGCACCATACTGCGTGCGCAATGCGCATGTCATAAATACTACTAAATAGCCTATCCATCCGCAAACACATCATCACTGAAAAACCACCAAGGCAATTAAGTAAACAGTCGAACATCCTTAATTGCTCTAATTTCCTTATATCACTTTATGACTTTGAATCCAAGCCATACGTGACGAGCATTATTCGTAGTGGGACCATTTTACAGAAAGTTTGTTTACGCAATGAATCATCTGTCAGGGCCTGGGCCATTCAATCTTGTTCTTTTCTTACACATTTTGCCTAGAATATGTTTGGAGTGGTGCTCGCAGCCAAAACGTAAACACAACAATGGCCTGCGGGACAGAACCAGAAGCACCCAGAGTGGCACTACCCAACCATAGAGTGCGAAAGTATGGACCATGTCTGCTTTCTTTTTGTTTAGACATCAAATCGGTTGAAGTGTGATTTTCCATCATTTTATGCTGTCTTCATAGACGGTGTTTTTTTTTTGAAAAATATTTTCCCACTTTTCCGCAAGAACAAATGGTTCCTATCCTTTTAGATGGATTTGTACACTTTATACGTGTGGAAGTGATAATTGCCTATTATCTTCAGATAAAAAGAAAAACCATGCGAGAAATTTTGTTTCCTTCATTTTTTTAAGTGAAAAAATATATGTAGGTATAGGTAGATTGCTCTAATGACTTGTTAAAATGGCATTTTGGAAATTTCGGAATGAATGCAAATTGGCTTGGCTGTAACATATTGTGCAGTAAGCTTAAATATAGTTCTGAACTACGCCCGGAAGCAATTTAAGGCAGGATTAGACTTTTGCTTATGGTTTGTGATCTTAGAGACGCCTTCACGATACGACTGCTTCTGCTTTGAATATGCTTAAAAATTAGATTTCCTACAAAAATACTTTTTTCTGGAAAATTTGTTTTTTATTCGTTTTTAAAGCTGCTTATTTCGGTTTTGTGTGTACTACTACCAAAAATTATTTTCCTCAACGAGCAAACATTACAAATTTTGATTTGATTTCTTCTCAGCTGTCGAGTTGTCAGATGAAGCAAATGTTTAGTACATTTGAACTATAGAGCTCGGCTCTCTTGTCACAATACGTTTCATTACGTTTTCCCTTAACGATTGCCAAGCAATACGTTGAAGAAGAGGCAATGTTGTTTTATAGGAAACCATGTATTCGTATGGCTGAACTCGTAAACGTCAGGCTGAAGCGAAGCAAAGTCTTCTTTGTGAACCCCACTTTAAACTTCTGCTTTTAATTTACTTTATCGTTAACCTTTAAAGGCTAGTTTTCTAGTGTGGAAATAATTTTTTATCGTGAAATGCGGCCTGGTGTTGACCTCAATTTAACACACCGATTTTGGTAGATTAACCCAAGCTAGAATAAACTCTGAAATTAACATCCGTCCGGGTTTCACCTGAAGAAGTTACGAACGCTATACAATTCTCCCTAAGCTTTCATATAAGGTTTAGGAATCAGTATCAGTTATTTTGCTGGTGGGTTAGAACAAATTCCAACTGACGTTTTAAATGAAGAGGATGACAGCATCAGCCATTGAACAGGAATATGTTGAAGCACGATAACAGATTTAAAATGAGAATGATGCTTACGCAGATGGAATGGAGCGAACACTTTTCGGAGATACTTAACCCCCAACAGGGCACTGAAGATGGCAGTCTTGCTGACAGCCAGTCAGTCATGCTGACAAGATTAGGGCGAGGAATAGTAGTTAAGACCCTCATCATCCCAGTCTAGTTTAAGGGTGCAGAGGCATGGATCCTGTCACAGGCGGATGAAAAAGCTTTAGATTGTTTAAATAGGAAAACCGTTCGGGTCATTTTTGATCCCGTGTGCATAGACGAAGATTGGAGGAGGAGATATAACACCGAATTGTACGGGCTGCAGATACAGGGGTACCGAGCTATGAGTCAGAAAACAATGACTGCGATGGCTGCGACACCAAAACGCCCCGCGCGTTAAATTTTCGAATCCAGACCATCAGGCCAGCGCAGTAGAGGTGCACCAAGACTCAAGTCGCGCACGCAAGTGCAAAGGGACCTCACGCCCAATTTCGATGGCAAAACTGGTTGGTTAAGACCCAGATCCACGACGGACTGTTGCGCCAACTAAAGAATAAGATGAAGCCCCTGTCTCCATCAAATCGCTAAAAATTGGCAAGTCTGCTGGAGTGGATAAAATCCGGCCTGGCAATGGGTTAAGAAGGTGTTAAATTGCTGCAAGTATTATTTAGGTTTCCTGGGAGAGCGGAAAAGCATCTAGCTATTGGCAAACAGCAGTTATAGTTAAAAATGCGGAAGGTGAGATTGCTCTAATTATGGGGGTATATCTCTTTTAGTAAAGGTTAAAGGAACTGCACCGATTACCATGGAATACTGAGCTCGGAGTGAGAACAAAGAACTCAGTTTTGCAATCAGTTGTCGGTCCAACAATAATCTATATGGTTATGAAATTTGGGCAATGACGGTACTGCTGATATAAGATTTCTGAGGTGCATTGCTGGTGTTTCTAATAATTTTAGAGTGAAAAACGTCAGTATTCGTATAGGAATCTTATAGCGTTTTTTATTGAACAAAAGATTCGCTCTCTTTGTCAAAAGATTTTATCATTTTTGATTTAAAAAAAAGAATATTCTAGATCAATTTTAGCAATTCTAGATCAATTCTCAGCATGAAAGACGCGCTTCCCCGATTTTGGAAAATTTGATCTGAACTCACTTAAGCAAAGCTTTCAGCCCAATGAATCCGTTGCGTCCGTCACTTTAGGTTCACAACTCACACAAGAGAACTTCGTGACGTACGTCGCCTCCAATAAGAACGTGTGTATTTCACTGAGTAGTCACTTCGACGCAACGGATGCAACGGAATCATTGGGCTCAAGGTTTTGCACAATGTAATCATCTTTTCTGTCAAATGTCAAATCGAATGCAATTTCGGGTCGATTTTATGTGCGGACGTGTTTGTTGGCTGCCAGCCCATGTGTGTGATTTGACCTGTCGCCAAACAAGGAAACATGTCTTATTGAAATGAGCAGTTCTCGATTTTGAGAGCAATCCTTTCACGTTTCAATAAAAATCACTATTTATGCTTGTTGGCTGAGGCCCAGGTCCACCCCGGACTGTAGCGCCACCTTAAGTAAGTAAGTAAGTAAGTATTTATGTTGAGCAGCTACTTCCTCCAGTGGAAAGATCAATTCTTGATATGGGTTGCACACGTTGCTCGCATACCCCCTACAGATTTCCTAGACAGGTCATACTAACCGATACGCGAGCTTTTCTTGCCCTGATGGTATAGGCCTATAGAAACAGGTGGTGGGACCAGTTAAAGAATCCCTGCGAGACTCGCCTGGGGATCGTGTTCTTGAGTTGGTGGCCAAGGATCTGAAAGGTGAAAGGACCACTTAGCCTCGCTCCGCGACCATTTTAAGTTTAAGCGGTCAAAAAAATGATGATGATAATGACAATCTCTTTAGCTCATTCTCATCATCAGGTCCGGATTTTCTATGGGGCAGTCAATGATTTTGAGAGCTTTGTTGCGGATTAAGCCCTGCCCTGGAAGCTGGAAAATTGATCGCTGATCTACCCCTCCTAGGTCGCAAATCGCCGTGCTCATACGTATAAGCTCCAAAATGCTTGGTGTTATGCTTTAACAGTAAATTTATTACTTTCACTCGAACTGTCAAATATTACATGCGTTATCCTCTGCTCTGAATGAAATAAGAAAGACTTGTTTGATAGATGCGCTACCTCTGCCTTACACGACTGTAATTTTGGCACGCTGAACCTTTTGAATGATGCGCCTACTGTGAAACTCATGCAGTCTTTGCCAACAAGTAAAATAAAGGACGTTTACACTTGATTACGAAAATTCATAAGAACTTGTTTAAAAAAAAATTGACATTGTTATTGATATTTTGAGAACTGTCTCCCCGCACGTAAATTTCGTTGCGGCACATTGGCGACAATTCAACTCGATGTGTCCGCGTCAAAGATTTGCTAGATTTACTTATCTAGCAAGCATATAGCAGACCCGAACTGAAAACGATATTTAATACGAACGTTTTCCAGCAACGCGATCATTACGATGACGAGAATATCCCCTGAATGTTATTAGTGAGTTGTCACTCATGCGGCGGCGGAGACTATGCCACTTCATCAAGCAAAAGTGCTGCTCTTCAATCAGACAAACATATCCGATTACCAGGAAATTTTCATTTTGTTATTCTTTTTACCAGTTGGAGCAATATAGTATAAGTAGTACAGACTAGGACCTTTGCTGATTCTTGTACAAGAGTTTACACATACAACAATTGCATGTTGGTGACATCGGTGTGAGGCAATGTCTTTGATGTTGGTCACCAAAAGAGAGGCAAATTCACAAGGTACTAAATTTCCCCGGAACAATTTAACAAAGCCAACACAATTTTACCCCAAAATATGACAGCATTTGTCTATAATCCTCTTCCTCTCTCAGTGCATTACCGTTAATTTTTTTCCGTTGCAATTAATTCAAACATTATTTATTGTATTTTAAAGACCTCTTCGGTTTTGAGTGCGTGTCGGATAGACTGACAATAATGCCCGTCCAAAAATAAAGTCATTTTCATTCACTTTCTCATGGTTGCACCTCCTATACTAATTTTGGGCATTTTCCCAAAATGTATTTCTGACATAGTCCACCTGTGTTAGAACGAGGGTGACTCAAGAACGTCGACGACCTGTAGCGCGACAGTAAAATAATGAATAGGTGTTTACGTACGTATGCGATTTCGGGTATTAAAGAATGCCAACTGCTCCGCGTGTCACTCTGATATTATGTGCACATCATGCGTGCATAATTTGTTTGCAAGCGAAAGAACGTCTAAACTTTACTTTTACTTGTCAATTGTACTTACCATACTCTGTGGAGTGTGGTGAAAGGTAAAGGGCTCAATGTCCATTGTTTCGTCACCTCCTTCGAGTAGTGTTTTCAACTGTTTTATGTAGATTGTAGCTAACCTTAGAGTATCTAATTTGGAAAGTTTTGTGTCTGGGGGAATGTTTGGTAGTTTTGTTTTGAGCCTTCCAAAGGCACTTGACAGAACACGCATCCGTGCTCTCTCCCGGGCGTTCGCTGCATTGCGCTGGATTGGTGGATTGCCATTTTTTGAGCCTGTAAAAAAAGGTTTGAAAGAAATTAAAAAAAAAAAATACATTTGATAAATTTGAAATGTTTATAAACTTAAGTTATGAAAAATAGCAAAACGTGGAAAATTAAACGTTGTTCGTTACGTTAGAGCTTAGCTGAAGGTATTGGCTAAAAACTGACAACTTATGCGGCTCTTTGTTAAAAGTTGTTGCTTGTAAAAAATTGACCAATAAGCTCAACAATTCAATTAATTCATTTCAACAAGTCAATTATGGATCAAATATTCACATTACAGTTTATTTTTTTTAAGAAGCTTCAATTCGAAACCTAAAACCTTTTCATCGATTTCAAGGCTGCTTATGACCACGGAAGGACAAGCAATATAGTTTTGGCGTCCGTGGAAGATGATTATAAAAACTCATAATTCCGCAACTTTTAAATCGACGACGCGCTGTCATCCGACTTTTCAACCGCATACTTGAAAGAAATGGTGAAGAACTTCCATGGCAGCATCATAAGACATGATTTTCCAAAGGTCCCCAATTACTCGGATATACAGTCGTCGATATGGAGTGTAACCAATAATAGCTAAGCTTGGAGGTAATGGACGCTTTGCACTTAGGCGTCCGAAGAGGGTAGGGCAAGAGGGACCACTTGTCAGCTGGCTGTGCGCATTTTTTTTCTATAAAATTTTGACCAATACGACAGCCTGGCCACAACTAGCGACCGCGACGCTCTAACTGAGCAAGTGGTACAGGAAATGAGAAGTTGCAAGGGGTGTATTCAGACTGGCTGCCGATGGGGTTTTGTCGTAGTTTGTCGACATCAGCGGAAAATTTGAAAATTTGTCGTTTTCTTAGCAGACTTGGTAAAACCTGTGAAATTTTCCCTCAGATAGAAGAATTTTGTATAATTAATATAATTTGTGAGAAAAAGAGGTCAATCACTCAGCTCCCAGGGTATATTAAGTTTAATGTACATACAGTTTGTTATACTATGTCTCTACCAATAATTAAAAGAAGATAAGCGGGAGACGATTAAAAATAAATCCTAAAGTGGCTCCATCGGACAAATATAGGATTCATTTGACAAGAAAACTCTGTTTCTGTCATTTTGGCTCTCAAAAAAGATTGGTGATGTCATTTTCCAGGAGCGAAAAACGATTTCCTCAGTAAAAGTCACAATAGAAAACGTACTTGTCACAGATCTGTCGCACAGGGACAGTTTCAGTTTCCTTTTTTGATTTTCAAACTGTTACAAAAATGCAGAAAATAGGTTTGTGAACAGGGTGAATGGGATTTATGAGAGGATTTATTTTTAATCGATTGCCGAGAGGCTTTAAATTTGTATGATAAATCGCGTGATTTGTAGAGGATTTAATAAAGATTTATATTAATCGAGGATTAGTGCTCAGTGGAGACACGGTATAACGCAGTGAAATAATCACCGTAGACCCCTGCGACGTTTTAGAGATATGAACAAACTTTGATCTCAAACGCACAGGCCCCAACTCATCTTCTCGTGCTCCTGATGTAAGTCGGAAAAAAATTTAGAAGTATCGAGGATAGCAGATACGAGCCCTTCAAAACGTTTAGCGATGGCAATCCGCCAACGGTAACGTAGGAAGATGATGCACCCTTACCATAATCTTTTACAACGCTGTCCTTCAATAGCCTCGAAAGCAATCAAGGTTTTCCTGGGTTTCTAGGAAGACTCATCGATATATTATGTCGAATGAGTAAAGTGATTGCGCCGCTCATTTACCGGAAAATTTGACATTGCTGGTAAGGAAGGAGGACCGATTCCAAACCACCAATATGGATCTAGGTTCAACTATCCATTACCACTAATAAAAATGCTCATTGACATCAGCAATGACTCTACAGGCAGGAAACAAACGTGACACGCTTCCTGGATATATTGGCAGCCTTTGATGGCATCTATTAAAGACGATAGGTTTTCCATTTTATCTGTAAAGGTAAATTAACAATCTCCTAACAAAAAGAGTTTTTTTGTGCAGGTACTCAAAGGAAAATTTCAAAAAGATAAATTAATGCAGGGGTGCACATTATCCTGATATACACAGCAGATCATCCAAAGAACATGCCGATGCCAGGAACAAAAACAACACTATTAACTGACGACTCTGTCACATACGCGGTCTCAATTTCCCCCCAGATAGCTGCTCGCAGAGTTGAAGAGCATAATGGAATCTTCGGGAGTACCTATACTATACCTCAAATGAGCAATTAAGGTCAACACAAAAATAAAAACTGAGCTCATCTGCTTTAAGACACCCAGTGACAGCAACCAGGAACATCCACATTAAACCGCGGGACAACAATTTCACTCAAGCATGCTTTAAAATATCTAGGGGTAAACTTCCAGGAGAAATTTTCCATCCGCTTCTGAGAAAACGGAAAGGGCTTAGCTTAGCAGGCAAACCAAGCTTTTGCTTTACAAGCAGCTCATATCAGAGTGTTCACTGTCCCATCTGGTACACCATTATCTCCAGGAACGATGAAAAAGGTCCAGATGTTTTTAACAGAAGATCCCTCGAGTCTGCACAGGTCTTTGGCAAAACCCAGCTACAGGAATATACAGGAAAGCAAGAAGCTGAAGTAGCGCAAATTAACAGATGCTCCTCTTTTTTTGCCGATTTCTTTCTTTGTATGTGTTTCACAATGCCTGTAACGATTGGTTTGAAATTCAAGGAAATGGCTTAGCCTCACTGGGGGGCGAGTTTCTAGGTGAATTTGAAAGCCCGAGTAAAAGCTAGTGCAGATAGACGGACTGACTTGGAGTCCGGACTGACCTGAAGTCTTGGGGAAGTTTTTTTTGGTCTTAGTAAGAAGAATAAAGAAACAACACGAAGAACGCACATGAATTACAAAATTTTGAATTGTCAAATCTGACTTTTGACAGATGTCACATTCCTGCCCAAAGAAATTTCTCGGGCTAAATTTATTAGAAGGCGAAAAGTTTTATTCTCTCTCTTCTGTGCAAAAGGGCCTTATTATGTGTGTAATCGAACAGGAATTGGCTAAATTTAGACAAAATTTGTGGTTTTGGGATGTTAACGAACAGACCTTATATGACTTTATAGCAATCAAAAAAACAGAGAGCATGAATTGGATCACCAAGTCCAGCTTAAACCATGATCTGTTTATCCTGGAACAAAACGAATCTGGAGTTAAGTGCAGACTTAACTCCGTCAATAAAGTTGTCTAAATCTTCAACTCTCGAAATGATTGACTGTCGCATCAGTTCAACTGTCACATCAGTTCAACTGCTACATCAGTTCAGTGATGTTCAGTTATTATGCTGAACCAAATTGATCAGCTTTTTTCCGTACAGTGAATTCTTTTTAAAACAATTTCCTCAAATATTTTTTTAACTACTTTCGGATACTTACTGCTTGAACTGGCATCCTCATCGTATTCGTCATCAAAAACATCGAATGGACTTGCAGCTCGTTTTATTTTCGGCATTTCAAACAATAACTAAAAATTCCGAACCAACAAATCTTTTATTCACTTCTTTTATAAAAAAAAATTTCCTCGACAGAAATCACGGATTGAGTTCTAAATTATTTCGTTCACTATTTTATTAGTCACCAAAAAAATCAATCTGAAAATCCGGCGCACATTGTATTTACTGTCGAACGGTATAGGATCACTTGTAAATCGTATCTGATCCATTTGTTTTTCACTCGACCGTTTTTACTCGTGGCGCATTTTCATCATCCATGAACTACGACTATTTTTAGCAAATATGGGCGGTGATTTTCCCGATTCTCATTTTCAATTGGCCCGTGTTGACGCCAAACAATTTCCTCGATGTTTGTTTTGATATATTAGGGCGGACACGCCTTCGTTCAGTAGGAAAACTCTTGCCTCTTAACATTAACAGTGTAAACAAATTAGTTTGCCTAATCAAATAATAATGCCGCGATCCTTTTGCTTTAATGTTTTCACAGATGAGATGAATCTCTTGTGTATTTATTTGTTTCAAGGGATATCATCATGAGATAAGATTTCTCATTCGTTGTCTTTTTTGAATGTAGGAATTGTGAGCAAAAAAATTTGGAAACGGTCAGAAAAGGGGAAATTATTGCATGATGAATTGGGAATTGGCATTTTTCCGATCAGTATTCTACGCCAGGATTAAGAAAGACTATACGTGAAGAGTTATTTAATTGCATTTTGCCAGGGTTAAGCGGATATATTAACGAAGCTTCGTAACAAGCTTAATCTATTCAAATTAAACATTCAAACTTAATTTCAAGAGCTCAGAAGACCAAGTTGCCTGACCTTAATCTATACTGTGTGCTTTACGTGTTGTTCATACACACATGGTTTTTAGTCCAACCTAGTTTTTTGACGATTCCGAACGTCTAATTGATAGGGGTCTCATGACAAATGATACTCTCGGAGGGTCGGTTAGACCCTCGCGGAGGTGGGACCGTGAAAAAAACCTTTATTACCCTGGACGGGATTAGAATCCTGGACCATCTGCGCTGCTTTCAGACACACTGACCAATGCACCACAAGAGCTTTTAGCTTTAAGGTGCACTGAGGTCAAAGTTGGCCTTTTGTACTGCCCCAAGGACTTAGTAACATTAGCAAATTCTCCAAGTAGATAACATTAGAAATCCACGATCCCCAACCCTATCGATCGAACATCATTTCGAATGTTTACGGTTGCAACTTTTTATGAATGAATTATAGCAAAATCAGACATTTTGTTATAGGCGGGTAATATGTCACAGTAATTTTTTTTACTCTTGTGGCATGCCTGGGGTAAAAGTTCCTAACTTGGCTATGAAATTTGAAGAAATATATGCTCTATCATCAAGATCAGCCCAAATTTAGCTTCTCAGGTAAATGGATTTATGATTCCTTTGTGGTCCTAAATGGTGTCCCGTTTGAAACAGCCTAAGGGCAGAAAATAAAACTGGCTTCTTTTCGCTACTTACGTATATACCACCTGTCGATTTGTCTCAATCTTTTTTCCTAATAAGCGAAATTCCCGCTTTCATACATATCTGTCCCTCGCATCGCGTCAGTTTGGATTTTGGAACGATCTAATTTACTTATGTCAAGTCGCCTAATAGTCTACTCGAATAGGCGACAGCATGTCTACTATGTCTGTGCGTTTCATCTCTTTCCCAGAATCATAGATTTAATAAATTGCTTCATTAAGATGAAACTACTTCTGCCCAGCTCCTTTCACTGGACAAATTTTGTGAGCTCAAGTTGCATAATAGGATCCTTTCAACCCCTAAGCATATGCGTAGCTCATACCCATCTGTGGTTACGCACTCATAATTTATCATTATGAACCTCAAGTGGCTCGCTTAAAGAAAGTAGGTTGACCAATGTGTACATGAATCCTCGTAAACAACCACTTGTCCCAACCACTTCGCGCACCGCACCGGTTGTATTCGCTGAAAGTGGAGAGTAAATTTCCTAGAAAGTTTGACCATAAAAAATTACTTTTTTTTTCCTTTTTATTCATACAAAACATTTTTGTCCTATTCATATATTCCTAAAATTCGTTTGGCTTCGCGATCAAATGGACTTCGAAGGTGACAATCCACGTCGTACATCTTACCCATTATATCGATCTGATACTTTCCATCCTTAATGTAATCCACATCGATAACTTGTCCATCACTTCGAGAGATGTATGCCTGTCCTATGGACGTTTCCAAAAAGTATGCATACTCGCCTCGTCGCAGAAATCCAACTGGCTCACCATTTCGATAGACTCCTTCGAGTCCCCAAATTGGAACTTTGTCTTTCAGGGTGAAATACACCATCTTCTTGTGCACTCCTTCGCTTCTCTGTTTCTCGATCGCCTCCTTGCCTTTGTACTCTCCTTTTCTGCGGCACAGGAAACCTAGATTTGCTTCGATTGGTGTATCGTCTGGACGCAGATCGACGCCCCACAAATGGTAGCCCTTTTCACTACTCAAAGAATACAAAGCCCGATAGCCGGCATTTTTTAAATTATACGCTTCGCCGGTTTTCATCACCGATTTGTAAACCTCGGAGCAATAACTCTTAGGAACATGCAGCTCGTAGCCAAGCTCTCCAATAAAACTCTCCCGCATAACCCGAACATTATATTTGTCCTTTCCATTGGCGGCGATTAGGTCCGCTACGAAAGTACCATCTGGGGTAACATCTTTGTTGGACAAATCCCAGTCGAGAATTCTTTGAAGAATCTCCTGACTCTTTGGACCTTGAATCGATATAATTCCCATTTCTGTGCTTATGTCACGCAAGGTAGCCTTGAAACCCTTTTTGCGCAATTCTGATAGAATAGTCGCGTACGTATAGTATCCTGATGCGCCACCTGCCACGATGTAGTAGCCTTGTCCATCGAACTTGGGCCTATGTATTTCACCAGTGTCAGAGGTTAAACGAGAAATCGTAAGATCAGATTCTACTCCTCCGCGATCGTTTAAGACACATGTGTAAACAGTCCTGAAAAAAGTAAGTATAGTTTAGCATTAACTATTATGTGCGTAGGTGGAAGTAAGATTTTTGGCAGAGGATTTTTCAAAGGACTGTGTCTATAATTTTCCTGATAGGAAACATGCTCATCCTTAGGCCTAGTTACAAGAGGAAATTGAAAACAAGAAGATATTCGTCTCTTCAGTGCTTTGCTTTTTAACGTGAAAATAAAATCCTCCAAATTTTTGAAAGGAAATAGTCAGCTCTCATACATTCTTGGCAATCTTCCTTATTGGTGGGTTAACCACGGCAAAAAAAAAAAGAAAAATGGCTCCAACATCTTTTCTGCTTTTGTAAAAAATTACATTAAGGCAGAGTCTGGAGAAAAACTCGAACAAAAATATTTCTATAGTCGAAGATTTCGATAACTTTGCTGATGGAGTTAGCCTAGCCGCTCACTAGTCCTGGTAACTAAACCGGTAGCACTAAACCGGGGTTAACTCTGTAAGCCCAGTTGAAAAACTGGGTCTAAACGACCGACTTAAGCAGTATTGCCTTGACTAAACACTTTTTATGTACTCTATACCCTAGGTGCGTATATTCATTATAATGAATAGTCTGTAAGCCCCCGTAAGATTCTTAAAAAGGTCAGAAAGTGCTGAATCCGAGAATGAGAATGAAGCAAAGGTTTATCGAATTTTTCAACAAACTTTACTATTTTTTAAAAGTTGTTTATTTATAAGTTTAACCGAAGTCTCGTTGAACTTTGTGTTTGCCCAAAACGGGCCAACGTGATAGCACCCAACTGACGATCAGACTTTTTCGTCTGTTGTGAAACACCTGATGGGGGTAGAGTGTAATCTTTACTTTTTACTATAAGGTAATTATAAGTGCCACAATATTCGGTGTCGGATCGAGCTTGGAGCTCAGAGTTTTGACTTTCCATAGCTACCGAAAAGCCACCATAAGGCATTTAACTAAAAAAAGTTTTCCACTTACTCATGCAAACCGATAAAAGCTTGTTGGGGAAACAACAACTCCCCCATTAATTTTACCCAGTGTCCCAAATAAACAATCCACCCTCCCTCTCTGTAGATCTACTCACTTTTTCGTATCCCTGTTGGTATTGGCTGAGAATATCCAATCGGCAGCCTCTCTGGCCTGTGGGCCTTCCAAATATAGTTTACAAAAGTAGCTCATGTTGAATACACCCGCATTGTTTCGACAAGCAAGTGCTTCTTCTCCAATCTGTCAGGACGTCCATATGCAAGAACAAAAACAAACAATGAAATATTTAATTACACGGTCGGCATTATGGAAACCATTAGCTGCCTCCGTCACGCTTACCAAGTCATGATGATCCGAGAAAGTTCTGTACTTGAGATCTCCTTCGAGAACTTTTTCGTACGCGGAGTTTTCGTGCCGTTTGTGATCGTAGCTGCCATACCAGTCGTAGGGAAGAACATCGGACCTTTGATTCGGAAGAAAAAATTGGGGGCGCTCCCACCCTTGTTTCTCGTCCATGAATGCATTGTAGGACAGCATGTCTTCGTGCAAGGGATCCTTAAGGAAGTTCCTGCCCGCCAACGGCTGATCATGTTTAAATACCATGCTGTAATTCTTCACATAACTCTCGTGGGATTTCTCTTTCGTCCACTGAACGTTTCGATTTTGCCCATCGGTAAATCGTCTCAAGTCGAAGCTAAACATGGCCAGATCTGGCTGGCCTTTTATAATCCACAGAGCTGTTTGCTCGCCACAGCCTCCTCCAAACATCATACCAGCCGAGTTGAAACCACAGTTGTGGAACAGACCATTGATGTTGGTGTCAGGTCCCATCAATGGTTTGTGATCAGGCGTAAAGGACTCTGGTCCACAAACAGTGCTTTTCACTCCGTAGTTTCCATATGATGGACAGAGTTTAACGGCACCACGGACATGGGCGTCGAACACACCCCAATCGAGTTCATACAGCCCAAAGTTGAAATCCTTCTCAACGCGATCCAGCAGGATTGGATTCGGCTCATAGCCACCCATGCAAATCGCATCACCTTGGATTCGGAAGTATGTCGAGTAGTCATGATCGCGGATGTTGGGAAGACCGCGCACACCTGGAATGGACTCCGAAACGATATATGCATGCTTCATCGGAACCAACGGCAACAAAGATCCGTGTTTTTCAATTAAATCCTTGCCCCAAACTCCAGTGGCATTCACCACCGTGGTAGTCTTAATCTTGCCAAAGGGTGTCATTACTCCTACGATTTTCTTCCCACTTAACGAGTAGTCTACTAGAATGTCAGTTACAGGGCAGTCTTCGATGACTTGGGCCCCTTTCTTTGTAGCTGCTCTGGTTAAGGCCGAACAAAGCATAGCAGGATCCACGACACCGTCGCCGGGCGAATAGAGCGCCCCTGTAAAAGCTTTAGGATCGAGAAGAGGAAAAATCTTTTGTGTTTCCTCTGGAGTAAGGATATGATTCTCGATACCCATCGAATTTCCAACCGACGCCAGCCGTTTATACTCATCCAGGCGAGTCTAAAAACAAACCGTGGGAATAGGAATAATAAATTTATTATTAATTGCATTGACTATTTGAACTTCCGCCTTACATCTGAATGAGCAATAAATATTCCACCATTCTGTATCCAGCCCGGATCGAGTCCGGTTTCCTCCTCCAAACCCATCAATGTTTTCCTAGAATTGGCCAGCAATTGTATATCCACATCGTTGGGACGAAGTCTCCAAACAAGACCGGCAGTATGCCAGGTGGTGCCAGCTGTGAGTTTAGCACGTTCCAGGAGTACTGCTCGTACACCGCGTTTAGCCAAGTGATACAGAGTATGGCAGCCTGCTGAACCGCCACCGATGATGACAACATCGGCTGATTTTGGGACTTCAACTTGCTTCGAATTGAAACGGACACCTTGATGTGCAGCAGCAGTAGGCCGACGTGGTAGGATATTTTTACTTAGCTTCCACATAGCGTAGTTTATTCTTATTGTGTCTTAATCCAAGGGAGAGTCTCCAACAACTGATTCGGATTTTAAATATCGGTTCAGCTTCGCTGTAGCTTAGCGATAATTTTTCTCTGAGCATCATTATGGAGTGCGATAAGGGAAAGTTTAACCTGTGATCTTAAAAAATAAATAGCTCTGAGGAGATCCCATGTGTATCTGTGTCTATACAATTCATTTTTTTTTTTATTTTTCGTTGGTAAAGTATTGACGCGTGAACAAGATTCAATCACATTCAATGGGGTGGGTGGAAGATTAACAGATTCACTATTATAAAGGTCAAGATCTTCTTTGGAAGATAGTGTCTGTTTAGCAGTTTAAGCTCTCCCAGGAAGATTTAGACTCTAAGAATGTTGATCATCTTATCTAGGATTTTTAAAAATAAACTGTTTATCAGCCCGAAGCACGTCTTCAAGACAAACTATTTTTCTTCTCAAAGAGGGTGTGGTCGAAATTTCTTTTACATTTTTGCATATCATTAAGTAGTAGGCTCATTAGATTTTTACAACTTTGAATCAATCAATCAATAAAGTTGAAAACTACGCATGTAAATGCATACATAAAGCGGGAAAAAATGCGTTGAGGAAAGAGGAGGCCCATATGTACGGGAAAACACTGCAAAAAAATATCCGAATCAGTTAGCCGAGCAGAATAGCCGTGGTGTAATCAGCAGGGCCGCCAATAGAATATTTGGGCAGGAATAAACGTGTAAGGGGCGCCTTTTTTTTCTTACATATTCATTATCCTGCCATCGTCACCTGAAAAAAAAGACTTGTTCTTTTTCACGGTCCCTACCTCCGCGAGGATTTGACAAGCCCTCCGAGAGTATCATTTGTCTTGAAAAACTTCTCAAAAGTGCCGTTCGGATTCGGCAAAAAATTGTGGGTCCCCTTGTATGTGTAGAAACTAACACACACAGCTCACATTGTTGAGAAGTTGGCCCTGGTTCACCTCGAGCTGTTGCGCCACTCTATTTTATTTTTATTCATTATTTTTGTGTGTCGAGCGAACGACTTTCGACACACAATGGTCGAGTCCGCTGAAGTTTCAACGGAAAATACAGTTGTTGACATATTCTTAAGCTCCGCAGGCATTAAACTGCTGAGGTAAAGACCATTAATTTTTTTTACCGATTCATTTTGAGTGCTTTTGTTTTCATAGATCTTTGAGTTTGGGAAACTACGGGAGGGAGCCTACTTGGGAGCCTTTGGGAAACTACGGGCCCGGGGTTGATTCACCTGTTATCCCCCGCCCCCTTCTCGAAGATAACCAGCTAATAAAGCTTTTGTTTTCTAAAAAAAGATTACTAACTAGCACTAGCAGCATAGAAGAACCATTGCCTGACATCTCTTACAATCATGCTGTGCCCCACCTTACAGGTTTTTTTTTTTTTAACTCATATAAGGACACCTGAAATATTTGCCTGATTCCGAACGGCGCATCAGGAGGACTCTCTTGACAAATGATACTCTCGGAGGGTTTGCTCGCGGGGATGGGATAGGGATGAATAGCAATCGGTCGATATTCAGGAGATCCAGTATTTACTTTAGGAACTAGAACGACCTAAGCTCGCTTTCAGATAGTGGGAAAAAACTGGTCATGAAAATACTATTGAAAATGTGATTAAAAATGTGAAAATGTTTGTGTGAAATACACATAGTCCAAAAAATCTCCGCTTAATTTTTATATTATTGTAAAAAATATTTGCCGTTCAATGTTAAAAACTTAACATGGAACACAGAAAGAGAAAATGTATTTTTTTTTTTTTGTCTTTTTACAGAATTCCAGAAATTTGTGTGCACTTTAAGCACCGTTTTATTAACAATTACTTACCAAGATCGTAAAAAAGAGTCAAAAAAATCTCCGTACAGATGTAATTCTTTTATTAAAATTGGAAATGTAAGTGCAGGGACTTGGAACTTTGTTTTGGTAATCTTAATTATTAACAATTTCGTTCATATAAAAAACTTTGTTGTTTCACAAGGTACAAGGAACAGAAAGCCAGAATAAGCTTATTTTCCTGACCACTAGTTAGACTATTATGAAAAAGCCAACTTGCAACCTCCTGTCGCTAGGACACTCAAAAAAATTTGATAACGGGATATCTCTCTGACTTCTGTAAAATAACACACGTAAAGTGAGCGATTAAAAGTGTTTTGCTTAAAACACTCAAACCGCCAAAAGTGGAATGCTCTCTAAAAAATTATATAAAAGATGAAATAAAAAGATTCCCGTTATTGCTGGTAAAGCGGAAACCGCAGATGGAATAGTTATCTGTTTTAAGGAGCTAAGAAATGCGTTAAATAGAAGTGGGTATAAAGGCTGAGTGAGCCGGAACAAGCCATTTGCACAAAAAGCTATTATACAAGCCATGCAAAAGAATGCGGAAGCAGCACTTGATGACGGAAGCCAAATTTATCCCGGGGTAAATTTTTATAAATTGACGATGGTAAATCTAACATCTTTGACTTAGATGGCGTCGTCGCATGAAGTGGAGCAAACTAAACACAGCTTTGAATCCGAAAAATTTAACATCTGTTGTTAGGTATGGTGCGGTAATATTAAAGTTTGGGGAAGTATGGTCTCTTTTGGTGTGGTCTCTTTGGCGATGGGAAACTATAGGTTCTTGAATATATTCAAGGAAACTATAAAACTTTGGAAACTATAAAAGAGCCAAACACTGGGTCTAAGGAACAATTTTATACTTCAATAGGATTTAATGACCCCAAGCAGATATCGTTGCTGGTGGACGAAAGATTGCTTTGCCATTTCAAAAAGCAAACTAAACATCATCCTCATTCCCCAGATTTAATCTTTATTTATTCATTTTAGAATTAATTATTCAGAAAATATGCACAAAATCACTTTGTTGGACAATATAAAAAAAAAACAGACTTGAAAGTCGTTGCTTTCGGAAGAAATACGATTTCTTTAGAGACGTCTTTCAAGCTAGTGCATTCGATGAAACAGTTATTGCAGGAGGTCTTAAGAAGCCCACCAGATTCAATTAAGCTTTTAATTTTGTTATTTCTTAATTCTAGTTTTTTTATAACCTTTTTTTAATAAGTAAATAAAAAAAGAAACTAAGTGTACGGAGAGTTTTTGGTGATGTTTTTCCTTTATGCTGAATGATATGTTTATTATTTTTTCATTTTGCAATAAAAGTTTACTTGTTTTTCCCTTAAAAATAACGCTTTCGTTTATGTTCTTAAGGCCCAAACATAATAGACTTGAGCGGGATTAATCTTATGTCGAAATACAACGAAAATCCCATATGAGATTTCACTGTGAACGTCTCGAGTATCACATTGCCTTGAAAATTTAAAATCAAATTTGAAAATCATGTCACTTTTTCTTCAACTTTGGATGTTAATATCTCCGAAACCGATTGTTAGATCTAAAATACGTTTAAACTTTTGAGGTCAGCGTACAATTCTTGGTATATTCCCTTCTTTCACGGATTTTTTGAAGTACGTTTTGAAATAAATATGGGCTTAAATATGACAATGAATGGACTAATGACAAGCAAACCAAATCTCTAAGCCAACACAAGTAAACGAAAACCTTACGAAACCCAGCATAAGGCTATTATGCTCGTGGCATACGAATCGCGTGTAATGGGACAATTCGGAAAGCCGACTTAAGCTCATCAAAGTCTATTATGGTTGGGCCTTTAGTTTCTAGTTGTTTCTTGTTTATATATTTTTTTTTTTCAAATTAAAAAGTTTATTACAATTTGAAAAAAAAGTAATCAGGTATACGGAGACTTTTTGGAGTATGTGCACTTTAAATGGAAAAAGAGAAATACTTTGAAAAGCTAAAACTTTTTAACTAAATAAGGCCGACAATTTAGAATAACTTATTCGTAATCAGGGCACTCAAATAAATACATTTGCATAAAAATAATAAAGAAATTCCACTTGGACCTTTTGTAAACTTGTACCGGATCTTTTAAGATTCAACTTCAAGTTCCGCGGTCGAAAGTGTAGGAAAGGGCTTTGCCGGAAATGTATAGGCAACTGTTGCCTTTTTTGCTTTTTTGATGGCACACTAACGCAACCTAGTTGGATGTGTAGAGCACTTCTATACAAACAATTATTACTATGGTAGCTCCGCTGTAAAGTACATCCATCTAAAGTACAATGGTGCCTTTTGAGTGACCTGGGGTGGAATCCTCTAAGGTGAAAACTGATAGTTGATCATCACATTTTTAAATTTGGGATCCCGTAAGGTGATGATCACAGTGACATCAACTGACAGATGAGAATGTATGTGCTGCCAAGTTTTAAAATTTTTTTTGGTGATCACTTTACAGAGAGCAAGAACTGGGTGATGGTCAATTTTGATAATCAACATGGTGATTAGCCATCACTTTATAGGATTCCACCCTATGTTATTATGATTATTTATGTTATTAAAAATTTTCGGTCTTGTTTAATTTAAAGGTTGTAAAGTTTAAACTTAAACATTAAGTTTCTGCCTAAGAGTATATAATAGAAATTTTACAAGTTTATCTGTAAAAAAAAACTTTATAGGTGCCAGTTGATTGCCTTAGGCATGGCTTGGTAGGCACCCGTGGCCATTTATGGGACTGTTCTTTTTTAACTAACTTCTTTTTTTGCCTACACTACAACTCCTAAACTAATCGAACCACCCGACAATTTTTGATAGCATATTCGGAATCAGGACAGGCGAATCCATATATGTATTAGGTTAAAAAAATCTAACTAATTCCACTTGGACCTATGGTAAACTTATGCGGGAAAGTTATTCTTAACTGTCTCACGGTAATCGCGCTTTCATGGCATTCTTTCCATACTACCTCCCGAGGTAGTACAAATTAGAACGATCGGAATATTTCAACTTCGTTTTCCACATTTTCCATTCCTTCTGCGGAATCAATAAAGAAACGGACCCTGTATTAACAAAGCTATAAGTCTTTATACCCCCCCTAAAATGTGGCCGCTACTGTTTTCCTCCGCCTAAGAATATGTTATGTTGTAAAAAAATACTTTTCCTATTGCCCAATAGGTGGTCAATGACCATATAAAACATATGTTCTTGACATTTCACAATCCACGTGCCGGCTTGTTATTTTATTTCGTTTACCATCTTCGCTTCAATCTCAAAACAATTCAATTTTCCCGACGTTTTATGCCCTCATAAAAATGAAAGTAGAAAATATTTACACATCGGTTGCATGCAACCGAACTCCCGAAAGTGCGGACTGGGGCAACAACGGATTAATAGTTTTCGCTGCGTGCAATTCAATTGGCATCTTCAACCCACAGGTAAGTGCATCCGAATTATAAGTTTGTTTTGGTGTTGTTTAACGTCGAGCCTCTTTCTAGCTCAATGGGTCAGCGAAGATTACTCGAACATATGTGCAGCACACTAAACGAGTCACCACCGTGAAATGGATAGCTCGTTCCCCAAAAGCCAAGGAAACTGAATTCCTTTCCGGTTCTGATGATGGATTGGCTATTCTCTGGGACATATCCAGCCCCGATGCTGCAAGAACCTTTGTTTTGAAAGGCCACGAGAGCGGGGTGAATTTCCTCGATGGGATCTATGTGAATGGTAAGCTCACCATAGCTACAGCCTCCACAGATTCAACCATCAAAATGTGGTTTTTCAATGCTGAGGCTTCTGCATTCGAGTGCACTCAGACAATCCTCCTCAGAAGTGGATTCTGCTTCTCGCTGCGACTGACTACGTTCCCCGGATCTCAGCAGCTGCTTCTGGCATTCGCTGCCGACGATGAGAGCATTTCTTTATGGACTAGCAGCAGCGGACGCGCCATGGAAAAAATCCACCAGCTCGTTGGGCATGAGGACTGGGTTCGCGGCTTGGACTTCGTTAATGATGAAGGCGATCTCTTACTAGCGAGCTCATCACAAGACAACTTTATACGCCTGTGGCGGATTTCGCCCAGGACAGAGCATCAAGCAAGTCGGAACAAAGTGGATGTCTTGAACATTACTGATAGCGAAATTCGCGTTGAGGAGAAAATACTCGAAGTGACGACGACGACTGGCACACCAAAGTGGTTTGCGGTCAGTTTGGAGTCTGTGTTGTACGGACATGAGGGATGGGTGTATGGGGTCCACTGGCACAATAGCGGCAACAAACTACAGCTCCTGTCGGCGTCCATAGATAAGTCGATCATAATCTGGCAACCGACAGACGATAGTGTTTGGATGGAAAAGGTTCGCGTCGGTGAGGTCGGAGGTAACTCATTGGGATTTTTCGGTGGAAAGTTCTCCAGTGATGGCAAGTCCATCCTTGGGCATGGCTTCCAGGGTAGTTTCCACATATGGAATCAGTCAAAGGAGAACGATTCCATATGGACACCAAACGTTATCGTTGGCGGACACTTTGGTGAGGTGCGCGACATTGGTTGGGAGCCTCAAGGCTCCTTCTTACTGTCTGTATCAGCTGATCAGACGACCAGACTGCATGCACCCTGGGTGCGTTCCGATAATTCAGAGGTTACCTGGCACGAGCTGGCTCGTCCGCAAGTGCACGGTTATGACATGCAATCAATAGCCGTCCTGTCGCGCTACAAATTCGCTAGCGGTGCTGAAGAAAAGATTGTCCGCACGTTCCAAGCAACCGGAAACTTTGTGGATAACTTTCAAAGGATTACCAGCACGAACGAAGATGTCGAAGGGAACGCCATCCTGCAGAGTAAGATGAAAAAGCCATCCGCCGAGTTGTTTCTTTCATTTTTTTTTTCACTTCAGGCCTTCCAAAGGGCGCCTCAGTTCCATCGCTGGGCCTTTCAAATAAAGCTGTCTACTCTATAGAGGAGCCCTCCGTGCAGAAACACGTAAAGGACGAATACCCGGAGAACTACTTTGTCCCAGTAACGCTAAACACACCTCCGCAAGAAGAAACCCTTATGCAAAACACTCTCTGGCCCGAAATTCAAAAGTTGTATGGGCATGGATTCGAAATTTACGCCTTAGCCGCCTCTCCAGATGGACAGGTGGTGGCTTCATCTTGTAGAGCGACCAACGCGGAGCATGCTCAAATTATTCTATGGTGAGTTGTTACAGTCTTTCGAGCCGGCGGTTGAACAATGTACTTTTTTCAGGAATACCACAACATGGAAGCAAATTCAAAAGCTTCCATCGCACCAGCTCACTGTAACTCAAATGCGGTTCTCGCCTGACAGTAAGTTCCTGCTTTCAGTGTCGCGTGATAGACGGTGGACGGTTTTTGAAAAGAAGGAAGCTAGCGAAGCGCACTTTGAACAAGTCGCCACTACAGACAAAACAAATGGGATCCACACGCGTATCATATGGTCATGTGATTGGTCTCACGACTCCAAATACTTTGTCACATCCTCACGAGATGGCAAGGTTATCGTCTGGAGCAAGGGTCAAACTTTAACCGAAACAAGCCTTAAAGAGTGGTATGCTGCCAGCACACTGGACTTAAAGAATGAATCTGTGACGGCTGTTGCGTTCGCCGACAAATTCCTTGGAAATAAAGCCGGCGAGTATGTGTTAGCACTTGGCCTTGAAAGCGGTGTTATAAGCCTGTACACTTTTCACGGGAAGTTGGAAAAGCTTCACACGATAGAAAGAAAGTAAGCTGCTCGGAGTTTTCAATTGTGATCAACTTAATTGATATTTTGTCTATTTGCAGCGATGCCCATCACTTGACTGTGAGAAAACTGCAATTCAGGCCTGCAAGCAAGGGCCTGAAGCTAGCTAGTTGTGGCGATGACCACTTAGTTAGAATTTATGCACTTGACTAAAAGTGATTTGGAATGGTAGAGTTTTATGTTAAGAAATAATAATAAAAAAGTATTGAAAAACAAATTGCAACAATTTACAATTCTACCAAAATAAAATGGTTGCAATGATGGTGATAGTTTTTGTTCATCTTCATATTCCTTTATAATATTATAACGTTGGGGCTATAGAGTGGCAAGTATTCCTACGGTTTCCCATAAGAGAGGAAGTGCATTACATATTTTCAATTTAATTTAAAAAAAATTGGCAGCATGAACGCAAAGAAATGTGGCTTACTGTTTCAGATTTCAAGTTAACACTTGCCTCGTTAGCTACCTGTTGAGAGGATTTTAATTTGTTTGTTAAATTGCGTGATTTGTGGGGGATTTTGTGTTTTGTGAAGATTGTCAGTTCGAGGTGCTACCCTCTGCACCTGTGTCTCAATAAAAAATCTAAGCTTAAAAAGCCTACTTGTTCTCTTTGAGCAGTGTTTAAGTGCTCTAAAATGGAGCCTAGTTCTTCGTTTTTGTCGTGATTGCCTCCTGTAAGTCGAACGTTCTGGAAAAGGCCGAGTATAGTTCTTCACCCAGCAACATAAACACATAAAGAAAAACAGGAAGACAATTATACCAGGTTTCCACAGGGCACTAATCCGTGATTTAGACAAATCTTCGTTATCCTCCCCTTTGTCTACAGATTTACCGTACGAAATCAGTTATTTTAATATAAACGATTTTCGAAAGTTTTATTGTTTTTAGTCGTTTTAAATCTCTCTTTTCTGGCAATGACAGAATCTGTATATTCTCCACAGCATTACCATTTGCATACATAAAAATTGACACTTTCAAGTTTTTCTCTCCACCACTGCTCACTGCACTGTCAAAAGTGAAAATTCTATTTCGATAAATAAACTCATATTTATTTCCATAACCATTTGCTTAAAAAATTTATAAACACCGTTTTGCTGTGTGTTTTATTATTTCGTTCTCTATCTTATTGTTGTTTAAAATGAAGTGAATGTGTTTTGCAAACAAGGATCGTTTATTTATCAGAATGTCCCGTGGCAAGTCTCGTTTGCAAGCGGAAATTTGCGGCGACTGCGGAGCGTCTGGTAAAAGAAAAAAAAAAAAACCAAACAACTTTCATGGTTCATTTATTCATCACACAATCTTGTTTAGATCCTTCATGGGCTTCCGTGAACCGTGGTATACTCCTCTGTTCTGATTGCTGTTCGGTGCACCGCAGTCTGGGACGGCACATTTCAGTTGTCAAATCTCTACGCCAAGGCACTTGGTGTCCATCTGTTCTAAATTTTGTAAATTCACTGAATGCGCACGGTGCCAACAGTGTTTGGGAGCATTGCCTATTGGACCCGAATGGTAAAGCGACTGCTCGAAGGAAGCCTTCGCCGAAAGATCCTCTGCATCCGACTAAGTCGGACTTTATCAAGGCAAAGCACGTCAATTTGGCTTTCGTCCTAAAACCGAATCTCCAGGATGACGAGAGTTTGAATGGCAACTTAGAAACGGAACTGAGTAAGCAGCTACATGCGAGCGTCAGGACAAGCAACTTGGAGACCTCGTTGCGCTTGTTAGTTCAGGGAGCAGATCCTAATTTTTTTCATGAGGTGAGATTTGTCATTAGTTTTGAAAAGAATGTTAAAATACCTTTTTTTTTCCTAGGAGAAAAAGTCAAATCCACTGCACGTGGCTGCGAAATTTGGTCAAGCTTCCCAGATCGAACTGCTTATAATCTATGGAGCAGATCTGAACGCCCTGGACGGGAATGGAAATACTCCATATGAGGTGGCTAAGGCCAACAATCATAATACAATCGCTGAGCGACTCGTAGAGGCTATGTACGATGTAACAGATCGTATAACTATGTTCTTGGGTGGGAAGAAACCCGATCACGCCGTAAGTGCACGACCATTCTCTCAGGTCTTGATGAGTTCACTAACTTTTAATCTCTTCCTTAGAACGGGAAACACATTCTCATCCCGGACTCAAACAATTCAGAAATAAGCGAGCAACTAAAGATCGCCCGCGGTAGACTGCAACTTGTGCCAAATAAAATGTTCGAAGAGCTCGTTATGGACTTGTACGACGAAGTCGATCGCAGGGAGAGTGAAGCTAGTAAGTTGAAGTTCCAAACTCATCCTCTTATTTCTCATATTTCTCTCTCTTCTCTAGTTTGGGCAACGACCGCGTTAAATCCTGAAAATGTTGCAGTACCATTTCTGCCAGCAAATCCATTTCTAAGTGCTACACGAAATCAGGTAAGAATCAAAACATTCGCCAAGCAGACGTTTTCCATTTATGCGTATAAAATCTCCCTCAGGGTCGTCAAAAGCTCGCGCGATTCAGCCCCCTTGAATTCGCTGGACTTCTCACCGATGTCCTCGTCGATGCACGCCGTCGTCAGAACATGGCGAATCTTCGACCACTCGACAACTTAAACCAGCCGCAGACACTCTTCGGTGACGATCCGAATCTCTCCGATGATGAACCGATCTACGATCCGGTTGCATCCGATGAAGACTACGCACCAGTTGCTTCCATTGTACAACAGGTAAATTATATGCGACAGAAAATTCTTAAGTTTAACAATAGTTTCGGTTAAGTGTTCCGACTAAATAGTTTGTAAAAGCAGTTAAAATGTAAGAGTTGTTTTTTTTTTTAAATATTTACTTGTTCCTGTTTTAAACAGATATTAACGGGATTTGATATATAGTTAAAATTTTGTTCTTATTCGAAATATTTATTTGTAGCTTAATTACTCTTTAAGTAGAATGTATTTTTTAATCTTGTTTAGAAGACTTCATTCACTTTTGAATTATGTACTGTTCATTTAATAACACCCTAAGGTGACTTCTTTATTATCTACTTTTTTAACTATGATTAACAATGATTTTTTTAATTGTGCTTGTAATATGCAGAAAGGCTTGTGTCTGCTTGGAAGGTACATGTATCAGAACTGCTGGTAACGAACACAAAATGAGAAAAATTTAGTAGAACTTGATCGAACGGTTAGCTTAACTTCCGTTTAGTACTTTTCGTTCATTTTTGTAGGCCACTTTAAACATAATATTGTCATATGTCAGCCCATTTTTATTTTTTAGAATTGCCGTAAAAGAACCGTAAGAGGCAGGAAAATATCAAGAATTGTACTATGATCTCAAAAATATAAGCAGATTTCAGGTCAGACATTTTGTTTCGGTAGTTGAGGTAAAAGTGACATTTCGGTCAAATTTATTTTGAAATTTTCAAGGCAACGTGGTAATCGTGACATTCACAGTATTTTTGAACAAAAATTAATTTCCGTTTTCTTCAAAAACGGCGGTTTAAACGTTAAACGGCAGTTTTAACCATCAACGACGCCCTTTAAAGTTTAACTGTCGTTTAAACTGGCTCTTAGGTTTAAACCAGCACTGGAAAGCGCTTTTTTGTTTTGAACGTTTAGTTTAAACTTCGAATGTCGTTAAACGGAGTTGCAACCAGCACTGTGAAAGCGGGCGTATGTAAAAGCTAATTTTTAAATGAAAAGAAGAGCCCAAACGCAAATTTTTTTTTATTAAATCATCCATTGCGACACCCGAGTCTCATGTTACAGGCACAGAATTCATTCTTTAATCCTGTCACTTTTGAATTACCTCCTCTTCAATATCTAAATCAAGTTCTTGACCGAACTGCTTAAGCCACAGTGCTTCTTGTGGAGCAGTCGAAAGAGCCATATACTCGGCTTTTGTGCTCTATAAAGCATAATCTACGGTATGCTGATATTTACTAGCACAAGGCACTGCTCCATTGCTCCATTGAATGCCGTTATTTTTTTCTTCATATACGAAGTCCAGTTCGAATCAGAATATTTCTATAGACACGTCATTCTCTACCTTCGCGTATACCTTATAAGCCTTCAGCCCAATGAATCTGTTGCGTCCGTTGAAGTTGAAGTACACAACAACTGTTAAATACACACGTTCTTATGGGAAGGGACCCACAGAAAGTGACGTACGTCGCTTCCTGTACGAACGTGTGTATTTCACTGAGTTGTCAGTTGTGTACTTCGGCGTGACGGATTGGGCTATTGAATCGATACACGCCATTGACTTTATACCTCAAATCAGGCCTGGTACCTTGCACCAAATACCCACAGCTTCTTGGAACGGAAGACTTATTTTCATACGATCAGTTTTTTCGTCCTCACTGTTCGGACACAAAAAAAGACTCACTGGCACTTGCAGCTAAATAGAGCGTTTCAGATGTTTTTACAGACATGGAGGGGACCCAATTTTTGGCGATTCTGAACGGTGTCTGGATTTGAACCCAGGACATCGTGCACAGAAATCACACATACTAACCACTGCACCACGGCGCCCATAGCAAGTGACTCTTTTTTTAGCGGTCCATTCAAAAACTGAAAACGGACCTCTTATGGTATCACACCGTTTCCCGTCCGCCCGCATCTTTGGGTGCGTTTCTTTATTTATTCCGTTGAAGGAATGGAAAATTGGGAATAAGAGGTTGGAATATTCCGATCATTCTAATTCGTACTACCTCGGGAGGTAGTATGGAAAGAATGCATTCCGAATATTCTGAACGAATAAAGAAACGCAAATCGGAATATTCCGAATAAAAAAGCCGCAGATATTTCGGGGAGAATAGTTGGAAGGAATAAACAAACGCATCCTGTAACTTCTGAACGGTGAGTCGTAGAAAGATGAAATTAAGTAGGAACACTTATAAAGACGGTGAAAAAACTGAGAACGCATACAAAGGCAAATTTTATATACACACGTAACGATTTAATTACGGTTTGAACTATGATGGTAAAAAAGGCAAAAAGTGTTTTGGCGCTTATCTTTAAAATTTTTTAAGCCAAAAAAAAGAAAATTGAGAGTACTCTAAGCAAGTATTGAACTTTCATAATAATTTTGATTTTTTGCAAAAAATTGAATTGCAAAAAATTGAAGTTTTTTAGAACAGAATAGAAAGTACATATGTGCCTCTTTGCAACGTGTTAAGGTCATAAGTTTTCTTAGTAACTTGATTACTTCATTAAAAAAGACGTTATTTGGCAAACATTTAGGTATGCAACCGCAGCTTAAGCAAAGGTTAAAACCAAATTTTGGTTAAAACGTTTTAAAACTTCGGTTTTGACGTATTTTCGAATCAAAAATGTGAAAAACATCACACGCATCAGGAATTGATTGTAATTTTCGGGAAAACTTTAGAAATTTTTGAGTATTCAGCAAATTCTGAGATTTTGCCCGAAAGTTTCAAAAACATTTCAAAAATTATTTTTTTTAAATATTCTGGTATCTTAACGGTAGAAACGATTATAATCAAACTTGGTTTGTATATAAAACGTATGAAATCATTTCTAAAATTTTTAAGTTCTTACAAAAATTACGTTTCTAACTTAAAATTTTCTGAAACAGTTTAAAAAGCAAATTAAAAAAAAAACGCTTTTATAACCGATAGCTTGAAGACATGTGCCCAGAATATTGGACGAAAATAGCCATTGGTAGCGCAAAGTACATGGAAATTAAAAAAAAACATAGCGGTGTTCAAAAAAAGATTTTAAATGGTCGTTTTATGGATTTTAAACCGCGTGGCAGCCGACGGACAATTCCGTTTATGACTTCATACTTGGCGGTTCTTTTCCATGTTCCAATCACTATCGAGAATTGTATTTTCATTTCAAAGGAGTTCTTTTCTAAAAATCTACTTTTGGCGCGCATATGGGGCAAAATCTTAGAACGTCGCTTCACTTTCTATCGCAAATGTCGAATCGAAAACGCATCTACAACGCAAAAGTAAACCTACTTCCTCCTCTTACGGGCGTTTGATAATCCCATTACTGTGTTGTCAGTATATACAGATGCCAGAGGTTTAACCGCCGAGCCTATTTTATTTATTTTTTTAATGGAAAACTTTTACGAATTGTCAAGTTTTCAAGAAAAATTAATATATTTTGTTCGGAAAAATAATTTTTTCCATAAGAAAACTTTTGTGTCAGTTCGGAGCGAATAAGGATTTCGTTTCGCAAATTATCTGCGTGCGAACTTTGACGCAAAAATATCGTAAAATTTTCGAAATGACATGACAAAGCGCATAAACGTATGTATTGGCAACGCAATATTGCGATTCTATGGCAGAAGTTTAAACCCATTCAATTAATCCTGCCAGCCAACACGAAAAGCTTTGGTTTGTCAGAATAATTCTTTGGCGAATTTAGACTGGGGTTGCATTGGGTATATCAAAGATCTCCTAAAAAGGTTAGTCGTCGTTCTTGAGGTGCTGGACAGTGGCAGAGAAAGTGTTCATCAGACTCCATTTTTTCTTCATCTCTACAGCTTCTTCAGAAGTCGTTCGCAAAGATTCCCATTCGTGTAGTAATGGCACCAATAGTGCAGTGTCATGTGTCTACACCAACTACTGGTCTTATGAAGTTTCTACTGAGAGATAGAAGGGTCGTTGTTCTAAGTCAAGCACTTTCTATGAGCATGAGTTATGATACAATCCTTAGACTGTTGCCAACGTTTCCCGACTAGTTTGACAATGTCTGGATCTATGAAACTTTTCACTGGGGTGAAAGGAAGATATACCCGTCGGTCAGCCAACGTATTGTCCATATCAGAACCTTTCCTGGTCAGTTTGTCCGGCATTTCATTCGCGGCCACGCCAACGTGCCCAAGAACCGAGCAAAGAACTGTGTGAAGGCTTTTTTCTCTTAATGCCATGCGGCAGTCCTTTACGCACTTGGAATACACGAGGTTGGAGTCCAGACCACTCTATCGAGGCACAGAAGGAGCGACGATAATGTCGATATTGTACTTCAAAATTTACGGGCATGTATTGTTAGACATTGGGCACTAGCCACTCCAGAACAATTTTGCAAAAGTGCAGATTGTACAAGGTAATCCTTTAGATGGATCTACCTATCAAGCGAGGAGAAGTAATTGCAAAGATGCTAAATCTATAGGAAAAAGACTGGTAAAAAAATGATCATCCAGTATTTAGAAGAAATGACAGCCAACCGATCGACGCAAAATAACACAATGTAGGCTGTCGGTTTAACTCAATATGTAGAGCTGTGTGAAATTTTGGAACCATTTAAATTTAATGCCAAAAATCGGTTAAAATTTAATTACAACAATAAGAATTTAAAGTGGTGGCTTACCTTTTCCGATTTTTTTTAGGTAGCGACTAGGTAGCGACTTTTTGTGGATGTAATCACCACCTTTTGTCCTAATTTTTTTGTGGTCGATTTTGGATAAATCTAATCTACTTTTTAATTTATTGTCATTATTGTAAGTATCGAAGAAACAAAAATTTAAAAAATAGAAAAGATTAAAGCGTATTAATTGGCTACAGCTAGTGGCTTTCTTTCATTTGGCAGGCTTGTTGTCAAGTTAGATGAAAAGTACACAATTTTTAACCTAGAAAATAAAATTAATTATCCTTTTTTTCATTAAAAATACATTACATTTCAAATAATTTTAAATATTATTCTAGTAAACAAACTAGCCTTTCGTTTATAGTAAAATTATACAATGGCTCTTAGAAAGACGCCAATATCGCTGTTTAATAAATAAAAGTGTTCACTAGAAATATTTCTTTCTCTCTTTTAGTGAATAATTTTTGTACTTTTTGTAGCAATCATCATCATTGTTTAGAAAAAATTATAAAAACTAAAATTTTAAGCATACATGTAATATTGTAATGTGATACCAATATAATATTGTTATTAAAAGCAAATCATTTATGTGAAATATATCTATATACATAACAAATATGACTAACCGCATTTAGTTTAACATTGTAGTGAAAGTTTTTCGTTTAATTTTTTTTTACTCCTTCTTTTTAAGTTTATTTATTTTTATTTTAAAATTTTATTTTCCTAGAGCCAGCATTCGTCAATGCTCGGAGTTGATGCTCATGAAATGGAATCTTTGCGCAAAAAGCTCAACCAATACGAATCCGAAATAAATCAATTGAAGACAGTCGTTGAGAAACTGTCGACCGAAAACTCCCAGTTGAAATCAAAGTTTTCCGGAGCGAATTTCAATATCTACGATGAGCCATTGTGAGGTTTTTGTTTTGTTTTTTGGGTTTTGTGTTGATTTTGATTTGGTTTTTTCTTTTTTGGTTTTATAATTTTTCTACGATCTAGACGAATTGATTTGAATGGCACCGAAACTGAAAATGAGCCAGTTTTGGATGGGGGTTCGTCGGGTAGTAACCAGTCGACCGCCAAACGTCCAGCTAGTATGTATGAGCGACGATTGGTGTCTTTTACAAAACCACCCGATTGTCGTACCACGACGAGCATGTATCAAATGGCTGGTGATAAGCCTTTCGGTGAAGAGGTTAAGCACCGCACAGACCTGGTGACACGGCGCCTGAAAGAGTTGTGCCAGGCCATGATGGATACCTCCTCGAAAGATGCATTTGTACCGTGTGCTGAGCGCATACGCGTTGCCGTCGATGAGTTGACAGCCATTTTCAGAACCGTAAGTTGACTGACTGAAATTGACCACTTAACATATAAAATCTATGGAGGAAATTATAGGTACAGCAAACTCATAAAAAACGTTTGACCCTTTGTTTTGCCATTTCAGCCCAATTACAATGACGGAATCCGAGAGTCCCTGAAACAACTCAACCTGTACAACGTACGAATTCAGCGAGAATGTGAGCACTTGCAGAGTGCAATCGATACGGTCAATACGGCAGCCATAGACGCGTACATGAAGGAAGTCCGCGAGTGTGCATTTTATATAGCCAGTGCCACAAAAGCACTGTATTTGCAATTTGAATAAACGCATAACTAGTGACAATAATTGTTTTGGTAATTTTAATGGAGCAAAATCTATTTGTTCGTGTTTTGAGATTTTATTTACATATTATACAAAGTTCTTTAAGAGAACAATATTATTCATTATACCTTTTTACAATCATTTCACTAATATATTAAACATACATTTTTATATCATTGTCATGTTCTTTGTTTGGTTAATAAAGTTTTCATAAAAAAAAAACGGCAAACTTTTTTCAATAAAGTTCGGAAACGGGTTTGAAGAAACTTATGGAAATAAGGTGAGCTTAAAAGAAATCAACAAATCAAAGTGAGTAAGCTAAAATTGAATTATATAATGATGAATACCAAGTCATCTCATATAGCTTTAATTCCTGAAAATTTGGGCAAATAATTTTACTTATTAAAGTCATCTGGTATAGTCGAAAAAAAGTAAAAATGCTGTACAAGTTCCTAGAAAACTTGAAACCTACTCGGACTAGAAAAACTAAACTTATTGCAAGAAATTGAAAAAAGAAATTTGGTGCCCAATGTATCGAAATGAGCGCTGAAAATATTATAAACGGTGCTTTAGCTAAGAAAAAACTTGGCAACACGTAAACGTTGTTCAAGAAGAACATTTTAGCACGCTTGATGTTCGTTGGGAAACATAAAGGAAAAGTGACGCTGTAAGGCTTCGGCCACATACTGAGCGGCAAAGCGGCGTTTTTTCCATACAATTGACACTTACCGTGCCGCTTTGCCGCTCATTGCGTGGCCACAACCATACCACTTCTCTGCCGCTTGCCGCTCAGTGCGTGGCTGTAGCCTACGTCGGAAATTTTCCTCTTTCTTATAATGTCAAACAATCGCGAAAAAAGTCTAACATCTTAGATTTTTTTTAATTCTCTCAAGCTACCAGAGATCATCATCATTTTCCGTGACTGCTTATCCTTGGAAGGGTCGCGGAGCGAGGGCGGCTAAATGGTTCCTCCATCGCTTCCGCTCTTCCGCCACTAACTCAAGAGACAAAGGCGCGGTCCCCAGACGGGTCTCGAAGATGTTCTTTACCTGGTCCCACCACCTGTTTCTTGGCCTACCAGGCGGACGACGCGCTTGCATCTGAAGAGAAAAAAATTAAAGAGTTTCATGGCGGCGCTCAAACAACTTAAAAATCTCTGGCAAAACACGTATTTAAAAGTTGCCTAAAACTGATTTCGCATCAGTTGCCCATGTGCAAGCCAATAGGACTCAACAAGGCAATCAAATCGTTGCGTGACTTAAAGTGTCATGTGTGCATAAGCGTAAGAGAAAATTACAGCTACTTACGAATTAAATGTTGAGCTCACCAAATCGTGTTAGCGACTTTCCTTTAATATAGAAACTTGGGTTGTTATATACGTGTTGTTTATTATATCCGTTTTGACTGTACCTATATTTTATCGGTGACAGATGAACCGTTATGGCTGCCATTGTAATGACAATGAGTAATCAATGACTTATGAGACTTGAGGCATAGATTGCTAAAGGGTCCGCCAAATAACTTTTTTTTTGAAAATGCTATAAAAAATTTAATTTTTATATTTATTTGAAAGTACATTCCTTCCGGTTGATAATGGAAGACAATTTAATTCAAATGTCTGCCTCGGCTGGCCATGCAGTAGCCTACGCGATCAGTCCAATTTTTAAGCACATTATCGGCCTGTCGGCTTTATCTTTTACGGCACCCCACAAATAATAGTCCAACGGTGTCAAATCGCAGCTCCGAGGTGGCCAAACGACAGAGCGCCAATATCCTCCTCTTCAATTTTTGTGAACAAAAATTCGTTCAACATGGCCCGCCATTCAACATGATCCCATTGACTGTAACGGCCACTCCTTGCTCATTTTCGAAGAAAACTGGTGAAATTATGCATCTGGACCAAAATCCGCATAAAACAGTGACTCGTTTTGGGTGTTTCGGCTTTTCAATTTATGTGTGCGGGTTTTCTGTGCGACAATTTTGCTTGTTTACATACCCGCCAAGATCAAAATAAGTTTCATCTGAAAAGATGATTTTTTTTTGGCAAAATCGGCATCTTCTCTAAGTCGATTGCAGGCCCACTTAGCGAAGCGAAAACGCATATTTCCCAGCGTTGTTCAAGCGTATACACAACCATATTCGTTCAGCGGGAGGATAAAACTAATTATCTGTCAAATCAGACATGAGCTAAGTGTAACCATTCATTAAGAAAAAAAAAAAAAAACATTAGATGGCGGACCCTTTACTTCTCGACTGCCGCGCTCCACCGCGCCGTTATGCGATCGACGGTGTCCATGAAAATCGCAGTCCATGTCCATTTCGATCGCAGTTTTCGTTCCATAAATTTTGTCTGCTGCTGGCGTACACGACAATCGCTGGTTGATTGTTGTTATTTCTTCTGTAGGCAGTTGGTAGCGGTGATTTTTTATCGAAATCACCCGCTATCGCGCTTTGGTGACGATGATTTTTATTTGACTTTGTAAGCAGCTCCTCTTGTTCTTGATTTCTAAGCAGGAAAACCTACACAACTATTTAAATCACTTATCGCCGGTGATTTAAAACTTAATTATGAGAGAACGACAATTTACTACTATGACACGCTATGTCACAATACGCGTTCTGGCAGTTTTCATAGTGTCTCTCAAAAATAGGTGGTTTTTTGGCACGTGCAAAACGAGCATAACCAATATAGGTACTTCGGTATTACATATATACCTGCTATAGTGGTGCGTACTGATATCTTTGAAAGATTTCGGAGTTTTAGCCATCCTCGCATTCAAAACAAAAAAAAAACTTATCCCCGGAAGTCCCGGGATGGCAGCCTTTTAGTCCCCGTGATTTTTTGCAACGAAACGAACGCCAACAATTTTATAACAAAAAAAAAACAACTTCAATTTTGTTAATGATTTTTTTGTTTATTTTCTCTCTTTGTATAATGAATTTTATAATTTCTTTTTGACTTACACATGTTTTACATAATAATTTTTTTGCTCACTTAAAAGTACGTAATTCATATTACTGTTTTTTTTTTCATTAAAATCTTTTTAATATATATATAATATAATATTTAAAATTAATTTAGAACTAATTTAATTGCCACTAAGTTGGTTGATTTAACGTATGTTTTTTTATTTATTTTTTTTCTTTGTGTTCTTTTTTTGTCCTAATAATGACATTGTTGAAACAAACTTAATACATACTTTATATTGTGTTTTTTTATTTTAGAAATTTAATTTTACTTATGTAATTAAAAAAAAAAACAGAAACATATTTACATAGCAAACAATACACAAAAGATAGCAAATTTATATAATTTGCATTTCAAGTTCTAAGTGTATATCTTTAGTGTTTCATTTAAAAATAAAATTTTTCTCTACAAAAAAAAAAAACAAACAAACGAAATGTTATATTATAAAGATTTACTTTATCTAGTGTATAAATATTATCGCATTAATCGATAATCTCATTTTGTTTATCTGTAATAATAATTGTTCTTTTTTTGTCGGCGTGGTTGGACATCAGAGTTTAATGTGAGATGAAACATTGCGTGGGAAAAAATTGTGGTTATTTTTTTCATTCTCTATTATTTTATCGGCTTTGTCAAATATTGTTACTTTGTTGCTTTATGAAAAATATAGACTTTTTGTATATATAATTTCGGGAAAAGTATCATCGACGCCAAAGGTTCTTCTTTTTGTCGCAGCAGATTATTTACAAAACGAATTTATTACATATTTTATTTCTTCTTTTCTTTATTATAACAATATTTGCTTTTTTGAAAACCTTATAAATGTTTTTATCGCTTCTTTTTTATTTTTTTAGAAATACACTTTTTATGTATTCATAAAAAATTTATGATTAGTTTTGCTTAAAACTTTTTATACACACAAAATTTGGGATGTCAGGAAGGAGGATAAGGCTCGGTTAGGTTGTTTGGAGTTTGATCACCTGTTTATGATTGACTTTTGACAAATTAAATATTTTAACGAATAATAAATGCAGAAATTTTTAACGAGAATAAAATGTATAACTATGAAATTTTATTTTTAAACACTTATTTTCATTCGTTGGGTTCATAAACTTCTTGATTTTGGAAAAGCCAAAAAAGTTCGACAGTGTAAATGAAGAGACCAAGTTATTCGGCTGCGGATTAAAAGTTCTTGAAGTTTTGATAGGTAGGATATAGTTTTTTGCATTGAGTAAGCCTTTGTTCAATAGGTGTTTTGGAATTCCAGGAAGTTGGGCATAAAGCCACAGTAGCGCATGGTTTACTCATAAACCTTTGTCGCTCTTGAATAGCTACTTCTTCTATGTTAGCTATTTTTTTAACCATCAGCTTTGTCGGCATTTTATGCCACTCATTATCAGTTTGACAGCACGCACAAAAGAAAGATTACGATGTGAGAGCCATCACTTGATGATAGCCAAAAATTAAAATGGATGCATGAATATACATCGTGATCTAACAAAATTTGTCCGTATATTTTTTTTTTGCAAACTTGAGATCAGCAGTTAACCTCAAACTAAAGCGCCACGTAAGGAATGAGCAACTTCAAAAGAGGAATCATGTTTTTTAAGTTTTTTAATGTTTTTTAATGAAGTTGAATAAATAAGTTTTAAAGTGTCGAAAATAAGCCGAAAAATGTAATACTTTTTGCTCAGATAAAACCCCTTCTCAACAAATTTCATTCAATCCTGCTACGCCAAATAACTTGCTTATTATTTTCTTAATTTTTATATATAACATCAGATTACAAAATTTATGACAAAATAACTAAGTTAGTTAAAAAAACGTAGCTCTAAGCCTAAGGAGAAAATACAATGTTTGCACAAACGTCAACAACTTATCACAAAATTGCCGTTAATAAGTTTTTTTTTTTAATTTTTTATGTTTAAAAATTAACATAACTTCTATGAATAGCTTAATTAATTAGAGAATTGTCGATTCGATTGGATGTATTTACTATTAAATACAAACTATACGCAATATTGACCCAAAAAAAATATTATAAAAAAAAGAAACAAATGTGTAACCATTGTGTACGATATAATATAACTCTCCTAATAATAAAAAATGTGTATAAAAACTTTTTTTTACTCATTGAAAGTAATGATAATATTAAAGGAAATATATATGTAAGAAAATATACAATAAATCATGGAAGTATGTAGTACTTACGATTGCGATAGTGTAATTTTGTTTTAGTAACCATACATACTAAAGAGACATCAGGGTGAAGAAAATGGAGAAACGAAATGTTTGTGTGTTGGATTTTGTGTTTTTTCAAGGGATTTTCACTGAAATATCAACGCTTGCCAGCAGCGAATAATCATTGTAGAATGGTGATTGTTCTGCGTTCTTTGATTTTTAGTGAGTGGTGTCTGGGCTTCGTCTTTTCATGTGTTGGAAAATTAAATGTTTTGTTAAAAATTAGACCTACTTTTATAACTATTTCTACGATGACTCTTGCTAATTTAGAACTTATTCGGCTCTTTTGGTTTGCCGTTTCAATTCTCAGCTTTGCCTTCGTCTTTGACGACCTGTTGTTGACTTAATTCCGAGGGTAGTTTCACCTTCATTTGCACCTTTAAGACTTCACGAAGTTCTTGAATTTCGGTTGGACCGTGCATAAGACGTTTAACACCACGTGGCAGACCACGACACGATGATAAATTAATTGAGTTCATATGAGCGCAGTTTGCGAGAATTTGTTTAACCGCATCCTCGGACACTGATGATCCACAGAGGTTCAGATGGCTGTTAGAGAAAAGAAAGACGATTTTAAATAAGAAAAAGGAAAACACAGACTAGTGAGTAAGAGCAACAGTTCGTCTGTAACGAATTTCTAAATACCCTAAATCAAGCCCTGTAATCAGACGTCGAAAATAACTCTCAATCGTAAAATTTTTCAAATTGTCCTCACATGTTTTATACACAAACCAAATTTCATTACATCAGTTTTACCGTTGAGATAGCAGGATATAAGAAAACATATTTTTTTTTTTTTAAATTTAAATGCTTGAAATATTACTTGAAACCTTTCAGAATTAGCTTATGTGTAATTTTGTTCAAATCATCTGGCCTTATAGCATCGGAGATAGTGATGGGGACAAAATTCAAAGTTATGTACGCCAAAACCGCAGTTTTCAACATTAAAACGAAAAATTTTTTGTAGCCTTTTATTAAGCTATGGTAGCTTTTTATGTGTGCCCGATATCGGCTCTTTTAATAAAGTGGGGTTAAAGTTTTGACATTAAACACACTGCAAATGGGCATATAGGTATTTTGCATTGCTCATTTCTCTAAGCCTCTTTACCGTTTCGTTTTAATTTTCTTGTTTGAGCTGTAAAACTTTTCAACACAAGTGCCAAAACACATTTTGTCTTTTTTACCATCGAAATTCAAACTGTATTCAAACTGTATGTAACGGACACTGATCAGACTATAAAGAGATAGCCGACTCTGCAACCCCCTGCCCGCTAAGACCCGCAAAAACACCTACAGGGAACGAAACGGAACGTATTGGAATCTGCCATGGGATTTGCCTTTGATTTCCTGTCTGTGTGAAACACTCGACAGACACTACTACAGCTGAGAGTGTAGTAGTGTGCCAGGCTAAACACAGAACACATATTTAGTCCCCAGTCAGTGGAAGCTTGGGGGCAAAAAGAGAATTCTTGTGCCGAGTTGGCTATCTCTTTATAGTCTGATCAGTGGTAACGGACTTTTAAATACCCAGCCAAAACCAATTTGTAAGACCAAATTTAAAAATTTTAAGACTGCATTTATATAGTTAATGCCAATAATTTGTATTGGCAACGCCCCCAAAAATGGGCGTAAGCTGAAAAAAAGAATGATATAATTCTTATTTCGTTACAATTATGAGAAAGTTCGTTAAAAGCGAAAATGAAAGCTTAAGAAACAGTTTTTTACAAAAAAAAATCTCCTAAAAGTGGGTGGAGCTCAAGCTTTGTATGTAACAAACTTAGTAAATGGAAATATCTTTAATATTTGTTATATATATTTTTTTTCGATTTAGAATGAATTTTCCGAGAAGTCAGATTTTTAAAGATTTAACATTTTAAAGTGGACATGGTCGATGGTGTGGCCAGTCCAATATTTGTCTAAGTAAAGGCTTCGGGCAACTATTGCCTTTTGCATCAAAATTCGAGGTCCTTGGCCTTGTCTAACTTGACTAAAGGCAATTTTAAATTAAGTGTAAATTTAAGGTTGTCTGACAGCCATGTCAATTGTAAGCGAATCGTAACAATTTTCATACTTTGTCTCTACAAATTAAGAGCCAAAATTCACTCCAAGTTTCAGCATCCTAGCGCAATTTCCAAGACCTTAAAACTTCACACATACGCACCTAGAAGGGGTCTTAGGGCTCTACGGTGATTATTTCTCTGCGTTGCAAACTATGCATTTAATTTAGTATACCCTGGGTAGGGTATAAAATAATTAAAAAAAAACTTACGTCAATGGCGATTCACTGCCTTTCTCCGCCAGCGCTCGTAGCGCATTGTCCAGAGGCTTTTGCACATTTGCCCACGCCAAATCGATTTCGATCAAACTGTGCGCCCACTTCGAGGCAATCAGCTCAAGACCAGATCTGCAAAAGAACGACAACATTGGAAACGACTCTTCTAAATTTTTTAAAATCTATGAAACTTACCCCATATCCCTCGTTACCGAACATCCAGACAAGAACAAATGCTTAATATCCCAAGCTGGCAACCGAATAAGGCTCTCGTGCGTTAAACGCGTACAGCCTCTCACATCGAGCAGCTTCAGTTTTGAACTGCTCTTTAAAATCCTCTGCAAATGCTCGTCGCCAATTAATCGAGATTCGTCGGTTAGAGCTGCCACAGATAGTTCCTCCAAGTCAGGGAAACCCGGCGAGTCCATCTAAATCGATTTTGGTTTTTATTATAAATTTTGAAAAATGTTGCAACAACATCCTTACCGCTTCCTGAATTGTCGCTTGACTGAGAGTAACATGGGAATTGGTCACGCGTAGCACTTTTAGTTTTTGACAACCAGCCTGAAGCTTCTCTATGTGCAATATGCCATGCGACGTAGCTGCTGTGCTCACGTTCGAGAGATCGAGAAGCAACAGATTTGGACAGTGTGCCTATGGGAATTAAAGTATGTAATTTGAGACACTTTTTTATGTATGGAAGAAACTTACTGCCAATATCGTAACGATTTGTGGAATGCCTGCAAGTCGATTGTGTGCCAAATGCAGGTGTGTCAATCGCCCGTTCATAGTTTGCAGAGCATTGCACAGCGACTGTAGCCCAACAGCACTTTTACTTGGATTAACTTCCACCTAAAGAATACAGAAACAATTAATTTTTAATCGAACATCCTTGTGCACTCTTACATTTATCGAGCTCAGGTCCAAGCGCTGCAGTTTTTTCAGATTTTCAACCAAGTATGTCAGATGATCGGACGTGAAACCTTTCCAGCCATGGAGTGTGATACCGGCTAGATTGGGACAGCCAACCGAAAGCCTGTCCAGAACACACGAAATATTCGTGACCTTCCAGTTTGCTAAAGTCAAGGGGAAACAATGAAGTTTTGTGCTTTCGAAAGCTTGTGCATTCAATACTTACAGACGTTCAAGTCGGTGCATCCTCTGCCTCGGTTTTCAATGAACCACTTTAGTTTGATCTCTGTGCGAAATTTTTCTTTGACCCTTGTGCTCAGATCCACGGAGCGCCAAAGCGACGGCGAAAGAGAAACATGTCGCCATAGCGAGCAGACTCGACCCAATTTAAACAGGGTCGGCATGGAGCCTTCTTTTTCTACGACATGCTGGAAAATCTAAAGATAACGAACAAACATGGCGTTATGTTTACCTGAATTGTGGAAGAACAGATATTCTCCAGTCATACCTTTAAGAGCACATCTTCAGGCAATGTTGATCCCCAGGCACTTTGCTCAATCGGTTCTTTATGGGACACCGTCTCACCACGCTTCGGTCGGTCGGAATTGTTGTTTGTTGTTCTTTCGCGTCGTCGCTTGGTTTCGTATTCCGAATCATCACTATCCACGCGGACCTTTGCCTTGCGAGATCTCTTCCTGCTCGGCTTTGTTTTGGTCGGTGTACTGCTGGTATCGGATTTTTTTATGCAGAGCTTTATACCAATCTTATTGTCACTTATCTTAAAAAAATAAAATAAAATTGCATTAATAACAGAATGCGTTAAATATATTTCGCAAAAACCCACCTCACTCTCGTACATCGCAACCATGCCTTTCGACTTCTTTTGCTTGCTGGACTTTGGTTTGCTCAGTTTTTTACTTATTCCCAACATCAAGGGTTTTCCAGACTTTGGAATCGTTCCGTTGGCGATAATATTGATTGGTTGGACCACTCTTGGCGATTGGTCGCCACTGCCTGAGGCAGGTGAGACCGCAGACGAACCCTCCGACTGGACGGAGGTTACCTTTGCTTTTGCAGCGCCCAAAATTAGGTCACTTGTTGCCCCGTCTGCAGCCGCTGTCGGTGAAAGTTGTGACTCCGAAGCTGGCGATGATGTTGCGGTGTTCGTTTCATCTGTTTGTGTTTCCGACTTTGGAGGCGATAGAATATTATCCGGTATTGAGGACTCTTGGGAGACATTATCAATTGTTTCTGGACCTTGAGCTTGGTTAACTTTTGTGCTACTGTTATCCTTGACTTCCACCATCATATCGTCGGTCTTTTCGAAAGTTTTGCCGATATTTGGAGCTGATTCTTTTGTAGCGTGACGTCCTCTTGTGTAAAATTCTTCACTTTTGCCTTCTATTTCTTTCGGCGACACACTTGCGTGGGAATCTTTTTCTGTCATTTTTTCTGCAAAGGCTTTTTGCGCGACATCAGATTTGGAAGAGTTTTTTGTTTCGTCTTCGTTGTTGTCAGATTGCAGTACTTCTGCGAAATTATCCTGTGATTTGTCTTCACAAGTTTCCATACTGATTTTCATTAAACAGGATGTGCATCAACTTTGAACAAGTATATTGCAGAAATTTATTGCCTACATTTGTTAACCTGGTAAAATAAAAATAAATAATTTTTTTTTAACTATTCGAAATTGTATTGTATTTAAAAAAAATAGCAATAGAGATGGCTGTGGTGGCTTGGAAAACTCTATGAAACATAGTTAATAAAGGCCGTGGTAGACAGGCACAAATAATTTAACGGTTAGACGGGTTTTACTGAAGTTAGAGATGAGCCTAATCACACCTGGAAGAGGATATTGTGCAGTGACGAGTAGGAGCATCACTGCAGGTTGTCCTTGTTTTTTTTTAAAGGTAGGGAAAGACCAAGTCTCACAAGGACAAAGAACAAAGATTCTCTGCGGGTAAATATCCACGAATGTAGAGGCTGTGCGTGCTCCGACCTCAAGCTATTTAAAACGTCATCGTAAAGAAAAGAAAGCAAATTGAATCTTGCGAGGCAGACTAGTTTATCTTCTGAATAAAAGCAAAAAAAAACTCAGTCTATAAAAGCGCTAAAACTTGATAAAACCACCAAAACGCGCAAGGTCGTCTGAAGAGACGTTTTCAGAAGTTACTTACAGAAAAGCGTGCTAGGAAGAAAGTGGACCCTCCACAAATGCTTATGTGCATGTCGAAATGCGATCCTCAAAGAAATAGATTGGTGTTCCAGTCACAAATTTTCCACAAATATGTGTCAACACCACTCAGATGTGCTCCTTACAAGAATCTATCATGGACAAGGTGAGTTGGTTAAAATGAGAGTACAGCGTTTAGCCGCCATTCCTATAAGTGATACCTTTAAAGCCGGCTTTGTAATGCTTCATTGTAAAATCGCACCGACGCGACAGTGGAATGAAATTAATCACGCAAGAACTGTAGCTATGGGAACAATCTGATTTGTGTAGGGCCAGTTTTTCAGTGCGACATCATCCGAGTTTCGGAGTTAAACTGAGATTAACCCCAGAAATGAGTTTTTCTGTGAATATAGATCTGGGGTTAATCTCGGCTTAGCTCGCCAAATTTGGTAAGTTAATCCCGGATCAACTTTGGAGAACTGTATGAATATCTTTAAATGTATTTTCTGTGTGGTACGTTATTCGTGGGGTGCCGTGGCGTAGTGGTTAGTGTGTGTGCTTCCTACGCCGAAGGTCTGGGTTCGAATCCTGCCATCGTCACCTGAAAAAAAAGACCTGTTCTTTTTCACGGTCCCCACCTCCGCGAGGAGGGTCTGACAAGCCTTCCGAGAGTATTATTTCTCTTGAAAAAACTTCTCTAAGTGCCGTTCGGATTCGGAAAAAAATTGTAGGTCCCCTTGTATGTAAAGAAATTAACACACCAGCATACATTGTTGAGAAGTTAGCCCTGGTTCACCTCGAGCTGTTGCGCCACTCTATTTATTTTTTATTTACGTTATTCGTTCTGCGTGTTTCTGTGAAAAATGACAAATAAGAACAACTCGAACATCCTTTCCTGCGTTTTTCTATGTGAAGTAAGATTAGAGAAAGTCAATCATTTCGTAGTCGAAGATTTTGACATCTTTACTGACGGTGTTAACTCTCGGAGTGCTCGCTGGGTTAACTCCAGATTTGTTTTGTTTCTGTATTAACAGATCCTGGTTTAAGCTGGGCTTAACTCAACACTGAAAATCAGCCCTCAATCGGCCAGACGATAACAAAAGGGCGACAGAATTGACAGAACAAAATTTTTACATACATATTTGGTTCCTTGAATTCGAGGCCAAAAATCAAGCTTTGAACGTCCAAAAACGGTAGAAATTTCAAAGACTCCAAAGACACTAAAGTTCAATAAAAGAAATAGATTGGGAAAGGTAAGCGTAAAAGCTTAACAAAAGAGCGACATCACAATTAGTTACAAGTGCAGTGAAAAAAGCGGTACTCGTTGGACCGAAAACGTACGCACAAGTTGCCGCAGACAAAAAAAAGCAAGTCCGCCCACAAAAGATGTATGTTTTCAAATCGTGGCTACAATCTTAGAAAAACTGGAGGATTAAACTACATATAACTAATATAAACACATTTCGGACAAACTGAGCTTAGTTCAAACCTTACAAAAGAAAAATGAAAAAGTTAGCGTTTATGATTTTCATCATCGAACGCAATTTCAACTCAAAACACACATTTCAAGCTGGACAAAGCTCAAGATGCAGAGGCAGTCTACTGCAAAAACAGTAAGAAACGTGACGTGATTACCGTGACGTGACCGATTACCCAACCAATAGGAATAAAAACCTTGACCTTGTCGACTTCTCCATCGCAATAGTACCCAAAATACCATATGCTTGTCGAAGAATGCTATGATCTTTGCTCAGACCACGCAGCTGTGATCTTGAGGTAGGTCGGAATTCTATGGAAAATATAGAGGAGGGTGTAGAAGATGGCAATGTACGAGGGCAGCACCTGACAAAACCGTCTTAAACAACATTTCTAACAATCTAAAAGAAATGGTGCTAAAAATCGTGAGACCATTGAATACCTAGATCGTTTGCCGGCGGATAGGAGTTCGATCTTATCGTTATGGAAAGCTGTCCAGTCTATTGAGAAACACAAAATGCACTCGGCACCTATAACGAAAGCTAACAGCGAATGGACAAAAGGAGACTAAGAGAAAGCGAATTTGTTTGCCGAGCACTTGAAAGAAATATTCAAGCCGTCCGACGGTCCACCATTGGCCGACGGCGACGTTCAAAATGGTAAGTAGCTTTAGATTAAAAAAGTATCATGCAAGCTTACAAACAGTAAGTCCCCAGGATACGACCGGATAACTGGCGAAATCTTCGATGAACTACCGAAAAAGGCGCTTGGCAAGTTTTTCTATATTTTTAATTTTCTATATGATTTAATTTTCTCTCACATAAAGTTTCTGAAGTCATAATGGTTTCAAAAACCGGGTAAACGTCCAAATGACAAAAAAACTTATATTTTTCACAAGCCCATATCGTTTTTGCTGAAACGATTACAACCAATTACTGCAGAAAGACGCTTGATCCCGGATCATCACTTCTGTTAGGATTAACCACTAAACAAATTAATTAAGGGCCGGTTTTTCAGTGCTGAGTTAAACCAAGCTTAAACCAAGATCTGTTAGTTCCGTAACAAAACGAATCTGGAGTTAACTCAGCGAGCAGTTTTTCAGTGCAGAGTTAACTCTGTCAACAAAGTTGTCAAAATCTTCGACTCTCGAAATTATTGACTCACCCAGCTCTCATTTCACATAGAAATACACAGGAAAAGAAGTTCGAGTCCTTCCCAAATGTCATTTTTAACAGCAACGCTCATATCAACTGACATTCTACGCAGAAAAAAACATTTAAAGAACTTCATACTGTTCTCCAGAGATGATCCGAGATTAACTCACCGAACTTGGTGAGTTAAGACGAGATTAACCCCAGATCTTAGTTCACTGAAAAACTCATTTCTGGGGTTAACCAAATTTGGTGAGTTAAGACGAGATTAACCCCAGATCTTAATTCACTGAAAAACCCATTTCTGGGGTTAATCTCAGTTTAACTCGGAAAGTCGGATGATCTCGCACTGAAAAACCGGCCCTAAGTCTACAAACTAACACATGAAATTGAAAAAAGCCTTAGAATGACACAAAGGCTTAAAGTATAACTAAGCTACGGCAAACTTTCGACAACAAAATTTTTCGTTTTCGATTGGGTGGAATACTCGAAATTCACGAAAATCCGAGCTATGGGCAAGCTAAGCTACAGGGTATGGGCTATAAGCTGCTCTGAGATCTACGCCTACCATGGGTTTAGAGACAATCCTTAACATTTCGCCTATAGATCTCTTCATAAAAGAAAGCGCCGCGAAAAGCGCTATATAAGACTTCAAGCCACAGGCAATTGGAGTATGCGATCCACATACTCCAATGATCAATTGGAGCACAGCTCAATCCTACACATACTAGGATGCTGTGTAGGAATAAAAAACCATATAACCGTGTCTTGACTTCAATCAGGACTACTCCATTCACATTCCCAGCAGAGAAGACTGGAGGCTCAATAATGTTATAACCAACCCTGAGTTAGCTATCTATACAGATGGTTCCAAATCAAGTGACGGTACTGGAACAGGTGTATGCTCTGACAAACTCGGTATCCTAACAAGCAGGAGACTGCTGAACTCACGCAGTATATTCCAAGCCGAAATTCTAGCAATACTTATAGCAGCCAAAATGGCCAGAGTTTTGGAACCATCTTAGAAGGATATTTCCATTTACGAAGACAGCCAAGCAGCCATTAACGCCCTGGCAACACCTCTCTGAAGTTGGCTGGACCATTTTAACGTATCGTTGATTTCACAAGTTGATAATTTGCCGTAAATTATCCGTGAAAACAAAATATTATCCGCGACATTTTTTTAAAAATAATCCACATAGTCATATCTCGTGAACCAAAGCTCGAAGAGACTTCAAATATAGTTTATAATTTGCCGTAAATTCTTCGTACACGATCCTAAAAAAAATTTGCTGTCAACTTCAGGTGCAAAAGTCAGGTGCCAAAAATGCATCTCCTGAACCGAAGCTCGTAGAGAGCTCAAATATGGCTTATAATTAGCCGTGACTTATCCGTAGACGATCCCACTAAAAATATAATTTGCCGCGACATTTTTTCCACATAACTTCACGTGAAGTTAGCAGTGCCAAGTCATATAATAGTCCTCCCAAATTCAGAGAGGTCCTGGCAACACTAAGAGTAAAATTTCGTGTAGTAGCACTCTGTTGCTCAGAACTTAGGGCTCTAAGCACATAGAATAATGTCTGCATTGTTTGGGTACCAGGCCATATAGTGACTTTATCGGGAATGAAAAGGCTGACGAGCTAGCGAAATATGGCTCAAATCTATGTAAGTAAAGTGTGTTTCGTAACAAGTGTTTTTGTTGGGCTAACAGCTATCATACATTGAAGCAAGTTTCTACCCAATCGTCATTTCCCACTTTGAACATGTATCACTTTATAGGACAAAAGGAGCCATCCTCCGCTCTCTTTTGTGACGAAATGTCTGCGACTATTCACAACATAGCCGAAAACAGATGGGAACATTTTCAGAGCTGCGGCCACACAAAGGCGCTATGGCCATCTATAATAGATGGCAGCAAATCAAAAAGGCTTTTAGCAGGTTGTCCGGCTGGGACAAGTTTCTTTTCAAAGTTCAGGATACGTCAACTGACTAAGTATCATAGTTAAACTAAAATCGTTATTCCTTACAGGTTGTCTCCATAGGGTGATGCTAAGGGTCCTTTTGCTGCCAGCAACCCGACCGAACCTAACCTTTCCTACATCAGTTGTTCTTCGCTGACCATTCCTGCAGCAACCACTACATATATGGGTGGATGTTAAGAAGAAGAATGGGTATCGTATTAGCCAAAAGAAGACAGAGTACCTGTGCGGCCCGTTCTCTGATCCAACCGAGCCAATTCCAGATATTACATGTGCTTCCCAAGGGTAAAAACGTTAAATACCTGGGATCTAATCAATAGCGAAGCAACCTGTGATGGAAGGGTGGAAGGGTGGAAGAAGTGGCGTGAAAATACATGGGGCTATAAAAATGCCCCTAAGCTGAGGAGGGATCTGGCTACACCGCAGTTGTGCGTCTGGCACTCACATTTGGTTAACGATTGTTCGACAGTGTATAAAGAGTATGAGAGCATCTGAAGATGCTTCGCATGACAGCAAGAGTAACAAGGCGGAATAGAAAAAGGAGTACCAAGATCCGAGGAAGCCTTCATGTAAAAGAACTTATGTATCTCCCGAAAAATGGTGCACGACCGCCTCAGTTGGTGTAGCAATTTTCAAAAAAGCGATCCTAGGACCCCTGTCCAAAAGGCAATGTCAATCAACGCTTCAACACGAAAGGGAGGTAGTAAACATAGATGGATTGCGCAAATGCAACGAAAATAGCATTTAATCGGACTTGGTAATGAAGTGATCCAAAACCGGGTATATTCTGAGTTCCATTTGGCGTACCCCACAAGCGGACCATTAGGAATTCAGTAGGAGTGGGAGGGTTATGACCCCTCAATTCAATTTACAACCTCGCGTCTCCATTTATAAGACCCTCATCATTACAGCCCTGCTATACGATGCAGAAGCAGCATGAACCCCGTCAAGTATGAACACGCTTTAGGTTATTTCAGAAGAAAAGTCCTTTGAGTGATTTTTGGTCCCGTCTGCATAGACGAAGAGTGAAGGAGGAAATAACATTGAACTGTATGGGTTGTACAACGACTAAAGAATACTGAAGAATGCAACAACTGCGATGGCAAGGCACCTAGAGCGGATCGACAGAGTGGGCATTCGAAGCTTATTGATTGAGGTGAGGCCCAGATCATTCACACCGGGCTGTAGCGCGACCTAAAGTAGAGTACCGTCAAGTATGAATTCACACACGTAGCGGTTCGTCGGGTTTTGTTTAAGAGTAAACTTGCACTTATTTGTTTAAGATTGCGTGTAATGTTTTTTTTAGACTTACAGGGTGTCCGGAAACTCAACGTCAAGCGGATACAGGGTGATAGGAGAGGTTTTACCCGCAGATACTGGAAAAAATAATAAAAAAAAAATTTTGTTCAGTTTTTCTTGAACAAAATATTGAAAGTTGTCACCACAGTGCCTGAAAATGTGGGCTAGGGTTTTAAATTATTTTTCTTAATTCTCCCATTATTACTAAACCAAGAGAGAAAAATTTTTTCTATTTTTTTGCCCAATAAGGGTAAACCCTCCCCTACGATCCGGTATCCGCTTGGAGTTGATTTCTGGGACATGCTGTATAATAGTCAGAACATTCTAGAATCTTCGACAAAAATTATGGCTTGCATGCAAACCCATGATCTACTTAATATTTTACTTTATTTTTTATTTGACTAATATTTTACTTTCAAATTTCATTTGGCCTTGCGGCCTGGTCTCGAGTAGAACTTCTTGAATGGATGGCTTAGAAGTTATAGTTAGTAATTTTTATAAAGATGGACTATGGCTGAAATTTTTTGAAATTTACGAATCAACATATTGTATATATAAGGGGGGAGGGCGAGGCAGAGGACAAAAGAAGTTAAGTTCATACAAAATACAAACATATTAAGACAATTTTAAAAATATCGCAAGCGCTAAAGAGCCCATGTCTCCATTCGCCATAAACTGAGATAAGCGGGAGACGCTGAAAAGTGAGTCCCGAAGTGTTTCCACCGGACAATTAACTATTACGATTAACCTGACACGAACACTCTTCTTGTCATTTTGGCTCTCAAACGAGAGTGACGATAAGATTTCCCAGAATCGAGAAATCAATTTCGCGGCAAAAACTCCAAAAGAAAACTTATTTTGGCAGGGCTGTCAAACGTGAACAGTTTGAGTTTTTTTTATACAGATATGTACACATCCTAACTCTTATAAGAGTGACGTAAAATAACGCCCACGAAACAAATTCAAATTACAATTTTGTATTATTTCGTAAGCCATAGTGAAATAACGCCAAAAAGATGGAAATAACGGGTGATTTTTTAGCTGGTTTGGTTTTGGCAACACTGGTTTTGACAGCTGACGTGTGTTTAGTACCTTGTGTCACTGTCAAACAGCTTCAGTTTGGTTTGCAATTTAACCATGGATCGTCTTACAAATGAACAACGCTTGCAAATTATTGAATTTTACTATCAAAATTCGTGCTCGGTTCGAAATGTTCATCGCGCGCTGCTTCCATTTTATGGTCGGCATTCTTGACCTTCTGAGCAGTCTATTCGGAAGTTTGTGACCAAATTTCGCACCAAATTTACTTTGTTGGACATTAAACCACCAACACGTTTAGGTACTTACTTACGTCAAGGCTAATGTCTATAGGGACAAGCCCGCTTCGATTGACGCACTGGAAGCCAACATCCATGCATTCATTCGTGAGATACCGGCTGAAAAGTGTGAAAGAGTATGCCAAAATTGGACTCAGCGGATGGGCTACCTGAGACGCAGCCGCGGTCAACATTTGCATGAAATTATCTTTAAACATTAAATTGCAAGGTTCAAACTATCGATTCAAATAAATATTTCATTAATTTTTTCGAATTTTTTGTTTTTTTTTTAAAAAAAGTTCTCAACCTCTTAAAAAATCACCCGTTACATAAAGTAAAATATAAAACATATATTATAAAAATAATATAACAAGTGTCAGGCAGACGGTTGCAGGAAAGCTATTATACATATTTCACTATTTAAGCTAAAAACAAAATTTAGCCAAATTGACCTTATTTCATTTTCTAAAGCCGCGTTGTCGCAAGCAACGTAAAACACAAACAGTAACAGAATGTCATACATTATCAACTGAAACCTAAACTCGCTGAACGCTTTTCGCGTTGCTAAGGTATGAAATTCTGTTTCTGTTTCTGTTCCTTGTGAACGCGGCTTAAAGCGAAATAAAGCCAAATCGGAAATTTTACGTCACCGATATTAAGATTTTTGGAAAGCGGCAGAAAAGTGCGATTAGCGAGAGACGGTTAAAAATAAATCCCGAGTGTTTTCATCGGACCATGAATGTGTAGGGTCAATTTGTCACGAGTTTTTTTTTTTCATTTGTCTCTATAAAAACTGTGACGATGGCATTCTCCAGGTCAGTAGCAAGAGTACGATTTCGTTGGAAAAATCCCAACAGAAAAAGTATTTGAGACAGAACTGTCATATGTGGACAGTTTCCTTTATTAAGTGCAACTGTTATAAGGGTGAGTGAGTAGGGTTATGAAAACTGACATTAGAAGGGGTGTGTGATAAATGTGAATGAGATTTATGAGGGAGGGGATTAATTTTTTATGGCTTGTTGAGAAGATGTAAATCTCTAGACTTAAGGCAGATTAGTGGTATTTAACATTAGGATTAGTTAGATTTAGTATTTAACATAAAGATTTACGTCAATCCTGGATTAGTGGTCGGTGGAGACAAGGTATTAAAAACGTATTTTTCAAAAAAAAGATGAGAAAAAAGAGACAAATTGTAAAATTATACAGACATAGAGGTAAACTTCAATCTCTACACAAGCCCGCCAACGGGTGACTTGCACTCCAAGTAGTATTTAAAAAAAAAACCAGCTTATTGGATCCCGTATAGTTTAAATAGAAACAATAAAATCCCGCTTATAGTCTTAAAAGAAAATGAAAACCGAGAGATAAGACCACCCACAAGCAAGTCTGATTTGGCTTGACCTTGCAACAGATCTAAGGACTTGTCAGTATTGAGCTGGTACGTATATGTACTTATGGTAGGTCATAGCGGTTTTAAAAAAGGATTCTAGAAACACCTCAATTTTTAACACGCCACAGTATAGTTTTTTGCTGCAATCTGAAGTCTCTCAGGCCAAATCCCGCCGGCAATTATATAAATTTATCAAGCAATGTCTGACAGTGAGGCAGAGAGGGACTTGTAAAACAAACCCTACCTAATACCACGGCCACAACCCTTCAAAATAATCTACCTACTTACGACCTGCATCTCTCTCTGACCTGTCAAGCATTGCGCTCCATAGCGACGACAAGCAACATCTCTATCGCACATTTTTATTGTTATTTATATTTTTATTTATCAAAATAATGAACATTGCCATCGGAACATGCGCACTCACTCACCTGTTTAATCAAAACACATTTACGAAAAAAAAAAAGTTTGAGTCGAATATTTTGTGAACCATCGAGAGATCCAGAACTTGCTGTCTCTTTCTCATATGTCATAAATAATTGTAAACACAACACTGCTGTCGACGATTGTTGTAATGCGCCACCATTTAATAAGAAAACACTTGCTCCTTCCTCCGCATCAGGTATATCTGTTTCACTTGTTTTTATTTTCAAAATAACTGCACTGCACTATTGCACGTAAATTTGCAATTTTCATTTGATTTGCGCCTACTCTCGGGCCAGACAAATTTAGAAAAACTTATTACACACTCGCGACAGCGACACACAACACAAGCAACGAGAAATAAACCGAAAAAGGTGTATATAGAAATTTTTGATTTTTTTTTTCTTAACGAAAACCAAACAGGGGTGGTGAATGTGGTGAATTTTTTATTGCTAGACACTCGAAAACGAAAAATTCCATCGATAAATGACGATGAACGCAGGCAAATTGTTGCCGTTTCGCTTGCACTCCAACAAATAGAATCACTTTACAAGAGAGAATTAGCAACAATTTATCTGTGCGAGGGAGCAGACACTATTCCGACCGATGCATACACTGTGGGTTATCATGTAAACAAGTGCATGTTAAAAGGAGACAGAGTGCATTTTTAGGTCATCAAATAAACTTGGGTTTCTTTTTTTCCGAGTAAACACCAAACAAAAAGGAAAAAGCAAATGAATTTGATTGGGGGGGAAAGAAAATGGACAGAGTGCGAAAAAGTTTCACTTGATCCTCGAAAGGAAAATTCTGTTCGCTATTTTTTGTGGAAATACAGTGTTTTGATGGTCGAATAACAAGGATCAACGTTTTCGAGGCGGAATTCTGTATATTTTGCAAGTTTTTTAGCGACAAATTGATTGCGCTTCTTTTTTCCCGATTTCCGAAGTATTCACACACCACTCTCCGATGCAGAGAACTTTTCCAATCTGCCTTTTGTGTTGTGTTTTTTTCGTGTATACGCGCTGAGCTGGTAGAAAATTTTCTGCGATGTGGGAGATGTGTGGTGAAAAGTTGAAATCGCAGAGTCGTTCACACTCTTTTAACGAAAGTTTTGAAGGCGTGTTCAGAAGGTCACTGTGATTGGCAGGCTACATTGATTTTAACAAGTAAATGTTTTAATGTTTATTTTAATACTATAATACTTAATGTTTTCCTCATTTTCATTGCATTTTATGGTTTTTCAGTGCGAAGTAAAGACCCACTTAAATCAAGATCTGGTGATCCCGAAAAAAAACGAGTCTGGGTCAGTAAAGTTTTTAAAATCTTTGACTCTTCCAACTCTCATTTCACGTGGAAAAAACATCAAGAGCAGTTCGTGTTCTGAGATGTAATTTTTTACAGGAATACGCAAATCAGCTGCCATTTCATTGAGAAAAAAGACAAAGAAGTTTGAACTGTTCTCCAGACTGTAACCAGCCAAATTTGGCGAGTTGAACCGAGATTAAACCCGGATCGAAATTGACTGAAAAACTAATTTATGGGGTTAATCTGAGTTTATATCCGATACTCGGTTGGCCCTTAAAATTGGCCCTTAAAAGAGTACAATAATTCGAACACACAAATTTTCAGAGAGAGGACTGTGTTTCAATAATCACTGACGTAGCTACTTTTAATAGAGAAAAAATTAAAGTTTTCGTAAAGACGTATGAAAAGTCGTGTAAACATTATGGGATATAAAGAAAAAATTATGCGAGACATCATGTTCCTCATTTTTCCAACTTTTCGTATAAGTACGTATTACACTTAGAATATGAGAAACAGATGATTCGACACAATTTTTGTCATTTTGGCGGTCATTTCTGTTGTTTGTTTACACGTCTTTTGTAGTTGTCCTTTTTTTACCCCAATATCTGTCTATTTTACCTACTGTCGGCATTTCTGGAAAAAAGAAGTATGTATGATCGCACAATTAAGGCCCAAACATGGCAGGTATAAGCAAGCATAGTTCCATTATGTCAAAATGGAATGAAATGTATCGCCCTGTTTCAAAAAATATTTATTCTGACCATATTCACTCATTTGCGCATAGGCCATACATAAAGAAGCAGAAACATTTAGCGCTCTAACATAGTACATTTTTCTCACTGTCTTGACAGTAGACTCCTGTTAAAACGAAGAAAAAAATATCGATCTACTGTCTCGTCTCCTGTTGACGGGGCATATTTTACTGATTTCTTCCGTTACTTTTGAAAAGGGAAGTTTTTTCTCTTAAAATAATTCGATCTAGGTAATTTGTGAGTAAAAATTGATTCATCAACTTGAGTTAAGAGACTGATCTTTAGCAGTCTCTGTTTCGTTGGACTAAGAAGCACCCAAATAAATAAGTCATAAGCCGAGCGACAAACGTAATCATATAAATATAGAGTTGTAGTCACCTTATAATCAAGCCTTGCCATGGCGTTAAACATTTGCTTTAATATCTTATTCGGGTAACGATAACCTTGGTTTCACACGAATTGATGGGAAGTGAAGCAGGTGATATAAAAACGAACCTTAGCTAAGTAACTAGAAATTACTGCTAAGAGTGCTAAGGAATTGACAGCGAACAGGTTGAACTGGAAACTAAGGCGTAATACTATGTCTCCACCGGGCACTAATCCGCGATTAATATAAATCTTTATTAAATCCTCTACAAATCGCGTGATTTTCCATACAAATTCAAGTCCTCTCGGCAAACGATTAAAAATAAATCCTCTCGTAGATTCCTTTCGCCCTGTTCACTAACCTATTTTCTGCACCTTTTTAACAGTTTGAGAATCAAAACGGAAACTAAAACTGTTCCTGGACGACAGATATGTCACAATGACGTTTTTTATTGTGATTTTTACAGCAGAAATCGTCGCTCCTGGGCAATGACAACGCCACACTCTTTTGAGAGCCAAAATGGGAGAAACAGAGTGTTCGCGTCAAATTAATCCTACATTTGTCCGGTGGAGCCACTTTGGAATTTATTTTTAAGCGTCTTCCGCTAATTCTCTTTTAATTCCTGGGTGAGACATAGTATGAGATGATTTTGCCTGTGATTGTCCATAATTTTTAATTGCTATGATTTGCAAATTAAACATCTAAAGCCGCGTTGTCACAAGCAACGTAAAACAGGGACAGAAACAGAATCCCATACATTAGCAACTGAAACCTAAATTCGCTGAATGCATTTTGCGTTGCTGATGTATGAAATTCTGTTTCTGTTCCTGTTCCTTGTGACACCGCGGCTTAAGTTGGCATTTGTATCTATCCAAATGCAGACATTTAGTCTTTAAAAATGAACAAATAAGTTCATTTCACAAAAATGTAAATCAAAAGAAAAATTCATATCTTTCCTCAACAAATAATTTACGTACTGGTTTGATAAATGGGATGACATCAACAGCCAGCCGTTGATGTCATCCCATTTACATATTCCAAAATTGATCGCGCCGGCGGTAAGCTCTCAATTGTCAAATGTCTTTTCGGTTGGTCGCCGGAAGCGCCCAGGAGCAATCTTGATTTCCTGAAACTGTTTTCTTGGCACTCGTTTACTCGACACTAATGCCTTCGGCCCAATGAATCCGTTGCATCCGTTACGTCGAAGTACACAACTGACAACTCAGTGAAATACACACGTTCTTATGGGAAGCGACGTACGTCACGCAATTTTTTTATGGGCCGCTTCCCATAAGAACGTGTATGTTGAACTTAGTTGTCAGTTGTGTACTTCAACGTGACGGACGCAACGGATTCATTGGGCTGAAGGCATAACGCAGCAACGTTAGCTGACATCTGTCCCTTTGAATTGTCCGAGTTGTACATTTGACTGCTGGAGTCTAACATTTAACTGCAAAACGGTTACAAAAAATGTAGCCGGTTAACCGCTACCGTTCAAAACTTGGATTTTCTTAAAAAAAATAAGACATACAAAAAAAAAAAAAAAAATGGTACCTACGAAAAGCACCTTTCCACCATGTTGATTAAAATGAATGGAACCCAACATGGAACGCTGCTTCTATAGCCATAACTTTAATAGTTGCAAGTCTTATACTTTGTCCGGGCTTATTCGCTGTCGAGTGACTCCCATTACGTTATGGAAAACAAGCGACTTTGACCATTAACATAGATGTCAAGGCTGCAGGAAACTTCCGCTCTATTTCGCACTGGGTCTTTCCCCATCCCCCAACAAGCCAATAAAATATTTTCTTTTCAATTTTTGTCATAATAATTCTTATGTTATTTTAAAAATAAATAACTAGAGCAAAAAAGTTTGGGCTTCGGATTTTCCTCAACTAAATTTTAAGTAAAAAAAAATAGTTTTAAATGGAATTAGTTTCAACTCCAGAACCGCATTTCATCCCGGGGTAACCATAGTGTCAGTTATCATAAGATGTCAACCAATTTTAGCTATCTTTCAGGTACACAGGATACTGTCCCCAGTATCTCTATCGCGTTGGCAAAACCTACGGGAAACAAACTCATAAACTTCTTATCGATCCTTGCGTTCGACATTCACCGAAACTTTTAGTTGCTGGTCCAAATGAGGGGAAGGTTTCCGAAGATAGGCCAACGCCTAAAGAAATTGATCTCATTAAAACCCATGAACGCGAAGGTGATGTCGTTTTGAAGCATCCCGTAATACCAGGGTATGAAGGCTTTATACCCAACATTAAGTCGAAGATTGGCGATCGGTTTTTGGCAGCAGCTACCGCTGGTATAGCTGAGCACGAACAGTATATGCAGCAGTTAAAATGTGAGCGCCGAAACCGACATCACAGGGACTTGCTGCAAGGCGGTGAAGGGGTTTTCCAAAGAAACTGGGGCGAACGGGCGGTAAAATAGACATTTATTGTTGGTGATAGATCAAAATAAAATTTCCTTTTGATTGATAGATGAACGAAACCACTTACCAGTTACCCCTTATACCCGTAAGAGCTGAAGCGGAAGGCATCGATAGATCTAGAAATATTGATGAAAAGAAAAGCACTCCTTATTCAAAGGATACACCGCCCCATTTTATGGAAGAAAATGATCCAGAAAAGTACATTTTAGCTGGTAAGTTTAAATTCCACCCAGTAAAGAAATAATGAAAATTCCTTAAACACCTGTTCAAATTGTTTTTACTCACAACTATTTTCGAGTTTTTCAATATTAACCAAAAGCATTTGAAATTTTGTCATTTTTGGATCAACTGAAAAAAATTCGAATTCTTTTTTTTTGTGTACGTTAATGAATTTTTCTAATGTTAATGTGTATATAATCTTTTATGCTTACTGTGGTGTGTAATTTTTGTAGGGTATGGTGGAAACATTCCGATGGCTTTCAATCGTTTCGGATCAAGTAACAAGACACTAACAAATAGCGCCCTATGCGAGTTTGCCAATAACTATCACCATAGACGAAGTGCAGAATGGGTGCCTATGGAGTCAGCTGGCATTGGAACATCTTTGCCGGCGGGTAAAGGTTTTCAGATTTATCACACAACTACCGGAATGATACCCAATTATGCTGGCCATGTGCCCGGAGAGATCTTCAAATTCGGTGCAACATATGGCAAAAATACGATTGATGCAAAACGTTGGTTGGCTTTGCATTTGTAATTTGTAAAACTAATGTAAACAAGAAATTAAGAATAATAAATTTGAACTTTTGAATAAATTTGACTGTAGGAAACCCTTGTTTTCTAAGGAAAAAAATGTCAGCAATAAGGCTTGCGTTGCGAGTGACCTGTTGTCGCTAAGATACAAAAACACCGAGACTAATTGAAACGTCAAAACACGAGAAAGAGAATCGTGTTGAGCTTGAGCGGCAACGTGTTTATAGCTTCAACTTCAATCCGTCTGCAAAGACGTGTTCTTCTTTGAAGTTTTTGGTTCAATTTTAATATTTCTTTAGTGTTGAAAAAACGTCATGCATGAAATTGAACAACTTCATCTACAGCTGCCTGCCACTGACATAGCTTCACATTGTGTCCGGTCCGTTCTAATGAGAATACCTGTATTCAATTTTTGTGGGCGCCGTGCCGCAGTGTGTTAGGACCACTGCGTACGGTGAATCGGGTTCGAATCGCGACCCGACTGGGGCAATAAAAGTTTTTTCATGGTGTCCTACCTCCGCGAGGGCCTGTCAAACCGTCAGAGAGTATCAATTGTCATGAGAGACCTTCTCCATTAACCGTTCGGAATCGGCAAAAAGCACACAGCATGCATGATTGTAGGAGAGGACAGGCGATGGCTCTTTTAAGCTGCGACTGCCAATTACAAGCCGGGCACAATGAAAATAAAAAAAATTCCCATATAAAAACAGAAAAATTTTTTTTTTGAGTCTCTTCACAATAGCATAGGAAATATAGCAGTTGAAAAAAAAAAACTTGGAACAAAATAAATAGTTCTTTTTAAAAGTATTATAAAGTGTAGATTGTGAATAGGAAGTACGCAATTAATATTTTTTTTTGCACTTTCACAAATAAGATTTATTTCTCTTCGAATATTGTAATAATCTTTCTTGTCCATTCTTGCAACTAAAATTTCTTGTTTTAAAACTCACGTAAATCAACAAATTACCTACCATATCGAAGAACGCCTGTGCTTTAACCGAAAAAATAGCACGCACTATCAGACCAGCCAATAGACTTCTGCGTTTACACTTGAGATTGTATTTGTTTACTGAAACCACCCCATCACCTTTGAGTTCTAATACGTCGTGCTGATATTTCAGCGCAACAAAAGCGTTAAGTTTGCGTAAAGAATAAAGCGATTCGCTTTTTTGCTTGGAGGGTACCAACATTCTGCTTTCACAAACCTTCCCAAACTACTTTTTGGTGTAGCCGGTGTGTCGTAAGCCTAGATTAGACTGCATGCAATTTTGACAAATACGAGGGAAAAGTGCTGTAAAACGCACTTGAGTTTCCCATAAGAGAAGTAGGAAGAGTTGTCAATTACTGCTAGCATCGTTATAATATAAAGGTTCCCAACGTTGTTAGCGTTTGAAATGATCATAGAGCCAGCCCTTATTATAATGTTTTTAGAATTGTTGTAATTTTTCACTTTTCAATATTAAATTTACTTTTGTATGCTCCCCAATATAACAACGATACGTTCGGTTAGCTGTTTAATTAAAAATTCTTGTTTTTCAATTAGTTGAAAGCAATTTTCATTTTAATTACAAAATCATTATGGGTGTAAGGAAAATATTCCGAAAGCGTTGAGATTCTACTTCGCCTAAGCGATACGCAAGCGAAGATTTGTATGTGCATCATAAATTATGCATGTTCATATGTATGAGTTATTTTACGTACCGCATTTGGTCCCCCCTTGGTTAGAGGTCCATTTTCATGGTTGCGCTGACTTTTTGACAATAGAGGTTTACGCGTAACTATCTCGCTTGCACTTCTAGTTCTTACCTTTGTCGAAATCCGTTCACTTTCATTGGTATGAAAAAAATGAAATGGTGTGCGAACGAGATAAAAAAATTTGTTTTCATACCAAGTGAAGAAAAGTCGCAAAAGTGACATTTTGGCGAAAGGCTCTATGAACTGACCATACTGAAAAATACGAGTGCATTTTCAGGGCGCATTGGGGCTTATTCAATCGAATGGACCAACAGAAAATTGTAATGTTTCCCTTTTGGTAAACGTTGTTGGATTAGTAACGGTATCATGACAATGTCATTGAATGCACGCTGTGATAGTCGGTAGCAGCAAACAAGGGTTAAATGACAAAAAAGCGGGATTTGAGTAATGTAATTTTGCAATATGCAGCTTTGACATCGCCCCATTACATTCGGTTAGTTGAAGCTCAAAGTAATCTATGAAATGGTCATCTGCGAACTGTCAAAGTTGGCCAATCTTTTTGTTAGCTTCGATTTCGAAGTTCAAGCTTTTCTTCTGGGACATAAAATAACGTTTATAGTTTTCTAAAAACCCTTATCGTCACTTTTGGTATCCGTTCTTATCTTAAGCAAAAATTTAGAGAAGAACCGATTTCAAAATATTTTCTGATCACTTTTCATGTTTTTTTTTCACTTTTTTTTACGTTTTTTTTTACTTTTTTATGGTTTTTTCCGAACGCATGTTTTTTCGTTGCTTTATTTGTTAAAAAAAATATATACCTATAAACACTATACAAATATACATAAACACTACACACCCGCAATTTTCAACATTCTCTCTATATCGACAATCTTTTCTCTTGGTTTTCCCAGCCTCCTGCCATTCTCAACTTCGGCTTTATCAATTTCCTGCCAGCCTCTCCAAGAGACTACCCGCTTTTCTCTCACATCAAGTCCTGGCTTAAAGGAAGACGTATCGATTATATTGTGCTCAATGTCATCACATATTGTTTTTGCAACACCAAAAGCTCCATTCATGGTCGTTAGAATAACTCCAGTTGGTCCAGTTCCCAACCAGCCGGCCACATAGAGACCACTTTCCGCAAGATCTTCATTACAATCCTTTCGAAGAACCCGACCTTTAAGTAAAAAAAACTTACACCCAATAAGAAACAATTACTTGACGAAATTAAACCTTGTTTGTTCGTCACATAGCCTCTTCGGTCGTCAAAATTGATCCCTTTATCTACAGACACCGATTTGTAGCCTATACTTCTTAGAACCAGATCAGTTTGGAACTTCTCAGACACATCTGTTGCAATGGCTGTGTCGTCTTTTAGCTCTGTGACAGCAAACTCCACATAGTCGTCGTGAATGGCTTTCGGAGATCTTTGGAATACTGGTAGGAATCTTTTACCGCCTTGTTTCGACGACCCTTGTTCGTTGAGGCTTTTCAGCATGAGTTCTGTAAGTCGTTTGCGGGGGCGTGCTAAGGAGTCGACAACCTCGGGGATGCCTGCAAGGAAAGTTAGACTTCGCTATGCGATTGTTTTACTAACTTACCGTTAAAATCGGACTTTCTCCAAACTGTGGATACATTTGGTAGTTTTAGGATCTCCCTGAGCTCTTTGATCGTAAAGGCAGCTTGTAATGGTCCGCGTCGTCCAACTAGATAAACGTTTTTCACTTTACTCTTCGCAAGGGTTTCCAGAGCATACTCAGTGGTGTCTGTTGACTTCAAAAGAGTTTTCCGTAAAAAACAGATTTAAAACCAAAACCCACCCACATACCTTTAAAATGTCTACCTGAGAAAGAATCATTCTCGCCACATCCACTGCTACGTTACCCTGTCCAACTAACGTCACCGTATCACCGGACAAGTCTGGGTTTAGATTTTCTGATCCTGGCAGCCCATTATACCAAGCGACAAACTTTCGTGCCGATATCAGCTTGCCACACTCTTCGTTGGGAATGTTCATACATCGGTCTTCGTCTGCCCCATAAGTAAGTAGCACCGCATGATAGCTATCGCGTAACTCTTGAAGGCTATAATCTACGCCAAGACTTAGATTGCCAAGGAACTTGAAACGTGGATTTTCTGCTGTTTTCGTAAATGTGTTGATGACATTTTTCACCTCCGGATGATCTGGAGCTACACCAAATCTGTAATTAGTCAACGATAAGATAAGACGGTGTCATTAGAAAAGCATTAGCCACTGTTTATAAGGGCTGTTTTTTGGGGTTCTAGCCTTAGTCAAAGCTTCAATATGAAAGTGGTGATAGGTCTTATGTTTTGTTTGTTAGCAGTGTCAGCTGTTTCAGCTGCACCGACTACGTTTTTGGGTTACTATACTACACAGGTCTCAGTCAAAAGTTAGATTTTCAAATGGTCTTCTTTTTTTTAGATGCATTGAAAACGTTTGCAGCCAACAATCCTAACAGCGTAATTTTGAACATGAGTAAGAAGTCTAAAAAACCTTTTAAAAAAAACGCCTTAAACAAAGCTTTTTCTTAGGTCCATGCAACTTTATTCTTGATGGTTTGAAGTTATCAAATGCTTCCTGCACAGCTTTTTGCTTTCTGACCGGCAAAGAAAATGGCGGGAAGTGCGATAAAACCTCTTGTACATGTAACTGAACACTGAAGCTCAAGCTCAAATAAAACTTATTATACAAATTTAATGGTTCGCTAAAATTGTTTAAGGCAGTGCATTGTTTCATTTAAAAACCATTGAGCAAAAAGATTCAGCAAACATGTACATCAATAGAAACATTTTTATATCGCGAAACAATCGAAATGTAAAAATTGTTAAAGGCTAAAATTATTTAAGGCAGTGATTCATTTAAAAACCTTTAAATAAAAATCTTCAGCAAACATGTACATCAATAGAAACATTTTATTTTTAAAATCATTTTACCGGCAATAACTATCGCGAATAGTGTTGGGGATAATACAGATCCCTGAGGCACACCAGCATTCATATGGTTGATATCGGATTTGAAAGCGCCTCGAAAGATAAATTCCAATCCATTGAATATTTTTTACGTCTATTCCGAATGCATGCATTGTTACAAGAGCCTGATGCAAATCAAATCAAATGCCTTAGGGGCATCAAGGGCAATGGCCTAATGCTTTTATCGAGAAAATGCAGAGAAGTTTAACTTTACTCTTTTTGAAAGCGACCAACTTTCGTCCCTATGGCACAAGTTTAGCCATTCACCTTGGTCCTTACGCCTTGAGCATTTCTGACCCGATGATGTTAGCTATTTTAACAGATAAGCCACCCTAGAGACCCAAGCCGACTATTTTTCGTTCCGTTTTTCTTTATTTTCATGGCTGCACTTACTGACAGTTTGTAAATTCGTATCGCTTAAGTCCAGCGAATTCGGTAGTTCAAGTTCCCACATCAAATTCAAAGACTATCAGTTTTTCCGCCTGTTAGCTTTTGCCAAGTGCCAAGTATTTTGCATTCGAAAAGCAAAATTTGTACTCGATTTTAAAATCGACAATGTCGATATTTTATTTGTTGGTCGTTTAAAACTTTTTTTGGTAATAACGAGTGTCCAACCAATATATCGACAAGGTATACTTTCCACTTTGGGTGTTAACAAGATGTTAACTAAATGATGTAAATAAGAACATCAATATGACTCCGGGTGGTCCGGGGTCATACGTAAATAGCGCCATTGTAGTCCACAAAATGAAGCTCTAAAGTCTAAAGCGAAACTGTTCCGAAAATACTTTGACAAATCTCCATTACAAATGGCAGCGGCCTAACTCACTGGTGAAAAAGTCTCACTTTAAGGGGATTTACCAAAATAAAGCTTTTGCCCAAGACTTCCGAGTCCAGCAACAATCGGGCATCGATCATGCAATCAACGCTGTTAACAAATTCGTAGATAACGACGAGTGTTTAAGATGATGTCTCGTCTTTGTTCGCTCAGAAGCAAATTCATTTAATTTCATTTCAGTTTAATTTCCAGCGTTGAGTAAAGAATACTCATTTTATTATGGATCACCAGAAGAAATTTGCGTTGTTTGTTTGTTGTTCTCTGATTGTATTCGTTGCTGGCGGCGTCATCGATCCAAAAGATTTTAATCAATCTCTCAAAGACCACATTCGATCAGTGCGGCGAGTTACGCGTAAGTAAAATGATTATTATGAAAGATGCTTGAGGCTTATATCCTCCTTTTTTGCAGCGAGCTTACACGTTTTTATGCCAGCCGATAGATGCACTCGAATGTCTGGTGACTTGACCAACTGCCAGCGGTTTTGTCAAACGGCAGAATTCTTGTACAGTGGGTGTAATTTTAATACGAATGCCTGTGTATGCTCTGATACGGTATTTGAAGGTGAAAATCAATTGCTTCTTTGAAATTTAACCAAGAACGACACATAATATTTTTAATAAACACCACTACTGTTTCTTATTGCTTGCACACCTACCAGTCTTCCTTTCCCCTAAGAAAAAAAACTGACTAATAGTCTCCAGTCAAGTCAAATCTGCTTCAAGTGTAAAAATGTGCAATAAATCTTGAAAGCTTCGCAATACGTATTTTCTCTAAAGTTTGAGTCACTGCGAAATAGAAGCCCTGTGCCTAAGCCCCTTTGAATAGAGAAACGATCGAGATTGTTGATGATAACGTCTCTCGAAGATGATTAAGTCAAGTAATTTGGTGATAAGTTTAAATATGTGTTTATATAGAGGTTTGTATAGGTTTAGCAATGTTGTCAATTTTTTTTATTGTTGGCTTGGGTTCAAGTGTTTACGGTTACCTTTATACTGCATTAACACATAACGCGAGTGGAAAGGATCAGAGAAGAGTTAGGATAGGTACTGGCGTACTTTGGCTTTCAATTGTTGGGGACTATAATGTCGTCGAAGTACCCCTTGGGAAGTCTGTTCCACATACGTAAAGTTCCGCTTATGAAAGAGATCCAATACAATGCGGTACGTCTGAAAATCGACCCACAGTTAAATTCTTAATGGGGTCGAATGTAGCTGGCTATTGGCGAAGGTGTTCCAAGGACACACTGCGACGGTGTTCCAAGGAGTCAAACGAGCTCACAATGTTTGAGTCATCAATAAATTTAAGTAAGTTTAAGTAAAGTAAATGCAAGGTGGTCTTTGGTGCAATTTTCCAGACATTTGAGTAATACCTAAGAATTTCGCGGCGTACTTGGCGTCGAGTACATGGGCATTCCAACGAAGGTCGGTATCAACACACATACCGAGGATGGAGAGCATTTTGCTTTCAATGATGCAAGTGCCATTCATGGACATTTGCTGAAGGTTTCGAATTGGCTCGAGGGACAGTAGACAGCACTGTGTTTTGGACGCATTAAATTCTACTCTGTTTACAACCCTCAGGCTGAGATGCTATTTATGTTCGAATTTAATGAAGTTGTCATACGTAACCATTTGGACGTCCGAAGAACAAGGACGACTCCCTGGAAACGAGTAAAAATTTAGGGTACTGTCATCAGCGAAAGAATGAATGACAAAAGATCGTTTATGAAAACCATGAAAAACATTGGATATAAAACTAAGCCTTGGGGCACACCAGCATTTATACGGTGGATATCAGACTTGAAGCCGTCTAAACCTACTTCGATTGAACGGTTCGAAAGGAATTTTTTTATGCAATGAATAAAAGACACATCGATACCAAAAGCATACAATTTCGACAAGAGAGCCTGTTGCCACACTCGGTCAAATGCTTTTGAAATACCTATCAAGCGCAACCGCCTTACTTTCCCCGAAGAGATGCATGGAGCGGTTCCACTATTTGGTAAGATAACCCAAGTAGAAAACATTAACCAATGCTACGGTGCTACGACTATATTTTTCACTTGAGACTACACAGTAGCAAGTAAAAATTACCTTATTAACGATTACCCAAAAAAAAAAAGAATTAGATTTGAAATTTACAATTTCAAATCTAATTTGTGAATGTCTCTGTGTGGGAAAAAGGTGTTCATGATGGACAAGCCATATGCACAGCAAAAGTCCAACAACTTCCCTCCGATCCTGTTTTGATCCGAGTCACCGTGCCTCACGATCACACTCCTCCAAGTACTGTCGTCTGTACCCACATGTGCATTGAAGTTACCCATCAGGAGAAAGAAGTCCATTTTTGCCACTCTGTCCAGGGCAGCATCAATTCATGTGATTTGGGACGCCAGACCAGAAGAGCTTCCACCCACCATCGAAGTCTTTGGTTCCAGAACCTATCCACTTAGTTGAAGAAGTTGAAGAGATGCCAGTTGCATCGAGCTGATACGTTTTGGCCTCCTCAAGCAGTTGATTTCTTTGTTGTACCATCGTATGTTCAAAGAATGATTTGTGATGTTTGAGTTTTCAGGGGAGCTGAGTTGTCAACTGATCACCACTTAGTGCTGTGTAAATTGTTTTTCAGTGGCAGTATTCCTTTGCCACCCAGGCGAAAACCAAGACTGGTGACCCGCATACAGTGGGAAAGGTTGCAGGATGCTGACTCTGATTTCAGAGAACGTTTTGCACAGTATGTTTCGGAGAAGTTTGAACAAATTCCAACTGACCTTTTGAATGTAGAGGAGGAATGGCAGCTGTTTTTATCGGCAGTCATTGCCTCTGCAGGAAATGTTTGTGGAGTGAAGCGGCTTGGGGTAGCGGCTGGTGGTGAGAAAAGAACTGCTTGGTTTAAAACGCCGGGAGTTCAAGAAGCCATCAGAGAGAAGAAGAGAGCCTACATTGCGTGGATCCAATGTAGAAACTCAACTTCTCGAGCCAGGTACAATGAGGCGCGAAGGACTTCCAATCTGGCAGTCAGAACAGCCAAGGAACAGTCATGGAAAAAGTTCGGCGAGAAGTTGGAGCACGATTACAGATCTGCAAACAAGATATTTTGGCAGACCATTCGCCGGCTCAGAGGAAGGAAGTTAAATATCATTCAAGGGGTTAAATCCAAGGACGGTACACTTCTTTCAAATGAGAGCGATGTCTTGCGCAGATGGAGAGAGCACTTTTCGGAGTTGCTCAACCCCCAATAGGGCACTGATGATGGCATTCCCACTGCTGACGATATAAGGGCGGAAAATAGTCCCGCAGTAGACGAAGTCACTGAAGCGATAAAATCGCTAAAAGTTAGCAAGTCTGCTGGAGTTGATGAAATCCGGCCAGAAATGTTCAAGGCAATGGGTGAAGAGTTTGTTAAATGTGTGTCAAAAATGTTGTTAAACACGTGTCATTAAGGTGGCCTGGGATAGCGGGAAGGCACCTAGCGATTGGCAAACAGGAATTATAGTGCCCATTTTCAAAATAGGGAACAGGAGAGATTGTGCCAACTATAGGGGCATATCTCTCTTGAGTCTTCCGGGAAAAGTATTCGCGAAGGTGTTGGAAACGCGTTCCAGAGCTGTAATCGAGCCTTTGTTACGGGAAGAACAGTGCGGCTTTCGGCCTGGCGAGGCACAACCGACCAGCTTTTTACTCTGAAGGTTATTCTGGAGTAGGCCTGGGAATATGCCAAACCGGTCTATGCGTGTTTTGTAGATCTGGAAAAGGCGTATGACCGAATCCCTCGGGATACACTGTGGAGAGTTTTGCAGGACTATGCGCTGAGTGGGCCTCTTCTGAGAGCCATCCAGTCTTTGTATGGAAACTGCAGAAGCTGTGTACGAATAAATGGCGTCAAATCCCGTCCTTTTGATGTGCGCGTTGGACTTCGCCAGGGCTGTGTTCTGTCGCCGCTCCTTTTCATAGCATATATGGACTGGATGGTGAAGCGCAGTCTTGGCGATGTTTCGAATTGGCTGGCAACAGGATGAACCATCTGCTTTTCGCAGATGATTTGGCCATCCTTGCATCATCCAAAGAGGAACTTCAACAAGCACTGGATAGGTTTGCAGCCGTCTGTGGTGATGCTGGCATGAAAGTAAACGTGAACAAATCCGAAGTGATGGTTGTTTCCCGAACTCCTGGGAAAGTGTACCCTGCACATAAATGGAGTTCCATTAAAACAGGTGGAGAAGTTTTAGTACCTCGAGGTCTTTTTCACGAAAGATGGGAGGAGTGATACTGAGTTGTCCTGTAGAATTGGCCAAGCTGAAGCAATAGTAAAGGAACTGTGCCGGCCGGTCATCAGGAAATCTGAGCTTGGAGTGAAAGCAAAGATCTCAGTTTTTAATTCAGTGTTCGTTCCGACCCTCATCTATGGTCATGAAATTTGGGTAATGACCGAAATAATTAGATCGCGGGTACAAGCTGCCGAAATGAGATTCCTGAGGGGCGTTGCTGGTGTTTCTCTAAGGGACAGAGTGAGAAACGTCAGTATTCGTGGGAATCTTAATGTTGAGCAGCTACTTCTCCGAGTGGAGCGATCTATTCTTGGATGGTTTAGACACGTTGTTCGCATGCCCCCTGACAGACTTCCTAGACATGTCATGCTAGCCGAGATGCGGTGGTGGGATCAGGTAAAGAGTCCCGCCTGGGGATTGCGCCGGAGTCTCTTGAGTTGGTGGCGAAGGATCGAAAACGATGGAAAGACCATTTAACCACCCTCGCTCCACAACCCTTTTAAAGGATAAGCGGCACTCGAAAATGATGATGATGATGATGACAATTTCGGCGATTGTATTTCGGCCATTTCCGACATTTTCATAAATAAAAGACCAAATTGACTTTTCTTTGACAAAAAAAGATCACCGAACCTTCGGAACTTCGTAGCTGATAAATTATCGTCACAAAACAATACAAAAATGACGGTATATAGTGATACTAGACTTTTTAAATTTACGTTTATAGTCACAAATTTCTACGTGGGAAGCCATTAAATCACCAGTGGATTGTTCGCTACGAAAACTTAGTTAACGGTCATTAAGAAGCTTCCGTGACTCGAGATAATTCTTTAGCTGATAATTCATTAGCGTTTCCATAACCTTGGAAAAAATGGATGTAATAATGGATGAATAAGTATCGCCTTTTTCCATCTGCTCGGAAAGAGACCGGAAGAGTAGGACAGATAGAAAAGCTTACGCAGTGGTTTTGCCAGCTTCGAAGAACACCACTTCAAAACTATGGGGGACATAAATAAACGACTCTCTGCTATATCTCCTCGGCGGGCACTTATATAAAGGGATACTCGGGATAAAGGGCAGGTAATACCTAAAGAAAAAATTTTCCAGAATGTATTTTGCAGTTATTAAACAAAAAACAAAATTACCTCACACATTTACCATTTCAAATTTATGTGTAAATAGTTTTGTGGAGGTTTTTGATTTTCATCAATGCATTTTAAGAGTGGCCTCTCCTCCAAAAATTTGCACGTTTCGCTCCAGAGATCATAGCTGAGCTCGTTAGAAGGTGACTTCAATTTTATGCCTTGACATGCAATTTGATCGATGTTTATCGATGTTCTTTATACCTCACATTTGCTTTTTTGCAATGAAGTTTATATGGAGCATCGATATAAATCGATCAAATTGCATGTCAAGGCATAAAATTGAAGTCACCTTCTAACGAGCTCAGCTATGATCTCTGGAGCGAAACATGCAAATTTTAGAGAATATTTTGCAGTAAGACAATAAGGCAATAAAATTGAAGCTGAAATATTATCGCGAAGAAACGATTATGTTTTTAAGATTTTAAAATTAACGAGAAATTTGTGGAGGATAACTTTGGCACCAGGACGTTAACAAACCAAACTAACTACACTGAAGCGGAGGGCGAAAATCTAAATTCACAAAACGTTTGGTCGCAAGCTTAAGTATGCGTTTAAAGGTAGTACATTTAAACAAGGAGTCCGAATACAACGGCTCCGATGACTGGGCCATCTAGACCGATGGACACTAACGCTCTGGGTCAGAAAGTCTTCGAATCCATCCCTCATGGTAGGCGAAGTGGAGGCGAGCACTGAGACTCAGGTGGCACACGCAAGTGGAAGGAGACCTCAGCTAACTTCGCGTGCAAAAACTGGAGACGGCTAGCTGGAATACAGAGCTAGTTGGCGAAGCTTGTTGAGGCTCTAGTCGACCCGCACTGTAGCGCCACCTTAATTGAATAAGACGGTCATGGAATAGTCTCCTCAACTGTTAATGCACCTTTCATTGCATTTCTCTCACATCATTGCAATCCTCTATGCTGTGTTTTAAGAGTGTTTTTAACATTAATCTTGATTAACGCAGGGCAATAATCTCCACTTAGATTGCAAATAAATAGGGAAGTCATGCTTAGTTGAAACCATAAATGCAATTAGTTGTTCTATCCGTGGTAATAATGACTATGACCTTAATATACCTACGTGAGTCTAATGAAAATTTTAAAATTTGAAGCAGGGATCAAATATGCAAAAAATTAGTGCTTAAAGAACACTTGAACTTAACATTTAACATATAATACTTGATGGCTTTGAAATCCTCGATCCATCGTTGGTGGCGCATTTCTAAAGGAATCTAAAGGAATTGAATACTGTACCAGTGCTTAAAGAAGCCGGAACAAAAATGCATGAAATGGCTAGACACATAAACGCGATGCAAATCTTCAGAAAAGTGGTCGAAAACTGTGCATCAGAGCAAATTTTTTTTCGGACAAACAAAATTTTGATCAAAAGCAGACGGGCTTTTGTGCAGGGCATTCGTGTGACAGATCTATAATCTGGATTATGATAGCCCTGCTGCTATAGGGCTATTATTATTGTTATATTTTAATACTATATGATTAAATTAAAATACATACATATAATACAAACCTGCTGCTGAGGCTTTGGGCTCACGGGTTATTTTTTAATAGGTTATCGAATAGCGTTTTAGATAATGGAGAGTAAAATATATGCAAAAGAAATGTATAAAATACGGTGTTAGGGGTAAAAAACAGGGTGGTTTTTAAATCATACCGAGCGAAGTCAAAGAACTTATTTTTGAATAATGTGAATGTGTTATCAAGTGTTGAACTTATTTTATTTGGCGCCCCTCAAGCGACTATACTCAGGCACTTGTTATTTATGATGTATGAAGTGTGTTATGATTTTGTGAAATTCCAAACTTTTACCGATGATCCGAAAACATCACTGTCGTCGAATCGATTTCAACTCAACGATTATTTTGATTTTAGTCCGAAAAGTACAAAAGATACTGAGCTCCAAGAGCAATTAAATGACGTCCTAATTAGGAAATCATCACCAAATTCCGCGATGTTATGTTGGACGCTCTCCGAATCAAGCTTCGCGGGAATGTTAAGACTGCAGAAATTTCAAACAATGCTATTTATTTAAACCCTGCATGAATTTATTGCGAAAAAATTGTCGACAATGTAACTGCCGTGTTTTTGATGGTGGTCCAAAAACGAATTCGGATGAAGATTTCAAACACCAATTGGGGCCTCTTCGAGCGCTATTCAAAAATAATTTTGGAACAATTTTGTTCTGAATAACAGCTGATAAATCTTGGATAGGCAACTGCAAACCAGCGCAGCCAAATGTGTCCCAAAGCAGTCTTTACGGTGGTTAGACGGTAAAAAAGTACTTTTCAATGCACGCCGAAGAAGAGTGAATTTTCTGATGACAGCTCTCGATCAATAACCGTCCAAATCCCCAGTTTTCAAACTTTTTGGTTAGTTAGTTTTTACACTTAGGCCGACTTTTAGCATGAATGAATAAAAAAATATGGTTCTTACATCATAAGCTTAAATAAAGCAGCAGTTTGGAACAATATTTTTGTCACCTTAAGCAGACGAATAATTTCGTTTGATCACATTGACTTTCACAAAATGTGAAAATCACAGATCACCTTAGCCGATTCCACCCCAGTTTAAAAACACTTTTGGCGTTTTTTTTAAAAACGATCGTGAAAAAACACGTATCAAGAATTATTTGAAATTTTTGGAGAAACTGTAACGAACTTTGAATGGTAAGCAGTAGATTTTGTGAATTACCTCGAACGTTTCAAAACCATTTCAAAAACTTTATAGAAAATATTTTAATTTCCTTGTAGTATGTATCCACCGGCAATAAAAAGAGGCTTAGCGGGGGATGATCAAAAAAATCATCAATCGCAGAGTGGTTTCACCAGATAAATATAGAATTAATTTAACATGAGCACTCTTTTTCTGTCATTTCGTCTCTCTAAAGAGAGTGGCGATGTCATTTTCTAGTAGCGAAAAATGATTTCCGTTGCAAAAATCCCAATAGAAAAGTATTTTGACATTTCTGGCGTACCGGGAGACAGGGAAAGTTTCAGCCTTGTTTTTTCGAATTCTCAAACTGTTAGAAAGGTGCATAAAACAGGTTTGTGAAACGGGTGAATGGGCTTTATGAGAGGATTTTTTTTTTAATGGCTAATAATATGTCTCCACCGGCAATTAAAAGGGGATTAGTGGCAGACGATTAAAAATAAATCCCAAAGTGGCTCCACCAGACAAATATAGGATTTATTTGACACGAACACTCTGTTTCTGTCATTTTGGCTCTCAAAAGAGAGTGGCGATGTCATTTCCCAGAAGTAAAAAACGATTTTCGCTGTAAAAATCACAATAGAAAACGCACTTGTGACAGATCTGTCGTACAGGGACAGTTTTGTTACTGTTACAAAGGTGCAGAAAATAGGTTTGTGAATAGGGTGAATGGGATTTATAAGAGGATTTATTTTAAATCGCTTACCGAGAGGATTTAAATTTGTATGGTTAATCGCGTGATTTAATAAAGATTTATATTAATCGTGGCTTAGTACCCGGTGGAGACATGGTATTACCGAGGGGATTTAAATCTTTATGGTAATCGCGTGATTTGAAGAGGATTTAATGAAGACTCATTTATGCAACATGTCACAAAGAGAAAATATCACGCATTTGCTCGGAATCTGCCCGATTTTCGCGATATTCGAAGATCCTGTTTTTGGAAAATTACTCTTTTCCCTGCTGAAATCAAATATTTACTTAACGGATTTAATTGGAAGGCGCTAGTAACCTACTGCGAGATAACCTTATCTTACCGAAAAAAGATCATAGAGGAAGATTGGCCATGTCATTAAGGATAGAGTTGATATATTTTTTATGTAATTTAAATGTAGATAAACTTTATGTATAAAGATTTATTTTTTAAGTGCGGATTAGTGCCCAGTGGAGACATGGTATAACAGTAAAACCTATTGTAATAAAATTTGGTTTGTATATAAAACGTGTAAAGAGAATTTTTTTAGATTTTTCCAGAAACGCCGTTTCTAACAAAAATTTTTCTGAAATGATTTTAAAAGCAAATTCAAAAGCTCGCATCAAATACCGTTATTTATTAGTCCTTTTTTCTTTACTTTTTTACAACTGGGTGAGTTGACAAGTAAATCAAAGCCGGATGATAACTTTGGGCGGTTTTACAAAGATGATGTTGTTGCAGTTGCAGAATGGGGGTTTACCTTCAATCGGTCTTTTTTTAACATGGCAAGTGCAACTCAGGTAATCGTGCTACAATTATCTGAAGATGGCCTTTTTGTAGGTGGAGACTTCCCGGATTTTTGTAGTCCTTGTAAAATCCGACTTTTTTTCTTCTGTTTTAATGCATTTTGATCTCTACTGCGGTTAATTTGTAATTTTCTCCCACAGATACTTTTATGTGCTATTCAACCAGCATTGTAAGCATTATGCGGGACCCTATTGTACACAGACATCTGCAGACTGCAGTGTACAAAGAAAATCAAGGTCTATGATGAAAAGTAAATAACTAAATTCGCTTCTCTGCTGAGTACCGGTTTTTGTTTGCAAACCCTTTTAGCGACTTTGGAAGGGCATCTCACTCACCTTGTCCTGATCCTTATACATACTTTTATTATGCATCAGTGGTTATATTACCCTATTGAGTTTGGCGTGTGCAAATTACATATGAGATCAACTTAAAGTCGGACTTAGAGATGCAAGTTTGTTGAGAAGCAAAATCGCGTTTAGACTTATGCAAAGCCTTAAAGTAAGTAGGCTCGCTAGGTCTACCGAGGTAGTATTGTTAATGATTAGATTAATGCAACTCTCTCGATAAAGACCTCTTAAGAATTGTATACAAAGTCTTAAAAGATAAGCAAAATACCTAAAATACTATTGTTAGGTGCCTTAATGATAAAGTACTCAATTATCTAGTAACTCTGTTTCTAAAGATAGTAAGGTACATACATACATATACGTATTTGCTACAGTTGCCTTAAATTGACACACGTCACTGCTAAGGAAAGAAGATATGCACATTTGCACCTACATAACCTATGAGAAATTCAATGAGACCTGTGGGGAGCAGGTACCCATTTGTAATCACCGCTTAGCTAAATGAGTTCCACTGATCGGTTCGACATCGCCTAATTGATGTTTTATCTCTTGACGAGCTAAGAAATTGCAAATGTAATTAGGACTTACTCTTTCCTACTTTTCTAATGATCTAAAAAGTATAAAACGCAGCAGAGTAGCTGCAAAGAGACTCAAGTACCGATCGACTTTTAAGCTAAAATGATTCGCCCAATGGGATTTGTTTTAACTTTTCTCTTCGTGCTGCTTGTGCTGTTACAGTCCGTTGATTGCAGGCCAACTATTAGCTTGGATTCGATTGGAAGTACGTACCTACACCGTTTGTTGAAATAACTAAACTAACTTATTTCACAATTACCAAATAATGTATTCTAAATTAGGTTATCTATCTAACATTGTGCGGGCAGTAATATTCGGATAGTATCAAACGAATTCAACAAACTCACCGTACTAAGCCAAATGGAACAGGTAGCTTCTCCAAAACATCAACATCGCAGTCGGGTATACGCTTCAAGATGTACTGGGCGGCATAAAACCCGGCGGGACCAGCACCAACGATACATATTTTTTTCCTAGCCGCTGCAGCACTAGCACTGAATTTACATATTTTCTTAATAAAATTATACTTTGATTGTTTTAAGGCACTGTTCACGAGAAACATTTCTGTAGGAACAGTAATTTCCACTGCCACTTTCTAAACAACAACAACAACACGATGAAAGTTTTGTTAGCACTGTCAATTTTGACAGAGTGTTATCATCTGGAAAAGCTTCATCGAAACAAGCTTTTTGTTCAATGAACTCAGCTGTTTTCCGTTCCGGACCACCGGATATAAGCAGGCAGACATCTTGAACTCTGAAGTGACGGTTGAGCTTGATTCAGTCAGTAGTGTACTGCGATAAAAAGTTCAACAAAGAAGGACTTCATATAAGGTTCATTCGATGAAAGCCCTAGTAAGCTATTATGGCGCCATATGGCGCACTGTTTTCCCAGTTCTGCATTTAATGAAGCTTAGACGATAGCCCAGTCGACGTCCACTTTACACTTTACTTAAAGTAAAATAAAAAAATAAATAGAGTGGCGCAACAGCTTGAGGTGAACCAGGGCCAACTCTCAACAATGTATGCTGTGTGTATTAATTTCTTCACATACAAGGGGACCTACAATGTTTTGCCGAATTCGAAAGGCACTTTGAGAAGTTTTTCAAGACAAATGATACTCTCTAGGTCGGAAGGCACACACACACACGACACACCGCATGCACGGTTGTGATGTGACAGATCAGGCCATATACCTTTTACCACGGCTGTCAAAATCTGACGTCTTTCACTTTTATCGGCCTCGGGATGCCAAGCAAATCGCCTTTTTATATGAAAAAAATTAATAGTTTCTGTAAAAGTGCGAATTACTAATAAACTACTCAACCTAGAGTGTGCCAATAAGGAAAGAAGTTATTGTGCTTATTCCGTTCTTTGCATTGACCCAAAAATTATTTTAATAAAATATGTGGAAAGTATCGAAAAAGTGTTCCGAAGATACGATCTCCTTGTTTCTACAACACAAACAACACTTTTCTTATCCTTTCCGTGTTATATAATGAAAATATTTTTAGCATTACCTAGGCAGTCTGATCAAGTCTACAACTTTCCCGTTCATCGAAACACAAGTTGCATTTTTTAAATAGTTATTTAACTAATTTATTTTATTTATATATAATTTTATAAATAGTTATTTATAATTTTTGTTCGTTTTCCATGTAAAAAGGTACTTTGTTTGGCATCCCGCACTCGATAATACCAGTAGACGTCAAACTGTTAAAAGCTCTATTGCTACTTTGAGTTGCAAGCGGAATTTTTTGGTTATAAATGGTGATTTTTTAGCTGGTTTGGTTTTGGCAACACTGGTTTTGACAGCTGACGTGTGTTTAGTACCTTGTGTCACTGTCAAACAGCTTCAGTTTGGTTTGCAATTTAACCATAGATCGTCTTAGAAATGGACAACGCTTGCAAATTATTGAATTTTACTATCAAAATTCGTGCTCGGTTCGAAATGTTCATCGCGCGCTGCTTCCATTTTATGGTCGGCATTCTCGACCTTCTGAGCAGTCTATTCGGAAGATTGTCAATTGGCCGACTAGATCGTGCGATTTGACACCATTCGATTATTTTTTGTGGGGGTATGTCAAGGCCCGCTTCGATTGACGCACTGGAAGCCAACATCCATGCATTCATTCGTGAGATACCGGCCGATATGTGTGAAAGAGTATGCCAAAATTGGACTCAGCGGATGGGCTACCTGAGACGCAGCCGCGGTCAACATTTGCATGAAATTATCTTTAAACATTAAATTGCAAGGTTCAAACTATCGATTCAAATAAATATTTCATTAATTTTTTCGAATTTTTTGTGTTTTTATTTTAAAAAAAGTTCTCAACCTCTTAAAAAATCACCCATTAGAAATATAATTGGAAATGTTTATGAGTCAATTTATCAGTACAATGACAGGCAACGTAAAAAAAATAAATCCATGCATTAGCAACAGTTGCTTTTTCAGCTGCTAAAGTAATGAAGTTCAGTATCTGTTTCTGTTTCTGGAGACTCCGCGGCTTTAGAGGTTAGAGTTGATCAGTGAAAGGAAAACTGACAACTACTGATCCATAAATTACTGAATAACTAGATATTCAATTTGCGTCCCTCTTACCCTCCAACACCCATTTGTTTACGTTTTTTATAAAGCCTTTAAAGCTTTTATAAAGCGTTAAATTTCCTTGTCGGTGAATACGTGTAAGAAGATACAACAACAATTTACCTAAGCGATCAGCTGATGTAAAAGCTCCCAAACGAAATTGCATGGAAATGACGAATTCATGAATTTACTCACATTTGCAAACAAATGTCAGAGCATGGGTAAATTCATCAATTTCAGCTTGTGGGCAAAGCTTTTACATGTCCGAAGTTGAATATCTAGTTATTCAGTAATTTATGCTACTGATCATAGAAAGAGAACGGAATAGTTTTCATTGGGACGAGTTTCAGCGACCCTTCTAAGGATAAGCGGTCACCGGAAATGATGAAAACGAAAATCAGATGTTTATTTGAATCGATTTCTATCAATGAAATATTAAAAGTGAATTTACTGAAAAATTTACGAAAAATAATAAAACAAACTTACTGAGGCAGTTTAACTTTATCAATATACACTTTGTTGCGAGTCGGTAAATAAAATCAAAAGTAACATTTTAAATTAAGGTCTAGCAAAAAGCTCATGAAAAAGAAAAATATTTCCGTAACGTTTTTCCATTTCGCTGTAACTGAACCCCAAATCGAGATGCAAAGATGGCTAAGCAAAGCTCCCAGCCCTACAAATACATTGCGTTCGTCATGTCAAAGTACACAGCTATATTCAGTTAATAACGCAAGTTCTTATGGAAAGCGGCCTATATAAAAACTTCGTGTCGTAACTCTTGATTACATGCATATCTTGCATTTCCATGCAATTACGTTTTGGAGCTTTTACATCAGCTGATCGCTTAAGGTAAATTGTTGTTGTATCTCCTTACACGTATTCACCGACAAGGAAATTTAAGGCTTTATAAAAGCTTTAAAGGCTTTATAAAAAACGTAAACAAATGGGTGTTGGAGGGTAAGAGGGACGCAAGTTGAATATCTAGTTATTCAGTAATTTATGGATCAGTAGTTGTCAGTTTTCCTTTCACTGAACAACTCTAACCTCAAAGGCTTTATAAAAAACGTAACATTAGCAACTGAAACCTAAATTCGCTGAATGCTTTTCGCGTTACTAATAGCAGCATATTTGTCAATTTTTTAAAAATTTGTGGGACTTCGTTGTACTTTTTCCCACTTAAATTCTATGTCTCCACCGGCTACAAAATAACGATTAGCGACAGACGATAAAAAATAAATCTCGAAGTGCCTTCGGTTCTTTTGGCTCTCAAAAGAGAGTAACGATGACATATCCCAGGAGCGAAAAAACTATTTCGTTGTTGAAATCCCAATAGAAAACGTATGTAATTTTTTTTTACTAAAAAACTTTCGTCCTGCTTTTCGATTATCTTCATGTGTCTGCTTATTTGTCTGTAGTATAGTATTTCACGCTCATTTCATTTCTACAAACCGACGTGTTCAAAAAAAAAATAATAAAACAAAACAAACAACTAGATTATCTTCAAAAAAGTTCAGAGTTCGGTTTGATTTTTATTGCACTAATATTTACAATACTTCACCCTGCCTACAAATATAGTTTATTATGATTGTTTATAGATATAATAAAACCGTTTTACATATTAAATCATTTTTCGCTCAGTTTCTTCTTGTTTTATTAAACTAATGCGCGAGCGTTAAATACCACTCTTCACAACAACACTGCTTTACGCGTTTTTTTTTTTAACTTTTTTTTGCTTATTTTAATACAATTTTGGAAGAAACGAAATTTTTTATTCAAATAAAAAAACGAAATACCAGATAAATTGAGAGAACTTTTAATTGTATCATTTATTTTTGTTTTTATTGCTCTCTTTTTTCTCTTCGTCATTCCAAATAGAAGAAACCAATATTGCTTACATTTGTTTTGTTGATTGATAGAAAATATAATATTTATAGGTTCGTTATAAGATTTTTATTGTTTTTGTGTTTGGTATGTTATTGTGTGGTCTGTATACTACGGCCTGCAGACCACGCAGAAACAAACCAAGCATTACCCCTCTGTTAGTAAATCCTTTTACAAGGAAGTTAATTTACTCATTATTGAATCTTAAGCTCGTGCAATCGTTGAAGATTAGTTATATTTTTTTGTTAAAAAAAAAGTAATTCAAATGATCTTCGAGAGCGAAACGAACGTTAACTTCCTGATAACAAGACTACAACAACAAGGGACAATGCTCACACGAAAGTCGTTAGTATAAAAGAAATATTTACAAAATTTTAAAATGCCTTATAGAGTCGATCAAAAGTTTACAACAAGGGACTTCTGATTTAAGTGAATTTTGTCACAGTATTGTGTGTTGTTTGAATATTGTTTGAATGCGTATTGGTTGGTTTGTCAAAGAATATTTTTTTGTTTAAAAATATATATTATTAATCATAACCTAATTGTGTATTATACAATTCTCTTTTGTAAAAGATATTTTCTGTTTGTTCTTTAAATAGAAAAATATTTAACTTCTTTTGTGATTTGGTTGAATGACTTAGAATAGATTGATTACTTTGAATGTGGTCCTGTACCATGGAAGGCTTTCATCATAAGGAATCCCAGAAGAGTTGCGGCTGCAATCCCAATACCGGCTTTCCACCACACAGTTGGATCTTCAGTTGCTAGACCGAACTGGCGGAGATGTCTATATAGTTGATCGAAGAAGAAGAAAATTGTTTTTTCTCAATTAAAACACAAATTAAAGGAAAAATTTTTAGATTTTCATGCGGGAGCTGCGCTATGGGACATTAAGTGTCTATTCATTCGGGAGGGCATACCAAGTATTAAAATTATTAGTAAGGTTCGTTAGAAGTACAAAAGGTACATAACAGTTTATGTCTCACAATCGTTAAAGTGAGGGTCAGGGTAGCGCAACAGAATGACCTCACAGTTTGTTATTTTTGCCGAATGTCAGCCGATGGCGCCACCCTGTAAAAACATGTACAATGTACGATTTTTTTGAGCAGAATATGTTAAAGTTATTAAATTAATGACTAATTTTATAGATGTCGACATAAATGTGAGACATAAATGTAGAATACGTCTACAGGACAATATTTATATTAAAAAAAAAAACGTGCAAAAAACTTGTTAACTCTCAAAAAACTTCCACCACAGCAATGTTATTTACTAATTTCATGTTTTTTGTACGTTTAAATACTTTATACAACTTAAAAAATAGATTAAGGAAGCATACAAGAGTTTAAAATGTAAAGAAAAGACAACAAACCGACTCGAGACAAATGAAAAATAATGAAAATGTGTAATGCAAAATAAAAGCAACACTATCTTTGGAGTCTAGCAAAAAATTAATAAAAAACAAAAATATGTAACGTGAAAAATCTCTATGAGCCTATGGTCTCATATTTTTTTTTTTTTTGTATAAATCTTTTTCGTTCTATGAGTAAAAGAAGACGAAGAAAATTTTGTTTTAGTTTTATTAATCCAGCATTAAAAATCACACTTACGCTGATTCCCACAGCTGTACCAACCTGTGCTTGTAAAACAATATCCAAGCGGCTTGAAAACGACTACAATACAATAACAAATCCCAACCGCAAGACACCACCACATAAAGTAGAAAAAAAATGGGACAACGTTTTTTTTTGAGAAAAGGAAAATGAAAAAGAAATTATCACGAGATATAATTAAGTTTTGTTGTTGTTAAAGTTGGTAAGAAAACAAATTTGGTTTAGTGAGGATGGGTGATGCAATGCGTTGTTTTCTTTTTTAAATAATTGGGTTTTTATCATTAATCTTTAAACTGTTTTATAATTTAAATAAAAAAAAAATTTGATCAATTTCTTCTTATTTATCTATTTTCAACCGAGAACCATTTTTGGTCTCATCGTTTTGTCCGGAATGGGCTCAGCAAATACTGCTGATATAAGAAAAAAACGACGCTGGCTTAAAAAAGATATAAACGGCTATGAAATAGGCTATTTTTCGTCTCTAATTCGAGACGTGTTCAAGTTCGAATAGATGCACCAGTAGATATCATGTTTCCATGCAGAGACGCCACTAGTCAATAGAGATAGAGCCGCAGTTTGAACCAACTCGAAAATCGAATTAAGTGATTGCCAGATGTTATGTTGTGTGAGTAGCTTTTGTCTGTGTAGAGAAGCAAAACGGTTTCGGTTGAAGCAGCCATTACTGGGTGTGGTAGTGTGTGGTGTGGTCATCTGGCAGTTGAACGTCATTTGAAACCTACTCGACTGCATCAGTAATTTTAGAGATTTTTATTCTTTATGAAAATAATTTTTCGTTTTTTCAACATGACATTTCAAAAAAATTGTTCTTCGATCTGTTAAAACTTTGTGCTTGATTTTACTCAAAAAAATTTCAGACGGTTTTCGACGGGTTATACCCTTTTCACACCAAAACAGAATCTAGATTCAAAGCAAAAAATTCTAAATCTAATTAAAATCTATAAGATTTCCCATACATTTGTAAAGTTCTAGATTCTCACAAAATCGAATACAAATGTAATAGATTGTATTCGATTTTGTGGGAATCATACGAAAAGAAGACAAAACAACTGATGCAGTTTGTTTATAAAATAAAAAAGAGGAAAATTTTCGTTTTTTTATGCTATTTAATTGTGCGATGATTTTTATGAATTTTCCAGTGCTTCTTTAGTTATCTACATTTGTTTTTTTTTTACTTATTTCAAGATGTTTAACTTGTGACAACTGTGAAAAATTGGACGATTGGTGTTCAACTGATCGAAAGGTAAACAAAATCTAGATTATTATCGCAATGTGAAAGGCTCAATTAGATTTTGAAAACGAATTGCTCAGAATCTAGATTCTAGCTTCAGTGGCGGCTAACCAAAAAGTCTTATAGCAGGTCAGATTGAGAACTGCTCGTTTCGATAAAACATGTTTCCTGTTTGGCGAGAGGACAAATCACAGACTCGGGCTGAAAACCAACAACACATCAGCACATAAGACCCCAAACAAATAAGGGCTGCTTCACAAACAAGCTCATACAAGCCCTTTTCTTCATCTTCTGAGTGCTTATTTTGGTTTAATGCTAACCTATTTTAAAAATTATTATCCTGAGCGTACATCAGTGTCTCAGTAGATTTGATCTTGAGCTTTACATTATGTAACATTACATTTTTTCTTTGCGCTTCTCTTTGAAACCAAAGCTTGTGCTGTCTACACCGGCCGTAAAAATGCGATTATAAAACTATACCCTGAGGTGCCTCCATCACACAATTATATCATAATTTTGACACAAGCATCCTTTTTTGTCAGATTGGCTCTCGAAAGAGAGTGGCGATGACGTTTTCCAAAAGGGCGATTATGATTACTGATTACTCTTTCGATGTAATACGGCTGGGCGCATGAATGAAAGAATTTAAAGATTACGACACTCGTTTGTTATGACATTTGTTTGACAGACCGAACTGTAAATCTGGCGTCATGGGATGGATCTGTCACTTTGTACGCGTAGGAAGAAAACCCGTTTGTTTTCAAAACAATTTGTACTGGCCAATCACAAACCTGTTATCTGTTTTGCTTCGCATTCAATGACGAGCCTGATTTGTGAATGAGCCATTTTTTATCCGAAGTGTCGCAATCTTATGTTCTGCGATTTGTGGGCTGGGCGTATGACACTGAGCCATTTGTGACAGATCTGTCAGTGTCATATGTGGGCGGTTTCAGTTAAATTTTTCAAGTATCAAGCTGTTATAAATGTATGTTAACAGTTTTAAAAGTGGCATAAAGAGCTGTGTAAAAAGGGTAATTGAGATTTTTGCGGAAATTGATAGCTGGGCCACAAGGAGCATCTGCGACTGTGTCTCACGGTTCAGCATACGGGAACACGTATATAGCAACACAATGCCTATTTCGCCGTGTCTCTGATTTTAGGTTATTAAATGAGGCAAGACAAAGCCACAGACACTCATTGTGGCCGGCTTTTTAAGGAGACTAGTTGAGAATTTATGTTAGTCGCGGATTAGTCCGGTGAAGTCGTAGTATTAGGATGCATTGAATTCGTAGTTGTACATCGAGTTCCGCTTAGCTTAAGGCTTTTAAACCTATACTGTCTCCATTCATGTAAGAGTGTAATTTCAGTTAAACATGATTTTTTTCAAATAAGTCTGTTGAAGAAACTTAAAACTAAACTAAATAACTCCCGACGCCACCTTAAGTTGACGGCATTCGAAATAGTTCGACTCTGGGCTCTTATCTATCCCTACTTAAAGCTAGTAAAAACGCTTAAACTTCTACCATAGTCTCAGTGCTAGCAGATGAATACGATCAAAAGGACAAAATTGCTGCAGCATTTAGCTCGAATACACTAAATTATAATGATTACTTCTATGCTTTTTGGCAACTCTGCTGGCACCAAGGTGTAGTACTAGAATACTAAAAAATAGTTTGCAAAATTAATCTCATATGACCTTAATTATGAAAATGACTAAACTACAAGTCTACAATCCTTTTCCCCATTTCCCAATAACTTCTTACCACTCGAAATGCAAATATTAAAATACTCAAAATAAATTTAAAATTACTTTCGCAAACACACAAACGTATTAGTGTGATTAAATTATGGATGCCTATGGTAGAATGTTAATGTATGCGGGTTATGATTCAAGATACATAAGGGGAGAGCAGACAGAAACGCGCATTGCATCATCATCCAACGAAACTATCAAATTTGAGAGAAATTTGTGCAATACTTACGGGAAGGCAGCCATTGTTGCTAACTTGATATAGAGTTCCTTTTTGTTGTTTTTTAGCGTAAACATATGCGGTGGCAGCAGCTTGTATTTCTCGCAAAACTCCGCCGGTTGCAATAGATAGTCCTGCCGATTCTCACTCAAATCTCCCTTGGTGCCGACAATCATCACTGGAATTTTACTCTCGGCATAGTACTTGATATAGATCCGGGCAATGTACTCAAACGAACGAGGATTTGATGTATCATACACCAGACAAGCAACATCACAATTAACCTCCTGCGGCTGCAGGGGATCGAGAACTTGTTTCACTTCAATGTCGCGTAATATTAAGTGTTTCTCCTGGCCATACACCTGAACTGCATTCACGCAGTAAACTACATTTGTTTTGAAGTCTTTGCCAATCAGACTTTTCATATCTTCGACTAGGATGCCACGACACAAGCCCGTCTTGCCAGCTCCCTTAGGTCCAATCACATGGCACATGTACACCGACCGACTGCTTTGCCTCTTGGCCAAATCGATTCTACGCTCGCGTGTAACATGTATAGCCGCCAGTTGTGATTCGTTTTCGTGCACATTGAAACCGAGATAGCCCAGATACTCGAGGGTTTTTGGCAGATCGATGAGAGTCATAAGGGTCCAACGGCACAGCCAGCCGTGCAATGTTACCCAGCCCCTGTCATTTACCGGGCACGACTTGCGTATATCTGTTGAATACGACCAAGGCGCAGAGGGACATGTGCTGAATACTGACTTGTGCTCATCCGGAGACAGTGCGCCATCACCGTCTTTGTCGTAGCGCTCGAACAGAGCAATTAAGAACTGTTGGCCGCGATGTGAAAGCTCTGTACTGCTGCCCGGTGGTATTTTTATTGCCGGCTGCAGATACTCCTTGCACATTTCCAAGTTTTCATTGTAACCAAAGCGTCGCAACACTGCCCAAGTGGTCTCATTGCGACCTCGCTGCACAAACAGACAATGCAGGAAGAGGAATCCCTTCAGAGTGACGGCGTCATTGTAAATGCCATCGGGTATATTTTTCAAAATTACTGCTTTGACTTCATCCAGAATCTGTGGCTGGAGGGGTGTATTGAAACATCGCCTTTGGAATAGATTGAGTTCGTAGTCGTTGAGCAAATTGTCGCCGTCAATGTCGCAGATTTTGAAGATTCGCACTAAGGACTTCTTGCAAGCGGGCGTCAGCTAAAAAAAGGAAATTGCGATAAGAGTTGTTCAAAGTTTTTAAATCAAGCAGGTTTATGTTCTAGACTGCTTGCGACCAGAACAGGGGGCCAGTAAAACCAACAGATTTAGGATTATTTAGAGGGCAGACGAAGTCTTAAGGTTTTATACATACTCCCTTACGAATAACTTAGGGGAGGCAAAGGTTTAATCAGCAAGATCGCAAACATACTAGTAGATAAAAGGTCAGCAAGGTAAAGCCGGGTCAGTTACTCTTAGAACCAATATTAAAAACTATGCTACTCACATCTTGCTCCTCCATTATGTACAGTGGTGAAGTTGGGTGCAGTACCGCTTTCTGTGCGTAGTAAAACATTTCCGAAATGTTGTGTAAAGTCTTTGCCGAGCATTCCACGCAGCTTTCCACCTCTGGAAAGTCTTCCATTATTGTCAGAACACTCTAAAAAAAAAGAGGAAAATATATGGAACAAGGGTATTTTCCCAGGATTCGAAAAAACTTACATCAATTGTCGAGTATTCCACTAGATCGACTTTATTTCCAACCAATACGACCGGCTTTCGCTGTGGCTGCTGTTCTTTGTCGCATGAGCTGCGTATGAACGGAAGCCAATGCGATGTAATACGATCCAGCGTCTCATCGTCATCGACGGCATAAACTATGCACACAACATGAGCTTTCTGGATTTCCTCCGAGAGTACCTCGTCAGTCTGTTCGATGCCTAAAATGGATACGGGGGTGAAATAGTTTCAAACCTTACTGCATTCATGGAAATAGTCTCACTTGAATAGTCAACAATGTTTGTGGGAACCTGCTCGGGAGTTACGTTCGCAGGGATTGTGATCTCTTCAGCTTTCGCCGGCACATCTTCTGGAAACTCCTCGCTTACCAGCGATAGGATTAGCGAAGTTTTGCCAACGCCCTGATCCCCCACAAGAAGGATACGAACGTTGCGGCGAGTCGCGTTCCAAGTGACCATTTCGCAGGAGTTTTCCTGAAAATTCTGTTCTTTTAAACACACACACACGAGGCGCGTTCGTCAGTTTAGTGTGCACACAGTTCAAGTTGTACTTTGTTGGGTGACTGCAAATAAAATAGAAGAAATTTTATCTCACTTCCCGCAAAGGTGCTAACTAAGCTGATAAGGTGATGATTGGCATTCCCATCAAGGCAACCATTTAATGCAGTAGTTGGGTGCAATGTTCACTACGTTGTTGCGAATATTAACAAGGCTTACAACCTGAGGAAGGACCAATTCTGTCATCGATTTTGGCAACGATTTTTTTTTTCAATGTTCAAGCGAACCAAGTCCAAGCCAAACAAACATCTTTTAATAAACTTTGCAGGGGTTGCTTTTGTTGTTTGTTTGGATGATCTTCGCAGGAGAGATAGGAGTTTTTTTTCCAAAATCGGTTCCGACCAAACTTTGACATTTCTTTGAAAATCTGAACAACCACTGCTGAACAGGGCTATGGAAATTTGTTTTACACAACGTGGGTCGCAAGTTTTTGAGTTGATGTGAATGACAAATTGCGTAGCACCAAATAATTTTTACATTGAAATCAATTCGAATTCGGAATAATTTTATAGCTTGGATAGTTTTGGTTAAAAACAAAAAATTACATAAACCCAGACAAACCTTTTTTTCGGAAGGTGATGACAAATGCCTGTGACAGTTCTCGACTGACGTCTTGGGAAGCGTTTGGAATGTGGTAGAGTGATTTGAGGGCGCAAGCGTTGCAGGAGGGAAAAATTATAATGCAATCGTTACACTTTGGAAATTTGAATTTTGCCTTATTTAGGGTTGGTTTTAACTTCTGAGTTTTACCATGTCTCCACCGGGCACTAATCAGCGATTAATATAAGACTTTACTTAATCCTCTACAAATCACGCCATTTACCATACAAATTTAAATCCTCTCGGCAAGCGATTTAAAATAAATCCTCTCATAAACCTTTTTCTGCACCTTTGTTTAAAAATTAAAACAGAAAACTAAAACTGTCCCTGTGCGACAGATGTCAAAAGTACATTTTTTATTGTGATTTAAACAGGGAAAATCATTTATCGCTCCTGGGAAAGACATCGCCACTCTCTTTCAAGAGCCAAAATGACAGAAAGAGTGTTCGTGTCAAATTAATTCTATATTTGTCCGGTGGAGTCACTTTTTATTTAATCGTCGATTTATTTTTAATCGTCGCCCTCTAATCCTCTTTTCATTGCGTTTTTAATTGTAGGGTATTAACGCTACATCGATCAGGATTTGTTGATTCCGTCGAAAAATCTAATGCGAATAGGATAATAATAATCAATCATTGATGGCAAATTACAAATCAATATTGCGAAGCTAATTTTCAAAGCATCTATACTAGCAAGACTAGAAACAGTCAAAGAAAAAAAAGTCTATCTATTGATTGCTTTTCCCATAGCAAGTGGGGCTCCTTAGTTATTTATTTCAATCTGAATATTCCAGATAAAACTTCTGTGTTATTCTGTACTTTCTATTAATTATTCTGTACAAATTAAAAAACACAGTATTTATAAAAACCGGTGCTTGTGTAGGATTACTTAATCTTATGTTTGCCCGATGGAGACACTTTGTACTTTGGGATTAATTTTAATACCATATTAGTGTTAATATGGTATACTACCGGCCACATATAAGCGACTAATCGAAATCTCAAACTATAATCCTTTACAAATCGCGAGATTTAATATGAAAAATTTTTAGATACTCTTGGCAAATAGTTACATATAAGTCTCCTCGTAAGTCTCATTCACTTTTTGCTTAAATCTCTTAAGCCACTTTATTTTCTTTCCGACTTTTTGCCTTCCGACACGAAAAGGCAAACTGGAAATGTTCTCATAGGACAGACACAAGTATGTCATCTTTTGAGTATAAGATTTTTCAACGATATTGTTTTCTTGCTCCTGGGTCATCATCACTTTGTTTTGAGAGCCAAAGGTGACAAAAAAGGTGCTCGTGTCAAATTAATATGTTTGTACGGTATAGACATTATTGGATTTATTAAAAATCGTCGCCCGCTTATCCGAGTTTAATGGCTCGTGAAGAAATTTTTATTATGCCCTCTACACACCGAACCCTGTGTTTTCGTGAAAACAAGCGAAAACTCCTTCAAAAACATGAATTCTCCCATTCATTTTTCTAAGTTTCCTGTTTTCGAAACCGTAGTTTTTTAGTAGTTTTCGTTCAACATCACTGTGAAAGTCACGAATATCAAATTGCCCTGAGAATTTTAAATTAAATTTGCAAAGAATGTCACTTTAGTCGCAACTTTAGTCGCAGATGTAAATATCTGCGGAACCGAATGTCCCATATAAAATCAGCTTGTAGTTTTTCGATCAGCGTAAGATTCTTGATATGTTCTCATCTTTAATGAAATTTTTAAGGGACCTTTAAAAATTAATATGGGCTAAAATTTGACAACTAATGAACAAATGAAAAATTAAAACAAATTCTAGTCGGCGTGTAGAAAGTGTGAATGTCTAAACGAATTCTCGAAACCTTTTTGCGCAAAACTCAGTTTTTGATTCAGTGTGGAGAGAGTATTACACTCTTGGATAAACATAGACGCTGTGATTAAGAAAACTTTATTAATATTGACTTCGAAATTATATCCTTTAACGAAGAACTCCAAAGCGTGAAAAGCTTTTTTTACAGCAACAGTTTAAAACTTGCTTGACGGTTGACGCACTTGCCAATGGACGCGATAGGTTAAGTTTCATTAAAAGCAATATGGAAAGTAAATGGTATTGCTATAGCAGTACCAATAGTAATTCGCAAACTCTGCCTATGTGCCAATGGTTAAAAGAGTTTCCTTTGGGTTTCGAACTGTATAAAATTCAAGAATTCCAAAAATACTCACTTAAAGGATTCCCAACCCATGGAGGGTCTCTACTTGGTTCACAGTAGCCTTCCATTCTCTGCGATCCTGTGTGCGCTGCTTCCAATAATTGCAAAGACTTAGCGCCCTTAATGCGGTTTGGTCGTCCTGTGGCTTGAGCTCGAAGACCCTCTTGGCTGTAGAGTTTGGAATTTTTCCTTCTGCTTATTGTCCAGCACTTGGCGCCATAAAGCAGAACCAACCAAAACAGGCATTAGCAAGGACAAGCTAATGTCAAAACAAATCGATATGTATGTATCCCCATGTATCCTAAAATTATACCACTTAACCATAAGTAATCATGCGCGCATTGATCAAACACAAGGAGTTCAAAGCATTTCATGCTCCAAAAAAACATATTTTTCCACTCTTTGAAGTCCTTCGAAGCTGATTAAAGAATTAATCTCGGATCTTTATTCTCCACTACTGGTCTCCAATGGTCTGGCCAAGCATGTGTATTTTGCATCGCATGATTTAAGAAAAAACAACAGGATAATAGCCATAGGGTGCCAAATAGAAATTTAATTCATTACATTTTTGTTCGCATATTATTAATCACAAATTTGTACCCAAATTTATTGGTTAAGACTTTCAATTTTAATTTTTTTTGAAACATGTTTCGGATATATGTATATTTTAAACTCATGTTTGTATTACAATTCTTTTTTTTATAATATGCTCGCGATCAAGGGCTTACGACTACCGCAAAATGCGTTGCACATCGCGATCGGAAAGAATATGAGTTCTAGATCTAACACAAACGCTTATGAGGAAGTAAACCATACACAGAAGCATCCAAAAATACCTACCCGCGCAAGTGTTATGCCTTTACGATGATAGAACCAGCAGAGCATTCAATAAAAATATCTGGCATACATCTAATTGCTGTCCATTCTGTTTGCATAACTGGGTGAGAAACATTAACTTAGACAACAAACACCGACCACGAAATCGCTCCTTACAAGACAGATGGTCGTGGATTTTTTTGTTGCTGGTTTTGGTCCGCTCCGGAAATTTTCCATACCGGTACCCACCCACTTCTGGCGAGCGTTCCCGTATCCGCCACCTGAGGGATACAAACCCTGGCAACGCCGAAGACAGCTCTTATGGCTAGTCCCGAATCGGGCATGTTTATTCCAAAGATTTGAGAGATGCCCAATGGTGAATTTGTACAAATGCCGTAGTGCTGCACGATCTTCAAATGCCGGTGTCACAATGTCCTTCTTTTTGTACATTGTATATTTCTTTAACAAATATATCATGACAATCTGAAACAAGGACAGTTTCTCAAGGTAACTGGATCGCCACAAGGGAAAACCATTATTCATCCAATACCTGAAAAGCAATAAGGATGAAGGCGGAAATAAAATCCACGAAGTCCTCGTCCTTTAAAACTCATAGGAATAATAATGAAGAATTTAGACGTATTTTTAAAGTAAATTGCGATGCTTTAATGCAATTGCCTAACCAAAATCATGAGAGAAATGATGACAAGCAAATCTCTGTCATAATTTGATAACAATTGATTTAGACAACCTCAGTCGTATGGGATCAGGAACGTTAACCCAATAATGTTCACACTTAGCATAGCATTGCTGTGTTTCATCGTTTAAGTTTTATATTAAAGAATTATTCTTAGTTATGGTGTATGTTTGACCCCCTATTCAAAACGAATACATTTTCACGAGTTTCAGGATATTTGATTATCTAATCTGAAATTAATAATTTCTTAAACCTTTCCAATCTTAGCATTTCATGTTGATTTCTGTTGATTTTTATACCAGGTCAAGTAAGCGAAATTCTGGTCAATCCTTTAAAGGACGAAACTTTTTCATGAGCCTTAAGTAATTTTCTGTCATGAGATTGCCGGTGATGATTGTATTACTAAGTCTTCGCCTAAGTATAACACCTTCACTAAAGCCGTAGCTTAAATATAAAAAGAATGGTATATTCTTAATTCAATTTAGGCATTGGAGTATCATCACAGTCGAACCTAGTCTTCTTGGAAAAATGTATGCTCATTTTCTTATCAGATCATAAAACCATGGTGCACTTTGAATGACCTCAATGATCAGTTTAGTTCGATCACCCCATTAAACATATAATTAAACGCCTTTTGTGACCTTATAGATGTAACTTCAAGTGGCATCGCATTGCAATTTGATAAGCTATTCTACTCTCCATCTGTTGCGGTTCCTTCAACAAAGTAGGAAATAGTGAACATTCTCCTATATCAGAATTCGAATTCTACCCCGATCTGACACCGACTATCACCCGATCTAACCTAAGATCACACTCGCATTGTATCTGTGGTGCTTTTATTTATTTGTTTTGTTTTCTTCTTTTTATTCATACTACACACATGAAAAGCCCCAAAACAAAATAAAATCCAAAAGATGAGGTTTTGCATTCGACAATTATAATTTTTCCTGATAAGAGAGTCCACAACGCAGATAAGCCACACCGTATAAGACTCTTCCCAGACCCTAGCTCCGATTCAGTTAGTTCGCAAGAATCATTTCTAAAGCATAGAGTTTTGTTAATCGCTTTGAGGTTTTCTAAGTTTAACGCTGCTACTGTGATATGAATTAAAAATTAATTCTAGAAAAGGTCTTAACCGCAAGGAATATAAAAAAGAATTGATTGCAAGGAGCTGACTACCGCCGACCGGGTTCTATATAAAAGATACGTTACGCATTCAAATCAAGCTTAGTTTTTCACAAGAGCTCAAAGAGTACCAAAGAAGCAATAGCAATGGAAGTTCCACCACCGATCGTGCTTAAGCGCCAGCTTATGGTCCCTAATAAGACCCTGATGGGACCAGGACCATCAAACTGTTCGCAGCGAGTGCTGGAGGCAATGAGTAACCCAGTTCTTGGCCACTTGCATCCCGAGTGCCTTCAGGTCAGTACACAGATTAAATTGCTCATCGTCTGTAATTAAGTAGACACGTAATGAAGATAATGGTCGTGTATGGTAGCTGAGTCTGTGTCTTTAGAGGACGAAGTGACTTGTTATTCAGCTCTGATTGTGAGGACTTTGTTCAGACAGATACTTTTACTTTGTTGTAATCTATGCATGTGAAAGAGTGATGAGTTCATCGAATAGAATTGGCGTGCTCCGCAAGGCTGATAGGGTGTGCTTCTTTTACAAGGCTCTTATCACTTCATTTTTGTGCAAATAGTTAATGATTTATTTACATCGCAGTATTCATTTTAAGTACAGTATGGCGCTTAATGCGCTGCAATTCGGGGAACAGCAGCGCATATAGTAATCCGCAGAAGAGCACATTCAATTTGGCAAGATCTTTTTTTCTAGATTTCTTTGACGTTAAGTTGATAGGACTTGGTTTAGTATAGTTACATTAGTAGCATTAGTTAGTTTAGTTGGCACATTATGAAGAATGTACAAGGTGAAGATTAAAATTTTAAGTTTATTTTTTGTTAAACTGATACCCACGGTGCAGAACATCACTTCCTTTTAGTTTAAAAATCATCGACAGCTAAGTTCTTTACTGAATATTATGCAGATCTCTTCTCTCGTGCCACGCATCATTGCCAACATTCGTCGCATTGCTCTATGATTGGTATTGTGAGGGCCAGTTTTTCATTGCGAGATCATCCGAGTTTCGGAGCTTAGCCAGAGATTAACCCCAGAAATGAGTTTTTCAGTCAATTTGGCTCCGGGGTTGATCTCAGCTTAACTCACCAAAATTGATGGGAACTGTCACATATCTGGACCAATTGTTCCATAACCAATTGGCCGTTATATAATGGTTTTAATATTTTTCCGTTCTCATAGAAAGTTGTGCCATTGGTCTACAATGAGGACGAAAATTCTGCGATCATTTAAACCAAAAGATAGACGCAAGTGAACTGAGCTTTATTCGTCAGTTAAACGACACAAATATAGAAGCCGATTTAGTCAACACAAGCAAGGCATCAAATCATTTAGGACTCCTAACTTCATAACTTTTTTTTATTCTAAATCCTGTTTCTTTGTAGATCATGGACGAAATAAAAGAGGGCATAAAGTACGCCTTCCAAACAAAAAATGAAGCCACAATGTGTATCAGTGCCTCAGGTCATGGTGGCATGGAAGCAGCTCTGTGCAATCTCATTGAGGACGGTGACATCGTTTTGTTCGGTTCGACTGGGCTGTGGGCTCATCGCGCTGCCGATATAGCTAAACGCTACGGAGGCGATGTCCGATTTGTCGAATCACGTTTTGGTCACTCACTGACTTTGGATGAAATCGAATTTGCAATGGACGGCCACAAGCCACAAGTGCTCTTTTTGGCTCAAGGTGATTCATCGACAGGGATCCTGCAATCGAATATTGGCAAAATCGGTGCACTCTGCCAGCGTTACAATTGCTTGCTCGTGGTCGATGTAGTTGCATCCTTGGGAGGGACTGAGTTTTATATGGACGATTGGAAGGTCGATGTTGCCTACACAGGTTCACAAAAAGTGCTAGCCGGTCCACCCGGTATAACACCGATCTCCTTTAGTAAGAGAGCAATGACTCGTATAACAACAAGATCGTCAAAGGTGAAAGTGTACTATTGGGATGTTACGTTGGTTGGTCAGTACTGGAACTGTTTTGGTGGATCGAGAATATACCATCATACGATCTCATCAACACTGCTTTATGGACTGAGGGAAGCTTTGGCTCTGTTCTGCTCTATGGGACTTAAGTCGGTAATCCGAAGACACATGGAGTGCTCTTATCGATTACAAAAAGGCATCGAAGACATGGGACTGGAGCTATTAGTGCCAGTTCAAGATGATCGAATGTCAACTGTGAATGCCATTAAAGTGCCTAAGGGTGTTGACTGGAGAAAAGTTTCCGAATACGCAATGAAGAAGTAAGATTCTAGTTAAACTATGGATTTTGATGTATCATAGCATGTTTTTTGATTTCAGGTATTTTCTAGAAATAAGTGGTGGTCTCGGCCCAACGGCTGATCAAATATTCAGAATCGGACTGATGGGGGAAAATGCGACTATTGAAAAAGTTGACTTGGTGCTGACAATTTTCCGTGAGGCTATCCAAAATACCTCGAATATAACTTTAAATGAAAAATCGAAAATATAATCCTGGGTGGGGGGAAAATTGACTTTTATCGATAAGCTATAGAATTTACTACTACTTCATTCAAATAAACAGGTGAAAGTTTTATTAATTTAAGAAAGAAATCCTTTTATATATTTTTGTTCATTAAAAAAAACAGTTAGCGATGGTTTAAATTGACCACTAGATTGGCGATTTGTATAAACATAATAGTAGAATCCATTTTACATGATGACCATAAATAGTTGCGTCAAATTTGCTGTGACATGGAGTCAACTCAAAAGGTTTGTGAGAAATGATAATCACAAGTCACCGAAATTGATCTGTGTGGGAGTTGTCATTTGTCATTTGTGTTCTTGTGGCAGATCTAGACCAATTACCGTCAAGCTCTTGATTTTATACCTTAGCCTTTGTCTACGACTTTTCTTAATGAATTCACTAAAGCCGCGTTGTTACAAGCAACGTAAAACAGGAACAGAAACAGAATCCCGTACATAAGCAACTGAAACCTAAATTCGCTGAACGCTTCTTGCGTTGCTGTTCCTTGGTATTATAAGACTCAAATAAGACTCGCTCTTACCTCACAACTCAGGATGATGTATTTCTCATTATTATGGAAGAGTTTTGGTTCTCATTGATTGTCACAAAATTCGACATCGGTTGTCGACCGGTGGTTGCCTTAAGACGCGTTTTCACGAGGAACAGGAACAGGTTTCAGTTGCTAATGTACGGGATCCTGCTTCTGTTCCTGTTTTACGTTGCTTGTGACACCGCGGCTTGAGTAATTTTTGACTTTCGATATCAGGCTAAACCAGGGGTGGAATCGGTACAAAAATTCGTCTGCGTAAACTGTGATCATCACAATTTTTTTGTGACAGCTCCCGATCAATCACCTTCTTAATCAACTGGTCACCAGTTTTAAAACTAAAGGTTAATGTTTTAAGCATGTTTAGGAAGATTACTTTTAACCTTTTACTTGAATGCGGTCAAATTTCGATAGATTGGTTTGATAGTTTGAATAAATTTTCCTTCTGGAAAAACTATTTACATTTTGAAGACTTTCAAATAAAGGACCTTTGTAGACCTCCACATAGTTGTCCCTATTTGATTTAAAAAGAGAAAAATTTGCACGCTTCTCAACGGTCATAGTAAACCGTAGATGACATAAGCTGTGCACCCATAGTGGTCATCTGGGATATCACATAAGCAGCCAGGGGGATTAAAGAAAAGTCCTAACTCGTCATGGTTTCCTTACACGTCGTATTGGTGCCTGTTTTTCATTTGGTTGATCCTAACCTAACCCAAATTTTATTTCTCAAAAAAAAAACGGAGGTTGAACGGTGACCATAGTAATTCTGACACATCAGGTTAGGATCAACCAAATGAAAACAGGCACTTGAACATGTGTTTGCAATAAGGTCAAAACAGTTTCAGACACTAAAAAAAAACTTAAGGTTGTCGCAAGCGATAGATTTTGGTTAAGCAGACTAGCCTTCGTCTGGACAGGTAATGTAAAATATATCTGGGGTAGGGGTTTCGGATTGGTCTGTAAATTTTCTTTTAGGGCCAGTTTTTCGGTGCGAGAATGTCTCAGTAGTGGTTTTTGGAAAGTGTGGCTGTCAATAAGGAAATATCCAAACGAAGTTACTAAGGAACTACAAAAGCTTGAGTTCAATTTGGGCTGACAGTTTGAGCCGGTAAGCTTTCTGAATTTATTTTTGCGCCTTGTTTGGCATTAGAGTAAGGCTAATAAAAAGAGGTAATCACACAGGGAGCTGCAGTGCTGATAAGAAAGTTTGTAGCTTATGAAAAATGTTGAAAACAAGAAAAGTTGTTGTAACGACTTCTCGCTTTCCTGTCCGCTTCTGTTTTATGTGTTAGTTTTTTCTCCAATTTTTCGCCCAGATGACAAACCTAGCTACAACGATAAAAGAAGAGTAGTGGGAGACAATTAAAATAAATCCCAAAGTGGCTCCATCGGACAAATATAGGATTAATTTGACACGAAAACTCTGTTTCTGTCATTTTGGCTCTCAAAACAGAGTGGCGATGTCATTCCCAAGGAGCGCAGACGATTTCGCCAGTAAAAAGTCACAATAGAAAACGTACTTGTGACAGATTTTTCGTACAGGGACAGTATCAGTTTCCTTTTTTGATTCTCTAACTGTTACAAAGGTGCAACAATAGAATTGTGAATAGGGTGAATGAGAATTATGAGAGGATCTATTTTTAGTCGCTTGCCGAGAGGATTTAAATTTATATGGTAAATCACGCGATTTGTAGAGCGGATTTAATAAAGATTTATATTAACCGACGATTAGTGCTCGGTGGAGACATGGTATTAGTATCTACACATTCCAAATTTGACCGCGAGATGTATAGGACAGATCTGTCAAAAATCCGTTCTCTATTGGAATTTTTACACTCTTTTAAAAATAAGAGTGCTCGTGTCAAACTTAGCCTACGGGACGTAGTTTCAATTCACTCCTGTTTATTGCAGTTTTGTGGCCGGTGGAAAAAATATTAGGCAATTTGCTGTTGTATCTCCTCACACGTATATATTTACTGACACGGAATTTGAAAACTGCATTAAAAAACTTAGGGTAAAGACGCGTTGTCACAAGGAACAGGAGCAGAAACAGAATTTCATACATTAGTAACGCCAAAAGCATTCAGCAAATTTAGGTTTCAGTTCTAATGTATGTGATTCTGTTTCTGTTCCTGTTTTACGTTGCTTGTGACAACGCGGCATAATGGGTAATGAGGGACGCAAATTTAATATCTGATGAGATTACATTACGCAGACTGAATATTTGGTTTGGTCACAATAAAGCCGCGTTGTCACAAGCAACGTAAAACAGGAACAGAAACAGAATCCCATACATTAGCAACGGAAACCCAAATTCGCTGAATGCTTTTTGCGTTGTTAATGTATGAAATTCTGTTTCTGTTTCTGTTTCAGAAATTAGCACACAGCATACATTGTTGAGATGTTGGCCCTGGTTCACCTCGAGCTGTTGCGCCCCTCTATTTATTTTTTTTGTATTAATCGCGGATCCCTATGGAGACATGGTATAAAGATCATTTTCACAAAGTTTCCAATCCCTTTTCTACCTATTGCAACCCTTTGCGATCATTTTAAGAGTCAAAGTTCTTACGACGTTTCAAAAATTGGAAAAATACGCAGTCGGCATCAGTAATCAGTGTGTGCAGGAAAAACAAAGTACATATGTACAAACAAATACCATAGGATTTGCACAGAGAAAAATATTCAAACTGTTTGTCGAAGAAAATTTCGATTTTTTTTCGTGGAAGCCAATATAATTCTCCACCAGAAAAGAGTACGATACAGTAATTTACTAATATTAATTGGTTCGTAGCTTGAAATCTTAGCTGTCAGTTTTACTAACACATTCACATACCTGACATTTTTGGAACACCTTTCATAGGCACTCTGGACGGAAATCCGTAATCAAGAGATACTGGAGTCCACGAGCCGTTTTTGGAATTCCGTACATATTATATTACGGAACTCTGTCCGAAATGTTCTTTAGATTGGTACAGTTGACACAGGGCCAAAAAATCCATTACAAAATCGAACTGAACTCGCTCATCACATTTAGACCATTTGCCTGCATGTGACGTTCCCAAAATGTTATACCAACTGTTTATTTTGTGATCCGTTAAAATTAAACCGCGTAAAATAAAACTTGCAGATCCATTTTATTTGTTAAAATAAAGTTGTTCCTCGAAAGTAATCCATTGAAAATGCCAGATCTAAAGTCCTTAGCATTATCGGGATCGACTGTCGAAAACATGTCGCGCCACGAAATGTTGCAATGGGTAAACAGCACACTGTCGTCCAGCTACAAGAAAATCGAGGAACTCTGCTCGGGTAAGTTCTAAATGAAAATGAAAATGACTTCCTTGAAATCAAACTTTCTGGGAATCCCTTGCAGGTGTGGCTTACTGCCAGCTTATGGAAATCTTGTTCCCCAATTGCATCGGCATGAAGAAGGTCAAAACCAGTGCGAAACTGGAGATTGAGTACGCCTACAATTTGAAACTGTTCCAGAGTGCTTTTACAAAGATGAAGTTTGATAAGGTATAAACACTGGCAGTATACTGCTTCTTTATGAAAATCCTTGTAACTAAATTGTTCTCCAGAGTGTACCAATCGACCGTTTAGTCAAGGGCCGATTCCAAGACAATTTCGAGTTTTTGCAATGGTTTAAGAGATTCTACGATATGCATTCAGGAAATAAGGAGAACTCCAAATCTCCCAACAACATAGCCGTCATCAAACCCATCAGAAAGGCCATTAGTACGTCCAATTTAAAAGTTACCGGTAAGTTCATTACGGCCAATGTCTTGATGTGTTCACTCAGCTTTTGAATTCCAGGCAGTAGCACGATGGCATCGTCAAAGAAGACTCCACCGACATCTGCATCGGTTACAAAGCCTTTGCGGGTGAAGTCCTCCTCAACAAGCCACCTTACACCGAGGTCATCACAACCCAGTCGTCCTATATCCCCTTCTAGCTTGGAGGTCCTCACCGAAACAGCTAACCAACTAAAGGAGCAGGTAAGTCTAATGGAAATTCACTACAAAGGGGATCAGTTATTGAGTTTTTTTTAAGATTGGAGCAACGGAGCAGGAAAGGAACTACTACTTCAACAAACTGCGACAGATCGAGATTTTGTGAGAGAACTAGACTAAGAACCAGAGTAGTCTTATCACGACATTTTGTAATCTTGTTTCAGATGCAACGAAAGTGAAGCACGCAACGAATACACCGACTGGACGAAAAAGGTGCTGGCAATCCTCTACGAAGGCGACGGAGTTGAACACGTCCCAACGAGTTCTTAGCTTCAACAGTAGTCCCTAAATTATTTAATTGTGATTTGTATGTTACTTTTAATTTATTTTAATTGTTTCGCTTAAGAAACGTACTCGAGAAGTCTCTTTAAATTATATTGATTGTAATAAATGCTGCTTTTTTTAAACAAAAACTGTTGCGTTTATTGATTATGGCTCCATCGGGATTGCATGTAAATGACGAATTGATGAATTCACTCACATTTGTCAACAAGTGTCAGAGTATGGGTGAATACATCAATTTAAGGCTTTAGGCAAAGCTTTTACATGTCCGAAAGTTGAATATCTAAGCCCTAAATTACTGAATAACTAGATATTCAACTTCGGACATGTAAAAGCTTTGCCCACAAGCTGAAATTGATGAATTTACCCATTCTCCGGCATTTGTTTACAAATGTGAGTAAATTCATGAATTCATCATTTCCATGCAATTCCGTTTTCCAGCTTTTACATCAGCTGATCGCGTAAGGTAAATTGTTGTTGTATCTTCTTACACGTATTCACCGACACGAAAATTTAAGGCTTTAAAAAAGCTTTAAAGGCTTTTTAAAAAACGTAAACAAATGGGGGTTGGGTAAGAGGGACGCAAGTTGAATATCTATCTAATTATTCAGTAATTTGTGATCTAGGCCTTGACGATTTCCACGATTGGAAAGTGACTGGAAAACATCTAGTGGAGACACCAATTGACGGTTGATGGCTTAATTCCGTTGTTGTCATACCATTTGTCAAGATATTTTTCCTTTATTACAAATCAGGTTTACAATTCACATAGAAAAACTCTAATTCGTTCATCGAAAGCAGGTCAAACGTTTCTACGCTTGTCAACTTCTGTGTTGACAGCTCTTCGCATATTCTAAATTTGAGCACCAGGTATCGCATTGTGACTTTTCCAATCCTCAACAGAGCTTTTCGCCAAAATGTCACTTTTCGTCACTTGGTATGAAAACAAACTTCTTTATCTCGTTCCCACAAGGGCCTACCCTTTGCAACCATCTCATTGTTTTCATACCAAGTGAATGGATTTCGCCAAAGGTTAGAACGAGAGGTGCGAACGAAATAGTTACGCGAAAAACTCTATTGTGTCAAGGCTATTTTCAGTAATTTTCCAGTATCTAATCTTCGAATCGTGGAAATAGGCGTCAAATTACTTGGTGGGTGTATCAATTCGATAGATTAGGTCTGTTCGTTTACTTTTGTGCTATAAAATCCTGTCCAATTTTAACCACCGATAAAGAAAAACTGTGAAAAAGTAAACGAACGGTTTAAGCAAAAACCGCAAACATACGCCTTAAAAAGACAACATAATTAAAACGAACATTCCCCTTTCAAATTTATTATTGCAACTTTATTGGTGGATTTTTATTATTTTCAATCAATTTGAAATATTGAAGAAATTTCCTAGGCTTAATATCTTGGGCCGAAGAAAATACGTTAAAAAACGTTATACATATATACACGTTCTTATGGTAAGCGGCCTATAGAAAAACTTCGTGACGTACGTCACGAAAAACGACATTTGATTGAGAACAATAACCCCACCCAACGTCTTTTCTTGATGTGCTTTTCAATGTTAAGTGAGAGTTGGGAGAGTCAATAATTTGGAGAGTCGAAGATTTTTGCACCTTTATTGAACGAGTTAACTCTGTACTAAAAAACTGCTCGCTGCGTTAACTAAAGATTCGTTTTTTCCTGGATTAACAGATCTTGGCTTCAGTTGGGCTTAACCCTACACAATAAATTAATGAATAACTAGATTTTTAACTTGCGTCCCTTTTGCCCTCCAACAACCATTTGTTTATGTATTTTGAGAGAATTCCAAAGCTTTTAAAAAGCTAAGTTTTAAAAACCTTACGCGATCAGCGGATGTAAAAAAGCTAAACCGGAATTGCATATGGAACTGATGAATTGACGAATTTACTCACATTTGTAAAGAAATGTCAGAGTATGGGTAAATTCATCAATTTCATCTTGTGGGCAAAGCTTTTACAAGACTAAAGTTGAAAACCTAGTTATTCAGTAATTTATGGTTTGTGGTCATCCTATGCAAATAGAAATTTATATGTCCGACCAAAGTACATTCAACGAACTCGTATCGAATTACGCATGCATCCTACCCATCCAAAATTTCAAACCCCCTCTCAATTATGGCAATAAATCAGTTAAAACGATGGCTATTTTGTCATGAGATAATAATTTTATATCTTTTGCAAGAATCTGAAATAAATTCGCTTGCTAATAAACAGATCCGATAACCCTGCGTTGGTAGTCGACCGGATATCACTGGTATAAAAGCATCCGTCATTGCGAAAATCTTATCAGTTTTAATGGATAGCTCACAGAGGCAACTCGAATGCTTGTATCGTTGAAGAAAAAAAACACAACATAATAAGATAAAATGCAAGGAAAAGTTTTAATTCTTTTGGTCGTGGTTATAGTCGGAGTTTTAACTCAATTGGCTTCAGCCCAATTTGAAGATCCATCTGGCTTTGATGTAAGTATAGCATGGTAAACCATGGGTTTTAATCAATGCCAATATTTTCTTAAACTTAAACTCTTCTTAGAATTATATTGCAAGAGAACAAGGTCCTTTTAGAGAGCAAAAGAACCAATATCATGATCGAACTCAAACAAAACAGCGAGCGGGGAAGCTTAAAACATCAGGTTAATTATAAACAGGCACAGACGGTGTAAATTTATAATTTTATAAGTGTAAATTAATAAAGGCGAATAAAATTGAAACGATTTATCACAGCGCGTATGAAAAAAAATAGAATTTTGTGGGAAAATGGAGACTGAACGCAGAGATATTGAACTATGTAAGTAAATATTTCTTTCTTAAGAGATGGATTAGCATATCTGGGAAGATAACGCAAGAAATACATGCTATAACAAAACTTTACTAGCACCAGTATACCTTACTCTGTAGTTGCTCGCGCATCTTACTCAAGCCAAAAAAGCCCTTTGCCCAAAGAATTATCTAGAGTTTACTTATATGAAAAGATTTAGCTATCTTCAAATAACATTCTGAGGTCACCAAAAAACATGCAAGTCTTTAATGACGGATCAAAATTTTTGATGCTTTCCTATTATAAAATTTAGATTAAGCTGTGTCATTTTAGCTTACAGAGAGCAAGCTGAAAAAAACCCGTTATGTGAAACCAAACCATACACGGAGTAATTTAATTGCTTAATTTGCGTAGGTAATACGAGTATGTTTGGGGCACTGTGCTTCTCCTTTCTCTAACTGACAATTTTTAACTTTCATTGCATATTTTGAATCGCATCTCTTTAGCTTAATTGGTTTGTTTGTATTTTCCAATGAATTTCAGTGAATTTTTTGTAAGATTTTATGTAGGAAACACATTTTCTACACTAGTTTTCTGTGTAGAAAATAAAGGACGGAAAATTTTTGAGTCTTCGCCGGATTTTTAAATTTCAATTTAATAAGGCTTGTTTGTTAAGAATATACATATGTAAATATAAGGTTATCTTAAGATTTAAGTTGAACTCACCGCCTGTGTGTAACATAAAAGTTTTAGTTTGCTGAAAAACAACTTAAGTACGGCATAGCAAAGCAGCTGTGATTTATGTTGTGTGAAAAATATATATACGGACTTGATTTTGAATTAAATTAATAAGCAAACTAGCACCTGAGGTTTTTCTTATAACTAAAGCAGACGTGAAATGTGTAATAAATAAGTTTTTATGTTGCTATGTTTTAATGTTTACGACGTTTTTCTTGAAGAAAAGAATTGCTCTTTCTGTCAAAAGATTTGATCTTTTTTGATTTTGCGATGAAAAACGCTATAAGTTGTGCTTAGCTGCCATTTTTCATTATTCCTCTAGTTTTTTATGTGGAACTTTGCACCATTCGTCTCCTGTCATACGTCTCGTGCGTGGGGTGGGAGGAAAGCCACCCCACATTTCTTACTTACTTTGAATATTACTCTGAGTTATCAGTTGAGCACTTCGACGCACGTAACGAATTTATTGGGCTAGATGCCTAAGCCTTAAGCCCACCCTCTAAGCAAATTTCCGAGCCAATTTTTCTGAAACCTTTTTGACTTGTTTTCCCTGTTTGATCCGGGATCGCCAACCGAAAAGGCCATAACTCATACAACTCTTCACATGTTTACACACTCTTATGGGAAGCGACCCATAGAAAAAGCACGTGACTTACGTCAGCCCAATGAACCCGTTGGTCTGTCACGCCGAAGTTCATAACTGACAACTCAAATACAAATCTTATTGGAAGCGACGAATGCTACGCACTTTTTCTTCACAAACTTTGTCACTCGCAAACACTAAAAGTTTCGATTTTCGCTTTGGAGTTGCATAACGTAACATTACGTTTTCTCTTTGCGATTTCCAAGCAAAAAGCGAAGCTCTAGTTCAAAAAATTTACTAAACATTTTTATTTTATTTTATTTTCAAGGGATACAATATAAATAAATTTACATCGTGCGGGATATAACGCCGGGGTTCTGTGCCCATATGGCGGATACTAAACATTTGTTTCGCCTGACTGAAGAAAAAACAAATTTCCCGAAAAAAAAAATTTTTCTATGAAATGTCATATAAGTGCAGATTCAGAGCCGACGTATGTTGACAGAAAGCCTGTTGTGAAGTTGCCTTAATGAAGCTTTTGATGTAGAGAGCAATGGATGAAAGACAAGGAAGTGGTGTTTTGAGAGAAAAGTGAAGCATCTATTTAAGTTTTCTGAGTGGGGAGTGGGGACTACCTTTGTGTTCCACCAGGCATGTCTTGAGAGGCGGGACGAGGTTCATAAGTTTCTGGGAGCTGTCTCTGCTTTTGTTTAATATTCCTCAGTTTAAGTGACATTAGTACCCCGACTCGTGACACATACACTCAGATGTCGAAACTCGATTCAGGGGACTAATGTCGAAATAAATGCTTTATTCACACGCACTGTATATGTGAAAAATAGCCTTGTCTCTTTTGTCTCTTTATTCAATGGTGGAGAAAGAATCCGCCTCTCAACTTTTCTGAAGGATGATGTGTGTGATGCTTATATGTGTTACCTTTTATATGATTTTTAACGTTTTTCAAGGTTTAAACTCGAGTTCTCTCAGTTTGTCAAATATTACTTGATAGCTTTGGTTTGTTTCTCAAGCTTCTCTAATATCATAACCAAAATGAGACTGAGAGACTGAAACCAAACGATCTTGGCGACGTCTTTTTTGTGCGATTTTGTATAGGAAATGCTTTACCAACCGGGTGTCAATTTTAGAATTTTTAAGTCTTAAAATCCATAAAACTACCATTTGATATTATGAGTTATTAGTTGTTATTACTGTAAAGATACCAAAACTTTTTAAAAAATTGTTATTGAATTTTCTTTAAACCAAATCTTACAAATTTTTGATTACTCAAGGTTGGCTATAATTTTCCCAGCATTTTTAGATTGATCCTATTGATAGCAATTTTTTTTCGAATATACATACATAGGTACTTCAAAACCACCGTTTTTAACAAAATAAAAGTCCATTATTTTGGTTTTTGTTTGAACACTTTTATTACGTTTCATCTTTATTTCCATTATGTTTTTTGTTGCGAAATATAGTTTTTTTTTAAGTTACCTTGTAACAAAATATTTATTTTTGTTATAAATAGAAATAAAAACAAATACTAAAGTTTTTTTTTAGTAGTAGATGTGTTTTTTTTTTATCACAAAAGTAACTCGCTTCATAATGACTAACGATTGCGTAGAAAGGTAATTTTTAACAAGTTACTTTTGCCGATAGATGTTCATTAAAAGAATATCGAAATTAGTTGCGTCCAGATATTAAAACAAAAATGTGTGTGTTTCTTCACAACAAATTTTTCAATTCTTACAACATACATCCATTAATATAAATTTGATTTTTTTTTTTGTTTAACATTATACATATAAAATAAATATTTTCAAAGTTGAATGGGAAGCACGATTAGATTTTTTTTTTCTTAGACATTATTTTGTGTTTAGGTATGAATATTTGTTAAAAAAAAACACATGGCCAAGGGTTTGTAACAGAAAATCTACAGATTCGGGATAAAGTTTTTAAAATTTAAACTTTCAATTTTAAATTATAAAGAACGAAATCTTTTTGAGTTCTCTTCTGTGATTTGTATAACTTGTTTTTCCACTTTTTTACATCAAGGAAGCATGTGGAGTAGTCGTATAAGTGTGTGCTAACTACGCTGGAAGTCTGGATTTGGTTTCCAACTTCGGTCATCTTAAAAGAAAAAATACTTGTTTTTTTTTTGCGGACACAGCGAAAGTAAAAAATTCTTGCTGAGTGGAAAATTTTGCTGGAAAGCCATCTCAAGTTCCTTTTGGATTTGCGAACTGAGTAGAAAAGAAGTTAATACGATTTTAATTTTTTTTTGCTTACTCTACTACTATTCTGATTCCTTAAACGTCTTGTAAATTTCTTTAGGGTCAGTCTTTTGTTTGAATAAAACGAAAATTGATCACCATATCAGAGGGTCGAACCAATCAGCACTTAGTGTAGCGATGCAAGCGCGGCGTAAACGAAGACTTTTGACTCTGGAAAAGCCTGTAAGATGACGGTTAGCCAGGAGAGCTTAAATGGTGGCTCTGGCACTACAGTACTTAAAAAAATGGTTTGAAAAAGGAGCCCATTTTGCTTCATGATGTCGACCTCAAACAATAATTTGTTCAGCGATGTTTTGGAAGTTTTAAAAATTCATCACTAAAAACTAGTGAACACGTTGCAATCCGCTTAGGCGAATCGTTGGATACCCCAAATCGCCAAATGTCAAAATGACAATCTCCTTCAGCTAAAAAAGAGGCGTAGCATCAACCCCTTTTCAATAACATTGTAGTTTTTGTCCAAATGAGGTTTGCATGTGTTACACTATACCTCGTTTCCACCAGCAATTACAAGAGGATTAGCGGGAGACGATTACAAATAAATCCCAAAGTGGCTCCACCAGACAAATATAGGATTAATTTAACACGAACACTCTGTTTCTCTCATTTTGGCTCTCGAAAGAGCCTGGCGATGTAATTTCTCAGGAGCGAAAAACTATATTCGCTGTTAAAAACACAATAGAAAACGTACTTGTGACAGATCTGTCGTACAGGGACAGTTTCAGTTTGTTATTTTCTCAAGAATGTCTCGAATACAAGCAAAAATATTGCATACCAATACGGTTTGAAAAACGGCAAATTTAATGCGACCATGCCCGAAAGGGGGGGGGGTCGTTTTAGATTTTTTTTTGAAATACCAATCACATTACACTTACGCAAGGATACTGCATTCCAAATTTCAATGCTATCAAGTAAAGTGGGCGTGTCAGTGAGCCAAAATTTTTACACTTCTTGTGCTGCTTCGCGACTCAAAAAACTCAGATATCAGGTTTCAAGTTTCTAGCTTAAAATTTAAGGCCTTAAAACAACCGACAGATAGACGGACGAAAGGACATCTCATTCAACTCACAAATCGGTCTCGATCATATGCCTTTAAGGTCTTGAGAGCCTACGAAGATTATTTCTCTATGTTACAAGCTATGAATAAAACTTTAATGTAGGTATACCTCCTATCCTATGGAATGGGGTCTCCATTCTTGTTCAAGAAATATAGAACAAGAATGGAGGCTTTTTACGACAGCCATTGATTTTGCAGAAGATGTTTGTGCAGTGAAGCGCGTAGGGGAGGTGGTGAAAGGGATGGCGTGTAGTGGAGGTGTTAAGTGGATTCTGTATGGTGAAAAAACTTTACCATACAGATTTTGTGGATGTGAAAAAACTTTACGAATTAAGCACACATTTCAAGACTACCTATGCGTTCAAGCTCTTGATGTATGAAGATTTTTTTAATAATTATACTAAAAATAATGTCAAGCATTGCTCATCATAAAAAATTAGTATTTCAGTTTTCTACAGACAATAATGGTTTAGGGCTATCGAATCGATCTCTTTAATGTCGAGTTTAAATTTTTTTGTCTATTTTTCAATACATATTTAATTCACTCACCGAATCATAAATTTTCTGTTCTTGGTTTTGACTTTTGCGCTTAGGTCAACCCTTAGTCAAAGTGTAGTTTTTTTTTTGTGTTGAATCGTTGTGTTGTGTCTTACACATTTTTTTAACAATAACAAAAAAAAATGAAAAATCTTTACATTTTCATGAATAACTTTGCCACATTTAGCATATGTGTGTTGAGGAGACTGCCTCTATGCTTCTTTCTTGTTTTACAAATTAAGTTTAACATTTTTATACGCTCTTGACTTGATTACTACTTCACCGACTTCGTACTTCCCATCAACAATTTTCACCATTATCTATTTATTTTATACATATTAATCATTTATTTTTTTTATGTTTTACTTATGTAAATACATTTTACATGACATTATTTAAAATATATTTTTTTGTTTGTTTTTTAGTTTAATACACATACATAATGATGGTCAGTTCTTATGTTTTATTTTATTTTTTTAAAGTTTTTCCTCAAATAGTGACTCAATTGGTTAGTTTTTATCACCAATCCCCGGACAAGTAAAGAAGATTTTTTTGACAATTTACTATATTTATTGTTCATAACATAAGAACCAACCATTAACAAATACATTTAATTATAGTTTATGTAAATTGTATTTAGATATTTATTTCATTAATTACCATTTGCCTAATTTAAAACACACAAAATTACACTCAGTTATTTTTATATTATATTTTTATTGCAATATTCTTTACTGAAGATGTTTCCTTAAGGACTTTACGAAAAAAAAACTTTATAAATTTTTCTGGGTTAGGTAGATGGTAATCAATTAAATGTTTCTTTTTTGTGTTTCTTTATATGGACAATAAATAAAAACTTTTATATATTGTCCAGATACAACTATTTTTATTGATAGTTGAAATTGATATTTAGACGAGTTCCATTTTCTTTCTTTTTTTTCGTTTTTAGTTTAAAAAAATAGATAAATAAATGTTAAAATTAAGAAAAAAGAAGAATAAATTTCAAAATTTATTTATGTTTTTTTTTTTTTGTTTTGTTCCAAATAAATTAATGTTTTTGAACGTCTTTCTTACATCAATATGACCTCATGTTCTTTGTTTCTTGTATTTATGAGAACATTTTGGTTTACTAGTTAGAATGGTTTCGTGAATTATTTTTGAATTGTTCGTTATATTTATTTGCTCGTCAGACTGGCAGTGCTCTCGAACTATGCGATGTTTGAGGGGTTAACTGAGAACTACTTTTAGCAGTTGCTGTGTTTTTGGACCGAGGTATCACCCTCATTGAATAGTTGAAATCATAAGGGCATTTCAAACAGTCCTACATGTAATAAAACATGTTGAAATTATTGATACTTTCTACACATGGTTTAAGAATTTATTTTGTAGGTAAATCTGTAATATATCCTGAAAAAGTTGACGAAAATCGACAAAACGTCGAGAAAAAAAAAAAAAAAGTGGAATAGAGGGTTCCGACTGTAAGACCTATCCTAAAACCATTGAGTCCTCAACACTGGTGTAAGCTAACAATTACGAGACACAAAATTCAGGCTGCTAATTAAGAAGGAACATTTTTACTGGTGAAACGACATTTTTAACTCGTTTCGAAGACCATCATCGATTGTCTTATACTGAGATGCAATGTCCAGTCAACGTTTGGGACGACTCGTAGTTAAATAAAATTAATTTTTTTTTGTGTGTGAAAAAAGAGAATCTACGCATTTTCTAACTACTTTTCACAACGTTTCGTCGTACTTTTTTGACTTCTTCAGGAGAACATTGAACCAAGATGGCGAAAAAAGACTGGAGGGGATTGCCGGCAGCTGGGTCAAGACTTCAGTAAGCTCTCTTTAAGAATTGGAGGGAGATTTTTAAACTGCAGACCATCTGAAAAACTCGCAGTCATGGAAATTGATTAAAAAACAGCATTGATGCCAAATATAAGTTGGAGCCTTCAAAAAAATTTAGTGCCCTTAACAACTAACTCAAGAAACAACCAAGGACGTCTTGGTGGTATATGAAAAAGCAATAGAAATCTCAACAGCTCTTTTAATGATAATCAGTCCATGTGACTGCAAAGAGTTCCTCTGAATGAAGACCAAAGGTTGGGATACCTATTTTTATATTTTTCTGTCTCAAACAGTTGTTCCCTTCGTGAGTAGCAAGTTCGTCTCTTTAATTACCGTCACCGATCTTAAAATGAACGCATCTAGGTTTTATCAGATTGAGAGCACTGGCCCATTTTATATTTTCCTATGTTTCGAACAAATTGTAATATAAGAAAACTTAAACAAAATACTTAACAAAATACACAAAAATGCTTACGCTGCTTTGTTGTTCATCAATTAAATTTAGGTTTTATTTTGTATTAAGTTGTTATTGTTTATTATTTTGCAATGTCGACAGAACATGTAATTTGCGTTTCTATTTTATTCTATAAGGAACTTATGGTAATATGAGCTGAGCAATTTTCTAGAAGTAATTCAACAAACAAATACCACAACAAATAAATAATAGAAATTGTATTTTGATCCATCGTTCGTTGTTGGTTGTGTTCAGATCACTTTAACAAAGCAGAATAACAAGTGATTTGTAACTTTTAGCATTTACAAGCGCCAAAGAATAATTTTTTTTTTAACTTTCACTAACCGATCACGTTTCAAATAACTCATAAGTTCCACTTTAAAACACTACGAAAACTGAACAAAACTAATAAATATTTTTTTTAAGTGTTAGAACAATAAATATAATTTTATTTATGATTCTATGAACATTATTACTTATTTGTTTTAAGGTTTTACTTTTAAATATTTCTTTTCACTAGCGTAAACTTGTAAGAAAAATAAAACAAAAAGAAAAGTTTTTCTTTTTTTTCTTAGATTTTGTTCACATAATAAAGTTTCTTTTTTTGATTAAATAAATTACAACAAAATAGTGTAAGTATTGCAGTTTCGTTTGATGATAGGAAGAATTATAATTTAGTGCATTTTGATGTAACAATTAATTAATAATATTATGTGAGTTAATTTCACAATTGTTTTGGGGATCGCTTTACACAAATCAACGATGCTTTTGAATATTTAAATGTGCATTTTAATTTGTGTTTTTTTTTAAATATAGTTTAATAAGGACGGGACTGTCAAAGAACAAAATAAATCACTAGATTCAAAGAATTAATAAATAAATAAATAACATAAGAGAGAGATTACAGAATTACAAACCCAATGCACTGGCAGATTGTGAGTGTAGCGGGATAGAGCTTTCACTAAGACTTTGTTTAGTCGTCGGGTTTTGGTTTGATATTGTCCAAACCTAGCTTACTCAGAATCTGCAATGCAGCGGATGCGGCCTGATCTTGAGATTCTTCAACATTCATGCCAACACCGTGGCAGATTTGTGGCGGTGCGGTTGATAAGGTGACAATTGTTAGGAATTCGCTGTGATTGCCTTTGGGATAGTCGGAAAAGTTTGCCTGGAAAAAAAGTTTACATGGTTTTTTAGGGCATGAAAGGAAATAAGCCTTGGGTTCTCAAAATAAAATTTGATTATGTATTAATAAATAACATATAACAACATTTTTAAAACAATGTCTGGAATCATGATCATTTCGAATGTACTGTTATGGTCACCCACGAAATTCGTAAGACAAAACTTCCTTTACAGCTCTTGCCGAAACATGTAGAGTAAAAAAAAACTTGATTCCAAGTGTCGGATAACCATGAGAAGTTGTACTAAACCATGTACTTAGCTAACCATGTTTTAGTAGTTTTTACTATGGAAATTTAGAGAGAACGCATACTAGGACAATTTTTTGAAATATATTTTTTTTTGAATATGTTTTGTTACTAATTTCTAAAAAATTTGTAAACAAAAACAAGAAAAATTAAATTTAGGTTAAGTTAATGTTAGACTTTATAGAAAATATAAGATTTTTTTTAAATAGGTATTAGAAGATTTTTAAGAACTGAAGAGTTGAAAATAGATGCTTTTTTAGGCCGCAACTTCTGAGCCACTTCTTCTACACAGCTGAGCACACTTATAAAGCAACTCAAAGTTAAGCAAGGGCTTAAGTCATATTTTTCTGATTTTTACGGCATTTTTGAACGAAAAAAAAATCGTATATATGCATTAAAAAACATGTTACTAATCTCTGGTACTATTTGGACAAATCGTTTGAAAATAATCCCACGTATCAGAAATTATGCAAAATTTTAAGGAAAACTAAAGCGAATTTTTTTTGCAATTGGAATGGAGCTCATTAACGAAGACCAGGCAGATAGACCAGATACCAGCCCATGCTGTATAGGTGGACAATCATCCAACATTGGATTGATGCCAGAGTGATTTTTCTAGAATGAAGCAGAAAAGTAAACCGACGAAACGTCACGGGATTTCTTTCTACGAACTAAAAAGAAAAACAGATTTAATCATTACCTGGAAGCCAAGAATTTGGGCTAAATACATAAGTTGATCCTTTGGCCGGACCGAACTGCCAACATCGGTTGAAGGTGCCGAAGATTTACTTTTAACGGCTGATGATGACGTGGATGTTGTTGTTGTATTTGTAGTTGGTAAAGGCTCCACTCCATCGGAGTCAGTTTCATCAGAATCTGCAAGAAAAAAAGGTTTATAGAGAACAAAATTTGGTTGCATTAAAGAAAAACAAAAGAAAATTTAAGATACAACTTTCGATACCAGACACTATGAGACACAACTAGATTTCCCCCATTTCTACACTCACCTTTACTATGCTGGCGCACCAGCAGGACACCAGGCACAATTTGCCTGCCTGATGGTCCTCCATTGGCATTTGCATCGGCCGTTTGATTTGAGTTGTTGTTGTTCTCATTAAATTTAACTTTACGCCCTGCTTTTGAATCTGAATTTTGATTCGCAATCTGACTATCGTTCTCTTGGTTGTTGACCTCTTCCTCGATCTCAATTCCCATTTCGACAAGAAGATCTAAGAAGGAATGTGCTTATCAATCAACAGTTCTAATTGCATTCATCAAGCACTTACTATGCGCAGCACTTCGTTTGGCCAACTTTTTACTAGCACCCAAACCGCGTGCTACCTTACCCGGCACGCTCACTTCCATTACGAATTCGCGTTTCTTGGACTCGCCACTGCGTGAGATAAGCTCGTATACGGGCTCCTTTTCATTGCGACTCTGTTGTATTTGAATGAGACGTGAAATCGGATTAGCGTCCTCTGCACACTCGCTCTCCGTTTTCTCCCTGATGGAGCTGCTGCCCTTCTTCTTGGGGGTGGGTGATGTTTTGCGCTTGAAACTTTTCACTTTGATGCGTTTCACTGGCGGCGACTTTGAGGGCGACGGTGGCGGTAGTTTCTTCAGCTCTTCAAGCATCTTTTCAGCGGCTCGTTTCTTAGAGATTTTCTTCCCATTTCCGTCTCCTTCGGTCTGCAAGAAAGTAAAGAATTCGTTTGACATCTCTGATCCAATCTTTATTACCCCAAACTTGAGCTTACCACAATGTTTCCCACTTCACACGTTGTGATAAAGTTCTTCATGTGAGCCGGGCCTTCTTCCCGCAGCACCTTGAATGACACACTCAGATTACGCTTTATCGCGATTTCATGAACCAGCGATATGGGCGACTTCCAGTCCCCTTCCTCAGCGGTGCGAGTAAGAATTTCCTTGAACTTGTTCGCCGCCTGAGTTTTAAGCACTTGCAACGCTCTTGACGCGGCATCGTGCTTTGCCGATTGCAATGTCCTGCCGGACCCAACGAACCTTTGCTTGCCAACAATGAGAGTGATTTTGCACAGCTCTGGTGGGGCACCATTCGTCATGGACATTGGCATACCAGCGATTGCATTCACAGCCGGAATGCGACCCTGAGAGAAAAAGATTGAAAAAGGTTTGAAAAAAAAATAAAATTTAACCATCTCTTACAGGTCCAGGATACTTGGGCGAGAAGCCCCGTCCAGCGGGAAAGCGTTGCTGCTGTTGTATCGCACCTGGCGGAATAGGCATGTTGCGAGGCATTCGCAGATTATGGAACTGATTAGGAGGGGGCTGGCCAAATTGAACGTCGGCTGGTGGGACAGACGCTTCCGACTGTGAGCGCGGATCGAACACGTAGTAGGTTTGTTGGCCGAGCTTCATAGCGAGGGCGTTGAGCTCAACGGTCGGCGTGATTGTCGCGCGAAGGCTTTCGTCTGGCCTTCGTATCGCCTTCGGAAGCGGATGCTTGTATTTAGTCTTTTTTATGGCTTCGGCTGCGGCAGTATGTTGAGCTTTTTTTATTTTGAAGCCCTCCGCTGAGTACTCCTCGTCGCCGAGCTTAAGAGTGACTGTGAACCGCTTACAGTGTGCCGGACCATTTTCGCCTGTCAGCCGATATTGATGTTGAATCTGCGTAAGAGGGTTCTCTAGAAATTGAACTTAAAACTCTGGTGTGGGAGAGGTTTACCTTGTTGTAGCGGGCCAGTTCGTTCACCAAACACATCGGGGTCTTCTCTTTCGAATTCGAGAAGCAACCATCGCCCTTCATTACCACTGAGAGTATGTCGTTGAGGAGGCCACTACTCTCGTTGTCACTTTTGTCCTCAGCTGGCACAGTCGCGGAACTTTGAGGAGTAACTGAAAATTTGGTAATTACAGGCAAAAAAGCAAACAGGGAATATTGTAAACTTACAGTCTTCAGCTGTGGCCGATAACTTGTCTGTGGCTGGTTGTGGCATGGCTACAGATGTTGATTCAACCTCGGAAACCGTTGGTAGCGGCACTGTTGTAGGAACATTGTTTTTATGTACGTTGTTAGCCCTATTAGGGTTCTGCAGAATCGCTCGTGGGTGTGAGAACTTTTGCTGTTGTTGCCTCTCTCTTGGGAGCTGCTGCTGCTGGTTGTGTTGACGCGGCATCGCCCGATGTTGCTCAGTCGGTTGCAGCTTTTGCTGGTTATGAATCGGGTGGCGTTGCTGTAGAACCGGTGGCGGGCGAGCCATATGTGAAACCTGTTGCGCAGGCAAATGAGAATTTGGAGCCTGCTGCAAATTGCCGACATTTTGTTGCGGTGCTAACTGTTGCTGTAGCAGAGGCTGTGGTGGTGCTTTAAGTAATTGCATCTGTGCCCCACCACAGCCCCCGTTGACAGTCAGCGATTGCCTTGGTTGCTGTTGCATCGACGGTTGTTGTTGCTGCTGCGCGTTATTGCGCATCGATGGTGTCGGAGCACCTTTTTGCAAATTCTGATGCTTCATGGGCATTTGTGCTCCGCCACCGCCGACATGCGGTGGCCGTCCTTTGTGATGCGGCATCTGATTCTGTTGCATTTGGTTGTTCAATCTCGGCTGTAGATGCTGTTGCGGATGCTGATGGTGACCCAATCTGCGGAAAGAAGACGACATTATCGCAAGCCAAACAAAGACCCATTCACCACTGGTGATTCCAGTAAAACTAGTTCGCGGAATTTTATTACATTCCATAAATCTAAAATTTTAAGTTTCAATTATTCAAATCCAAATGAAAGATGACAGCAGAAGATGGCAAACAAAGCCACCCAAAAAAAAAGAAGTTTAAAGCAAAAGGAACTCTGGGATCATTGCAAAAAAAAAAAAAACTACGACATTACACCGGCTTTGTGGTTTCGTGTCTTCCCCACTGCGCCGCTGTATTCATCGAATCCTCGCACAGGAGGAAATGTCACAGCAAAAAAAAAGATAATAAATACTTTTAGCGGGTCTTTGTGAGGGGATTTGCTATTGAAACGTTTCCTTAATGAATGGAGTAAATACAAACGTACGCGCACAGGAATGAAGGTCCTTCGTATGCTCTCTGTGACGTTGTATACGCACCATGTATCAGCAAGTCTTCCTATCACAAAGGCAGCAGCAAAGAATCGAGCGTCTTGTGGACAAACAACATGAGCAACAGTCTATGTGTCACTTCCATAGTGGCAATGACAAATAATTCAAACTTTATTCCCGCAACTATAGATCCTAGATAGCGCGCCGAGAAACTTTATAATAAAATAAAATACTCTGCAGAGTGCAGAGCAAGGGTCATTGGCAATCAGATGGGATTTCGAATTCGGTCGGAAGCAGTGGGGCGCATTAAATGCGGAAAGGAAACCCAGCTGGTTTCCATTCTGACACCCTTGGTATTATGAAGAAAACCAATGACTATGAAAGGAATCGTTGACGGCACCACTTTACCGTATTATCGGGCTTTCATTTGGCAGTGTAATTTCTTGTATCCTTCTTGGACTCAAAAGGATACACATGCAACGTGACAAAAGGGTTTGCTTAGTATTGTGTATGGGAGTATCCTTTCGCTGATATTTGGAAGAAACTCTCCTGTTGATTTTCGGGTGAATCCTATCACACAATTGACACTTTATTGGCATGAGTCTGACTTGGTTTAAGTGTACACACTGGTCGGGATTATGATTTCCTTTGTGCTAAACCAGATGTTTTTGTATTTGCTTGATTTTTGTCGATATGTTTATGCTTATATGAGAATAAGTAACTATGAGTTTTCAGAGCCCTGCAGTCGCTTTTGTCTGAGCTTTTCTTATATATTCGTAGAATGACAAGTAAAGCAAATACCGTGCACTGAACTTCATCTCAAAAAATGTAGCTGTGTTAGGAACATCGCCAGCGTAAATAACAATTCGGCACCGGTTTTCTCGAAGATGAATGAAAATTAATCGAATTTTGTCACATCAAGTTTTGTCCATGATATATAAATTGTGTCTTCGGAGACAAACAACTTTTAGAGATCACGAATGAATCGAAAAGAAAACGAGCAGTAAACGACTCAAGCTGGTTATTAGATTCATTTTTCCTCGGGCCCATGAGTCTACCCGCGCGTGGCCTCCAAGTCGCTTCTGCGAGGGTAGTTGTTGTGACGGATAGATACCGGACGTGTCGCGTCGAACAGAACTTTGTCCACGCAGATGGTTTTGATGTCTGATGGTCGGTGTGCTTCTATTTTGTTTACTTTTAGTCAATCCATTGAACTGTAAAGCTGCTACTGCTCTTTTAAGCCAAAAGTTTTGGGCCAGTATTAAAAACACTAATTTTGCGGTTTTCGATTCCGTTGTGGAAAGGTGGTCTTGGTGGATTAAATATACTTTTGACGACGTTCTTCACCAAGACACATGTAAGACTTGTTTTTTTGAGTCGAATTCATCGAGGCAGTTAAGATCAATAGGTTTTGTACCACAGGTCTTGTTGCTGCCTCTTTTCCGTCAAATGGGGAACCTTTTTTGTTCGATCGGCTAACTTCCCTCTATAACTTCCTAAACCCTCCTCCACCAAAGAGCAGTTGTTGAGCTTGTAGAGTTACTGTGAATCCAAAGGATCTGGGCTTCATCTAATGTAATTTCCAGCAAATGTAACGTCTTTAGACCTACGGAGGCTATCGTAGGCTCTCGTAGGCTTTCGACCTACGTTTGTTACTGTCAGAAGTTAATCCACCATACCCTGACAAATAGGCTATACAAGGCTATCACTAAATGGAAGGTATCGTCAGATAGCACCTTATGTCAGATCACAGTCTGTTCCTAGAGGCTCATTTCCAGGGAACTCAGGTCACTACGTGCTCTTCTGCGTTACCGGCAACGAACGGTGGGCACTCTAAAGCCAACGCACACTATAGATGGTGGCTTTAAGGGAGCGAGTAAAAATTCTACTTTTTCGCAAAAAAAAAATATGCTTTCAAAATTCTAACTAAAGCAATAAAATTCAATTCTTCTCATTCTGCTTTTTTGAGCAAACTTTTAAATTTTTAGGAATAAAACAAATGTTTTTATTTTTTTTGAATACTAGGGTGGACGGAGGATAAAACTCCAAAATCTTTCAAAGATACCAATACAAAGTGGCTGATATTGGTTACGCCCGATTTCCATGTGCTAAAAAAACCACTTATTTATGAGAGACACTATGAAACTGCCAGAACGCACTTCATAGTAAATAGTAAATTTTCGCTCTCTCATAATACTTCTTGACTACAAATAAGTTAACTTAACAAGTAGTTTACGCTTCCGTAGTGCTTATCGCATTGGGTAGGTTGCTATCCAGTGAATGCACCTACTAAGCCGTTCATTCGTGCGGCTTCACCCTTAGTCGCTATATCGAAGGGTCTAGTTCTTTGTAGTCGTCGCTCGTTATTTACATCGTTAAGTCTCGTTGAGAGTACGGATCATCGCATTGTTGCAATGAACATAAAGGCGAGCATTTAGCTTTCGAGCAAAGTTTGTTACTTCTTCGCTCACGGTAGCTATTCCTAAATCTCTGTGAATGTCACTATTCCTGATATACCATGGAGCATTCACAATTGCTCTCAGCGTCTTGTTTTGGAAAGTCTGCAACATGGACATGTTGCTCGGCTTGGTACAACCCCAAAGTTGTATACCGTATGTCCAGGACGGTTTTAACACCTGCCTGTACAAGAGCAGTTTGTTATATATGCTTAATTTCGAAAATCTTCCGATAAGCCAATACATTTCCCTGAGCCTAATCTCGAGCTCGTCACGCTTCTTCTTTACGTGTGGTTTCCACCTTAGTTTAGCGTGCAGTGTCATCCCTAGATACTTCGCTTCATTTGCATAAGGTATTTGTGCAGAATTTATGAACAGAGGTAAATTGTTAACCCTTCTGTAAGTGAAATTCACATGCGTAGACTTGTTCTCGTTAAGAGCGATTCGCCAGATCTTCGTCCAGACACAAACTCTGTCCAATGTTCGTTGGAGGTTTCTCGTTGATGACTCGACTGATTCACCTGTTGCCAGGATGGCCGTATCGTCCGCAAACGTGGCCACGACAGTCTCGTCATCTAGAGGTATGTCTCTCGTGTGGAGCAGGAACAGGGTCGGACCGAGGACGCTTCCCTGGGGTACGCCAGCCCGAATTTGGTTGAAACTCGAGTATTCACTACTACACCTAACACGAAAGAGTCTGCTTTCAAGATAATTTTCCAATATTTTAAACATGTCTTCCGGCAAGTTTTGCCGTAGCTTATATTTCAAGCCTTCGTGCCATACCTTGTCGAAGGCTTGCGAAACGTCGAGGAAAGCACTTGAACATATTTTTTGTTCAATAAAATAAAACAAATGTGAAAAAAAAATAGGCGACAAGCGCCCCCGCGCTTTTCGCATTTCGAGAATTTTAAAAACAAAATTTTGTAAAAATAATTTTAGCCCCAAAGCCGCTATCAAATATGCGATTGCATCTTTAGAGAGTTTCAAATCACCTGGCCGGGTTGGTCAAGGTTTAAGTCAGCTGATTCCCACGCGCGCTGAAAAGAGCAAGAGCGCTGTTCACAGAAAGCCTGATGTCCATGCTTTACATAGTGCTCCTTTAGCGAATAGTCAAAGTCGTGTTCATACCAAGACCTAGTAAGTCTGAGAAGTTTGAGATCTTTTTCTCTCTTCCTTTTTGCTGAAAAATTTGTAGAGACTTCTTTTTTGAGAGGCAACACGCCTATCAGTGCGAAAAAACAAGCGATACCACGGTTCAGAACCTTGTTTGTATATAGGATTGAATGTGCTCTGGACCGAAAAGGGGCACGTGCTGGACGTTGTCGTTGATAGTGCAACTCAGTCAGACAATACAATGTAGTTAAAACATTAGTTCAATGGATTAAGAGATCACTCTTGTGGCAAGACTCTATGCTATCGGCTCTCAACCTTCCTGGAACTAACACACAAGCCTACGTGAAGGAAAGTCACTTGTCTCACTTAACTCTTGCTTAACGATGTTACTAATCCGATATCTGACGAAGTCAAATATCTGGGTTGTTTTTAGTAATCCTTGATAGAAAACAACTTTGGTCCAGGCATGTTGAATCCGAAAAACCACTGTCCACTTTCTGGTAGTGTATAGAGGCGCTTTCCCGAATTTCAACATCCACAAAGGGTCATGGAGATCTCGCGATCAATTAACCAGACTGACTCAAGACACTCTTCCAGTATCGTGGATGTCTGAAATTTCTGGGGGGCGAACATTGACTTGAATCACTTACTTATTGTAGCCAAGTTACAGCTGCGGATATCCATACCAACGCCAAGAAATATAGAAATACTGAGAGGAAGTTTGGCGTCGGAAGGCTAAAAACGCAACAGAGCGCCAGGTTTCAGGTTCTTCTATCATCGAGTCTCTTAAAACCTCTTACGAAGTCTCTTCTAATGCAACCAGCAGCAAGTGCTGATAGCCAGTGGCAACATTGCCAAAATGTCATCCATCACCCTGCTTATAACGCAGGACCACCACAACGAAACCCCTGGCTTGACGATGAATGCCGGCAAGCACATAGACTCTCTGAATTGTGCCAACTATAGAGGTATCACTACCCTAATATCGCATACAAGATCTTTTCTGCTGTACTGTGTAAACGCATATAAAGCCGTTGGTCGAAATCTGATAGGTAATGATGTGGCCTAAAACCAGGAAAGTCCACCAAATCAAAATTCAAATATTCAAATTCAAAAGATCAAATATTCACACTGCGGCAGATCTAGGAGAAAACCCAGATATTCCAAATCAATGCCCACCACCTTTCCATAGATTTCGAGGCCGCATATGACAGCATCTATAGAGATGAATTGCAAACCGCTCTGTCTAGTTTTGGCATCCCTGAAAACTTCTTAACACCAGGCTCGAGAAAAGTGTTTAAAAACACCATACTCAAAGTGTTTAAACACAAGTAACAAAAAAAAACTATTGCAGACAGTTAAACGGCTTAATAGGTATAAGTAAAAACTATACAAGCAAAGAACGATTGTACCTCTGGTTCTTCGCCAACACCAGAGGTACAATCGTTCAAATATCATTACAATTACTGGTATACGCAGACGACATTGACATAATCGGAAGAACACAGCGTGATGTCAGTGCAGCCTCCGTGAGTATTGAGACGGAAGTGTCGGATCTGGGCTAAGTATAGTCAACGAAGGCAAAGACACCCAACACGTACGTTTCGGCCGAAGACATAGAGTTTTGCTTCACCATAGACAGTTATAAATTTGAGGTTGTTAGGGACTTTGTCCGCTATAAATTCAGACAACAGCTGTAGCGCTGAGATCATACGGAGGTTAGTTCTTGCCATTCGCTGCTCTTTTCGGCTAAAAAGGTAATTGAGTAGCAACTAAAGTGTCCATTTATAAGACCCTCATGATCCCCGTCTTCATTTACGGTGCAGAAACATAGACCCTGTCAAAGGTGGATGCAAAAGTTTTTTTTAAAAAATCCTCTGGTGATTTTTAGTGCCGTCAGCGCATATAGCGAGCAAATATAACATCGAACGGTACAACGACCCCGATTTAGCTAGACGAGTCAGAATAATACGACTTCGATGGTCGGATTAATAATGCGACTACTAGGCTACACCAACGCTCCGGCCCGGATAATTTGCGAGTCCACACCGCAGAGGGTGCGTAGTAGCGAAGCTCCGTGACTCGCAAGTAGAGGAGGACCTAAGCCAACTTCGCGTGTAAAACATTAAACGACTAGTAAGAAACAAAGCTGACTGCTGAATCTTGTAAGTCGAGGCCCAGGTCTATCCGGACTGTAGCGCAACCTAAAGTCAGCAAGTAAGTCCAAATTAAGCCAAGATCTTTTTATCTCGGAACAAAACGATTCTCGAGCAGCAGTGTTAACTCAATCAATAAAAATGTCGAAGTCTTCTACTCTCAAAACTATTGACCCTTCCAACTGTCACTTCACATAAGCTCTGTTTTTTCTTTTACTTTTGTGCGCTAAAATTACGGTTGCAAACATTAAAAGAGGCTTCGGACAATTATCAGGATATACTGGGAGGGAGAAGTCATCTAAAGGACAAAGATTTAACTTTCCACCTGAGATTATAAATTGTGCACACATTATTGGTTTTAAAAATTACTTATTTATTAACAAAAATATAACATAATGTCGGTTAAGTGTATAACACTTCTAAGTCTACTTTGGGCGAAAATGAGATTATGATGCCATTTTACGTAGATCAAAGAATGCTTTAAGAATCGATTTAATACGTAAGTCCAATTTGACTTCGTTACCGAAGAATCGTAATGCACGTATTCCGTTACGTCCAAACCTTCAAAAAATTATAAAGGATAATTTGCTAAGTCCTGGTATCTCCCTTAGTTTGTGAGTAAAAAAGTCGGTTTAACAAATTTTATTTAAGGAAAACCTCCTAAGTCTTCCCGCGCAATGAAATTTAACAAAACTTCAGTTAAGCAAATATGTTGATTTTAAAACTGTACTTATTTTAACTTTGCGCAGCTTTGATTGACGATGATTAAACTTAAATGATGATTTAAATTAAACCTTGTTCAAAAGCTCTGTCTTAACGAGGTTTACTCGCATTATATTGCGGTCGTCTATAAACTATCTGGATTATAGAAAAAACACTTTCCACATATGCATTGCTAACAGGAATGCGCAGGGCTTTTTCTACTAACTGAATAGTTTCAAATAGTTAATTTTTTTGAACATCGTGATCCACAATTCTGACGTTCCAACCTTCGCTCTCTACATACCGAACTCAAAACTGTGTTTTCGTAAAAGCGCGCGAAAAATTCTTCAAAAACATGAGTTTTTCCATACATTTTTGTAATTTTTTTGTTATCGAAACCCCAGTTTTTTTAGTAGTTTTCGTTCAAAATCATTTTGTAAGTCACGAATATCAAACTGCCTTGAGAATTTTAAATTAAATTTGCAAAGAATGTCACTTTTTTCCCGACTTTAAATATTAATATCTCCGAAACCGAATGTCCTGTCTGTATATCGTAAAATTCTTGATATGTTCCCATCTTTTATGGAGCTTTTAAAGTACGTTTAAAAATACATATGGGCTGAACTATGACATCTGACAAATAAATGAAAAACGAAAACAAATTCTAGTCGGCTTTTAGGAAGTGTGAATGGCTAAACGAGATTTGGAAAACTTTTTGCCAAAACTCAGTTTTTGATTCAGTGTAATACTACATTTACATCGACTCCTTAATTCTGAATTTAGTGAAAAAATTTCGAAATCCAACTTTGCCGTTTATACTGGAGTTTCAGCGTTTCAAATGATAATCCAGGTCAAAATCGACAAGCGGAAATTGTCGTTATTACTTGCTTATTTTTTGTTTTGAAATACGTCCCAGAGCATTTTTATCGATTTATGTCAAATTACAAATGTTTTGCTTGAGTATTTTCTGTCAACTGCCTTGAATTCTCTTAAAAATAAGAGATTTTGAAGTTTGAGAGGTTTGTTCAATTCGAGAAACTTTCAAATGCCCAGGCGAAATTAAATATATGGCGAAACGCTGAACATTTAGGGTGAAATGTTGAATTTAGCTTAAATGCTGAATTTAGGCTCGGTGTAAATGTACAATAAAGAGCGTATAAAGTAACTTTTCAATTTTTCTTATAAATTGAGTATAGAAACAGAAAAAAGGAAGGACAAAGGGCAAAGAAACATCAAAAAAGACAAAGTCTTTGTCCCAAATGTACCGTGGATTAACCTTGGCTAAAATGGGCAGCCTGATGTTCAATTTCGAAGAGTTGGGATGAAATGCTCTCAGATAAAGAAAAACAATTTGCAACAAAATTTGTACACGCCTCAAACGGCAACAAATTAACATTCCAATCCAATTTTTTTTTTTTGTCTTAGGAAGAAGAATAAAGAAACAACAAGAATAAAGCGCATAGATTACAAAATTTCCCAATGTTTTTATAATTTCAATTGTACATCTAATTTTTGACAGATCTCTCATTCCTCAATTTTTTAAGCTAAATTTGTCAGGAACGAGAAATGTTTTCTCTCATCAGTTCTCTCTTCTTTGCAATTTGTAGCTCGCCAAATTTGGTGGGTTTATCCCGGATTTATGTTCGAACTTTTCTCCACAGTTTGATCCGTGAAAAGCCCACCAAATTTGGCGAGTTAAACAGAGATTTACTCCGGTTCGAAATCAACAAAGAAACTCGTTTCTGGGGTAAATTTCACTTGAACTCCTAAGATCGGATGATCTCGCACTAAAAAACTTGTCCTAAATTTCAATTCAAATAATGCGTTTGGATCATAACCCGATTCTCTAGCAAGCCCAAAAGCTTCGCCCTTCGAATGCGATCATTTTCCTACAGTCGTGCCGAATAGGTGATCTAATACGGCAATTATTTCACTTTTACAATTTAAGCTTAAACGATCTAAACGATTTCGATTATCAGGTTCCGAAATTTGAAGAACCTCTACTATCCAAGATTATTAAAGGCCAGATGATCTTTGCCAACACGTTTCAAAACAAGTCTGCGTTACTTTCAGTTTTGCAGCAAGCAAAAGTAGTTAACGTATTTCACAACTTAGGCTCACAGGCAGGAATTTCTTTGGCATAGGTACTCGACTCGTATGTGTTATTCACTAAATAAACTTTTGGGACATTGTTCCTAATGGGTAGACGAAATTCCGCGTGCAATAATCGAACTTAGTGAATGCTTCGTTGGCATCCGATGCTCATTGAATGAACCGTAACGCAGGGTTTCTTAAACAAATTCAAAAACTATAATTATACACGCTTTGTTTCGTATTTAAAAAGAATTTTTCATGTTGTTTATTTTTTTCTATTCAGGTCACATTCAAGAAACTAACCATTATTTTAACAAACCATGTGGTTGCACGTTCCACTCGCAAAAAAAAATATATTTTTTTCTTAAATATGTTCTTTCTCCGTTCAGTGTTAAACTATAAAACCGCACCGATCGAAGTCTTGCAAGGACTGTCTGCTGCAGGAAATCATCTGTTCGGGGAAACAACTTCTGAAGGGTGGCCAGAAGCGTTAAGGGGAAATCCCTATATGTCAAAAATATAAAAACGGAATAAGAAATAGATTTAGGTTCAGGTTGCAATTACTGCGATTGTTGAAAACCAGCTAAACTATTAAGTGAGTAAACACAAGACCATTTATGTATATACAGCGATGGAGCGAGCGAGCCGGAACCCTTTCATCTCTTCAACAACTGTGGTCCTTTGTGTTTGAGCGTACCTTTGGCTTTAAACAAAATACACAAAGGGATAAAAGGACGACCAAGCAGACTCGTTATAATTTTCTTGAATGACCAGAAACAAGGACAAAATGATAATCTCGTTGAATGTGGAAAAATATTGCAATAATGTGATTGGCAAAAGGTCATGATCTTTCTCAAAGTCCTTACGACTGTCATTTTGGGGTGAGTTCGCGCATTGAAGATGTGCATCGTTCGAATGCAAGTTTTCTATTATAATTTCTTTTTTGCACAGAAATTTATATTTACTCTTCGGCTCAGGGGTGTTGAAGTATGGAAGAGCAAGGGAGGATTGGGTTTTTGATTTTATTAACACTCTGAGAGCATGTCGATCTTTTATGTAACCTTGAGTAGCCATATAGGATTTTTTCTTTCTATTTACTAAGCAAATGGTTAGACACTTACCGATTTTGATCTCGCATGGGTGGCATACCATACTGTTGGGGAGGTGGGCCACGTGGTGGGGCTCCAGGTGGCATGTGGTGTGCCTGCTGCTGAGCAGGCGGTGGTGGGCCCATGTTCATTGTCATATGTGGCGGTGGAGCGTGTCCGGGGTGCATTGCTCCTTGATGCATTGGATGTCGCATGTGTTGGGGTCGTGGTTGAAGAGAATGGTGCTGCATTGTTTTTGGCAAGTTCATTGTGTTTTACTTTTATTCTGAAAACAAAAAAAAATCGCAAAAGTAAAATAAATACATATTATGTACCTAAAATCAAACCAAAAGTTATAAAAATTGAAGCGCATACTCGTATAACACATTTTAAGGGTTGTCATACATCCCCCCTTTGATGGTGAGCTTATTATAGAAAAAAAAAATACTGTGCAGAGCTTTGTCGGATTTTGAACTAAGTCACACGAGCTCAAAAAGTCGATCACGAGAAATCTTGGAGGCTATCGTGGCAGCAAACTTGAGCATAAGTTTTGTTTGGCCAAGATAAGGAACTCGATAAGAGACTGAAGTTTATAAAGACGACCTTTTATCGAACAATTTCAGAAAAGAGAATCTGCCAACCTTTTAATCGTTAATTGGAAGGCAAATATTTGTACATTAGTCTAATCCTAAATTGAAGAGATCCGAAAATTACCTTACATGGCCAGGGCTGTAAAAGCCGTGCTTTAATTGCACAGTTTGGAGAAACGCATTGAAACTGATGAGGTTTTTGCTGCAAGTGCAGAAAAACAGGAAAAGGGAAAGAGGTGAATTCTTCTTAAAATTGAGGAGTCACTTTATGTACACGTGGACAGTGCCTAAAACACCTCGGAAATGGGGATTCCGAGGAAATTTTCGCTTGCAAATTGGTTTCATAATACATAATAATCGAATAAAATTTGGTCAACGTTTGTTTGCAGAATTGTACTTCCATGACTGACTATGCAAGTCAAATTACTTGAGCAGCAAATACAGGTTGGATTGGGTCTACACATTGATGAAGAGTTGGTTGGTGCCATCATGTCGACCGGACTAACCGACTTTTTTTAAAACGATGAAAACGAGTTTTTAAGGTGTTGGGCTAAGACGATTTGTGAAGTTGTCAAAGCAAAATTAGTCGAAAGAATATGTACAAAAAAACACACGCAAAGCATTTGTCAGTTAAATTGGTGTTAAATTTTTAAATTCGAGCCTTTGAGGAAAAACTTGCTAATCTGTTGGAAGTTGTTTTAGAAAAACTGGAACGAAAGCTAATGAAAATTATTTGTTGAAAGGAACGTAAAGGAAAAGATGCTTGAATGGCATCGAAGGCTTGAGCGTGACAAATATGGCGATCTATATGCAAAATGCCGGATGGAGTTGTGAAAGGTAAAGTGTTCGATGTTAGTCCCAATGAAGTCAAACTCTGTGAAGTTGGCGTGAAAGGAAAATAAGCCAGACAACATTCCGAAGTTGCGAAACTCAGTTCAAAGACAAACTTGACTTGATTCATTCCAATCTGTGTGGGCCGATGAAGCAAAAAACAATTGGAGCCGCTTGCATCGACGACTTTTTGCGGAAAACATTTCTTTACTTTTTGAAGCTGAAGTCCCAAGTTTAACACGTTTAAAGAGTTCAACAAGCTGGTCGCAAAACATTCTCAGCGTATTAAAATGATACAATCTGACAATGGGAGTGAATTTTGCTTAAACGATTTCGAAGACTTTGCTCGTAGGCAAAGAATCCAAAATTAAACTTCGAATTCTTTATACTAGAGATGCCACAAATAGTTTTTTAGCCGATTAACGAATATTCGGCTAAGCTGTCGTACGAAGAATAGAATATTCGGCCAAAAATATACGTAACTACTGTTGCAGACTTATTGGTGCCATAGTTTTATGTCATTTAGCGAATGGATTATGGACCGTCTCGCGTGGAGACAAGGATTATTTCATGTACATACTGCAACAGATCGAGGTAGCAGAAAGAGTGAATTGCAACATTGTGCAGCGTGCGAAGTAGGTACCTACTGTTTGATGCTAAATTAGGCAAGCAATATGGGACTGAAGCTGTCAACACGACTAAGTGCGTATATGCGATTACCAGGTGCAAAAATTATATTGAATAGTTTATCGCCTGAAGAAACGAGGACTGGCGAAAAATTTTTTGGTAGGTACTCCAGTCATGGAACATGTTCCGAAACAGAAATCTCTCAAATGGGATGCCACGTCAAAAATGCTGTTTATTAGTCATGGTTGCAACACGCGTGCACTGATTCAATAATACAGAAGCGGAAGCCGGATAACAAGCCAGGATGTCAAGTTCCTCGAAAGCAATTCGGTAACTTCGAAAGTTATTTGCATTGACGACGCGCGATTAAACAGCGAAGGAGGAAATGCCGGAAAATGTAAGTTTAACTCTTTTTGGCAAGCGATTAAAAATAAATCCTCTCATATATCCCATTAAGCCTGTTCAAAAACCTATTTTCTGCACCTTTGTAGCAGTTTGAGAATCAAAAAAGGAAACTGAAAATGTCCCTGTATGACAGATCTGTCACGAGCACGTTTTCTTTTGTGATTTTTACAGCAAAATCGTTTTTCGCTTCTGGGAAATTCCATTGCCACTCTCTTTTGAGAGCCAAAATATTTGTCCGGTGGAGCCACTTTGGGCTTTATTTTTAATCGTCCCCCGCTAATCCCCTTTTAATTGCCAGTGGAGATATAGTATTGGGCTCAAAACAGATGAGCAGCTATTTTCGTGCAGCTAAAATAAATTACACAGGCTCTTATGGAAGCAGGCAAACCGAAATACAAACTACATAAAACCAAAAAAATCTGCAAATATAACATACTTGGCATCACTGATACCGTCAATTCAGACGATTTTTTACTTTTTGTTGACTGGCAAAAAAACTCAATTTGGCACAGTTATGGCCTTTTCGGTGGGCGATCCCGGATCAAGGCGTTGTTCTCCCGGATTGGGGCTTCTATCCGAACAGCCAAACACGTTTTTCTAGATTTTGAAGTTTGTCTGGCGTTGTATTTGTGAAGCAAAAGCTATTCTACAGGGGACAAATGACATTTATCCAACTTGACATTGACACATGTATGATTGTGTGCGTGCTTCTGGTTTTAATTCTGGATTTAAAACCAGAAGCAAATTTCTCTTCTATCCAGAAGAGGAACTGTCAAACGAGACCAAGAAAACAGTTTCAGGAGAGTCAAGAAGTCTCCCGGACGATCCCGAACGGTCCCGGACGACCAACAGAAAAGGCCATTAATGACAAAAAGTGTGCAAATCTGTGTAATGTGCAGTGCTGCTAGCAGTGATGCGTGCAGCTCTGCTGCTCATCTGTTTTGAGCTTAATGATTTCATCGGAAGTACGGTCATCGCGTCCGCCGAAGTCAAGATATTTCGCAAAGGATGGCTATATTACGTATGCGGCTTCTTGAAGTCACTACGTATTACACAATGATATTATAACAGAGTTCGTAACCGGTCTCAGTAAAGGATGCATTGGGATCAATAATAAACTTGGTTCTTTGAAGGAGAATTCAACTTGGGATTTGGTCGACATCGCTTGGCAGGAAAGATATCAAATCCATGTGTGTGATTAAAGCAGCACCTGATTTCAATGGAAAAATAATCAAACATAAAGTCAGACTTGTAGCAAAGGGGCGTAATTCCCTAAAGCACAAGTTGGACTGCAACGAAACGTTTTCTCTCTTTGACAATCAAATTACATTTTCAAATAGGTCAAATGGAAGCCAGTAGGAACCGTTAAGCGATTTTCATAAGTCACAAACCAATCCTTCCCTGATGGAATCCTAGAGTAATCGGTTCACGCCGGAGGCAGTCAGGAAGACAAGGATCTTCTCTGGAGCGATATCGGCTAGGTTTGCCGAAGGAACAATTTCTTCGCCGAGGATATTCTTCCTTAGACGCAAAAGAACCCTTGATTATGTTTTTTTTTTTTTTATAATTCATCCGCGTTCAAGGGGTTATGGCTACCTTTATACTGAGTTAACATAACGCGAATGGAAAAGATCAGGGGAAAAAGAAGAGAGGAACTGATGCACTTTGGCTTTGAACTGTTGTGGACTGTAGTGACAAGGAAAAACCTCCTTCGGAAGCCTGTTCCACATCCGTGTTGTTCGGCTAAAAAAAGAACTCCAATACAACGCGGTTCGTCCGAAAATGGGCTCAAGGGTGTACTGATGAGTATTCCTTCTTGCGCGAGTATTGCAGTTGAATTCTTAAAGTGGTGGAATGCAACTGGCTATTTCACTGGAGCACTCTTTATGGAAGAAACGATAAAACAATGAAAGACAAGAGACATTGCGACGATGTTGCAGGGAGTCGATTGACTTCGCAATGTTTGAGTCTCCTATCAATTACAATGCTCTTTTTTGTATCCGATCGAGTAGGTGTAAATTTGTTTTAGGAACTCCTGCCCAGACGTGATAGTTATACTCCAGTTTTGTTCGTATGAACGATTTATAGATGACAGCCAGATCAGAAGGTGTAACGTATTTCTTGCATCGACTAAGGAATCCTAAGCACTTCGCTGCGTTCTTGGCGACGTCGAATATGTGGTCATTCCAACGTAAGTTGTCATTAAAATACATATCGAGGATGGAAAGCTGTTCGGTTTCAGTGATGCAAGTGCCGTTCATGGATAACGGCTGAAGATTTCTATTCAGCTTGGATGACAGTAAATACCTCTATTTAAAAGCCCCCATGATGATATGCTGTTTAAGTCGGAGTTTAATGAGTTCAACATACTTAACCGTTCCCTTTCAACGTCCGAAGGACTGGGGCGTTTGCAAGGAAACGAATATGAAAAACTAAGATTACTGTCCTGAGCAAAAGAATGAATTGGATTAGATGTGGCAGACAAGAGATCATTTATAAAGATCAAAAAGAGTGTTGGAGATAAAACTGAACCCTGTGGAACACCAGCATTAATATGATGGACATCAGACTTGAAACCGTCCAAAACCACTTGGATTGATCGGTTCGAAAGAAAATTTCTAATCCACTAAATAAAAGACACATCGATTCAACATAGAGAGCCTGGTGCCAGACTCTGTCAAATGCTTTAGAAATGTCGAGCGCAACAACCTTGCTTTCGCCATGAAAGTGCAAGGAGCGGTTCCACTTTTGGGTGAGATAGGCCATCAGATCACCAGTGGACCTTTTGCCACGAAAGCCGTATTGACGGTCATTGAGAAGCCTCCGTGATTCTAGATATTTGATAAGCTGACTATTCATCAGCATTTCCATGACCTTGGAAAGAATGGATGTTAGTGCAATTGGATGTTAGGTAACTGGTCGGAGAAGTTGAATCGCCTTTTTTGGGACGGGCTGAACAAATGCAGTTTTCCATCTACTCGGAAAGAGACCAGAAGAGTAGGACAGATAGAAAAGCCTACGCAGTGGTTTTGCCAGCGTGGAAGAACACCTCTTCAGAACTATGGGGGAAATGCCATCTGGACCAGCGGATTTGTGTATATTGAGATTTTTAAGGACTCCTGCTACTGTACGAGTGCGAAAATGAATCTGTGCCATGGAATGTTCTACGCTCTCGAGTACAGGTGGAGACAAGGCACAATCAGGGAGCGAGGAGCTGGCAGCAAAATGAGCTGCAAGTAGATTGGCCTTGTCCAAGGAGCTGACAGCTGGGATGTCATTCAAAACGAGTGTCGGGATGGAAGATGAGCCACAATTTGTAATATTTTTGTCGAATGATCAGAAGCTTTTACTACCTTTGGGACACTGAAGTATTTTTTGTGTGTTAGGGTATTCTTATGTCTAGAGTATTCGTCGCTCTTGAGACAAAGTCTGCATGTATGTCACCATCCCATCCGGTGAAAGGCCGATAAGATGGAGATGTTTCTTCAGTTTACAATGGCCGCTGCAGATTCTTATACAGATTTTTAAATTAGCCCTGTAGTAGTAGTAGTAGTATAGTCTTTATTTAGCTTTAAGTAGCCACTTAACAAAAAAAATACATTTTCTTTTTCAAAAAGGAAAAAAAAAAATTTCATTACAAATTTTACAATTTACTTGAAATTTGATCTCGAAAATTAGCTACGCATATTTAATCAGATTTGATTGATATTAAGTTTTATATATTCCAAAAGATTTTTTTTTTAATTTTTTAAACCCTGTCCAGGTTGATTGAGGTATTAGACTTCCTGAGGAGCCAAGTAAAGCTGTTGAAGAGCCTTTAAGACAACGTCTCGTGTTGTTGGGATGGTGTGGAGCCATTATGCTGAATTTGACATCGCAGAGTGAAAACTTGGTAAGCTACCGGTTGAGGAATTAGAAGAGATAGAAACTATTAAACAGGGAATGATAAAAGCGATTTGGATTATAATGTCGTGGCTTATGCATTCAATGCTGAAGTGAGGTTCGAGGAAACACTACAAGAACACAGTTGTTTCGAATCGAAGAGTGTGATCGTCAAGTTTGATAACGATACTTAGAAGTTGGTTCATAGACAAGAAGAGCAGAACAAAGTCGAATGCCGATTCGTGCTTACAAGCAGATGCATTCAGGAACGGTGCTGTCACGAGAAGAGAGTCTAGACTTGTAGCACAATATTAGAATATTAGGGCATAGAAGACCATGTGAAAACATGTTCTCCTGTTGCACGAGTAGTCTCTTATCCTTATGATCGCGATAGCTGCAAGATAACAACAAATTACAGACCAAGGATTACACCATTTTGAGAAAAAAAAGCTCATACACAACAAAGCCTCGTCATCGGAGTTTATGAAAAACAAATTCATGAGCTCAGATTGGCCAGCACAGATTGTTGTGTAAACAAACCGACTTTTTTACAGGCGTACGAATTGACAGTGAACTCTCTAGATACCAACTCAAAGTTCACCAAATCAATATTAAACATCAGCGTACTTAAGCCAAGTTTTAAGTGAGGAAATTCACTTGAAGCCACACCATTGCTACAAGAAATATTGGAAGATATTGTGCAAAGCGAGCCGAAAGAAACTGTCAATGCTAAAAGGGCTTATGGAATGCTTCGATTTTTCGTGAAGGAAAACGGGTTTATTATCTTCAAAACGCTTGAACCAGGCTGGCTGCCAGTAGAATCAAACATTTGATTGGTTACAACAAATGGGATTGATAACAACGAATGCAGATCCATGCGTGTACGTAGCTTGGAAAGATGAGCAAATCCTAGTCATGTCCATTAATATGATATTCTTCTTTGCTCCAAGGATTTGAACTGGATGAGTAAGATAAGGCTGATTGATGACTGCAAGGCAGACATTACTGCCATCCAAGAAATGCGGTGGGACGGGCCGGGCAAAAGAAGGATGAAAAACTGCGACATCTACTACGGCGACTGCTATCGGCATCAAAGACAGCGCCTAATTGGATGTGGTTTCGTTGTTGGAGGCAGACTTAGGCAAAAAGTCTTGAGCTTCAACCCTGTAAGCGAGCGCCTCGCGACGATCCGCATCAATGCTAAATTCGCCAACATTAGCCTGATATGCGCACATGCCCCCACAGAGGAGAAAGATGACGAGACCAAAGATATGTTCTACGAGCTCCTGGACAAAACTTATGAGCAGTGCCCTAGCTACGACATTAAGATTGTCCTAGGCGATTTTAATGCCCAGCTAGGAAGGGAGGGCATCTTTGGTCGTACTGTCGGAAAGCATAGCCTGCACGACACGACCTCCGATAACGGATTCAGGCTGATCGACTTTGCTGCGGGGCGACACGTTGTGGTAGCTAGTACACAGTTCCCGCATCTCAATATCCACAAAGGGACATGGAGATCTCCCGATCAATCAACCGTCAACCAGATTGACCATATTGCGATCGACGCAAGGCACTCCTCCAGTATCATAGATGTCCGAACTTTCCGAGGGGCCAACATTGACTCGGATCACTACCTTGTTGTAGCCAAGGTACGGCTGCGGATATCCCGACCAGCGCCAAGTAATGGAAATACTGTGAGGAAGTTTGACGTCGGCCGACTACAATCGCAAAAGGTCGCCAGGTCCTTCTCCAACCGAGTCTCTCAAAACCTTCTACGAAGTCCTATGCAACCAGCATCAAGTATTGATAGCCAGTGGCAACATTGCCAAAATGCCATCAGAGACGCCGCCTCTGAAGTGCTGGGTTTCACACGGCGACCACAACGAAACCCCTGGTTTGACGATGAATGCCGGCAAGCACATGCAGCTAAACAGGAAGCATACAAAGCGGCGCTGCACAGAAGGACTAGAGCCGCTCGCAAGCTCTACGAGCGAAGGAGGAGAGAGGAGCACCGGCTTCTCCGAGTGAAAAAGAGAGAGCACGAGAAGCGCGCGGTTGAAGAGATAGAGAGATGTTACAACAGGAATGAGGTTAGAAAGTTTTACCAAAGGATCAAAAGGTCCTGCCAAGGGTATAAACTTCGAACTGAAGCCTGTAAGGACCATCAAGGGAACATCGTTGTAGAATCGCAGTCGGTGCTGAGGATTTGGAAAGACCACTTCTGCAGACTGTATAACGGCGAGGACGAACCAAATACCGCTGTCAGGCAGAACGAACCATTCAACCCGGGCGAAGACGTTACCGACGAAGCATACGAACGATACCGCCCACCCGACCTGGAGGAGGTGAAAGTAGCTGTGTCTAAGCTCAAGTGCAACAAAGCAGCCGGAGCAGACGGCCTAGCTGCCGAACTTTTTAAATCCGCTGGCGATGAGCTGGTTAGGAGCATGCACCAGCTCATCTGCAAGATATGGTCGGAAGAAAGCATGCCCGACGAATGGAACCTCAGCATTGTTTGCCCGATCCTGAAGAAAGGAGACCCTCTGAGTTGTGCCAACTACAGAGGCATAAGTCTTCTTAACATCGCATACAAGATCTTTTCTGCTGTACTGTGTGAACGCCTGAAGCCGTTTGTCAACAATCTGATAGGCACATATCAGTGTGGCTTTAGGCCAGGAAAGTCCACCATCGATCAAATATTCACACTGCGGCAGATCTTGGAGAAAACCCAGGAATTCCAAATCGATACACACCACCTCTTCATCGATTTCAAGGCCGCGTATGACAGCATCTATAGAGACGAGCTATATAGCGCAATGTCTAGTTTTGGCATCCCTGCCAAACACGTCAGTCTATGCAGGATGACGATGGAAAACTCACGCTGTTCCGTCAAGGTCGGCAAAGACCTCACCGACCCCTTTAATGTCAAAAAAGGATTTAGACAAGGCGACGCGCTGTCATGCGACTTCTTTAACATCATACTTGAGAGAATTGTGCAGAACTCTCGCGCCAACACCAGAGGTACAATCTTTCAAAAGTCCGTTCAACTACTTGCATACGCAGACGACATTGACATAATCGGTAGAACAAAGCGTGATGTCAGTGAAGCCTTCGTGAGTATTGGGACGGAAGCGGCGAATATGGGTTTAGCAGTCAATGAGGGCAAAACCAAGTATATGCTGTCATCAAGAAAAGACACCCAACACCGACGTCTTGGACAAAACATCACCATCGACAGCTATAACTTTGAGCTAGTTAGGGACTTTGTCTACCTGGGTTCCGCTATCAATTCAGACAATGACACCAGCGCTGAAATCAAACGAAGGATAACTCTTGCCAATCGCTGTTTTTTTGGGCTAAGAAGGCAATTGAGTAGCAAAGCCCTCTCTCGAGCAACTAAAGTGTCCATGTATAAGACCCTCATCATCCCAATCCTGCTTTACGGTGCAGAAGCATGGACCCTGTCAAAGGCGGATGAAAACACTTTAGGCTCCTTCGAGAGGAAAATTCTTCGGACAATTTACGGTCCCGTCTGCATAGACGGAGAGTGGAGGAGGAGATATAACATCGAACTGTACGGGCTGTACAGCGATACCGACCTAGCCAAAAGAGTCAAAACACAACGTCTACGATGGCTGGGTCATCTAGAGCGGATGGACACCAACGCCCCGGCCCGGAAAATCTTCGAATCCACACCGCAGGGACGACGCGGTAGAGGAGCACCGAGACTCAGGTGGCGCACGCAAGTGGAAGGGGACCTCAGCCAACTTCGCGTGCGAAACTGGAGACGGCTAGCTAGAGACAGAGCTGGCTGGCGAAGCTTGTTGGCTGAGGCCCAGGTCCACCCCGGACTGTAGCGCCACCTTAAGTAAGTAAGTAAGAGTAAGATAAGGCATGGCTTGAAGGAAGACTTTAAAGTAATGGAGCTAGTAAAGAGGGACAAAGTATTGCTTCGGCATCGGAATAAGATTCTCCATTTTTCCCATCAAACGCTTTTCATTTCAATGCAATCTGACGTAAGTCTTAATAAGGATTGCAACCCGAATAAAGAAAAAAAGTGTCCCAACAAGAAGTTGGTTGGAGGACTGTTGTAAGCTGTAGTTTATTCTCGACCAGATGGTTCTCATGCAACAAGTGTCCTTTTTAGATTCAACGCTTGCCCAATCAATGTTCACTGGGGTGCTGCAAAACGTGTGCTTCGTTACCTACAGAAAACAATAGACTGTGGACTGCGATGTGCTTCAAATACAGTTTGAATTAATGGATTCGCCGAAGATCATACACTGGATATGCTTTTACGTTTTCCAATGTGCCCATCAGCTGGAAGTATATCTTCCAAAACTAAATTTTCTGTGCCTTTCTTTTGCATTGTTTTTGTAAACCACAACACAGCTTGTTGAATTTATAAAATAAATCAAGTTGTATTTTAGAAATCCTTTAGTTGTTCGACTTTTTTTCAACAAGGGATCGTGGCTTTATCGATCACAGAAGCCGAGTATTGGCTCTTTCCTCTAATGCATAAGAAGCAGTGTGGATTAAGCAAGTCAAGAACTTAATCCAGATACTAAAGAGGAGGTAATTCAAATCTAATAAGACAATCAAAGCTCGCCTTTGTCTAAAGGCGATGGAGATCGATGAAGGTCTAAGTACATTGACATTCGTGACGTGACCATTCGCGTGAAGATTTCAAACAAAATTATAAAGCTTAACTACGAGGCAATGAGCAAAATGATCCCAGACTGGGACCCCAAATGCACCGAAAATGCCTGTGAGGATGAGAGTGCAATGAGTATGCCGAAAAGCAACAGGATATGCCTACATAACTCCGCCACCTGACCAAATCTAATATATCGTAGGAGAAGATGCAAGGAGAAGAATTAAGGACTAAACAACATTGTGGATCACGTTGTTCGATCCTAGATTATGGAAGGTTAAAAAAGATAAATTCTAAAAGATAAAAAATAAACTCCCCTACGAAAAGATAATTTTTAAAAACAGGTTTGTTTTTTTTTAAATCAAGGATAGAAGAAGTCTTTGATCGAAGGAAATTCTACATCAATTAGAACTCTTTGGCATTCCTCCACACGCATCATTCTGCCATCAAACAGCTCATTGCACTTCAATAAAACCCTTGTCAAGTTCCTTTGCTGAATTAGCATTTTGTTGCAATAAATTTCTTCCCAGAGCGACACATTGAGTCTGGGGTGCACTGACAACAGTCATCCTGGTACACACACTCTAGCACTCGTTTCGAATGCAATTGCATTGCCCGTCGTTAGACAAAAGGCGAGGAAAGCGGAACGCATACACACATGCACACTATAACAGGACACCCTTTCAATGAATCGCAGCTGCAGGGATTAGCTTCCTTGGATTCCTTTCAGAATTTTCTTTTGATTCAATCAAGGGATGATAACTGGCTGACTGTTTTTATAAATGTTCAAAGTGGCAGAGGAGCACGCAGCCAACCTAAAGAAAAAGCTTGGAAATTCCTTCACTTTCCAATAGAAGCAAACGGCACAAGTTTCACCTAACTATTTGCTGCCAATTTTTTTGGTTTTACTTTGAGTTTCTCTTCCATACAATCGAGTGATATGTAAAAAGATGTCAGATGTCACGGGGAAATGCACGCGACAATGCCTTGACCAAATCACGAGTCACAAACTTAAATTTTATCTTATAAAACAACTGATTTCATGAATATTTACCAATAAATGTGACGTCAATAAACGTTGGCATAATAGTGGAAGAAACACGGGGCTGCTCCTGGTTATGGATTGGTCCAAGAATTTTTAAACAACGTCCGTTCGCAAAAAGGCCAACTTTTTCGGCCGCCGAGATAACTAAATTCACAACACAAATATTTATTGCAGCACTTTTCGGGGTGCTTCGCTGAATTTTTTTCAAGTAAAAACACTCTCGACACAGGCGAAGACGACGACGCACGGGTGGAGACAAATCAAATTTCCGACGTTTTGCATTGAATTCGTTTCACTATTTTTCACTTAACTAACACTTTACGAACTACTCTATGAATTAATGGTTACTTTAGGTGAATTGTGTACTTAAATTTAATTGATAAACAAGGAAAATATCCTTAAATAACGAACGTTAACATGCGGCCATATTAATTGGAACTCGACAAATGATTTCTATTTTTCGAACAAATCGCTCAGCATTTTGTCCTGTCTGTCGTTTTGTTTTTGTTCTTTGTTGATGAAGAAGGACAGGGGTATATCATTGCAGAGCAAATGTGGTTTCTCTTTCGTGTATCGGTGGAGAGAGAAAGAGAAAGCAGAATTCCCCTTGACAGCTGTTTGGGTTTTTCGTGTGAGAGCGCAGATGTCGCCAGTAAGTAGTTAGCCAAGACAACAGCCTTTCGGGGGGTGGATTGGAAAAGTGAAGGCAACGTATTAAGCCGCGTTGTCACAAGGAACAGGAACAGAAACAGAATTTCATACATAGCAACGCAAAAAGCATTCAGCGAATTTAGGTTTCAGTTGCTAATGTATGAGATTCTGTTTCTGTTCCTATTTAACGTTGCTTGTGACAACGCGGCTTTATGCGAGAAACAGATTAACAACTGCGACAGCGACATTGACAATCACCACCGAAAGTTTTGTAAAACACATTGAGAACATCGACAGCAACTTTTTGCGTGTATATTTTTTACGAGAGCTGCATTATGAATTTGGTAGCACTTGCACAGCAACACCGACATTTAGGATTAGGTCTAACGTCGATGTCGACGTTGAAGTTGCTGTGGTAGTCTATTTCGAGCATTAATCTAAAATATTGGCGTATTCTTTTGAGCACCGAACTGCCACACCCAGCTGTCAAATAATACTTGGTGTTCGCGACAATTTCAGCTTGGTGTACACTCGGTTTAATTGTGTGCAGAACGACAAATGCTGCACTGGTGCAGTTATCACGTAAAGTGTTCAATTACTTTGACATCATATTGTTTACTTTTTTTCATTTGGTAGTGTTACTTTGTTGGCATCGGTTTTTTCTACTTTTTACTTAAAATGAATTTTGATAGCTTTAAATTTGAGATATTTAATAAGTTTTTATCGGTTTCATACGATTTCAGTTGCATTATGAAAAATCACGAATGAAAATTAAATCTAAACATAACTTCAAATAAACAATCAAAGCTACACCTCAAATAGCTTCCACCGCCTCAAATAGCTCAAATAGCTTCCACCGCCTCCTTCCAAATAGCTTACACCTCAAATAGCTTCCACCGCCTCCACCGTCAAATACGTCGGCGGTGAAGTTTTGAGTTCGGTGTCGACACCGAACAAATTCGGAGTTCAAAGGAACACTAAAGCCGCGTTGTCACAAGCAACGTAAAACAGGAACAGAAACAGAATCTCATACATTAGCAACTGAAACCTAGTTTCGCTGAATGCTTTTTGCGTTGCTAATGTATGAAATTCTGTTTCTGTTCCTGTTTCTGTTCCTTGTGGTTACGCGGCTTAAAGCCGCGTTGTCACAAGCAACATTAAACAGGAACAGAAACAGAATTCCATACATTAACAACTGAAACCTAAATTCGCTGAATGCTTTTTGCGTTGCTTATGTATGAAATTCTGCTTCTGTTTCTGTTCCTGTTTCTTGTGACACCGCGGCTTTACATGAGCACGATTCCGTTCAGGTGTACAGGAAAAGAACAATTTGTTTCCGAATTCCTCACCAGTTTCGCGATTCGGTCTTCAAAAGAATACGCCATATATGTGTTTATACAGTTTTCCCACCGAACTCTTTATACCACGTTTTCACCGGCCATAAAAATGGGATAAGCGGGAGACGATGAAAAGTTAATCCAGGGGTGGAATCGGCTAACGTAATCTGTGATTTTCACATTTTGTGAAAGTAATCTGACATAACAAAACAGTCCGGCTGCGTAAGCTGATCACAAGAAACACCTTTTTTTATTTACGCATGCAGAAAAAATCAGCCAAAGTGTAGGCAAAAAACCAACTTACCAGAAAGTTTAAAAACTGAGGACCAGCTTATTTTGGCGGTGTTTGATCGAGAGCTGTCACCAGAAAATTGTGATGATCACAGTTTACGCAGACGAATTTTTGTGATTTGTGACATCAATTATCATGGATCATGTTACCGGATTCCACCTTAAGCCGCGGTGTCACAAGGAACAGGAACAGAAACAGAAACAGAATTTCATACATTAGCAACGCAAAAAGCATTCAGCGAATTTAAGTTTCAGTTGCTAATGTATGGGACTATGTTTCTGTTCCTGTTGTACGTTGCTTGTGACAACGCGGCTTTAGGTGTATCTGATAATCATAAGATTAGTTTGGCACGAGCATTTGTACTGTAATTTTGGCTATCAAAATAGAGTTTGATGACATTTCCAGTCAGCGGTGAAAAAAAGTCGTAAGAACTGCAATAGAAAACAAATTTGTGACAGATCGGCAATGCGTTTGCCATATTTCCTGTTTGCTCGTTGTTTCTTTTGGCTCTTCAATCTTTCTTTTTCCCCGTAAATATCTTCTTGTCAAAAATTCACTAAAAATTCTTCTTCGCCTTGACTAATTTTTTTTTCCTTTTCCAGTTTATGCAAAAGAAAATAGTAGGTATTTCAAACGAAGCAGCTGTGATTCTTGAAATCCTGTTTGTTATCTTTTACCTTTTACAAAAATTTATTTTCACCTTAGTTAAGTATCCCCTTTTTCATTCTGCCGCCAATTCAGCATTCGCCATCGTGGAGTAAGTAACTAAGGTGTGTTTGTTTAAACAGTCGTATGTGTTGAGAAGGCTAAAGAGATGTTTTCACCGGTCACTAAAGCGCGATTCAGCCAAATCATCTATAAATCTCTCCCTAAGGCTAATCGCACACTTGCAATTTTATGAAGCATCAATAGCTTACTCACGATACACGAAAGCAGCGCTGTACATACAAATACAGATGAAACATTTTGCTCTTTGATCTATAAAATGTCAGCAACTTGGAAGAAATCAAAGGATTTCACATCCACGCTCCGTGCTTAGAAGTCTGCCTGTGCTAATTTTCCGACAGCAAGCAACTAAAAAATCAGTGACAAAACACATTTAAAAGATACCAAAAATCGGTTTCATGTCGGTTGTTCGTGTGTGCGCATTCCCATACATGTGCATGGGATTTAAAAAGGCAATCAAATCGTTGCGTGACTAAAAGTGTCATGTAGGCCATTAGCCTAAATCTCAAGACTACCATACGAATTTTATTTTCTTCACGAGGAGGATTTTAAAAACAAATTTCAAAGTCATTGGGGTTTTAAAGATCGGTCAGTTCTTATGCGATTAAAAATTTAAAACTTCTGATTCGTATTCCTCCTGACATTACGTTGGAAATTTAAATTCAAATTAGGGGTAATAACCCATAATTCGGTGTCTAAATTCGAATTTCGAGTGTTGACTTACTGTCAGCTGACTCGAATGACAGTTCAATGTGTGAGTGTGTTCAGTGAGTAAGTCGATGGTTCCGTGCAGCATCTTTTTACCTTTCGTTATGCCATTTATAAAATTGGGCATTATGGTTTTGGACAATTAGATCTGACGCTCAAATCAGGATTAGTATGGGAAAACCTTCAGTCGTCAATAAAATCTAATAAATTATAACTCATTTTGGATTGTGTGGATATTGACTGTCAAATAACATAATTTGTGATTTTTTTAACTTCAACTATGCCTTTTTTAGCCCGAGAGCCGTTTGTTTACTCGCAGGTTTATCGACTCAAACAATGGGTATTGAAAAGCTTTCGGAAAATCACGGATAGCCGATAAAAGAGAATGCAAGTATGGTTAGGATTACAGGTTGGCTTCATCAACTGAAATCGCATGCATTGACTCAACCATTCTTCAAGAAGTCGTAAATAATTTTGACTTTCGGATGGACGTTTGCAACAGAGGCAACAGAATGTTACGTTCGACATCGAAGTGGTAATCCCGAGATAGAGAAGGGATTTAACGAGGATTTATCTTAAACGCGGATTAGTGTCCGCTAAAAACACCCTATCTCCAGCGGCCAGAAACCTGTGGTTAGCAGAAGGCGGTTTAAAACAAATCCCGAAGTGTCTCAACCGGACACACATTAGATGGATTTGACACTTTTTGTCATTTTGACTAGCAAAGAAGAGTGGCGATGACATTTTCCAAGTGCAAGAAAACAATTTTGTTTTGAAATCCCAATAGAAAAATATATTTGTGACAGATCTGTCATACGTGGACAATTTCTGTTTCCCTTTTCAAGTATCAGACTGTTAGAAAGGTATGTGAAAAGGGTAAATGAGATTTATAAGGGAATTTACTTTATTTTGACGATAGGATTTAAATTTGAATGGTAAATCCTTATAAATTAAGTAAAATTTTTTTAATTTGGAACAAAAATTTTGAAAAATTACTTAATTCTATTTTTTTTATATCTAAAGAAGACAGCAGATGTATAGTTTAAAATTTTTTCCTTTTATGCCACCTTTCAGTTTTGAAAGCACCTGACATTATTTGCACATTTAAACCGATTGAAGGCGTGTCTGTGGACGGATCTAACAAATTTTGACACTTGTATTGCTTCGGATGTCAAAGAATTGCACAAAATTTGAGCTTAAAATGGTGACACTTAGAATTCAGTCTGTGTATTGTCCTTTCTTGAAAATCTAACATAACTTTCACCTGTATCAAACTAATTTTCTCGTGGTTTGAGGTATAACAAAAAACACGTCATGTAAAATATTTATAATTTCTTAGTTTATTTAAATTAATGTAAGACCCTAAACAATAATAAGAAAAACAATAAAACAACTTAGGATGTAGATACAAAAAAATTAAAACTTCTTATTTACACTAATAGACAAATTAAATTTGTTAAAAATTGTATTTTCTGCAAAACATTTTACAGAAACTCTTGGTTAAAGCTTATTGAAAAAGAAATTAAAACTAATAATACTACATAAAGTATATATACAGTATTTCTGTTTTTTTTTTTGTATTTAAAATATTTTTTAAACAAAATAAATATAAAAATTTTTGCACGTGTAAGTTAGTTTATAAATATTTGTATACATGTTTATAATATTCAAGAACTTCCGTTAGTGTAATGTGTAAATTTAAGGCCATTCTGTCTTTGTTTCTTGATTTCTTAACCACGATTGCTTTTGCATTCTCAGTCGAAAGCATCTATCTTTCGATTTGTTTTGTAAAAAAGCTAAAAAATACAAATAAAAAACTTTTGAAAGGCACTTGCTATAAAGAAAAAATGAAGGGAAAGCACAAGCGGATGATTGGAATTGGAACAAGCAATGCAAGCCAATGCAATGAAAACACGCCATACCGTAGGGGTGTGTGGCGTATCAAAATTTGCTTAGCAACTTATATTAGAAAGAGAGTAGATGACAGAGCAATAAGTCCCGCTGCCATCCTTAAATACAAAACAAGTAAATCCTAGATCCTATTGCATATTGTAATCGGTAACTATCACGAGTAGTAGAGGTCTTTCGGTTTCATCGTTTGTCTCATTGGCATTGGCGGCGATGTCAATTGGCTGAAGAGATTCATCCTCAGAGGGGACAACTAGTTCAAATGTCGCCGTTGTGGCCGCTTCTGAAGATGAGTCCAACGATGAGCCACCTCCTCCACCGCCAGCGTCGCCGTCGATCATGTCGCAAAAATCCTCCTGTTATTTGCTTTGCATGACCGATGGCAAGGCACCGCTGTACAGGGATGTGCAACCGTTTGTGGCATGCTCGACTACTTGTTGCTTCAGTTGGAAGACATGGTCTTTGAGGTTCTTCACCACCAGCGCTAGATCGGCGTTTTCTCCTTTTAGGATTTTCACCTTGTCCTCGAGTTTGGAGATACGCTCGAGCTTACGTTTGCGGCATTTTGAGGCGGCAACACGATTCCGTTGTCGCTTGCGTTCTAACTTGATTTTCTCCTGATTTTCCAAATCGATTGGGGTGAGAGATGGTGGCGAGCCGGGTGGATTTTGGGGTTCGTCTTTGATGGCAACTGGAAATGAGTCGTCTGAAAGGAGAATAGGACTTATGAGACTGCCAATTTTAAATTTAGGGATAAGCTTCGGATGCTTACCAAGGTTTGTGTAGGTGAAAGATCCGCCACTCATACCGTTTGTATGCGCATTGTTGTTGTCATTGTTTTGCAGATTTTGTAGCGCTTCGACAAATCCCTTCGCGAAGTCTTCTTTTTCGGATGTCACCTGAAAAATAATTATAGCATTATACGTTAGAGGTATGTTTAAGTTATGGAATGCTTCCACCGCTCATAAAACTGAGATAAGTGAAAGAAAGTTCAAAATAAACCAGGAAGAGTTTCCACCGGACACAGCTAACACTTAAAATTGACTAGACGCGACTTCTCAATCCCGTCTAGTCAATTTTTTCTGTTGTGATTTTAACTCTCAACAAAGAACGATAGCGATGGTCTCAATAGAAACACATGTGTGACATATCTGTTATACGTGTAAAGTTTCAGTTTTCTTTTTTAAGTCTTAAACTATTGTAAATGTGTGCGAGATGGGTTTGGAAGTGACATAAAAGTAGTTCCACATAAATTCACATCCTCTTGGCAGGTGCTTTAAAAAAAAGCCTCATAAATCTGATTTACCCTTTTCACAAACCATTTTTATGTCATATTTAACCCTTTCCATCGACCTTTATAACAGTTTGAGTCTCGAAAATGGAAACTTTACTGTACGCGTATGACAGATCTGTCACAAATGCGTATTCTATTGGGATTTTTACAACACAATTGTTTTTTTCGCTCCTTGGAAATGTAATCGTCGCTCTATTGACAGCCGAAATGACAAAAAAGAGTAAATCGCTACGATTTTTATGCAATCAAAATCGACTGCATAAAGTTATATTTGGAGTGTTTCTAATTTAAATAATAATATTTTCTTTGCCTTGCTTTAAGCAACCACGCTTCGTCTTTACAAGTGAAAAAAAAGAGTGCTTGTGACAAATTAATTTTGGGTCTAACGACAGTTTATGTGGGGTGCCTTGGCGTAGTGGTAAAGGTGTGTGCTTACTACACCAGAGGTCTGGGTTCAAATCCTGTCATTGTTAACTAAAAAAGTTTTGTTCTTTTTCACGGTCGCCACCTCCGCGAGGGTCTGACAAGCCCTCCGAGAGTATCATATGTCTTGACAAGCTTCTCAAGGTGCGGTTCGGCAAAAAATTGTAGGTCCCCTTGTATGTGCAGAAATTAACACACACAGCATACATTGTTGAGAAGTAGGCCGGGTTCACCTCGAGCTGTTGCGCCACTCTGTTCTTTAATTACATTTTATGTCAAAGGGGTAGTGCTTAGTTCCAAAGGCCATTAAGAAAGGATATAAAAAATTTGTTTCCGGTGTTTCCACCGAACAGCAAAAGCTTATCTTGAAGATGCAGGCACTCTTAAGTTCTTATTTTTTCCTCAGAAGACAGTGACGCAAAAGGTTGTTGTGCTAGTGAGATGGATAGTTTTTTTTCACGCCACGTGAGGAAGTGGCGAGGATTTTGGCGAGGAATTCTTTGGAAAAGTTAGTTGAAACAATCATCCGTGGACTGTAAAAGTCTCAATCTGTTACAGAGCTAAGCCGGGTAAACTGTGGGCCGATTACGATGTGCGAGGCGCATCGTATCCAATCCACCTTTTTAGGTGCGATCCGCTTCGAATTGGGTTATTATGCAAAACGAAGAGACTCGCATCTCGTTGCTTTCCAGTTTCCAGTTGTCAAAGTGACTGAGCCTTGCAAGTACAAACAAAAATCAAACAAATCATTCAGAGATTCGATTTTTTTTAAACTCTTTTAACTTACTTCGGCCTACTTAATTGCAATGAATCTTTATTGTAAAATGTGATAACGAATATGCGACCAATAAAAAAAAGTTATTGCTCTAACCCGTTCCGCCCTCTTGTTGTAATTTCTTTTTGGGATCTACCAAAACATTAAATTGTTGCGCGTTTACACTTTTCTGATTTCTTAAAAGAAAAAAATCAAATAAAACTGGAAAGTCTAGCGATCCTAGCTTCAAGGGACAAATGTCATTTATCCATTTGACAAATGCGCTGCGTAACTGTGTGTGCCCCTGGTTTTAATTCTGGATTCAGGGTTAGAAGTAAATTCATATTTTTTCCAAAAGAGAAGCTGTCAAACGGCTGCCAAAACAGTTTCAGGAGTCTTGAATGTTATGGCCTTTTCGGTTGGTCGTCCGGGAGCGTCCGGGGGACTTCTGGACTCTCCTGAAACTGTTTTCTTGGACTCGTTTGACAGTTTCTCTTCTGGATAGAAGAGAAATTTGCTTCTGGTTTTGAGTCCAGAATCAAAACCAGACGCACGCACACAATTACACATGTGTCAATGTCAAGTTGGATAAATTTCATTTGTCCCCTGTAGAATAGCTTTTGCTTCACAAATACAACGCAATACAAATACAATAGACAAACTTCAAAATCAAGAAAAACGTGTTTGGCTGTTCGGAGAGAAGCCCCAATCCGGGAGAAGAACGCCCTGATCCGGGATCGCCAACCGAAAAGGCCATTAAAAATGCTTCCGGACGCTTCTCATTTGATTTGAATGGAATTTTACATTGTTGTCAACTTTTAATAGTTACCATGCTTGAAAGAATTAAGTACGTTTTTTAAATTAAATTCTCACCTTTGATGAGAATGCAAGCACCGGATCCATTTGCATTATGTTTGGCATAAAAATCTTCTCGAGATCTGGTGCAGCAAGTTGTTCCAGCAACATTGGCGTTGGCACATTCTCGTTCATACGTTGTTTCTTGGCGGGATTGTTCTTGGCCGTGTTCAAGTCCAGTGAAATGGGCCGCTTTGAACCGTTACCAGGAGAAGCAAATTGTTGTTGTGGTTGTTGTTGCTGCTGCTGCTGTTGTTGTTGTTTATCATTGAAAAACGATGACTCCATATTATTGTTGTTGCCAGACATATTGTTATTATTTCCCACCTGTGAATTGCTGTTATTCATTGTGTTTGCAGTGTTTTTAACTGCAGCTGCTGCTTTAGCCGGTGTTTTCATTTTTTTTTTATTTACCGAACGCACAATGTAACTTCCACTTTAAACACTCACGAAAGACTTTATTCTAAGTGTACTTGCTCACACACGGTTGCGTTACGTGTGTGTGTTCTTTCTTCGCAATAATCTGTCACCTTAATCCAATTGGAGAATGTTTTGCACTTGTGTTGTAGAAAAATGGGAAATAAATTACGTTTTAAAGCACCACACGGCGATAAAATGTCTTTTTAATGACACATTCCACGAATAGGTATAAAAAAATATTATAAAAATAGCAATTAATTTGATTTCTAAGGAACTTGGGAAGTAGAACCTTGAACTGAGGGCAAATGGAGACACTTCACTTGTTTCTTTTTGTTGTTTCACTAACTTTTACGTTTTATTAGGCTTTAACTGTATTGTACACAATAATAATGCAATTAACTGTTCTATTTTCCGCACCAAAATAATTATTCGCACAACACGATAACGGAACAGAAACACCTTACGTCGACGAATGTTTACGATTGAATGAAAAAGAGTTCGCCAGCCACCGACAGTGGAGAGAAAACACTATGACTCACCTTGTGTGACTAAAAATAGAAATCACGTCATCGCCAGGCGGTTGTATTGGTGGGAAATCACGAGATAACACAAACGAAGCATTCTGATTGGTCAGAGTCTTATATCGGACTCGTTCTGACCTTAGGCGTTTCTCGTCTTATCCTCCTTTCACTGCTTTGCTTTGTCGTGTTGCAGTTGCCTTCGCTTCATTTCGTAAGATTCTGAAGTGAAACTGTTTGTATGAGTAGCCAGGCACTATAGAGCAAAAAGCAAAGTATGAAATTAAGTTTATCAAAACGGTAGTTTAAATGGATGTGCATGTGTGCTATGTTTCGTGTGTGGGGGTGATGAACGAGACGAAGCAACAAAAACTGAAAACACTACTTGTTGTAGGCTTTTCGGATCGTCGCTTTTTAGGGGGTCAGGGGGTTTTAGACTGAAATTCAAGAGAATTTCCTTGTTTGTGGGGTTTTCCCTCAGACGTCAGACGAACTTGAGCGTTTTTTACTTGATGCAGAAAATGTATGGAGGTATTTGTAATTTGCCTAAAACGGAGAGTTGATAGGTATTTCATGAACAAACAAACCATGCGTCTATCGGTCTAGTCTGGCATGAACGAGCCACACTTGTTCTGGCAGCAGAAGAGCCTCGTTTATTAGCGGTCCGTCCAAAAATGGAAGAAGGGCCTCTTATGGTATCGTTCCGTATTTTTAAGCAGCCAAAATGTGTTAAAAAAACGCATTTGTGTTTTTTAAAGCTTTTTTTTAACAAAAAAACAATTAAAAAAAACTTGTTTGTCGCTCTGCGTTTAAAAAATGTTGAGCACACAATTATACAACGTAGGTGTGTCTTGTTGGATAGATCAAAAATGTCATTTTTCCCGTGTAGAATATGTACCTCTTTTGCTTCATAAAAATGTACCTAGGAAGCCAGACAAACTTTAAAATCAAGAAAGACGTGTTTGCCTATTCGGATGTAGGTATGCAGGTACAGCCCCAATCCGGGAGAAGAACGTTTCGGGATCGCCGACCGAAAAGGTGATCAAAATTCGACTAAAACAAGATTTAGGACGAAGTATGTACGTTACTTCCCATTAGAACGTGTATACTTCACTTGACAACTCAGTGAAGTATACAGGTTCTAATGTTGTGTACTTTGACGTGACGGACGAAATGGATTCATTGGGCATGGGCTGAAGGCTTAAGACTTCAAATAAAGCCGAAGGATAACGCCATGTATGACTTCATATCTATATGGCGTTATTTGAAAAGGCAACCATTTCTTTACAGAAGCTGTTTGTTGAGTGAAGCGACTTGGTGTAGCGTTAAAAGGGGTAAAAAATGAACTGCGCGGCTTAAAATACCTCAAGTTTAAGAAGCCACCACAAAGAAGAAGATAGTATCTTAGATACAACTTCACACTGCGAAGTGCGAGGATAACCATTGCTAAAGCTAAGTTTGCCACTTGTCGGTGAGTTGACAAACTTTGACAGTTTTCTTTTTTGTCAATTATCGACAGCAATGCTAATTCATTTCCAATTGAGTCTTTATTGGGCATCAATATCATCAATATCAATGTCATCAGAAAACATTTGTCAAAGAATTTTTGACAAACGCCCTTGTCACTTCAAAGACAGCTATTTTCACTAGTGCTGTCAGTTTGGAAATGGAATCTCATTTCAATAAAATAATTGTGACAGAAACTATACTAATTTTTTTTTTGTGCGGAGTGCTTTGTTTGATTTTTTTTTGGTTAGAGTTCACCATTATTAATTTAAATGCTAATTTTCAAATTGAATTATCATATTTTCTTTATTTGTTTAAAAACAGAAATGATTATTTAGAATATGCAGTAGCACGTACGGTATGTCACTTCACTTCTGTGTCTTTGAGTTGACCGACCAGAGTAGCAACATACATTCCAATCAATTATCACTTGTCGTGCAAATGCACTGTCAAATTATTGACAAACGCCTCAGTCAATTTTACACTTGCTATTTTTTAAAATAACCTTAAAATACCGCATTAGGGTCTAATCTTAGCTATCATCGGATAGCATCATTGGAACAAATCAGTGGAACCATATCTTCGGTTTTCTGACAAGTCTTTTATAGCAATCATTGAACATTTCTGTCGGTGCCAAGAAACAACTACAGGCGTTTGAGGTTGGAGTTGATCAGTGAAAGGAAAACTGACAGATGAGAATAAAAAGAGAATGGAGTGCTTTTCAGTGGAACGATTTTATCGTAAAAACAAACCAAAATCAGCTGTTCCTTGAAATCGATTTCTGTCAGTGAAATAGTAAAAGCGAGTTTACATAAAAGTTTTAACACAATTTATGTATTTTTATTACGGAAAAAATTCTGCAACTCATAAGCTTCATTTTGTTACCAATAACAGCCAACATTGTTTGCTTAAACGTCTAAAAACATGAAAACAAATTCAATGATGCAATCCGATGATAGCTATGATTAGACCCTAATGCCGTATTTTAATTAACCAGTGGAAACTTAGCATAACACGCTTTTCATTTTGAACCATAAACGCATTTTCAGCATATAGTTTTCACAAACACAAACTCGTTTAGCGATTCACATTTTCTGAACGCGGACTAGGTTTTGCTTTTGTTTGTCATTTGTTCATCGATTGACATATTTTAGATGACATCTATTTAAGATAAACGACAAATAGGTTTGTGAATAAGGTAAATGGGATTTATGAGAGGATTTATTTTTAATCGCTTGCCGAGACGATTTAAATTTGTGTGTTTAATACAGTGATTTGTAGAAGTTTTGTATAAACCGCGGATTAGTGCTCAGTGGAGACACGGTATTAAGTTGATGTAAAAGTGAGATTACATCACTTAAGAATGTAATTAGAAATTTTTAAGGCATGATACTCCGTGACGTTTACAGTGTTTTTAAACGAAACCATTATAAAATCAGAAACTAAGAAGAGAAAATTCTCAAAAAAATATGGGATAACTCATGTTTTTAATTTAGTTATTAAGTGTCTTGGCAGAAACAGGTTTTTAATCCGGTATATAGAAAGTATTTATTACACTCTTGTCATTAATATCTAAAAGAAAATCGTTAAAACTGTAAGCTTATATACGCAGGGTATATAAAAATGATTCTAAATTAGAATTTGTTTATCCGTACCGTTACTACATGTTTCGTTAATTCATGTGCCTAGTCTTAATAACATTCAAAAGACGACCACTTATCTTTTCACAAACATCACCTATTTGAGAAGAAAATATCATTGAGAAATTTGTTTTCAGCAACCACTATTTTACTTTTCCCAAACATAAAAATGCTTCCATTAAGGAAGATAATCAAATATAGAAAATCTAAACGTAAGAGCATTCAATAAACACCTTCCTGTTTTCACGCAATCATAGAATTTATAACACCGGAAGTAGGTATATATCATCAACCTAAAGATATTCTACCCAAAAGGATAAAAAGTAAAAAAATAAATCCGAAAGGAAATCTAATCTGGGTCTGCCGAAGGACTCACGATATGGAACCAAAAGGTCATTTCCGCCATCCATTAAAAACAAAACAATCAAAAACTGATTAGTATAAATCTCCCGGGAAGTAGCAACTATAGAAACCCAGTACCTACCACTACCAGCAAAAGAAAATATATCACAACACAATAACAAAGCTTCAATCAGTCTCTTCCAACAAGAAATGTGGATGAGTCATAGCTACCTACACTTAATAGATTCAATTCCAATCAACAGGTATTCCCACTCACCGAAAACGTAAACAAGCCATAATTGCCTGCATACCTGCCTAACTTACCTGTTGTTATTGTGAGGTAGGTAGAAATACTCCCGAGTTTGTTTTTTTTGTTTTGACCGATATTAATTGAAAAGAATTCCATTGAATTCCAACGTAGGCTCCTAGCAAGACTCTTATCAAATTTTAGAGAATTTTATTTTTCTATGCCATATGATATCTATAGAAGCAGTTTTACTATTAATCCATTGATAAATATAGGTAGATATAGGTACCTTTTCAAAGTCCACAGCACGTCAACGTTAAAGATTGTTCTAAACGAAGTGCTCATATGTTAGAGAAGGGAAGAAGTGTTTTTTTTTAACAATAGATAGGTACCTAGGTAAATAGCCAAAATCTACAGAAACAAAGATCCGCGCCTTGCTTTGCATGACATGTCAATTAACACAAATTAAGGATGTCATTTAAAGACTTTGTTTTTGTTTTTACCTACAAAAAAATATTGACAATTGTCAATTGAAGCAATGTTTTTGATTTTATTTTCTAGGAATCGTTTGCATACTGTCGAATAAATTGAAGTTAAATGGAAATAGCTATGTATGTATTAAATTTTCAATTAAAAAATATGTCAGTGCTCATCAAACTTTGGTTTAGTTACTTTGAGAATAGGGCTTGCATACTCTTAGGCTTTTCGGTGATGCAAACTGTGCTAGTAAGCCAATGAACAGGGTGGTGAAGAAGCTGGTATTGTTTGACAGTATGTTGTAAATTGTGAGAATGACATACAACCTTATTGTCATGTGCTGTTATTATATCTTATATTGTCAGAGACAATATGTGTATAAGTACGTATATTTTGGGATCTTTTTACGCCCAAAATTCAACGAATTTCTTTGAAACCTTAAGGCTGATGGCACACTACCAATTTTTTAAAGCATCAATAGATAACCCACAATCCACGAAAGCAGCGCTCACATAAGCAACTCCTTGGCCTGATCAGAATAGGTAGCTGAAGCTGACGCTGTCGCTGTGGCTGAAGCTTGCCGCGTAGCGTGGCGCTTATACCGATCACAATGAGACGCTGAAGCTGAGTACAAGTTTGCCATGTTTGTCAATAGGTTTTAATTATACTACAGTGGGCGGAATTCCTATACAGAAACATGTATTTTTTCTTTTCTATTAGCACTTTTTTATGTTTTTGGATGAAGTTTGCAAAAATTCTTAAGCTTATACAAAAAATGTAATTTAAGTCACTTCTAAATATAACGGATACGTTATAAACGAAAAACGAAAAAGAAAAATAAGAAGAAGATAGCCCAGCCAGAACGATTTCAATCTTACTGAAATGAAAAATTTCTTTAGGATGAGGAAAGAATGGGCCAAATATCTGTGGAAGCACAGCATTTCTGCAAAGAATGCCCAATCCTCATTTCCCGGAAGCTCATTAGGTGAGCAAACACGGCCATAAAATGCCTGGTCTCGTGATACAAGCAAGGCATGTCTATGCTAAGTGACGCCATTCCAACAATAGGGTTGTTTGAGTTTTGACGTCTCCGTATTTGACGTCTACCACTCCAGAACGGTTTCGGCTCGGTTGTTTGTTTTATTAAACTTTGTTCTTGGGCTTAGATTATAGAGCTTAAAGTACTAAGATTTTCTGAGGTGATAAAACGTAAGTTTAAAACTTATTATTTAGTTAGACAACCGCAGTGAATCCAAACTCAAATCGCACATTTACACCTCAGGAACTATTGACAGCTTGAACGTCATTAATTTTGACAAGTGAACAAACATATCTATGTAAAAGTGCTTCGAAAAGGCATAACTGCAAGCCCTTGAAAGCGTTAATAGCGATTTACAGAATATCAAATTGATGAATTTTTAGCAAAATCTTTCGTGTTTTCACCAAAGTGATTGAAATTTAATTTTTTGTAATACCTTTTAGAATTTCTACAAACATCATTTAAAAATATAATAAAAATGCAGATTGCAAAGAAAAAATACAACAAATCGCGTGTGTCTATGCGAATTTCCGGCACTGTAGTTTACAAAAAAACTCTATAATCCGACACATAAAACAAAGGCGGGAAATAAAACCACGTGTTCCGCCTTAAAGTTTTTGTCACTTTTGACAAATTTTCAACATTTGACAAATTTAATGCTTGAAGTTCAATAATTTCAGCTACAACTGTCAGCTTCAGCTTCACATTGTGTTCGCTCTTGTGAGAATACGTGTATTTAACTTTTTACTCAGCGTCAGCGTCAGCGTCAGCTTCAGCTACAGTTCTGATCAGGCCTTAATTCTCAAAGGTACCTACGCATAAACCTCGATAAAATATATTACTGTTTGCTCTCTAAAATGTCGCCGAAGTGAAAGCAAATTAAAGAGTCGGCGTTCAAAAACAAAGCTGCATGGTGTTTAAAAAGTCAGTTATGACAAGAAGCAACTAAAAAATCTGTGGCAGAACACAGATTTAAGAGTTGTCGCAAACTGGTTTCGTGGCGGTTACGCATGTGTGTGCATTTCCATGCAAGGACTTAGGACACAAAAAGGCAATGAAATCGTTGCGTGACTAAAAGTGTCATGGGTGCGATAAGCCTTAGGCGCGTGTCCATCTTGAGAGTAAAACTGCTGCGAGAGTAACGAGAGCAAAGAGGCTTTCAAGTAGTCGAGGATCGGGGAATGGGGAGCTGGGATTGAGACTTGAGAGTAAAAAATGGTAATTTTTGTTAAGAAGAATTTTTTCCCGAGTGGCGCAATCGCACAAATCACAGAACATAAGATTACGACACTTCGGAAAATAGATGGCTTATTTAAAAATCAGGCTTCGCATTGGATTCGAAGCAAAACAGATTGCTGATCTATGATTGGCCAGTACAGATTGTTGTATAAGCAAACGCGCATTTTTTCCACGTGTATAAAATGACAGTTCCATCCAATCACGTCAGATTTACAATTAGGTTTTTCAAAAAAGTGTCATAACAAACGAGTGTCGTAATCTTAGCATTCTTTCACCGTAGAACCACAGTGATGTAGCTGTGGCGGTAGTAGTAGCGGTAGTAGGAGCTGTCAAAAGTTAAAACACATGTATTCAGTGTATTGCGCACACAATGTGTGTCTGTGGCGGTAGCGCGTAGCTGTGGCGGTAGTAAGAGTTGGCCAACTTTTAACTTTCGTAGCGCTACACGGTTGACAGCGCTACACGGTGGATAGTTTAGTACAAGTTAAGTAAACAATGGAGGAAAAGGACGTCGAAATGTTTATTGAAGGAAGGAAATTTTATGGAATTTGTGTCATCCGTTGTACAAAAATATTAAATCTAGTTCAAATTAACTCAGAGTATCGGCCATTGTTTATAAACGAGGTTTTTGTTCGACATAGCCGCGCTACACCATTGTGTTCAATTTTTTTCCGTACTACGCCACATGGCTCCGCGGCTGTACTACGTACTACTGCTACATACCACCGCTACGGGCATTGTGATCCCACGGTCATTCATTGCGTCGTCCTATGTTTTGTGATTTGCGCATAGAAAGTGAAAAACGTCACGCACATCTTCTATCGGCCGTATTAAACTGAAAAACGTGATTTTTTTTTAGTCATTCTAGTCAGCCATTCATTCAACCTAAAACTATAATAGATTTAGATGAGCCTAACCATAATAAGCTTAGGTCGGCTTTTAGAATGTCCCATTATCCGCAATTCATATGCCGCGACCATATAACAGTATTTTGCTCAATTTCGCTAGGTTTTCGTTAACCTTTGTTGGCTTAAACTAGTTCCAATAAAGTGAGTGGTTCGATGCGGAAATTTTACAGTTGGTGAGAAACAGAGAAATCTACGATTTCTCTACGATTTCCGAATCATTTACTTGAGTCTATTATGGGTTGGAAGAACTTGAGTAGGATTTTCGTTGTATGTTTGACACTTAGTTCTATAGAGGTAGCTTTACAACCAGGCTTTGGCTTCGTCGTTCGTCCTCGCTCCATTAGGATATGATGGCTTTGAATCGGCTTTGTAATGACATTTCTAAAATTAATATATTTTTTCGGGAAAAATTGTGTTTCTTCGTCTTCTAAGTGCTTATTTGTTTGTGTGTTTTATGTGTACCACTATACTAAAACTATTACTATCCTCAGCGTGCATACATTGCAAATTTGTACTTATATTTTTTTCCTGAGCTGCTGGGCTGTCATACGAAGCAAATGTTTATGAGTCACAATGCTCTAGAGTGTAGAGTCACGTCACGTTTTCTCTTTACGATTGCCACGACCCGAGAGACGTTGAAGTCAAGCCTATACATTGTGTTAGGAAACATATGGCAGAAGTCTTAAACGTCAAGCCGAAGCGGAGTTTAGGTTTCTTTGTGAATTTCCGTTTACCTAATGGTTAGGCTCTAAGAATCACTGTTCGGTGTCTAAGCAGTGATTTTTCTCTGTTTCTGTTGTGCGGATGGTAACAAATAAAAAATGTTCTGGAGAATCTTACAGATGCTGAAAAAACCAGCAACGATTTAATTTAATAATAGTCCCAACATACAAGTCAGGAGTAGTTTTAAGGTGGATTCAAGTACAATTTTAATTCAATCGATAGCATTTTTTTTATAAATTCATAATTACCACTTAATATACAATTTATAAGTCAATTAAAAATCCTAACACAATTAGCCATGGCCAGGTTGATTTGATTGAGCAGACTCAACATGATAAACTTCCAACACTCAACTATCATCAAGTCAATTCATCTTGAATTTGTAAAAATATCATGTTCACGCTGTTTAGCACCCACCTGTCAAAAGCTTCCCTTTCACCGGTGAGCAACCCTAATTTATCGCGATAATTATCGCATCGTCCAATTAATTTATTTTAAACGATTTTCGTTTGTCTATCATGAATAAGGCCATAACAAACTTGCAAAATATCCATAAAATTACCATTGACGTAAAGGTATGCAAGTACTCATGCTTAGGTTTTTCTTTATCAACAAAAAGCTGTTGCCTTGACAGCAGGGTCAACTTTGGTGGTGCCAAACTTTGTCTTGGATCTTTTCATTAAACAAATATGTTGTTTATTAATAACAATAATTTACATGTAAAATGCGAATGCACGAGTGGAGCTGGTTTAGCAGCTATATGACATGCGCATGCTGGATTGACTCACACCTAATTTTGATCTAGTTTGTGACCTTGTCGTGTTATAAAACTTATATAAGACATCAGCTTTTGAGTGATTTATCGCATATTAATATTGATAAAGAGCTAAGATAGAATTATGATGTTGTTTAATATGAGGGACTTGAATCTATATCTCATATCCGCAATAAAGGTTACAAAGTAGTTTTTGCGCACTATGGAAAGTGGGCGCAGAACATGAACCCGCGACATTAATGCAGGCATCCAATGTAGAGTAGAACATGCTCCTTAAGGTAGCTTTTGGTCTGAAAACGTGTTTAGATTTGAGGATAAATTAAAAAAAAAAATCTAGTCATTTCAAACAAAGTTGTCGACCTCTTGAGGCATGTGTAACACGCCCCTTATAACCTTTGTTTCAGTTTTGACACAATCATCTAAAATGCATTTTTTTTTTCAATTCCCATTATTATCTTCGATTTTTTCTTTGTCATTTTTTAACTAAACTCCTTAGTCCAAGATTATAATCTTGACGCATTTCTTTTACCTCATTGGACGACAAATATTTTCTGTCATAATCATAGAGGTGGGTTCACTTAATTGCACACCGATTTCACTTGACATCTCTCACGATTATAAACGCTATAATTCCCAATAGCAAAACGCGATATTTGATAGATTTTAAACGCTTCCAATTAAATGTTAAACTCATCCGTTTTATGTTTAATATGAATGCCTCTAGGCATTCGCTATAAAGTCTGAACAAGAGAAAGTGTTGAACGTAATAGTCGGTATCTTGTTTCAAACTCAACTGCTGATTTAATAATGTCATCTATGTTAATTTTGTTTGAACATCATATTACATTCTTTAATAAATCTATCGTTTACAATAGCCGGCAGTAAACGGAATGTCTTCATAATAGCCTTATTAGTATTTTATTTTTATATATAAATTCCATATTTCAACACAAGTAGAAAATTTTAGGTTTTTTTTTTTTACATAAGAGAAGGCGGTAAATTTGACTAAAAGCAAATTTATGTTTTACACATGGAATTTGAATGAATGTGACATTTAGAAACGAAGTGGTGGAGGAATTACTTACTTTGCTGATTTGATGCGAAAGTCTGGTGAGTGACAGTGAAAGATATTTCGGGGCTTACCAAATGATAAAGCCCAAAATCTAGACGATCAGTTTGAAATCAGTCTGTCAACCCACTTACATGCACAAGCTCTTTTGCGACGATCTACACAGCTGATGGGAGAAATATTTGGAAATAAAATTGTGCCTCTGGTGCTGGCTTTGAAGAATTTCGTAGAATTTTTCAAGTAAATTACAAAATTGAGACATCGTAAGCCAAGTTAAGAGAAGACTCAAATTGTGCCTCGGATTTTAAAGAATTTTGCAGAATCCCAGTAAGTAAGACAATGACAAAATTAAGATATCGAAAGCTGAGGGTAGAGAAGCAAAAGGTTATACTTTGAGAATATTGGTAGGTACTCGTCAACGAAATTTTTTTAACGGCTTAAGCGGCTTCACAGAATATCTCAAATGCTTAGAAAACACTCATAATGCGAAAAGCTACAACAAGGATCATTCCCATAGGCACTAATAACGAATGCCTTTCGGAGAACTTCAAGGAGCAAAAAACAATGAACGGTCTTCGAGGTCAACTTTAAACACTATGGAGTTACTCGGCGCTAAAGTGTTTAAATTACAATGACTCTAGCACAAACTGCATTCTTATCACTGATGGCATTGGGCCTCACAAATGTCGTGTAAAGCACAAAAATTGACTTTTTTATAAAAACAAAAAGCTTCATAGTGGGACAAAATAAAACGAAATTCATTTCTACCAAGGCCTTAAGCCTAAAAGTAGCTTCACAAACAAGCTTCGGCTTCGACCTTAAATGACATTTCCTAAAAAAGTATTATTTTTTCGGGAAAACTTAATTTTTGTCGTCTTCTGAACGCGTATTTTGGTTTTTGTTAGTGGCACCAATAAAAAATATTGGCCTCGAAGCACTCATTAAACATTTCGATTTTTCTTTTTATATAATCATTTAAAATATAGGGACTTCGCTTTGTGGTCACATTACGTTTTCTGTTTATTATTGTCAAATGAAATGCTAAAGACAAAGGTACCTACATAGTTTTAGGAAACGTTGTAAACGTCAAGCCGAGGCTTGCTTGTAAATCCCGCTTAAGAGTAATCGAATATGACAGCAAATACTAGAAAAATTAGCTGGATGCCGTCCACAGAGCTCCACTATTCATGGAAGACGATTTAAACGCATTGGTAACAATGGGACAGCCAACTCCCTAAAAACCAGACGAATTTACTCCATTGACGAATACTCGACCCTACATGTTATTTCTTGCTAAATAAAACTTGACAATAAATACAGCTGTTTTCCTTTGCGCATTAAGAATACAGAGACCAGGAGGGAACAAAGTAGGCTTTAAGCTCCCGAGATGGAAGTGGCATTCACCATACGTAAGGCAAAAACTAGTGTGGTCGGACTTGGAGAAAGAATAAACCGGTCGCTAATTAAATTGGCGAATCGCGTTTGGTGATGTAAGTAGGATCGTACTTTGCTGGTATAGCCAGAACGGTCGTTGGCATTTCGATCTCTAGAATTTCGACTTGACAAGAGCCTATGCTGAAAAGAGTAAAGTGGGCGGGTCAGCTAGGAATAATCGCACAGTTAAATGAGTTAATTTAAGTTCAGCCGACGAAATTTACATCAAATTCCAAGTGGAGTCACCAATTTCGATAAAGGATCATTTATAGGAATGCTGCGAATCGGTCTAGAGAAAATGTGGGAAAGCTTGTTCAGATAGACTTAAATAAGGTAATTTTTCCAGTCTAAGATAAACTCTATTTTCAAACTAAAACTTTGGTTAATCCTAAAATGTATTTCAATAGCTTTGAGTTCGAGGAATAGACTTTGAAATCGCCCTTGTCATCAACCATTAAACGATGGCCCTTGATTTAAACTAAATAACTTCGAAGCCTCTAAAGTCTAACGACAATAAGTTGGAATTACTTAATCCAATTCAACATGTAAGCAGAAAGTTGCAGTATGGCGAGGACGAGACAGTCAAGACTTACATGATCAAAGCCCATTTACTCTAGCTCCAGTCTCCCGAATGTTTTCATGCACATCAGAGATAGCAGAGTCACAGAAGTGCACCTCCTAGGTACTTAAGTTTGTAAAGAAAGAGCATTTTAAACGGTTCAAGAGTAGTATAGACTGGTAATATCAATTTCCCAATATTTCAGGATTTCCCTTTGTTTCCTTAATAGAAAAAGTACCTCTAAGATTTTTAACTCGCGCACATTAGCTGTACGTTCTTGGCCAGGAAGCAATAAGCTTAAACCAATTCAATAGCCTTATTTTTGCCCAGAAGCTTTGAAAATTGAATATGTATCAATTCATCTAGGAGTATTTTGTCCTCTAAGCTATTTTCAGGCGATCAGGTTTGAATTGTTTTTTTAAATGTAATTATTTAAGCCTTTTCCACGTAAACAAGGGGTGACAGAGAAATAGCGGGTACTTAAGCCATCCTCAAAAGGCTCCAATTATACCAGCTCAATTCAAATTCGAAATAAGAAGTCACACCAATATAAGTCCTTCAAGCCCTTCACTCAACGCCCAGACATCGAAACCCTTCCACGCAAAATAGTCAATCACACTTCCAATTCACTTGGGCGTAATTATCAAGAGCCTCATAAATTTATAATGAAGCCCAACACTCTTAGCATCTTCAAAATAATAGACCAACAATGCGTACAGAGATTCCATCGCCACCGCCGCCGAGACGAATGCTTCATTTGAATATGTTCCGGCCATTAGCATTTCCTAATCGAGCCGGAATCATTCACATCGTCGCGTCGGTCGACTCAAATTGGTTCGCATGCGTTCAAATCACAACATTTTAATTGCCCGAGATCAGCATAATAAGGCTGCCTTCTTAATTGTTGATTTGCCAGCAAATTTATGCCCAAACCACAGCATTGCTATACCAACTAGAGATCGCGTAAGTTTGTCAAACTAAAAACGTCATTTAAGCGTGGCTAATTGAAAAACTCTGCAAATTCCACTATTGGTTCCGAATTTAAAGGCAATTTAGGATACAGATATAAGACGTTTTTGTCTTAACACTGTGGGAACCAAAATTCCCGATAATCAGTTCCTTGTTGCGGCCATGCCATTTGGCTGACATTGCTTTGCTGTTGCTGATGCGAGTGCTAAGGTTTCTCCCAGCTGATTTGTCTGTCGGTAGTGTCGACTTTACCACAATAATTGATGGCTTTCAGTTTGATTCGCTTTGATTTTGATGACCGTGATCTAGAAATTCGGACATTACATAGCTTGTAGGTAGCTAGATCGGACTTCGGAGGGGGATTGGTCTCGGTTTCATAATATCAGACGAATTCTGGTTATTTGTGTGGTTAAATTGATACAAATTGATTTTTCAATCGATCAACCGGAATATTGAATTGATTTATTTTAAGATAATTATGAACTTTTACGCATATCGATTTCTATTAATTGCATGAGTTTTTTTTTATTTGCAATAATCTTAAGTCATGCATGGCGACAGGGGCTCCATGTCTGGGTCATTTCTTGAAGTACTCATTTATGTGCTCTAAGCCGTTGGGATATTTTTTACACGTTTACAATTGGCGGAGTGCCTGGGTGCTTCCTTTGCGCGGATTCAAGATTACGCATTAGCGAGCGTTAAGCACTTATAATTGACTTAATTTAAGGGAGCCCATATTCTAAAACATATTTGATCAATAGCGAGCTTTGGGGTCCAGTCTTTTAGGGCTGTCGGCTAAGTCAAACTCGAGCGAAATTAAAAATATTGTAAGGTTTTTGCCTGTGGTTCGTCGAATAAAACTCAATTTCATTTTTATAATTACACAATGAAACAATTTATTTATCAAACGAAACTTATTTAAATTGATTTCACACCTAATTCAACTACTTAAGCTTAGGTATATTAGACTGCATGTCATTTTGGCATATTTGACGTAAGAAGAAAAATATTTGCAGCGTTTTTGATCTTAGGTACGTCAAATATAAAAAAATGTCATGCAGTCTAAATTTCAACACTTTATTTAAATTCGACCACTTTTTGTATTTAGGTACTTTATTCTCGATTTTCAGAAGTCCTCGTTTCAAGTATAACTGTGCTATCCGAGCCTGTCATCCGTGTATTTATACATATTCACTGTGTTCTCAACGTTTCCTATCTGGTAATTTACCATTGGTACTTTTCCGCCGAATTCCATTGAAGGGAATTTTTCAATATCGATAATTCGAACTTCGAATATCAGTTTGCTGTCAGCTGACTGGATTGACAGTTGGGTGTGTTCGCAAAGTGAATCAATGGGTGCATTTCAGCGACTCCTGCATGTCTTTTTACTTCTTGTCGCCACATTACAATATGTTTTAACCTTTTCACGAATATCAAAAGCAAACTCGAGTCGAAGGAGTTGCTTGGTCACTTATTGCTTGGACTTCAGTCAAAACAAATGCTATTGTCTACAACTTTTTTCATATACGTTTTAGTCAAATTTCATATATATTTACTGAAAAACAGTCATTTTAAGCTAAAACCCCTTAAAAAAGTGGGCGTGTTAACCTGTCGGTCCCATATTCATATTTCTAAAGGGTCTTAGGGGTCTACGGTGATTATTTCACTACGTTACAAGCTATATAACAAACTTAATATACCCCAGGGTAGGGTATAATTAGAATTCAACTTCGGCTATGTTCACAAGCTGAAATTGAAGAATTAACCTAAATTGTGACATTTGTTTAAAATGCGAGTAAAGCCTGCAACTCAATGAATCCGTTGCATTCGTTACGTTGAAGTACACAACTGACAACTAAGTTCAATGCACACGTTCTTATGGGAAGCGGCCCATAGACGAACTTCGTGACGTACGTCGCTTCCCATAGGAACGTGTGAATTTCAATGCATTTCAATGAGTTGTCAGTTGTGTACTTCGACGTGACGGACGCATCGGTATTCACCGAAATGAAAGTTTAAAGCTATATTAAATACTTTGAACACTTTATAAAAAAAACGTAAACGAATGGGTGGTGAAGGACAAGGGGACGCAATTTGCATAGCAAAAGCAACTTCCTCTTCTTTTTAGAAAAGGAACTGTCAAACGAGTGCCAAGAAAACATTTAAGGAGAATTCGGAATTCGGACGCTCCTGGACAACCAATCGAAAATCCTATTGAACTATATTTCATCTGAGCGTCTTTTACTGACCTTTATCACCATTTATGAATACCTTAAATGCCAGCTAACTTACCTTGCTTATTAAGTTAGCTGGCGTTCAATCAGTGTTAGTGGCGTTCAATTGGCCTTATGTCCAAAAAGCCGTCCGTTAAAATGTGCTTTTATGTTGAAGAACTAACCCATACTATCGCCAGTCAAATTTGGAATGTTCTAAGACCTATTTTATTTTCACAGCAGTCACTGACTTTCGTCATATTTGTCAAACTAGTTTTATTACTAAAAAAAAACGAATTTTTGCATTCAAGGTAGCTCAAAAAGTTTTCAGGTTTTATAGTTGAACATTTTTTGGCATCTGTGTTGACATTTCTCAGCTATGGGTCTTCACGTATTTCAAACTTGACCGATAGGAATCGCATTCGGACTTTTCCAATCTTTAATTAAATGTCTGAGTTGGCATTTTTATCTGTCAAAAATCAAGACATTTTCTCGTATTTTGACAGGTTAGCATTCAGATTTCAGCAAAATAGCAATTGCACTGCATTTGTTGTTGACGCTTATGTCCGTAAAAATAACTTAGAATAATACCTGTAGGCATGCAGTCTAATCAAACATTAATGCCCGGTTTTCCTGTGAAAGTTCAATCTTAGGATAAGCTAAACTTTCACGAGAGTTTAAACTCAGTATACTTGAACCGTTGGTGTTTTTCAGTAAAACTTGATCGAGCCTTTTGCCAAACTTCCGTTAATTTTTTTTCGTTAGTTTTGTAGGCCACTTGGGCCCGGTTTTTCAGTGCTGAGTTAATCCCGTAACAATGGGGCTCACCGAGCGTGCAGTTTTTCAGTGCAGAGTTAACTCTTTCAGCAAAGTTGCCGAAATCTTAGAACAACTTTGAACTTCGAACAACTCGAACTCCTCTTAAGTCTCACTTCACATAGAAAAGCACGGAAAAGAAATTCGAGTTGTTCTCAGATGTCATTTTGCATAGAAATACGCAAATCAACTGTCATTCTACACAGAAACCAGTGAGTAAGTGCTACAGTGTGTACGCAGAAGTTACAGTCCGTAAAACGGACCGTTGAATACCCCATCCTATTCCACATTGTAGAATGCTGATGGCATAGTTATTTTTTGACATTTTATAAGTAATGCAAACTTCGAAAAGAGGGCGTTGTCCAACCGCCCCTAATTGCAAACTATTAATTGTAAGATATTCCCACAGATATTTCCAAGTTACACTAAAATGTATACGTAAAAATGCAATTTTTTGGTTCAAATTCAATATTTTTGAAAAATCGACCCCTAAAAGGGAGCGTGGCTAAAAACTTTTTATGAAAGAAATCTGGACTGAAGTCTCGTTTACCTAACCAGCTTCTTTTTTGTTTCATGCTTTCCTTAATTTGGCTCAAGGCCAGTCGAAATTAAGTTTTTCTGGAAAATTTTGGGTTTTTCTTCAATTGTGCCTCCAAATGTGGGCGTGGCCCAAAGTCTTGTATAAACAAAATGTGAAACTAAGCGCTTTCTACATAAAATATTAAGCAAATTTTTTTCAGTTTCGAGCAAAAATGTTGAGTAAACTGCATTTGAAAATTTACCCTTAAAATAGATGCCACGCCCACTAGTGGAGGTTTACGAAATAAATTTTTCTTTTTTGTGTCTTACATTCAGGAGATGCTAAATGTCAAATTTCAGCCTTTTAGAACGTCTTACAATTTTAAAATCTTTGGAGGTAGTTGCACATTTAGACCGATTGTGGGCGTGTCTTTGGGCGAATTTCAAAAATTTTAACACTTGTACTGCTTCGCATGACGTGGACCTTACGTACAGCACCCTAGCTCAAAATTTAAGGCCTAAAAACATGTGATATACAGACGGACGGACGGACATGGCTCATTCGATTCCGAATCCTGTCTCGATCAAATCCAATAAGGTCTTGGGGGTCTACGATTATTATTTCACCGTGTTAAAAACTATGTGACAAACTAAATATACCTCCTATACTATGGGATGGACTAACTCACCGAATTCGGGGAGTTAAGCTGAGACTAACCTCGGATCTAGATTCACTGAAAAACTCATTTAATCTCAGTTTAACTCCGAAGGTCGGATGCTCTGAAAATTTGGCCCTTTAAACATCAAGTGTCATATCTCAGCCGATATATATTTTTCGAATTGCACACTCTGTTGTTGTAAGATTTAAATAAAAGAGCAAAACTGTCAAAGTTTTCCAATTCATGGACAAGTGGCAATTAATTGCTTTACTGTGATCACTCCGGATACGTCAAGCGTGCACCTTCAGATGCCGATGCAAACTTCAAAAAGGTGCGCGAATCTTATACGTTTAAGCAACTCATGTGCTTGTTTTGTTAATGCCTGTTTGAATGGAGCTTAATAAAGAGGAATGTCAGCTGACACGCATGGGTTCAAACTAGAGTGACCTAAAAAAGAAAGACTTTTCAAAACGGCTATTCCTCTCAATTGTTATAAGTTTCTAAATTTGTCCTCTCTTTGATCTTTGACCATTCCATTTAAGCTATTTATCAGAACAAAGATTAAATCTCATTTACATTTGGTTGCCCAGCACACCTCTCTATAAAAATCATACCAAGATACTGCGTGCGAACACAAATGGATTTTAGGAAAAGGAAAAGTTAATCGAAACAAACTAAGGTCACCCTGCATACGAAGCTTAAATTTAGGCCATCAATCAATCCATCCAATTCACCTTGAACGTTTTTTTTCTCTGTTCCTTCATATAGCTTCCAGATAGAAAGTGAATCAAACGTTTAACCTTTCTTAATTAAATGCCTAATTTTCAGCTGACCAAAGGTATTAATATGCGTGTCTTATTACAAAAAAATTCTTCAGAAGTTTTTTCTTTTTCTAGAAATAAATATCGCTCAGGAATCATTGCGCATTTTTTACAATACGATAGGGGTGAGCCAAGGTGTATCTAGATATCATGCGGAGCTATTGTTATTTGGTTCCATTCACCCTGCAGATCAGACTTCCTGATAACTGCTAAGGTGATGTAAACGCCGCCTTAATCGATGGGATGATAAATTGATTCATTTAAATTCTGGTTGATTGAACCGATCCAATTAGACTGCGATTCTAATTTGTAATTAAAAACTAAAATATGCGCCATGACACCTCCGTGTGCCTACACAGACTTTGGTGGTGGCATAAGCGTTTATACGAGGATAAGGCGTCAGGTGATGGATTGAATTAATTAAGTTTTTAATGAATACATGGGATTAGATAAAGCGATGTCTGTAAATGATGCTCTCAGCTCTTAAGCGCCTCTGAACATGACATGACGGTAAGCATGCACTAGGAAAACATGACAGATAAATAAATTATGTCGACCTTATCAACTCACGAATCTAAGTTATGCTTAAGGAGAGCTACGCATGGCTTTTAAGGTGCTGGTTACATGAGTGTACTCTGAAAAATATGTAAAATTAAACACATTGGAAATAGGATTCAATAAGCAAGATGTATTTAGAGCTAGACTCAGGTAGGTTTAATTTTTGGTTTGGCAGGCTTGCGGAAAAGTCGTAAAATAGAAAAATGAGAGAAAGATTTATTACTTGCCTTATTCTGCGGTTTTATTATCGCTAAGGGGCTAAGTTGGCGCATATAATGTTTGAAGATGACTTGTATTTTAAAGTTTTCATATGAAGCTTATCTGATTGACTATCGTTTTTTGGAAAGTCCATTCTAGGTTTTAGAAGTTCATTGAACTAGTATATTGGTAGCTCCAATTAAGGAGAATTAATTAAAGATTATACAAAAATTGACAATATGTCATAAAATTACTTTTTAACTTGTCTATTCTTAGATTTTGCTTCTATATATTTGCTTAATTTGTATACCCCTCCGCTTGGTAGGAAAGCAGGTCCATAAAGTTTGATTCATAGTTTGAAACATAGAGAAATATGCACCGTTGAAATCTAACCGTAAAGCTACAATGCCCGCAGCGGTAGTATGCATCAGCAGCAGCAGTATGAAGCGCGGACCTGGTGAAGCGCGTTTATGTCAGACAGATACCTAGTTTGTAAGCAATGGCTGAGAATTTTCACTGCCGAACTTTTTTATTATTATTTACTTTAAAGCGGTAACACAAGTTCCATAAAATTTGTTGATTTTTCACAATTTTAAGAAATTTGTCCACGTCCTTTCCTCCATTGTTTACTTTTCTGCGAGCGAACTGTCAACCGTGCAGCACTGTGAAACGTGTAGCGCTGCACAAGTTAAAAGTTGGCCAACTCTTACTGCCGCTGCAGCTACGCGCTGCCGCTACCGCCACACATTGTGTGCGCAGTAGACTGAATACATGTGTTTTAACTTTTGACAGCTTTTACTTCCGCTGCTACTGCCGCTGCAGCTACATCATTGTGTTCCTAAGGTAAGACTTTACGGGCATTGTGATCGATACCTATTCGTAGGCCGAATAAGCTATGTCCGTCCATCTGTCTGTCGCTAATTTTTAGTTCTTACATTTTGAAGTAGGGACTTCATATTTGTTCTTTCTGGGCTCCAAAGTAGTACAAGCATAGTTTACTTATTTGGGAGCCTGTCACGCCCTGCCCAAAACAAAACTTCACACGATTCAACGAAAGACTTAAAGAAAATTCAGCAAAAATAGTTTAACTATACGCTTCAAAGACTATTTTTGCTGCCTTGTTGAATCGTGTGAAGTTTGTGTTTTGTGCAGGGCGTGCCAGGCGCCCAACCGACGATCAAACTGTCACACGTATTGTGAAACACCAAATAGGGTGAGGACTAACCTTCTCACTATTTTTAAACAATTCAAAAAATACCCCACAAACATTTTTAAGGTAAAACCAGCAATTTGACTGGTAATAATGTCAAATTTTTTGGAAAAAAGTACATACTTTACTTATTAAGCATGAAAAGTCAAAGTTGTCGTAGGAAGCTGAAATTCGGTGTGCTACTATTCCTGTTATCCAAGCTGCGCAACCTGAGGCCTAACGACAATATACTTAGAGGAGCTTAAACCCTTCAGCCCAATGAATCCGTTGCGTCCTTCACGTCGAAGTACACAACTGAGAACTCAGTGGAATACACACGTTCTTATGAGAAGCGACGTACTTTACGAAGTTTTTTGGTCCATAGAAGAACTTTGTGAAGTACTTCGCATCACATAAGAACGTGTACATTTAACTTAGTTGTCAGTTTCTTTAACGTGACGGATGTAACGGCTTCATTATTTACTATTTAAATGAACTTTCGATCCGTGCAGGAATTCTGCTTCTGACATAGCAAGCTTGAGAGATGTTAACCAAACTTTGAAAGACGAAGACTAAAGAAGTGTTCAAGTAGCTACTCTAATCGAGGCGAAAGATGTTTGCTTCCAATTGCATCCAATTGCACAGAAAAAAGTCATCGATAAAGGGAACGAGCGTTTGTTTTATGTTATCTCCAATAACCAGTTCTTCTGTCCTTATTCTTAAATTCTTACATTTCAGATAGGATACTGCTGTAGGTAAACTACTCGACTCCATTCTTCCATTGTCCTTGAAAAATTCCTCTGTCTCGCTGTGAGGTAAAGATCTATCTAAAAATGCATATTTCATCCTTGATGCTTTTATAGCACATTGCTCATCCAGTTCGACTATTTCTATCGATCAGAAGTAATGTTACTCACCCCCATTAACATATAGTTTAAAATTCAGATTTTAACGAAGAAGTCTTTAAACGGTATATATCAGCTTGATAAATCTTAAGTAGACTTTAATAGAAATACGAAATGTAGAACTTGACATTGAGATTTCCATGTGCATTAGCCAAGATTGCCAAACCTTTCACGCTAGACAGCAGCGCCTTCTTTAACTTGTGTCTAATCATGAGTCAGATTTGATGTATAATATTTGCCAATACCCCGAGGAAAGCATACTCAAATAGCAAATGCATGAGCAATCGGATACACATGTATCTGTAAATTAGGCAAATTTGATTATGCAACAATTTCAATTTAAATTTGGTGAAAGATGCGGCTGTATTGGCTTTTAGAAAGTCTACTAAATCAATAGTGCGGTGCTATAGCAGCTCTATGTCTATTGTTGATAACTTATTTTGAAGAACAAGATGCTGATTTATTTTTTGACTGTCAGCTCAATTTTTGACAGAAGTATTACATGAAAAGTTGAGTAGTAGAGGAGTCGAATTTCGATCTCCGTATATGCGCGCACAGTCAATTAGTCAAGTCAAAAATGTTTCCAATGGAGGTAAACTGACAGATAAGGGAGCAATCAGATTTATCCAACTTGACACTTGTACTGTTCTTCTGGTTCGGATTCTGGACTCGAGTCAGAATCAGAATTTTGCTTTGCTCAGATTATTGCTTCCTACCATTTATGGATTCCCGATTTGTCAACAATTTGGAAACTTAAAGCTTTTATTGTGGATTTATTGTTATTTATATTGGAGTGAAACGAATGAGAAGCACCAGTAGAACTAACGCTAATTTTCCACCTGGTTTTCGATTTATTGACAAACTTTGACAGTTCTCTTTATCAAATAAAAAAAAACTTTTGGCAAAGCTTAAGGCAATTCATATGCCAATTTATAGACACTCTATTTCCATTTGCCAATTTCTCAATATAAGCTAAAAATACGTAGTTTGTCAATTACAAATCGACAACTCGAAACTTACCATAAGGTTCGCTACAAAATTTAGGGGTTGGAGTGGAGAAAAGAGTTAAGGGGAGAGAAAGGGGAGCAGGTAAAGGGGAATTCACAAAAAAAGCCTTGGCTTCACCCCGGACTGACAATATTGTCTCGACTTCAACTGGCAATCGTAAGGAGAAATCGTAATGTAACGTAATGTGACAAGTGTCAAAAACTTGTGTATTGTGGAACTTGGCAGAACTTTTTCGTGCAACCTAACTGACTTTTGTGTTTGCGTACCGATGGAGTGCATTCCAATCAACTTTTTTTGCGGAGAAATGACATCACGTTTTAGTCGTCATATCATCTCGACCTATAAAAACGATCCTTGGTGGTGTGGTATTCCCAATCATATGCTCAAAACAAACCCAAATTTACTTCACCTCAGCTTTTCATCATTCGATTTTAAACCAGGATTTGACTTTATTGTTAAAAAGAATATTTGGACAAGCGTAAAATTCTTATCGAAATCTTAAAAGAAAAACTATAACAAAAGCGTTAACCCGACTTTTATTGATTTGCTGGGGTGCGTTACTTTTCATTTGTCGATGGGCTTTGTGTAGCCACACCACATCTAAAAGACCTTGACATTTGGCTTCCTTTTGTGCCACAAAGAATCGACTTTGAAGGCCTTACTTAATTTCAAAGTATAGGCGAGGTTTACTTACGATGCGTCATGTTGCTGGATGCATTATTGGAAATACCCAACAATCCGATACGCTGGCTGGGGTAATAGTTTTTAAGCTTACAATGCACATTCGATTTTACCTTGAAATAAGTTTATAGGGTTCATTCATACCGAATGCCACCGTCAGCTTTTGTCAAAAAAAAAAGAGATATTAATCTCTTACAAGAAAAATCAATCTTTTGCTAAGGCCAAGCCTATACGGCTTATTCGCATTTTTGGCAACAATAACAGATCAAGTATCCACTTCAACTCAACACTTAACCTCCAGCACGCGAAAATCCTAAAATTGTATCTAATTCAAAGACAATAATGTATACAGAACTAGATTAACAATTATTTTTGCATGGCTTATAGATCTGCACTTCAAGACAATAAGCCCGATCCTATTATTTGGCAAGAAATAAAAACACACCTCGGACAATTATTATTGAGCGGCTGAAAGCATATAACAGACAAAAAATTGATTGAATTCCACCGAAGGTTGTTCCCGGTATTATGATGCGAAGACGAAGAGGAATATCATCATGTCAAAAGTATCTACTTCCTAGACACTCTTGAGCCACACTCAAGTGGATCGGTATCTCATTGCGTGCGGAATGAAATTGTTCCAATTTAAGCAAACACTTACAACACACTTGATCGATTGTGAACTGTTTTAGAACATCTCGTATGGGCTTATACTTTGAAGCCGAAGACAAATAAACCTTAAGGTATGGCTTAGGCTGGCTGGAGTCAAGGCTTTGTCGAGTGCTAGTTGCGGTAGCCACAAAAATGGTATTGTGTGTTGTATTTTTATGTTTTGTTTCTTAAATATGCGAATCGAAAGAATGCTCGTGGCGCTGAAGAGTTCTAAGAACGAAGCAACACTCTGAAGGAGGTGTCTAAGATAAATTTGTCTATGGATCAGATTAAGATACAATTTACTGAGAAACTGTCAAGTGGACGAGTAAGGCTAAAAAAGTTTGTCTAATGTGTGCACAGAAACATCCAGAAAATTGACATGGCAACTATAAAGGGATTTTTTTTATTCATCTTTTGATGAGCTTACAAGTTTTGAAAACAACCTCGTATACCTTAAGTCTTTTCAAGAAATTTTGTCGGAAACGAATCCTGTTAAATTGAAATCACCTCATACATTATTATTACTTTAATATTTCTTGATGAAGCCTAAAAACAAGTAGTGGCAACGCTCAATTTTTATCGAGTGTTATAACTGTGTCAAAAGTGTCAAAAATTTATACTTTACCCCCAAAAAAAATTACAATGAGTTGATTTGACTAGAAAATTATCGTTGTCCCGATTTTGTCAGACCCAACAACGGTAAGGCCGAGGCTATTAGTTAAAAAAGCAGTTTAAGCTGAGCCAAAACCTAGACTCTTAACATTTGACAAATATTTTAAAGGGAAACTGACAAAAATTTACCAAGAAAAGTCGAATACGCTGTTCTGAAACATTTTGTCAGTTACTCGCCCCCATAGGGGTGGAAGACCCACGATCTCCTTCTTAGTTGTCCGCACATTTATCACTACATACACGATTCACCCCAGGGAGAAGTTTAACTTCTCTACCCAAAGAGATAAAGATGAATGGGGAGGATCCCAGCTTCCGCAATCTTCGGCATGCTCGATGCTCCGCTTGCAGTATGTCTAACTACGTGCTCTACCATACGCGGTGAATAAAAAAATCGGTCGTGTCAATTTAGAGTTTCTGGGCTTCTCTTGGAAATATTTGATACTATATGGACTCTACGTTTGGCAGGATTCTGATGGAACCTTTTCATTGGGGCTTTAAGGTGCATTCACAGTCACAGCCGGAGAAATTGCGACCAGCGAACTGGCGACCGAATCACTTTATTTTAAAACACTGTCAAATAATCTATCACTTAACACTACTACATAATCAATTTACACAATAAGCGTCAGTTCGTAGGTCGCAAGTTCGCCGGTTGTTAAAGTACCTTTAGTGTGAGGGCCCAATGAGGATTTTGATCACCCTTTGTTTCAAACGTTCTGATGATTTTCGGCGTCATCAAAGTTTGGCAGAGATTTTCACAGTTGGAATTGGAGTATATGCGAGGTTGGGTGTATACCAAAAGGGTATACACCCCAGCTGCAAACGCCAAAAAACTATTTGGCGTTTGCAGCTCAAAAGAGCCGTAACCTGACATCTCACAACCATTCGTTGTGCGTTATTTGTGTTCTATTCCACACACGGAGGGAACCTTGAATATTTTGCCGATTCCGAGCTGCTTATTGGGCGGTCCTCATGGCAAATGACACAATGGTGACCTATCTATGGCAGTCGTTGTACTGTGACTAACTCTTCTGGCTAGGTCGACGGAACTCGAGCCCGCGATCTCCTCCTCAGTATTCTGTACATTCAACACTACAAACACCCATGGAGAAGTTTTACTTACCTATAATCAAGGAGCAAAAGACGCATGGAACTGTGTCTCCTTCTCTATTTTCGGTCTATGCAGATGGGACCAAAAATCAGCCGAAGGACTTTGTCTCGAAGCAATATTTTGAAGCATCAATAGTTTCGGTTGCTCATGAGCGCGCATTTCCAACAAGCCTGTAGGACTCAGAAATTTTCAACCAACCAACAACCATAATAGACTTTGATGAGCTTAAGTGGGCTTTCCGATTTGTCCCATTACACGCGAATTGTATGTCACAACCATAATATGCTGGGTTTCCTTATGCTGGGGTTCGTAAGGTTTTCGTTAACTTGTGTTGGCTTAGAGTTTTGTTTTTGCTTGTCATTAGTTCACTCACCAAACCAAAAATTGTACGCTGGCCTCAAAAGTTTAAACGTATTTTAGATCTGACAATAGGTTTCGGAGATATTTACTACGAAGAAAAAGTGACATTATTTTCAAATTTGATTTTAAATTTTCAAGGCAATGTGATACTCGAGACGTTCACAGGGAAATCTCATAAGATTTTCAAATCGTTTGCTTAAGTCTATTATGGGCAACAAAATCTTTTGGCAGAACTTGAGTGGGATTTTCGTTGTATTTCGACATAAGATTAATCCCGCTCAAGTCTATTATGTTTGGGCCCTAAATTTTCAGGTGTGCCATAAACCCAAATTGCCTATTTAGACCAAAGGAGCAGCGACTAACAAGAGTTTGTTCATTTGATTTCAACATTGGTTTCCGCTCTCTGAATTTCACTGTAACCGCTGTCCGTTTTGTCCAAGACGTCAACGTTGCGCATCTCTTCGCGATGACAGCTTATTAAATTTTAAGGGCCAATGTTGATTTTGAATAAACACAAATTATTGAGGAAAGTATTGTCATTTCTTTTTATTATGTCATTTCTTTTTTTTTACGCTGAAGCATAATTGAGGTTCTATGCCATTAATGTGTCGAATTATCTCATCCTTTAGCTCTTGAATTGTTGCTGGCTGAGCGACGTACACCTTTTCTTTCAAATAACCCCAAAGAAAAAAGTTCAACGCTGTCGAATCACATGATCTTGGAGGCCAATTGACATCGCCACCACGAGAGATAGCACGGCCATTGAATTTGTCGCGAAAAGAGCCATTGTTTCGTTAACTGTGTGGCAAGTGGCGCCGTCCTGTTGAAATCACATATCGTCCAGACTCATATCTTCCAATTTGGGCCATAAAAAGTGCTAACGAACTTTCACGATAGCGAACACCATTTACAGTAACTGACGAGTTGAGGTGGACGGCTCTTCAGTCACACTATAGCGAACAGCAGCAATATTTTCTGCAGTACGAGCTGTACGAGCATGCACTGGGGTTTCACATCTCCCACAGACGGGGGTTACTCAAATTGTTGCATGATTTTTCCGATTGTACGCACATTTGAACGATTAAATTGGCCGAAAAAGTTACGAAGTGCACAATATTCATTTTGGTTTGAACGCCCATTTTCATAAGCCTGACTAACTTTAACGCGTTGCTCGATTGTGTATCTTTCCATGGTTCAAATTGAGTTAGTCTGAAATTGAGAGATGTCAAATGAAATGCAGAAAAAAACTTGACGTTTAGGTGTGGTTCACATTCAACATCGGCCCTTAAATTGTAACCACCCTTTACTATTTTTTGCCCTCATATGCTAGCAAAGACTTCATTGACATCCCGCTGGGTTCTTCGGATTAGGTAAAAGTCGTCTGCGCATGCAAGTACGTGTACAGAGTTTTGAAACACTTTTCCTTTGCTGTTAGCGTGGGATTTCTGCACAACTCACGCATTATGTTAAAGAAGTCCAATGCGTCACAGCTCATCGCTTTGTTCAATCAAAAAGCTACAAATTACGAAGTCGCTTTTCTAAGCCTCTCACACCATAGGCCCATGAATTGTAAAACCATGATTAAGAACTTCAATAAATCTCCATCGTCACAGAGAGTGCTGTCATTCCGGCACCGGCCGGACCCAAGTCAAAAAGTATTGTCGATAAAATTAATTGAGTGTCCTCGGTGTTAAGTTAATTAACGTTCGAGAGGTGTTGGTATTAATGACAAAATAGAATTAGTTATTATAATCTGTCATCAATCGATAAGAGCAACTTATAGATCTTGCTTTATGAAACACTAAAAGGGCCTTTCACAGCAAATGGGGGACTTTGTTTGTGGTACTGTTTCATTTACATACTCGAGACAAAGTGGCCTCTTGAAAAAAGGGGTTCACTCTTCACTCGCGACTTCAACTTTTTTATCATAACGGATTTATCGTTTAACTTACGTTCACGCTTAACTACTTCGCATTGTGAAAGTTAAATTTGACTACCGATCGTATTTACCTTTTACGGTCTCTGGAATTTGACATTGAACTTTGTTAAATTAAAAATAAATCGATAGTGTTTAAGTGGTTAGTGGATCAGCTGAGATGGGCGTCTCTTTATATCATGGTTTGGTTCAAGTGGTCTATTGTGAATCATTATAGAATGCTTGACAGATAATATTGTGCTATTGGAGGTCAATAATGTAGATGCTGTAGATTCCTAAATTGGTTTAGGAATGGGAAGAATTTATTTTATAGTAGCAAATATCCCACATAAATGAGCAAACATTTAAGAGAAAATCTGAAATACTTAATAATCAACATAACATGTTTTTGAAAAGCTTGTGTTTCACTTATCTACTTTTGAGTAGACACTGTTTAAGAAGAAATTATTTTGCAATCAACTAATTAATAGAGGGCTCTCTAAAGTTCCCTTCTTTTAATCGAGCGTGGATTGCAACAATTGTTACAATTCCGTTTCGATAACAGTCGTCTATCGATTTATGCGGCATAGAATCAGGTTTTTTATGCTGTTGAAATGACAGTGCTGTCAACAGATGAAGTTCAAACTGTTCCAAGTCGATCATCGTTTGAGCGAGTTGGCAGATTGCTTAAATTTCTTTACAGCCCTATTTTACGAATCTGTCACGTGAAACAATAACAACGGCCTCTGCCTAGCCAAAAATCAAAATCTATTTACTCCTCTGACTTTTCGATTACGAATGTCATTAAATTGTCATTATGAAACATTTAACGACGAATGACACTTCCTAAAAGACGTAAACCCAACTAACAAGATAATAAATTCGCAAAATACACTAAAAAATATTTTAAATATTCGTATCAGACATCACTTTGTTCCGAAATAAAAATCGATTATCATTCGCATCTCTTGGGGCTAGAGTAGAGAGATGCATTGCATAATGCTACATCGTTTCTTGAAGAGCGGTTTTATAATCTTGTAGGCAGATTCCAATTCCGAAGGAGAAACTTTCTCCATTTATCATAATTATTTAATATTATTTTAATATTTATCAGTTCAGGCACCTCTTCTGGTCGGGTTCCAAATAAGGTGAATATTTTTTTTTCAAAAATTTCTTCTTCTTCCGAAAACATAATCGATCAGATGCCGGTTGGTTTTTGTGTGTGAGTTTTTTTTTTGTTTTTTTATTATTGTTTGTTGCAGCATCTTGTATTTTTGAGTCCATCTCTTGGATCTCTGCCGGGCATAATGAGGAACTAAATAAATTTATTATCGACTTAATCACGGAAGGTAGCAGGTATAAAAGTTATGTTACTATATTCGAAGATCATTGAAAGTGAAAACCGAAACTATGCGAATGCAGCGCCAAGTGTTATGTCAAAAAGAAATGTAAATTCTATGGAGATTGGGCGTTGTGCTTGTGTCACTTAAATGGGAGTAGGTTTTCACTTTTTTTTATGGAATAACTCTGTTCCATTGGGATTGTGTAACTTGTTACTTTTTTGCATATCTTAGCATTTTTTTTTTTAGGAATGACAGGAGAAAGAAAATTACAGGTTGGGTATCAGGCTGGAGATGTTTTGTTCATGAGTCATGAGTGCGTTACAATGTAACAATTGACTATATCCCCGGGCAGCGCACGGTGGTTAAAATACTTTATGTGTCACTTAGTAGGAAGGCAAATTTGATGCAATTAGCCCAGAGCATCTCAATAAAATACACTCATACCTTATAGCGCGAACAGCTGATTATCAAAATAGAAGAATGTGGTTTTAAGAAGAGCGCACTGGAACTACAATTTATTTAGCTTGTCTAATCTGGCATTTAGTTAAAAAGGCAACTGCTGTCAAAGATTAAATTTTGAAGCTCTTCATCGCAATGATTTATTTCCAATTCAATCAAGGAAAAAACCAGGGTTTGGGTTGGTTTACCATCATCATCATCATTTTCGGTGACCTTAGAAGGGTTGCGGAGCGAGGGCGGCTAAATGGTCCTTCCATCGTCCCCGATCCTCATCAACTCCACCCCACCAACTCAAGAGATACAGGCGTGATCCCCAGACGGGTCTCGAAGATGTTCCTTACCTGATCCCATTCCATAGGATAGGAGCTATATTAAGTTTGTCACATAGTTTTTAACACGGTGAAATAATAATGGTAGACCTCCAAGACCTTAAGGGCATATGATCGAGACCGAATTCTGAATCGAAAAAGCCATGTCCGTCCGTCTGTGTGTCACATGTTTTTAGGTCTTAAATATTGCGCTAGGGTGCTGAAATTTCTTAGGTAAGGTCCACGTGCGAAGCAGTACAAGTGTTAAAATTTTTAAAATCCACCCAAAGACACACCCACAATCGGTCTAAATGTGCAACTACCTCCAGAGATTTAAAAATCTGTAGGACGTTCTCAAACGCTGAAATTTGACATTTATCGTCTCCATATGAATGTAAGACACAAGAAGAAAAATTGAATTGGTAAACCTCCTCCAGTGGGCGTGGCATCTATTTTAAGGGTAATATACAAGACTTTGGGCCACGCCCACATTTGGAGGAAAAATTGAAGAAAAACCTAAAATTTTCCAGAAAAACGTAATTTCGACTTGCTTGAGCCTTATTTAGGAATGCGTGAAACAAAAAAGGTAGCAGGTTAGGTTATTTCAGATTTCGTTCATATAATTAGCCACGCCCCCTTTTAGGGGTCGATTTTTGAAAAATTTTGAATTTGAACCAAAAAATTGCCTTTTTACGTACATTTAGCATATAATTAAATCATTATAATTGATGGTTTGTAATTAGGGGCGGTTTGACCACGCCCCTTTTTGAAGTTTGCACTACTTATAAAATGTCAAAAAATAACAATGCCATCAGCATTAAACAATGTGGGATAGGATGGGGTATTCAACGGTCCGTTTTCCGGACTGTAACTTCTGCGAACACACTGTAGCATAGTTACTCACTGGTTTAAATCTTTTTTTGAACTGCCTAGTTTGGCAGCAATGTCAAAACTAGGCATTGCTCTATTATATAGCGCAGATTATGTAGCTCGTCTCTATTTAGATGCTGTCATGCGTTTCCTTGGAATCGATGGAATGATGGTGGGTGTCGATTTGGATTTGTTGGGTGCCGCAGTGTGAATATTTGATCAGTAGTGGATTGTTCTGGCCCAACGACCACACTGATATCAGTTTGTTGCATGCGATGCTAAGGAGACTGATGGCTTTGTAGTTGGCACAATTCAGAGAACATCATTTGAGGATCGGGCAAACAACGCTGAGGTTCCATTCATCGAGGATGCTTCCCTTCGACCATATATTGTAGATGAGGTGGCGCACGCTCCTAACCAGATCATCGCCAGCAGATTTGAAAAGTGTGCTAGCTAGGCCGTTAGCTCCGTCTGCTTTTTTGTTGTGCTTGAGCTTGGACACAGCTGGTTTCAGTTCATGCAGGTTGGGTGGGCGTTTATTGTTTGAATGGTTCGTCGTTGTCATTTTCGCTTGACATTTTCATTCATTCTGCCAGGACAGCGGGACTCAGTCCTTCGGCTTTATACAATGAGCAGAATTTTTTTTCAAATCCTCAGCACCGAATGCGACGCCACTACGATGCTCTCTTTCTCTTGATCATACTTACAGGCTTCAGTTTGAACTTTACACCTGGCAGGATATTAGGTAGAGCTTGCGAGCCTCATTCCTCTTGTTGCATCTCTCTATCTTATTACCCGAGCGCTTCTAGTACTCTCTAATTTTACCTCTGAGAAGTCGGTGTTGATGTTCTTCGATCCTCCTCTGCTCGCTTCTGTGCAGAGCCGCTTTAGACATATGCCTCTATTTTGCTGCATGGCTTGCCCGTATTCATCGTGAAACCAGTGTTTTTTTCTGTGGTGGCCGTGTGAAACTGGCTGCCAACAGTTGATGCTATCTGCATAGAGCTACGTAGAAGGCTTTTAGAGACTCGATTGGAGAAGGAGCGCTCTTGCAATTGTAGCCTTCTGACGACAAATTCCCTGACCGTATTTAGAATCCTTCGTATTGATCGGGATATACGTGTGGCTACAACGAGGTATAGTGATCCACAAAGTTCGGAGATTAATTTTGCTGGAAGAGTGTCTTTGAGTCGATTCTTCGTCGATCATTTCGTCGTCGATCATTTCTCATCGTCTTGTCCAAGAGCTCGTAGAACATAATACCTTTGGCGTGTACATCTTTCTTCTCGCTGGGGACATACGCACATAATATGAGGCTAATCTTAAGCAGTTCGTCGTGACATACTCGCTCTCATACTTAAATCTCAAGACATTTTGTCTAAGTCCTTGCCTCCAACAAAGAAACCACAACCCGTGTCGTAGTTTATCGCAAATTTTCATCCTCCTTTTGCCCAGCTCATCCCAAGGTGTTTCTTGGATGACAGTGATGTCTGCCTTGTTCAGTCGTTCAGGCCTTTCGCTAGTTCAGCTAGGATAGCTTTCATAGGATCGACTCACGGCGTTAAGGGACCTTAAGTATTCCATATGCAGATCCCTCGTTGTCCTAGTTTCGTTTGGATTAGTAGTCAACAGTAAATCCATCCGAATCCGAGGCTTTGTTTTGGGTGACCAAAAAGTCACCCCGACCCACAGTACGAACTCCACCTGGAGGGCCAGTTCCTTTTAATAAGGCTGGCTCCCTAAATGCCTTTGTTCCGAATACGTACAAAAAAAAAAAATTAAAAGTGAGTTCGTAGCAAAACCCTACACAAGTACGATGACAATGCGGTACGTTTACAAGTAATTTTACAATCGATCTTCAGCTATAAGTTTTCAAAAGTCTATTGACGACTGTGAGCTGTTTAAGACACTCCACGTCTGTCCTTGAACTTGATGGCCACTTAGAAAAAAATCTCCGATCTGATGCTTTTCTGAAACTATAATCATTAAAACTGCATTATAATACTTAACGACTACCGCAACGCAATATACTCAACATGATACCTTTTCCTACTTTCCTCTTGTCAGATGTTATTCGTAACGCAAATACTATAGTAATGACCAATGGCCATGCGTGTACAAATCAGTCAGTTCGACACTCCTCGAAGAAACAACACTGTTGACAAAGTTCTTAAATTAAAAACCAATTTGCCTGAAGTTGCAACCTTAGGCCCGCGGTCAAAATCCTCAACAACTCACCGCAATATGTTATCCAAAATGGTCTATACACAAAAACCCATAACTTCAAACTTTCATGCCAGCCACATAATAATCCTTCATTCATGCTTAACCTTAGAATCTTCAATTATGCCCAAAAACCATTGCCTTGCCGGCACATTATACTATAACGGAAAGAGTTAAAATAGCTAAAATCAAAATAATTATTACATAATTAACAAAGTTTTTTAAACAAACAAGTACTTCCTCCATTCACTAAAGTGTTCTTTAAATAAGTACAGGTATGTACTTGAGGTACGCGCATATCAGTTACCACGAACAAAATCGAAAAACAATAGATATCCAGGAAAATGACACCCAATTCTCGATCGGGGGGCTCTTAAGCTCAAGACCTCCTCTTCAGTGCACAACAAGTGCCATTCGGAACACCTCATGGAAATCACTCGATATGCACTGATAGACGGAGGGTACTACTTAATTATACTCTGCTAAACATGGCTTAGCCTAAGGCCCACCAAGCGGCATTCGACACCAAAGCCTAGCGATGAAGAAGAAACAAAATATAGTCGGCTCCCAAAACAGGGTCTCGAGGCGTTGCATCTTCAGACAGTTAAGATACCAAAAAATCCAAAAGAAGATGAGCAAAAGTCGTAAAAAAAATCCCAATTCGAGTAGAGGTGGTATGGTATCCGAAAGAACCAATAAAACATACCTACGAGCATTAAAATTAATTCAATTCAAACGAAAGTGAACGTTATTTTTTGATAATTTTGTTGTTGTTGTTATTGTTTTCCCTTCTTTTTTCTTTAATTTTGGTTTTTGCTTTTTGGATCCGGAGTGACGTTGAATTGATTTTTTTTTCGGCGGCTTTTGACGGTGGCGGGGGTTCATCATCTCGCTGTGTATCTTTTGGTGCTTTTTGAGGGAAATCGTTTGGGTATCTTTTGATTTTTTCGAGATCAGTTTATGTTCGCGATTTAACCGGTAAACAGCGTTTAGCTCGTTCGTCTTGGCGCGATTCATTTTTTTGACTTGGACGATTTCTGAGTCCCTTGACGGTTTTAGTTTTATTAAAAGAAAGGGTTTTTTTAAGCCTATTTGAACGGGCAAAGGATTAAAGTGAACCAATTAAGAAAAATTATAAATCCGGAGCTTAAGGGTGTTAAGTGCGGGATTAAATATACCCAAGCTAAGATTGGATGTGATTTTATTTAAAAAAATTATACTGTGAGTTGTGGAATATGTACTAAAAAAAGCAAAGTAACATTTGTTGGAAACAGTCTTCATTTTGTGTATGGATTAGTCTGAAACAAATATTAAGAAAAAAAGGTTGGTATAAAATATAATAAAATTTTTCGCTCTTTAAAACCTCCCAAAGTTAATCGGCGGTTAAGAGCCTGCTTTTTTGGTTAAGGACTTACAAAGCTGGATTAATACCAAATTTGACAGGATAAGATAAAGTGAGATTAAGATTAAACGCTGAATTTTTTTTTGTATATAATTCATCGCTCAAGGCAGCCTGGCGAGCTGTAGGAGCGCCCTGAGACATGTCACTACTGTTTACATGAGTGCTACAGCTATGCACATAATACCTACTTAACAAAATTTAATCCTTATTAAACTATCTGCGGCGTATTAACTACATAACGTAATGAAGTTCTTTAATCGAACCCAATGTTACTATAGTGCTTAAAGTTCAAAATGAACTGACTTAACATAAGAAAAATTAGCACGAAAAAGTGTTCAGTTTTTTAAATAAATATTTTTTAAAACTTAAAATAGTCTTCGAGGGAAAACAGAAGATAGAAGAAATGAAAGGCTGCAGCAAAGTTATAATTGTCTACAAAATTAATGTCTTCTGGTGCCACAGTTTTACTTAAACTTTAATTGTAAAATCGTTCTCTTATGAGAAACTGTAGGGAGAGTTGTACTCTTACTCATCATTATAATCTGTGATATTTTAATAAGGATGAAAAGTCCTGATATCAGTTTTAAATAAATTTGTATAAGGTTGGCGTTTTTATGCCGTACACAAGGTAAAGAACTCGTAGCAAAGACAAATAAACCACGTAGAAACCCCTTATACCCTTTCACCGTATATGCTGAGCACAGGCTTATTTCAGTGTATAGAAAAGAGAACTTAACAAGGATTAGCTGATCTTGGATCCACGAATAATATGACTAGGCTGAAACTAGAGAGCAGGTTTTGTAGTGCAGGGCTAACTTCGACAAGGAAGTTCATCAATTAAACCATTAAGGGTGTATTTCCACGAGCGAAAAAACAGTCGCCGTTGACAGTTGAGATAACATTGGGTCTTATGGGAGCGTCAGCAATGTTAAGGCTTGAATAAGGCTAGGCTGAACCTGCACTATTGTCTGTTCTCACAGAAAAACAGGAAAAAAGTTTGAATTGTTCTTCAAAGTTACAAACATCGGAGGATCTCGCAGTGTAGAACAACCGCTTAAATCAAGATCAAGCTATGTCGGACATACCTATACTCTATACTCTCATACCTATTCGGACATACCTAGAAAAGCTAAGCTATTCGAGATTTTTTCTTCTAGTCTTTTATTTTTCGGGATTTTGCTTTCGGGTTATTTTTTTATATTTTTTCCTTCAAGATATTAGGTGTGTCCCCTTATTTCCTGTAGCATTTTGGTCATATTTCCTTATTTGAAGGAGTGGGGGTAAAAATCTCTCAGTGAGAGGAAAAACTGACCAAAAGTAAGGGAACGCTTTGTGCACCAAAAACTGCCTACATTTTAAGCGTCAAAGCCAATGTTAAGGAAAAGTTGTAGCGATTGATAAAACATGCATTCATTAAGCAGTACTTGAAATATTTGGATTGTTGTCTGCATCATAATATTTACTGACTTAAGGTTTTTTACGTCTAAATTTGATAAAAACATTCTTTAACATTCGAAACTCCACATAAAAAGGACTCAAATTATAGAAACATCAAAATTTGTTCAAAAGTAAAAATTTCACAAGCCGCTATAGCTAACACCTAAGTGTCCACCCAAATGTCATCTGCTGTTGTCCAACTCAATTGCCGCCGCTGACACTTTTCATAATTCTGCCCAAAGAAATTTCTTGGGCTAAATTTCGTTGGGAGGGGAAATTTTAAACTCTCATTTTGCTCTCTCTCCTTTCCAAAGCTACACAAAAACCGTGTACGGGAACAGGGTTCGGCTATTTTTCGTAGGTTTGGGTCGTTTTGTGTAGTGTAGGACAGGTACGGGAACAAACCTTTCTTTATCTAGTAGACTTTAAAAGCGTGTAATTCTTTCTCTCTTGTCTATATGTAAAAACAATTTTAAAAAATTTTTATTTTAAAAAATTGCCCATATGTGTCACGTTTCTATGCAGAGTCGAGCAGGACTTTAAACTGGCGTCAAGTGCATAAAAATGCGGTTTGAGTCGATTCGGGTCGTCGCGAGAAGTGTCAAGTCGAAATTTTGCATGGAAATCCGAGTTAAGGTCTCGAATTTTGGCGTCGCCAAAATGTCAATAGCTTTGATCTGCATGAAGAAGGAAAACAATTGAATGCGCGAGAAGGCTTCGGTGTGCGTAGTGGGCTGGTATTCTCATCTGTCAGTTGAACTACACTTGAAACCTTTTTCGACTCGACTACTCAACACGGTGTGCCCGGAGACGAGAATCGATAAAGCATTAAATTCTTTCTCGTCCTCGACTTATAAACTCTTGCATGGAAACGTAATAATGGTCGAAGATGGCCACTTTTGGTTTCTTGCAATTTTTTTTTTAATCGAAAAAAACTAAGGAATTTCTAATTTCTATACCTTAGCATTATCAATTTCTTAGTTTATTTGTTAGCAGGATATTGAGCCTATCAGCCTGAAAGTCTCGTTTTTAAGGTTTATCTTAAGGAATGAATGTGCCCTCCTCTATCACCGGACCAAAAACTGTGTTTTCGCGAAAACATGCCAAAACTTCATCAAAAATATGAGACAGCGAGGCTTTTGCGGGCAGCTTTTTACTCTTAAGGTTATTCTTGAGAAGGCCTGGGAATATGCCAAACCGGTCTATGCGTTTTTTGTAGATCTGGAAAAGGCTTATGAATGAGTCCCTTGGGGTACAGTATGGAGAGTTTTGTGGGACTATGCGCTGAGTGGACCTCTTCTGAGAGCCATCCAGTTTCAAGAACTCCTGTGCAGTGTACTTTGAACATAAATGGAGTTCCATTGAAAAAGGTGGAGAAGTTTAAGTATCTCGGGGTCTTTTTCACGAAAGTTGGAAGGAGTAATTCTGAGTATCCTGTAGAATTGGACAAGCTGGAGCAATAGCAAAGGAACTGCGCCGTCCATAGGGAAGCTAAGCTTGGAGTGAAAGCAAAGATCTCAGTTTTTAATTCAGTGTTCATTCCAACCCTCATCTATGGTCATGAAATATGGGTAATGACCGAAAGAATTAGATCGCGGAAACAAGCTGCCGAAAGGAGATTCCTGAGGTGCGTTGCTGTTGTTACTCTAAGGGATAGAGTAAGAAACGTCAGTATTCGTGGGAATCTTAATGTTGAGCAACTTTACTTCTCCGAGTGGAACGATCGATTCTTCGGTGGTTTGGACACGTTGTTCGCATGCTCCTAACAGAATTCCTAGAAAGAACATGCTAGCCGAGATGTGAGCGCGTCACCTCCTGGTGGCCAAAAAGCAGGTGGTGGATTTAGGTAAAGAACCTCTCCGAGAACCGCCTGGGGATTGCGCCTGGGCCTGAGTCTCTTGAGTTGGTGGCGGAGGATCGAGAACGATGGAAAGACCATTTAGCCACCCTTGCTCCGCGACCCTTGTAGAGGATAATTATTATTATTATTATAACAAGGCTTAAACGAAATCACCACCTGCCCTGTCTGGGGAAAAGACTTAAAAAGGCTTACTGCGGAGCACTTCGTATGTAGTTTTTCTGCTTTTGCTGGTATCAGGCTACCGATCTTTGGGACCAACATGCCGAACACCTAATCTTACTCACTGAAGGTCCTTCTCACATTTTTTCAAAAGACGAGGATACTAAGTATCTCAATTTTAGGTGTTTGCATATGGTTGTTCAATGGACCAGCACTTGTGTCTTAAGCTTTCAGCCCAATGAATCCGTAGCGCCCGTTAGCCCGTTAGGACAAGCTCTATAGTCCTAATGAATGGCATTGTAATGCCCATGCAGAGAGGGATACTGTGCAACTACGAAAAACCTATGATTCACTGATATTTTGGTATGAACAGTTGCCAAAAATTAGATGAATAAAAGCAGATTAATGCCCTACCTACGATATCAAACAAAAGAAATTTCTGCTTGAAAAATAATTATGAAAAATGTCAAACTTGTTATTTGGATTTCAGCTAAATCGGCTCGTTAAATTATTTACTTTTGCATATCTTTCGTATTTTAGTAATTATTCGAAACTTTATTATTTACTTATTTGTAGTTTTAAAAGTTTGTTAAGCAACATTGTTAAAAATCCAATCTTGTCAAACACCATGCTTGTCAAACAACCTCTCCACAACCGCATGTCCTGAATTGTTTTAATTTTTTTATCGAAAAAGGGCTTGTGAACACAATTTTTATGCATTATCATCTACTTAAATATACAAAGTAACGAATGCTTTAGCCTCTAACAATAATTTACATTGGAGAAAAAAATAACAGGGATGTTATAAATTGGACACTTTTGATTTCGAATACATTGTGTCTTGTCAAAACGTGCACGAGGAATAACATCAACTGTCTGTTATTTCTCATCAGATCCAATGTTTTTTTTGCGCATATCTAAACTGTCAACGTAGACAGTTTTGTCACTACTGTAACGAGTCCTTAAATAGAGGTATGAAATGATATTTGCACTGGACGACAAATGTCACATTTTATCATTTTAGATCCCATATCCCTAGTCCATTTATGCGTCTAATTAAAAATACTACGAACATAAAGCGATATTCAGAAAGAAGCTTTGGCATTTGGCTCCGCCTCGGTCTGACGTTTAGGAGTTCAGTCTTACAATTTCGATGTTTGCTAACACAATGCTGGTTCGGCTTGAATGTTTCGTTTGGCAATCGTAAAGTGAAAACAATATAATATTACATAATTGACAGCTCAACAGCGAGAATTTTTTTTTTCGGGTTTTGCGTTAAAGAATCGTATCGGGCGAGGACGAAGTCAAAACCAAGATGTGAAGCCGCCTTAAGTCTCTACTTATACTAAAACCTGACGGGAGGCATTACGTTCTGACGTCTGTCTTCTCCAAACCTTGAAACCGATCTGAAAAAAATGAATAAACAAAAATCTAAAAAAAAAATGTATCTGCTTTTAATCTACTTTTGAACCCGACACGATCTAAGTCCAGACCATCTATTGAACAAGAAAACACGTGCTCATGCACACTTATTATTCATGCTTAATAAAATGTAGGCTAAGATTTTAAGATGAAAATAAATAAATTTATGAGGTTAAAAAATAAACCAGAATATCAATAAAACCGAACTGGAAATGGAACTTATTTGCTATAGGATATAGCAAATAAGTTCCATTTCCAGTTCGGTTTTAGCACTTATTTTCAAATGCTAAATTATGCGAACTTTATTTTCCCGCTTAGGTTTGTAAGTCTCATTGGGTATGATTGAACGTTATGATGCTATTGCGTGGGTTGCCGTTAAGCTCTTCATTACTATTGTGTTGTGATCCATTCTTGATGTTTTATTATTGACAAACGTGCCGCGCGCTCAGGTGACTTTCGAAAAAATTTAAATTTTATACAAACTAAAACTTCCTGTTTCTAACTTGAAACTACTGTTGTTTCGGATAGTTGGTGGAATTTAGTAAGTCATCTATTTAAGTGCTCGTTAAAATTGGAATGCAACTAATTATTTATTTATTAAAACTATTTAAACCAATTTAGGTTTTTTTTTTTAGTTGAAATTTATTTTAACATTTTGCTACTAGCACGTCTCCTTTTTACTTATTTGCATAAAAACATTTTAAAATAATTATACTTACATACGTATACGATATATCAAGATCTCATAGAAAGATTAAAAGACTCTTTGTGTAGAAAGTCTTCATCTTAAAGAAGTTCAATGGACTTTGAAATGAAGATTCACTCTGACAGAGTAGACTTTTCGCCCATTGCAAAAAGATCTGTTTTGCATAAAACAGAAGTTTATGACCCGTTTATGTGCTTGTAGCGAGCTTCTTAAATAATTTTTCGTATTTGGATCGATTCAAATCTGACATTATGATCCCGACGGCAGATAAAATTCATTAAAAATAAATTATACCCGTGTAGGTATTATGTAGTGCGATTTGCCGATAGCCTTCAATTAATTCGCAGCGTAATTATAGAGCCAAAAATAATTTGGCAAACTTTGCTTTGACAAGAGGTCAATGACGCTAAATCTATTTTGTTAATATTTGAAGATAAATGAAAGCGCAGGTCCATTCAATAGTGTAAATTTATTAAATTAAATAAACAAATAAGACAATTTAAATTGTCATAACCAAGCATTTATGGCAGAAATGTAGCCTAGTGGTCTTTAGACGTGGGTAACGTCAAATTATTCAATCCTTAATTGAATTAGAAGACATTGACGAAAGAAACACGACAGGTTATAAACTTGGGTTGGCCTTGCCTGACGTTTACGAATTCGGCTATAAGAGCTTCTTGGCCCTATAGCCTTAGTGCCTGTTTTCATTTGGTTTATCCTCCCCTAACCCAACATTTATTTCTCAAAATAAAACTGAGGTTGAACGGTGGCCACCACACTGGCGCTTCTCCTCACCCTAGTAATTCTGATACATCAGCTTAGGATAAACCCAATGAAAACAGGCACTTACACTAAACCTACACCAAGGCCAAATATCTGTGCCTGTCGACCCCTTAAAGTAAGATCAAAATCAATAAGGACTGACAGGTCATAGATGGTGACGTTTACTACAAGCCCTACGTTACGTAGCTTCTCAGCAAGTACTTGCATAATAAAGTGCCATCTAAAAGGGACTTTCAAACTTTGACAGTTGATAGTGTCCATTTTCTGTACCCTTTATTTGCCCAATTGAATGTCATATACACAGTCTGTTTTGCCAAATTAATATGAAGAGTTATAGACCTCAAAAACACATGCAAAAGACGAAATTAATTTATTGTGTTGGATTGTGCACTAGGTCCAGGGTTCGAATACCTAACGAAGCAATGGGGCAATAAAAATGTTCCACAATCCAACCTCTGCGAGGGTGTGACAAACCACCTAAGTGTCATTTTTGTCGTGAGAAACACTTCTCAATTCGCGCCGTTCGGAATCGGCAAAAAGGTGTATAGGTCCCTTTTATCACACAAAAAAAGGGATGTAAAAAGTTAAAACTTTTAAAGATTAAAATTTGGTAGAAAAAGATTGTTCAGCGACAAGTTCACTTTCTAAATAAATTTTACTTATCCTTTTTATATATAGTTGAAAGTGGGCCTATGTCTAAATGGATAGTCACAGTGTCCTCAATGCCTGTTCTCAATGCCAGTCCTCAATGCCTGTTGATCTAAAAAAAAGACCTAAAAATACCTTAACGCGTTAGGTCTTCACTTCACACAATTATAAATATCCACCAAGAGCTTCCCAACAGTTTTTGACGTTTTTTTTAAATTATGTTTGCCAAGCTACTAAATATATTCAAGATTTGACTTTGATTGTCACTTTTCTAAGAACCCTTAAAATATCAAGCTGTTTGATTGCAGCATTTTTGACAGGCGAAATGCCAATGGCTTTCGATATTGTTCAATGTGGTGCATCTGTGCAAAATGACAGAGTTTTTGACGCAAGTATCTTATATGCCGGCAGAGACGTCAAATGGCAAGAAAGTTTTACTGGCAGCTTTTTCCTGCTGGCATCAAATATTCCAAAATCGCATGCGTTCATTATAGATCTATATTTTCAAAAACTATTTGGTGAATAGCATCAAAATCAGTAACCAGTAAAAACACATAGTAAATAGAAAAACTGGATAAAAATATGATTAAATATGATATATTTGATTAAAAACTTTATGCTATGACATACCCATTTCGCAAGCTGTCAGAGTCTATTCACAACCACAATTCACATTATTTGGCTGCGTTTCAAAAGCCGCACGACAAAAAGTTTCCTTTCCTCTTCATTAAATCCTCTATAAATTACGCGATTAATGATTCAAATTTAAATCCTCTCGGCAAGCGACTAAAAATAAATCCCCTCAAAAATCTCATTAACCCTTTTCACGAACCACTTTCAACCCTTTTCGAACACCTTTTAAATAGTTCGAGAATCGAAAAAGGACACTGGAACTGTCCATGTATGACAGATCTGTCAGAATAACGATTTTTTTGGGATGTTAACGACGGAAATTTTTTTTCGCTCCTCAAAAATGGCATCGCCAATTTCTTTTGAGAGCTAAATTGTCAGAAAAAGATTGCTCGTGTGAAATTAGTCTTAAATTTGACCGGTGGAGCCACTTTGGGGTTTATTTTTTAATAGTCTCCGGCTTTTCCTCTTTTTATTGCCGGTGGAGATTTAGTATTATACTTTTTCGAAATTTTTAAGGTTAGATGGAAAACCAAACTTTTTATTTTTGACAGATCTCGTGGAGAAATTATTACTTACATCGCATCATGAAGACGAGAGATTTAGCAATCAAACGTGAAAAATTTCAAAATTTGAGAGTTTGGTCGAAATAAGTTCATCATCGGATGGAAAGGGTTAGGGTAAAAACAGAATAAGAACGATTTGTTCAACAGCTCGAGATGGTCCAGGAGCTTGCTAACAGCCCTCCTGAACCTGAACGTGTAATAAAGGTATTTTTGAAGGAGGCCTCCAATTTATTTACCGACTAGAGCATTATGAAATGTCTTATCACTATCTCTTATTCACGGAGCCGTAACTGATGTGAGAAAGCTTTCAAGTCTTCCTTGACCGAAAGCTATAAAACCTTTGGCGTCCGGCGGGTCAAGCTAGAGCCACCTAGCGGGCTATAATAAACCCATTTGCCAAGAACTTAAACTTATATTAAAAAGGGCCGAGTTATTATCTATTGTCCGATGGCTCTGTTCTGTATGTCTGCGTATGCGACTTTTTATAGATTCTCCCCGTGTTGCATAATTTTTTTTATTGTAAGTTTCAAATTATTCATTTCCGGCAAAAAGTAATCTAGGAATGTTGCTGATGGTTATAAATATTGGAAATTAAGTTTTAACTTTGTGGATACCTATGTAAGGACACCAAGAAATCGCAAATAACCTAATTATTATTCCATAGACATTTACGACCTAAGTTTTACGCAAACCCATTAATTTTTACGCCATTTTTGTTAATTCAAAATACGACCAGCATGTTTTCTAAATTTCAATCAATTAACGTTTAGGACTAAATTTTAATAACTTAAAATGGTTTAGCTAAATATCTTATCGGTCGTATAGTTACGTCAATTTTAGATCTTCGATATCGAAAGTCTTTTTTGAAGTTTCCTACAAATATAATATAGTCACACATGTCAAGGGCAATCAAGAGTGGTTCCTCTTTGACAACTCATTAGCCACAGTCAAGTCACCCGATGGAATCTTAATAAGTCCGAATTTAAAGTAGTTCTTTTATTTTTTTTTTGGGTTCTCATGGCATCCTCAAAGGAGTAGCCATTTTTTATTAGGAACCCATCGTTCGTAGCTAATATGAAAACTTAATTTATGTTAAATAAAAACAAATAGGCTTAAGTTTAATCGGTCAAAAAACAAAAAGCCGACCTTTTTTGTGCTAGACTTTGTGTTGCTTAGGGACATGGGGACAAAACTGTTATTCTTGGCTTTGATAAGGTCTAGTTTTAAGCTAAGACTGAATATTTAGTTGAGCTAATTTATGCGAAAAAGCTGGTGATAGTTGTTCAATCAAGAGCTTAGTTTGAATAAAATATTATAGTTGTCAACACGTTTATGATTGGGATTAAAAGATTGTCACCGCGAATTTGCGATGGAGGAGAACAAATGGTGATTCGCAAATTTGGCTCATAATAAAACAAAAATTACCTTACACCTTACCAATTTGGCGCATGGCTAAAAGAGTGTGGCTACTTATGATTAAGCCTTCAGCCCAATGAATCCGTGCACAACTGACAACTCAGTGAAATACACACATTATTATGTCATGTCAACACGTTTATGATTGGGATTAAAAGATTGTCACCGCGACTTTTCGATGGAGGAGAACAAATGGTGATTCGCAAATTTGGCTCATAATAAAACAAAAATTACCTTACACCTTACCAATTTGGCGCATGGCTAAAAGAGTGTGGCTATTTATGATTAAGCCTTCAGCCCAATGAATCCGTGCACAATTGACAACTCAGTGAAATACACACATTATTATGGGAAACGACGTGCTTCACCCTGTGCCGCTCCCCTTAGACTAGAAGTAAGCTGAAGTTAAAAAACTGTGGGATTATGCAAGAAGCAAGAGTAGGTACCAACATTAGTTTAATGAATTTTTACTCATGTTGCATTTTTTTTGTGCCTTTTATGGGTTCTTAGAATGATTCCGATGGCCGTCTAAGTCTAGAGTTTACGTGAGTTTAAAAACGAGTTTCGGACAATTTCAGTGGCTGGCTTTCAGAGTTCAACTAATTCTAGTCAAAAAATAAAAACATTAAATCCGTTAAACATCTTCTACATGTGTTCCAAAAAATGGATGTGCTCAAGCAATTTCGAAGAACAATGCAGATGGCAAAATGGTAAGCCGTCTCGCATAATAACACAATTAAGTGTGGTTTTATTGTTTTTTTCAATAGTATACTAACTGTCAATCATCTCTTCTGGTTTATTACCATATTCAAAAGTTTATTGACACCTCATCAACAGATGGCATGTGGGTAGCCAGCGCTCGGGCATGTCATTAACAATAAGCAAAACCATCGTCAAAAGACCAATTTCGTCATGGGAAAGTAAACAATCAACAAAGCTTCTTAGTTTAGACAACAAATTCGAATCTAATTTGATTCGAAATGATAAATAAGCGCATTGATCAGAAATAGGGTAACTACTACATTATGTAGCACCTGTGCGACTACGGGTAATACACGGCAGTAGCCTGTTTGGCTATTAATCATTTTATATCCATTGATTATGACTTAAGCGTGAATCTTTAGCCTAGACTGCGTTTGAACCGGAAATCATTGTGAATTATTTTGAGGTTAATGGTAAGCATGTTCTGAGTGTTGGGCAATTTCATAGATTTTTTTTTGATTTACGATTTTTTTATAGATTCGTGAGGCGATAAGTGAACTTTAAATAAAAGTATCTGCTCAGCTAAAGTGTTAAAAAAATTAAATGAGCCCATTGAACATTGGACTGATAGTAAATTTTTACCTCTTCATTTAGTGATGCTTTATTATTATTATTCTCATGTATTTTTCATTTTTTTTTTTCCAGATTGTGGGATACATTGACCAACCACGATGAATCGATTAAGGCTGATGTGTAAGTATACAACGGATTTTGTAATTTCTATGCCATAGGTCACTGCTTCACTGGGTTAAAGGGCCTTCTTTCTTCCAAGTGTAATGACATTGAAAAAATCATTAAATAACCAATTTGATCTCGTGTAATGATCGGCTTTATGATGTGTCTTCATTAGTGGAATGTTTTATAGCGGCTACTGATTTATTTTTATTTTGATGAGAAGTCGATTTGATTTTAATAATAACGCAGAGGGCAGTTTTTGTGCATCAAGCATATAATTAGTCTTGAGATTTAGTTAGGTTATCTTTGTGATTTGCGCTATTGTGACCTTGACAAACAAATTTTAGCCAAAGATTTACTATAGTTAGTTGTTAACATATTTGTAGTTGACTATAGTTAATCTTTGACTAAAATTATATCTAAGTTTGTCAAGGTCGCAATAGTGCCCATCGCCATACGGAAATACTTTCTCCATTATGACTATAATAATAATTCATTGTCATTATTGACAGAACCTATTAGTAAACTCTGGTCGAAGTTGTCGAATGAAAGATCAAAAGTTATGCTACTCTGAAAAATAAAATAAGAAAAGAAGATTCTTCGCTGCAATAATCGCTGAATCAGACGATAGGGTAAAGTTAAAATGTGGGCCGTTTTTGGTGCACAAAGCGTTCCCTTACTTCTGGTAAGTTTTTCCGCTCACTGAGAGATGTTTACCCCCACTCCTTGAAAAAAGAAAATCTGACCAAAATGGTACAGAAGGTAAGGGAACACACCTATTATGTGCCCGTAAGTCGTTTTATGGGGGTGCCTTGTTGTAAAGAAATTAACACACCAGCATACATTGTTGACAAGTTGGCCCTGGTTCAGCTCGAGCTGTTGCGCCACTCTATTTATTTTTTTTTAAGTCGTTTTATGGATTTCAAATCTAAGAAATGCAGAAAAAAGCTAAAAAAAACACACTATCTCAGTAACGGTTAAATGCCCCATTTGAAAAAAATCTGAGTATTTAAGTTTCTTTGCTGAAATTGTAGTTGTATAAAGTGGTTATAACGTCTGATCATTTTTTACCCTATCAACAAAATTTTATGCAAGTCGAAACCACTTGGGTAGCAGCCCAAAATTTGTTAAAGCTTTGAAAACCAAAAACCCGTTTGAAATTTTTTTAACAAAGGAAAAAATTAATAAAAAAAATGTCTTTGTTTAAGCTTTTCGAAAAAAATCGAGTTCCAAAAATTCAAATATGCGTTTAATTTAAACCTTAGACTTAAAAGAAATTTATAAAAGTACTATTTGATAATTTAATTATTGGTATAGTAATAGTAGGTATTTAAAATATAATAGAATAAAAATTTTAAAACTTAAAGACGGGCAAATAGTCAAAGATGACTCTCTTTATTTATAAAAGAAATATTATAACCAAAATATAAGAAATATTATAAACAAAATATTATATACATTATTATAAATAAAATAAATACGAAGTCGACAAACTCGTTAGAACTATTCAAGACGCTGCTTGGGACAATACTTCTTTCCGGAAGACTGGAGTAAGGAAAAGCGGATCAATTTACCCGCGCGAAATTGAAGAGCTCATACGCGAAAAAAGAAAGGCTCGAAAGAGGTGGCATTTGTCTCGAGCTCCTCCTGATAAAACCATTCTGAATGGGCTATCTAACAAATTAAAGCACCTACTTCAAGATTTTAAAAGTCGCGAGACTACCAACTACCTCGAAAACTTGACTGCCGATAGAGGGTCAAAGTATTCACTTTGGAAAGCGGTGAAGTCCATTAAAAAGCCCATAGTACACTCGGCGCCAATAAGAAAAGATAACGGTGAATGGGTAAAAGGCGACAAAGAGAAAGCAGATGTATTTGCAGAACATCTAGAAGAAACATTCAAACCGTTTGACGGGGAGCCGTTGGTTGACGATCTGTATCGCAATGCGGAACTAGACAATTATCGTATGAAAACCGTGACACTGTCTGAACTTCGTCAAACAATCCGAAATTTGAAGAATAACAAAGCTCCAGGCTACGACCTAATTACTGGGGAAATTTTGAAGGAGCTACCGAAAAGAGCGTTAGTCAAGCTTCTCTACATCATAAACGCATCAATGAAAATTTCATACGTTCCACGGCTATGGAAAGTCGCAGAGGTAATAATGGTTCCGAAACCAGGGAAATGCCCGAACGACAAAAAATCATATAGACCGATTTCGCTTCTGCCGATTATATCTAAAGTCTTCGAGAAGCTTGTGCTCAGACGACTGCAACCAATAATTGAAGAAAGACGATTGATTCCGGATCACCAATTCGGCTTTAGGGTCAAACATTCAACAATTGACCAGGTCTATCGAATAACTAATGAAATTGAGAAAGCCTTAGAAGCGAAAAAAGTTTTGCCGGAAAAAATTTATGAACTCTTAGAGTCTAATCTTGACAACAGACTATTTCGAGTGAGATACGGGAGCGAATACTCAGGATTCAAAGAAATACAAGCCGGCGTTCCACAAGATAGCGTCCTCGGTCCAACACTGTTTTTACTTTTTACAAGAGATGTACCTCAAGTAGAGACAACGACTATAGCCACGTTCGCTGACGACACGGCTATCCTCGCTACGGATAAGACAGTCGAACTATCAACGGGAAAACTCCAACGCGCTTTGAATAAAATATGCGAATGGACAAAGGCCTGGCGAATCCTCCTAAATGAGACAAAATCAACGCATGTAAATTTTACTTACAAGAGGGTAATCAACTTACCTCTATTTATAAACTCGTTACAAATTCCGTACGCAAACGAGGCGAAATATTTAGGCATGACCCTAGACGCAAAACTTAAGTGGAAGCCACCCGTTAAAAAGAAACGCGATGAACTTGAAATCAAGCTACGAGAACGGAATTGGCTTATCGGACGTTATTCGAAACTAAGCGTATATAACAAACTGCTATTGTATAAGCAAGTGCTAAAACCATCTTGGACGTACGGTATACAACTTTGGGGTTGTACCAAACCAAGCAACATATCTATTTTAGAAACTTTTCAGAATAAGACACTAAGAGCAATCGTAAATGCTCCATGGTTTATAAGAAATAGCGATTTACATCGAGATCTAGGCATCGCAACCGTGACCGACGAAGTAAGAAACTTTGCTCGCAAACTTCACACTCGCCTTCACGGCCATTGCAACCACGAAATAATCCGAACTCTGGATCAGACAAATCTTGCACGCCGACTACAACGAACAAGACCGTTGGATCTAGTGTCGTAAGAGGAAACCGCATATAATGACGGTATTGCAGGTGCTTTCGTTGGAAGGTAGCCTGCCAAACGCGATTACTCTACAGAAGCTTGAACTACTTGTTAAGGAAACTTAGTCGTAGTCTTACAAAGATTGGGAGGTTTTTTAGTGAGTAAGAATCTCACACTACTATGAGCACGCGCGTTCGATTCTCATAGTGCCTATGAAGGTTTTTACCTACCCACGGGAAAAAAAAATTATTATAAATATAAATAAATTACTGACCACGCCCATTTTTTAAAGAGTTTAAAATAAAGACTTAATTTAAAATAAAACTTTCCTTAAAAAGGAATGTATCGCCAGATAGCACCTTGTCAGATCACATATACATCGAGTACTTTTGCAAGAAAGAAGAAATCCGAGAAATAGTAACTGGGCAGCGCTTAGGGAGAAGCTTAGAAACTCTCTTCAAGTTCCATTCAAATTTAGATCTAGTCAAGGCATAGAGATTTCTGCTCTAGATCTGAATAGCGACCTTAAGAGCTGTTTTGCATTAGCGTACCTGGTTAAGAAAACCCTTGCAGAAAACCGGTACCTTGGTTGAATGGCGAACTGCAACGTTTAAAAAAATCGTCTTTGGCTGATAAATTGAACAATAAATTAGACACAAATCAATATTTGTCAAATTAGCCGTTAATTATTAAGTCAACTCTTCATGTTGATTTGGCAAGACACACTAGATACATTGGCGCAAATTCATAGTCAACCCTATCATAGTGCCTATAGTCGACTTTAGCTATACCCTGAACTAAAACAAAAAGCCGGCTTTCTCCTTTCGTTATTCATACACACATTTTTCCCCATGTATAGTTAATATCGACTTTAGAGTCAAACGTCAAAGTATTTGACGTGAAAACCAATAAGTTCGAGAGTTTTCATTTAAATTTTGCAAATTAATGTCGCTTTTGAAGTCTGGGAGCAACCAAAGCTATACAGATCGAAAGCAAACAGCAGATCATTGGAGTGATTTTAAACCAAAAAATAACGTTTTATCAGGAAAGGTCTATTTTAACCCGTTTAAAAGTACATAGTCTGGCCTGGCAACTTTTCCCAAACGTGATCAATAGGTTTAACCTCAGAACTGTAGTATTTGTTATCAAAGATGCACCGCTTTAAATTTTAGAAATTAAACCATTCTCACGCGGTTCACCACACTTCTATAACAGGGGCGAAAATTTTAAGCAGAAGCCAATATAATTTTCATAGCTTATAGACCATTCACCTCTAGATACCATAAAAACTTAAAAATATCGACTCACAATAGCCGACTTTATTTTGCTTATTTTGAGGTTCGCCCTATTTTAAATTTATAGCCTTAGTAGTAGACTTATAGCTTATAGTCGACTATTGGGTGACTATGAATAACAAAAAGTAATCTTTTAGTTAAATAGGTGAATAATATTCAATTAAAGTCGGCTTTATCTGACTATGAATTTGCGCCATTAAAAACAGCCAATAAGTTTCATTTTGATAAAACTTTATCTGTCAGTAGTTTCATCAAAATGGCCGCTATCAACTGTCAAAGTTCGGAATTGAAAGAGGTCTTAAAAAAAAAGATGCGCAAGAGAGCTTTTCTATAAAACAATTTTGCCGGTCATTATTGGCGATTGGAAAATTCAGAATGCGATGCCTAGTGGTCAAATTTGAAATATGTGAAGACTATAACTATCAACACAGATCTCGAAGTCAATAAGTTAACTTGCATTCGATTAACGAATTCAGGTTTTTTTACGTGAGTTATCAACCTGATTTGTGATTAAAATATTTTGTCCTTTCACAAAAAGCAAATTAGAAGGAAAATTTCGTTCTCAAACAAAAAATGTTCGTACTCGTTTGACTTTGGGATGACAACAACAGCCAGCCGTTGACGTGTATAGGTTTTCACATATTGCAAAATTGACCGCCAGGGGTAAGACTTCAATCTTTAATAGAAGTTTTAGCGATTCGTCACACATACCCGTAGGTTGAAAATGATTTAGTGTTTCGATGATTTTGAGGAGAAGCGAAGTTAGTGAAAACGATATCGTTTGGGAGAAGAAGCAGAGCCTTTGAAAGGAACGCGTTGGACGTAGACCATATAATACTGAAATTTATGACGTAGACACACAGAACTGCAATCGTTTCTTTAGAAAGGCTTCAATGTTCTGGTAGGGGTTTAAGTTTCTATCGCAAAGAGACTATAGGAAGCGACTAAGCTAGGAAGCGACTAAGCTAGGAAGAGACTAAGGAGTCTCATTCGCAGTCATAGTGGAGCAATGATTCTAATAAAAAAAAATTGTTAGGAGGTTGAATTAAGTGAAACTGGTTGGTTTGTGAAAGTCCTTGGTGGGGAACGGACCAAGCAAGCTTGCTTTGACCAACGATCACAACGCGGCTAAACTGATGGATTTATTGCATCCAGAGTGGTGAGTGACGACGCTATCAAATATGGAGTTGAATATTTTGAGAGACTCAGGTAGGGCTGCCCGCAAGGTGGTAGCGCAGAGATCCTTGATCGGTGATAGGAGCACTAAGAAAAGGCTTTTTGTGAATCCGCAGTTTTGCTTCTACGGTTTTTTCATTTACGAGAAGGAGGAAGATCACTGGTCTAACTTAACTCGTGCTTTCTCGTGCTTAACTCGTGATTATGTCAAATATTTGGGAGTAATCCTTGATAGAAATCTTCTTTAGTCCAACCATGTTAAATCCAAAACCGAAAAACCACTGTCACCTTCTTGCAAAGCGAAAACGGTCCTCTGGATCTATACGACCATTGTTAGACTACTCTCCTTTATTCGCATCAGTTATTTGGCGGAACAGTTCTGCTCTTGATGCTCTGATTAGGGCCACTGAGAGAAAATCCGGGCCCGGGGCAGCCGTGTACGGGCTCTTATTTTTCAATATTTTCGAATGGACTCAAAATTTTGTGATTGAGCCTAAAAACCCAACACCTCATCACCCATCATCAGCAGGTGATAAAATGCCAATTTTAGAGCTTTTTCACATATTTTTATGCTCTGAACTTGGGTCCAACAACAAAACCCACGTGCACCAACCCTTATTTTCTGCTTTCACCATCACGACCGACACCGATACGGTGGCGCGGCGCTCTAGCGACGGGACAGACGAAACATAGGTTCAACTAGATACTAGAGCATTCGTGTGCAGGACTTTCCACTGCGGGATTTTGATCCATAACTTTGGGAGTGACCACCCTTATAGCTGCCTTCACAAATAACGGCCCACAGGCCACACATAAGATCAACCAGAGTGACCTATATGTGAGTCGATTGGCGGTAGAGTTGCTTCCGACATCAGCAAATTGTAAACTGTAATGCTGTTTTCTGGAATATTTTTTAGGTATGGAGGCATGGGATTTCCCCGGCCCTTGGGAGTTCCCGGGCCCGGGGGAAATTTCTTCCTCTTGATATATTTATCATGGGGTGAACGCTGAAAATCATCTTTCGCTTAAAGAGTGGTGGGCTTTTGAACCACGCGCATTGGGATTTTGAAGAACTTGTGCGAGAGTTGTCAATTCTTACGCTATTACGTCGGCTACGGTCCGACCCTGAGCCAGGGAAAGAATGCAATCGTATTTTTTGGTTTCAAAACCGGATATGGGTGTGGACTTGGTGTCTTTATTGAATGCGGGAACATTAGACTCCACTTAAATATACGTCTTTCTTCCATGTTGAAATTTTCGCTGTCCTAATGACTTTGATTGCTACATTGCGGCTAATAGGTGAAAGGCAAGAAGCATATGTGATTGCAGTGACAGCCCCAGGGCACTAAGAGCTCTGCTCAATCCTCTAATCTCGTCCAAAATGGTACTCGAACTCAAGCTTTTGTTGAACTGAGGCGGAAGGCTAAACACAGTGAATCTTGTTTAAGTCCTCGTTGACATTGATTTCCACGAATGAGACCGTTGGATCTAGCAGCATAAGATGAAACCGCATAAATTGACGGTGTTGTAGGTGCCTTCGTTGGAAGGCAGCCTGCCACACGTGATTACTACAGAAGCTTGAACTACTTGTTTGTTAAGGAAACTTTGTCGTAGTCTGATGAAAAATGGAAGGTTTTGATAGGCATCCAGGGAAATGAGATCTCTGATGATGAGCTTGCTAAACAAGGCTCAAAAGAGGTCTTTCAGGACCTGAGCCTACGCTAGGTTTGCCTGTATCTGTTGTCACGTCTGTGGCTTTTTTTTGTGGCTTGTCTATAAAAAGCTTCCTAACCTTTGCCGCAGAAGATAGAGCCGCGGCAAAAACTTCTCAAATTACCCTGGTCGGAATTCTTACTCACGACCTCCGGCACATTTTACCAGTAAGCAGCCATCACATAATGGTGCGGTGCTCAAATTCATTTTAAAATCTTTATCAAAACATTCGCGTATATGTATGTATGTATGTACATAGTTTATGCTTAAGTCAATCAAATGACATGCATTCGAAGAAGCTCTCGTAGATTTAAAATCATGAATCTTTCCGCATTGTTTTAATTAATCAAATCAATCAATTAATTATGTCACCAGTTTGCACCTACTCATGACTAGCCAAATGTCCCAACTTTCGTGACTGGTTTTGTCACTTAATTAAATGTTATACATATTCCGACTACAACTAAATGACTTTTTTTTATAGGAAATGTCAAAGAAAAAAAATACGTTGCTTATAAAAAAGAGTTTACTTCATGCGTTTCTTTATAGCTTAACGACGAGTTGTTAATTAAAATGCTTAAAATTTTGATTGATTGTACTTTGATAGCCACATTATTGCCCTCGTTGGTAACTCAATACTTTTTGACACTTGGAGGGAGTCCAAGACAATTTAAAATATTGTCACAATTTAATTCACACCATCAATCTATAATGTCAAAACAAAAGGAAGTCAATTAAGATAATCACTATAGTCAGTGGCAGATTTTTATAATGCAGATTTAATTGTGTGACCTTGTGATATGTTAAATACATCCAGATAGTATTACATTGGAATATTGTCTGATACCAAGCGCTGCGTCATCGAGGTTGAGATATTCTAAGCAATCGATTGTTAAGGGTCTTATAACACTCTTTTTCTATGGAATGCGGAAAAACTTTTAAACAAGACACTCTTGCTTATCAAAAAATATATAAAAGATGAAGACAGCGTGGCGACACTTTTCTTCTTTTAAAGATTAACTTGATGGCTTCTCAAAAGTTGGAAAGAAAACTCTTGAGCTTAGGTTCGAAGGGCTCAGTGCCAAATCACCCACAACAAAACCGCCCGGAACCGAAAAATGTCTGATGCCCTATGACATATTTGGCGATTTGACGTAAGATTTTTCTTCAGAAAAATAAAAATTAAAAATAGGAATAAATCAACGCAAAATTGTTCAATTTTACCATTTTTACCATTTTTAGGTGATTTGACATTTTTACTTTTTGGGTAATCTGTCATAAAATCGCCCAAAAAATATTGATTTGGGATTTAGTTGTGGACGACTTAACACTAAACCGCCTGGAATACTACAGCGCCATTGGACAATAATCAGAGATCAATTGAAATCCTCAACTCCTCTCGGCAGCGATTAAAAGTCAATGCCCTCATAAATTCACCCTTTTCACAGACTTCTTAATGCCACTTGTAACACAGTTCACATTCACACACTTTTATAACAGTTTGATACTTGAAAAGAATGGAAAAATTGAAAGTGTCCATGTCCGAAATATCTATCACAATTGCGGTTTTATTGGGATTTTTATAACTAAATTGTAATCTCGCTCCTGGGAAATGTCATCGCCATTTGCTACTCTCTTTTGAGAGCGAAAATGACAGCGAAAATGAAGAGTACTCGTGTCAAATTAAACCTTATGCTTGTTCAGTGGAGACTTATTTGGGGATTTATTTTTTATCATCTTCCAGTAATTGCAGTAATATGGCCGGTGGAGAGAAAAATAAAGCATACTGCCTGGTTCCTCAATATGCACACAAATCCTAGGACTGCAAAAGTTTAAGACCCCATTTTTCTATCTTATTTCTAGTGTTCTATCTGTGCCTAACGATACTTTGCACAACGACGACTTTGGCTGCTGATGGTAATTTCGAAGATGCAGAGTTGGTAAATGAATTTATTACCATGAGGTCGGTTCCTTGTTTATGATTTCAAACCATACAATTACAATAGTAAAAACTATTCTTTCAGCTTCAGTTCGAGCCATCCCTATGATCTAAGACACACAATCCCAGGTGAGCCGGACATCGACTACCCCATCTATAGTGCAGTTCCAAGAACGAATTTCGATTGTAATGGACGCCATGAAGGTTAGGTTCTTGCTTATTTTTTCAATTAAGGGTTTTTGAATTTATTGTTGTTTTTTCCTAGGCTACTATGCCGACATCGAGACCAGGTGTCAGGTCTTTAGAATCTGTACGAATACCGACACCATTGGAAGAGGTAAAATTGTAAACACCTTGACCCAATGAATCTGTTGCGCCCCTTACGTCGAAGTACAATTGAAAACCCAGGGACTTACGTCACTTCCCAAAACACGTGTGCGTATTTAACTGAGTTGTAAGTTGTGTACTTGGATGTGACAGACGCAGCGCGTTCATTGGGCCAGAGGCTTAAACTGATCACACTTTTATTTAAAAAAACTGAAACTTTTCAGGCTTCGCTTTCCTTTGTCCGAATGGAACGCTGTTCAGCCAAAAGAACTTTGTCTGTGACTGGTATAGAAACGTTGACTGTGGGAATAGTGAGCAGTACTACAGTAAAAATGAAGGAAATCGGATTGGCTCGAAAAACGAAATCATGGAAACCGTCCGCCAAATGATGGAACATCCAATGAAAACGATTAGCGTTGCCCTGAACCGAGGAAGACCAGTCGTTACACCACAACCCAATGCATTCTTCAACTCGGGCATAAGCCCAACGGATACCAATCAACGAGTTTTCCCAACAACTTCTGCACCATCGAGATCTGGCCCATTCCAGCAGACGTTTGGTAAAAGACAGCCCATAACTTTGCATCAAGTTGAATCCGCAGCAGGACGTGGACCGCAGTCAAACGGCTTTCCAGCTTCAACAAGGGGTGCGTTTGCTACTCCAGCTCCGCCGGTTTTTGGTCCTTCGTCGCGATATAATAACCCACAGTCATCGAACTATCAATCACCCTTACAGTCGACTCCATCGGCAGTCATTGCTTCACCTACAACAGCTAATCCATTATTTACCACCGAAAGCAGTGCCGACGAACAAGTCTATGTGTCAAGCTTGGGCGAACTTTCATCAGATCCTGGAGCTAGCTTTAATCCACAAACGGCACGAATCATCGCCGCTGACAGCTCAAGCTCTGGCGACAACAACGTCCAACCTACAAATGATGCGGGAACTCTTTTCGGAAATAAAAGAATGAATTTCGCGGCCAAAGTGAACGCCGGACTTAACGGTCTTCAAATTGTCAATCAAAATGAGGTAATCGCGCCCGAATATGTGCAGAATATCGTGCATAGGAATGTTGGCGTTCCAGAAAGGTCTATTCAGCCTCCATCATTTGAATTTGCCTCGAATATAAACAGTCTCTTGGATGAAGTTGCCTACGAGTCGGAACTCGAGGGACAAACTTCGATGCACGTTCAACTGCGCACCCCATCCGAGGGCTTGAATGGCTCGACGAGAAAGCCTTTTAGGTTCCTGAGTCGCGGATTTTCTTATGAGAACACAAGGCCTGATGGTTCGTATGTCTACAATCCACCGACAGCAGCTCAACGTAGCTCTTATGGACGAGTTCAGGTAGGTCTTAGAGATGCAGGTATGCCCAACGGGCCTTAACTTAAGTTTTTTTTTAAAACTAACTTATTTCTTCCATCTTCATTAAAATCTATCGAAGCCTTGTGGGTAGGCCTTACCTCATCTATTCACTTTTCACTATACCTTTATACCTTCTATTCTATCTTCACATTATTCTAGCTTTCAACATCGACACAATCATATGGTCATTCATTTCTATCCACGACTCCAGCCCCAGTTTCTTCGACTGAGGCTGCCGATAATTCCCATCCTTTGAAGCAACAAGATCCGGCTGACCTTTCGATAAGTGTAAGCCCAAAAACCGATTTGACTGCTTCCTTCAATGGAAGAGCTGCCAATGAGCTAGTTCAGAAAGATAGCCTCACTAAACCACGCACAGCCTCTAAGAATGGCAGCCCTGATGACTCAAAGGCAGATATAGCTGTTAGCTTGAGATTTGACGCAAAGTCGGATGACGAGCTCAAGTCGATTTCACAACCACCAAAAAGCAATGAACAGGAAGGGGTTAAAAATCAGGCTACAAGTGGTTCCGCTAACGATATTCCTCAAGAGCTAAGCGATGGCGACAAGGCTCATGCAAATAAGAGAGCTGAAAAACTGTTATTAGCTGGCGTAAAACAAACTATTCTGGACAATCTAGGTGAGAAGAGTGATGAAAAAGATTTGGAAGCGACTGCGCCGATAGTTCCGCTCTATATTCGCGTGTCAGAGGAATTGCCATCTACAACGGAGGCCGAACTCATCGTTTCTTCGACTCCTACTACAACTGCGCAGCCGAGAATATCATCCACAACGACGACAACCTCTGCAACCACGCTGCCACCTCCAACCATAACGACACAGTCGATTCGGAGGTATACCGTAAATAATGTTCATCACCGCCACTCAACGAGGACCGTTTCGTACGGCAAGAGGCAGAATGCCATAAGGGCAGCTCTAAGAACAACTTCCGGAACTACAACGACCACAACAGCTAGGCCAGCAATCAGATCAGGATCGCTTCCAAGGACTACCACTACGTCTGAGGATATATCCACTTCCCCTTCCACTAGACCGACGGTTTCGGCCCGAAAGCGACCCACAATAAGTCGCTTCTCCTTTGGTTCTGGCATAAGGAATGCTGCAGCTACGAACTCAACCTCAACCTCAACGACATCAAGTCCAAATAAGAAACTATCCGTCAGAAGTTCGGACAAGGATGTATCAGATCTAACAGCTGTGGCGAGTACCTATAACGTAGGCCCAAAACGAGACTATAACTCGATTCGACAGAACTCATACGTACAACCACGCCGTCCTTCGCACAGGACCAAGAATTTAGAAAAGACTACTACAATAACAACCACCACCACGACAACGACCACACAACAACCGAGGCATTCATCCTCATTGCCAACACCTACTCTAGCCCCATTTTCTCATGAAGATCTTTCCTCTCTATCCACATCGTCGCCTACGCCGGAACCTTTACCGGCGACCTATCTATCATTTAACGATCTAACAAAAGCCATAATCGATGATTCAATTTTACAGACATTTAGGAAGAACCTAGACACAACCGTTACGACAGTCAAGCCAGTTGCAATCAGAGCGCAAACCCAGGGTAAGCAAAATAATACCCTCTAAAACTATGGAATAATTTTGTTCCTTTTAGCTCCAGTAAGGCAGCAGCCATTTTTTTCGGTCACAACTACCCCACCCAGCCACCAGATCCACCGAACAACCACCAGAGCACCATTTGTTCCTCTGAAAGAGTTCATTGCGAGCAAGTTTGGAGCACATTACAGTCCTTCGCCGCCCAATGTGTCAACTCCAAGGCCGGTCACCTCCACGCAGAGTCCCGCATTCATGGGTAGTCCCGCATTCTTGGGTAACACGCAAAAGCAATCAGCTCCAACCACAAAATATCCTGCGCAGCAGTATACCTTTGGCCAGAACTACGCTTCACGAACACCCCAAACCCCTGCTGTGCCCACTCAGCAAAGCCCAGTTCAACCACGGACCCAGTACTTTGTCCAGCAACAACAGCATGTTCCACAGCAGCAGTACTTCCATCAGCGCCAACAGCAAGTTGCGCCTGCGCAGCAGTTCCTTCAATATCAACCGAAAGTTGCCCCAACTGTCCAGCCCAACATCTACCGACCAGTGCAAGGGGTTCAAATCCAGCCTTCCCAGCAAATAGCTTACAGATTCCCACCTCAGCAGCAGGCTCTCCAAAGAGAACCTCAAAGATCCACCTTGCAACATCAGGGACAACAAATTCTTCAGAGGCCTATAAACCCCTACCAACAACAGCAACAAGTCAATCAATACCAACAGTTCCAATTGCAGCAACAACAACACCAACAACAACAATCACAATTTGAAATCTTTCCCTCCCAGATGACAGCCGTCCAAATGATTCCACCTTCGAACACGCCGCCTGAGGTCGCCTCCATTAATGTTCGACTGCCGACAAACCTTGCCGGCCTTATACCCAATACGGATCTGTACGACACAAGACTGAGTAGCGAGTCCCTGGGCAGAGCACAGAAACGAATTGACCAAATAGATGACCTGCCTGAAAGCCTTGACAGTAAGTCTGTCTATTCAGGAGTCAGTTCCTATGAAGTGCCATTAAATAGTGTTGGCCGACTGTCCAACGATATAACGAATCTATTGCGACGATTACGAAGATATTAAAATTGTATAGAAAAGCTTTTTAAATTTTAAATCAAATTTTTATTTATAATTAAAATTAAAGAAAAATATTTAACAACAATTTAAGTTTATTTAAAGAAAAATTAAAGAATTTATCAAAAGTGTTCTATGACATGTCCTTCCTACGCATTTGTGAATTTCATTGCATTAGTTTTAATGTATGTAAATTATAAGTTTTTTGTATTATAAACTATTAAATATTATTTATTAAATAAATAATTTAAATAAATTTGTCTTAACTTGTGAAAATCTGTCGCAGCAAGAAGAAATAACAACTATTTTTAAGGATTTAAGAGATTTGAGAGGCAATAAAGCTTACAACGTGGTGATTTTACGTCGGGACTCAAGATCTCGAATACTCAGGGTCAGGGCTAAATCTCATAGTTTAATATAGCGTGCCGGTGCCGTCTATATTAATCAGAATGCGATTCTGTAGCTGAGTACAGTTTTTCATGTATATCCTTATGTTTTCTGTACATACTTCTTTCCTCGGCAAAAAAAAAAAAAAACAAAAGCCAAAGCCGAAAAAGTTATTGACACTTTTGACAAGTTTGCAAAACGATTGACAAACGTCATGTTTGAGGTTGAACAATCTTAGCAACCGATGTCAGTTTCAGGTTCGTTTTTATGACAATATGTGTACTAAATTTTTATTCAACGTCCGCTGCAATAACGCATTCTGAAGAGGCCTTAAAGCGCCTTATTCTTTACACTGAATCGTAAGATACTATATCTCCACCGGTAATAAAACGAGGATTAGCGGGAGACGATTAAAAATAAATCCCAAAATGGCTCCCCAAAATGACGATTAAAAATAAATCCCAAATGGACAAATATAAGATTAATTTGAGACGAGCACTCTTTCGCTGTCATTTTGGTCCCCAAAGGAGAGTGGCGATGTCATTTCCCAGAATTGACCCAAGAAAAAACCCAATAGAAATAGTATTTCTGATAGATATGTATGTCATAGGTTGACAATTTCAGTCTGATTTTTAGGTTTCTCAAACTGTAAGAACTAACAAATGTGTCCAAAAAGGGTTGAAAGCGCATAGTGAAAAGGATGAAAGAGATTAATTAGGGGTTTTGTTTTTAAGGGCTTGCCGAGAGGATTTTAATTTGAATGGTAAATCTCGAGATTTAAGGAAGAATAGTTTAGGATTTATGTTTATCGGAGATAAGTTGTCCGGTGCAGACATGGTATTAGACTAAGCAGTTTCTTATGTTGTTAATTATGACTTTTTCGCTATAAAATTTCTAGATTAGAAACAAATCTCTACTGAAAACCATTCAAAACAACATTTTAAATGTCCAAACTTAGTTTTATTTTAATTTTTAAACTTTAATTACACGAGCAAGAACTGTTTTGGCACATTCCGCCGTTTTCTTTGCCAGTCAGAAAGCAAAAAGCTGTACAGGAAGCATTTGATAAATTCAATCCATCAAAAATTATGCCGCATGGACCTAAAAAAAAATTTTGCTTAACAGTTAATTATTTTTTAGGGTTTTTAGACATCTTACTCATGTTCAAAATTACGCTGTTAGGGTTGTTATCTGCAAACGTTTTTAGTGCATCTTAAATAAAAAAGGATTATTATTTAAAAATCTAGAACATTGCCTAAGCTACAGTATAATTACCCAAAAACGAAGCTGCTGAAACAACTGAAACAGCTAAAAAACAAACCACAAGACCTATTACTACTTTCATATTAAAGCTTTGACTGAAGCTAGAATCTAAAAAAGAGCTCTTTTAAGCAGTCGCTAATGTTTTTCTAATGACACCTTCTTATCTTATCAACGACTAATTACAGATTTGGTGTAGCTCTTCTAAATTATCCGGAGGCGAAAAATGTCATAAGCACATTAGGAATATCCACGCTTCACTTTCCTTTGTAACCCAATCTAAGTTTTGGTGAAGACTTTATGCCTTCAGCCCAAGGAATCCGTTGCATCCATTACGTCGAAGTACACAACTGACAACTCAGTGAAATACACACGTTCTTATGGGAAACGACGTACGTCACAAGGTTCTTCTATGGACCGCTTCCCATAAGAACGTGTATATTTAACTCAGTTGTCAGTTTAACTCAGCTAGATAACTCAGTTGTCAGTTGTGTACTTAAACGTGACGGATGCAACGGATTCATTGGGCTGAAGGCTTTAGTCTTAGAGTTACGCGATCATGCAGTGTTACTAAATTTCGGGGCAGACAAAGACCGTTGCATGAACTTGAACATTCCCAACGAAGACTTTGGAAAGCTGATATGGGCACGAAATTTTTTTCGCTTAGTGGTAATGGGCTGACAGGACTTATCCGGTGATGCGTCCGTTGACGTTAGTAAGGCAGCAGTGTGTGGAACTGTTTTGTATTTCAATAAATTTCTTAAAGGTAAATGCTTTTTAAGTCGATGAACAATTACTTACAAGCTGTTTTTACATTAAGAAACTTATGCTATGTCTCCACCGGGCACTAATCCGCGACTAATATAAATCCCCATTAGATCCTCTACAAATCACGCGATTCACCAAACAAGTTCAAATCCTCTTGGCAAACGATAAAAAATAAATCCTTTAATAAATCCTATTCACCCTATTCAGAAACCTAATTTATGCACCTTTGTTACAGTTTGAGAATCAAAACAGGAAACTGAAACTTTCCCTGTGTGACACAACTGTCACAAATACCTTTTTTAATGGGATTTTTACAATGGAAAATGACATCGCCACTCTCTTTTGAGAGCATATTTGACAGAAGAAGAGTGCGCGTGTCAAATCAATCCTATATTTGTCCGGTGGAGCCACTAAAGGATTTATTTTTAATCGTCTCCGGTTAATCCTCTTTTTACTGCCGGATAAGAGAAATCATCAATCTACTAAATTACTTCACAGTTTGGGGAACACCCAATCTTAAGTGAAATCTACTAAAACAATCATCTAGCGGTCTCCTTGTAGACATCCCCGTGTAATATAAGAAAATACGCGGTGCAACATGCAGTTTGAGAACAGCTCATCCAAACTGTTCCAAATATGCACCGAATTTCGGCAAGAAGATGCATTGTCAATTGCATTCTTTAATCTAGTTCAAAATCTAGTCCAAATTGTGTAGACCAAAACCGTATTTGCTAATAATGAAATGTCAGAATTTGCGCAAATACTGGATGTATCCAGGATTGAAGAGCCAATCGGTTTTTGGAGAGGTTGGAGAGCAGTATGAACTTCTTTGAATGTTTTTTCTTGAAAAAATGGCGAATTGCGTGTTTCTGTGAAAAATGACATCTTAGAGCAACTCGAACTTCTTTTCCTGTATTTTTCTATGTAAAGTGAGAGTTGGGAGAGACAATCACCCCAATTACGCAAGTCGTATTCGAGAGTCACATATTCGTATTTCGAATTTTGAAACTGAGAGTCACTACGAACATGTCAATAAGAAAAACGCATACCATCGCTTGCGGTATTCGGTTCACATCGGTTATCATGCAAATCGTATTTAGCCGTTTTTTCAACGGATCTAGTCGTGTTTTCTTCACTTGACATTTTAAAAGTGACTTCAAGTGAACCTTAGCAGAAACATGAAAACCAACAGATTTTTTGAAATGTTTTTATATCGATATGTTACTGGACATTTCCTTTAAAATATTTGAAAACATTGGCTATGGTATTGCTTAAGTTTTCAGCGCTTGTTTGGTATGCTCCTTTAGCAAAGAAATGGAGCACAGCCAGCAACTTCAAAATTGGTGCCACTGACGTTGTGCGTACTCTTTTCAAAATGGTCTTACTTCTTCCAAACGTTGTTTTATTGCATTTTTGGGAAGTCGAAAAAAAATTAATAAAACTGCAATTAATTTCTTGAGTTGGAAATTGGTTTGAAATTTTAACTTGAAAAATACACCATGCATTCGGCAAATTCATTGAAATAAACTATCTTTCATGGCTCTGCGGATATTTGCCAACCGGTGTGTTGGTTCCTCCACATCAATGCGATCATAAAAAAATTGATCGATTAAATTGATTCTCCTTTTTCGTTTTTCAATTTGACTTCTTACAAAATCCCCGAACCTTTCAAGCTTGCTTTGATTTTTTTCATCTGAAATTTTGACACTTCTTGTGCATTTGAAGCGCGATGAAACGCGTTGCTGCCCGACTGCATATGTGATGGAGTCGTATTCAACGCATACGACTTGCATAATGGCAAAGCAAACACGATACGATACGAGTACGATTCGAGGTGACTTTTTGTATACGACTTGCGTAATTGGGGTGAATAATTTCGAGAGTCGAAAATTTTCACAAGTTGCTGACGGAGTTAACACTGCACTGAAAAACAGCTCGCTGGGTTAACTTCGATTCATTTTGTTCCGAGATTTACAACAGATTTTGGCTTAAGCACAGAAACACTGGCCTAAGTGGTCTCAAAATGGTCCCTTAGTTTCCTCCTTCCGTTTCTCACTATCGCGAAGAAACGACAAAAACTCTCGTAAACTAATTTATTTATTTATGAAATTGTTCTTAGCTCAACATTTTAAATTAATTAGAACCATGCGCGAAAAGAAACATCAAACATTATGCTATTGCTGTCGTTTATTTTCTTGCGCACACACGATCGAAATCTTTCTTTTTTTTGGGTTACATGAAGCGAATTGTTCGCACAGACGAAAACGTTTTTTCGCTTTCGCCGCACAGGATGACACCCCGGATTCGTTTCGTTCTGGTGTAAACTGATCTTAGTAACTAGAAAACAGGCCCGGCTTTATGCGATTCGACGTTTTAGTTGTCAAAGAATTGTACAATATAGGGAGACTCAAAATTGTTACATGCACACGTTTGAGCGGATTCATAAAAAATAGGTTTCTTTAATTTACTTAAACCTTTTTAATTTTTTATATTTCACTTGCAATCCAGTATGAGGAATCAGGTATGAGGAAAACTTAAACTTAAAAGAGTATGAAGACAACTTTGAATAAAATTCGTTTTTTTTCTTGTATTCGTATTTTTTTCTTGTAGTTTTTTGTAAAAGTAATTTTGTATTTTATTTTACTTTAACATCTTAAAATGCGCCAATGGACCATAAATCATCACTGACTCAAGTAGTGTGCCCTTCCTCTGTTCCAGGGACTTAGTGCTAGAGATAGGTGATGTTTAGCGTTTTATGATCCCCGTTTACAACTTTCAATTATTGTTCAATCAAAATCTCAACTAAAGTTTGTTGTTCATATTTTTTTTTATTAATCAGATTATAATATAGTAAATTATGTTCTTACATTATTGAATAAAATACATAATTTTATTCTTTTTTGTTTTTTCATTTACCATAAAATGTACACACGTTTGTTTCGCTTTCATTTGTTCCATTTAAATGTTTTGTTCACTCGATTTTAAAACTTAAAACATAAATCTTAAAAATCTGCTAAATAATGTACTACACACAATCGTCCGTTGTCTGTTTGTTTTTTTAAATCAAAAAATTCCAATGTACGCAATTGTGAAATAGAAAACAAAAAAGGAAGGAGTGTATCATAATCATAATATTCCCCAGCAACAGAATAGTATTCTCTGTTTCACTAGAAAACAACGAGCTGCAACGAGCGATAATAAGTGTTTCGACACAAAAATAAACAAGAAACCTAAAATAAAAAATCATTATTTACATCAATATCTTAAATAAATAAATATAAACGTGAGAACTTGGCTGGGTGGGAGGAATTAAAAGGTTTTAGAAAATAAGACATCGATTTGATTATGTGAATATAGGTACATCAAACATGTGTTTAGTTATATAATTGTGGCTTGTGTTCCAGGAAGGGGGGCTCTATTTACAAATAGTTTCTTTTTTTTATATTAATTTCTATAATATTGTAATTTTACTTTTAAGAATCAACTACCTAGTGTTCAGTTAATTTGTAACAAAATGCTATACTCCTCTCTTCGTCCTTATTTTTGCCAAAACAAGAAACTGTACACTCGTTCATTTTTGAAAATATCCTCTTGCTGATAGTTTCTTAAAAACACTAGTTTTACATTGTAGTTTTCGTTAGAAAAAATAATATTTACATCATGACAAATGAATGGTGTCGGGGGGTTTAAGTATGAATACGCCTAAGAGTAGTTTTGTTTAAGAGAACTTAAAGCATTGTTTTTTGTGGAACCAACACGAGTGTGGGTTCGGTTACTTTTATTTAGTTATGTACTAAAACTTAATTATCGACTATCGTTTAATTTGTTTTGAGAATGAGTGAGATAGTGTGGGGCTCTGACATGGCTTCGATTCACGACGATGCGTCGGCGGAGGATAGTTCCGTGTGCTTTTCGCAGTAGGTCTTGAAGTCGGCCTCATTGAGGTCCCAGTTGGAGAGTCTCGCGCAGGGTATGTGGGCTTTTTCGCAACAGCCGCGCCGCAGGCAACAGACCATCGCACCCTTTTGTGTACACAAGTTGCATGTGTAGTTTGTGCTGCTCCACACGGAGCTCTCTAGGCCGACGATTCGGGCGCCTATTAGGAAAACACCGGGTGCCCAAACTGCACAATCCTCGTGCAGCCACACCTCGTAGCTGGTGTCGGAAACTTTGGACATGCCAAAGAAGCGATCATCTGGCGATTTGTCGTTTGTCGCAGATGCTTGCGACTCGGAGACTTTCTTTTTCTTTTTGTTCTAAAAAAAAAAAAAAACAGGAGAAGGAAAATCAAAAATTGCACCAGATAGAGGAAGTTCATACTCACGCTTGAATTGGATGCGTTTGAATGCACCGATGGCACGACAGGCAACGAATACGGTGTCTTTTGGAACATTTCACTCTTTTTTCGTCGGCTGACAAACTCACAGTCCACCTCGTCGATTTGGGCGTCCTCAAACTCCTGGCACTTGGTTGTGATGATGTAGGGACCAAACAAGTCGCCCAGGCCAAACTTGTGCGGGCCCTTTTTGCAGAAGACGCACATCCACGTGGCGTCCGCAGTGTCGGCGTCGTACTTGTTGCCCAGCGTGCTCATGTGAATGCCGCGAATCTTGCTTCGATCCGCATGGGTGTTGGGTCCCTTCTTTAGTTTTGCTACCTTTTCCGCATCCTCCTCCGCTATGGGGGCGTTTACGACATTTATGGTGCCGTCCGGTTTCACCAGAATGTATGGACCCTTGTGCTTCGTTTCCGTCGGAACTGCTGCCAGCGATGAATCTTCCACCTTGGCCGTTACAGACTTTGGCGCAGCAGCTGCGCCTCCTTTGCCCTTGTTGCCCTGCGTTGAAGACGCTTTACCCGAGTTGGCTGCAGCTTTGCCCTTGATCTTCTTGTTGGATGGCTTCTTGGTCAGACGCGCCTTTTTCTTGACCGGGCCTGGCTCATTTTTCGGTGTGGAATGCAGGCGTTTTTGAGCGGCAGCTGATGTAGATGCAATCGCGCACAGCGGCTTATGCTCGGAATCTTCATCGTCGTCCTGGATTTTTGTTGCTGGCAAGGCGAGTGCCAGAGTCAAGTCAGTAGCGACCTCGCTGTTGGCTGCATCATCGACAGGCGCAGTGCTAACCGTCTGGGGCTCATCTTCAATCCCCGCAAACATCTCTTCCAGCTTGTATTCCACCTGAAAAAAAAGTAAAACAGAAGCACACGTCAGGTGACTGACAAAAAAATCTCCCAAAGATTTTTGATTACCTCTTCGAAAGTACTCTTCACGTTGTCGGACTTGTTGTCGGGTGATTTAGTTTTCTCCTCGATGTCCTGCTGCTTCTCTGGGGTATCACTAGTTGGCCCTATCTGCGGCGGTGGTGGGGGTGATGGCATGGACTTCTGACTAGTCTCAGTGGGCGAAGATGGATTGGACGTTTCAAATATTCTCTTCAGATCATCGGGCTTACTAGCCGGCTCAACGGCCAGCGAATCACTGGGCTGCTCTTCGGGTGGTGGACATGGGGACTTTTCGCGATCGTCCTCATCGTCGTTTATCACAACAGGGCTAGATGGATCCTTTTTGTCGCTTCCATTGCTGCAACTACTCGTCGGATCGTCATTTGCACTTTTGCTGCCACCCTGCGCAATCATTTCGGCGATTTTGTCTATTGTCTCCACATCGTCCGAGTCGCTTCTATGCATTTGGCTGTTCGACGCTATCTCTGATTGGCGCAGGTTCTCATCGCTCTCTGTACTGGAACGAATATCAATAATTTCGTCATTATTTGTCACTGGTCTTTGGTCACTCCTCTCTTCGGGTGACGGAGACCTTGGACATGGCGCTTCTTTCGGTTCTTCTTCCACGTTTCTATCATCACTCAACGAGGCAAGTTCCTGTGCTGGCTCTGGCGGCAAAGCTAATGCTCCATTGCTGTTGGCAGCTTCAGGAGCCGTAGGAAGAGGCGGAGGCGACTGCTTGTCTGGATGGACAGCTTGCTCGCCCAGTGATATATTCTCATCTGTCTCACTATCGTGCGACATACGCACGGTCTTGTTGGGCTTTCGCTTTCGCCGCGTCCGCGATCCGCTCGAATCGACTGAGTCTTCATTTGAAGTCACATTGGCTGGCGAATCATTGGTCGAGAGACTATTACATGAGTTTTCGGTCGCCGTGGCAGCAGTCAGATCGGTGCCACATTTCGGCGGCAAACAGTTGCCACTGTTTGTCGACTCGCTTAGCATATGATTGAGCGGCGCACTGAAATTGGCTAGATGCGTAAGTCGATTGCCATTTTCGGGTGAGCTTGGACCATTGGTGTTGCCGGGATACGGTATCGGTTGCTGCTGCTGCAGATGGTGTTGCAGTTGTTGCTGATTCGGAGGCGGTGACACTGAAAACATTAAAAATACATTTAGGTACATGGTGTAAGGACAATAATTGTTGTGTGACTTACATTTTTTGGGTGAACTTGGGACTACTTTGTTCGATAGATTTGTGTACGTACACTCCTTAACCAGCTCTACTGGTTTTGTTAAACTCGATTGAATCTGGAATAAAGAAGGAAAACCAGTTGGTTGTCTTGAGGATAAGATATTCCTTGATAAATTTTCGTAAGAAAAGTATGCTCCCATTCTACGAGTATAAAAAAAATCTGTGCCTGTGGTGTTGGCCTTTTTGCAGTTTCGCACAGTTAAAACCGATTAAAACTATAATTTTCATCAAGAAAATAAGGCAGTTGACTATTTATAGTTTTTCTCGCAAGCTAATCACACGTGCTGGACAGAATTTGTACAAAGCTGTGCCACTGGCGGTGGCTTTTGAATTTCTAGCGAATATTATTTTAAATATTTTAAGCGAGCAGTGAGAAATTTCAGTAGTCACCATGTACAATGATTTTCAAGGGTGCTGACGCTTCTCTTCTGTTCTCTACTTCACTCTTGTATGATTCACTCTTCTGATTCAATCACAGAAGTCCAACTTGGGCATGGACATGGACTTCTGTGCTTCTGTTTACGTCATGTTTTTCTCCAACACGGCGTAAATCCAACATTATGAACCGAATAGCTCAGACGGAGCACGAGACTTTTAATTTGAAGGTCACAGATTCATGTTCCACGTTGGGCGCCAAAATATTAGCCAGAAGATTTTTTTGCTTTCTTCATACAAATCCGGAGCGCATAGTCTGGACAAGTGGAATATTTGCGCCCAGGATTATTCAGTACGGGAGTCTGCAAAGTTACAGCGAGCGTTCTCTTATCCGGTACTTGGGGAGCCGCCCAATTGGCTACAACAACCCAAGGGGGGTTACCTTATCGTTCCCAGTCGTTTAAATGTTAATTTTTCTTAAACGTTAGGCACAATAATTGTCGTTTTTGTCGCGTTAAAGCTTAGCCATGGACATAAATCACGAATTATTGCGATTCAAACAATTTTTGACCCATTGTTAGTTGGTCTTTATCGTAGCTATAAGTTTTTCTGGAATGCCCCTCCTACGCAGAACAATCCAAATAAATTTTCTATTGACGCTGTCAAAAGCCTTCTTGAAGTAGGATTCTGCCTCGCAACGTTAAGCGTTAGATAGCGAATTGCGAGGGTCGCGACCCCGGAAGTCTAAGTGTTTATAAAAAGCCGCCTTTAAGGAAGAAATTCGGCCAATCTACTGCTTGTTCAACAAAGACAGGAGTGGAAGCTAGTCAGGCGTCCTCAACTCCTATGCGGCGAAGATGAAGGCTGATAGTTAATCTGCCTTGCCTCGCGTCGTAAGCAAAGCGACCCAAAGGACGAGCTCTTCGTTGCTTTGATTCGAGTCTTATTCGGTCGTCTGACAGTCCGAGAGTAGTCAACGAGGCGTCGATGACGGACCACCGATGGATCGCTTCAAAGTGAACCTTCAGTTCAGGGTTTTTAGTTTTGCGATTGTGTCAAGTATATAGAGGTGGTGAATAACGCATCTAGATAACTAACCTTAAATAGTTTTGATGACCTAGATAAAGCGGTTCTGCCTTTGTAATCGGAGCTTAGCCGAATGCACACGATGCGTTATGCCACCACCTTAGTATCAGGGCCTTCTTGGCTATTGCAGGGAAATTGCAAGAATAAATTGCAGCAAATAAAAATTCGACTGCTTTGCGTTCTTCCAAAGGAGACTTTCAAAGCCTGACTTTTAAGACCCGGCCAGCTGGCTCCTGCCCAAACCTTTGTAGCTCACTTTTGTGACTCTGAAACCCGTAAAGTTAGCAGACTTTGATTATTTTTCATATGTATTGAAAAAGTAAGGGCGCGCGCGAAAAAAGGATTATGGTGGTGAATTTAGCTCTTTTCCATTTCGCCAAAGGACAAGATGTCTTGCCTAAATCTGCACGCAAGTAGCAATTCCACATAGAAAGAAGCTTCTTCAAAATCAGCTTTTCGATAGAAGATATCAGTGTTTTCTTTTTTTTTTGATAGGCCTCAGTCTTCTTCAATGGTACGTGTACCTGTTTTAAGTAAACCTAACGTGGTGACGAGTCTGCCTTAAAACCTCTGCAATTTTAAAACTTTCTAAAAAAAAGGATCCCCATATTTGATTTATATAAAAAACACCCCTTAAGCCTTTTGCATAAATCAACCATACGGTTACAATCGCTACACCTAACCATATGGTTTAAAAAGTTTCCTTATGCCGGGGGGCAGCTTAATACATGCGACAATTTGTGCCATCGTAGCCCGATTCCCAGGCACTGGCTACGGATTTAATGTCGCCGACATTAATTATCCACACATCGAACACAATGTGTAATTAGGCATTTTTAATGCGCTAATCGATGCAATCCCCCCTCTCCTCCTCTTCGACGAATCTCGGGCAGAAATAAAAAATAAAATTGTTAATAAATCAAACAGCAGACTTACATCATTTTCACAGCTTCTGTTAGTCATCTTGGCGTAGTCATCGTTAATTCTGTCAGTATCCCTTATGTATAAGCCGCACGCTTGTTGCTGCTGCTGCTGTGGCTGGATATCAACGTCGTTGCCATTCGCATTCAAATACTTTGGCAGCGACGGAGGTGGCGCAGCCGTTGAGCTCATCGGCTGCGAATGATGTACACTGCTGGAATTGGTCGATAAGTTATGGCTGCAAATCAAAAACAAATCGTTAGGCTCGCATAGCTCAATCGGAATGGCCAAGCCGACATGACCACGACTTGACCACAATTACTCTAATGGCGTTGCACTTACATGGGAAAATTATTTTGTGAATGGGAGGGTGGTGGCGGTGGTGGTGGTGGTGGTTTATGACCAAACTCAGGTGGCACCGAAGCTGATAAACCTTTAGTTAGCGGGGAACTACTATTCCGATTCGATTGCAATGACAAATCCATTGAATCGAACGGTGAGGGACCTCTGACGAACGATGGCAACAAAGGATTCAACTGTTCTAGCTTTGATTGTGCGGAGAATATGGAAAGATAAAATGTTTCGTTAGGTTTACTTCTTGTAAGGCCAATCGGCGCTAGTGTATAACAAACATTCGCTGTGGAGTGATTAAGTAAACGCGAGCAGAAGCGGATTGGCGGCGACTATGTGATCATGCTTTAGGTTATGGAACGGATTTAGCGTAAAATTTTTGAAGGAATACAAAATTGCCGCAAATATAAAAGCTTTGGTTCTTTAAGGGCTGTTCTTTTGTCTAATTCATGCAAAATTATAAAATATAGAAAAAATAAACAAACAACATCTAGTGGACAGCTAGTATTCTACTATATTAGGGATGGCGGTGAAGGCAAAGGGGTGGGCGGGGATGCAATGCTCAATTATTACACAAAAAAAGAAAGTTTCTAGATTTTTGTTTTATTTGGTTTACGTTTTTATGGTTAGCCGATATGAAATTGTAAAGGGACTCCGGCGGCGTTGGAGTATGCCAAGCTAATGGTGAACGAACCATCGGCCTTTCATTAGACATGTGAGCCAATTGTGGTTGCCTTGGAATGTAAGACGGTATCTATAAACGGATATTTTAAACGGTATTTTTGTTTTAATTCTTATTATTTACAAGTTTTTACTTAAAAACAAAAAACAAATGGACAAAAGGTTTATTTTTTTTTATTCTTTGTTAAAGGAACATTCTGGATTGATCTGGGTGGGAGGATAGTTATATTCACCTGAAGAGGATTCCATGATGAATTCTGGGGCTGACTCAGATGACCATGAGGATTGTTCCCAGACATGGTACAGTTCGATTGGATGCTGAGCTCTTGCTGTGCAGAATTATGAAACCTTCGACCTTATATCTTAATCATGCAATCGGGCGCTGGATGATTAGTGATATAAGAAGCTGAAAATAGACAGAATAGAAATGAAAAGTTCCATATTCAAAGTCGGTTAACCAACTCCAAAGTTAACCGTTGGTTAACTCAAAGTTAACCAACTCCAAAGTCGGTTAAAATTACGGGATTGGTAAAGTAAAAATATAAAGTACGCGCAAAAAAATGCCGCCGGCCGGCCCCAGTTCACCAGGAAAACCAGCAAACGTTAGTCCAAGACCGTACGTTCAAGTCGCTTTACGGAAAAGTAAGCCAGAATCCGCAAATACATGCTTGGTGTCTCTAATTCTATATGGAAATGCTTGTTAACTAATCAAGTAATATTTAACAAACGAATCAAGAATATGGAAAAGTTAAACAAAATAGTCGGCTGGAATACAAACGGCTTTTTTTTCAAAAGATCGACGAACTAGAAGTATTCCTACAAAAGAATTATTGTAGCATAAGTTAATAAATGCACACGAGCAGTCTAGCTGCTCGTCACTCTAAACCCCTCACCTGAGCTTGGTTTATCTTCCTGAGTCCCGATCCAAAAACCCACTTTAAAAAGGAATCGGAACCCAAAATAAAGGGTTATATTAAGTATCACACCCATAATCCTTCATAAAATTCGAGGAGCGGATCCGCTCTCTACATCGAAGACTGCATTAAACAATTCAAAAACCAAGAAGTTATACTTCTTGACTCAATGCAAATATAAGCTCTGTCTAGTCTAACGCATCATCGGAACTCAAACTCATCATCGGAGCGGCGGGGACTTTTTCAATTCAACAAGAGACAGAGGACATTTCAAAGCAATAATGCAACGCGAGGTGGTGTTCTTATCGACGGGAAAGCCAACGTTTTGGCCAACCGACAGAAATACCTGAGCTCGACGATGTCTTTATCGTAAAAAGACTCCCTCGTTACCTCGCGTACGTATAACAACGCTTTGATCTCTGCTCAGATCACTGGGAAGTCCTTTCTGAAATTCGGGGGAAGCGTTGCAAATGAGGAGAGAGCGCCTAGGAAATCGGTGGGTAAAAACTCTTACTCAATTTACATTTCAGTCTCAATCATATCTCACGGGATCTCAGTGAAATCGTTACAAACTGGTGCGTTAGGGTAGGGTATAAAAAGGGTATATAAAACGCGTATAATGGTATACAACGAGGGGCTAAACCCTCTAAAAATCAACTACCCTACATCAAACTTTTTGGGTAATGCATTAGGTTGTGCATAAGTATTTCGACAAAGCATAAGTATTCCAAAAGCATCACAAATTCTGGGAGCTGTGTCGCCCATATTGGCTAACATCGGTGGACCTAGATACCCTAGGAGGATTTTACTATCAAGAGTAATTACTTCGGTCCTGCTATACGCCGCTCCAGTCTAAGCGAAAGCACTATTTCAATTTCAATTTATTATTATTATTATACGGGTGTACATTAAGACCTGGTCTTTTTAAGTATATATTATGATAACATATGTTTTTGGAACTTAATAAACTAAACAGTTTTTCTTAAATCTAGGTATAAGTAAGAGAGGTGAGAAAAAGTAAGAGCAATCTGGTAAGTATTACCGGTGAAAAGAAGGTTGAGAGAAAAGAAAGAAAGGGGCTTAGAAAAGTTTTAGAGAATGCTACTGAGAAAAGTGATTGAAAATTGTGGACTTAAAGATTGCGGGGCTGCTAATAGTTTTGATGTACGCAGGTAACGAGTTCCACAGCCTTACTGTATGAATGAAAAACAACCGAGATGAAGTTAAGTATTTGAAGGGAGGAATATTTATATTCATGGTGCGACGTGAACGTAAGAAATCCAATTTATCAAATAAATACCGAGGAGACTTGGATATTAGAATTTTGTGCAAGAATATGCAATTCCTGGCATTTATATGCTGAGTAAGAGATCGTCCTAAAAAAGTGTTTGCGTGAGCCGATATTCTGTCGAACCTACGTAGTCCATGGATATACCGAACCATGTCGTTGAACGCTACCTTAAGCTTATGCAGCGAAAGAGAATCAGGGTTCGGATATACCACCTCCGAATACGTGATTAAAGGCATCATAAGGGTACTAACGAGCTTTTGTCTAGTATCAACTGGGGTAAAACTATAGCAGCTCGCCAAAGTTTCCTCAAACACCCATATATGCGGCCGATAGAGCGGTTGATGTCGTCATAGCAGGATAGCTTTCGGTTCAGGACAAAGCCAAGGTAGGTGGCAGACTCAACTATTCTTAGCCTGCAGTTAGAAAGCCAAATGTCAGGAACCACACTTAATTCAAACAGTTTATTTGATATGGGCAGCACTAAACATTTATCTGGGTTTAAAAGAAAACCATTTTTTACTGACCAGTCATTGATGGCTGTCAAGTCGATGTTTAAAAGATCCACCAGCCGGACAATTTCATTCATAGGCAGCGATACACAGATTTGAGTATCGTCTGCGTAAAAGTATATGCAACTAAATTTGCAGACTCTGGGCAGATCATTAATAAAGATGGAGAAAAGGATTGGCCCCAATATAGATCCTTGGGGTACACCCTGCTTCAGAGGCTTAAATGCGGATGACCTCTCACCAATGACAACTTTTTGCGATCTGTTGGAAAGAAAGTCTCGCAGTAGCCTAACAGCTCTATGACTGAAACCAAATAGATGTGTTAATTTCCAGCATAAAATGTCATGATCTACTTTATCAAAAGCCTTTGAGAAATCAAGTAAGCAGAGCAAAGTTATAAGACCCTGATCAAAATCCTTACGTAAATCCTCGAGAATATTGACCATTGCAGCGGAGCAGCTGTGGGCTTCATGGAAACCCGATTGAAGAGGATAAAGTAAGGCCTTGGCAGAGAGGTGGCTTAAGATTTGCTTTGCAATTACTTTCTCAAAGACTTTGGATAAGCATGGCAGAATGCTAATAGGCCGGTACTCATTAGCTGTAGAAGCATTGGCTTTTTTCGCAATCGGGATAACTCTAGCACACTCTAGCACTTGTGGTAGAAGTTTCTACGTAAAAGTAGACGTCATGATGCATGAGTTTATTACATGGGTGAGAGGACGGATTATTTCGGGCATTATCAGCCGTAAAAACCTGAGCGGTATACCATCTTCACCGGTGGAATTGGACTTCAAAGAAGCAAACGCAGAAAGTGTTTCATTTTCCGTGACAACCTCAAAATCAGCTTGAAATGGAAGAATGGCTTCGGGTGTGGAATCTAAGTCAAATCTCTTCGATGTTGATTCTGCTTCCTAGAAAAAGTTGTTCAGTTCATCGGGGTCCAGGGCACACTCTCTGTTGTTTTTCCTGCCCACTCCGATCTCATTAAGATTTCTCCAAAGTTCTTTGGGGGGTAAGCACGCATTTAATTTATGTGCATAAAAGTTGCGTTTGGATTCACGAACAACTAGTGAAGCATTGTTACGTGCAACTTTGTAAGAATCCCAACACGCTGAGGTACGATTGCGCTTCCATTTACTATAAAGGCAGTTTCTATTTTTTATTGCTCTTAAGACATCCGAAGTAAACCAGGGACAAGCTTTATTACGAATTGCAACTCTTTTTATAGGAACAAATTGATTATAAAGAAATTCAATAAAATATTGCACGCATGCAAGCTTTTGATTTGAATCAGCTATCTGACAACAATTTTCCCAAGGGACGGAAGACGCTGCAATACGAAGAGAATTGTTATCGATAGACTTGAAGTCCATATACGTAAAACAAGAAGATGCAGTAAAACGGTTGAAAACAATATCGTATGTACAAAAAATCAAATTGTGCTCAGATACCACATCAAGAGAAAGTTGGTCGAATAAAAGGACTGATGATAGGTCCGAAACGATGAACAGATCAAGCAAACTAGGCGTTTCATTAGGGCGAAAACATGTGGGGCTACAACTGTTAACGACTGAGAGCCCACAAGAAGCAACAAAGTCCTTAAACTGAGACGCGCGAGAAGTCCTCTTAAACAGTCCTCTCCACTACAGACAAAAGAAACGAAAACTAAGTAATCGTCAGCGTATAGACTTTGCGCGTTACAAACAATCAGCGGCTTCCGAACCATCTCTGATAAGGCCGCCTTCTTTATAGCCGGAATGATCCCTAACGATATCCTGGCCGATGAAATGCTCCAGGATATACAACAGAAGAGCGCGCAATTTAAGCGATGCAACCACACACATACACATTAAAATGTGAGAAAAGGGCAACGTCACTAGCTATGTGGCAAACCCGGTGGACCAATACAACGAAATGGACATTTAAACACATACCGAGAATCGCTCCTTGGCTACAACGAAAGCACGGGGACTGGAACTAACTACCACCTTACGCAGTTCCTATCCGGCCATGGCGGCTACCGAAAATATCTTCACCGTTTCGGACACGATAGCTCCCCGTTTTGTCCGGAATGCCCTAATCAAGAGGAGGACACAGACACAGAGCACGCCATATTTCATTGCGCTCGCTTTGCAGAATTAACCTATCAAAATTCTTATTGCAGTAAAGGAACTGCGCCGGCCGGTCATCAGGAAAGCTGAGCTTGGAGTGAAAGCAAAGATCTCAGTTTTTAATTCAGTGTTCGTTCCGACCCTCATCTATGGTCATGAAATTTGGGTAATGACCGAAAGAATTAGATCGCGGGTACCAGCTGCCGAAATGAGATACGTGAGGTGCTTTGCTGGTGTTACTCTAAAGCAGTGTTTTTCAAACTTTTTAAATGCGCGACCCCTTAAACAAAAAAAAATCCCTGGCAACCCCCCGAACTATAACAAAACTTAAACAAGCCACTAAAAAAAACTTTCTGAACGACGTTCACAAAAGAAGGCGGAGACCAATAATTAGTATGTATTCAAAAGTTGAGCGGTTGCGTTGATATCTTATCATTTGGGTGAGTTTCATCAAAATTCAAATTGTTCAGCGATGTCAGTTGAGTACGGAAAGACAAATTATTGAGATTATGGAAAGTTTTTAAAATTCTTGAGCTCTAAAAGCTTAAAAAGCGCCATTTTGTAGACCATTTTTTGCTTTTAATTTCACATTTATTTATTCTTGTTATTTAAGCTCTGTTAAAAGCTTCAAGGGAAGGATAAGAACTGTCTTATTAAGAAGATACGACAAATGATTCCTCTTAAAATTTCGTTTGTGGTCAGAGTTTTCGAAAAAATTTCTTCAGATGAATCATTCGAGTAAACGATAACATTAAACCATTACCATAACTTAGCGTGAAAAGGCACCTTTTGGAACTTGATTCTTATGCCGCAAGGACAGAGATGGGTACAAAATTAATGTCATTCCAACTGATCGATCGACCATCGATAAAGATAAAAGAATAAAAATCCGCAAACCAACCATAATTACTCTATGAAGAGAAGAAAACACTAGCATATTCTGAGCTCAAAGAGAAGCCTTAAAATTGCTTGTTGGACTCGCCACTTCTTAGCTTTTTGAGCACACATATCCTTAAGGAGCCCACGACCCTGCTACATTTTCTTGGCGACCCCCCAGGGGGTCGCGACCCACAGTTTGAAAAACACTGCTCTAAAGGATAGAGTGAGAAACGTCAGTATTCGTGGGAATCTCAATGTTGAGCAGCTACTTCTCCGAGTGGAGCAATCGATTCTTCGATGGTTTAGACACGTTGTTCACATGCCCTCTGACAGACTTCCTAGACAGGTCATGCTAGCTGAGATGCGAGCGCGTCGCCCCCCTGGTAGGCCAAGAAACAGGTGGTGGGATCAGGTAAAGAACCTCTCTGAGTCCCGCCTGGGGATTGCGCCCGAGTCTCTTGAGTTGGTGGCGGAGGATCGAGAACGATGAAAAGACCATTTAGCCACCCTCGCTCCGCGACCCTTTTAAAGGATAAATGGCTTTGGAAAAAAAGAAATGAATAAAATTCTTGTTGCATTGTTGAAGAAATGCTGAACTCAGAGGAAGGCTGGACAGCAATAATAAGATTTGTGGCAACGGTGCAAATCGAGCTGAGAAAATGAGGCGAGCAGAAACAGGAAGCACAACGTAAAATGCTTACCAGCCCCGCACAGTAGTATACTTAATGGCAGTACCGCGGGGAAGTGGTTGAAGAGTGCAGGGAGTGGATTAGTACGTAAGTATTTCGATAGATTTGTCTTCTCCAGGTGGTTTCGTCATACCTAACGTTATAGTTCTGACATCTGCAGAAAAGTATCTAATTGAAAATCTCTTGGGGCACTGCTTCCTAACTTCGATTTTTATTAGGATCTGGAGGTTTTCTTTCCAAAAGTTTTCTTTTCAAAGGCGGATAAAAACACTTTAGGCTGCTTCGAGAGGAAATTTTTTCGGACGATTTACGGTCCCGTCTGCATAGACGAGTGGAGGACGAGATATAACATCGAACTGTATGGGCTGTAAAGCGATACCGACCTAGCCAAAAGAGTCAGAACGCAACGACTACGATGGCTGGATCATCTAGAGCGGATGGACGCCAACGCCCCGGCCCGGAAAATCTTTGAATCCACACCGCAGGGACGGCGCGGTAGAAGAGCACCGAGACTCAGGTGGCGCACGCAAGTGGAAGGGGACCTCAGCCAACTTCGCGTGTGAAACTGGAGACGGCTAGCTAGAGACAGAGCTGGCTGGCGAAGCTTGTTGGCTGAGGCCCAGGTCCATCCCGGTCTGTAGCGCCACCTTAAGTAAGTAAGTGAGGTTTTCTTTCCGTCCTTCAAACACTTCTAGGTTTGATTAGCTTTTTACTTCAAAGTAAAAGTACAATGGGTTGCCTCCATAGATACCCCAGTCACGGATTACCTATGACATTCGCTTTCAACAGGAGATTCGCTACCAGAATACCTGAAAGTTGTAAATGGGAAGAAAAGACCATCACAGGAGATGACGAGGAGGCCGTATATACTGACGGCTCTGAGATGGAGGTCGGAACCCGCGCGGGCATCTTCTGTGATGCTCTGGGACTAAGCAAATCTTTTCGGATTTATGACGACTGCAGCATTTTCAGGCGGAGCTGGCAGCCATAATCGGTAAACAAGACCCTCACCACATACTCTCACAGCCAAGCGGTAATTAAAGCCATGGAAGCCAAGGGCTGTGAAACTATACAGGGAAATTCTGGACGAATTATCACTTCGCAACACTGTAACTCTGTGTTGGATGCCAGGTATCACCGATATCCCAGGAAACAAAGAAGCGGACAAGCTTGCGAAATATGGGTGAGGGAGGAATGCATCTCTAGCCCTAAAATCTATAAGCATTCCACTGAGTCCGATAGCACGCAGGATAGAAACTGAATCCTTGAGTAGAACTTACCTATGTTGGACAGAACTTGATATGTGCAGACACACAAGGGGATATCCGAGTACTCACGGGAATCCTCGCGGGACACTGTGCTGTGGGTCTACACCATGAGCGGCTTGGCAGAAGCTGCAGGGACGAAATTGAATCTGTTCGTCACCTGCTTTGCGAATGCCCAGCCCTAAACAGCATCAGGCGTAGTACCCTCGGCAGTTACTTCTTCTACCAGCTCGATATAGATCTAAAGGACATCCTAAGATTTGTATACAAATCCGGATGGGTCCAAGAGGCCGGCACGCTAAGCTTCTAACAGCGGTTTATTACTGTTTTCGTTCCAGGTGTTAAGAAGGTCCCCCTAAATAGACCCAAGTGATGGTCTAAGTGAGCCGTGACTATTGTCACAAGGGCATCCATCAACCTAACCTTACCTAACCTACTTCAAAGTAATCGAGAGTTGAGTTCTCCTTGTTTTGCTCTCGGAATCGCCAAAAAAAAACCTTTCTGCTTTCACAACCACCAAGCAATGGAAGTTGTAAAACCAGCCTTCAACAAGTCATCAAACGTAAAGCTGTTCAACTTTCTCAGGCAAACTTTTTCTATTCAAAAAATTAAACTTTTCGCAGACTTAATGGACAAAACGAAAAGAACTCAACTCAAGAACGTGGAGAGCTCGGCAAAGATCAGATGACCAAGATACCGCTCATCGGGTGTAAGCTATCAACGAAAGTGCTATGATAAGGGTAGAAATGGTAAGCCTCCAACCCTGATGGATTCACCCCAAACTCCAATTCGAAGGACCTGGTGGTGGTTTAAATCAGTGTTTTTCAAACTTTTTGAATGCGCGACCCCTTAAACAATAAAAAATCCCTGGCGACCCCCGAACTATTACAAGACTTAAAGACAAGTCAAGAAGGCGGAGACCAATAATAAGTATGTATTCAAAAGTTGAGCGGTTGCGTTGATATCTAATCATTTGGGTGAGTCTCATCAAAATTCGAATTATTCAGCGATGTCAGTTGAGTACGAAAGGACAAATTATTGAGATTATGAAAAGCTTTTAAAATTCTTGAGCTCTAAAAGCTAAAAAGAGCAATTTTCTGGACCATTTTTTGCTTTTAATTTCACGCTTATTTATCTTTGATATTTAAGCTCTCTTAAAGGCTTCAAGGAAAGGATGAAAACTGTCTTATTGAAAAGATACGACAAGTTAATGATTCCTCTTAAAATTTTGTTTGTGGTCAAAGTTTTCCAAGAAATTTCTTCAGATGAATCATTACGAGTAAACTATAACATTCTTTGCGTGAAGAGACACCTTTTGGAACTTGACTCTTATGCCGTAAGGACAGAGATGTATACGAAATTATTGTCATTCCAACTGATCGACCGACAACCCATAAAGATAAAAAAGAATTAAGATCCGGAACCCATCCAAAATTACTCCATGAAGAGAAGAAAAGACTGGCATATTCTGAGCTTAAAAAGAAGCCTTAAAACTGCTTGTGGGACTCGCCGCTTCTTACCTTTTTGAACACACATATCCTTAAGGAGTTTTGAGCCCACGACCCCCCTAGTTTTTCTTGGCGACCCAACAGGCGGTCGCGACCCACAGATTGAAAAACACTGGTTTAAATAAACGCCACTGCCGGGAGCTACACAAGTACATATGCACGTTTGCGTACTTCGCAGGAGACATTAAAGAACTTTTTTATTAAAAGTGTGAAAAGGTGTCAATATTATATGGTTTATTTTACACCATAATATTGAACTTTTAATTACAAAAATGCGAAAAAGTAATTGAAAAAGGAACCTTTTATCACTGAAAGTGTTTGGATTTGAATCTGTTAAAAATGGTTGAGCAGTTTATGGGAAGGAACTTTTTTTAATAGTGAATATGATGCCAAATAACACAGACATTAACTTTATGAGCAAAATAAAAATTTTAAAATGTAGGTTTACAATTATAGTGGGCTTCCTTTGTTAAATGTTATAAACTAGTCGCTCTCAAGTATGGTTTTTTTCGGTGGAATGTGAAAATTTTTGACCTTGTATATGAATATTTCCTTTGTATAAAGAAATATTAAAAAAAAGTTGTTCAGAGGTGGAATCGGCTATGGTGATCTGTGACTTTCACATTTTGTGACAGTCAATGTGATCATACAAAAAAAGCCGTCTGCGTGAGGTGATCACAAAAATATTATGCCGAATCTGTGCGTTGTTTAGGCTTGTGATTTACCGTAGAGCCACAATGCCCGCAGCGGTAGTATGCAGCACCAGCGCCAGTATGAAGCGCGTACCTGTGCGGAAAATCTCGAACATAATGGTGAAGCGCGCTTATGTCAGACAGATACTAAGTTTGTAAGCAATGGCTGAGAATTTTCACTCCCGACCTTTTTTATTATTATTTACTTTAAAGCGGTAACACAAATTCCATAAAATTTGTTGATTTTTCACAATTTTAAGAAATTTGTTCACGTCCTTTCCTCAATTGTTTACTTTTCTGCAAGCGAACTGTCAACCGTGCAGCACTGTCAAACGTGTAGCGCTGCACAAGTTAAAAGTTGGCCAACTTAGCTGCAGCTACGCGCTGCCGCTACCGCCACACATTGTGTGCGCAGTACACTGAATACATGTGTTTTAACTTTTGACAGCTCTTACTTTCGCTGCTACTGCCGCTGCAGCTACATCATTGTGTTCCTAAGGTTAAGATCACTGATTTTTTTTCGTACATGCAGAAAGTCAGCCTAGGAATAGGCAAAAACACCAACTTACCAGAAAGTTCGAAATCTGGTAACCAGCTGATTTTGATGGTGATTGAGCGGGAGCTGTCACAAGAAAATTGTCATGATCACAGTTTACGCAGACGAATTTTTGTGACATCACTTATCATAGATCACCTAAGCCGATTCCACCCCAGATTGGACTCGAGGTTATAATGGAGGAGCAGTCTGGGTTTCGCCTTAAAATGAGTTAACATAACGCGAGCGGAAGAGATCAGAAGAGATACAGGAGAGGTACTGGTGTACTTTAGTTTTAAACAACTGAAGGCTGTTACAGTAGTGGCACTACATTATTGGCGGGGAAAAACCACCTGAGGAAGTTTGTTTCACATCCACCAATCGTGATGTTCTGCTAATGAAAGAACTTCTATCCAATATTGCGCGGTTCGTGCGAAATTAGGCTCAAGGGTGCATTGATGAGCATTCCTTCTTTCAGGGGTGGAATGCATCTGGCTAACTCCCTGGAGCACTCTTTACAGAAATAACGATAAAACAATGAAGGTTAGGTTAGGTTGGGTGTTTGTCCCCGCTGGGCAGGGACATACTTAGACCAAAGGAGGTCCATTGTGATACCACTTGTAGGGCCGGAGTTACCAGCCCAGGACCTAAATGATGACTACCCGTTTGGGTGGGAGGGGTCTAGGCAACCGTTGACAGTAAAAACCTATACCGAAGGTCAGCAACCAGAGTCTGATTGGTTAAGACATACCCGAGGGTAATGAATGTTGGGGGTAACCGCTTCGGTGTAAACCGTTTTCAGCAGAGTTGAGGGGGGCCAGTGAGAGACTTTTCTGAAGATTGGGTGGTCTCTTTACTGTTGGGAATTCCAGATGGGAATTTGCCTTGTTGATATGGATTGGGGGGGGAGGTTGCTTGAGGTCGAAGAGGAGGTGGGTGGGTCAGTGAGGAATAGTTCCTATAGGAGAGCCCGGCAGGGCAGCCGATTTCGGTATAAGTCCGAACCTGTTGCTTCCCTGCTAAGAATTATTCTCGGGGATGGGAAGGTGCAGGGGTAACCGATTCGGTGTAAACCCTTGCGGGGGGTATTCTCAGCCAAGAAGCTGATGTAGGGTCTTCGGTGTAAGCCCGTACTACAGGCAACTCGCGTTAGAATTGGGGGGAAGGTAGGGGTAACCGAAGCAGTATAAACCCGTACCAGTGGGAATTATGTGCTGTTGATCCCGTGGGGGTGGAGAGGTGAGGGTAACCGAAGCGGTATAAGCCCACACCAATCCAGCCCTGTGAAGAACACTGGGATATAGTGGGAGGGGAAAGGCGAGGAAAATGGCAATTACTGTAGGAGTACTACTAATAACGTCCCGTGTGGTGTGAGGGACAAATAGGGTATCTTTCCCTAAAACAATGAAAGACAAGTATTGTTTTAGGGAAAGATACCCTATTTGCCGATTAGTTTTTACGTCCGTTTTTAAGTTCTATCGAGGAGTTGCAAGGTCATCTTGGATCGCCCAGACGTGAAAGCTTTACTTATTCTAGTTTTTGTCGAACATGTGCTTTATAAATGTTGGTCAGATCAGATGGTTTTAAAAAAATTTCTTGCATCGTTTAAGAAAACTGGGCATTTTGAGCCTTGAGGCACACCAGATTTATATGGTGGATGTAAGACTTGAAGCCATCCAGAACCACTTGGATTGAATGGTTCAAAAGAAATTTCTAATCCAATGAACAAAAGATTTGACGACTCCAAATGCAGGCATTTTCGACAAACATTGCTGCGAATTAGCGTTAAACTTGGTGATAACAGAATTGAAGGAAGAAAATACAGCAAGAGAAGAATTGCAGCAGTTTTGCTGGATCTTAGACCGGGTATTTGAGACAGGTTGGATAACAGGTTGGAAAACCTGCTTAAGAAAACCTGCTTTTAAAAAAACCTGCACTTACGCTCTTAACACTGAATCAAAAACTGAGTTTTAAACAAAAGTTTTCGAAAACTCGTTTAACCATTCACACTTCCTATACACCGACTAGAATTTGTTTTCATTTTTCATTTTAGCCCATACTATTTTTAAAAGTGCTTTAAAAGATCCATAAAAAATGGGAACATACCAAGCATTTTACGCTGACCTCAAAACTACAAGCTGATTTCAGACAGGACATTCGGTTTCGGAGATATTAACATCCAAAGTTGGGACAAAAGTGACATTCCTTGCCAATTTAATTTAAAATTCTCAAGGCAATTCAGAAGTTCAAAAACTCTCAAGGCAATTCAAAGTGATTTTGAAGGAAAAAGTGATTTTGAACGAAAACTACTAAAAACCTGGTGTTTCGAAAACAGAAAATTTACAAAAATGTATGGGAAAACTCATGTTTTTGAATAAGTTTTCGCGTGTTTTCAGTCTTGAGTTCGGTGTGTAGAGAGCAATAAAGGACGAAAACTAATTGTAAGTTTTAAAGGACTACGCTCTGAGTTATGAACGCCGGGTTTAAGGTTGGTTGCTTGGAAGAGGGCCCTCTCGAAGAGAGTACCCGCTCCAGGATAATTGGTAAAGCCCACATCGGATCGCCCTCCTGCCGAAACAGCTTGACAACAGACGATGTCAGGAGACGATTTTTCAGGAGACGCTTCAGAGTATGGCCCGCGGACCTGCTTTTTTTAAATCTGAGCGCTGGGATTCGGCTTTTTTAAAGCGTTTTTCCCCGCTGGAGAAAAACCTGGTAGAGCAGCCGCAGGAGCCTAAACTGATGGAGCAGGTTGTTTAGAGGCAAGGTGGATAGCTGTGGCGGCCCTGGAAACAGAAGACGCTGAGTCCGTTTCCAAGAGAGAGATGAAGGCATCATCGTAGATGCTCTGCCTGAAGAGCTGTTTCTCCACCTTCCTGGTGCCACGTCCTAGCCCGTCGTCGTATATACGTTTTCGTCGGACTGTCTGCTGCCGTTACGCCCATTTGGGCTGACCTCGATAGTCTTATCGTTAAAATTTTTACTTGAATCGTTCATGTTAAGTTCTACGACTAAAGTCGCGTTGTCACACGGAACAGGAACAGAGCTTCAAACATAACCACCGCAAAAAGCAATTCAGCGAATTTAGGTTTGAGTTGCTAATGTGTGGGATTCTGTTTCTGTTCCTGTTTTACGTTGCTTGTGACAACGCAACTTAAGCCGATAGGAAAAACGTCCATCCATAGCAGCGCCGCGCCGGTTTTGCTGGGATAAAGCTTATTGCAATAAACCCTTGCCAAGGGCACCTGAAGGAGATCGTTAAAAGGCTGATGGAACCCTATGCCTTGCATCCTTCGGCACGGTTTGCTGTATGCTCATACCACCACTGGAATCAGGCTTGACAGAGCTAAGATCGTTGCACATCTCAGTCAACCGAAAGCGGTAAAGTCGAATCGAATGAAGCTTCCACAACGGCGTCATTGAAGATGATGCTCACATCAAGGTATCTGCTGAAAACGGAGGAATCAGAGAAATGTAACTACTGAAATAGTTTATGTGCGGCAAGAATACACATAGGCACATAGCAATTTGCATATTTTCACTGCGCATTTATCTAAAACGGGGATTCCCAAAACAACAAAAATAGAATTCCAACGTATTACAGCTTTGCCAACATAAATACGTTGAATTACTTACTATTCAACTTTATTCACCTTTAGAGTAGTCAATGTAAAATAAAATCTGTTCTTGTCCAGCAGAGTTCACGTAATGGAGTGTTCACAGTTTCGTGAGTGCACTTAATTTTAATGCATTGAAAAATTACTCCTTAAATCGATGACTGAACTGAGTTTTCTTTTGTAAAACTACTGCAGCTTTCAGACCACTCTCGAGAGTTACAAGAGAACCTTGCTGAGAGAGACTTTTGGAGTTGAGAACTTCGCATTCGCATGTCGGGAATCTCGGAAGTGGCCTTAAAGCTAGCTAATCGCACTAGTTTAATCTCAAGTGGTCATGCGCCCTTACAGTTCTGAAGGCACAAGAGGAGGTTGCACATTTAGACCGATTGTGGGCGTGTCCGTAAGTGAATTTGAAAAAGTGCAAGGAGATTATATTATTTTCAAGATAAAATGATGCCCTTTATCTTAAAATGAGTCTCTTGAAGCCCCCAATCTGCCTTTAGCTGAATTTTAAATTAGCACAACCGGTTGGACCACGGTGGGCATCATTCTCAAGAGACAAGTTTATTGACGACAGGATCTTAGCAATGCCGAGTTTTCTCAACTAGGTATGCCGATCACCTCCATGTCGCAGAACAAAATTTGCTACGGTCTTCGGCGAGGGGATGCCTTGTACTTTTCATTGTTTAATTCTTACTAAACGCAGGTGCGAACACCGAACTGTCTATCTTCAGAAACAGAAGGAAAGAAACTAGTTATAGCCAGTTTTTCAAGAGAAAGATTCTAGGACTTATTGTCAGTCTTGTGCACGAAGATGCCTAGTCTTGTTGTTCTAGAGCGCAATTTTAAAACGCGGTGCTTACAGGCGTATCTAACACACAAGCTTTCCCATAGAATCCTTTCAAAAAACTTAGAAAACGCAACAAACAGGGACCTTCCACGGTTAGTGAGGTAATCCATGCACGTTTCCTGTTTCAGGACAACAAAAGGATAAACACACAGAATCGAGGATAGAGATTCTTAAACTGTCATGTAAACAACAGACTCAAGTACAAATAAGAGAGCACAAACCACTGATTCCACAGAAAGCAAGAATATTTGTCATAACAATTCCCAACACAGAAGTCTGATAAGCACCCTGCCATGTTCTTCAATCAATGGTCCGAGGGTACGCACTTGTTACGACACTTCTTAGATCTAAAAACAAAAAATAAAACATTTCACAGCCTCGCGGGTATTACTATTCGGCTTTAAATTCGAGTGGAGCTTGAACAGATGAAAATCCCGCCACATGTTATAAAAACCATCAACGTGATTGAAAGGACACAGACCACGTCAGAGGGTGCACACATCGAGGATAATATTCAACGCATAATCCTTCAGCCAGATGAGCGAGGTGCTTTATGAGTAAATCGCCGCGCCACGCACTTGCGGATTGTGATTCGGCCCCACCTCCGGGGGAGACATGTCACATGCCCGACCCCACTAACAAACCGCACCGAACTGGACAGAAATTCTCGAATCCTTCATATAACCGCTCTCTGCAGCTGAACGGGCATACGGCACAGCCCAGGCAATTAAATCCCATCGACCGTGGAGTGGTGTCAATGCGCACCCATCCCGATTCCCGACCCCACGAACCCCAAAAACCCAATGTCCCTGTTCCTGTTGTCTGATTGTATTTACCGATTTGTACAATATTTATGTATGCATGCAGGTACCTAGTGTATGTATGACAATAATTAGCTCTGGAGCCGCTGGAGCGCCTGCAATCCAGAGAGCATGAGGTGGACACCGACCGTACCGACTGCGACAACTACTGCGTTGATGGAACACCGACACACATCCGACAAAACACACGCAAACAGTTCCGTCTTGTGCCCGACGCTCGGGTTTGTGCTTTTCGCGACTATACAATTTTTCCGGGCAATTTTTTTTGCAAATCTTAGAGTCCTTGCGGCTCTGCGACAATAGCACTCGTCCACATTGGATCGCGAAACATAATTTCTTTTCTGTAATTAATCAAGACCGTCGAGAAATCTCTGCGAACCGACACGGTATCCTTTTTTTTTTTTTGTATGGATGTCGAGTCGAAGAACGGCGAAAAACTTTGTTGTATCTTGCCTCTTGCTCTGGCTGGCTGGGTGGTGCGTTTAGCGGTAACACCTGCTGTGCTACTCTAGTCTTGTTCCCTTTTTTGGGACACAAATGTTGGCGAAGTGCAGACCGAACGGGCAAAGGAAAAAAAAAACACTGTGCGCTGTCGAGATTTTCTAGTTTCGATTCGATTCACTTTGCGATGGATTTTTAACACATTTTATGGGGATTCTGACACGGAGTGCTGGGAATTTAGCATTCAAACACTTTGCGCCGGATATTAACACATAAATATTTCATTTTGGACGATTTTTAACGATACAATTGGAAAATTGTTTCCGTACAATAATTCGCGATGAACTTTCTCACATTCGCTGCTAGAGTGTTTGGGACAGTTGTTGCGTCGGGATGGCAGTGTCCTACGAGATTGGGATGATGATTGGTCGTTGTGTCGCTAATATGAACTGTAGTATCTTCTTAACGAGTCGACTGCATGGCGTGTTTTTAAAGTGCTCTAGGGGTGGATAGGCATCAAAATTTACGATATGCAGCAACAAAATTAAGGTTTGTTGGTTCCTTTCATCCCTACTGACGAATAGTTACAAAATGCTATGACTCGGATAAAAAAGAATATTCCAGACCTGTGTATTTGAACTGAAATTGGCTTTCTTTATAGCAGCTGCTTTTTTTCTATTTTCTTGCTGTCAAAATATTGTATGGAGCTGGAGAAATTGGCTTTCTTTATAGCAGCTGCTTTTTTTCTATTTTCTTGCTGTCAAAATAATGTATGGAGCTGGAGAGGAATATTGAAAATCAAGATAAAATTAATCGCTTGAGGCTTGGTACAGTTTTGTAGGGTGTTTTCACCGGGCACTAATCCGCGATTAAGGCAAATCATCCTTAAATCCCCTATAAATCACGAGATTTGCTAACGTATTTTAATCTCTTCATAAGGAGATTATTAAAAATCAATCGCGTAATTTATCTCTTTAACGCAAGAGTTCTTTAATCAAACCAAATATAATTCTACGTGTTAAACCGCGTTGTCACAAGCAACGTAAAACAGGAACAGAAACAGAATCCCATGCATTAGCAACTCAAACCTAAATTCGCTGAATGCTTTTTGCGTTGCTGATGTATGAAATTCTGTTTCTGTTTCTGTTCCTGCTCCTTGTGACACCGCGTCTTTATGTGCGTTTTCTGGCGAAACAAAATAAACACACCTCTTATTGACAGCTAGATGTCATCAACTAAGCAGTGTTTCTACAGGTGACACCCAGGGTTTAGTGAAAAAAGTCAAAAGTGGCATTGTATAGCTCCATGAGCAAGAGCGATTTTATTTTCAAACATATTATTTTGGCCACTTGGGCACTTTTCATACAAAACAAAACGGAGAGAGACAGCCATACGGTACAGTTGTTAATTTACAAAGATAAAGCAGTAACCAATTTATTCTCAACGATTGTTAGCCTTCAAAAAAAGACTCAATAAAGAATTCAATTCGATTCAGCAGTGTTTCTTGTCTGGTGTAAAGGGATGCGCAGAACGCCTGATGTTGCTGTTGATGTGAATGTTGTTATTCCTGTCAAAAAAGTTAAATGTGGTGTGCACACTGCGAAATAATGATGGATGTTAATGTTAATACTGCTGGTTGATGTTAATCAAGTTGGTCTACTATCGACTTTGTGGACCGAAACTCCAACAACATAGTTGACGTTTTGTTTTTTTATTTTTGCGGTTAATTCGTTACGTAGATAAATCTAGATTAAAAAATTCGATGCTAATTTAAAATGATTTTAGTTTTTTTTAAATCTGAGTTGCCCAAGAGATAAGTAAATTCACGTTTAAACGGAGATGTGCAGATAACGTGACGTCATTGAGCAATGTCAAAAGCAAAAGCATGCGTCAAACAAATCTCCTCCATTCTGGTCGAACACTTTGGTACTAAGTTTTGATCTTCCTACGTTAATCACTGTTTAATGTGCGGAGGACATACCCTATAACCGTTTTTTGCCGCCTTGTTTATCTGTCAAAATAAATTGTCGCCGTTTTGGTTCATATCGAAAATTAGTTTAAATTGAATGTCAAACTCAAACAATTTATGACAAAAATTTAAAAGCCTTTAGATTTGGAGTCGGTTTAAATTTGATAATATCGATTGTAAGTGCATTGCTATCGGTTTTCTTGATGTTGTATATCTTGATAATGTATTGGATAACAGGTCGATTGTGTCAGTGAAGATAGGATTAGATTTAAGCACTGATTTAAGGTGATTTAATACTATGTCTCCATCGACAATTAAAAGAAAATTAGCGGGGGACAGCTAAAAACAAATTTTTAAATCCGCTGGCGATGAGCTGGTTAGGAGCATGCACCAGCTCATCTGCAAGATATGGTCGGAAGAAAGCATGCCCGACGAATGGAACCTCAGCATTGTTTGCCCGATCCTGAAGAAAGGAGACCCTCTGAGTTGTGCCAACTACAGAGGAATCAGTCTTCTTAACATCGCATACAAGATCTTTTCTGCTGTCCTGTGTGAACGCCTGAAGCCGTTTGTCAAAGTCCACCATCGATCAAATATTCACACTGCGGCAGATCTTGGAGAAAACCCAGGAATTCCAAATCGATACACACCACCTCTTCATCGATTTCAAGGCCGCGTTTGACAGCATCTATAGAGACGAGCTATATAGCGCAATGTCTAGTTTTGGCATCCCTGCCAAACTCGTCAGTCTGTGCAGGATGACGATGGAAAACTCACGCTGTTCCGTCAAGGTCGGCAAAGACCTCACCGACCCCTTTGATGTCAAAAAAGGATTTAGACAAGGCGACGCGCTGTCATGCGATTTCTTTAACATCGTATTTGAGAGAATTGTCCAGAACTCTCGCGCCAACACCAGAGGTACAATCTTTCAAAAGTCCGTTCAACTACTCGCATACGCAGACGACATTGACATAATCGGTAGAACAAAGCGTGATGTCAGTGAAGCCTTCGTGAGTATTGGGACGGAAGCGGCGAATATGGGTTTAGCAGTCAATGAGGGCAAAACCAAGTATATGCTGTCATCAAGAAAAGACACCCAACACCGACGTCTTGGACAAAACATCACCATCGACAGCTATAACTTTGAGGTAGTTAGGGACTTTGTCTACCTGGGTTCCGCTATCAATTCAGACAATCACACCAGCGTTGAAATCAAACGAAGGATAACTCTTGCCAATCGCTGTTTCTTTGGGCTAAGAAGGCAATTGAGTAGCAAAGCCCTCTCTCGAGCAACTAAAGTGTCCATGTATAATGTCCATGAGCGGATGGACACCAACGCCCCGGCCCGGAAAATCTTCGAACCCACACCGCAGGGACGACGCGGTAGAGGAGCACCGAGACTCAGGTGGCGCACGCAAGTGGAAGGGGACCTCAGCCAACTTCGCGTGCGAAACTGGAGACGGCTAGCTAGAGACAGAGCTGGCTGGCGAAGCTTGTTGGCTGAGGCCCAGGTCCACCCCGGACTGTAGCGTCACCTTAAGTAAGTAAGTAAGTTAAAAACAAATCCTAAAGTGGCTTCATCGGACAAATATAGGATTAATTTGGCACGAAAAATATGTTTCTGTCATTTTGGCTCTCAAAAGAGAGTGGCGATGTCAGTTCCCAGGAGCGAAAAATGATTTCCTCAGTAAAAGTCACAATAGAAAACGTACTTGTGGCAGATCTGTCGCACAGGGACAGTTTAAGTTCCCTTTTTTGATTCTCAAACTGTTAAAAAGCTGCAGAAAAAAGGTTTGTGAATAGGGAGAATCGGATTTATGAGAGGATTTATTTTTAATCGCTTGCTAAGGGGATTTAAATTTGTAAAATTTGTATAGTAAATCGCTTGATTCGTAGAGGATCTAATAAAGATTTATATTAATCGAGGATTAGTGCTCGATGGAAATATGGTATAAATCTTTGTAGAGGATTTAATAAAGATTTATATTAATCGGCGACATGGTATTAAATGAGACATAACCTACAATATAAACGCTTGAGTCGGACGGCAATAATTTAACGATTAGAACAAATCTATGTTATAGAACATAGAACAGAAAACTGAACTAAGCAAGAAAAAATTTATATATGAAATGACAGAAGAGTAGATGATTTGTCCACAAACTTGGATTAAAAAAAAAACTTGATAAGAAGTTATTTTAGCACGAAACTTATACCCCATTCACATTGAGTCATAAACCAAGTTTCTGGCAAAAATTTACACAAAACCTGGTACAAAATGAATAAACCATTCACACTTCTGAACGGGAACAAGGTTTTGTTTTTCTTTGTCATTAGTTCATCAATTATTGTCATAATTTAAGCCCATATTTATTTTCAAAAGTGCTTTTAAAGATCCTTGGAAGACAAGAATATATAACGGATCACACGGTGAGCTCAAAAATTCAAGTGGTTTTCAGATTGGACTTTCGGTTTCGTAGATATTTGTATACAAAATTGAGGCAAAAGTGACATTGTTTGCAATTTTAACTTGTAATCCTCGTGACGTTCATAGTGGTTTGGAGCAAAAACTACCAAAAACCAGGGAGTTAGAGTATCAGAAAATTTATAATAATATATGGGGCAACTCATGCTTTTGATGAAGGTTATGGGGGTTTACGCGAACACTTAGCTTATGATCCAGTGTGACAAGGCTATTATCCTCATATTTGGCTACAAATTTGTCCAAGTCCAATACAATGTACGTTAATTCTCTAAAATTGATTTGTTCGCAATTAAGTCAATTCGTTCGCTGCCTTTATCTGTATTATAAAAAAAGTATCTTAATTTAACTTTTTGCGAGCAACCAAAGCATAATGTATATCAAAAGCGAACCTGGCAGCACTGAAAGGGGCTCGTCAAATGAACTTTTGCCATATCGTAGTTTATTCTACAAATATCGTATTATTCATTTCAAACTGACAGCTGATTATTTGAAGCTTCGCCGTTGGAATGCGGTATTTTTTAAGTGCTCTTCCAAAAAAATTTTTATTTGCAAAATTTCTTTGCGCGCAATCGTCTGCAATGCAATCAACTAATGCAGCCATTAACCGGGGGGCTCTCATAGTGTTCGAGGGATGTGATAAATGCGGAAAATCTACTCAGAGCTCACTTCTAGGTTGGTTTTTCAGCATCAGCTCTAATCAATTTCGCGTGACTTGTGAAACTTTTTTCAGTCCAGCACTTGAAGTCGCAAAATGTGCCCGTGGAGCACATGGCCTTTCCCGATAGGAAAACGACCAGCGGTGTCCTTATCAATGATTACCTGACCAACAAACAGGACATGCCCGATGAGAGTATCCACCTGCTGTTCACAGTCAACCGGTGGGAAGTCCAGAATAAGATGAAGAAACTCCTCAATAGTGGGACTACGCTGGTAGTGGATAGGTACTCGTACTCTGGCGTGGCTTACAGTGCGGCAAAGGGTAAGATTAGCATTGTTCAATGATCTCGTTTCGGGAATCGATTAAGATGTTTACGTGTTTAGGTCTCAGCCTGGAGTGGTGCCAAGCCCCGGAACGAGGACTCATCCGACCGGACATGGTGTTTTACTTGAAAACCGACATCGATACCGTCTCTGGCAGGGAAACCTTCGGTGAAGAGAGGTCTGTTGCCTTGAAGCAAGCTTAGGCGAAGCAGGATAATTTTATTCCTTCATTCTAGGTATGAGAAGAAGGAATTCCAAAAGAAGGTAGCGACGGTTTTCGAGGAGATCTATACTGCCGAACGGGACTACTGGACCGAAATCGATGCTAGTCAGCCGGTGGCCACTATTCAGGAGCAAGTCGCAAGCAAAACGATAAAGTTGATCAGCGATGTCCGGGATACTGACATCCGGCTCCTTTGGAAGTGACATTGTAGAAGAATTATTCCATTAAATTTAATCATATCAAGAAATCAAGAAATTACTAAAACTCCGATGGAGATGGATAGCAAAATATGCTCCACTCATTGTGTATTTAACGACACGCTTCGCTCAGAAGTCTCTCGAAAACAAGAGGTAAGTCTAGGTATATGAACTTGAAGACTGTTGGTAAGATCGGAAAGTGGTTCATTTCGAGGAGAATGTTGCCATCAGCTACATCTGACGTGATCCTGGTTACTGGCTCTTAACGCACAAGTTGAAACTGCAATCTTTGGCCCTATTCTTCTTGCCCCTTGGCATTTTCTTTCGCTTCTGATGTTGTTTTTCTACTAACCCGACTTCGCTATCAGGCAGGTTGAATCAATAAACTAGAAGGCCGATGGCCAACATCTGAACAAAACGTTGTAAACTTAGCAATGCCAAGATTTAAGAACGGCGAGGTTTGTTGCAGAGGAATAACAACCTCGGAATGGGACGAATTACGAATGAAGTCATGACCATTGTGAACGAAACAAGGACGAGGTTCATAGAATGCTTGGTTCGCACATGGAATGCTGGGTCCCTTAACAGACCTTGTGCAACAGATTAATTAGTGGAAGCCCTTTACCGTTGCGAGGCAGAAATCCCTTGCACCCAAAAGGAATGCAGTGGGATGGGCCAGGAAAAAGAAAGATTAAGATTTTCTATGCACACTACGGCAACTGCTACCCACATCAAAAGCAACGCTAATAAGGATTGGGTATCGTCGCTGGAGGCTGACTTATGCAAAAAGTCTTGAGCTTCAAATGTGAGCGAGCGCCTCAAGACAATCCGCATCAAGGCGAGAGCCGCCAACATTAGCCTCAAATGGTTGGATGCCCCAACAGAGTAGAAAGATGACGACGCCTTAAGCCACGTAATCACAAGGAACAGAAGCAGAATTTCATATATTAGCAACGCAAAAAGCATTCAGCGAATTTAGGTTTCAGTTGCTAACGTATGAGATTCTGTTCCTGTTCCTGTTTTACGTTGCTTGTGACAACGCGGCTTTAGGTATATTTCAAGGGCGCCAATTCCTTGGCAAGAGCTCTGAAACGTTGTTCGGGCCTAAGAGGATCAGGGGATTCATATCCACTCCCAAGACCGTCTATACGTGGTGAAGAACCACATCCTGCGAGAGGTGACTTGCTGCTAAATGAATATGGTGGGTCTAGAGAAGACACCTTTAATCAAATCGTAGTACTCAACGTGAGTGTGTGTTAAAAACCCGTCACTGCTTACACTCCTCCCTTTTCCATAGGACATGCCGACCATGTAGCAATCATTGTCAGCGGCGAATTCGAAAGCAGCGTTTCAGAATTAATGCGATTGACACTTTCTGTAGTTTAGAGATGATGAACCAAAGAAGGCCTCTCTGAAACCTTAAAAATACGGCTTTTGTCCATTTAACATAATGCAAGAAAGACGACCAACACTGGTGTAACTATAGAATTCTTAAGGGGAGCAAAGTACCTTGGAATAGTCCTTGACAACAAATTATCATGGAACCGATAGAAATAACGCACCCGGAACAACCTTTTCATCGTTCACTGGATTCCAGTTCACAGTGGCTTTGATGGCAACGAATTAGCATACGAATTAGCTAAAGAATGGACAACTTCACTACTCAGGGCCTGAGCCTATATTTGGAGTCAGTAAAAGACTCTTTCAGGACATAACTAAAAGAGTCTAGCTAGAACCGAATCCAACGAAGTCTAGCAGCGCTACAAAAAATCTTTCCCATATTTACCCCGGGAGGTTTGCCTTGGCCATCCGGAAAAGGGGTGACCATCCTCAGAAAAAATCCTTGTCTTCTTGAATACCTCCGTAGTGATCAGACGACTTTCCCAGAACGGTAGAACCCCAGAAAGGCACTCGCTACTAACAATCTAATCTAAGGTATAAGCAAAGCTCATGAGCAGTGACTTTAGCTACGACATCATGGTCCTTCTGACGATTTTAATGTCAACCAGGGAGGAGAGGATATATTTATTGTCCTGCAATGGGGACAATAAATATATCCTCCTTTAAATAAATAAATAAATAGAGTGGCGCAACAGAAGGAGGTGAACCAGGGCCAACTTTTCAACAATGTATGCTGAGTGTGTTAGTTTCTGCACATACAAGGGGACCTACAATTTCTTGCCGAATCCGAACGGCACTTTGAGAAGTTTTTCAAGACAAATGATACTCTCGGAGGGCTTGTCAGACCCTTGCGGAGGTGGGGGCCGTGAAAAAGAACAAGTCTTTTTTTTCAGGTGACGATGGCAGGATTCGAACCCAGACCTCCGGCGTAGTAAGCACACACACTAACCACTACGCCACGGCACCCCCCATATTTGTCCAAATGAGGATATATTTATTGTCTTTGCAATGGGGCGACACGTTGTGGAAGTTAATACACGGGATCCTAAAACTCCACAAAGGGACATGGAGATCTCACGATCAGCAGCTCTTGATGAGCTCCGCGATGTAAGTGTTCCACCAGCGTTTTTTTCCCTCCTGTAGTTATCGAAGTAGCAAGAGAGCACCCGGGTAATAGATTCGACTATATCGTCGATCTTTTGTTCGTTGATGAGATCCCTGTCAGGGCAGGGGATAACAGTCCTAGTTTTTAAATTGATTTTATCGCGATTTGTTGACATCTTCAAAGTAATAAACGCTTTTGTTCCCGACCCGGGTTTTAAACTCCCTGGTTATCGCTTAGAGCCATTATTCTTTGCTCATCGTGGCCTCGCCATTTATATTCGTAATTATATAGTCTACCATATTCCTCCACAACACAACACCTGTTCCAACCCGGAATTCAACATCATTTGGAAAGATTTCACCGTCCGTAGACAAACTATTCATTACTGTTTTGTGTACAGAAGCCCAAACTTGGGCAGTGCATTAACTTGTAATGAGATTGACGCACTGTCCGATTCGATCTTAAGAATTGTTTCCCTACATCCTAATAATGAAATCGTGATTACGGCGGTGTTCGTTCACAATTCGTTCACAAGTGGCTTCGACATTCTGGTCAGATAACACCCGAAGGAAGGTATGTCGAGATCTTTGCTGCGTTAAATAATCTGACGCAACTTGTAAACGAGTGGGGTGCCGTGGCGTAGTGGTTAGTTTGTGTGCTTACTACGCCGAAGGTCTGGGTTCGAATCCTGCCATCGTCACCTGAAAAAAAAGACTTGTTCTTATTCACGGTCCCCATCTCCGCGAGGGTTTGGCAAGCCCTCTAAGAGTATCAATTGTTTTGAAAAACTTCTCAAAGTGCCGTTCGGATTCGGCAAAAATTGTAGGTCCCTTTGTATGTGAAGAAATCAACACACACAGCATACATTGTTGAGAAGTTGGCCCTGGTTCACCTCGAGCTGTTGCGCCACTCTATTTATTTTTATAACTTGTAGTTTAGTGCCCCGCAAGGGGCAATTTATTGAGCTTAATACAAGCAAACTTAAAACTAGTTACAAACTCTTACACTAAACTTAAAGCTAGGGGGGAAAAGCAGAGGATGAGACAGTAGGGGCTGCTGAATTTAAGGATGGATAGAGTGTAGGAGAATATTTGTAAACGAGCCTACACGCGTACCAGGCATTGATAATCACTCCGCCAATACTCTGGACTTGTTTTTAACTTTCCATCCCCATACGTACACGGTAAATGTACTATCCCCCTTAGGCTCGTCAGACCACTGCATCATATCAGCCAAATTCTTATTGGGTAGCAAACCTTATAAGCAATTAACTCCTAAAAGAAAAGTCTGGCGGTACGAGAAAGCCAATCGGGACGGCCTCAATAGCTTCTTCGGACGTTTCAACTGGTCCCTGTGCTTCGTTCATAACAACGTGGATGCCGCTGCTGATATGATAACTAACACCATTCTCCTAGGTATGAGATCTTTTATCCCTAACAGGCTTAAGAGCATCAAACCTAAGAAGAAATCGTGGTATGACTCGAGCTGTAAAGAGGCAGAGAGAGTTATGTTTTCGGTCCTATAAGGCCAATGGCCAACGCAGGTAAACCGGAAAAAGTTTAAACAAGCCAGAAATGATATTAATGCTCATATTCGTCGCGTTAAGTTCCTTTACGACCAAAAGCTGAGGCAGAAAACTCTACATTGTCCCAAGGGTAGCAAAACTTTTGGTCTTTGGTAAAAAATGTGAAAAACTGTGCCTCATCTTCCATCCCCACACTCGTTTACAATGACATTGCAGCGCATTTTGATGCTAGCTCTACGCTCCCAGATTCTGCGATGTCCCCGCCTGTACTCGAGCGCGTCGATTATACCATCGGACAAATTCGCTTTCGCGCTCGTACAGTTAAATGAGTACTTCAAAATCTCAACATTCACAAATCCACTGGTCCAGATGGAATATCCCCTATTGTGCTGAAGAGCTGTTCTTCCACGCCGGCAAAACGATTGTGTAAGCTTTTCATCGGTCCTACTCCTCAAGCCTGTTTCCGAGTAGACGGAAAACAGCATTTGTCCAGCCCGTCCTTAAAAAAGGCGATTCTTCTTCTCCCTCTAGCTATCGTCCGATTGCACTAACTTCCCTTCTTTCTAAGGTCATGGAAACGCTGATTTTCAGCTTATGAAATATCTTGAATCACGAAAACTTCTCAATGACCGGCAATACGGTTTTCGTAACAAAAGGTTCACTGGTGATTTGAAGCCATATCTCACTGAAAAGTGGAACCATGCCTTGCATTTTCTTGGTGAAAGCAAGATTGTTGCGCTTGATATTTCAAAAGCATTTGACAGGGTTTGGCACCAAGCTCTTTTGTTGAAAATGCGTGCTTTTAGAATCGACGAATCTCTTATTCAATGGATTAGTAATTACCTTTCGAACCGTTCAATCCAGGTTGTGTTGGATGGCTTCAAGTCTGCACTTCATAAAATAAACGCTGGCGTTCCCCGGGGCTCTGTTTTGTCTCTGACACTGTTCCTCATTTTCATAAATGATCTTTTGTCTGCTACCGCTAATCCAATCCACTCCTTTGCCGATGACAGTAACCTCAGTTTCTCATGTTCGTTCGCGGTTCCTCGCCCCTGCTCTTCGGACGTAGAACTGGAACTGCAGCGTATGCCAAACTCATTAAACTCTGACCTTAACAACATTGTATCATGGGGATCCCTTAACAGAGTAGAGTTTAATGCTTCCAAAACTCAATGCTGTCTTTTGTCATTGAAGCAAAACCATAATACCCAGCCATTATCCATGAATGGCACTTGCGTCGAAGAAACCGATACGCTTTCCATCCTCGGTATGTGTGTCAATAAAAACCTGACTTGGAATGATCACATATTCGACGTCGCCAAGAACGCTGCGAAATGCCTAGGTTTCCTTAAAAGACGCAAGAAATATTTCACCCTCTCTTATTTGGCTATTATTTTACAAAGCCTACATCCGCTCTAAACTGCAATATAATTCTCATGTCTGGGTTGGTGCTCCTAAAACCGCACTGCACCTGCTAGATATGAAACGTGCGATAAAACTTATCGGTGACAGAAATATTGTACAGTCTATTGACTCACTGGAACATCGACGCAATGCCTCTTGCCTGTCATTAATTTATCGTTTTTTCTACAAACAGTATTCCGCTGAATTAGCCAATTGCATTTCGCCCCTAAAAATATTCAACCGTAATACTCGCCAGAGATCGAATGCACATCAGTTCACCCTTGAGCCCACTTATGGACGTACTGTAAAGTTCAGAGGTTCTTTTATAAGCCGGTACTACACGAATGTGGAATGTCCTGCCACGATCGGTCTTTCCTGCGCAATACAACCCTCAACTATTCAAAACAAGAGTGCACCGGTACCTCTCCTCCTTTTCCCCTTCCTCTAATCCTTTCCGCTCGTGAGATGTCAAACATTAAAAGGGTAATCAATCCCTTGATCGCGAGTTCATTATAAAAAAAAAAGTTTTTGTTTTCGGACTTATCGCGATCGTTTTTTATGTATCCCGACGTTTCGCAATGATTGCACTTTTCGTGGTCAGAGGTAGACTACGGTCAGTCTACCCGAGATGATTGCACATTTCGTGGTCACGGGTAGACTACGGTCAGTCTACCCGTGATGACGAAATTTGCAATCATTTCGAAAAGTCGGGATACATAAAAAACAATCGCGGTAAGTCCAAAAACAAAAACGTTTATTACTTTAAAGATAGCAGTCCTCTTTAGATCCCTATTGTACTTGTCTCGGGATGCTCTTCTTGGGTTTTTCGAAAGGGTCTTCTTGGGCTTTTCCTTTCTTGGGAAATCATCTTCTTGGGGTTTTCGCTCTTCTTGGGTTTTCCCTTGTCTGAGAGCCTTCCTGTATCTCAAAGAGTATCCAGCAGTGGTCTAATAGCGATGCCTACTTGGATACCCTCCACCTCCACTTCGTTACTGAAACAGAGCTTTTTGGAGAGATGAAAGTTACGCATAAAAATCGTTCAAACCTAATCTTAAATTCTTATTCTTATTGCTGATCACCCCAATTCCTCAATTAGGGCAAGAAGAGCTGGAACAGCTCCTTCTCAAGCAGCACCCCAGGGTGGCTGTGTCAAGGTTTATTTGGACTACCTTCTTGTTCCCTGTATTCTCTACCCTCACCACAGGGCAGTTCGCCTAAGAAGCTTGAGTTTAGCCTCGCTGGCTTTAAAAGACAACAACAACTGCCTTTGAGGCCTTAAGATTTCCGGGCATCTCGCTGACCATATAACCCCTGGCACCTTGTCTCGGCTCTTTTTGGCTGACGATTTCCTAATCCTGTATCCGAATATGGTGATTCTGCGCTACTAGCAGAAGTCGTTTATATATTCCCATCTCTGGAATAGCTAGTCTTCCTTATACCCTGTTGGGGACTTAATCTACGACGACAGCTTTAAGGAACGCACCATCCTAAGACAATGCCGAAGTCATTTGCTGCCTGGTCCTTGCAATCAATGTAAGCCATGTCTTTGGAGCCCTCAAAGTGTTTTTCAGAATGTGGCTAATGACGACAGCTAGCTGCCCGGGGTCCTGATCGATCTTTCTCCCACATCTCCTACGGTTTTTTGGAGTGCACTACAGCAAGCTGTAGAGGGTTCGTCGTCAAATCGCTGCAGCACTGGTGCGCCAGGCGTGTGCTCGGTTTGCCAGGCCTCCCCGAGATAGTGACGCTCCATTTTACCATCTTTGGCGTACTTACAGCGGCCTGAAGAGCCGCGTTCTCTTTCCCTGCCTTTCGGTCGCTCTGTCTTTGGGTTGCTGCACCTCTTCTTAAAAAAAGACTCTGTTGGGTACGAGGAATGTCCTAGTAGCTGCATCGTAAGTCGCCCTTCTAGACTTGCCTTGTTTACCGGCCGCGTCTTTAGCACACCGCGCTGCCTTGCGGTAGTCTCTTAGCAACGTGGTTTACTTTGGGCTTTCTGCCCACTTTAGGGAACATAGTACCTTCGGAGTGAAAAAGGATATTTCCTTGGCTGTCAGGATGCCATAGAATGCTTAACCTTCTGGAACAATATCTTTCGCTCTAGGCGAATAGTTGCCCGTTTATGGTTAGTTCCGGGTTTGGTCGCTTTTTTGTTACCGGATTTTTCGCCAACAACAAAACTGGAATCGTTTGAGTGTTCAGCAAGTATCTGTTCCTTCCCTTACTTTTAGAATTCCTCAGTATCGCTCAAACAGGCTTCGAGGGCCTCATTAGATAGCACTAGCGGTAGGGTGCCATCCTGCTCTTTCCTATGTCTTTTTATGTGACGACATTTTGTTCCCACGAGTATGGTCGGAAAGGGTGGTCCACGCGCGCCGGCAGAGCAACCGTGTCGGGGTATGGCTTTCGTGTATCTACAAGCCTTCGCCTAGGCACCTAGAGAGCTCGTTAGCCTGGTTTAAGACCAGCCTGGTTTTCAACCCGGCCTTGAAAACTTCCGCATAGCTTACGATATGCTCACACCACCACTGGAGTCAGGTTTGGCAGAACTTTGTGCGTCGCTCGACAATCGACCGACGCGACGCCAGTTGAACCTCCACGACTTACACCGGTGTCATTGAATATCACGCTCTCGAAAGTAGCTGAAGTGCAACAAAGCAGCACGATCTTGGCCCAGCTGAAAAACTTTTTGAAATATGCTGGTGATGATCTGATTAGGAGCTCATCTGCAAGATATGGTCGGAGCAAAGCATGCCCGATTAATGAAAGCTCTGCTTTGTTTGCTAGATCCTCAAGAAATAAGACTCTCTTTATTGTACCAGTGCCAACTACAGAGGCGTCAGTCTCCTTAGCATCACTTACAAGATCTTTTCTGTTGTACTGTGTGAACACCTAAAGGCGTGTGTTAACGATCTGATAGCTCCATATCGGTATTGGGCTTTAGGCAAGGAGAGTAAACCGTTTATTAAATATTCACACTACGGCAGACCTTGGAAAAAGACCAGGAACTCCAAATCGATCACTACCATCTTTTCCTCGAATTTAAGGCCGCGTATGTCAGCATCTATATGACATTCGCGGTTTGACATTCCTAGCAAACTTGTCATTTTAAGCAGGTTGACGATGGAAAACATGCGCTACTCCGACAAGATCGGTAAACACTTCACTCAACCCTTTGATGTCAAAAATTAATTTAGACACCAGCGCTGAAACCAAACAGAGGCTAACTCTTGCCAATCGCTGCTTCTTAGGGCTGAGTAGGCAATTGAGTAGCGTCAACTACAGCTAGGCATTACCGTAGGACCACAATGCCCGTAGCGGTGGTATTTAGCAGTAGTACGTAGTACAGCCGCGGAGCCATGTGTCGTAGTACGGAAAAAAATTGAACACAATGGTGTAGCGCGGCTATGTCGAACAGAAACCTCGTTTATAAACAATGGCCGATAGGTTAGGTAAGGTTGGGGGCTGTCCCCACTGGGCAGGGACACACTTAGACCAAAGGAGGTCCATTGTGATACCACTTGTAGGACCGGAGTTACCAGCCCGAGGACCTAAATGATGATTACCCGTTTGGGTGGGAGGGGTCTAGGCAACCAGTGAAGGTATAGACCTGTACCGAGGGTCACCGATCAAGGTTTGATTGGTTGGAACATACCCGAGGGTAATGAAGGCTTGGGGGTAACCGTTTCGGTGTGAACCCCTGCAGGGGGGAATTCACACGCAAGAAGCTTATGTAGGGTAACCGTCTTCGGGGTAAACCCGTACTACAGGCGACTCGCGTTAGAATTTGGGGGAAGGTAGGGGTAACCGAAGCAGTATAAACCCGTACCAGTGAGAATTATGTGTTGGGGAGAGATGAGGAGAATGGCAATTACTGTAGGAGTACTACTAATTACGTCCCGTGTGGTATAGAAGAGGTAGGGGTAACCGAAGCGGTATGAACCCGTACCAGGGGGAATACGTACCAGTGTTCTCCCACAAGAGCGGAGAGGTGAGGACAACCGAATCGGTATGAGCCCTTACCAGGGTGGTCCTGTTGGGAAAAACTTGGGGGATGTGCTAGTGGGGTATATTTGGCGCTCCACTGTAAGGTGTTTGCTCGCCTATAGAGTTTCCATATGGAGGAGGGATGGGTTTTGTGATACACCCTTATGCGTTAAGCTAGTTTGACCCGGAGATAAAGTTCATTATCCTCTTCAGATCGAGTCGCGCTAGATCATTTAGGTCATCAAAGAAGTATTCGCCTAAGGTTTTCCTTCTCAGTGCTGATAGGGCGGGACAGTTGCACAGAAGATGAACCATGGTCTCTTCTTCCTCTTCATCCCTGCAACTTCTGCAGAAATCGTTGAAGGGAGCACCAAGTCTTGTGACATGTCGCCCTACCAGACAGTGGCCTGTGAGGGCCCCAATTATCTTTCTGAGATTCAGCCTATTGAAGGAGATGAGTCTCTTTGTTTTCCTACGATCGAGCTCTGACCAGATTTGTTTGGAGGAGAGACATGTGCTGATGTTATTCCACCTATTGTTTGCCATTGTGATGGCTTCGACGTCCAGGTGGAACTTTATCGAGTTTATGGGTGCTGCCGGTTCCGTTGGATGAGTCGGGTTGGCATTAGCACCTTCTCTAGCTAGTTCGTCGGCTCTGCAGTTGCCTGGAATATCCCTGTGGCCAGGAACCCAGCACAGGGATACGTCGCACCTGACAGCAATCTCGTTGAGAGATTCGCGGCATTGCTTAACCAACTTGGATCGTATCGTTGGCGATTCCAAGGCTTTTATTGCAGCTTGGCTGTCTATATAGAAAACAATAGCGCTGCAGTCTACTGAGTTAATTGAAAACCAGGCCGCGGCTTCACGAACGGCTGTGATTTCTGCTTGAAACACACTGCAGTGATCTGGCAGGCGCTTGGATATACATAGGTCTAGAGTACTGGAAAAGACTCCTGATCCTACTCCAAGAGCTGTTTTCGATCCGTCAGTGTATATTTCTATTGCAGATGAATTAAAGATCTCCCAGGCGGCTCTGCTTGGAAATTTGGTCTTGAATTTGACATTGAAGTCGAGGTATGGGACAACGTAGTCCGAGTTGCGAGGGATGCTGTCGTGGCAATTCAGGATGCTAGCATGTCCCATGTTGTCACGAGTCTGTTGCGAGAATTCCCTATGCCTAAGTGCTGCTTTCGCTGCCATCCCTTAACCGAAGATGTCAACGGGAAGAAGATGGAGCATTGTGTCGAGCCCAGCCGGGGGAGTTGTTCAAAGAGCACCTGTGTTGTAAATACAGGATAGTCTTTGAACTTTCTCTAATATAGCAATGTTGCTACTATTGTCTAGTGCCCTCCACCAGACTTTTACTCCGTACATAAGTATGGGCCTAACGACTGCCGTGTATATCCAGTGCACAATCCTGGGTTGGAGTCCCCAGTTTGGGCCTAGGATTTTCCTGCAGGAATACAGGGGGCAATAGAGGCCTTCCTTGCACGGTCTTGTATATTCAGTTTCCAACTGAGTTTCTTATCTAGTATCTGCAAGTGACATTTCAACGCCTTTCAGTGATGGTGGAAATATGGGAGGTATTTTATACTTTCTCGTGAACAGTACTAGTTCAGTCTTTGCCGGGTTTACTCCGAGACCGACACTATATTTGTTAAGGGCAAATTGCATTATGTCCCTAATAGTGGGGAGGAACTTGCCTGTTACCGCTATCGAAATATCGTCAGCATAAGCTATAACTTTAAGGCCGTTTTCCTCTAGGATCAAGAGTAGTTCATTAACTACGAGGAGCCATAGTAGTGGTGATAATACCCCGCCCTGTGGGGTTCCTCTGCACACGGACCTGTCAGCTAGGCAACTCCCCAACTCGGCATGGACGAGCCTGCTTGTAAGCATTTCCTCGATCCAATTGCAGAGATAGTTGTCAACCTTCAGCTTAAGGAGTGCAGCTGTAATAGCTTCTGTTCTGACATTGTTGAAGGCTCCTTCAATGTCAAGGAATGATACTAGAGTGAAATCCCTGCTCTCAAAAGATTTCTCAATGATGCTAACCAACGAGTGTAGGGCCGTCTCTACCGATTTTCCCTTGCGGTACGCATGTTGGGGCACGAGAGAAGCCTGCTGTCCAAGTTGGTTCTGATGTGTGCGACGATCAGCCTCTCTAGGGTTTTTATAAGAAAGAAGAAAGGCTGATTGGGCGAAAGTCTTTAGGAGCTGCATGGGAGATCTTACCAACTTTTGGTATGAACACCACCTTGGCCTTCCTCCAGGATTTGGGTGTATAGCCAAGGCTTAGGCAACTCCTAAAAATAGTGTGGAGTCAAGGACTCAGTAATCCGAGACCTTGTTGGAGTTCCACTGGTAGTATGCCATCGAGTCCAGGTGATTTGTACGGAAGGAAGCTGTGCACTGCCCACTGCCCACTGCAACAATGGCCGATGCTCTGAGTTAATTTGAGCTAGATTTAATATTTTTGTACAACGGATGACACAAATTCTATAAAATTTCTTTAGATTTAACCATCTCAATAAACTTTTCGACGTCCTTTTCCTCCATTGTTTACTTTACTTGTATTGAACTGTCCACCGTGTAGCGCTGTCAACCGTGTAGCGCTACGAAAGTAAAAAGCTGGCCAACTCTTACTACCGCCACAGCTACGCGCTACCGCCACAGACACACATTGTGTGCACAATACACTGAATGCATGTGTTTTAACTTTTGACAGCTCTTACTACCGCTACTACTACCGCTACAGCTACATCACTGTGGTTCTACGGTTATGGTCAGACCTTTTTCTTTCCACACTTTGCAAGTAAAAATCTAAGCAAATCCTTGCGCAAGGTTAAAAGCAAATTGAAATGTGCTGCCGCACACCCTCTGGCGTATACGTAACATTTTTCTCTCGTCGGCCTTACACAAGCGCATGCCCGCTCTCTGCCGGCACAGCATCCACTATTTTTCATTGTATCCAGATGCAAACATCCTACAGATTCATCACCACTCAGGTGTCCGTCCCTCCTATACGGGAAATAAATTTCACTTGTAGCCTGCAGTTGACGTTCCTCTGTTGTCGGCGTTGCTCCTGTTTCCACGGACAAAGGAGTTAAAGCAAAAAAATAAACGAAATTTGAAATCCTTGAGCCAAGGAGCATTGTTCGGGTATATTGGTTGCAGCGTTTAACTTCGTTTTTACCCTCGTGTGTGAATGTGTATGTGCATGCTCGCGCTTGGATTTGTTGTCGCTAAGGATCAAAATCCTCTTGCTTCCTTTGTTGTGTGTCAAAATGTGCTAGAGTTTCGACATCGAGTGCGACCAGACACGCGATTGGCCTACGGCGTCGGATGAATAAATGCTCGAATCGTGATTTTAATCAAATTCGTTACCGCATATCGCATAGAGCGCGTTTCATGCCGCAAAACACTTGTTGGGTTCCCGAGGGAGGCGCGCGTTCGCTCGTCTATCAAAGTGAAATTTAATTGATTCCCAAAGAGTAAAAGGGTGTCAGGGTGTCGCAGCAGTCGGAGCACGGGTGCTGCAAGTGGTGTCCCCATTATACAGTGTTGTGTTGTGTTGTTATTGTGAGCAAATCCTTTGGCCAGCTCAGCCAGACGACATGACGACGCACCACACACAGGGATACCGATACATTCTCTGAATTGGTTAAAATATTCAAGAGGAATTCGCCCGTTTTGCATGTGAACACACGGATCTGTTGTAAACGTAATCCCCACGTGCATTGGTATTTGTGTGTGGAAATTATATCCTTTCTTCTGTCTGTGCTTTCTGCTCCTGTCCATAGATATTCGATAGGGCTGCTGTTGGAAGTTATGAAAAAGATATCGAGATGGTCTATGAGTAGGTTGTTCCTCTATAAGTATGATTGAGTTTCTGGATTAGTAATTATGTACTTGTAAGATAACAGACGGAACTAGAGAGAAAAGTTGTTTCTCTTGTCTGATACAAGTTTTCCCATGGGTGGTCGTACTTTCGCTGATGCGGTCTATGTCTATGGTCGGTCGTATCGGACTCAATTTTCTTGGTTCGGAAACACGGCGAACGGAAGAAAATATAAAAGGAAAAGTCATCACTGGGGTTGGTAGAGGATTTACCATGATATCCTAACTTTTGTATGACTGTGGGGGAATCCGGGTCAGTTGGCTTGAATGTCCTTGCTTTTGTCGGTGATGGCGGTGTAATGCAGTGCAGAAATGGAATGATTCTCGAACTGAGAACTAAAGCCTCTTATGGTGTTTGAAAACCTAATTATTTTCGCATACATTGTGGTCTCGATCAAAACCCTCAGGGAATGTTAAGGGCATTACATTATTCATAAGGAATGAGCCATTAGAAATCAGTCATATCAAAAGCACTCAGTTTGAAGGTTATTCCGGAGACAAGAGATAGGATCTTGTGAAAAACAAAATAATTTACTTAACTTTTATAACATCATGGACTCGAGTCAAATGCCCATAGAAGGACCTTTAAATATAACTTCTTTCAATTTAACCCAAGCTAGACCAAGCTTAAGGAGGGGGCCCTAAAATTTTTGACCGATTTCAAATCCGCATTTTTAAATGGTTTCTTGCCCCTTAAGTTGGCATACTCATGCGTCTTAACGATGCTCAACGAAAATCCGAATAAGCCTTACTTAGGTCTTTCACCAAAGCTCAAGTACCTTTGTTCATGATACATTTTCGCTCAATTCGCCTACAATATTACTCTGCTGTACCTAAGGCTGGTCAAGAGCTTGCAAAACCTCCACTGAATTTGCCAGTTGCGCATGTTAAGCCTAGCCTTCAAGTGTATTCGGTTGGTGACGGCGAGATGGCCCGTGCCTTATTATACTTAGGTCTGCGGAGACCCATTGTGATATTCAGTGGGGGAAGATCCTTGGTTGCTTGGATGATCTATTTCCTTTTACGCCACGCTGTGTAGAGTTCTTTTAGCCACCTTGATGGTTTAACATACCTAGAGAGACGGGTTATTGGTGCATTTGAAAGTTCTGAGATGTCGTAAGAAGTAGCTTCCTTAAGTTATTTTTCTCAACAGACTTAAACTGGGACAGTAGCACAGCAAGTAAAGTGACCCCTGGCAGCAATCCAAATCGCCACATCGTCTGTAGACCCGAGGATATATCGAGGAAGTCTCAAGAGCCTTCCTGTTACATCAGGTTTTTTGTGTAATAATTTTATACATTTGTCGGAAAATTTCACAGGTGAACAAGCAGGTCCGACTTGTAAAGGGTCCGCCAAATAACTTTTTGTAGTAGCCTACACGATCAGTCCAATATTTATCGATATTATCGATTGTGTGCAGCTGCATTTCACCAGTGGCTTCACGAATATCGTCTTTTAAAGCGCCGATTGTCTCTGGCTTGTCGGCGTAACACTTATCTTTTACGACACCCCACAAATAATAGTCCAACGGTGTCAAATCGCAGCTCTGAGGTGGCCAAACGACATCAGCTCTGCGGCTGATAATGCGATCTTCAAAAACAGGGCGCAAAACATCGAGTGTAGCTTCGGCTGTGTGGCATGTAGCGCCGTCCTGTTGAAACCAAATGTTGCCAATATTCTCCTCTTCAATTTTCGTGAACAAAAATTCGTTAAACAAGGCCCGATAATGAACTCCATTGACTGTAACGGCCACTCCTTGCTCATTTTAGTAGAAAAATGGCCCAATTATACCTCTGGGCAAAAATCTGCACCAAACAGTGACTCGTTTTGGGTGTATCAGCTTTTCATTGTACACGTGCGGGTTGTCTGTGCCCCAAATGCGACAATGTTGCTTGTTTACATACCCAACAAGATCAAAATGAGCTTCATCTAAAAAGATGATTTTTTTTTGGCAAAGTCGGCATCTTCTCTAAGTCGATCGCATGCCCACTTAGCGAAGCGAAAACGCATATTTCCTAGCGTTGTTCAAGCGTATACACAACCATATTCGTTCAACGGAAGGATAAAACTAATTACCTGTCAAATCAGACACGAGCTAAGTGTTACCATTCACGAAATAAGCACAAGTTGAAAAAAAAAGTTAGATGGCGGACCCTTTATTTGCCTTTCATCCGAATCTTATATTCCACCCGCATTCTGTGCCCACAGAGTGGGGCTTTGATCCATTGAATGTCTTGTTTTGAGGTTCTAATGTTGATCCTTGTTATGCAAGTTTGTTTGCTTTATCGTTGACCCAAATGTTCCTGTGGCTAGAAACCCAGCAGAGTCTTATGCTAAGTCTTATGGGCCAAGAGCCTTAAGCTCTTTTAGACAACAGTTATCACAATTGGATTTGATTTTGATGGCAGCTATTGCTTTAATGGCTGCGTGGCTGCCTCCTTGACTACAAGGAACCCCGCTTGGAAGACAATGCAAAAGCCGGGCAATCTTTTTGAATTTTCCAAAAGTTGGTCTTGAGAGTGAAGGTTCGCATCCGCGCGTCTGCTCATCTGTGCATATGGCTATTAAGAAGTTTCTTAGCGGTTCCTTTAATTCCCACTCAATTTTGCTGGGGGAAAAAAAAATAGAATGGCGCAACAGCTCGAAGTGAACCAGGGCCAACTTCTCAACACTGTATGCTGTGTGTGTTGATTTCTTCACATACAAGGGGACCTACAATTTTATGCCGAATCCGAACGGCACTTTGAGAAGTTTTTCAAGACAATTGATACTCTCGGAGGGCTTGTCAAACCCTCGCGGAGGTGGGGACCGTGAAAAAGAACAAGTCTTTTTTTTCAGGTGACGATGGCAGGATTCGAACCCAGACCCCCGGCGTAGTAAGCACACACACTAACCACTACGCCACGGCACCCCACAATTTTGCTACGAAACACACAGTTAAAAGGCGGTTCGAAGTCTAGACAAGGGTAGTCAGATGAGGTGCCAGTTCTTATCAGGCTATGTAGAATCCGCGCATTTCGAAATGAGCTCGGAATCCATTTAGGTGACCAACTCAAAGCGCTTTTGAAAGCAGATTCTTGCATATAAAGGTCGATGGGTGGCCGATTGAAATTTGGCAGATTTAAATTCGACTCCAGCCATGAGGTTGGTTTGTTCTCAAAGCACATGTCGTACCAATACACACAGCTCTCAGTATATCATTGACATGCAGCTAAGGTTGGTTTTTTTCCAGCTTTTTGCTTCCAGACTAAGCACCTATATGTAAGGTCTACGAGCATAACTCTCCCATATAGTTAGAGCAACCTTTTCTGTCCCCTTTTTTGAAAATTGCTACTTTAACTCCTGTTTGCCAATTGCTTTCCCAAGCTACGTTAATGGTACGTGTTAGCCATTTAAGACCTTTTTTCCCATTGCCTTGAGTTTTTCTGACCGGATTTCACAACTCCAGCAAACTTGACAACTTTAAACGATTTAATCGCGACACTGACTTCATCTTCTGTCGGAATATTCTCCGCCTTAATCTGGTTAGCAGTGGGTTGCAATCTTTAGCTGAGGGTTGAGCAACTCCGAAAAGTGTTCGCTCCATCTGCGGAAGACATCGATCATATTAAAAAGAAGTGCAACGTCTTTGGATTTAACCTCTTGTACCATATTTAACTTCTTTCTCCTGAGCGGCGAATAGTCTACCAAAACATCTGCTTGCAGATTTGTTATCATGCGCCAACCTCTCGTCGAACTTTTTCCATGTCTGTTTCTTGGCTGTTCCAGCTACCAGATTAGAAATTTTAGGCGCCGAATTGTACCGGCTTGGATAGTTGAGACTCTCTTTTTCTCTTTGATGGCTTTTTGAATTCCAGGTGTTTTAAACCACGTGGTTCTTTTTTCACTGCCAGTCGCCACACCAAGCCGCTTCCCTCCACAAAAATTTCTTGCAGGGGCAATGACTGCCTATGCAAACAGCTGTCATTTTCCCCCTAAATTTAAAATGTCAGCTGGAATTTGTTCCCTGAAACATGCTGGGCAAATCGTTCTCTGAAATTCCCACCCACAATTTTCCTTCGTTTCTGCTTTGATCTGGGTCACCGTGACTCCCCCAATCAGACTCCTCCAAGTACTGCTGTCGGTACCCACATAAGCATATCCCTCATTGGAAGTAAAAAGTCAATTTCTGCCACTCTATCCAGGGCAGCATCAACTTCGTTCAAAAAGGCCACATACTCGATTTGTTGTATATACCTGAACTAGAGTCTAAGTCGATCGTTCAAGCTTAAGCTTTAAGATCTTAACCCTCCCCCCAATGGAAAAAGCCCCATGCGTTGTCCGACAACCGAAGGCTTGTGCGTATCTCTACTACCGCCTGTGCTGTCATGTGGGGTGTAAAGCCAGAAGAACCGTGACCCATCAGCGAAGTCTCGTGTTCAGTAATGGAACTTCCACTTAGTTGAGGAGATGCTAGTTGCTCAACTAATTCAAGTTCCTTCTTGGTTTACGATGAGAGATTCCATGTGCCTATTTTTAGTTGATGGCTTATCGCTGCCCACTTCGCCCCCCGTAGTGAAAATCGTCTCCTGCTACTCGTAACTTCTTTAGGTTAAGCCCGGTCGAATGCCGAGCTGGATACTCTGACCACCAAGAGCTCGCATGCTGACACCCCTCAAGCTTAGCTCCAAAGGGTGCCCTTTATTACCCGAACCAGGAAAGCCGCTCATCCCGAGACGGAAGCTCCTGGATTTTTCTTGTTCAGAGTTCAGCCGCCAGACTGTGGATCACACGCTGTATCAGACGCTACAGGGTTTTATTAAGACCTTAAAGTTAATTTTTCAGTTTTTATATGTTCAGTTTATAACATGCCGAAGATTGTTTCTTACAGCGGACTTTAGGCGGCTCTAACGATAGGCATACCTTACCTCAAGGCTATTCAAACTCCGACCTTGCAGGAGATGCATATCCTTCTTTATCCAAACATCTGCTTTGTTGCATAAAAATCCTAACACTCCGACTTAAGTCTAACAAAAATATCATCGAGCTTGTTATCGACATCTTCAGTAACGTTTTGGTCATCGGGCTTAAACTTCAATGTCTTCGCTCACCAAACACATATTTCTTTTTTAGGGAAATTTCGTAGCTTTTGGGCCGTGCCTTCAGTAAAATACTATTATCGTCGAACTTAAGAACTGTAGAAACCGTGTTCTCACCAAGCTTGATGTCAAGCTCCGAGATCTCGCTTACTTAGTCCCATTTTCAGTTTCCTAAGCCGATAAAAAAAAAACTTCATAATCATTGCGAGTATATTGCGGTATCATTGCGAGGAATAGCATAAGGATCATTTGCAGTCTTTCACTCATTCATCTTTGATTATACATCATTAAATCTTGCTAAACTGCTTCTTAGCCTACTCTTGACACCTCAATTACACAGTTTATCGAGACGTTGAATCTTCTGTCAGCTGCTATATTATTTAATGATTTCAAACCCATAGTTCACAAGAAAATCGGTTGCTCTTTCTTTAGAACTTCTAAGTTCTATCCCACTTCTGACACCATTGACCCGATTTCTGTTCTGAAACTTTTGGATTTTGTCGAACGGGTTATTTGCGTTCCGTATTTAAAAAGCAGCAAGATGTTGTCAAGAGTGAGGATATTGGCGGCCTCGAAATCTTACCTGAATGAGGGAAATAGGTAAAAGACGACACTTCTGACACCATTGTAAAGTTAATCTAGGTAGAATTTCAGAATCTTTAAGTATTATTGTAATTTCTTCTGGATTAGTTTATCCTAGTGTGTAAGTGTTGTATTGTGACATAGATCCTGCTCCAAAGTAGAGCGCGAGCGTTTCCAGGCGCATAATGTTCAATTTATTTAAAAATACTCGATTTCAAAAGGCGACACACAACAAGCTTCCTTCGTTACCTCCCCGCTTCTGACGGGGTTTAAGGTTTCACAGAACTAAAGTCTTTGACCTGCTGCCATTAAACCTTGACCCTCCCCTCCCGCAAGGAACTTGAAGTTCACATTTATTGTTCAACCTTAGATTTATTTTAAGGAAATTGTCAACTTGACTATGTACCATGCCCCATCAAGGGAGCGACTCCTCCAAATCCAACAGATAACTAACTCGCAGCCATCTAATCATGGTGATGGCTAATTTCCTTTAATTTAACAAATACCCAAACCAGCCAAACCTGCCAGTTGCTTTGCAGTTCATTTATTCGGAAATGTTGCAGAAAGTCTTAAAAGTATGACGACCGATGTAATCTTTATGATATCCCATAGCTACCAGGACTTTTATGCACGACTACGACTCACGACGTCTTATTGTCTCTGCACCACCGTCTTCATCGTCATCGCTGTCTAGGATATGATGGTCGTTTCTCGTTTCCTTTCCGCCTCCCTCAGTAAGGAGCATCAGTAGTAGGTACATCTGTCTACGGTGTACCTCTGCGTTCAACATTTCTACACAATACAACTACTGGCTATATTCCCCTATAATTTTTTCCTCCCTTCTTGTCTTCTGCTCTGATTTGATTGTTCTAGTGTATTGCAATATGGTTGCGGGACTAGGGGGAGTTTATGTCTCTTTCCAGGACGAGGCGAGCAGTATAGGTAGAGATGTGCAGCTTCCTATGTCCTCTTGGGCTTTCAGTGTAATTTGTTTCTTGTTGGCTGCTCGGCACTCCCTGCTCCGCCACCGCCCGACAGCAGCTCAGCATTGACAACAGCATAATAGATTGTTTCACATTGGGGTATTCATCTCTAAAGTTAGTCCTGCTGGCTGACTTGTGCGCCTCCCATTGGAAGTCCTCGTAGCTTGGCAAAGTTTTGCACACGTTTTAATGTTATTATTGTTGCGCGCGCCCCCCTCCGTTGTTCTTTTTAGTGAAGTAAAAATAAAATGTTTTATTGAAACACAAATAACTATCAAAAAAGGGATAATCAGAAGAAAAACAATCCGGCATAGACATGACGATGAAATTATTAAGGAATCTCTGCATCTGGGTGTGTTCCACGACATGCCTATTTGGTTATATTGCGCAAGCAGGTATGTATAAGCAATATACAGCGATCCTTGGTAAACTTACGGAGCCTTATAGTGCTTCCTTTTGTTTAAATAAGAACTGTTTGCATGTTGAGTGTGTTTGTACAGATATCGGGTCTTAATGGATTGAAAAATACTTTCTCCTACGGAAAAAAACCTTTTATCCTCCGTTTGTTTTTTTGCTGTGAACAAGGATACAATGTTTAACTTTAATCCGTCCGGATAGCCTGCAGTGATGAAGGGCTTAACGACGGCACACGTACACACATGTTGAGATGATTTTTGTATTCTCCGTGTATTTGGCCTTTTTATTTGGTTTTGGTTTTATTTTTATTGATTTGATTGCCTGAACCTTGACGCTATTTGAACGTTTACACAAATGTCAGTGCGTTGGTCATGAGCATGACGGTGGCGTATATCCTTCGATTTGATAACAATTTCGACGTGATATTGAACTGGAACCCAATTCAAATTGTGTTGTAATTTAATTTGCAAATGTATACAGAAGGACTAACGTGAGATGGCTATGAGAGCCTATTGAAGGCTGAATGAATCTAGTTGAAGACACGTATGTCTTTGGGGTGATACCTATTTTTTTGACACTGCTTGCTCTTTAGTGATGAAAAAATATTAAACAGATGAGTTTGACCTTTTTGGCAAGCTCTTCAACTTTAGTTTTAAAGAGATGCGCATTAATAGTCCGTTGGGATAAATGTTTGGGGTTTTTTGTAGGATTGGAAATCCGATTTAGATTCCCTCTATTGATGTGTTTAAAAGCCAGCTTTGGGATAAAAGTTATAAAAAAGGCAGTTTTGCAAAAAAGACGTCAACAAGTAAAGTAGCGTGTATTTCTTATCTCCTTTTAGATTTACTTCTCTAAGTGAGAGTGCAGATCTGGCAGTAAAAGTTCAAATTTCTCGGACGAATCTCTGACGTCTCTGACTAAAATTTTTACAAAAAGGAGTAGGTATGGGTGACTGTCTCCGCTCAGCAAAGACACACTTAGACACATTATTATGGAAAGTAAAAATTATTAAATTTCTGGTGCAACCAGCCCGAATAAGCCAAAACCCAATAAGCCAAAACCCAATACTCACATTTTTGAGGATTTCGAACATCATATCCTTTCAAGCTAAAGCTTATATAACCTCATTAGACCTAACTTTATTCATGAGGGATTTCGTTAATAGAATTTAGTTCTTGTTCTTCCACTATAGGGAACATTATCCTAGGAAGATCTTCGCTATCATCCATGGCAGCAACAGGGTATTGCGGTTGTTGCAAGAGTTCATTTTCTTGTACTTAGTCTGAAGACCTAACTTATTCAACTGTGCTTCTCATTGTCTCGTTTGTCAATTGATACCTGCCCGCTCTACTCTAGTTCCGTGGTGTAATGCCGGACCGCTGCGTTTTCGGAAAAAGACGGGCAAGTAACTGAATCGGTCTGGAAGACTGGAATCTAAATCGAACGAAATAAAAGAATTTTAAGAGGTTTAAACCTATGCAAGTCGAAAAAACGTCTTTTATACATTTTTTTTGAGAAGGTCGAATAAGTGATCAATCAAGTGGCTCAATCTTAAAACCTGATGGTACCTACACTGAGACTGAGACCAAGGCGTAAACCTTCAGTTGTCTCTTTGAGACTCACGTCTCGGGAAATCAGGTCATCACGTGCTCTTCAGTGGTACCGGCAACGGTTGCCACTCTAGAACCTATGCATGTAGATGATGCTATCAAATATGCAATTGCATCTTTTGAGAGTTTCAAGTTACGAGGCCCAGAAGGATTTAGCCAGTTATACAGGGTTTAAGTTAGCTGTTGTCCACGCTGGAAATTTTTTAGTGCAAGCTTTGCCATGGCTTTCATTATCACACTATGGCGTATGGTAAAAGACATGTTTATACCAAACCCCGGTTAATCTGAGATGCATAAGTTTAAGACCCTTGCCTCAAACTCAAACTCAAACTTTAGTCTGTTTTCCTTGCTGGTGCGAAGATTTGAAAGACTGGTTGAGCTGCATGTTGCTCTTCGATCGCATCCTCTTTCTGAGATGCGTCACGCCTATCGGCGTGTAATATCATGCGAAACTGCGCTTTAAAACCTTGTTTTTTGATTGAATTCGCGCTCTTGACTGGAAGGAGTAAATGCTGGTGTTTTAAGGGGGCTTTTGATAACCTGACCGCTGATAGCATTTGCAACTCAGCCAGCCAACACGGTGCAAATGTATTAGTTTGATGTATTAATGCAATACCCGGATACTGATAGCCAAAGCAGGTTTTGACAAGTACGACAACTGGGTAAATAAGGGCTGCCCGCAAGGTTTCTTGTGTTTTTCTTGTATGGTGCTCTCTGTAATTGGCTCTTAACCTCCCTGGAACCTACACACATCATAGCCTACGCGTGTGATGTCGCTGATCTTTCTATCGTCTCAAATCTAGGGACTGTGCGCTTTAAGGCGCAGAGATCCCTAGACCTGATCGATTATTGGTGCACTAGGAATGAGCTTTCAGTGAATCCTCTTAAGACTACGGTTGTTCTCTTAACGGAAAGGAGAAATGTCACTGGTCTGATTTAACTGGTGCTTAAAGGTGTTACTACACCGATATCCGATGTAGATAAATATTTGGGAATAATCCTTGATAGAAAACTACTTCGGCTCAAGCATGTTGAATCCAAAACTGGAAAAAGCACTGTCCGTTTTCTGGCAGCGTAGAGCCGCTTTTGTCAAGACATGGGGTCTAACTCCGAAAGGGTCCTCTGGATTTATACGGTCACAGTAAGATCACTCCTCTCGTACGCATCAGTTGTTTGGTGGAAAAGTCTTGCTGATCGGAAAAAAATCTTGCTGATCTCCAAAGAACGGCTTATCTTGGCTGAAGATGGGCCTTCCCTAGCGCGCCGAACTCTACTCTAGATGCACTGATGAACCCCACCTTAATGTATTTAACATGGGGTGTATGCTGAACATAATATTTCGCTTAAAGAGAGGTGGCTTGCGGTATTAGAAGAACTTCGGCATTTTGAGGAACATGTGCGAGAATTGTCCTCCGATCCCTGATGTTTATAGCCTGATGTTTATATAACACCAGAAATTCTTTTGCCAAAAAACTACCAAGTCGACTTCCCTCAGGTCATGGAATAGCTTCGGCCAGACTAGGAGCCAGGAAGAGAATGGTATCATATTTTCACGGATGGCTACAAAACCGGACAGGGGTCTGGTGCTGTAGTCTTTGTGAAAAGCGAGAAAATTGATCCCCAACTATAATAGGCTTAAGCAGGTTTAATCGAAAGTCGAAACACAACGAAAATCCCACTCAAGTTCTGCCAAAAGATTGTGGTGCCCATAATGGACTTCAGCAAACGATTTGAAAATCATGTGATTCCAATGTGAACGTCTTGAGTATCACGCTAAGCCTTAAGAATTAGGGCTTAAATCAATTTTGAAAATTGCGTCAATTTTTTTTAACTTTGGATGTTTATATTTCCGAAACCCATTGTCCGATCTAAAATATGTTTAAACTTTTGAGGGCAGCGTGCAATTCTTGGTCCCTTCTTTCACGGATCTTTTGAAGCACGCTAAAAAATTAATATGGGCATGACAATTAGTGAACTAATGACAAGCAACAACAAAACTTTAAGCCAGCACAAGTTAACGAAAACTTTACGAAATCGAGCAAAGGGCTATTATGGTCATGGCATACGAGTCGCGAGCAATGGGACATTTTGGAAAGCCGACTTAAGCTCATCAAAGTCTGTTATGGTTGGGTCTTTAGACTCCATTACCCCTTAGGTAACATACGCATGTGTTTTCCAAGCGAATATTTTCGCTATCCTAATGGCTATGCAATAAAATGTGAGTAACAGGTGGAGGGCAAGAATTTGCAATGACAGCCAAGCCACACGAATAGTGCTGCTTAGCCCTCCTAGAAAGTTCTCGAACTTTAGTTTTCGCTGAACATAATCAGAAAGCTTAATTACAGTGAGTCTTGTTTGGGTCCCAGGTCACACCGGTATTCAGAAAAATAAGATCGCTTGTGAGCTTGCTAGACAAGGTTTAGAAAAGGTTTTAGCGTGATCCGTACCTGCGCTTCATCTGCCTGTATCTGTTGTCATGTCTACCATTGATCGGAACGGAATCAATGCGGAACACTTCCTCTGTATAGTTGTCCCACCTTTGATCTTAGGCTCGCAGCAGAAAATTTAGGACATTTTAGGTCCCTTAATAGCACACAGCTTCTGAAGTTCCTGTACAAAGATTGAATGAATGTAAAAAGAAGACAACGTATTCCATTATTATTCCAACAAAACACGTGAAGACCTTTTTGACATAGGTATTTTCAAAACTTTTCAAGAACAAGTCTTAGAGTAAAAAGTAACCAGCTTATGGTTTTCCGAGACCGTAAGCTTCACTACTTTTCCCCAAACACTTACAGCTCTAAAACGCGTTTCCTTATCAAGGATAGCTAAGTAGGAGCTAATGCTCGTATCTCCAATGCTCGTATCTCGTATCTCCATAATGTCATGAACATTTTCGCTCTTTTATGTATTAAATTGCGGAAGTTGACTCCACATTAGATCTAGTCACATACCTTGTTTATCCGAAAAAATGAATCGAATTGAATTGTAACCGTTTTGACCCACACCGATTCCACTGCCATGTTTATGCGCAAACTAATCGAGTAGTTTCAAACTAACCGGTTTGAAAATTAGTTTTACTTTTATGTCAAACTCGAACAATTTGTGACAAAAATTTAAAAGTCAAAATTTAGAAGTCGATTCAAACCGATTCAACCGTCTATAATGCCCGGTTCTGAAAATCGGTTTTGTGTAAAGCGATTCGAATACTTGAATCGATTTCAAAAAGTGTATATGCTATCGGTTTTCGTCAATTCGATATCGTTCAGAGCGATTTAAAGTATCGGATAAACGGGGTAACAGTGGGTTCTCTTCTTCTTTCTAATGGCTTTTTAAACTCCCAGATCCAAGTTCTTTATAGCCGCTTTACCAAGTTACTTTTCCACAATATAAATGGAGAACCATTGCGAATACGATTTTTGCCATAGCATTTCCAAATAAGTACTGGAGGCTAAAAATTCGTTGAGCAAAACGCAAAACTTTTGCACACTTTTCCAGAACCTTTTACATCCTAGATATAGCCCAAAATTGGGATAAACTTAGTCTAGGGCTAACCAATTGAACAGTTTTTCGGTGAAGGGTAATCTCGTCGTTGAAGTTATATACAAAATTGACTTCTCACTATTCCAATGTCACTTCTACGAACGCAGGCAAAGTAATTCGAATTGCTTTCATAAGTCAACCTAAACCGAGTTTAATCCAGGCACAAAATTTACTAAAGAACTTGTTACGGGGGTTTTTTATACCCTTACTCACGGAAAAATAGACTTTTCATTAAACTTAACATCCGACTTTTCGAGTTAAATTGAGATTAACCTCAGAAATGAGTTTTTCAGTTAACTAGGATCTGTTAATCTCGGCTTAACTCACCATATTTGGTGAGTTAATCTCGGATCATCTCTAGAGAACAGTATGAACTTCTTTGAATGTTTTTTCTACGTGGAATGTCAGTTGATTTGCGCGTTGCTGTGAAAAATTACATTTAAGAATGACTCGAACTTCTTTTCCTGTGTTTTTCTATGTGAAATGAGAGTCGAAGATTTTGACAACTTTGTTGACGGAGTTAACCCTGCGCTGAAAAACTGCTCGCTGAGTTAACTCCAGATACATTTTGTTACGGGATTAACAACGGCCCTTAGAGATATGAACGAGATCGACGGGAGAATAGATTAAGCCATGTCCGTCCGTATGTCCGGCCGTATACAAACAAGCTACAGGTCGTAATTTTTGAGCTAGATATCTGAAATTTGGTAGTCGCACTAATAATATTTTGTCAGATCAAGTTCGGAAATCAGCTGAATCCGCCGACTTCAGGTTTTTTTTGTGCGAACACCTCTTTTTTTATATATATATAAAAAATCAGTTATAAATCAGTTAATTGAAGTGATGTTGTAATCTCACTAGCGCATTTAATTTTGGCATGATTCGGCAACAATTTGCAATAGTCGCTAAGGTGGTCAACGCTAGGGAAAAATTTTACCCTCGCATTGACCACGCCAACGTTTTGATTAGGCTTAACATTAAATATCACATTTTCAAAAAAATAAAAATTATGCAACTTGAAAAAATTTGCCTTACAAATTTTGTCTTAAGGTACTATACATATGTCTCCGCCCAATTTTGTAGGCGTGGCTTTGCAAAAAAAAATTTTTGAGTTAAAAAGCTGGTTTTCAGGCCAAAAAGCATGAAGCCATTTTGCACAAAGCATGAAAAAGTTAGAATTTAAACCCCGCCCTCTTCTTGGTGGCGTGGGAATGTCCCTTTTTTTTAGGTAGGGTAGGGTATCAAGCAACTCGTCGCAGACGGACTGAAGCTTTTGCACACTGTTGCACTTTCTCACTTGTTTTAAGTTTTACTCCAAAAGTTGAATGAGTTTGAACTGGCGAACAGGACAGTAAGGCCGCGTACCCGTTTGAGAGTAGAACTACTGCGAGTATCTCTCAGGGTCCTCTAGAGTCACGAAAGTATTCGCGGAGAGATGATTTCCTATTCTCAGATTTCCGACTAATGGGGCAGGTTTTTCTATTCGTTGAAAAAAGCCATTTTCCAACTATGCCCCAAAAAAAAGTTTAGTTGAAATTTTTCTTCATTTGATTTCGGAAGTGGTCACCGAAGGTAGACAGAATCTACTTGGTTTTAATCCTGTTTTTCGCTTAAACCTTCAAAATTTTTAACGTCTTTTAATACAAGCATTCAAATATGATTTTTTTAAACTTGATGCAATGCATAATTTTCTCATGCCGAAATCCTTCTGAGAAGCTTCCCGTCAAGCTCTGGATAAAACTGTTGACGGTTTGAAATACACTTAAAAGCGTAAGGCAGCTAAAACCTTAAACGAAGCTTAAAAGGCTGGCACCCGTTTGTCTGGGTTTTAAGCTAAGTTTTTTGATAGTTCTTCCGTTTTGACTTTTGAGTTTCGGCCCGTCCTTGAATTTATTCTTAGCTTGGTACTGTTTTTGGGTTTTGTTTTAGCTTTAGCATTAGTGTGGATTTTGACCTTGGCATTGTCTTTCATCTTTTTAGTCATGGCCTTAGCCTTGGCTTTGCCTTGCCGTAACCGTTGGACTTGGTCTTGTTCTAGGTTCGGTCTTGGTTTGTATCTTAGTTCAAGTCTTGGTAAAGGGCTTATGTAAAAAAAAAGTCTGACTGAAATATGGCGAATATGTTCAATTTAAGAACCCAAGCCCTGTGCATGCTTTGTTTATAGTTGAAATAGAGTCAGGTTAAAAAAAAATGTGTGAAAAAATCATTTAAGATGGATGGAATGTAGGTATCCATATTAAAATGTTTAATGCCCAGTGATTTAACATGTTCTAAACTTTAATACGGACCAAAGCAGGACTCCACCAGAATTTAACCAGACATCAAAGACTGGAAGGCAAACCTCAAGTGCATGCCAAAGGTCAACCACAAACAAATACGTAAAAGGCCATGGAAAATCTCGGACGCCTATACCAAACTCAACCTCGTAGTTGAACCTCAATACGCTTTGACATGGCTCTACCATTGTTTGGAATGCAAAACGCCAATGCATCAAAATGTTGCAAGGTTCACTTTGAATCTATGCACACCCGAGGAGCCATCGAGTATCCTAAGTTAATTGAACCCTCTATTGATGAATGAGCACAGAGTTTGTATTGTTTGTGTATGTACCTAACCTAGACGCATTGTTCTCCTAAACACACTCCCTGATGCCAGTCTTTGTAATCACTTATCGTCGTCGCCCTTCTAAAGAACATTCCCTCTTTTGCTTTTTACTTTCAGTGCCACTGGAATACTTTGATGATCATGAATTCTCCTACGACATGGACACAGCTCAATCGAAAGTAAAATACGATCCAAGGCTGCTGTCGCAACAGTTAAAGGATCAACACAATTATCCCCAGGAGCGGGCTGCACCATGCTATTCCGGCACTAACAAATATACTCATGGCCAAAGGGTAAGTTGTCCCGATTCACTATGTGCTCCTGTCTATTTGAGAAAAAAACGTCTCCATTCTTACCTGAGTAAATTTCAATTTCTGTCGTGTATCCTTTTTTTGTGCGGATTCCATTGGAAAGTTTTTCCCTTGTGCAGGACCGATATAAGTATCCTTGCTGCAGAGGGTGGCAGTTATTGCCCTCTTTCTGTTTCTTTTTTTTCTGTTATGTAGGGGCGGATATTGTTGCCACACAGATTCAAAGGAGGTCGTCGTCGTCGCAGTCGAACGTAGTCCTTTGCTTGCACAATCTATCACACGAGCAAGGGAGTATAAAACCTTATTTTGGTTTCAATTTATTTGTTTTGAATTCCATTGCGGATTGCATTAAGTGGGTTTTTTTTTTTATATATTTAGTGTTGTATATAAATATAATGTGTGTCAAGCCTTTTGGTGAAAAACAACAGAGATTGCCCGCAGGGCTGGACTTATGGCGTGCGAAGGAACAATAATAAAAACTGTGTATACGGGTTCTCCTTGCGCTTCTTCGTTATCCAATTTAATTCGCCAAGAGGATGGAAAGCCCCGATTGTCACCAGGGACATGAACTAAAAAGGAATATGATTCCCCAGTCGAGTATGTACGTATGATGGGAGTGTGTCTATGTGTGTGACGGTGGTGGTCGGGATATCCAATTTGAACAATAAATTGCAAAGAATGATGGCGCGAAAATAACACTTTTAGGGGAGTGCACTAAATTTAATTTTAGCTTTTGCCTCAATGCATCCAAAAGAGTGTCGAGAGTCTGGTGAATGGCTTTTGTCCTTTATCTTCAGGCGAATGGGTATTATAGAGTGGTTTGTTTTCATCATGCATCCTTGTGCGGAGAGTTATTGAAGTGAAAGCCATGAAGATAATGGCGTGGAGCTCCTAAGAGTTTGTGTTTTCTTCATGAAAGAAAGTGCCGCAAAAACAGGGATAAATATTATTTTAGACAAAATTATGTTGTACGCGAGCCACACTTTTAATCAGTTTTAAAAATATTTTTTTAAAGTTTTCGGAGATGCCTCAAAGGTATTATAAATTTATTCGCAGATATGGATGTTCTTCTTCTTTTACATATCATGCAAAAGGAAAGAATCACTAGAAACGTATGAGAGGTACTGGCACACTCTTGTTTTGAGCAGCTTAGTAGATTAAGATGATAAATATTTGAGGGGAAAGCTAAAGATTAATTGTGGCCAGAACATTCCACATTTGGCTTGATCCGCTTATAGGAACTCCTATATTCCGAATTGAGCTTTATGATGAACTAGTACATAAGGGCATCAGGCTACTTCAGGTTTGTTGGAGGTATTCAACATTGAGATTCTTTTTCTATGCAGTTCGTAGGTAGCTACTTCTCGAAGTAAAATCGAGCTAGGAATTAAACCAGGACAATGGCTGGTGGTCTAGCTCTAGAGCGTTGTTGGTTTGACCGTCTTGAGGCCACCAGAATGCCTTGGAAAAAAGAAAGCAGCTGATCGAACAGGCGCGCCAAGAATTTTCTTCGCCAAAAGAAGAGGACACTCGCGTCGATCTTTTGAAGCGGTAGAATGTAGAACAATGACACCAGCGCTGAAATCAAACGAAGGATAACTCTTGCCAATCGCTGTTTCTTTGGGCTAAGAAGGCAATTGAGTAGCAAAGCCCTTTCTCGAGCAACTAAAGTGTCCATGTATAAGACCCTCATCATCCCAGTCCAGCTTTACGGTGCAGAAGCATGGACCCTGTCAAAAGCGGATGAAAACACTTTAGGCTGCTTCGAGAGGAAAATTCTTCGGACGATTTACGGTCCCGTCTGCATAGACGGAGAGTGGAGGAGGAGATATAACATCGAACTGTACGGGCTGTACAGCGATACCGACCTAGCCAAAAGAGTCAAAACACAACGTCTACGATGGCTGGGTCATCTAGAGCGGATGGACACCAACGCCCCGGCCCGGAAAATCTTCGAATCCACACCGCAGGGACGACGCGGTAGAGGAGCACCGAGACTCAGGTGGCGCACGCAAGTGGAAGGGGACCTCAGCCAACTTCGCGTGCGAAACTGGAGACGGCTAGCTAGAGACAGAGCTGACTGGCGAAGCTTGTTGGCTGAGGCCCAGGTCCACCCCGGACTGTAGCGCCACCTTAAGTAAGAATGTAGAACCGCATAGCTTCTTCGGTCTTAGCCGACTTCCCAGGACGCATTTGCATTCTGACATGTGCACTGTTTTACGGCAGCTATGGGAAATGTTCAGATCTTTGTGTGGCGTATTTTTTTTTTATAATAAGCTCGCGTTCAAGGGGTTATGATTACCCTTAAAATGCGTAGCACATTGCGAGCGGAAAGAATTAGAGAACAGAAAAGATAGAAGAGAAAACGGAGTTCCCGATCCAACACAAACGCAGATGAGTGCGAAACATAAAAACCCTGCACAGAAACACAAAAGCATACCCCCGCAAGTGTTATGCCTTTACGAAGATATTAATCCCATTTATCGGATCTCCTGGATCGCATTAATACCCGATTTATTTTTATACCGCAGCAGAGCAGACAGTCTTGTGCTTAAAAGCTGCACTTGGTGTGTAGAACGTTTTTTGTTTCGAGGTACAAACCCTCAAATCGTGGGTCTTAAACGTTTCGGCTATAGTTATTGTTTGGGAGGCTACTTGCATCCCTCTATACTACTCTTTTTTTACCTGTTTAAGTAACACTGATAGTCTCATTCCCATCCCATCCGACAGTCTTAACAGTACCGCCATGGACACGCATTTAGCGGCAATCGGCAAACAGGCAGAGTGACGAATTTTAAACATATGAAGTGTCCACGCACTAAGCGGCAAGTGCAATTTGTGAGCGCAAAAAAGCGGCTCCGCAGCTTTGCCGCCAAGTGCGTATGTCCGTAGCGTAATATTTCTACAACACCAAATCACCAGATTCTGTCAAAAATCAGTCACATTGAATTTAGTAAAAGGCATTTATTGGCAGTCAAAAACCCGTTGGCTCTATTCTAAGAAAGCATGAACTCAAACCATTCAAAGCTAAGAATAGCCATTAAATGAAGATCAGTAAAAGAAGATTTAAAATAAATCTCGTAGTGTTCCTATTAGGGCAAACATAAGATAAACCTGACGCAAGCAAGCTCTTGTTGTCAATTCAGCTTTCAAAAGAGAGAGACAACCGAATTTTTTAGGTGGTGCGAAATCAGCGGCCTGTTTTCGTCTTTCTTCTCAAGTCTCAAACTTTCTTTGGTTGAATGATATAAATACTATGTCTTCACCGGCCACAAAACTGCGATTAGCGAGAGACTATTAAAAATAAATCCCAAAGTGGCTCTACCGGACAAACATGGGCTTAATTTAACACCATTACTCATTTTTCTGTCATTTTGGCTATCAAAATAGAGTGAAGTGACATTTCCCAAGAGCGAAAAGAGATTTCCATTGCAAAAATCCCAATAGAAAACGTATTTATGACAGATCTATCATACGTGAACAGTTACAAAAGTGTGCGAAATTGTTACAAAAGTGTGCGAAAAGGGTTGAAGGTGTCATAAAAAAGGTTTGTGAATAGGCTGAATGAGATTATGAGGGGATTTATTTTTAATCGCTTGCCGAGGGGATTTAAATTTGTATGGTGAGTTTTGAAATATTAAGGGGATTTGATAAAGATTTGGGTTGCCGTGGCGTTGTGGTTAGTGTGTGTGCTTACTACGCCAGAGGTCTGGGTTCGAATGCTGCCATCGGCACCTGAAAAAAAAGACTCGTTCTTTTTCCCGGTCCCCACCTCCGCGACTGCTTGACAAGCCCTCCGAGAGTATCTTTTGTCTTGAAAAAACTTATCAAAGTGCCGTTCGGAATCGGCAAAAAAATTGTAGGTCCCCTTGTATGTGCAGAAATTAACACACTCAGCTTACATTGTTGAGAAGTTGGCCCTGGTTCACCTCCTTCTGTTGCGCCACTCTATTTTGATAAAGACTTGTATTAATCGCGGATTAGTATTCGGTGGAAACAGGGGTTTTAGGATTGTAACCCACAGCCATAAAGCCTGCATTCAATTCTTCTAAGACTCAGCAGTAAGGCTTTAGTATAAGGCTTCTCTGTCTGCGTTGTTTGTTGGAAGAGTTCGGCTATAAAATCGTCTTAAATTTAAAGCTAGTACAAGGCTTTTACTAACCGTCTTATTAGTCAGGTTCATTTATTGCGACTTTGTTCTCTCTGCTTGTCCGGCAGAAGAGTATCGCATACTGGTCTGGCGAATCATAATCTGTAGTCAAGAGTACATTTATAAACATTTTCTAAGCCGCTTAACCAGTATAAGGGTCGTCGGCCGAGGGCGACTAAAAGTTCCTTCCATTTACCCATGTCCTTCACTAAAAATTCCAGAACTTTATTTGCGATCCCCAGATGAGTCTTGAAGAGGTTCCCACCGTATGCGGGAAAAATTACTGCACGCATCAATGTTGATAAATAAATTACTAGCGTCTGCGTCAGGGGTTGAATAAACTAATGTCGCAAAGTTTAATCTTTTGATGTTTGAATGTTCTTTTGCACTCATCTAACCATTTAAACAGTTTTCCCGTCTTGCTGGGTGCATCACCTGAACACCAAATCCTGTGTAAATGACGTAGATTTTGTTTTGTTTGAAGTTTCAACAATTCAAAGGGCTTCAAAGGTTTTTTTTTAAAGAAAATAGTCTCATGCACTCTGCTTTATGTCTGGCCTCATACTTTTATTCGAACTCCCAAGTGCGATCTTCCGTGTGTCATGAACAATGTACTTTGAAATTATTATCATGTACGACAATGGAAATTGCTTTACGCAACATAAAAAAGAGAAAATCATCAAGTGAGCATCTCAGGCTAAATTAAACCACAAGTACTTACAACTGTTTCCTTCTGCAGCACATACAGTCATACACACATACATACTCACTTCCCGTCGTCGAAGGAAAATTCCTTTTTTTATTTCCTGCCCATTAAAACGCTTATCTACACCATCAATGAATTCGGTTGAAAATTGTCAGAACATTTATTGTAAATTGCGCCACACGTATCCTTTTTTTTGCTCCTTCTACGCTCGCTCTCTCCTATGCCATTTCCTGCCATGTCCTTTTTATATACACAAGATTCAAGATGTTTTAGGGAAAAAGGCAAGAAAATAGAAGAATACCCCATTTTTCAACACATTTTATGGGCAAACTGTTAAACAGACAGACGCGCACACATAAAAACGTCAGCGTTTTTTTTTTTTTAAATGTTGTCTTTGTGTTCACACCACCAAGCAACACTGTTCTCTTCACTGAAGCTCGGTCGCAGGACGAACAAACTTGCAGTCAAATGAAAATTCTTCGGTGCTTATTGTCTGTTGCAACACATCATGTTGTGAGCGTCTCGTCTGGATGTGTCTTTTTAAATAATAAAAGTGCCTACCCTCTCGCCATCAGCAGGGCTCTGCAAAAGAAAAGAAGAAAAAAAAAAAAAGGAAAAGCTTTTAACAGCTCAAACGAATTACAGATCCTTGTGCCTGGCTTTGTAAATAATGCGTGTATGGGACCCTTCTCACCACAAAAGAATCAGCATTCAGCAATGACATTACACCATTGACTTGTGAGCGGACATAAATCTTAATAAATACTGTCACATTGCTTTATCCTTACCTTATCCCAGGAATCATCCTGTCCTCGCTGCCTTCGTCGCCCTACCTTCTTTGCAAAATCTCAGCCTCTTTCTATGCTCTTTCAGTCTAAGTTTGGTTTTATGTCCTTGAACGTTCTGCGCTGATTAAAGTTGAATGAATCAGGAATCACATAGAATGCCAGCCTCCTGTCCTAAAAAAGAAGAACCAAAAGAACCGCGACACTCGGTTCGAGGGAATTTTGGGCATTCGGAGAGACATGGGGTTGTATCTCTTAGAAATTACTCCTGCAGCAGGACTACGAGTACATGGCGAAAAGTATTTCTGTGTTAGATGGTTTAGCTGATGTGTATTTGCTGATGGCGGTGGCTGCTTTCATGTGGAGATTCTCTTGTCCCTGTGAATGGAATTTTAGTCCTGTGTGCATACGGTACAGCTGAGGGTAAAGGGGTGTGGTTTGATAAAAGTTTTAAGGCGATTATATCTTCTTTCTGCCCGCTGTTGTTGTCGTCCTTTGCTAGATTATGATTATGTTACTGATGATGTGGAAGTAATTATATTTCAAATGACACGACTGTTGTCCTGATTGTGATTAGAAATTATTTATGTGTTCCCAGAGATGTATGGACACGTGAGAGCATCCTCGTATGGTGTTGGCTCTGGTAATGATGCGGAAATTCAATCGATTGCCCAAGATGCGATTGAACTTGATTTTCAAAGGAGATTTAACTTTTACCCAACTATGCCTGCTCTTAAGGGAGTAATTGATCATGGCTAAGGGATGGAAATCATTCTGCTGAATGACAGATTGAATCATGTGATGAATGGGTCAAGGAGAGACAACTCATTGAATATGAAACTTAATGATGTTGATGATCATCCTTTCATAGAATTGTGTATAAATAGGATGTTGAAGCGGCTCTTGAGATATTTAGTTTTCGTTTTCATCTCCTCTGGTAATGGCAGTGTTGGTTGGCATTGAAGACTCCTTAGTGAAGCTACAGCTGCTTTGCTGTGTGACCTCAAATCTTAGTTATTCATTATTTTTCTCGACATCTCATGGCTGAAGATACTTTTGAGAGAATTAACTCTGTTTTGTGGGAATGTTGGTCGGCTCTTAGTCCTTATAAATTAGTCATTAGAAACAATTGGTTATGTTATGCATAATTGATGGGATAATACCAGTTGTTTATAAAAATTCAGGCGGATGAGTGAAATCCCAGCAAGGAAGTAGACCCTCTCGACTGCGCCCCAAACTGGCGCAGTCAGAAGTTTTTCTCATACATATTCAAGTTCGTCCAAATGCATGCTGTAAGAGATTTCAGCCAACTTCGCGTGCGAAACTGGAGACGGCTAGCTAGAGACAGAGCTGGCTGGCGAAGCTTGTTGGCTGAGGCCCAGGTCCACCCCGGACTGTAGCGCCACCTTGAGTAAGTAAGTAAGAGATTTCTTTTTTGAAATAGTTAAATTTTGCCTGAATTTGCCTGCATTTGAAAGTGACTTCTTGGTTTCTGTCGCAAAGGAATTTTATAGGAATTTAATAGAATAAGTTCCTCCTATTCGCATAATGACAAGACTGAAGTCCGAATTAAGTCCCAGACCATTCGGGTTTCTGAATTAAACTGAGGTTAACCCAATATTTTAGTCAATTTGTTTCGGGCTTCAGACACCGAAATCGGTGGGTAAACACCGAATCAATCAGGTTGACAACAATCTCTAAATGTGGTTCAAAAGTGCTAAAATGTTGTAAGGAAACCTCTGTTGCAGACATGTAAATTGCTTAGTAAAGAATAGGTTAAGATATTCAAGCACACAAAAATCGTAAGATAAATTGGTGGATTAACCTCAAACAAACTATGTAAAACAACTCGAACTTTTGTGTCTGTTTTTCTATGAAAAAAATCAGTTTATTGTGCAATGTCTAAGCTTGCGCAGAGTCGAGCTTGAACTGATTAACTCTATAACACTTACCAGTCATCCACTTTAATTTTTAGCCATTCTCTGATCACTAGTTTATTTGACAAGAGTTTCCAGAGCTTCCTCGGCTCTTTTGGGGTTGCACCTTGTGGGGAATTTTTCATTATAATAGCAAAAAGTTCTTTTGGGAAAAATGTGGATTTTGTGGAGTATGTGCTTATGGCACATCGGTTTTACTATACCCGCTCTAACTTCACCACTTGGCTTCGACCCGTCAGTTTACCAATTTTGGGCGTCGCATCGTCGTTTAGCGAATGTGGGTCGCTAGCAAGGTTGCCGTTCTAGAGGAATTTCAGAACCATCAGCGACAAAAAAAACAAAAACCCAGGTCGCTAGATTATTTTTTAGCGACTTTTCTAGCGACTTTGGGACACAGGCATTTGACTTATAGAAATAATTAATTATACGCAAATAACAGTTTTTTTTTCATAAATGTAATGGAACTGTTTGTGGTGCCGTGGCGTAGTGGTTAGTGTGTTTGCTTACTACGCCGGAGGTCTGGGCTCGAATCCTGCCATCGTCACCTTAAAAAAAAAGACTTGTTCTTTTTTACGGTCCCCACCTCCGCGAGGGTTTGACAAGCCCTCCGAGAGTATCGTTTGTCTTGAAAAACTTCTCAAAAGCGCCGTTCGGATTCGGCAAAAAATTGTAGGTCCCCTTGTATGTGAAGAAATTAACACACACAGCATACATTGTTGAGAAGTTGGCCCTGGTTCACCTCGAGCTGTTGCGCCACTCTATTTATTTTATTTTTAATGGGACTGTTTCTATCATGTCATCTGCAATAGTTTGACATTTAATCCCTTTCTGAAATTCCCTATATTAACACAGCAAACTGTAGACCTTATACGTAACGTGAGTGCGAGTGACTACGAGTATAGTCTCTTCTCTGCAAACCATCTCGTTTATCTTAAATTTATTTGTAATTCTGTTATAATGTGTAACAATGCTAATACTACCATTTCTCCACCGGGCACTAATCCGCGATTATTACAAGGCTAATCGCACACATGACACTTTTAGTCACGCAACGGTTTGATTGATAGGAATGCGCGCACATGAGCAATCGACATGAAACCACTTTTGGGCAACTTTTAAATCTGTGTTTCATCACAAATTTTTTAGATGCTCGCTGTCAGAAATGACTTCTTAGTGCAGTTAGCTGTATATTCGAGCGTGGGTGAAATGTGAAACCGTTAAATTTCTTCCAAGTCGCCGACATTTTAGAGAGCAAAGGGTAAACTGTTTGAGCCACTAGAAAAGTTGCTCATGTGAGTGCTGCTTTCGTAAATCGTGAGTAAACTATTGATGCTTGATAAAATTGCAAGTGTGCGAAAAGCCTTAATCTGTATTTAATCCACTAGAAATCACGCGATTTACCATACAAATTAAAATTGGCAAGCGATTAAAAATAAATGCTCTCATAAATCCCATTCACCCTATTCACAAACCCATTTTATGCACCTTACTGCAAATGCAAATGACAGTAAAAGAATGCTCGTGTCAAATTAATCCTATATTTGACCGGTGGAGCCACTTAACGATTTGTTTTTAAACGTTTTCCGCTAATCCTCTGTTTATTGCCGGTGGATACATGGTATAAATAACACTTTTCGAAGTATTGAAAAGTTTAGAAAAATCCTTAAGGACTCGGATCTCGGACAGACCGAACGTCAATCATACTCAGTGCACGAATAAAAGTCCCGTGCGATTCCTTGCAATTTGCATAAAAACTGTTGTAAAAATCTCATATGTAAATATGTGTGTAGAAGCTATTCAAGAAGATGTTTTTTTTCTCTTTTTGTACAATTATTTTTTTGACAACTTTTAGCGACTTTTTGTGCTCAAATTTTCAGCTAATCTAGCGACTTTTGGAGGTTGGTCTAGTGACTTTCAATTTTAGCATTCGGCAACACTGGTCGTTAGTATATTTTTTTTCGGAATTACAATTTTTTCATTTTTCGAAAGGTTTACTTTAGGGTCCTTGAGATCACTGAATTGTGTCAGTTCTCTGGACAGATCCACTAATTTCCTACAATATCCTAATTTGCATTGTCAAAAGCTCCTTCGATATCCATAAAGGCACCCTTAGCGACTAACCCAGTAGACAGTAGACATGACAGTTGGCATTTTAGTAGACTTGCCTTTAGATGGACTGGCCTATGAGGAAAAGAGGAGAAGCGCTGGAAAAATATCATCTATTCTGTGAGTCTTAAAATAGCTTAAAACTTCGGATCGCCCATCCCATCTTATGTAACGCAATATTAAGTCGGTTTCGGGTTCTATCTTAACTAAGTCGGAAGGCTTAATACAGTGAATCTTGTGTGGGTCCCAGGTCATGTTGGTATCCAGGGAAATGTGATCTCCGATGAGCTTGCCGGACTAGGCTCAGAAGAGGTTTTCTCAGGACCCGAACCTGCAGTAAGCTTTCCTGTATCTGTTGTCACGTCTATCATTGATACTTGGATTTCTCGTAAGCACAGGGATCGTTGGTGTGACCGCGAGAGTGCAGACAGACTAAACGACTACGCCCGGACATCAACGAGGGGTCCACGTCTTTCCTTCAATTCTCTCAGGAGAATCGATTGCAGACTTCTTGTAGGCCACCTTACCGGCCACCAAGCTTTTGCTAAACACTTGAATGTGTTAGGCTTGAGCGAAATCACCACCAGACCTGCCTGTGGAGAGGAGGACGATACAGCGGAACACTTCCTCTGTAGTTTCCTGCCTTTGCTCGCATCAGGCGGATCTTTGGGTCTGACTTGTTAAGTGCTGAACACCTAAGCTCTTCATCACTGAAGCTCCTTCTCATCTTTCTTCGAAAGACGGGTAAACTATATACATTAATGTTAGGTGTCAGCATGGTTGTACAATGGACCAGTAAAGTTGTGTCTGAGTACTGCGTCGGATAGTAGCATACTCCAACAAATGCGTAAAACTGACGGGATTTTCACAAAAAATTTTCCACAAAGGATTTTCTAAACTCATTATTATATTTGGTTGGGGCTCCTTAAAATTTATTCCTGTAGCCTGATCTTTTGGGTCTGTTGATCTTGTCCCTGGCCGCTTTTTTAAGCTTATGCAGCTTCCACAAAGGAACTCTTTCTTTGAGCAGTAAAAGGATAGGATAGGATTTTTCAGTGAGATTGTCAACTGAATTATTCACTTCCTCTGGAGTTTTTGTGCTCAGATGGAACCCAATCAGTTCCGTGCTGAGCAAAGTTCTATATGGTTTCAAGTAATTGGTCCAAGAGAGTTTGTATAACCCTTTTGACCTGGGAGTTGAGCTTGAGATTAGCCTCTTTTTCAGACCATAATGTACATATTTGTGGTCTGAAATATTGAATTATTCACCTCGGAGATTCCAGGTTTAAAATGGTTTTACAGCTTACTTTTGGCATAACTCTGCAGGCTCAGCCTAAGCTTGTTTAGGGTAAGCTTGTAAAATTTTGATCATATTGCGGCTAAAAGCTTTTCATGGCCCTTGTTTTCCTCTTTGTACGCCTTGTTGTCGGGGGAACTGACTCCTCTTATCTATTTTCTGTCCGTTCTCTAGCCCTTTTGCTATTGTCTGTCTTAACCAACATAACTGAGGTGCCGCTGTATATTCCTTTGTTTTGTTCACACTTCTTGTTTTCCTTTAGGACTCAGAGGTAGGACTTGTGTTCTGCCCTTGAATGGTGTCGAGGATTCTTTTCGTTTCCGTGATAGTAGCGTTTGAAAAGTAACATACTATGGAGTACTGGAGAAATCGATCAAGCTCCCTTCCTGCAGCTTCAGCTGTTGCGTTATTATTTTGAGCCTTCTATGGTGGTTGAAAACCAATATCTAGTTGAGTACTAGGTATCCGATCTTCAACATGATGAAGTGGGAGTAGGTTTTGGTATACCAGTAAGCCGTACCAGCAGACACTTCCGATGGTTTTAGTGCAAACTTTTCTTATTCATCTTCCAGTTATGGCTTTGCAGTGTAGCCTTCTGATTGGATCTTTATTTTCCTTATACAATGATGGAGTCTTCTTTTTCCGGTGAATTTTGGTCGGATTTTACGACTCCGATAAGCATTTCAACCCCGATTTTGCATTGGTTGCTGCGAGTCTGGCGTCCCTATCTTATCATCCTAAAAACTTTATAAATAAAATTTAAATATATCTCCACGAAACATCCACCCCACATAGGGTTGTTTCTGCGACACTGCGTTGCAGTGCCCCAGAAGGTCTCAAAGCATCATACAGTGCCTAAATTGTAAAAAGACTAACACAAAATGAACAAAACCGACAGACAGCAATGCACTTTGATGCGCTTTTTGACCAGCTTGTTTGGATCTAACCTTAGGTAAGGTGGCCTCATACTCAGACACGGCTTAGTCAATTCACATATCGATCTCAATCGTACCCATAAAAGTCCCTAAGGGTCCCAACGGTGATTATTTCAGTGAGTTAAAAATAAATATGTATTTCACGGAAAGAATATAATAAAAATCAAAGACTAAACTCAATTCCAAACTTTGTTTGCTTGCCCCATTTAAAAAGCACAAGCACATCGCAAAACTCTATGATTTTGGAAACCCGAAATACGACACGAAAACCAGTTGTGAGTTGAACCAGTTGCTGAACTTCAAGCCCACAACTGATGATTCAACAAATTCCTTTCCACAAAATATCATCCTACAGCCGCACACATAAGAATCCATGAAATGCATAAATGCAAAACTTTTCAAAAGTGTGCCCCAGAAAGTCCCTGCCAGCTCCACACAGCCTTGTGCATCCTGCAGCATAATTTTTTCATCTTCACAACCATTGTCTATGATGAGTATCCTTTTTGACATGCACTTAAAACTTACACTTTGTGCCTTCATTACACGCGCCGGTAGTTCCTGCGTACATAATAGTGATACAGCTCAACATTTTGCTGATTAGGCTCTCTGTTTCGTCGAAAGACTGTATGGGGGGTGCCAAGCCAGGCTTCCTCCCATAACCATATAGATTACTTCACCCTTCTCCAACCCAGTGGTATATCAACTTAAATACGAGGCCATTCTCCTCGGGCGCTCTCACTTAATCTAACCTTTAACCAGTGATGTTTCCAGAATAATTGCTTCTATTGCAACTGTATATATCCGGAGGTATCCTTTTTGTGCTCGTCCTTCGCCATTCCCAACTAAGAGTGAATTTCAGAAAAAGTAGGTACGAAGTACGTAATTATAATCCTCAGCTATGGGGGTTGGAAAAAAAGGAGCAATTTTCCCAGCCTCCTCATTCCACCCACGCGTCGGTCGTTTTGGTGTGTGTGTCTGCTTTTTATGCGCTGTAACGTGCCGGTCCTCTTGTCTGCTTTTTATTGTATCCTTTGTTGGCATGGTGTGTATGTTAGACTCTTGCCAGCCCTTGTAATCCCGTTTGAATCTTTTTGTTTTTTTTTTCCTTAAATTTTTCATTCTTTTTCTGAGAGTCCTTTACCATTCACCGCTGGCTGGCGCAAAACATAAGGTATCCTGGCATTCCTTTTCCAGAGGGAATAATGTGTGTGCTTTGTAGGGCGCATCTCAAGTAGAAGGACCACCAGAGGAGCACATCCTGTTTTTGTTATATCCTCTGTGACCATATGGCGTAATGTCGTCACTTCCTGTTTGTTATGGAAGCGCTCGATTCCCCGCTATGTGTGTTTATTTTCGCTACCAGCTTGAATGTTTAAAAACGTGTCCTTTGGTGCATTTTTATGCATACCTCTCTGGCGCTCTGCTTGTTTGGATAGTTTTCCTCTTGTCTATCCCTTTTCCCACGGGATCAGCAGGAGGTATGATGTGTGCATGCATTATCTCCCCCTGTTGATACCATTTCCAGGACACACACATTGGTTCAATGAACGATTTTTAGGATTCCCATTCACTCATTTCACATATCTCCTGCGACGGGCGATCCTTCATAACGTCATCGCGCACCTGTGCCCCATTTGTGATGGTTTCGAAAAACGCTATCCCCAACTTGAAAACTATGCTCGTTTAAGGATTTGCAGAGCATTTCACTCGAAAGGAAGAAAAACAAATCGTTAGGGAACGTCATAACATCGCACCCGTCAAGGGTCTGTCTTCATAGCATGTATCCTTGTGCTGTGCTAGAAAACTTTAATATTTTTCTTTCATCTCTTTCCAGGTCTCACGGGAGGATCCTTGCGAAGTATGCTTGTGTGTCGATGGGGAAATATTTTGCTGGTGGAAGAAATGCGGTAAGAAAACGTCAATAATTATGAAAGCTCTATGTATACACCTTCATATATGCCTTTAGACACACTCATCAACACTTCGCCTTTAGAAGCAATTAGGGGTGCGGTGGTGCCATGCCCCTCATACTATTATATAAGTACGAAACGCAGATGACGAACTTATCCCTGGCTTAAACTTCATCAATTATTTTGTGATACGATCCGACTTGTTTGGAAGTTTTTCCTAACAAATTCATGAGTTAATGAGAGAAATGTTGCATTAAAATTTAATTACAAACAATGGGCCACCGCAAAACTGAACCGAGCACAAATCCTAAAAAAGTGTTCGATAGGTACTTTTTGCATTGTCCAGATAAATGGAGAATTGTGAGGGGAATAATATCTACATAAAACAAAAGCCATAATCAGGACATGCAAAAGATAAGGAAAAAAGTTTAAAAGTAATTTTTGTCTCGGGGAATATTTTTTTTTTTTTGCTGTTGTTCCTTAAATAGGAATGATGGGAAAAATTATTAAAGTCACGTCCTGAGTATCGTCCACAAGGCCTGGCGAAAGAAACACATTTCATTTTTGAAACTTTTTGTTTTCATTCGGCGTGACTGTATAGTTATGGCCCGGTCGTAGGCAATATGTTAAAAAATTTGGAAAGTTTCTTTCTCATTAATTTCCAAGCTTGGCCTACATGGAGGTGACAAAATATGCTATTATCGTCATGGAAAACTTGAGGCTCTTGTTCATTTTGTGAATATTTTTTGCATAATTTGCTTACATGTATAAAGTTAAGTAGGGTAATATGGCGCAGTTGGGGGAATTAATTTTCTTTCCAACAAACATGATTTTCGATAAACAAAGAGATTATTCTCTCCGGTCTTTTCTACTGATTTAAACGGCGAAAACCATTATAAAGGGTAAAGTCGGGTGATATGGCGCTTGGCATTTGTTCGCGTTATTAAAACGAGCTTTTTTCTATTAAAATTTTTGTTTGCCATTTTTTCGATAGCTGTTCTTGGCAACTGGCATTCGTGCTTAAACGAGGGGTAGAAAAAATGTTAAGATTTGTATGTGAAAAGCAACAAACTAACAAGATAGGTTTCGTTTCCGAGATCATGCGGTCACGGTCGAGGTTAGGCAAGCTTAAGTTGAAGCAGGGGCAGTCGGGTTAAAAAAAAACCACGACACATTTAGACCTATTAGGCTCATTGTGATACCACGTGGATCTGGACATCCCTCCTACACGTTGAACCGTTTTGAGCTCTTAATGAAGCGTGAGAGATGTTTTGGGTCGATTGTGTTTAGATCGCTAAGACCATCATAGAAGAAAGCTCCAAGGTGAAGATTTGTGGGGTGCCGTGGCGTAGTGGTTAGTGTGTGTGCTTACTACGCCGGAGGTCTGGGTTCGAATCCTGCCATCGTCACCTGAAAAAAAAGACTTGTTCTTTTCACGGTCCCCACCTCCGCGAGATTTTGACAAGCCCTCCGAGAGTATTAATTGTCTTGAAAAACTTCTCAATGTGCCGTTCGGATTCGGACCGAACGGCACATTGAGAACGGCAATTGTAGGACCCCTTGTATGTAAAGAAATTAACACACCAGCATACATTGTTGAGAAGTTGGCCCTGGTTCACCTCGAGCTGTTGCGCCACTCTATTTATTTTATTTATTTAAGGTGAAGATTTCGGGATTTAGAGAGAGCGGTGCATGTGAAGAGAAGGTGAAGAGCAGACTCTTCTTCCTCCTCATCCATGCAGTTCTTGCAGAAATCGTTGGAATAGACACCAACCCTTGTGCATGCCTACCTATCAGACAGTGTTCTGTAATGACAACGATTGTAGCACTCATGTGCAATCCATTAAGAGCTTTCAAGCTCTTGGAGCGTTTAAGATCAAGCTTTGGCTAGATCAGTTTCGTCAATTGACAGGTGCTATCACCCGTCCATCTGAGATTTGTTCTTTCTATTGCATCCAGTTTAAGCATGAGTTTGCATGTGGAAATTGGAATGCCTAAGGAATCTTTTTCGGGCAAGATTGAGTGAGTAGTATCAAGCTTGACGAGTTTGTCAGCCTTCAAGCACCCAAAACAAGTGAATGCTGAACTGCTCCGACATCTCCTTAAGAGATGATCGGTAGTCTCTTGCAACTTGAGAGTTTCAAAACTTTGTATAAACCAACTGTAGAGCCAAGTATTTTCTACAAAATATATCAATTTTTTTTTCGATTTGGACCAAAAATATTAAATAAATTGCGTTTGAAGATTACTTTTTAAATCGATGCCACGCCCACAAGGGGCGGCCTTCAGACTTTTCTTAAGAAGATGCTTAATGTTAAATTTCAGCTTTTCCCAACGTCTTACAGTTTTCAAATCACTGGAGGTAGTTGCACATTTATACTGTTTGTGGGCGTGTCCGTGGGCGGATATGAAAAATTTTAACACTTGTAAGCCTTCAGTTAGCAAAGACCTTACGTAGAGCTTGACCTTACGAAGACGTATTTCAGCTTTCACGCTCAAAATTTAGGGCCCTAAAATTTGAAAACGCTAGCTCAAAATTTAGGGCCTTAAAATTGGACGGTCGGACGGACGAACGTGGCTCATTCGACTCAGAATTCGGTCTCGATCATATAACCTTAATGTCTTGGGGGCTGTCGCTATTATTTGTCTGTTACATGTTCGCCTGTATCAAACTTTATACTCTTTTCGTGCGAAATAGGGTTTAAAACAAAAAAACATAAGCCAGAAAGCTTGAAAACTGGCGACCAGCTGATTTTGACGGTGATTGATCGTGAGCTGTCACAAGAAAATTGAGATGATCATAGTCTACGCAGACGAATTTGTGTGATTTGTGTCATCACTTATCTAAAATCACTTTAGCCGTCAACTAAAGCTTTCGGAATGATGAACACTCGCTTCTTCTAATCGTCTTCTGAAAGTTATCATGTAGCAGACTGTTGAGTGGACTTTTGGAATAACTAGAGGTAGAAGTTCAGTAAGCAAAGCCACCTTCTGGTTTATAAACTGGTCTTAGCTCGTTGAGTTTCTTACTTTTCAAAATAGTTCACGTGGGATTTTCTTGGTGGGGTAAAATGTCGACGAAAAATTTTCTCGGTTTTCTACCAATTGCCGGTTTTGGCTTTAACACTTCTTCACCAAGTTACTCCTTTGAGAAGCAAAGGCAGCTCTAGCAAGGAATCCTTACCGTTGATGTGGTTTATTTGCTGTCCAAAAAGTCGACGACCTCCATGGTCGACGAGCCACCATGGAATCGGTCGGGACACCCACATTTCCTAGCAAATCTTCTATACTTTAATCAGCTTTTGGCTGAGATGGGCTGAGTGGTAGATCCATAGGTCCTGGCAAGTTTGGCCTATTTTCTGGAACTTGTCTTTCTGGCTCTGTATCTGGCTTAACTGCCTCTAGAATCGACCTCTCTGGACGGCAGTTGCTATCAAACCTGACACGGCGCGTGTTGGAGCAGTTGTTATTGTTCAAGCTGTGTGGTCGACGCTGCTTTTGTTAAAGTTTTTGTCGACGATGTAGCAAGAGCCGCTGACGAAGCAAGTCATAGTTGTTTTTGAAGCTGTGGTTGAACCTGTCGTTGGAGCTCTTGTTTACGCTGTTTTCCGGATTGTAAGGTGGATGCACCTCGACCGGAGCATTTTCCTTGAATTGGCTTTTTTGTGCTCTTGGAGTACACCTCTTATTTCCAGCTGGCCGGTCCTTCGTAAACGTGGGGGCAAAGTAAATGGTTTGCGTAAATAGTGTTTCCTAAACGTTGTGGGTTTCAATGTCTTGCGTGAAGTGGCGATAAAACCGAAAATACGTAGGTGTGCTTCTGTTGATAGCGATGGAACTTGAATATTGTGGAACTTTGGGAAATTAGTTGGGCGATAATTAAAGGACGAGTTAGGTTGGGTCATCTCCTCTAAGACGAAGGGCCAAGCCTTGGTCAAAGTGCCTACTCTTTTAAGTCAAAGGTTCCGACAGATAAAATCTTTGTCAAAATCGAAGCTTAAAGTTGATTACGTCTTGTTCGAATGGATTACTGAAGGAGGCGTGTCTTAACACCTAACTGAGGTATAAGCCGAAAGAAGTTTAAACGAGCCAAAAATGGCTGCTAAATCCCAAACCTTAAATGCTATAAAAGTTTTGCAAACTGGCGGTCATTCTTAATTTTCCACTGTAGCTAAAACTGTTAAGAAAAAAAAAATCAAAAAGAAAGAAGAGCTCATCGCAGAAGTGGAAAACTTTATACTTGCGATTGTTTACTCTGTCGCTTTTCACACTGGCCAAGAAAACTTGATAGATTCGAAGAAAATGACTTTACCCAAGTTAAACGAAACCATTTACGGGATAAGACTAACTTTCCTCATTACACAATCACAAGGACTTTGCGTCGTCCGGTCCCGCATTTATCCGATTTGACTAGAGAGACCGTTTGCATCCACTCTCCAAAAGAATTGGCTTCAAGATAAATTGAATTCCGTTCCAATGGAAAATGCATAACCCTGCCAAAAGCATTGCCATCATTGCACCTGAACTTTCCCTATGCATATAAAAGGGTTTGGTTTTTTTTTTATTTCAAATTACTCATCCTTTCTTCTCTCCCTTTTGCAGGCAATCCGAAACGCAGAAAATTTAAATTGGAAAAGAGCGCAAAAGTTGGCAAATCGAAGAAGGATAAGACAATCGACAGGCAACACAAAGAGCAGTTGCACTCGAAGCAAAAGAAAAAACTCGAAAAGAAATTAAGACAACAGCACTGGCAACAGCACCAACAACACCATCAGCTCCAGCAGCAGCAGCACACGGCCGTGAGAAGTAAAATCCTCACGTTTCCAGAGAATCTACCTTCGGTGCTGTACTACGATTACAAGACCGAAGATCAACACGGACTCCAACAGCAGCATGGAAATCACGAAAAACCATCAGTGTCCTTGTCCGATGGGGGCGGCGGTGGTGGTGGTGGCGTAGGTCGCAACCACACTCATGCCACGATTAGTGGCGCTGGAACGGTTATCAGCAGCAGAGAGGATGACGACGACGTCGTCGACGATGGGGTGGGTGGTGATGATGCACCATCAGCAGTTGGAGTGGCGGCGGATCCAACATCAAGCGAAATGAAATTCGGAGCAAAAAGCCATTCAGCGGCAGAGGCGAACAAAAAAATTTCATTACAACAGACATCAACAGCAAGGATAACAACAACAGCAGCAGTAGCAGGAGCACCAGCATCGGAGTCATTTTCAGACGTAAGTATCCCCAGTGACTTTTGTTTTGTGTTTGTGTGTGTGGGACTAGGTGTTGCATATTCATGCATATATACGTACAAGTAAGTTTGTATGAACGGATCTGTATGTAGGTACATATTGGCTTTTAAGGGCTGTTGGATGAAGTTTATGCAGTGTGCATGGAAAAACTTCTAATAGTCCGGTGAGTGGGGGAAATTGCTGGCGTGTTTCTCACTAATGGCCCAGTCGAACAGTCTGTAGTGCAACAAAGGGTTTTATTATGCAAATTAACTCTTCCCATAACTTTTGGTTTTGAATGACAACATCAAAGACGCTTTAAACTTTCCATTCCTTATTTAGCCAAAACTACAACTAGACTAGGCGAATTCAAATTAAAGACCTGCTGTTGACAGTTTTGAATGATGCATCATACATGAGAACATTCTGAACAACAGAAAATAGATCTGCAAAAAAATGCTTGAGCGACCATGGGTCACGCACACATATTTTTGTTGCCGCAGAATGTTTTTAAGTGCGATGCCAATCTGGACCATCGCTGGTACTTAATGTTTCTTGGATTTGATTTTCAGAATATGAACATCTACAGGCTTTCTAAACCAACCTCTTTCTATGAACTGCTACCCTCACCTCCCCGTGGTGAACGCCGACCCTTGTACCTCAACTGGAGATTGGGCTCCAACCCATTTGGAAGTTTGTTGGGGGTAGCAGACGACAGAGAGGGGAGGAGTGTTTCCACTAAGGTTAAGACCTCTTTGTAACAGATTGCAGCGGAGGAATCCCCCAAATGGCATCAACGGTCCACAGTTCCAATCAGGTGGAACACTCAGTAAACACCTGTAATGGGCTACTACGCCCACATCTTAAAACTTAAGATGTGGCTTCGTTCTTGAATGCAGACTGAGGCAAAAGGTGTTGAGCTTCAATTTTGTGAGCGAGTGTTTCAGAATGACCCGCAACCAGGCTATATTCCCCAACGTTAGCCTCATACGCGCACATGCCCCACCGAGGAAAGATGAAGACGCTAAAAACGTCGTTCGACGATCTCTTGCTTATGAACAATGTCCTAGCGACGTTATCAAGACTGTCCTAGATGATTTAATTGCCAAGCGAGGAAGACACGGCATTCTCGGGCGCATGAATGGAAAGCACAGCCTACACGACACGAGTTCCGATAACGGATTCAGGCTGATCGACTCGGCTCTGCTGCGGGGCTACACGTCCGTCGTCCTGGTATTTAGTACACGGTTCCCGCTCACTAGATACACAAAGGGACATGGAAATCTCCCGATCAATAAACCATCAACCAAATTGATCAAATTGCGATCAACTCAAGTCACTCTCCCAGTACTATGGTTTCCGAACTTTCGAGGGGCCAACATTGATCGTATCACTACCTCGTTTGTAGCCAAGTTATGACTGCGGATATCCCAACCCCTTCTTCCGTTTGACCCCTTATCCCGATTCTAGCTTTTCCGTTTGACGTTAGAAGGCCAGAATCGCAACGTATCGCAAGGTCTTTCTTCCACCGAGCCTCTCAAAACCTTCTACAAAGCTCTATGCAATCAGCATCAAGCTAGGGATACCGATTCTGATGTGCAGGATTAATCACGGTCACCGCAACTGGTTTAACTATGAAAGTCAGCAAACACATGCAGCCAAACTGGAAGCTATAAATCGGCTTTGCACAAAAAAATTAAAGCTGCTCGCGATCTCTACGAGCAGATGAGGAGAGAGGAACAGAGACTTCTCCAAAGGAAAAAGAAAGATCACGAGAAGCGCGCTGTTGAAGAGATATAGAGATGCTGCAACGGGAATGAAATTCAAAGATTTACCAAAGAATCAAAGGGTCCTGCTTTGTACCTATCACTGGTGCAAAAATCGATCTGAAGCCTGTAACGACAATCAAGGGAACTTCTTATTGAACTTCAATCAGTGCTGAGGATTTGGAAAACCATTTCTGTAGACTGTATAGCGGCGAAGACGAACCCGATTCCGCTGTCAGGCAGAATGAACCATCCAACCCAGACGAAGAGTCACCGACGAAAAATGCGACCGAAACCGCCCACCCGACCTGCATGAATTGAAAATAGCTGTGTCTAAAGTGGAAGTGCAACAAATTTCGATTTCGGATTGGTTGCGATCGCTGGTTGCGATGGTCTGGTAAGCTCATGTGCAAGGTAATGGTTGGATGAAAGCATAATCGACGAATGGAAACTCAGCATTGTTTGCCCGATCCACAAGAAAGGAGACGCTCTGAACTGTGCCAACAAAAAGGCATTTTAACATCGCATACAAGATCCTTTCTGCTGTGCTGTGTGAACGCCTGAAACCGTTTGCAGAGCAAAACCAGCAACCAGCAAAATGAGCGGCTGGTCAGCGTTATCCAGGCTTAGGGTAGCCGAATATTAAATAGCTTTTTCTCTCTCAATATGCAGAATGAACAACAATTAGATACATGCGAGATGTTTTTATGAAAAACTCTGCTGGTTTTATTACTGCTTTTCTCCGTAGAGGCATGACACCAGCGGGGGTAGTATTGGGATTTTTTTTCAGAGTCTTTCTCCTCAAATTCTTTTCGCTCGCGATTTGCTTCCCATCTTAAGGGAAGTCATAACCTCTTCATCGCGACGCGAATTTATTATAAATATAGAAAAAACACAGCGCAACGTCTAGTTTTGGAATTCCTGACACCTCAAGACGATTTAGAGCTCACGCTGTTTCATTACGATCGATAAAGATCTCTCCGATCACTTTGATGTCAAAAAAGGATTTAGACAAGCGTCGCACTGTCATGTGACTTAGTTAACATCATACTTAAGAGAATTGCGCAGAACTCCCACACTGCAATAATCGAGAGAACACCGTGTCGATGTCAATGAAGCCTTCTGAATATTGGGGCGGATGCGGCGAATATGGGTTTAAGCTGTGGTATAACCTGTGATCGAGGAGAGGCAAGATACGCTGACGTCTTAAACAAAGCATCACCATTGGGAGCTATAACTTTAAGGTTTAAATTAAGACAACGGCACCATTGCTAAATTCAAACAAAGGTTAACTCTTGCCAATCAATGTTTATTTGGGCTTAGAAGGCAATAGAGAAACAAAGCCTCCTTTCGAACAATTTAAGTTAACGTTTATAAGACCCTCATCACTCCAGTGCTGCTTTATGTGCAGAAGCATGGGCCCTGTCAAAGGCGGGAAATGCTTCCGTCTGCTTCGAACGAGAACTCCTTCTGGCAATTTATGATCGCGAGGAGGTTCAAGATCGATTTGTACGGGCTGTACATCAACACCAACCTAACCAGGAGAGTCAAAATGCAACGGCTGCGATGGCTGGATCATCTAGAGCGGATGGCCGCCAACGCCCCGGCCCGGAAAATTGTCGAATCCACACAGCAGAACCTCAGCCAACTTCGTGTGCAAAACTAGAGGCGACTAGCTACAGCTAACCAGGGCTGGGTGGTGAAGCTTGTTGTACATCCCGGACTATAGCGCCCCCTAAGGCAAGTAAGTCCTTATAATTTGCTTTAAATTAGTCGATTTTCCTCAACCAAGCTTTGTTGTTTTTTTACCTTTAAGGCAGTTAGCACCGATTCTATGCATTTTTATCCAAACTGTTTGTTGGTTAGGCAAAGGTTCATCAAAGTGGCGCCTAGCGTGGCGCAAAAGAAAAATATAGAATTTTAACAAACGGGTGGTGCATAGAAAACTAACCATGAAGGATGAAAGTGGCGCCCAACGTGGGGCAAAAAAATTATAGCGATTTTGACTAGCCGATCGTGCAAGAAAACTAAGCATGAAGGATAAATATTCATAGGCAGCAAACTTGGATGAAAATCTGGGCTGTGGCAGTTCTTTTTGAGATATGGATGTCAGTATTGATAAACATCTCATAGCTGCTTTAACTTTTAAGCATTTTTTGCTTCAAAAAGTGCGATCGTGTTCGTAATATTTCTGGATTTCGTATGGGTTTGAAATTATATAACGGTATTCAGGGCATGCGACTACTAAAAATTAAACTCAACCCTTTACAACTTGTTATACCCAATCTAGTTGAGTGTGGTAGTTTCAGGAGCAGCAACGGTACCAGTACTAATCGAAAACGCATTTTTTAAACTTATGGGTATAAGCTGAGTACCTACTTCTGATTTTAAAGCAAAACCCAAGAACAACCCTTTACATTCACTGAAGCAATAAATTTACAAGAAAAAGCAAACTTTATAACTTGACTCTTAAGGGTTTTTACCAACCATAAACTCCATGTGCTTAAGGCAAAGTATTTCTTTTGTATGAAAACGGCCAAACGCCATCGCCCTGGTTGTTAACTTAACCAATCTTCGACTCAAGAGCCACGTTTTTACGCTCTGATTTAGCAACACGCCGTGTTAGCTGCAGACCCGTAAATCACGGACCAAATCGCAAAAACAATGTGAAGGGCTCTGAGCATACAAACACAGTTATGTGCAACCAAAATTCGACGAACATTGTTCACGTTCAGCCCATTACAACTTTGGCATAATTGAAGTCAAAGGCGAACCTTGAGTACCTACAACTACCGCCCACATCACCCATCAGGAGAGTTGCTCTCCACACGTCCGTCAGAAACTTTCAATGCGATTCCTAAGTTGAAATCCAATTATTTTTCAGCTTTCATTGCCAGCCAATCAAGGTTCTCATTTTTCGTGTGTCTCTTGCCCGTTTCATTTTCGCCACCCCCAGCCGATTTATTATCGAACTAAAATATCTGCTTATAGTGAATCTGGAACACTGGAGGCGACTTGGTAATTCAATTCACGTTACATCTTACATGCAGGAGGGAGAATTCAGACTGAGGGAGTTCCACCAGGATAAGCAGTATTCCGTAGGCTTCTTTCCGCTCCTCGCACAACTTGTTGCGATTCACAGTATCCCAGAGTACCGAGTTCCGACTTCCAACCTCCAGCCACGTCGCGCCGCACAAAGTGCTAAACGAAACAACATCGCCTTTGATCTGTGAGAAAATTGAAAACGTCTCGTCTATAGTCGCAGGGTGTGAACCGCTCGGTGAATAGTGCACACAGGACGAGGCAAAGACAAACTATTCTCACCAGGATCACGTAACATGAAACTACTCTCTCGGTGATTTCGTCTTCTTCGAAGACTCTTCCATGAATTTCAATTATTCAATACACACTGAGGTCGATAAATTTGAAGAGGATTTTCTTGTGAATTGTATCGGGATTCAGGAGTCACATGGGAGTGCGGTGCAAAGTTTTGCTTCTGTCCTTTGTCCTGTTTGTTGGCTGAACTTATTTTTTTTTCAGTTTTTATTTTGTATTTTGTCAGAGTGTATGGGGAGGGGATAAGACAATGTGTCGATAGTTGGTTTATGATATTTTGCCGGTAGCACTTCATTGTCTTATTACTCCTTTAGCAGACACATCCTCAGAGTCGTTGTGTTGTCCTCTCGAAAACAAAGTTCAAGAATCTAATTTTGGAATTGTTCACTTTTCAATGGGTAAAAAGCATTATTCTAGCAGAAGCAGCTGGATGGAAATGTATCCGAATTGAAAGAGCTGGAGGAAACAAATACGATAATGCACTTTTGTGAGTTTGACGATATAGCTAGAGTGGACAGATGGTGTCTTAATAAAGGTATAAAGCATACAGTGTGTTCGGCATGTTTAAAGTAAAACTTTTTAAGATTTAAACAATCCTGTTACAGACTAAACAAGGAAAATAGCTGGAAAGTAAAACAAATCATATTGATAGCACCAGAGAGCTTTGATTGTTGGAGTTTTTACGCTCAACACAATTATGAGAAATCGGGGAACATTTTTTTATTGGCTGCGCCATTGGAGAAATTCTTTTACATAAACTTTTAATAAGGTATATTGAGCTATGAAGGGCTGGAAAAACAGTATCATAGCAAAATAAAATAGAGTTTACAAAGTATCATAGCGTTAAATATTTGGGCACACTTTTTTACCGACTGCGCCATTTGAATAATACATTTAATTTAATTTCTTAATAGACAGGTTGAGTTCGTAAATAGCAACCATATGACTAAATGGGAAAAATAAATCAAATCGTTTCCAAGCGACTGCGCCATTGAACTTAAAGTACAACAAATTCTGGAAAAACAATATCACAGCAAAATAAAACAGAGTTTACAGAGTATCATAGCGTTAAATAAATGGGCACACTTTTCTACCGACTGCGTCATTTGAATAATACATTTAATTCAAATTCTTAGTAGACAGATTGAGTTCGTAAATAGCAACCATATGACTAAATAGCAAAAATAAATAAAAATCGTTTCCAAGCGACTGCGCCATTGAACTTTGAGTACAACAAATTCTCTTACTTAAACTTTTAATAAGGCATATTGAGCTATGAAGGGCTGGAAAAACAGTATCATAGCAAAATAAAATAGAGTTTACAGAGTAGCATAGCGTTAAATATCTGGGCACACTTTTCTACCGACTGCGCCATTTGAATAATACATTTAATTTAATTTCTTAATAAGGCAGGTTGAGCTCGTAAATAGCAACCATATGACTAAATATCAAAAATGAATAAAAATCGTTGCCAATCGTATCCCAAAGAAGCTGCGATTCGCAAGAGTTATCCTTCGTTTGATTTCAGCGTGGGTTGGTTCTTACGCTTTGAGTGTTTAAAAACCAAGACGGTTTTTTTCTCACCAGTAGCCGCCACAGTTAGTCGCTTCATTCCACAACCATTTTGCTTACCCCAATAGTGCAATGAACATGGGAATTTACAATCCCAACGTCGAATTCACACACCTTTCTCTCCTTCTTTTTGATGACTTCTTGAACCCCAAAAGTTTAACCCATGCAGTTATTTTTTCAAGACCACAAGGTTCTCCAAGCCGCTTCACTCCTCAAACGTTTTGCATTTCAATGTACTGATTTTAGTATCATCCCAATGGGAACAAAGAGTGAAAGTTGTTTTATTTTTTCTCATGAGAAAAACCTCAGATGGTCTCTCTTTTTTGCCATAAGCTCTTGAACTTCTCCAGAAGCAAAGATTGAAAAAAAGCCGCAATTCTTCGCCAGCATAAGATTAAACTTTGTGGAATTGTGCCATGCAGACCTTTGTTTGAAGACAGCATCAGCTTCTTTGCTTTTTTACATCTACATAAGTTCCAAAAAAATGTTACTGACGATTGAAAAAGGTCAGAATGTGAAAACTTTTGGACAAAAAAAAAAAATATATGTGGGGACCTGTAGAGTGTAGGGCTGTAAAAATGAAAAAGTTTGAAGATTGAAAATTTTGCAAAAAAGTCTCAAAATCCTCGAAGACCAAAAATTGCTTTGTGCGCCCGTCTTTGTTTTATGTGTCAGCCTTTTTTTTGCCCAGTTGACGCGTTTGATAGAGAATAGAGAAGCACAGGCCCTTTTCACCCAGGGTGTGCCTTATTACTGGGATACAAAAACACTACAGACTACACCAACGCTCACATGCTTTTCCTATTCAAAGCTGTTGCATGTTTTCCATGCCTTATTTGCTTCAGTACCTACCATGCTTTGACGCTTATAAAGAAGAGGTTTTCTGAAATTATCTTCTTGAACCCCTCAACTTCTTTAAAAGCTTGATCCCCGTTAAAAGTCTCCCCCTTTTATGAGAGAAGACCCATAAAAACAAATATTACCAACTTCCTTCCTCCTTTTGTTAGTCCTTACCACGAGCTCAGTTCCAGAGATAAAATACATTTGAAAACTCCCCTCCTATCCTAATCAATCACATTCAGCCGTCATAAGCTTTAAGAGTTAAAAGCGAAATAAGACTCCACAATTCGCATTTCCATCATATTTCGCAGCGAAGAATAATTGAAGCCATCACTTCATCCATCCACATTAGGTTGTTAAATGTACTCCCGAGTCCCAACACATGCATGGAGTTCTGTGTGCGCCCTTAGATACACCCTGAGAGTCCTCGAAACCCATCCTTTCTCGTACAGCCCTCGTAAAAAACGCATAATATTCTATTAAGTTTAATCTGCTAATCGCCTGTTAGCACTGGAAGCATATTTCACTTATGGCACCCCCTCTTCATTCATCTATACGCATCACATGAAGGATATGAAGGATATACCCATATACAACAACCTATAGCCTGGCATGTGCATTAGAATAGAAAAGCAATTTTTGTGCTAAACTCTGCGAAAAGTTACCGTTGCTGACGACACACCAACGCGACGACTGTCGAAACGAAAACGACCAACCGTCAGCCATGAGCAGTGATATGGAATAACAAGATTTCGTCGTATCGAGGACCAAACAAAGGGAACGTTGCTCCGCTTTAGAGTCGATTTATGTATCCCTTCCATACATTCCCGAATAAAGTGAATATATCCCGAAAATCCTTTTGTACACCGCAAATACAAACAGCATCTCTCGAAAACATCCGCACTCAATATATCCCGTGAATATATCCGCCTCCTTTCCCCGGAAGGAGTGTGCACGAAAAATGTTCTTTTCGCTTGTCATTGCGGAGCAGTGCATTCGAGAAATTTCCTTTTTTTTCCCCGGTTTAGAGTTTGTTGGACCACGACCAGACTCCCACTCATCCGTACTTGTCGGGTGTGTTCAAAGTGAATGATTCGGTTTTCCTTTTTTTCGGAATAGATGAAACCACTGGAAAAGAGTGTGTTTTACGGACAAAGTCTGTACACCCAAAGCGACTACATTGGGGAGGAAGACCCATCCCAAGGATGTATGGCATACTTTTGGCTTCGATTTTTGCTTCCGACATTCATGGGCGGCGCACGAAGCATGAACAGAAGGAACCAGTTCATATTCCGAGCAAGTAACGCGAACGAAAACAGATCAAAAGGTTAAAATGCAAAGATACCTTCTATCTTCTATCGTTTTCGTTCGTTTACAAGTGGGTGTGAGGGCGTGCAACCTTCCTCCGCAAAAATAGGAATCCAATTTGAAAAGTTGAACCCTGGGGGTTGGGGTTGGGGTTGCGGCGAGTGAAAGTAAATAATTTTGAATATACGCAAAGAAATGTGTATTCAAGTCGTTGTAGAAGAAAACAGTGCCGGCAACAGTGAATAGTTTTTGACCAGGGTTTGAGGCGGTAGACGTTTTTAACAAAACGAGGGAAACTAATTTCAAGGCAGTCAGCGCCTTGGACTGGATTATTTACCATACTTGTTGCATAAGTTATAACCATTTACAATAAGCTTGTTTGCGTTTTATTTACATTGGCTTCTCTTGAGAAAGTTTTTATTGGTATTTAAGACGTTTGCCTTTCGCATTGGAAAATATTGGTTAGTGCCTGCGAGCATTAACTGTGCGGAGTGTCCTTTAACACTGGGTGTTGATTTTCAGTGGTGAGTTCGATGGGCCCCTTAAGTTTAACACAAAGAAGTTCTAAATTATTTCAAATGGTTCTAAATTAATTTCTGACAAAAATTTCAGTTCGGCGTCGCGGATGTGTTTCAATCGTCTCAAGGTAGTGTTAACCCTGGCTTATGGAACTAGAAACTCTTCTGGTAAAGATATCCTAAAAGTTTGCAAGTCATACGGTCTTATCATGACTTGCAAACTTTTAGGACCTGCTTTCCTTTACCAACATCTTAATACGATGTTGGTAAAGGAAAGCAGGCACCTGATCACTTACAGCAGCAAGGAATGAGATATGACACCCAGATTGACTACCATTTGGTTCCCTAAAACCGCGGGTCAAAGATTGTAGTTATGTTAGGTGAGGCGATCACAAGCACAACACAACACCGCCTGCTGCTGACCGTCATTTTCATGGAATCGTCTTAAAAGAAAATTAAGCAAGCAAAGCTCTCTGGGCGAATCAACTGGTACAATTTGGATAAGTAAAAGGGCGAAGCATTTTTAAACACGATGCAAAAACGAAGATGCAGAGTGCAGAGCAAAGATATGTGGGATGACCTACTACGAACGTGCATAGGCCACTGCAAACTGGTCAAAGAAATATGGTGGTGGTCAGACGAGGTGAAACTAGTAATTAGTGATAAGTAAGTATCATTCAAGGCATGGAAGCAATGCTCCTCGAACAGAATATGGAAGACACCTTAGCAGTCTCGCTAAAAAAAAGTACGCTCAGCTTCAAGTAAAGAGAGTGGAGGGCCTGTATCAGGAACTGGAAGAAGTTTCTTGTTCCACTGCTGATACACCCTAGGTTACACAGGATCTTCGACAAAGCACCTTGAATAAAGGGGTTAAAATCTTCAAAATTGCCGCGCATAGGAGGAAAAAAAAGGTGATTCGTTCGCCAAAGCTCGTCATCAATGCTCAGGGACAGCTTCTATGCTGAAAGGAAGGCTCTACACCGCAGTTGTGCGTCCGGCGCTCACATATGGTTTACAATATTGCACAGCGCATAAGAAATATGAGAACAAATTAACGGCAGCCGAAATGAAGAAGCTTCGCATGACAGCAGGAGTAACAAAGCGAGATAGTTGGTATTGCAATGTTCAAAGAAGAGATCCTACGAACCCTGTCAAATAAGCAATGTCAATTATTATTCTAGCGCAATCGCGAAAGAGAGGAAGGCCTAAACATTCTTCTATCACACAAATGCTACGACGACAGCTTTTATTTAGCCTCAGTGACGAAGAGATGCAAAACCGGCTGGCCTGCCGGTATATCTGAGGTTAAATCGGCGTACCCCACAAGCGGACCATTAGGAATGCAGTAGAGTATGGGAGGAGAAACGCCAACATCGTATGCTTGCTTAATCGTCTTAAATCGAAAAAACAAAATTTTTAATGCCCCTTCTCAATGTTAGCTATGACTAGGCCCTTATAGATAAAAATTAACTTTAACTTCAGAAAGCTCAAAACTTTCTGCTCATTCCTAAAAGATTTTAAAACTACTTCGAGATATTTTTTTTTGTGTATCTAGAAATATCGTAAACGCCGCAAGAGCTGTTAAACTGAACTGCAATTTTTTGGGATAAAATAAACGACGTGCCAACTGTTAAGCGTGAATTGCGCCTGTTTCTTGTGAAGATACTATAGTATCTTACTATCTAGATACTATAGTATCTTCACAAGGAACAGGCCCTATAGGTAGCCTATAGGGCACTTTGTAGATTTAGATTATGCGAAAATTCGATGAAACCACCTAAAATTGACTTAATTGCTCACTGAAAAAAAAACTAACTGGCGCATGCAGTTTAGAAAAGCAAATCACCTGAGCTCTCTTACGATATGCATGTGCGTTACACACAGAAAAATGGACCTGCAATTTTCGTCGATTCCAAACGGCGAATTGAGAGGTCTCTCATGACAAAGGATGCTCTCGGAGGGTTTGTCAGACCCTCGCGAAGACGGGAAACCGTGAAAAAAACTTTAATTGCCTCGGTCGGGACTCGAACCCGGGACCTCGTGCACAGTGGTCCTGCACAGTAACCACTGCACCACGGCTTCGGCAAAAAATGGGGGGGGATTTATTTTTGTCCAGTGCAATAATAAGCGACTTTTTTTCAATCTGTGGGGACTTAAAATATGATCTGGTATCACTGTAGTCCACTGCGAGGCTAAAATCGTTGGGAATCTTTTTACAATAATGATGCTATCATTAAGCGAAAACTTTTCCTACGGTTTCCCATAAGAGAGAAAGTATTTAAAAAACAAATGAAACAAAAAAAAAAAAATAAAATAATCTCTGTGAATATCACTGTTTTTAATATACCATAGAGCATTCACAATTGCTCTAAGTGTCTTGTTTTGGAAAGTCTGCAACATGGATATATTTCTCGGCTTGGTACAACCCCAAAGTTGTATACCGTATGTCCAGGACAGCTTTAACACCTGCCTAAACAAGAGAAGTTTGTTATATATGCTTAGTTTCGAAAATCTTCCGATAAGCCAATACATTTCCCTGAGCCTAATCTTGAGCTCGTCACGTTTCTTCTTTACGTGTGGTTTCCACCTTAGTTTAGCGTCCAGTGTCATCCCAACATATTTCGCTTCATTTGCATAAGGTATTTGTGCAGAATTTATGAAAAGAGGTAAATTGTTAACCCTTCTGTAAGTAAAATTCACATGCGTAGACTTGTTCTCGTTAAAAGCGATTCGCCAAGTCTTGGTCCAGACATAAATTCTGTCCAATGCTCGTTGGAGGTTTCTCGTTGATGACTCGACTGATTCACCTGTTGCCAGGATGGCCGTATCGTCCGCAAACGTGGCCACGACAGTCTCGTCATCTAGAGGTATGTCTCTTGTGTAGAGCAGGAACAGGGTCGGACCGAGGACGCTTCCCTGGGGTACGCCAGCCCGAATTTGCTTGAAACTCGAGTATTCACTACTACACCTAACACGAAAGAGTCTGCTTTCAAGATAATTTTCCAATATTTTAAACATGTCTTCCGGCAAGTTTTGCCGTAGCTTATATTTCAAGCCCTCGTGCCATACCTTGTCGAAGGCTTGCGATACGTCGAGGAAAGCACTTGAACATATTTTTTTCCCTTCTAAGGCTTATCATTTATTTATCATTTGCACATTTCCCCGGTTTTGGAACCATAATGACTTCAGCAACTTTCCATTGTCTTGGAACGTATAGAAGTCTAAGAGAAGCGTTTATCATATAAAGTAGCTTGACTAGTGCCTAACCCGGGGTTAGTGACTAGGTCGTAACCCGGGGCCTTATTATTTTTAAGTTTGCTTATTGTCTGTCGGAGTTCAACTAACGAAACTTTTTTCATTCTAAAGCTATCAGGCTCCGCGTTGTTGTTTTGATCGTCAAGCAACGGCGGACCGTCGAAAGGCTTGAATGTTTCTTCCAGCAAACAAATTCGCTTTCTCTTTGTCTTCTCTTGCCCATTCGCCGTTAGCTTTTATTAGTGGTGCCGAGTGGATTATAGGTTTCTTGATAAACTTAATTGCTTTCCACAGCGAGTAGTTTGAGCTCCTGTCCGCCGACAAGCTAAAAGATAAATCAAATTAGGGATTAATAAAATTCCATTGAAAATCTATTCTTAAATTTAGAAAACTATGACTCAATCGAGCCAGTTATGTCGATATTAAGTCTTTCAATAAAGTTATCAATTCCATAATTTATTAAGTCCCCACTATTCGGAATTCCATTTTCTGGAATTTCATGCGAGCCTAAATTCTGCCTCAATACTTCTTTGAAAACTTTTCGAATTAATTTCGTAGAAGTTAAACTTTTGAGGAGGCTCAATAATGGTCACTATCATACGGTAAACCTGGAATTTTGTTGTTATTAAAAATTGATGTTTTAACAAAAAGTCTATAAATCTATAAATCTATGAATGAGTTAATTCTTGGGAATTAAGGAGAAGTAGATGGATAGAATTTAAGCTTCATAAATGTTCTAATAATATTGACACGTGTGTTTTGTATTTAAGTTTATCCAGCTTTTATTCTGTTGACGCTTCACTCAGCTGTGAATACGGTGTGAATTAGAAGCCGCAATCAGGAATACGCAAAGCGATTGCGTTTGATTAAACTAAAATTAAGTGTGAAAATAGTCTAGAAATATTGGTCCTTGTTCCGTTACAATTACGTAACATTTACGACACACGATTGAAGAATGGTAACACTACTTGTTCAAAGCGTGTTAATTGATTCGTTGAGGTCTTTTTGGCCAATGTTGAGGATCAAAATTTCAACTTGAAGGCAAATAAAAGCAGTCTAATGGAAAACTAAGTAAAAGCAACCCAAAAAAACCGAATGTACTCGAGTTTCTTTTTGTGAAAGGAAAAAAAAACCGCCTCAATTATGTGAGGGCTCAACCGTCATCCATTTCAAGTTCAAAAAACAGAAAACTTCAACGAAATTAATCGGCTCTCAACTCCAATGAATGATTAATTTGATACCGGCGAGTGGGTCAGCTTTGCCTTTTTTTGCTGTAATTGTTTGCTCGCATTTCTCCGCATTTCCCGTAGTCAATTCAAGCCTATTGATGGAGAAGATGAAGATTGAGTGGAAAAGTGCGGACAACCCCTTTGACCTTTTTTTTTGTGGAAAAGTTTAATGTGTCAGGGTAATTTAGTTTATCACTTAGTCTTTTCCGGTGGCTCAAGAACAGTACCCCTAAAAAAACTTTCAACACTTCGAGGCGTAGATCTTATGAAGTGATAAAATGCCTATAGCCCCCGCCACCCTTCTACAACAATATAGAGATGCTATACCCTCTTTGACACATCGAGTGCGTGTGTATTAGTTTGTGAATGATAAATTGGAGCCCTAGCGACCAATTCGGGGTTAGTGTCTAATGAACATTTGATCCTTTGGGAAGAATATCCTCTTTGTTTTTTTTTCTGTTTCCCTATTTGCCTTTCAACACTCACTCGGAATAAACATGTTTTCGTAATTAATGTTTTGTGTAAGCGTTTAGCTGAAGCCATTGAAACTTTTGAAGTGGTGTTCTTCCAAATTACTTTATGCTAAGCAATTAGTATTACTGGAGCATGTAGAATGTTTAAGAAATTTCAATTTTAATCCCGAAGTGCGGGGCGCGGGGGAACTAATCAAAAGCTGAAACGGGATGTTCCATTTTCGGATGAAATTTGTGGTCGTATTTAAGGGGTAATAAATCATCTATTATTCGGGTTGTAAAACTTGATGGACTGAAGCTTATAGGTGCCGCATGTCCTTGTCTTGTGATTATGGGCACAATGTCCTTTAAATTAAATTTCTATTAGTATTGAAGTGTTTCTTAAGGAAATATGGCGCAAAATCTGACTTTACCATAAGTAGCTCTCCCATACTTTCTAATGGGACATCCTCAACGGCAAAATGAACACCTCTCTATTCTGTCTCGAAATTTATTATTTTGTTGTCAAAGTATGTCGAACAATGTGTTCTTTGTCACGGTGTTTTCAAAAGTTTCCCACTCGAACCCTTTAGTCAGCGCCGCGCAATTCCTTTGCGTGTGCCTCGCTGAAGTATGATTAAATTTATAATTTAAGAAAGAAGCTGTCATGCCTAAGAGGGGATAATATTAAAAACTCTCAAGTAATTTATGTACATAATTTTGCAAAAAACTTGTATCAAAGCAGAGATATAATTTGACGATAGCACGAGATAAGTTTTAACCAAAGGGTTGAGGCAAGGGATTATCACAAGCGACACTTTGAAAATAATTTTTTTTTTAAGATAGCCATTCGGGGTTGCGTGCCAGCGGATTCTTCTTCATGGACAAAATCTCGAGACATTTGCTGGGATTTACATGCAAATTAACGCCACAAATTATAGCTTCTTTTAGACTGATTCGAAAAAAGCTTTTTTGGAAAGTAAGAATTTATTGGAAGTGCATCCATGCGGGACAACATCCATGCTGCAACAGGAATGTGAATTTTCCAAGGAAAACATTTAAGCTAAGAACTGACAAAACTCCAATGAAACTCCAAGCTAAAGACTCCAAAGGCAATCAAAGTTAAGAGTTTAGCTTGGGGTAATATGAAGGTTGGTTTTGTTGAATGTGGAGACATAAAAATAATTTGAATTTGAAATTTTTGAATTTTAAAAGTTGTAAGACAGAACGTCACCGGCTCGGAGGCAGCAGGAACCGCCACTGCCTTGCCAAAGCAGATGCGCTGTCTCAGATCTTCGCGGTAGTTTTGGAAAAACTAAAAGAATAAACTAAAACTAATCAACTTGTACATGGCAGTTGGAGTTGTTTAAACCTTGAAAGACATACAAGAGAAGTTATAATCAAACCACTCAGATGAAATACAAAAGGCCTTCTGAGGAAAATAAACGAACTTGTCGACGATATTTGCCTGATTTTGGATAGCGACGCACGCAAAGGGATTTCGGACCCAAATAAAAGGTTACAAGGATTTACCTTGCATATCATCCTTTACAAGAATAGAGAGAAGTATTCGCGCTCCAGAACAAAAACTGTCTTAAGTTCTTTCAAAGAACTTGACACAATTGCTCAAAAGATCTTGACTCCATACAGATGAGCTCAGTTTATGTAAAAATATATTTTTTTGAACCATCATGTTGTTCCTCACCGTAATATAGACTTGTAGTTGGCTATATTCAAATGAAGGATAATTCTTGCCAATCGCTGTTTCTTTGGGCTAAGGAGGCAATTGAGTAGCAAAGCCCTCTCGAGCAACTAAAGTGTCCATGTATAAGACCCTCATCATCCCAGTCCTGCTTTACGGTGAAGAAGCATGGACTCTGTCAAAGGCGGATCAAAACCCTTTAGGCTGCTTCGAGAGGAAATTTCTTCCGACGATTTACGGTCCCGTCCTAGACGGAGATTGGAGGAGGAGATATAACATCGAACTGTACGGGCTGTACAGCGATACCGACCTAGCCAAAAGAGTCAAACACAACGTCTACGATGGCCGGGTCATCTAGAGCGGATGCACATCAACCCCCCGGCCCGGAAAATCTTCGAATCACCGAGACTCAGGTGGCGCACGCAAGTTAAAGGAGACCTCAGCCAACTTCGCGTGCGAAACTGGAGACGGCTAGCTAGAGACAGAGCTGACTGGCGAAGCTTGTTGGCTGAGGCCCAGGTGCACCCCGGACTGTAGCGCCACCTTAAGTTAGTTGGCTATATTCTTCACTTGTTTCACTTTTTGGGCTCGAATTTCATCATCGAAGGTAATTTCTACCTAGAACAGTTTTTTTGAGGTCTAAGATACAAGTGAAATTCGAAAAAGCTCTTAGCTTGACCAATATAATAACGAACTGGGATTCCTTCACAAAAGACTGTGAGGAAATTGTTGGCTAGAACGTACCACTGCGAAATTGATACTGGCCTTCCGTCCTCTGCTAGCCTGGGCACAATGCTTACAGTTGTTCAGACCGCGATGGCTTGTTCCTTGAAACGGAGACTTGGTCTTCCTTCTGATTCTAAGGCCCTCAGATTTGAAGCATTGTTATTCATCCGCCCGATATTACCGAACAAATGTAATCTTCGTGTTATGGCTTTCTCAAGTACATCCACATCATGGTACAGTGCCCTTCTGGAGTTGCTGGTCCCCTATTGGGCGCCTCCTCTGGTGGCGGATAGGAGAATGTTCACCAGATATGGTGGGGCGAGAAAAGCCAGCAACAAACGAAAAATCCAGAGCGTCTGTCTCAAAATGAGCGGCTTCCTGGTCAGCGTCTGTTATCCAAATTAGAGTCGTCTGAATATGTTCTTTTTCCCATCCAATATGCAAATAGAATGGACAAAAATTGGATGCATGCCATGTGTTTTTGTAATATAATCTGCTAAATATATTATTGCTTTTCTCCGTAAAGGCATAACACTTGCGGGGGTAAATTTCGGTGTTTCTTTGCAGAATTTTTCATGTTCCGTACTGGCTCATCAGCGTTTGCTTGTTGGACGGAGACTTACTTTTCTCTTCTACCTTTTCTATCCTTAAATTCTTTCCGCACGCGATGTGCTATGCATCTTAAGGGTAGACATAATCCCTTGATCGCAAGATTATTATAAAAAAAGCGCATGGAGTTTCCGGTTGTCTCTTCTCCTCCACACAGGGACAGGACTATTTATTCGCCGTGTGATCTTACTAATAATAATTTCTAATAATTTTCTAGCACTCGAGGCCATAAACCCAGAACTGGCAGCATACGAGTTTTGTATAAGCTTTCTTTGTTTTGTCAAGCCGGAAAATCAACGTTCCTAAGGTGTCATTTGTGTACCTAATTTTTACTGATCCTTAACTACGTCGAAGTTGCTGCTACCAACAGAGACATTTTTTCCGTTAGCGGCGGCGCACTGGTTGCACAGAGGCAACTGTCAACAATTTTTCTTCAGCCTGAGGTGGGGTGCTTCTATAATCAAATGCGCCAATAAAAACATCTCCGCGACTCTGGGAACTGTTTGCTCCAAGCTCAATATTTCGCACCCATCTCGCTGAATAGCATTAGTGCGCATAATCTCTGGTACACAAGCCGTTCAACACCGACGAGAGTCCTCCCACTGGCCAGCAATATGCTCGCAGCAGGACCTTAGCAAAATTACCCTTTTTTGCGAACAGAGATTCTAGGAAAACCGATTCTTACCAATATTCAGAACGGATATCGAAAGCAGTCGAAGCAGACGACTTAAATTTTGCCCCCAGCCTTAATACTGGTACAAACAGTGAACACCAATAACTCTATCGCAGCCAAGACATGGTAAAATGAGTGGATTTAGTCCTTTGAAAAGCACCTTTTTTGTAAACAAGTGGGAAAGTGCAACAGTGCGAAGGATTGCAAGATTCTCTACCCTACCAAAAAAGATAACTGCCACGCCTTTTAAAAGTGGGCGGGATATAAAAATATAACATTTGAATGTTGAAAACTCCGCCTGTTTAACTAAAAAAATCACCTTTTTTAAAGCCACGCCCACAAAAGTGAGCGGAGGCATTTACTATGTATGCAAAAAAGTTAGAAAATTTCTACAACTTTTGAAATCTAATTTTTTGTCAAATTTCATATATATTTATTGAAAACCAGTAACTTTAAGTTAAAATCCCTTAAAAACTCCTTAAAAACGTCGTCAATGTATAGACGAAACTTTTTCTCCTACTTCAAAAATAATTACAAGGCAGTGTCACATACCAAAAATTAGCAAGCCAACACCATTGTTTCATAGCTAAAATTTGAAAACAAGTATTTTTAAAAACTAGAGATGGTCGCCCATTCAGGCCTGTAGTGGGCGTGTCTCTGGGTGGATTCAAACTTTCAGCTCTCTAGCTTAAAATTTAAGGCCTAAAAGTTGTTTACATACGGACGGACATGACGTAATCGATTCTCCTGTCGGTCCCATACATATCCCTAAAGGGTCTTAGGGGTCTACGGTGACTATTTCACTGCGTTACAAGCTTAACATAGCCTGGGTAGGGTATAAAAAGCAACGACCTACAAAGGAAAACTCCACAGGTAAATCTGAAGTCTGAACCTAGTGTGATCGAACCATGGCTGATGTGCCACAAGACTGTCTAAATGGAGAGCTGTCGGAACACCTTACTGCTACTGCAACATCAAACAAGTTTTCTTACTGGAATTGGTGGTCGCCGATCAGGAGCCTCTCCAGGGGACGGATAGGGCAAAACTCACCAGATATGCAAGGTACCGGTATGGAAACTGTCCCGAACGGACCAAAACAACCAACAAGCGTAAAATCCTGAAGCGTCTGCCTCGAAATAAGTAGTTTCCTGGTCGGCGTCTGTTATCCAGGTTAGGGTCGGCCGAATATTAAACACTTTTTCTCGTCCAATAGGTGCAAATAGAATGGACAACAATGGATACATCAATGCTTTTCTCCATAAAGGCATAACACTTGCGAGGAAAAGCTTTGGTGGTACTGTGCAGGGCTTCTACAGAAGTACATATTTTTGTCAATTATGCATATGGAACACTTAATCGCTCATGTGGCCACCACAGGTTCTGTTGCAAGCGACCGAAAGTATCGATGACTTTTTTAAGAACGAGTTCGATAGCTTAAATTTAAGTTTGAATTTAATTGACCTCCTGAATTCTCGGTGAGTTATTGGCATGGAATTGACTCTTCGAAAAATCTCTCGTGCACAATCTTCATTATGTGGCACGTAGCGCAGTATTGTTGAAACAACATGCTTATATCATCGAATTCGACCAATAAAACTCGCCGTTTATGGTGATGGCCTTGCCAATGTCATTCCAGAAGTATGGGTCGATAATGCCGCCAGCCCGAAAACTATACAAACTCCTGGAAGTATTAATCTCATCTGAACTTTTATCCATCCCGAATTCGACATTTTTGCTCGTTGACAAACCCATTGATCCAGAAATGGAAAAATTTGCTCGTGGTTTTTAACGCTATAACTCTCCTCGTTGATTTTAAAAAGACCAAATGAAAGACAAGCAATTTGACAGATAAAGCTTGAAAAAATATTGCCGCTAAAAACCTTTTAAAGTTCGGAAATACTTGATGAAAAAATTCTTTTGTATATGTGTACTTTTTCTGAAACTAAATTGTGATGTGACGATTTACAGCGGATGGATTGGGGTCGTACCTTCCGACAAAAAAGACATGCTCACTCACTCATCGAACACACTCCGAACAGATGTTCAATATACTAAAATTCGATAGAAAAGTATGCAACAGAAAGTTAACAAAAGGGAAATTTCGAGAACTTGGTCCATTTGTATTAATAGCCGGTTAGGTGGCAAAAAATATGACATTGCCATTAATTTTTCTTGGGTGTATGCCAATGGCGAAAGCCGAACTTTTAATTCTTAGTGAAAAATTTAAAAACTTTCGATTGTTTTTCAAACAATCGTAAAAATTGCAAGATTCACTAAATGCGCGTGGATTGACAGCGCTCTATCGCTACCTGATTACATTTTTCCTTAATCTCACCCATAGTCCATTACATCGTCTCGTACTGATATTAAAAATTTTCACCGTCAAAGTCTGCTGGTTTCTATCTTCAAGCAAATGTCAAGGCAGGTCAATGGGTAATGGTAGAGGCCCCTTAGTACCTTTCATACGTTGGTTTCAAATGATTTATGCTTTCAAATGAAGGACCGGAATTAAATGTTGATTCCACTTGAAATATTCTCATCTCCCGAAAGGACTCCTCAAATTCAATGTAAATTGATGGCGAGAAGCACCCACTTCTCCTAAGAATTTCATGTAAATTCATGCAAAAAAATAAGGACGAAAGAAAAAACTCTAAAAATGACTACCCCATTCAGTAAACTTTAAAATTGAATAGAAATGCACACTTTACAAGATCCTCTTGTGTAGTGTGCTCCACTTGTACGATACTCGCACAAAAACCCACGTACAACATACATATACAACAGACACCCAACCCAACGGTTGATGGATGATGGATGACGCAATAAATAATACACCCGGGCCTCTTGTAATTATAGCTCAACGATGATATATGCAGCTTTTGCTTCCCTTTCAATAGACGTCAATCAATTTTCAATTTTCCCATGCTCCTTTGGTGTTAAAGCGTAACTCGCGCTTGCACCCACCCGCCAAAACATAATATTTCAACAAATATTCGCGCGTCCCTGTGGTGTGTCAGAGGACACAACAGTAAACACTAGAGAAAAACATAGAACAGTAACACTTGACACTTTTGATGCGAATCGATTGCGGAGCAGGGTTTGCCTTTAGCCTATATCCTATATAGAACAGAAGAGAAATATGGCCTACTTCCTCACATCAGTGCAGACCGCAAAACTGATGGCTAAATTGTTTTTCAACTGTCAACATCCCTCATTCGTCCGTCGCATTCCCGCAAGCACAATATACACCATCATCAGAGAGTCAACATCATTTTTCACCTGCAACTTGGTGAAGTTGACACCTTCGTCCTGCCGGCGACGAGAAGGGGACCATACACCATACCAGCCGTCAGCAGGCAGAAAATACACACAAAAACACTCCATTGTTGGGCGCCAGTTTTACCCTACAAAGGGTGACCGATCCAGATACCACACTCTCGAGCTATTCATGACCTTTAAGCCACTCCATCTATACAGTGGCTACACTCGGTTAAGCTTCGGCTCTTGTGTATCCTTGGAATTATACATGAACTGCATAAAGTTGCTGATACGAGTATGTGCTCGTGCTGTCTTAATTACAATTAACCAGAATATCCAGGGGTATGGTGCTGGGGTTGTCTTAAAAATTGAAGAAAAAAAAAATCCGCCAACTACAAAGAAGTTTGCTGGAAAAAATTATTCACGCTGATTGCCCACAAGTGGAGTAGCTTAAGTGGAAAATCTTACTGCTGCGCTTGCAGCGATTCATATTTTTTTCTCGTCCTGAAAATATAGGTTTTTCTGCATTTTTCCAAAGGCGTCACGGTCGCCCTGGTCGGTGAGGTTGCTTGTCCTCTGCAAAAAACCAAAGACTGAAAAAGGAAAATTTTCAAGGCGCATTAGGTGTGGGATGAAATGAAAAGTTCGTATTATTTTGTTGGCTTATGTTTCCCATTCGTCCTTTGCGTTTAGGGTTATAAACGAAGGAGGAACACTTGGATAATTTCACAATGGATGCAACTACTATGGGGTAGCAGTTTCCTGGCAATAAAAATCTGCAATTTAATGCTTAAGGGAGCAGCATAATAATTTTAAGTCTGTGGGCAGTGCACAAATGGAGGTCACACTTAGTAAAAGGATCTATGTAAAGTTTATGGTCTACAGAGAGCGCAGCCTTTACATACACATGCACGAGTATTGATGTGGAAGTGGCTCTGTAGGTTATGGCCATTGATGCTTTTACCTAAGGAAAGTTGGGTGCACGAAGAAAGACTATTCGAGTTTTCGGTTTTCGGAAACATAAAATTTAAATTTTAAATGAGGAAGCCCTTGAAAGTTTGGTTTAGGAACTAGATTCTCCCCTAAATGCTCGAGTTTTTGAAGAGTGTTTTGGAGTTGAGCTACAAGGGCGGAAAAATGATATCTGTGGTGAATTACATTGTTGAACTATAATATGATGTTTATGAAAGCTCCGCAAAATGGAGAGTTAAGTGAAACGCTACGCTGTTCCATAGTAAATCAACACTCAAGTACCTGCATACTTTGGTGCACACTCAAGAGGGTAAAATACCCTTATAGAAAAAGACAGCTTATCAAAAAAAAAACTTCACTCCGTTTTGAATTACTACGAATTCCCCTCATGTGCAAGATGAAAAAGAAATCATTCTGCTTGGATCAAAAAGCAACTAGTACATCAGTGCCTTATGTCGTCCTCTATTTGGAAGATTTTTTTTATATATTTTTCTCTACCGCAGCTAAAAAATAACTTTTTAAATTATTCAAATCAACTACTTTGCTGGGACTGTAATTTTTATTTTCCATACATTCGATCTCAGCTTTTAGCAGCTCAAAAGTGCTGTCGCTACGATTTTAAACCGTATCGTAGTACCGGGTCGTAGTACCACTCAAAGAAACAAGCAATTGGGAATTGTGACCCTTGGGCTATAATTCAATCCTGATTCTGCATCAAATGTCTAATTAACTCAATTTAGATGAGGATACTGAAGCCAGGGCTGCGCTCTGCGAACATCTGTATCCGCACGAACAAAAGACTACTGGACTCTTTTAATTGCTTCAAGGCAGACATTTGAACAGTCCTCTGAAATCGATTTCAGACATAATATAGTCTTGTAACGTCAGAGTCGATAGCTTTGCCAAGCAAACGTATGCCACTTCTGAATCTGATATCCGGGAAGTAGAGCAAGGACACAGTCATCAAAAGACTTTCAAAAGACATCCATATATTCGAGAACTGTGACCCTAGGTTAGGCTATGTTGCTTTTCTGTTATTCAGCAGGGACACATTTTGACCATAGGAGTGCTTGATGGAAACGGGTCATGATTCCAATTTTTCGAAAAAAAAATGATCCTTAAGAAATACAATTCAGATGATTCTGCTTTTTTAAGCACACTTCACTTTTTAGCGGCCCCTCCCACAACGAAAAAAGGACTTATTATGGTATAACTCTGTTATTCGTCCGTCCGTCTTCAACGTCAACTGTAAGTCATAGAAAGATAAAATTTAGTACACTTCTAATGCCGCCAATAAAAGGAGAAATGCATTAAAGGTTATTTTTTTTGGTATGCACACAAAATGATCACTTATCTTGATGCAGCCAGAAAAAAGAAGAGTTTTGACACATACTGTAAAAAAACAAGTGGGAAAGTGCAACAGTGCATATGCAAAAGCTTCAGTCCTTTTACGAGGGATTGCAAAATACCTGACCATACCAAAAAGAAAACTGCCACGCCTCCAAAAAGTGGGTGGGATATAAAAATGTAACTGTTGAATGCTTTAGGTGGTTACTTGCCATTAGGTTTTGCTATTTTGCTTGCTATTAGTTGATTTGCTATTAGGTGGTTGCCTACATTTCGGCCTAAAACTCCGCCTTTTTAACTAAAAAAATCAATTTTTTTACCGCCGTGCCCAGAAGAGTGGGCGGAGGCACATACAATATATACATAAAAGCTAATATCTACAACTTTTGTCATATTTACTTTTGCCTCCAGAGTTTTCAAAACTGTAAGACGTTCTAAAAGGCTGAAATTTGATATTTAGCATCTTCTAATGAATGTAAGACACGAAAAAGACAAATTTAGTTGGTAAACCTCCTCCAGTGGGCGTGGCATCTATTTTAAGGGTAAAATTTCAAATGCAGTTTACTCAATACTTTTGCTCGAAATTGAAAAAATGTCGCTTTGTATTTTATTTAGAAAACGCATAGTTCTACATTTTGCTCATATAAGACTTTCAGCCCCGCCCACATTTGAAGGCAGAATTGAAGAAAAACCTAAAATTTTTCAGAAAAACGTAATTTCGACTGGCCTTGAGCCTAATTTAAGAAAGCATGAAACAAAAAAAGTGCCACTTTAGGAAACGAGACTTCAGTCCAGATTTCTTTTGTATAAAGTTTTTAGCCACGCCTCCTTTTAGGGGTCCAATATATATGTGGAAATATCTTATAATTGATAATTTGTAATTAGGTCACTGGTTTAAATTAGAGATGGTCGCACAAACAGGCCTGTAGTGGCCGTGTCTGTGGGCGGATTCAGCTTATTTTCAAACTTGATCTGAAGGACTGTACTTCCAACCAACCTACCAAATTTCAGCTCTCAACCTTAAAATTTAAGGCCTTAAAGTTGTTTACATACGGACGGATGGACGGACATGGCTTAAATGATTCCCCTTTCGGTCCCATTCATATCTCTGTCTAAAAGGTCTTAGGGGTATACGGTATATACCCTGGATCGGGTATAAATATTGAATTTTTGAAAAATATTGAAAAGTTTCTGAGAAATAAGGAATGGCAAATATGTGGTCCTTTTTAACAGGTTTTAAGTCATAAATTTTTATGTAATTACTTTATTCAGAAAGCAGATATTGGGCAAAGATACAAAGCACGCGCAGCTTAAGAAGAGGCTTAAATCAGATTTTGGTTAAACTATTTAAAACTGCGGTTTTAACGTGATTTCGAAAAAAAAAAATCGTGAAAAATTTTTGTCCCAATGGGCAGAGTCGGATTTAACGTTTTCGGGCCCTAGGCCTGTTGAGTTAATAGTGCCCTCAGGTTTATATTTATAACCTTCCCAGGGTATAGTTTGATGTATAGTTTGTCACGCAGTGAAATAGCCCCCTAAGACCTTTTAAAGATATGAATCAGACCGACAGGCGAATCGATTGTCACTTGACTGACTGTCACTGACTTTTAGGCCTTAAAATTTGAGCTAAAGAGCTGAAAGTTGGTGAGTGTGCTGGAAGTCCAGTCTTCCAGATCAAGTTTAAAAATTAGTAGAATCCGCCCAATGAAATCTTGTATGAGGGACCGTCTCTAATTTTTAAAAATACTTTTTTTAAATTTTAGCTATGTGGCAATGGTAGCACCATTTTTTGAACTAATTTCTTGTTTGTAACATTGCCTTGTAACTGTCTTTGAGGTAGCAGGAAAATGTTGGCGTTTACATTGGCCACACCCTCTTTTTAAGGGATTTTAACTTAAAATGACTGTTTTTCAATAAATATAAATAAAATTTTACAAAAAATTACATCACATAAGTTGTAGATATAAACAGTTGTCGCTTGAAAAGCAAACTGACATAAGTCAAAATTTTACGATTTTGAGTTAAGTACACAGAACGAACCACAAAATAAAACGCTAATTTTCTGTCAAACCGTCTTAACTTAAACTCAAAAACTGAGAAAGTGAGGGCGAAGTGTCGTTTTGTATTTAATTGAATATCCCTTGTCTTTTTTCCCAGCAAAATGGCTCTTCTATTACTTGTGTCATTTTACTGGCAAATTTCCGTAAATTGTTTCTGTGGTATTACGTTTCAATTAGCGATAAGTCATTTTACCTTTAAAGAAACTTGTTGATGAGCCGCAAAATTCTTTTGATTACTTTAAGAAGTGTCATTTTACCAATGGCCTAGGTATTATTTTACCTCATTTATTATGCATGTTGTGGAGAGCTTGAGTTGAGTTTAGTTGAGTGTGATTTTCGACATTTTCTTCGATATTGAGTTGAGTTGATTAGTTGAAATGTTACTATAGAAAAGAAAATTAAAGAAACAAGCCATTACAAAGGAAAAAATACAATGAGACCCTCTTCTATCCGCTCGAAATACAAGTTCACACAAACAGCTGCTTACATTGAGTAAGCCGCATGACTTGAGAAAACAAAATGTCTGCCTGTGAATCCAACTCCAGTTCGATTTCGACCCAGGTTTTCAACGAAACTTCGACTTAACTACGCCAGGCACGAGAAATCGAGCCTAGGCTAACTCAACTCAACTTGGCGCAGGTATTAAATAGGATCGAAATGAAGATGAAGCGAGCCTAAAGCCTGTATATAAACGAGATACTACATACACTTATATCTTATCGCCACCTATAAACGTTGTCCTTTTAATTTTGTTGTTTAGTATGTAATATTTAAAATTATTTGTAAAACACCTAGTTTTCTTCTTAAACCGAAGAACTACTGAACAGTTATTAAGTTTTACATCAGCATTTTGTTATGCCTTTAATTAAACTTAACTTACTAAGATATTAGGGAAATAATATATTTTTTGACGATATGACACTTTTTCAAACATTTTTTAATTTTTTTTTTCGAATTGGCTGTTATTTTGATGCATAATGACATAAGTCAAATTTTTTTTTTTCAAAAAACCTAATTAAAAAATATTTAAAAAACCTTTTTTAGAAACTTTGGAATGCCACTTGAAAGAAGAAGAAAAAATAATACTTTTTTAGTCTGCAACCTTTTGTTATTCATTGAAATTCGAAACTAAAATTAAATTTTTAAATAATAAAAAACTTCAAATGGCTTTTCTGAAAATTTATGCATTTCGACTTATGACAGTTTGCTTTTCAAGCGACGAGAGTATATGAATTATTTTTTTTGCAACCTTTTTTGTTTTCTAATTATCTTTATTTTTAAATCAAAGCATTTCTTAATCCACTTTTAACATTTGTAATTCTCATTCGAACTTCAAGCATGTTCGCTTTTTAAATTTTTTGTTTTCATTTATTTTACACTTTTAACATTTTGTATTTTCATTAATTAAACACGTTTGCATTTTTGATATTTTTTACTTTCAGAAATTAATTTCAATTCATTTCACAATAAGATTTACAAAACCATTGAACACATTTCTTTATTTAATTTTAATGTTTGTTTTTTTACAAAATATATTTTTATTTAGATTCATAAATTGTTTACTATTTGGGACTTGGCGTTTTGTGGTGTTCGCCCCGCGAGTGTAAGATCGGAACTTAAACTAACTTTGATCATTCTAAGCCCTTTATATAAAGGGAAGAGAAAGGACCACCTGCACATCTGACATTATAAAATGCTTAAAGTTGTTTACATGTTAACAAGTTATTTTCTTGCAAACAAGCGAGCATCTTAGAGCTCGTGATCATAAATCTTGTGATCATAAATCTCGGGATCATAAACGCGTGCTTGCATGCTAAGCTTAGTGCCTCAAGGGCACATCTGGTACCAAAAGCTTTTGTTTACCAATCACCTGCACATCTGGCAGAAGAACATGTTTACATGTTTACAAGTTATTTGCCAGTAAATATGCAAACACCATAAAACAAGCTATCAAGCTTTTAGAACGAGCTTAGTTTGCCAGTTACACATATGGCGCCAAAACAAGGACTGTTGTTCCCGATCGCATGTATGTCTTGACTAATATCCATGTGTTAACTTATGCCTCCGCCCATATATAGTAAATGCCTCCGCCCTTTTTTGGGCGTGGCTTTAAAAAAAAATTGATTTGTTTTAGTTAAAAAGACAAAGTCCGAAATATATGCAACCTAGCATTAAGCATTCAGCAGTTATATTTTTATATTTATATCCCGCCCCCTTTTTTTGAAGGCGTAGCAGTTATCTTTTTTGGTAGGGTAGAGTCGCAGACGGACTGATGTTTTTACATACGCACTGTTGCACTTTCCCACTTATTTTTTTTATATTCAAATGTTTTTTTAGTAAAAAAAATGAAAAAAAACAACAGACGCCGCCGGCCGTAGAGAATATACATTCCCGTCTACGATAGATTGCAAAATACCCCAACCTACATTTAAAAAAATTGCCACGCCTCCAAAAAGAGCCGGGGTATAGAATATAATCTTTTTAACCTTTATGCAATGTAGTTGCATAAAATTTGGACTAAAACCCTGCCATTTGACTTTAAAAAAATTTTTTTTTTTGTAATCCATGCCTATAAAAGTGGGCGGAGAAATGCTGTATACAAGAGATGTAGCAAATTTCCATACCTACGTTTTTATGCCTTTGTTGGGTATGTAATTTATTAAAAGAAGTTGAAGTTTTGTTTAAAACTGGTTTAAGAATGGGCGTGGGCAATATTGGGGTAAACATTTTTAAAGATAATTTTAAGGTTGTGCCTCACACCAAAAAATGAAGCTCTAGCGCTTTTGCAACATAGCTAAAATTCGATTTTTTTTTTAAATCGAGGTTGTCACACATAGAGGTCTGTAGTGGGCGTGTCTGTGGGCAGATTTGACTAATTTTCAAAATTGTTCTGGTCCAATGAACTTCAAGCTCAGCTACCAAATTTCAGCTCTCTAGCTTGAAATTTAAGACCTAAAAGCTCTTAACATACGAACGGACGGACATGGCTTAATTAATTCTCCTCTCGGTTTTGATCATATCTCTAAAAGGTCAAGTATTGTTTTTAGCTAAAAATTGAAACTTTTTCTTGTAGATGATTTTTTGGCTGTCAATTTTTCGCTACGAACGAGATAAATGCAAGAAAAACTGAAAAGGGAAATCGATAGCCCCGCCCTTCCGTAAGCTCCGACCCCGAGCTCCAGTACTTTCCGTAAGCTGTGAAAGCCACCTTTATCTACAATTGAGTCAAAAATCGATCCTGCACGAACAATATTCTTCGCCTATTCGGGTCTTAGCTGCCTGGACTATTGATAGGCCTTGCTGCCGTTAAAGAAAAACAATTCTAGATATATTTCCAGCGAAAATATCTGAATAAAACTTCGTTCAAATCATACCTTTCAACACAATAATAACAGCCCTCAAAGCGTCAAAATATCGCTGGAAAACGAGTTTTTCAACAATAAATGAATGAATTTCAAACTATGTAGCTGGTAAAACTCGGCAACTCTATAACGAAAATAGTTTAATACTGTTTCTAGCTTTTTCCAGTTCCATAACTTATTGCTTATTTGTTTTCCAATTTGAAAGGACTAGAACTTCCGACAGTTTTTTCGATTATAGAATATGTACTTAAAAAGTTGTTCACAATCGGAAATATTATGCATTCTGCTACATATTTATTTTCTACAAATCCATTGAAAAGAAAAGGTGATAAATCATATACGACTGCTGCTTACATTTTCCAGGAAGTCTTCGGAAGTGATAATATATTCTATCCCAATAAAATTGGTAATATATCAATCGAGTAGCAGTGTATCCTTCCACTCAAACGTACGTTTTTTATTGCATTCCTTTGAAACATGTGCGAAGTTAGGCAATTTCGTTTTCGACAGGTGAATAATATTTTTGTCAGAAATTTATTCAATTTATTTTTATAATTCGAAAATAAAACAATGGTTGGAAATCACGCTAGACCTTAACCACAGTTAAAAAGGAAAGCTTTTAGCTATAGATATTATGGCGTTCCATTAATTATGCGCTCGTTTATTTGTGCTCAGTCTATTAGGTTTCCGCAAATTAAAACATAAAACGAATAAGTAATTTGCAACCGCATTTCAATTAAATAAATCCTCACTTTCCGTTGCAGGACAACCAGCTCAAGGACGACGACCATTTGAATACCAACAATGAATTTATTAGTGGCCATCCCGTGAGCGGCATGGAAATGTTCAACATCGACAGCACAAGGCACCCGACCAATGTAAACCGCATCACAAGCACCACCGGTACCAGCACCTCCCCCATCCACGGCGAAACCACATTCATGCATTCACAGTCACAAGAAATCGACCACGATGGCATTCTTCGTGGTTCCGGAGGTGCCAGCATCGGTGGCACCCATGGCAAATATCCTTCGTACAATTTGGACAGCCACAAATACAACAGCGAACAGCTAAAGGGTGGCAGTGGAACATCTTTTCGCAGCTCATTCAACGACTTCAGTTCGGAGTTTAATGCCAGCGCTGCAATAGACTTGGATCTAATCATGGGGCATCACAGCAGTACACATGATGCAGCCATAATTCTGGAAGCAGATTCCGTTGCGAATGCTTCATCGTCGTCGTTAAAACACGAACTGGGCGGCTCGACCAGCACGAACAACATGAACACCAACAACAGCAACAGAGATGGCTCGGTCTCGAGCACAACAATGGCGACCAGCACGACCGTCAATCAGGAGCAGGAGTGCATTGTCATGGGTAAGTTTTTGGGACTTTTGGGCGTTGTGTGTGTGCTTTCTTTTCGCACACAAGTGGGAGGTTTTTCGGTGGCAGCTCCCGAATAAATAATTTCGCAAACAATTAGTGCAGAGTGCTGTTGATGGTTGCAGCATCCAACGGTACGGAACAAATCGAGTTGAACGGCTTAATGATCTCGTTAAACGGGGAACGCTTAATTGAAAGGACTTTCGAATTTGAAACCGGGGGATGAGGCAGTTAATTATCCTGTTTATCTGGCATTAGTAGTGGGTGTGACTGTGAATTTATTTAATTTTATAGAGTTTCGGACCAAAGATTATTATGGCTTAGCATAGTTGAATTCGAATAAATATTTTAAGTGAACGGGAATGGTTTTGGTTTGACAGCAAGGATAAAAAAGGAAGCGGTAGACGAACATAATCTTTCATATGTGTTACACTCTAATAAAATGAGTAAGCGTGACATCAACGTTGAAGTAGTGTTACTCTCTCAAAATATTTAAAACCCAATCGAAGTTTAAGAAATAAAACTTTTTCGACATTTTGGATTTACACTGGTATTTACACTGAATCATGATCTAAGTTTCTTGCAAAAAGTCTACATAAAATCGTTTAGTCATTTTCGCTTCAGAACGATGGCAGACTAGGTTTTGTTTTTGTATGTCATTAGTTCATCAATTATCATTTACGTATAAGATTCATTCATTTTTAAACGCGCTTTGAAAGATCCGTAAAAGGAGAGATTGTTTTAAGAACAGTGCGGTAACCCCAAAAACTTCAAGTAGGTTTCAATTCGAACATACGATTTTATAGGTATTTGAGTAATAACAATGAAATTCTTAAGGATTTGAACTAAAAATCGCAAAAACCAAAAGTAACAAAGCCTAAAAATTAATGGAAAAACTCATGTTTGATTAACGTAATGCGAGTTAACCAAAAAATTGGCTTTTGGTCCAGTGTGGTAAGCCTATTAGTGCCAAAAGTGACAGTTTTGACAGTTGTACTTTTGGCTTAAATAAATTTGTACCCCAAACGAAACGCCCATATATTTTCTTTCAGTTTAATAAATCCTATCTTTGCCATTGTCACCTGGCATAAAGACTTATTCTTTTCCACGCTTTCCACACCTCCGCAATGGTCTGACAAACCCTGCTAGGGTAAAGTTACGTCAAAACAAATACGTACGTCAAAAGATTTTAAGCGAGATTCACAAAGAAGCCTCGGACTGACGTGAGCTCAGTTATACGATTGCAGGGTCTCTTAACACAATGCAACTCGACTTCAAAGTTTCGTTTGGCAAAGAGAAAATGTTATGCGTCGTAATAAGACTCCGAAGCAAAGTTCTAGTTCATATGTGCTGAACATTTGCTTCGTCTGACGGTTCAACACTTGAAGAAAAAAACAAAATGACATAAATATTTTAATGTATGCTCGCTGAGGATAATAATTTTTAGAAGTGGGATATATTAAACCAAAATTAACACTCAAAAGACGAATAAAAATACAATGTAAATGAAAGTTAATCCCGCATTGTTTACAAGCAAACGGAGTTTGATTTCGGGCGCAATCAAAGTCAATCAGTCTGTCTTTAGCTCTATAGTATTGTAATGTTTTGGCCTGGGGTTCGTCGAATAAAACTCAATTTCACTTTTATAATTTCACAATGAAACACTTTATTTATCAAACAAACTTGTTTAAATTCAAATCAAACTGTTATTTCACTTTACTACTTAGAATTCAACACTTTATTTCAATTCAATCACTTTTTACTTTGGTACCGATTTTCACAAGTCAACGTTTAAAATATAAGTGTCCCGTACGAGCCTGTCACCCGTGTATTTATACAAAATTAAGCACCTTCGAGTACGTTCCATACTTCCCCTTTGGTAATTTTCCATTGGTACTCTTCCGCTGAATTTCAAGGAGGGGAAATCGAGATTCGGACTTCGAATATGCCAGCTGCTGTCAGATGACTGGAATGACAGTGGGGTATGTTCGTTCAGTGAATCGAGCGGGTGTGTTCGTAGAGTGAATCGATGGTGCATTCAGCGACTCCTGCAGGTTGTTTTACTTCTTGTCGCCACATAACAGTATTTTGGTCACACACGGGTATGACCCAAAATTTCTGAGTAAAAGTAAGATTAGACTGTGTGCCATTTGGTCATATATATTCCTTTTTTGACAGATATCTCGGTCACTTGTCGTCATATAGTGTAATCATCATAATTTCATGTGACCATATGTCAATATTTTCCGGTATGACCATATTCGTTTTGACAGATAAATATGACCTTTAGGGCACACTGTGTAATAGGAACACAAACAAAAGAATATTGCGCCATAAACCCAATACGACGATATGCCATGAGATATTTTCACTGTGGAATATTTGGTCATATCAAAAAATCATAATTTGTTTTCAGTTCATGCATAAATGCCACATAATATTTTTAGATTAGAAATTTTTCTAGAAAATATCAAAGCAATTTGCAAACTATCTTGTCGTTCGAAAGAATTCTTTTTTAAATTTGTGTTTATCGTCAAGTGGCGTGCAAACTTCAAGTTTTTGTGTGTGATTTAAGTATAAAAGTGGCATACAGTGTAATAACTTAAGTAATTAGATAGATGAAATTTATATAACCCATACTCCCAGCAGGGAGCATATGAACGTTTTGGTGATATACATACATACGCCGTATAGTCTAATACATTTGACTTTTAAAGCCCGTCAAATGGGCTTATGATTAAAATTTGAGTCATATTTCTGCGTTTGTTTATAAGACCACTTGGCATACAGTCTAATCTTACCTTAAGTCTAAATTTCAGGGCCGAAATTTTATATTTTTTAATTCATTGGGGGAAACATGCAGACAGAACGTATACGAGTATAGTTACTGCACTGATAAAAGCTTTCTCTCCCTTTAAGCGAAATGTCATTTTAAAGCCGACGTATCGTAACGGGGCGAAGCCGAAGTCTCTTTGTGTCTCTTGTCGAACAATGTATTTTTCACCCTTCTATGGACACAGACAATGTATGAGCTAGGGAAGATCTACATTGTAGACGTGACGACTCTGAAGTTTGAATAAAACGAAAATGCTTAAGGTCGTAGTATCTACATATACTTGTAAGAGAAAGTTTGTTTATCCCGCTTTGACTACCTTCTTGTCTTACCTTAAAAAAAGAACAGTTAAAATATTTCCCATTTTGTGTGTAACCACATTTTAACAGCTGCTTTGAATTCTTCTTTTTTTTTGTGTCAGCGGCTTAAGAGGCTGAAGAGTCATCAGAATGTGCGGAATATCTAAGACAACGGGGGGATTGAAGGGTTTGTAAAAGACAAAATTTTGAATGATGGGGGGACGAAAATCAACATTTCTAAGTGTTGGAAAATGAAAAATGAAAAATGAATGTAATGCGAAATGATGAACTGAAATTCGACTGAAATTCTATAAATGAAAGGTATTTATAGAATTTAACAACTATTTCCCCAATTTTAAATCCCTTAAAGCACTCGAAACAATTTATGGCGCCCTCTCCTCCATGAGCGACAACGAGTATTCGCTGATGTATTTGCTGTATTTGCTGAATCTTATCGGAGCCCTTACACGGAGCCTTTTTGTTCGTCAGTCCCACAAAAGTCGATGCAGTACTTCGAATCTACCTGAACTGTCGACAGATCAACACAGATGGATTTGTTGGTTGTTAAGAGGATCTAGTGCTTTAAGCTTCATAATTAATGTAAAGTTGTAAGGCATACAAGTTTGCCGAATGTCAGAAAAAGGTGGAGCTGTTTTAAAAAACAATTAAAAAACAATTTACAAAACGTTTGCAATTATTTCTGACTTGCCCGTTGAGTATTCCAAGAATAAGGTGGCAAGTGGCTCAAAATATGATGTTGAAATCTCCTGCAGCTGAGTGACTGATGTCCCGCAGACAAAGTGCTTCCAGAAGTATGAAAATATATTTTTTTACGACAAGGGCCCAATACCTGTTAGGGCCAGATTTTTCAAAGTTAAACTCTGTTTAACCTTGCAAGAAAGGAGTCCTCTGAGAATTTAAATTCAGGATTAATCTTGGTTTTACATTAACTCACGGAATTTTGTGGCTCAACCTCGGAATAAACTCTTGCGAACTTTTTTTCTGTTTTTCTGTAAGAAATGACAGTTGCTGGGTCATATTTAGCCGCTTTCAACTGAGCACAAAAGCTTATAGTGTTGTGCGAGGCTGTATCTCCAGCAACACCAACATCAATATTGTACTGCCTACTTGGAGAAAGGTACAAAAAAAAAAAAAAATAGAGTGGCGCAACAGCTCGAGGTGAACCAGGGCCAACTTCTCAACAATGTATGCTGTGTGTGTTAATTTCTTTACATACAAAGGGACCTACAATTTCTTGCCGAATCCGAACGGCACTTTGAGAAGTTTTTCAAGACAAATGATACTCTCGGAGGGCTTGTCAGACCCTTGCGGAGGCAGGGGGCCGTGAAAAAGAACAAGTCTTTTTTTTCAGGTGACAATGGCAGGATTCGTTAGTAAGCACACACACCAACCATTACGCCACGGCACCCCACATGTTGTTTCAAATCACCTCGGGTCAAAATGACCCATCGCCATTGGCGCAGGGTTAGGGAAAGCCTCTTTTTCTTTGCGAAACAACTGTTGACAGAGTCATTGATTTTGAGGGTCCAAGCTTTGATAAGTTTATTTAGGGACTAAAGAAATTCATCCTGGGTTAACTTTAAATCAACACTAGACAAAATTTATTCATGGATCGTTAGATCTTGCTTTTCAACCTAGAAATACAAAATTACAACAATTTAAAATTTAATGGCCCGAATTATGATCACTTCAAACGTTGCATCGATTCCCTTTAATAGTGTTTGCATAAGGTTACAGCTCTCTCCATATTATCAGATGCCGATCTTGTCAGTATTAACGGCAATCTCACCATCTTTGCGAGTGTCCTTCCCTCCCATTCCGATACTTCCGGTATTCTGGTATAGAATTTCTTCCTGAAAACGAATGTCAGAGGCAGGTAACTGGAGCATCTGCCGAGGCACGCCACTGCCCACGTGCTATCGATAGTTCTGCCACAGCCATAAAAAGCACATGTCTTTAGCTATTTTGGTTTATGGGGACAGCTTTGAGTACTTGAAGCTTGACAGCTTACCTACTTGAAGTACTTCACTTTATCTCCGAGTGGGACGTATTCTCTTTACAAAACGAAAATTCAGGTGGGACTAAATCCGAGTGGGACTAAACTCGGCTTGTTTTTGCGCATTCTAAATCTGCTTTATTTGGACTTCTTTTAAGGTTATTTTTTTCTTTTTCTTAGGTTAAAGCCAATAAGCAAGAACCTTTTGCGTGCACCAGATATTTCAAGTCTTGCAAAACGTGGACAACCTATCACCAACATTTTTTCAGTCGAATTAGTAATATTTTTTATCTGATACTCTTATAGGTTTTCATATTATACGTCACAATATCTCACACAAAAGTACTTACAGCTGTTTAAAACTCTTTCTTATCTCATGTGTCAAGATTAAATCATCTAATCAACTTTACGCAAAGTGCCTTTCAGGCTTACTCTTAACCCTTCAACCCCCTGTATAACATAGGTAATTGCCCAGCCAAATTCATCTTCCGCCAACATGCAAAATTCTAATTGCGGCAATAACTTACACGTCTAGATTGAACCACACATCATCAAGTCATACCTATCACTATGAGTTATGGGTCCATGGCTTACATGCTGCTCCATCTAATAAATAAAATACTATCGCTCGGATTTCCTTCACCACATAAACCCTTCCTTGGGTAATCAATTCAGAGCCATTGCGTCCATGATTTACAATTGATAGCCCGCCGCATGCCACCGTATATGCCACCACCACCGCGACCATCCGTTGCGTGCGTCGTACCACCACCCCTTAGGATTGTTTTAATTAAAAGCACCCTGGCTGACTCTCTTCAGTTAATTATTCCGTTCATCTGGCATTAGATGGCTTGCGACTGTAATACCAGCTAAGTCTTCTTCTACCGATGGTAATCCTTTCTCCACCACCACTGAGAAGAACGGAGACACCCCTGCCTTAAGCTCCTTTCGAGTGAATTCAAGTGGAGTTGTTTGAAACAATAAAACAGGCTGTTATGGCGGTTTATAGCACGCACATGAACACTTTCACATCCTGTGCCTATGCTCCTCTCCTACACACACACCCGCTGACTGTTTAATAGAGAAAGCCTCCACTCCATATATATCCTTTCGAAGGAGAAAAAACAAACGTGTTTGCGTTTATCTTCGCATTTAAATGAATTCCACTCTTGGAACACTTGTTCCGCATCGTTTATCGTTGTTTATTCTTTTCTCATGGAATTAGACGAACATTTCGAGTATATTTGCATAAAAATAACCAGGACCAGGAAGAGTCCTCCTGCTCTCTAATGGTGATGATAATGATGATGGGATGGCATTGGTTTGGTGCTCTGGTTGTTTTTGCTTTGTTTTTGTTCTTTGACGAATGATTTTACGGGTAATTATGCTGCAGGATTATATCCTCATCATTAAATCATCATCACTGTGTTTAGATAATAGCAGATTTGTGGTTGCATTTAATTATACCGAGTCGGTAACTGGTGAGGTTCAAAAAAGGATAATCCTTGTTGTTTTCGCTGATGGTGCCAAAAAAAGAAACATGTTAATAGACTGTTAATGATGCTTAGGATTGATTTTGTGGCGGAAAGATTTGTTTCTGTTAATTTTTGGGGCAAGCTGTTCTCAGCTTAAACTAACGTAATTATTTTCCACCAGTAATAGTAGTCATTTTTGTATCAAACTGATGTTGTGTTGCACTTCTTCGGCTCAAGCTGTAGGGATCACTTTTAAGTTGCTGCGTCTATATAAGAAAATCAATTTAGTTGTCAGTTTTGAATCACACTAAGTGCCGGTTATTCAGTGCTGGGTAAAGCTCAGCAAAGCAACATTTTTTAATCCCGGAACAAAACGAATCTGGCGTTAACCCAGAGAGCAGTTTTTCAGAGCAGAGTTAACTCGATCTGTTAAGTTGTCAAAATATATGACTCTCAAAGCTTTTGACTCTCACAACTCTCACATTATATAGAAAAAACATAGGAAAAGAGCTTCGATTTTCTTTTCAGATGTCATTTTTCACAGAATGGCCATCATACCGATGTCCAGGGTTGATCCGATATTGAGTCACAAATTTTTGCGAGTAACCCCGGAGAAGTAATTTCTGGGGTTAATCTCAGTTTTATTCCGAAACTCGGATGATCTCGCACGGAAAAAGGTAGGAGGCAGGACTGTAGCGCCAGCTAAGATACGGGATCCCTCGACTTGAAATGAGTTCCCACAAAAAATGTAAAAAAAATTATTGTAAAACGCCATTCGGAAAAGGAATATTAAAAGCCTTGAGAGATCAATGATTATATGGATCACTTTATGTTGAAAAAATTCTAATGCCACAGGCATACATTTTTAGGCTGACAATGATGAAAATTTTAAATCCTTCTTAGGCCAACGTGGAAATCGCTACTGAAAAGCTTAAGTCAGTAGTGAATCGGTAAAAATATGTCAATTCCAACTTATTGCGCCCTGCGAGGTGGGGGTTAGAATATCCTTGCGGTCAGGTGTGCCTAGTCTGGAAGAACCGACTAAAATCCAATGGAAGAAGTACTCTTCTGCATGTTATAAGTGACGCTGTCAGCACCATACACTCCTGGTGAGACCACCCTTGGCAGTAAAGCTATGACTGAAAGATGAACCTGAAATTCTGAATAAAACCCAGTAGCGTCTGATACATATTGTGGGGCTCACTGGTCAGCGTCTGATCCGAAAGGGGCGGCTTAACTTAAAACGGTAGAAATCCAGAAGCGCCTGTCTCGGGATGAGCAGCTTCTTGGTTGCTCGGCCGATCCTAGCCCTTCTGTTGTCGGGGCTAGGATCGGCCGAATTTAAACCTGGCTGCTATGAAAAGTTTTTAAAATAATGGTATGAAATGTCATCGCTTACGGAGAAGAAACTCGAACTGACTGAGGAGTCTAAAAGGCGTCACCTCGATGCCACATGCAAATGTGAAAAAGTTTTGGAACCAGAAGAAGTTTGAACAAATTCCCAATTACCTTTCTAAATATACAGAAAGATTGGCTGTTTTCATCGGCAGTCATTGCATCTGCAAGAAATGTTTGTGGAGTGAAGCGGCTTGGTATGGCGGCTGGTGGTGCGAAAAGATCTGCGCGGTTTTAATTACCTGGCGTTCAAGAAGCTGTCAGAGAGAAAAAGAAAGCATTTATTATGGGGAATCAATGTAGGAACTTAACTTCTCGAGACCGGTACATTAAGGCGCGAAGAAATTCTAATCAGCCAAGAAACAGGCATGATTCGCAAACAAGATGTTTTGGCAGACTATTCGTCGTCTCAGAGGAAAAAAGTTTAATATCATCTAAAGGGTTAATTCCAAGAGCGGTACACTTCTTCCAAATGAGAAGGATGTCTCACACAGATGGAACGAGCACTTTTTGGAGTTGCTTAACCCTCAACAGGACATTGAAGATGGCAATCCCACTGCTAACGAGATTAGGGCAGAGAATTGTCCTTCAGAAGGATTAATTGAATAATGAAAGATAATTGAAGATGGCAATCCCACTGCTAACGAGATTAGGGCAGAGAATTGTCCTTCAGAAAATGAAGTCACTAACGAGAATTAATCGCTAAAAGTTGACAAGTTTGCTGGAGTTGATAAAATCCGGCTAGAAATACTCAAGGCCATGGGTGAAGAAGATGTTTTATGGCTATGGCTAACACGGGTCAATTAGGTGGCCTGGAATAGTAAAGAGGAGTTGTAGTGCCCCTTTTTTAAAAATGGAACAAGAGAGATTAGTCTAAGACAGAAGTATACGCAAAGGTGTCGGAAACACTGTCCAGAGCTGCAATCGAGGCTTTATTACGGGAAGAGCAGTGTGGGTCTCTGCCTGGCAGAAGGCATAACCCGCAAGCTTTTTACTTTTATTCTTGAGAAGGTCTGGAAATATGCTAAAACAGTCTACGCATATTTTGTAGTTTTAGAAAAGGCTTATGACCAGGTTCCTCAGGGTAAACTCTAGAGAGTATTGCAGGTCTATGCCGTTTTCTGAGAGGCATTCAGTCATTGAATGGGAACTGTAGAAGCTGTCTGCGGATGAATGGTGTCAAATTCTGTTCTTTTGATGTGTGAATTGGACTTCGCCAGGTCTGCGTTCTATCGCCTCACCTTTTCATAGAATGTATGCACTGGATGGTGTAGCGCACTCTTGGTGAGGAATGTTTCGGAATGGCTGGCTTGATTTAGCTGTCAAGATTGGTCTGCGGCCTTTTGAAGTGATGCTGGAATGAAGCTTAATGTGAGCAGATTAGAAGTTTTGGTTGCTTTCCGAACTATTGTGTAGTGTACCTACCCTGCACACAAAAATGAGTCCCATTACACAGGTAGGAAGTTTAAGTGTCTCAGGGTCGCAATTTCTTTCCCCCGAAAAGTTTCCATCTCGGGAAAAAGGAACTGCGCCGGATGGTTATCACGAAATCAGAGCTTGGAGTGAAAGCAGAGATCTCGTTTTATATTCAGTGTGTTCGTTCCAACCCTCATTGTCACGAAATTTGGGTAACGACCGAAACAATGAGATCGCGGTTACAAGCTGCCGATATGAGATTTCGGAGCTGCGTTTCTGGTGTTACTCTTTGGGGCAGGTTTTCAGTGCATTCGCGGTTCGGAGTTCACTGAAAACCCCCACAAATGAGTTTTTTAGTTAATTTAGATCCGGGGTTAATCTCGGCATAACTCGCCAAACTTGAGGAGTGAATCACAGATAAAAGTCTGGAAAACAGTATGAACTTTTACTTTGTGTGTTTCTGTGAAAAATGACATCTTTCTATGCGTAATGACAGTTGGGAGTGTCAATGATTTCGAGACTTGAAGATTTTGACTGACGGAGTTAACTCTGCACTGAAAAACTGATCGCTGTTTTAACTCCAGATTTGTTTTGTTTCGGGGTGAACGTGCACAGATTTTAGTTTAAGCTGGGCTTAATTCGGACCGGAAAAACCAGTCAGTCTAGTGAGAAACGTCACTATTCGTAGGAACCTTAATGTTTAATTAAAAGCCTTTTAAACAAGTAAATTATGATGATGATGATAAATTCTCTGCTTTTAGATTGAACTTGCTCAATGCGGGCTGCAACATAGTTCTGATAATGGGAAAAAAATTCTTGGTTTGACGTTTACGAATTCAGGCATACGACTTCGAATATTTCGTAACATGAAGTCGCATGGACTTCAACGTTTCGTTTGATAATCGTAAGGAAATAACGTAATGTGACCTCAACGTTTTGATTAACTATTCAACAAATACCCCCAAAAAATCACTATCTAGCTCTAAACACTGTCTAAGAAGTCATTTATGCCGAGGAGGTGTCTATTAAGGGAGAAAAAAAAAAACTGTGCACATTTTAAGCTTTTGAAATTACAATTAAATGCAAATGTGCCCCTGTAATGCGCCCTAAATCCGGTAAAATTAAACAAAAAAAGCTTCTTTCCCAAATTTATTAAACACACAGCTTGTCACATTTCGGGGCCAGAGTTCATGTCACACATAATGAGACACTAAATAGGGACTTCCATGCAACAAGAAATTACCAAACCACTCCCTAGGGACGAGAACCCACCATGACTTCTCCACAAGCAAAGAAAAAAAAAAACGCACCCAATAAACTTCCTATCATCCTAACCGATCCGATTTCTATTCAACTTTAAGTCGAATAAAGGACAAAAAGGGACCTTCACCTCTCACCAACCGCATTTAGCCCAACAACAAATGTCATCATAATCCGATTGTGGTTGATTCCATTCCAACGCACGAGCTAAAATTCCTATATTTCCTGTCAGACAAACCAAACACAAAAAAAAAGCAGAAAAGAAAAACGTGAAATCTCATTTAATGCTAAAGTTTCTGTTCGCAGTCTGATTATGCTCAAAAGGAAGAAAGAGAAAAGGACTTCTGTCCAGAAGTATGGACCGCAAAATGATTTTCTTGTGGTAAATTGATTTTTAAAAAATAAAAAAAGGATCAAGTACCTAAAATTAAATGTGATAAAAGAAGCTTATTTTTCTCTTATTGTCTTGACCAATTTCAGGCTGATAAGCTCTGTTGTTGTTCAGTCTGTGTTTTAGGCTCTTATTGAAGGACGTTTTAAGCTTCATTTTGTTTTGGGCATGTTTTTTGTTTTTTTATTATTTTAAGTTGAGAAAGAGGACATTTTCGAACAACATGAGTTAGGAATCTTGTATATCCTTAACAGGTATCGGCAGCATCCCTGTAAACACAATGTACTTGTCCATTTCAATCAAGATGCAACCTTAAACACTTCCTGCCCGTCTATGTGTGTGGTATCCCACAAACAAATTAAGTAATGTGGTTGTTCCATTTTGTTCCGGATATTGTTCATTGCGTCACCCAACAGCACAATCACCGAGTAAGTTCCTCATCCATTATGGAGCTCACCTATTACACACTTCACTAATGAATCCTCGAACAAGAACTGTCACAAAAGTAGGTCAAAGCTTGGCGTTGTAATCGCATCAACTACCCATCTACCCACAAGATTAAATCCCAAGCCTAAAGTGAATGAAAAATTACTGACTTTAAGCACCACTTGCCTTAATCGCCATCAGGGATGCTCTTCAGGGTTTCAAATCCTCCCCTAAAAGCGCGAGTAAAAAATCGCCTGAAAATGCAAACAACAGATGCGTGCACTACTTTCGCTTTTAATTAAGGTGGATATCCTCGCACGCGGAGTCCTAATGAAATTAACATAAAAAACGGAATAACACACGCTGAAATGGGCTTAAACCCCCAGCCCAGCACCTCATCATTATCCTTAAAGCTCAGCGGCGATAAACATCACATAAACACGATTTCACCTTCAATGTGGGACTAAAAAAAAAAAATTATGTAGGTATGGCGTTGCCCGTATACATCCAACGACTCGCTCTTTGTGTGTCTGTGCTGAGGACAAATTACAGAGGAATCCTGCACATACGGCACAGGGTTTCCAGTCCCAAATCCACTCAATGTCCTCAGATGTTTATTTTGATGCTCATGACTGCGATGATGATGATGATGATGCGAATGGAATGATGTGCGCGGCTAGGACGAAAAAAAACCCACTCATACAACAGACAGAACTGGGAAATAAAATAGTAGATAGTATCAACAGTGACAGGAAAAGTGGGTCCTCGATGTGGGACAAGTGCGTCGGGGACGGTTGAAAAACACACAACACTGCGAACTTGTGTGCTGCATTTTGCTGCGCGCGACCGTTTTAATTAAAACCAACTCTCCCCTAGTGTAGGGCGCAGCGCGTGTATAGTAACCTTAATTTCGTGACGCCGTGCGATTATTTTTAGTTCCTCGAGCGAAATGTGAGTACCTAGAGTTCAGCCTCACACTTGGGTGGCCTCTGACAGGTTTTTTCTTTCGTTTGTCTTATTCATCTTTGTTGTCGCTCACCTCTGGCGCCGCCGCCCGCCCCATTCTTGTGACATCGAATTGCCTGTGTAAATCTACCCCTGTCTCCCCTATTTTTCGCCCAAGGCAAACAGTAGGCAGTACCCGTGTACATATGCATGATTTGTAGATGCATGTGTTGGTACTTCCTTTTAAAAGCCTAACCTTCTAATTTAAGGACTCTTAGGCATTCAAGTGATCCTTCGTTAGCAGCTCTAAAGCAAAAAAAAAAAAAACCACGCACCCACAATGGAAGGGCGTAGGGGGGCGTAATGTCACCCTTCGACTAAGGGTGGGATGTGTCATATAAACGTGCAATAATAGGATACAAACACCCCCATAAACAGCACATTTGGCATTGAGAAATTATGAATGGGTTCACAACGATGATGATGAGTACAATTAAAAAAAAAAAATATGACGAAAAAACCACCCAAAACGACAATTTTAGGGGTTGCGGTTGATATGTAAGCGTATGTGTATGTTTTTCCTTTTTGAGCTCAGCAACGATATGTTTTCTAATGAGTCTTCCTTTGGCACAGCCATCACACATAGGCGCCAGTCGACTCTGCTATTATTCTGTTGGCAGTGAAAGAGTTGACATACAACACGTGTCGTACACGACAAATTTTCACTTGTAATTATTTTTCACCTTTTTTACGGAGCTTGTGTTTTTTTTTAATGCTAAAAACACCTCAACTTTGAAGTCCTTGTACGAGTGTGATGTGTGTTTGTGTTTTTGTGATAATTTTCCAACTTTTGCTGGCTGAAATTAAACACATTTTCATTGGAAGCTTTCCGTTTCCTCCCATTAATTTAAGTGAAAGGATTGAAGAGAGAATTTCTGGGGAAATTATTACTTTTCTGTGTTAGGTGTTTAGCTATACGGGAGAATATTCAAGGCATTGTTAAGAAATTATTTTCACAGGCTTATACTTAACGGTAGGAATAACATGAATTTATGCAGGACTTAATTTAAGTCCTTATTAAAGTGAATTTATTTAACAAAAATGGATTCACATTTTTTATCCAAGAAAAAAATTAGGAAAAAGCTTTTATGTGGTTCGAAGGATTTGTGTTTTGTTTTTAGTGTTGCGTCCCTGCAGCGACTGCAAGAAAAACGGTGGGTTTTTCAAATTCAAATGCGGTTCTCTTTATATGTTTCTATTATCCAGAAGCTCTGGTCGGTCTATTGTGTCGACTAAAGATTTGTTTTTTATGTCAAATAAGACCAAATACTTTGGCAAAGAAGTGCAGTGTGCAGGGCTGTGATGATCAGGGCCTCTTCTAAATAAAGTCTCTCTCGACCTTTTTAACATCTGGTAAAAGGAAATATTTTTTTTTAGAAAGCAATTTTCGGCTTTGCCCTCTTTCAGAAAAGTAAATGATCGATTCAGAAAATTTAATAAAACATTATAAGAAAAGTCAACTTACTCTCCATTAGAAGCTCAAATAGTTTGTGCCCTTGCCCAAGTACGATTTCGCCAAACTTAATCGAATTAAGATATGGTCGATTGTTAAATACAGTTTTTTTCTTAAACCCGCCCGGAACTCGCCGAGTATATTGATTTTCTACCTAATCCGTGAAGTGTTCGAGAAGATAACCTGTAAATATTTTACTACCTGAGATCAAAAAAGAAAATCCTCGGTAATTTTTAGCCCCTGTCGACCCCGTTTATGAAGATCGGGAAAATAATGCTCTTCCTGCAGCTTAATGGTACTTGCCTATTTTCGAAAATCGAATAAACAAGCGTCAGTTCAACTGAGGTGTTGGGTTTGCACCTATCGATCATCATCAACGTCATCATTTTCTGTTACGACTTATCCTTAGAAGGGTCTCGGAGCGAGGGCGGCTAAATGGTCCTTCCATCGTTCCCGATCCTCAGCCACCAACTCAAAATGTTCGGGGTCTCGGACATGTTCGTTACCTGATCTCACCACCTGTTTCTTGCCGTAATGGAGGGGCGAGAAGTAGCTGCTCAACATTAAGATTCCTACGAATATTGACGTTTCTCACTCTATTCCTAAGGGCTGGTTTTCCAGTGCTAAGTTAATCCCAGCTTCAACCAAGATCTGTTAATCCCGGAACAAATCTAATCCAGAGTTAAGCCAGCGAACGGTTTTTCAGTGCAGAGTTAACTCCATCAGTAAAGTTGTCAAAATCTTCGACTCTCGAAATAATTGGTACTCCCAGCTCTCATTCCACATAGAAAACCACAGAAAAAGAAGATCGAGTCATTTTCAGATGTCTTTGTACACAGAAACACGCAAAGCCACTGCCATTTCACACAGAAAAAACAGTCAAAGAAGTTCATACTGTTCACCAGAGTTGATCTGAGATTTACTCACCAAATTTGGCGACTTAACGGAGATTAATCCCGGATAAATCATCATCCTCATCATCATTTTCGAATGCCGCTTATCCTTTATAAGTGTCGCGGAGCGAGGGTGGCCAAATGGTCTTTCCATCGTTCTCGATCCTCCGCCACCAACTCAAGACACTCCGGCGCAATCCCCAGGCGGGACTTAGAGAGGTTCTTTACCTGATCCCGCCACCTGTTTCTTGGCCTACCAGGGGGGCGACGTGCTGGCATCTCGGCTAGCATGACATGTCTAGTCAACATGCCAGCACGGCTAGCATGTCGGCTAGCATGACATGTCTAGTCAACATGCCAGCACGGCTAGCATGGAAGTCTGTCAGTGGGCATGCGAACAACGTGTCCCAACCATCAAAGAATCGATCGCTCCACTCGGAGAAGTAGCTGCTCAACATTAAGATTCCCACGAAGCAGGCGCGAACGCAGGGGGGGGGGGGGGGGGGGGTTTGGGGGTTTCAAAATGAAAAAGATGAACCCGAATGAAATAAATGAAAAAGAAGGTTTAAATAAAACCTTCTTTTGAATCCGAAGGTTTAAATAAAATCCAGCAGCGTCTGATACATATTGTGCAGCTCGTTGGTCAGCGTTTGATCCCAGAGTGACGGCTGAACTTCATATAACAGAAATCCAGGAGCGTCTTCCTGGTCGGCGTCTGTTGTCCGGGTAAGTATCGGCCGAATTTAAACCTGGCAGGTATAAAAATATTCACCCAAACTAATTTATGGGGCTAATTTCAGTTGAACTCCGAAACTCGGATAATCTCGCACTGAAAAACTGGTCCTAAGAGTAACACCAGCAATGCACCTCCGAAATCTCATTTCGGCAACTTGTACCCGCGATCTAATTCTCTTGGTCGTTACCCCTATTCCATGACCATAGATGAGGGTTGGAAGGGAACGAACAATGAATCAGCTCAGCTTTTCTGATAACCGGCCGGCGCAGTTCCTTTACTAGTGCACGAGCTTGGCCAATCCTACAGGATAACTCAGTATCGCTCCTCCCACCTTTCGTTAAAAGGACCCCGAGATACTTAAACTTCTCTACCAATTTCAATGGGCGTCCATTTATATGCAGGGTACACTGCACAGGAGTCCGGGAAACACCCATAACATCGGATTTACTCAGGATTTCCTCCATCCCAGTCTCACCACAGATGGCCGCAAACGCATCCAGTGCTCGCTGAAGTTCCTCCTCCTGGCTCTCTGTACTTGCAGCTATCGATGACTCTTCGAATATCTTGCACTGTGATACTGCGGTCTGGCCCGTCAATGCTCTGATACGGCAGTGCATACACAAGACTTTCAAAGTGATTTTCCGGATTCGCTGCCTCAACTTTTATACCCCGATTGAAGCTGGATGCCATTAAGAGGTCCTGAAAGTCGCCAAAAGGAGTGGCTAGACGCGGCTGTCCGATTCGCACAACGTTTTATAGTCTTTCTTATTCTGCCTTTTTTTGTAGCGTATTTGCTTTCAGTTGGTTGGGTGAGGTCTGGGCCCTATTATGCGGAAGGTCTGGGCTCAAATTCTACCCCTGCTACCCTCCGCGCGGATCTGGCAAACCCTCTGAGAGTAACATTTGTCTTGAAAAACTTCTCAAAAGTTGGGGCGTTGGGATTGATTTAATGCGCCCGATTGGTTTGATACGTTTGGTTCGATATGAAAGATTGGTTTGATATGTCCGAACAAAGTTTTCTTTTACCTGCACTTTCATAGAAGCTGACTGGACGTATGCTTAAACTCCAATAGGTAGGTAGTCGGAAAAATTTACCTCACAAACGCTTAAATCCGTTTTCTATAGTCCGGTCACCTTCCACGTACCAAGCAATAATCGACTGTTAGGTTAGGTTGATGGATGCCCTTTTGACAATAGTCACGGCTTCACTTAGACCAGCAGTTGGGTCCATTGTGTCCATTGGGAACCTTTTTAATACTTGGAACGAAAACAGAAATAGACCGCTGTTAGAAGCTCAGAGTTCCGCCCTCTTGGATTTATTCGGATTTGTATACAAATCTTAGGAGGTCCTTTAGATCTACATTATTAAGATCTTCGGGCTCGTTGAAAAAGTAACTGCCGAGGGTAATACGGCTGATGGGATAATCGACTGTTGAACTTGGGGCATCCCTGGAAAAGGTTAAGCCTCCGTATTACTTGCTGTTTTTACTCCGTTTAAAAGTGTAAGGCCAATTGCCTCGCATATTTCTATATATTTTTTTACAATTCACGTCTGATGCCCTGTCTTCAGATACTCAGGCTCCTTTAATGCCGCAGGATAGGAGCTTCGGCTCTATTTCTAGCAATTTGGTCTTCTCTATTCTCGCGTTGCCATCTCCGATGACCATTACATCTTTCTTTCCAGACTACAGGAAAAATTTAAGATGGCTTGAAAAATCATCCAGCAACTTGTTGCAGCTCATGTATACTTCCGCATCGCCCAAGAGTGGACCGGAGTGATTGCGCTTTCACCCAGGCAGCGCCCACCTCCTTCGGAGCTCGTTCAACCATAAGGGTACGTCTCCAGAGGTCAGCTTCATGTCTTGCGGATTGGACGATTACTGGAAAATTACTGAAAATAATCTTGCCAATTGGTGTCGCCACTAGATGTTTTCCAGTCGTTTTCCAGTCACTTTTCAACAGTGGAAATCGCCAAGACATATCCATCCCGAGTCACACCGTCAGCAGCAGTACATTGAGTTGCATGATCCTCACTTATGACAGTCGAACATATATTCACAAGAGTATTTTTTTTTTTGTGCCCTACCCTACCTAGGGTATATTAAGTTAGATTTATAGTTTGTAACGCAGTTTGTAAAGCAGTGAAATAACCACCGTAGACCCCTAAGACCTTTTAGAGAAATGAATGGGACCGACAGGAGAATCGAGTGGATCTTGGTGGATATTGCCAATTGCACCTGGAGTAGAAATACTATAAGGGTTTTTATTCATTTTTTTTTTTTTTTTGTGGGATGGAAAACGGTGGAAGCGGTTGTTTTCAAGGTTTGCGGTTGAGCCCTGAAAACAAACTAGCGTCCGCTAGGTCGTACTCCCGTCACCTTGGCTAGCGAACCGCTTTTCTCAGTCATCCTTTGCCTGCTCCATTACTTGTTGAAGTCCTGTGATTCATTTAAACATGTATAATCTCATTCAATCTTTGCACAAACCTCATTTATCTCACTTTTACTCGGTTTCAAACACCTTTTCACCTGTCACAAATACGTTTTCTAATGGGACTTTTACAACGGAAATTATTTCTCCTGCAAAATTACAGAGTCCCTTTCTTTTGAGAACCAAAATGACAGAAAAAGAGCGCTCGTGTCGAATTGATATTATATTTGTCCTGTTGGCTCCACTTCGGAAAATTTTTTTAATCGTCTGCCGCTAATCCACGATTTTTAGTCGGTGGAAACTTAAAAAAGACTTCTTAATGTCGAGCTTGTAGATATTCGCAACAATACGCTTGCTTAGCCTGCGATGTAGTACGCTGAAACATTGAAGCAGCTTCACAACCAGGCTTGGGCTTCGTCCTTGCCCGTAACGATACGACAGCTTTGAATCAGCTTCGAGATGACGTTTCTTTAAATAATATTTTGTTTTTTTGGGATTTTTTTTTGTCGTTTGGAATTTAGTTGTTATTTTTATGCTTATATATGTATTTCAGTGTCCTGAATACGAATATACGAATATTAAAAATTGTCGGTCTCATTTAGTTTAAAAGTTATATCTATTCAAAGTTTCAATTTTTCCTTACAAACTACCTCATCTTAGACTTTTAATTTGTGCCTAAGAGTATGCTACAGAAATCTGACCAAATTCACTGTAAAATAAATTTGCTTTTGGAGACAACAGTGTTTGGGTGGCCCGCTTCGAGGGTTTAAAGGATTTCAACTCCCTTTTTCGCAGGGTTTAGCCAATCACGCGACTTCGTCGCTCCGCTAAGGTAGGTGCCAGTTGTCTGGCAGGCGCCTGTGGCCATTTACGGGCATGTTAAAGTTGCACTCTTTTTGAACTTCTTTGGCTAATAACTTCTAAATTACTCGAGACTGACAATTTTTAATAGCATATTCGGAATCAGGACACCCAAATCCATATATTAAGATAAAATCCAATACATTCCACTTGGACCTACGGTAAACTTATGCCGCGATAGCCAAACGCCATTCCATCTTCCTTATCACATTTTAAATTTTAGTTTTTACCCATCATTTGTCGGAGGTTGCTACTATCCGATGGAGCATTCAGACACAACTACTGGTCCATTGTACTACCACGCGGACACCTTACTTTAATGTATTTAGTTTACCCGTTTTTCGAAGAAAAACCAGAAGGAGCTTCAGTGACGAAGAGCTTAGGTCTTCGGCATTCACCACGTCAGCCCCAAAGATCCGCCACCTGATGCGAGCAAAGGCAGGACAGGTGGTGGTTTCTCATTTGGTAGCCCGTAAGGACGCCTACAAGAAGTCTGCAATCGATTCTCCTGAGAGATAGAAGAAAAGACTCTGAGCCCTCGCAGATATCCGGACGTAGTCGTTTAGTCTGTCTGCACCCATCGCAGTCACGCCAAAGAGCCCTGTGCTCACGAGAAACCCAAGTATCAATGGCAGACGTGACAACAGATACAGGCAGGCCTAAAGCAGGTTCAGGTCCTGAGAAAACCTCTTCTGAGCCTAGTCTGGCAAGCTCATCAGAGATCTCATTTCCCTGGATACCAGTGTGACCTGGATCCCAAACAAGATTCACTGCATTTAGCCTTCCGACTAAGTTCAACGAATACTTGAGTTCGAGCACTATCGTGGACGAGGTAAGAGGGTTGAGCAAGGCATTTAGAGCGGCTTGGCTGTCACTGCAAACGCATATGCTTCTCGCCTTCCACCTGTTAGTCACAATATAGCGCATAGCCATTAGGATAGCGAAAATCTTCGCTTGGAAGACAGACGCATATTTACCTAAGGGGTAGTGAAGTCTAATGTTCTCGCTTTTCAGAAAGACTCCAGCTTTTACCCATATCGTTTTTAAAAAGCATGAGGCGCCTTCTTATTAAACGAGCCGCATGCGTACAGTCTTGGTGCATATGGAAGAGTCCTTGACTTTCAGATGGTGTTTCGAGAATACGGCGCACATAGTCTTTCTGTCCCCTGGAAAAAAAAATCGTTCTTTTCACAGTCCCCGACTCCGCGAGGCTCTGACAAGCCGGAAAATGCAGGATGATGCTGCTGTCGTGAACTTTTTTCGACAGTCACCCTACTTGATGTTCCAATGTATGACAACGACCTTTCTTATTTTGTAGCTGCTGCCTCAAAGAAAGATTATTTTGTTTCAGGGCGCCGATTACTGGCTTATTGACAGATCCTTCGATTTCTCGTCCATTAAAGATGATAACAAAGTTACTGTTAATCTTGCAGCTTCTTACAGGTCATTTCTGTCACTCCCGATCTTCTTTGCAGGAAACATGCGAGACATGTCTGAAAACATCCTTTTTGACATTCTTTACCACAGAAATAACTTGTGTTAACATGAGGTTGAACCTATAAACTTAAATTTAATGTTTCTTATGACTCCCAAAGATAGTACAGCGTTTGGAATACATTACGAAACTCGTTCCTTAAAATATTTCAAGAATAATATAGAAACATCTGAAAGGCCATTAGTTCCATTAGTTGATATTTACACTGTAGCACTATGTATGGGAGCAAAGATTATAAACAAAAACAGACCTTTTCCTACGACTCCTCCATCCCATCGTTTCTTTTACTTTCCTCGGACAACAATCGCTTGCGAAAGAAAAAACTCCTGTAAGTTAACAAACGTAAGAGTCTGAAATCCCAAACAACAAAACTAAAGTTCAAAGACAAGGCTCCCAAAAAGGTAGACACGCTAACTGTACATAAACTAAAATCAAAACACCCCAGCACACCCCAGTAGCTTTGGGGCTGCAAAACAACTACACAAAAGGACTATAAAGAAATAAAATGTTCCCGAAAACAATCAACTCAAGTGGAACCAAACAAATTTGCAAGCGAAACACACGAAAAAAAGGAGCAAAGTCCTCAAGGAAGTTTCTTGAATTGGAAACTTTTTCCATGTATTCTACCCTACCCATTCCGCAACAGACATTATAAATCACTATACGCGCCCTCCGCCCAAGAACTGTCTTCGTTCAGAATCATCGTCGTCGAAGACATAAGCTCTAATTATCCTTTTGCTTGTAATTCCCTATCTGGGAGGAGCCGCACTTTTTGTGGGGCTATACGCAGCCCTAAATCCGAAATCCTTGGTAACTATTTTCTCGGATATTCGGATTTATTTCCGCCAGATTAAAGGGATTAGTTTCGTTGATTCTGTTGCCGATTAGATTAAATCGAGTAGGACTGGTTTTCAGTGCGGTTTCGATGCAATGTGTCCTGAATTCCTTCCCCATCCCCCATCACCTTTGACATTTATTATTTAGCTACCGTGCCGTGTCCCTTGGGTTGTATGTTTTTCGTATAAATAGTTAATAATTAACGTGTTGTCATATCTGTAAGGAAATTGTTTTTTCATCCTGCTTGGGGACATTCATTTTTCATTGCGTCCGTTCCGGGAAAGGTAAGCAAATTCGAAAGGCGATGAAACCTTAGGGTCGAGATGCCATAAAAAATAGGTATAATGCTGCTTATAAGCGTCATGGCTACGCACTTGCGTTGAAATAGAAATGAAAAATGTTTTTATTTGTCCAAAAACAAAATAATAAAATGTCCTGGGGTGTTTGGCAAATATTTGGGCTATCTCGTATACTCGGTAATTATGTTTATTAAATTCTTTTGTTTTGTGTTAATATGCGTAGGGGACGAGTGATAAAAACGATGAATTTCAAGTAGATAAAACCTACGTCCGATGACTTTGGATTTAAAAAAAAAAAAAAACAGTTTTTATGATAAAAATAAGAAGTTTCCAAATGAATTGAAACTAAAAAAAAATATAAAGGAAAGGTGCTTAGGTCATTTCCTAAATGGAGTGGAACTATCCCTATCGGATAGTGCAAAGTATCTGGATGTAATCCTGGACAAAAAACTGAATTGGAATCTTAATGTAGGGGGAAGAATCAAAAAGGCATATAATGCTCCTTTTATCTTCAAGAGAACGGTAGGTAAAACTTGGGGCTTAAGACCCGCCATGGTCCACTGGTTGTATACTGTGGTGCCATAATTCTCAATTACGGTGCCTTGGTTTGGTGGAAAGCAACAAACAGAAAAACAGTTTATTGAAAATTATCAGCGGTTCAAAGGGCGGCCTGCATAGCTATCACAGGTGCGCACCGTACTACACCTACGGAAGCTCTGAACACTCTGCTGAACTTAACACCGCTTGATCTACAGATAAAAAAAAACTTGCTGGCAATAGTGCGCTACGGCTCACTAACTTAAACTATTTCAAGAGCAGTAGCTACGGACACGGTTCGATCCTGTCGGAGCTACTGCCAGGCAATCCAACTTTAACGAATGAAATTCCCTCCCTTGTCGACTTTGACACACCGTATGAAGTCATTTATCCAGTGAGGGAAGACTGGGAAAATAATGCAACTGTCAGACCTAATGAAATTGCAATTTTCACAAACGGTTCGAAAACAGGGGAAGGAGCAGGTTCTGGTATCTTCTCAAAAGACCCGGAACTAAAAGTGTCCTTAAAACTACCGGATACATATGCAGTGTCCTCCAATCAGAGGTTTTGGCTGTACTTAGGGCGGCCGAGCTTTTGCAGATGAGATCGATATCCGGCAGAGATATCGCCATTTACATCGGTAGCCAGGCTACGCTCAAGGCAATGGAATCGATCAACATTAAATCTGATATAGTCAGAGGGCATAAGTTTACCGTAGGTTCAAGTGGAATGTATTGGATTTTTTATTGGTGTCCTGATTCCGAATATGCTATTAAAAATTGTCGGTCTCGATTAGTTTAGAAGTTATTAGCCAAAGAAGCTCAAAAAGAGTGCAACTTTAACATACCCGTAAATGGCCACAGGCGCCTACCAGACAACTGGCACCTACCCTTAGCGGAGCGACGAAGTCGCGTGAGCGGCTAAACCCTGCGAAAAAGGGAGTTGAAATCCTTTAAACCCGCGAAGCGGGCCACCCAAACACTGTTGTCACCAAAAGCAAATTTATTTTACAGTGAATCTTTTCAGATTTCTATAGCATACTCTTAGGCACAAATAAAAAGTCTAAGATGAGGTACTTTGTATGGAAAAATTGAAACTTTGAATAGCTATAACTTTTAAACTAAATGAGACCGACAATTTTTAATAACATATTCGTATTCAGGACACTGAAATAAATATAAAAGCATAAAAATAACAACTAAATTCCACTTGGACCTACGGTAAACTTGTTCCCAATGCGGTAAAAAGGGTAACGAACAAGCTGATGAGCTTGCAGGAAAAGAAGGGCTCCTTGGAATCAGTGTGGTTTCTAACATCGAACCACCCCTCTGCGTAGTTAGAGGCACTATATTGAGGAGAAAATTTAAATGACGGCCAACCAAAGGTGGTCTCGTCTGGCTGGACACAGGGCATCTAGGTCCCTTTGTCCACGACTAGACGAAAAAGGAACGAAGGCACTACTAAAACTGAGCAGGGACAAGCTTAGGGCTTTAGTGGGAATTCTGACAGGACATTGTCTCCTAAGAAAACAAGGAGGCTCACGGATTCTGACACGGATATTTGTCGATTCTGCAGTGATCTGCAGGCGGTTGAGGATATAGCACACATACTGTGCGAAAATTTTTGGAGGAATATTTCTTTGGAAGTTAGGAAGAGGTACACGGCACAAACTTCAAAGGCCTTCTTGGCTTTTACAGAGAAATTGGCTGTTTCACGGTGAATGTTTAGGTTGTTTTTGCCTTTTGAATGTCATTTTCAATTGGTTCCGCAGGGATCGCGATGGGCCCGTTTTGGTGCCTAGTGTCTGCGTGGTCGTTTTCACCACACCCCTGTTTAACCTTACCTAACCTAGGTCGTTTCCTTGTACTACAAGCGGAACCTGCTATTAAATGATAACAAATTGTAGTTTTAGCAACTTATTATAAAAACTAAATAGATATCGCATTGTGTCCTTGCATGTATTTCTACCACACTAACACGTGCCAACGCAAAGTGTGTGGTTTTTGGGGAATACTTGGTCTGAATTCCTTCTCGGACAATCATGTTCTATACATTTCTCTCTCAAATTAACCTTCTCTCAATCTGTGTTAAGGATTCATAGTTATGGTAAAAGAATCAATTGCCCCATTTTTAATGTTAAGCGCAACCCATAGGTACTTCCATCGCGATCGCTGACAGTGAAAAGAGCTCTTCCAAAAAATGACTTGTTTCTGATCGATTTCGAAAACTGTGCAGGAACTTTGTTTCTGGTCGATTCCGAAAACTGTGCAGAAAATGACCTGTTTCGGAGCAATTTTCGGTTGCACTCTTTAGAAAAGTTAATGTTTGATTGGAGAGTACCTATCCTTTAAACAATTTGAAAGTCCATGTTTACTTAAGTTCTTTTACACTTTGCGAACATTCCCTTTACTGCACCCGTAAAAAATTTCGGTTTTGCCATTTGAGCTATGTGTCAAAGCTGTACTCTTCGCCATATTCCGGGAAGCGTGCAAAACAAAGATTTGAAGCTGTCAGTCCGGTTAGCAACGAAAGTTCTTTCTGTTTGAGGTTGACAACGTTGCATTAAGAAAATCAATTATTCCTCCAAAAAAAAGCATGGGTAAAAAATTTCAGGCTTGTGAAAAATCGTTTTGTATTTCGAATTCCTCTGATATCCATAGTCTGCAAAAGAAGTGTCACCTAAAGCTTTTGCGTGAAATTTAAATAATACAGAAAATATAAGCACAACCCCTGTCAAGGTTCTGGCTCTCTCCTATTTTTTCATTTCCTGCGAAGAGTCACAGACTGCGAACCTAATGACTGAATCAAGATATAATACAGGATATCCAAGACTATATGGCCGCTTTTTGCCGGAAAATAATTTGAAAACATTAGTTCAACACATGAAGAAGTTCAGCAAAAAATTTCAAGGGAAATATTCCTTTGAAAGCCTGGCGGATATAGACAGCATTTTTAGCCCTTTAAATGTTAATTCAGCTGGTTCCCTGCCCGAAAGGCGAAAGACACTTAATTTGACGGGAGTGACGGGAGTTTCGACCTCGCGGTTCCTAGCTTGTTTTCGGAGTGCAATCCTAAGCCATTTTACCGATTCCCCTACCCATCCAAAGTCATAAATTAATGAAAGACCTTATTTTTTTTATTCTGGTGGTGGCAATTTCATCCGCAGCCTCTTTGACTACGGTCGAGGCATGTATTCGGGAGGGCCCCAATAATGATTTCGCAAAAAAGAAACGAGCTTCTTTTGTGGCTCTTTGTATCGAGCTCGGCAAGCTAAGCTCGAGTGAGTCTGCTACCCAATGCACTACTGCTGACAGTACGACTTGGGATGCCTCTTGATTGAATGGGATCCGAAAGGTGAGGGCGCTGCGACTGACTAAGAGGTAGCGTAAGAGGAAAAGCAAGCTGCTGTTCGATTGTCGGCTTAAAAAAGTTTTACTGGCTAAATGCAAAAGTATTTCGATCGACTTTATATGGCGGAGTCTTTTGTTTTTGCGTAGGAAGGTAGACAGCTTCTGAGCTCGTACTCAGTAACAGGTTGGGACTTCCACTCACTTTACCAACCTACTCTACTACCCCTGATCCCTGCGGCATTGCCCTTAAGCATTCCATTTCCATCGCGACGGGGACTTCAGCCTTATATATTCGACTCATTCACGTTGGCTCCAGCCAGCGCTACATTTCGGTGTCGTTCCTGTCTTCGTAGTTCTTTCATTATGCTAAAAATTGCTATACGCTAACCGATGCTGCTGCCCACTCCCTGCGTACATCTGTCTGATGATCTGATGAGTTCGCAATACGTTGTCTGATGTTCTTTTGGGTTAAGTTTTGATCGAAGCCTGTACGCCAGCTGGTTACGCGCTTCGTGATATTGTGGACAGTGAAACATTATGTGCTGCACGTTTTCGACTGCTTCAGTGCATGTTGGACAATACGGTATGTCTTCATGTACAAATCTGTGGAGTTAGGCTCTGAGACATCCATGCCCTGTATGCATCTGCGTCAGGTGGAACTTCTGCTTCACATGCTTCCCATTGATCCAAGGGTTTATACTGGCGATCAATCTCTGCGTCCATCTACCTTTGTTCGACGAGTTACATCTATCCTTTTATTATCCTGGGATTGCTTTTAGAGGGACTTCATTATTCCTTCAGCCCGATGCTGTTGACAGGCTTGTCCTGCCCTCACGATGTTCTCGTTTGACTTTTTCGAGGAGGTCTATTTACATCATTCCATTCGTTACGCTTGCGGCGTCGTATGATGTATTTCAAAGGGTCGCACACTCTCAATGCATTGCTTCTGCAGACCGTCTCTGCAGCAAACCCATAATTTGCAAGAGTTCTATTAGCAAGAGTCAACGTTGAAGCTCTTGCCAATAGAAGTCTCTTATTCTGTTAAGGATCTCAAACATTTGGCATGATTCTTGTCAGGGCAGGTGCTCATCATGCCTCCTTCTCCGCTGAATGTTGCAGGTGCTGCTTAAAAGTTAACCTCTCATCTGCATTGACGCCAAAATACTTTGACTCTGCTTTATAATTTATAACATAATTGCATAAGATCACTGTTGTCGTCCCCACTATACTGGCCTCCGGCTGCTGAGTACCAACACCTTCTTTTCATCTGTTAGACGTACATGCATGCTTACACCTTGTACCACTCCGATGGCTTTATTAGTCATGCTCTAGCTTTTCAAGGAATTTGGCTACTACAACGATCGCTTTGTCGTCAACGAAACCAATTATTTTCGAGGACTTGGGTATCCGGTGTTTGAGTGCGCCGTCGTACATAAGACTCTTCAGTACTGGCTCTAATGCGAAACCTTGGGGGACGCCGCAGCCCGCCTGTGACGTTATACTGTCTCGTCCAATCGTCGAAATAATCTTCCATCTATGGCCTTTATCTCTGTATATACGACTTTTTTGATGGCGCGATCGTAGAACGTGCCTTGCGAAAACTATACTGGTGGCTGATCTGCGCGACCTCCTGCTTCATCGACTCCAGCCTATTACTTACTAAGCGCTCCAGTACTTTAATAATTGTGTCCAGCTTTCAAAAATGCTTGAACGATGATGGATCCGGCGGCGCGGGGGTTAATTGCCAAGGCAAACTTTAGGGGCTGGTGTACCTATTGATTGCTAACGCAATGTTGGGGATTCTGTCCACACAAGGCTCCTTTATATTCTTGATGTTTTTGACACTCGCAGAACTTATTCTACTGTGCTGCCTCCCATCATGATTCTACTGTGATGGGAGGTATTAAAAACAGCCCTATCGTGCTTCTCCTCTCCGTCTGCTCCTCTATTTTCTCTTGCTGTGGGAAAAGTACAGTGACAACGTTTTCGAGAAATACTGCGTGGACTTGGGCGAGGATTTGCTACCACCGCTTAATTTCATCATAACTACTTGCGAAGCCTATTTCACCGCGCGTTTTGATGAGCCTCGTTGCATAGCTCGCCGAAGCTTCTTTTCTTTGATAGCTTTTTTCAAGTTCCTACGGGCGATTCTAAATCTTTTATGGAACTCTCCGCGGTTCTTGTGTACTTGTGTTACCTGGAGCGCTGGTACATTAGACGCGTCCTGTAGCATTCTGCGCGCAGTCTGCCGATCTCTTCATTCTACCAGTATATTGGTGGCCGTTGAAACTTCACTGTGTCCCGTGGAAGCGTAACATTCTCTTTGTACTCCTGTCTTCGGTGGTGTACATCAAATGGGAGAGGTCTGTGGAAGTCTAATCAAAATTGTCCCTTACTAGTCCCCTTCTGCTCACTCGAAGAGCAAGAAAAAGCGGCTTTCTGCGAGGCTGATGTGGTGAGTGCAGAACATCCTCTTTATCATTGAAGCCCTGTGCAAACTAGAATATTGGTGTCAATCCGGTCTCGATGACTCATACCCATCAAAGCTGTTAGCTGTTGTATTCTCCTCCTACACTCTCCGATCCAAAACGGGGTCAAATAACAGCACGTCGACTTGTGTAAATTCGTTTTTGTCTTCAAAGGGGTGGATTAGGTCTATGTGATGACCAAAATATTGAAACAGCAACGGCCTCCAATTAACTTTAAATCGAAGAGGATGAAATGCCATTTCAAAAAATCTTAACGCCACGGCAACTTTCTTTTCACATCCGACAAAAAGTCAACCCATAGCAGTAAGACATTAGAATGTGAGGTCACAACACAACCACCATGTTAACATGGAAACTTTACCAGTTAAAAACACTCATTCGGCACATCGCCTTTAGTGCTTGTTAGTGAATTTGAAAAGTTGAAAACGTTCCATTCTAATGTCTTCATTTTCCTAATGCCTGTCTTATTTCTCTAATGTCCTGAACGCGTTTAAATGCCTATAGAAACATTTCCTATGCATTAACGACAAACCCCATTACACTTAAGGCAACATGTGTTCCTTGGGAACCATACACACGAATTATCAGGATACAAATGGCTCCGACGGAACGCTTTCGTAGTCCTACGCTTCTTTCGTGCCCGTATATACGAAGAATTACTCGTGCATAATGTATTCCGACGGGCAAACCTCACAGCACACACATATTTCACGAACTTAAAACATATCTCATTTGGCTATGAATACATTCCAGTTAACAAGCAATAAAGGAAGAACGAAGCAGGAAGAAAAAAAAACCGCTCCATTCACCACATGCCAATCCGGAGCAGATACAGAAGAATAAACATGAAGCTTTTGCCATAATTAATTTTCGCCATTACCCAGAACGTTTTGGGTGATTAAAAACCCGCCTGTTGAACCATAAACCCCGAAAAGTTAATTGGTCCTTTCGCAATAATTACATGAATGCCTGTGCCAAAGGACCATATGCTATTCGACTCTCGTTTGAAATCCAAGCAATTCACCACTCGCACGTGGTTCTTTCTGATTCAAACCAAGCCAGGACCAACAAAGAACGGAAAGAAGAAAAAAATCCTCCTGTAATAAATCACCAGTATCCGCCCTGGCTTCAGGGAACACTCATAAAGCAAAGGCGAAATCAGCTCGCAACCTAATGTATTTCAATTTGAATTTCGTCCTTCTTAAAGCTGAGTAATAATTTTACCCCCGCGCGCTCGCGACAACACAAACATAATAAATACCCTAATCTGGGGGAAATATTTGTATAGATTTATGTCCCAAAACACAGTCCCTCTGTGCACACCGACCACGGGGTATGAGAAGGGCAGCCAACCCCCACTCAAACCCCAACTTTCGAAAAACCGTCAACTTGAAGTATCCAACTTCTAGTGTAGTGTGCTGCGCTCGCTAAAAAATAAAACCTAATATTCAAAGTAAACTTTGTCCCGTGCTTTAATGGCTTTCGTTTTCGAAATAAAAAGATGAAAAATAACCAAAAATGAAAATAATAATAAGTTGCGTTGCTTTATTTACATTATTTTCGTTTTTTGCCTTGGCATTATGTGTGTGTGTGTGGGGGTAAAGGGGATTCCCCTTGAAGAAATGTTTACCATACGACGACGCGGTGGATACTCAAAGTGAGGACTTTCTGATGCTTGGCACACATAACAGTCGAAGCAAAACAAAAAAGTTTTCGGGAAATTTTCTTACATTTGTAACCGATGTGGATGGCTTTAAATATTGAAACTAATTTTTTATTTACTCAAGGTAAGGCAGTATGGGGGGTTTGTTAACCTCAATCTACTGAGAGAGAAAAAAAAAACTCACCTCTTCAAAGTGGGGGAGTTTGAAAAATCAAAAAAAAAAAAAAAAAAAAATGAGGAGGCAGGTATGGCACTCCTCTGAAGGAAAGTCAAACAAAAAGTCTGTTTTTTTTTTTCTTCGTTATCCTTGTCTGTGATATTGTTAGTCGATCATTGATACATTGTGCACGAGTTTGGGAAACTTTTCAAAAGTGCACCTGGGGGAGCCATTTAAATGGTTTTCGAGTGACGCAGTGTTGTGATGCAAAAAGTTTTCGCTTCAATAGGTCAATGATTGTGACTTTGTTAGTTAATTTCGGGCGGAAAGGGGAGAGTAAAAAGGATTATCACGTTTAAAAGTTCTGAGCTAAGGAATTGTTTTGTAACATGTGGTGCACAATGACAACTATTAAGCAGGCTAGATGGGTTATACTTTTATCGAGTTGATAAATTTGCAAATGGTTAAACAGGGACTTATAATGATACGCAGTTCCATGGCCCAGTTTTCCAGTGCAGCGAGTAAAGCTCGTGGCCCACGGAGGATGTTCACAGAAGCCTTTTATCCATTGCGATCCTGGGCACTCTGCTACCAATTGTCCAAATCAATCAGTCTGGCTATCTATTTTGCGATAACTTGATCCTTAAAAAAGAGGTTGGGTATTCTTTGTGGTCTCGTACCTTGGGGGCTTTGATTCGATTACGCTCTTGGTTGAAGCGTTGTTGTTCATCCGCTCGATTTGACCGAGCCAACGTAGTCTTCTTGTTTTGGCTATTTGAACTTACAACGTATGTTAGGTTAGGGAGGGTTACAAGTATCTTGCATAGGCCTACTAGGGTCCTTAGCGTCACCCTACAAAATAACCCATAAGAGATAAAAAACGAAATATAAAAGTGTCAGTTGAAGTATCCTGAGCATTAAGGAGAAACTTGGCCCAGCTGGAGTGCGTATAGAAGCTCACAGTATTTGCGGCAGGTACTTTCAACCTCGTTGAGCGCCTCAAAGAAGGTAGAAGCTGAAATATTTGTCTACTGTAAGACATCGACATCTCGGTGCAGCACATAGAGTTCGACGTTTTATCTTCTCTTTATCCCCTTCTCGCGCACAGGCCCATAAATTTGCTGTAAAAATATATCCGAAGAGCCAAGCATAGTTTACTCTTCTCGCTTATCGTCCACCACTCGGAGCCATAAAACAGAACTTGGAGAGTAAGCCTTTTGTAGAGCTTCCACTTTTTCAATCGTGAGAAAAGTTTTGAAGCCATTTGTTTGGACAAACCAAAATAGCAGCGGTTTTCTATAGTTATTCATCGTCGAATCTCCACTGAGGAGTCTGAAGCCCTTTACTACCTCAAAGCTATTGCTGCTAACAGTGACGTTTTGCCCTGAGCAGCGGAAGGATCATTTTTTCGTGCACACAATATTTTACTTAGCCGGGAACGGGTCATATAATTCTGCTTTCAAAATTCTGCTTTTCAAAATTCTGACTTGATCAATAAAATTCAGCTAATTCTGCTTTTAAAGCAAACTTTTTACTTTTTTAGAGTAAAGAAAAGGCAAAAAAAGAAACAAGTAGAGGGTGTCAGGGAGATGGCACGTCCCCTTACATATTTCACTGTGTTGCTGTGTAAAACATGCATTTCCAGAATTTTCTAAAATAGCTCTAAGACTGTTTTCGCGATTGTTTGAAATTATGAGAAAAGAGGAAATTTTGGACTTACCGCGTCACTTTTAATTTATTTCCCGACGTTTCGAGCGTGTTACAACGTTCATGGTCGGTTTGAACTGTTCAACCCGTAACCACGCACTTTGTAACACGCTCGAAACGTCGAGAAATTAATAAAATAAGACGCGGTTTAATTCCTGACTTAGGAATTTCCTTTTTTCTTATAATTTCTAAAATAGAATTTTAAAAAGCTTTTAGCGTTATCCGTATTTACTTCCAGACCAACAACTTCAACTCCTCTTCAATTGCCATAAAAGCCACCATTACAGCCAGGTTGGAGCTGGCAATGATCTTGATATCGTCCGCATACCCCAATATTTGTGTGTGAGCTATCTGTTTACGATTGTGCTTTGTTAAGCTTTGCGAACTATCTCCAGACCTAGATTGAAGAATGCACATGACAATGCATCTACTTGCCGGAACCTGGTGCATGTTTGGAATAATTCCGAGCAGCTGTCTATGGTCGATCTACCGGGCAGGAAGCCGGGGATTTAGTAGGTCGCAGAACGGCTTACAATGCTCATACAGTACTTTTGATAGGATCGTTTATCGACGACTTTAATGAAAGCACATCCCTCGATAGTTTTTGCAAATCATAGGACCGCCTTTCTTGAAGATGGAGGTCCCTCGAACTGATTACCCAGTCACCGGGCATGGGATCCGAGCACTTCGCCACCCTGATGGTAGGCCAAGAAACAGGTGATGGGATTGTGTCTCTTGAGTTGGTGGCGGAGGATCGGAAACAATGAAAAGCCATTTATCCGCCCTCGCACCTAGATTCTTTCAAGGGCGACCTAAGAAAATGACGATGATGGTGATATTGGTGCAGGAACCTCACCAACCTCTTTTAAAGCTAAGTGAACTTCTTCAACTCAATTCTTCCCACCTCAACTAGAAGGTGGGACTTAATCGACTGGTCGTTAATTCTCTTCTAGTACAGTTTCTTCTCTCTTTTACTTATTCAACTCTATCTACATGATGCCTCTTAAACAGCTGCTGGAAATGCTACTTCTACTAAAAACTTCAGCTACTCCCTGTGTTGCGGTGATTAGGCGCCTTTCGCTATTTTCTAAAGCCTGCGTTTCGGTTCTAAAGCCCAGCTGTTTCATTGAACTTTGTTTCCTTGTTTCGATCGAAAGACTCTTGGATCTCCTTGAGCTCAGAGGTTGCGTAGGCCCTCTATTTTCTACGCAATAATTTCTCGGGTAACAATTTCAATTCGGAAAGGCTACAATTTTCGATTTTGGGAGACTATTTAAGGGCTCTATGGTAGTTACTGATGATTTCAGACACAATTGTATAGGACAAGCTACAACGAGGTCTTGTAGAGGGATAAGTTTCGATAAATCTCTTGCAGGAAATCTTATATTCCTATAAGACCTTCGGTATTTTAGTGCATCCTGCAACTACCATAGAAGTTTCGGTATTAAGTATTTAGTTGCAAGCTTTACCGAAGCTACTATACTTGTATATGGTTTCTTGCTGCAAGCCTTACCGGAACTGTTACTTGTCTGCAAGGCCTCTTTTTGCAGAGCTTATAAAGGCTATTACTTGTATAAGGGCTCCTCTTGCAGCCTTTATAGAAGCTAGTTCATTTGACTTAATGGCGCATAAAACTAAAAACTATACTTTCGAAATCAACCGAGACGGAGCTTAGATGCGAAGTCTTAGCGAAACGGTTGAAGAAATACACCCAACCTTGCGCCTACCCTAAATAAAATCGTATGCCCAGTGGGGCTCAGTGGGCCCAGTGGGAGCACGCCTGCAACCCTACTGTATGTACAGCTTTTTTCACATAATTAAGGCGCGCTCTCAGGCCACCCTACTACTACTCAAGTTTTCTACTCTCAACGCTCCGACTCCTTGAAGGTGTTTATCTGCAAGTTACTCTCGAGAGTTGCCTGAAATCTTCTTTCAGTAGTTTTACTGTCAGGTGCACACTCGCCTTTAGGTGGAAGACCCATTCGAAATGTTGTTTTAGAGATTTTTGTCGTTCGAGATTTTGGTTCCGAAATTTTTGTCGTTCTAGAATTTTGTTTTTTAGTAATTTCGGGGTAATGAGGCATCCAACATTGAGTTTTTTTTTCGATCGGTCGATGAGCACATGGTCTATGTTTGGTGGCTCTACTGTTTTTAGACTGCCTCGTTGCCTTGTGGATTCCGCGCCGTGGATTCCGGCTTATAACAGTGTAAGGAGCTATTGTAAAGTCTTTTAGTCGGTAGCCGTTATCTGTTGTTCGTGGAGGCTGTGCTTACCAACTTATCCGCCAAATATGTTCTTTTTTCCAGCCTAAGCACCAAACACTCCAAACAACTTTGACATCGTACTCTGGACAGGCTCCGTAGCTAGTATGCAGGACGTCATAATATTCCTCCTTGTAAGGGTCTTCAGCGTATTTGATAGGGTCGAGGGCACATATTAGGCTGATATTTTGGAAAGTTAATTTGATGCGGTTCACAGCAAGGCGATCACTTACCAGCTTGAAGTCAATGACTTGTCCTCAGGCTGCCATATCTGGTCCTCAGGCTGCCTACGACGAATCTGCATCCGAAAATGTGTAGTCTTTTATGGTAACTGTAATCAATGTCTCTAGACATCTTATTTTCATCATAGATGATCCTAACCATCGTATCTCCTGCACTGCAGCTGCAGTAATTTCCGTTTATACGCAAGAGGACAGACTCAAGCTTTTGAGTTGCACCCGGTGCAAACTCTCAAATCGTGGTCCTTAAACGTCCCGGGTCTTGATGTTATTTTATTATAAATAGTTAAAGTATCGGAAGCCACTCGTCTCATAAGTAATCTCGTTTTATATGGGCGGGAAGTAACCCATGCGGCACAACCCCTGAACTTGGTGGACAAGGCTCATGTTTCAACCATAAGACCTGATGCACCAGAGTCAGTAAACTATTATGCGGGTATGACAGCTGCTGTTGGGTTCATTCGCTACCATATCTGGTCTAGTACCCTGACTCGTACTGGAAATCCTTAATGACCTTAGCTTCCAACAGTTCAGGACCCCTTATATAAGGTAGTTGTCGCCCTGACTGCTGCGTACGGTGATTCTTATTGCCTGAATTCCTTTCCTAGATGTTCTGCTTCTGAGGCCTTCAAAATTGACTTCTGAGACTTGGCCAGCCAGCCATTTCCGAAAATTTTAGAGTTGCTTTATTTCATTGCTCAGCACTCTAATGAGGTAAGCAAGCCACTGGGCGTCACCAGGATGACACCGATCAGTGCATATCCTGTTCCTACACCACCCAACCACCAAGAGACAACTGCTGGCTTCCTTTAAATTTAATAAATGCTTATTTATTAACGGTGGTGTGAAGTCAACCTGCGTCAAGAGCATTTTTAACAAATTCTGGAAAAAAATCTATAGGCTTTCAAGCTTACCCCGGCAATGCCCAAAAACACGTTCGACACGTGGCAACTTTCTTCTTTCCTACGTAGGTATAGGGTGCTTAAAACATGATTTTGCACTCTATTCAATGACCAATATTTACACACCCCAGGGGCAGTTCGGTTTAGGCGCCACTTTCGTTTTACAAATAACTCCGTAGTCCTAAATGTTATTTTCCTTGCGGCAAGAAAAAATTTGCAAAACAAAGTTTGTTTGTTTCACCAAGTCCTTCATCCTTTAACATGGCATACAATTTCAATTCCCCATAACTCTTTTATGCCACCGCTTAATTAATAATCCGCCAACGCATAAACGAGATGACTTTCAGACTACATAAGTAGTCTCTTCCCACATTACCCCAACCGACAAGAAACACAAAATTCCATCAATTCATGTTCCCAATATACTCGCAAACAATTTTCCATTATTTTCCTTTTACCCTCTTATCGATCACGAAAAACTATGACGTTATAAATGTGAAGTCAAGCAGCCCTTAGCAAAAAGGAATAAATTTGGTAAACACCCCCCACAAAATACGTGTCGTACTTTGTTCAAGAAGTGGGCAAAAAAATGTTACGTATACGCCACCGCAACCAGTAAATTAAGAAAATACTTCTTGTTCTTCTTGTCTTTTGACAAGTTCAACTCTCTGACACTTTCTGCTAATTCATGTTCTTCACAAGACATGCCTATGGCCTCAGAGCTCAGTCAAGAATTTCACTCTTCATAAAAAAGGCGACCTTCTCGTTGCAGCCCCTTTTTTGACACAAAAATATGTGAAATGGAATTCTTCCGTGAGATTCTTCCTCTTGAGATGCTTTTTGTTCGTTGAACTCGTACTTTGTGCCCCATGAGGGTTTGTCCCTAATGAATGACTTACACCTTTTCTCCCCTTTAAGCAAACTTACAGTCATCGTTTCTTTTGCCATTAACCCATTACTCCCCTCCTCGTCGTCAATCAAACAATTGATGTACTTAATTTGAAATCCACTCGAGTTCTGTCGAAATGCAATCATCTGTAAAATTATTAAATAAATATTTTTAAGCCCATTCATCATCATTTGACCGGGTACTTACTCACTCTTGACTGCTGCTGAGCGAGTATGTCCTCGTGTCCATTGTTTTAATTTCAGTTCCAGTCTCTCGTCCTAGAAACAAAAGTGCTCGCTATAATCAATCAAACCCTCGAATAGTGAAACTCATTGGATTTCTTATATTTCTGCAATAACTTGTGACCTCATTATGTAGCAATGGATGGCTGTTGGCATATATCCTTTACACACGCTTGTGTTTGTGACTTTTCATCGCAGTGAATCGAAAACTCACCCCCAGGCAGTGGTTGAATATGGGTTGGGGCGTGCGATGTGTGCGAAACAAATTACATGTTCGCTCCCATAACCCGTTCCTCAATTTATCAATTTCGTTTTCAATATTTTGTGGGTATGCAATCGACACCTGCCCTAGCCCGCAGCTTCATGCTTGTGTTTGCGCATTTAAGGTGCATAAGAGCTGGGTGTGAAGCAAGCACGTTATTCGCAACCACAAAGCAACCCCCAAGGATCGATTGGCTTGATAGATGTAAAGTGTAAACACGTTGGCTTGCGAAATTCCCATTCCCAAGTCCTGTGCTCATCATTAGGGAAACTAGTGTTGTGAAGTTTATTTTTTGCACACGCATAGGATACAGGGGAAAACCACAATTGCAGTACAAGCTATACAGTGAATAAGAGCACGAGAGGGAGGGATATGTATATGTACGACGACAGCGAACGCTTTAAGACCCAGCAGGAGGTGAGCGTTTTATCCTTGATGGGGATGACAAGTCTCACAAAGTTTCTCGTTTGTAATGAGGAAATGTGATTTTGAAAATGCTTTAATTTTATCAAAGCCAAAGACTTACAAATATGTACATTTTTGGAAAATGTGTGCTCAATTTCTGGGATGGCGGTGGAAAACACTTCTCAGAAATACGGGTGGTTAACGTTCTTGTGGTCTACTAGTTGGTTTGCTATGGTTGTTTTGGAGCTGGTTCTTCTAAGTATTTAAAGCGAAATGATGATTTAAAGTAGAATTCAGAAACTTATTACGAACGCGCTTAAATCTTTAGCCGAGTAAAATTCGTTATCCGGATTAACACGCAAAAAAATTAGATGTAGCCAAAGTCAGAATTCTGCTTACCAGCTTTACTTTTTATAATCACATTTTTTCTACACAAACAGACGCATTATAACGAAGCTGATAAAATGAACGAATTCATTTAATTAATTTGAAAATGCGCAGCAAAGTCAAATAGAACTTGATTGTTTTTTGACTGGTATAATTTTAGTCAGTATGAAAATGTATTAAAGTTTTCTTTTCTACAAGACTTGAAGGCTTCAAATTTCGAGCTAGAGTAAATTTCTTCTGGTCAAGTCTTAGAGCTGCTTAAATGTCCCTATCGCAGGTTTCAATTCAATGACTTAAACTTAGAAAACAAATTAGCATTGTAATGGTGTTAAAAATGTGGGCAATCGTCGGAACTAAGTGTGGCAAAACTATTTTTACAAAGATTGGATGAATCTCGTCAAAACCGATAGCGTTAGACCTTATGTCAAGAAAGGCTCTTACGACGTCAGACTCTTTAATCCTCTGAAAAGTAAAACTACCACTTTCGTTTGCCTGAGCAAATATAAGGCCTGAATCAAGAGATTGACTTTGTGACTGGATGAATTCAGCATTCATGACGTTGAGATCAACGTCAAGTATGGCATTATTTCTTTGCCGGCCTACACCTAGGTCACGAAGGTAACTCCATAACTTTTTTGGGGGTAAACTTGGATCGAGTCGATGAGTGTATAGTCCAATCCATCAATTATTTTCAGCAATTAAAGAGTTGAAGTCAAACGAATGAAATCTCTATGCATTTAGTGAAGTCACTAGCATTCACTGAATTCATTCAGAGCACATTGAAGATTGAAGTCATTTTACGTCACTGAACGCATTCAACTTGTCGAAGTCATATGAAGTCTTTGATGTCATTGAATACATTCAAGATTTTCTGAATTCAGTCTATACTTATTTTATAGATTTCGAACAGGCTTATAGCCGGGTCTCCGTCCCCGTGTAAATATTAAAAAGAGACTATTTCAGCGCTATACACTAAGTGGGCCTCTTCTGAGAGCCAAACAGTCTTTGTATGTGAATTGCCACTGGGGTGCCGTGGCGTAGTGGTTAGTGTGTGTGCTTACTACGTCGGAAGTCTGGGTTCGAGCCCTGCCATTGTCACCTGAAAAAAAATTGTTCCTTTTCACGGTCCCCACCTCCGCGAGGGTTTGACAAGCCCTCCGAGAGTATCAATTGTCTTGAAAAACTTCTCAAACTTCCGTTCGGATTCGGCAAAAAGTTGTAGGTCCCCTTGTATGTGAAGAAATAAACACACACAGCATACATTGTTGAGAAGTTGGCCCTGGTTCAGATCGAGCTGTTGCGCCGCTCTATTTATTTATTTTTTATACCCCATCCCATAGGATAGGAGGTATATTAAGTTTGATTCATAGTTTGTAACATAAAGAAATAATCACCGTTGACCCCCAAGACCTTAAGGGCATATGATCAAGACCGAATTGTAAGTCGAATGAACCATGTCCGTCCGTTTGCTGTCGGTAGTTAAATTTTGAGCTAGGAACTTGAAACTATATCTATCTGTTCTTTCTAGGTCTCGAAGTAATACAAGTGTAAACATTTTTGAAATCCGCTCACTGACACGCCCACTTAACTTAATAGCATGAAAAATCGAGGTTGTCGCAGGAAGCTGAAATTTGGTATGCGATATCCTCGCTTAAGTGTATTGTGATCGGCATTTAAAAATAAGCGAATACCGCCCCCTTGTAGGCGTGGTCATACTTAATTTGCTTTAAATTCAAATATTTGCTTATAATCCAAGAAACTTGCACTATAAAATGTTCAAATATGTGCGTAAGCTGTCAACTCAAGTGAGTAAATTTTCACCACGCCCACTTTTGGTGGCGTTTATAAGTATAAACCAAATTTTTATGATGAAAATGCAGTTAGCACGTGTATACCACTTCTGATAAAAAATGTAAACAAAAAAAAGATGTAATTGAAAAAGGGTGGATGCCACGCCCCTTTTTAAGGGAGAAGATTCCTTAACTGAGAAATTCTAAATACAGTTGAACTTAATAGAAACTGAAATTCAACAATTAAGATTTATGACACAATTCGGAGCTTGAAAGTGGTCAATTGGGATGGGGTATCCAACGGTTCGCCTAAGCGGATTGTAACCCTCCCACTAGTTTGTTATGTGAATTGCCAAAATTGTGTGCGGATAAATGGCGTCCAATCCCGTTCTTTTCTTGGCTGTGTTCTGTCTCCTTTTCTTTTTATAGCATACATGGATTGGACGGTGAAGACTCCGGCGAAGTTGGGACACAGTGAGAAAACTTTTATTGCCCCGGTCGGGACTCGAACTCGAGACCTCGTGCACTGCAAGCCGGTACCACTGCTCCGCTCTACCCACTATATTCTTAAAGCTTAGTTCTAATAGCGCAAAGCTATTTCTATAGTTTTGGACGTTTCAATCAAAACTATAGTCTTGATCTCATTAACCGCATCAAGTTCGTCCCTTCCATCCTGAAGGCAAATTCCCACCTGGAGTTCAACAGTTACGAGACTCCCTGTCTTCAGGAAGTCTCTTACTGGCCCCCCCTTAACCCTGCTAACAGTGGTTCACACCGTAACGGTTACCCCCAGCCCCCATTACCCTCCGGTAAGTCTTCAACCAATCAATAATTGATTGGTGACCTTCGGTACAGGCTTACACCGCCACTGGTTGCCTAGACCCCTCCCACCCAAACGGGTAGTTGTAATTTAGGCCCCCGGCCTGTAACTCCGGTCCTACAAGTGGTATAACAATGGACCTCCTTTGGTCTAAGTGTGCCCCTGTCTAGCGGGGGCAGCCACTCAATCTAACCTAACCTATGTGGACGGGAAGTCACCCAGATGGCCCGACCCAACCTCCATTTTTATAACTCCAAGGACGGAGAGGTGGATAACCCGGTCCTCCAGACCTGACTGGAGCTATGGACATCACCGCTACCGTTGAGGCCATCCTGGGATGTGAGAAGTGCTGTAGTGGACACATCCCCTCTCTAGTCTACTACCCCCAACAACCTTCCAAAGGAATGGGGCCCATTCTCCTATTGAGGTTACCCGGTGTTCACGACGGGGTGAACAAGGTAAGGGAGTTGATAGACAGAGGTTGGTTTAAGAAATGCTTGTGAAAAGTTTAAGAAATGCTCGGAAAATTTAAATCTAGTGTAGAGCTAAGTGAAAAACTGGATGCTTAATTGTTAGCTCTTTTTTGTAGAGTATAAAGCTTCAATTTCAGCTTAGAGCTAATTTTGGTAATAAATAGGGCTCACGTGAAGACTTAATCGATCAACAATAGCGTGAAGGAAACTAATTACAATTTTTGTCCTTGCTCGCGATAGAAAATATACAACTTTTTTTTTGTAAATAAAACCTTAATGCACACAACTGCACTTTTCTGAAGGCTCATACTGCCTTCTGGTGGCCTGTTCAAAAAAGGAAAAAATATATGTAACTTTAACTTGATGGAATCAGCACATTATATCATGAAAATGGTTTGGAGGAAACCGAAAACCTTAACTCTCTGCTGCTGACATGTGTGTGTGATTTTCACACAATCCTTTCTCAAGTATAGGACCAATTTACAGAAGTTAAAAGACAGCTCGCTGCGATGTTTGAACTTTTCCATGTTCTTTTCTGTAAACGTCAATTTCAGTTGCTTAACTCTGCCCCGCAGTAAGGGAGAAATTAAATTGGAAATCGTAAAATCAATTTCCTCAATAAAAGTTCGGCGGCGGGGCGGCACAGTAATGCTTTCCGATAGAACTGACAGATCAGCAGATGACGAACAACTTAATAGCATAATTAGCTGCTTTTAATTGAGTTTCATTTAAGTACTAGCTGTCACTTTAAATTTCCAAATTACCCTGACAGATGACAGTGAAAGGTGACATGTACTTAACATGGATGTCAAAATGAACAATAAGTAAATCCTAAGCAGTTTGTTATGCGCTATTTGTGACTTGTCTTCCGAGTGTGTGTGTGTGTAATGTATCTTCGTGACGTTTGGAAAAATAACACCTCAATTTATTAAATGGGCAATAAAAACCAACACAAATAAACGACTTCAAATACATCACACATTAAATTGCCACTAGCTCATATGAAATTCAAAACGGACTGAACTAGAGAATGTGGGTGGATGTGAAAAGGAAAAAAAAAATCGAAGGAAAAAAAGAAGCTTCACTTATAAAGTCAAGAGGAGAGTCAACACAGGTCAATAAGCTGTTAGTGCTTTTTTTCTACTTCCCAAGCGTATGCTCAAGAATATGACACTTCAGAAATAGTTCCATTTCACGCCAAAGAAACAGAGCAAATGAGTTGCTCTTGAGCCACAGACAAGGACTTTCCTTCTACCATAAGTCAAAGGATATAATAAATATTTATGCCATCTCGTGTGTGTGATATGCAGATTAAGACTTGGCAAAGGCAGTTATGTACGAGGTGTATTTCTAGGCCGGGTGAAGGAGTCTATAAAAATGCTTATCAGTGTGCTCAAGGATGTGTGTTAAGAAGCATGTAGCTTTGACCCACTTCCTTTAATGGTCGGTCTGTCACGCCGGGGATAATCGCTTTCTAATCACGAAAAAGTGGAGAGATTGGAAAAAGATCTAGGATAGGGTGAAGTGTCTTTTTTTTGTGGGCAGAGGAGAGGAGCCTCTAAAGATAAATAGAGTGGATTTCTCGTTCATTTCGTTTGGGAATGCAAACAGCTTTCACAACCTAATCTGGTATTAACGACGCGATATTCTCTATTGAATCGTCCCAATCAAATTTTATTCAGAAGAACAGAACAAGAATGTTCAATTTAACAAACAAAAAAAGGGTTAGATCGTAGTGTATTTTTTAACGACTTGCTGTCTACCAACTACAAACTGTCAACCGGCTTAAGTTGTCGCTTTTGTTTGCATTCAAAACAGATTTTTTTTACAATTAACTCAGACATTCTTCGATCGATATGAATGCGACTATTGTCTGCAGGATCCAATTCATTTCCAGACGGGTTGCACTGCATTGTCAACAATTTTATCCCTCTAGCCAATTTAATCTGATTGTCTCTGTTTTTCTTTGTCTCCATTTGCAGGTGCATCCTATAAGATTGGCGCAGTTTTACCACAGGAGACAGGAAATTGCCTTCAATGTGTTTGCATAGAGGGCGCCACCAAGGACGACACACCACGGGTGACATGTAGTCCGCATAATTGCCCACCCCTGGTTCTTCCCGACTTATTTGACGCAACAGGATATTAAGGTAAACAAATGTTAATTTTTTCATTCCCCCTCCACAGGTGGCGCTTTAGCCTAGCATCCTCCAGACGCATTGTTTGCATAAATCTCTCAGGGGATGAGGGTGCACTTCATGCACCACTCTATTCTATGAATGCACAATGATGTGTTAATCTGTTAGGCATACATTTACACAAGCCATTTACACTTGTTTAACATCACAACTTAAATACGTTTAATGAAGTGAAAGTTTTATTGTGAGTTGCCAGGTTTAACATATCAAAAGGCACCTATACGAGAAGCTTTTGTGTCCCGGTACCATGAATGTGTTGTCCTGTTCTTTTTTGGCGTAAAGGGTGTGTTGTAAATCAAAGCAAACCCCACATGAAATTTAAAATGTTAACCACACGAGTTTATTCATGATGGTTGCCCGACCTTTTTGTTTCAGCTTTTTTTTTTGGTTTGCTATTTTTTTTTTTGTGTTTTCCTATCCATGAATATGGAATTGGCTTTCGGTATGAGTGTTGGTGTGTGTGTGTGGAACCCTGCAGAGAATTTTAATGGGTTCTTAGTACTGATGGTCTGGTTTATAAAAGGGAAAAAATCCGATTTACAAACAAGTCACATGATTATGGGATTGTCAATTGAAAAGTCCGAGCAACAGCAACCAGCAAAGATGCTAATCTGGATCTGGAATGATGGAGATTTTCTTTCGACTTTGAGAACTGAGTTCGCCTTTTGTTTTTTTTTTTTTGCTGTGTTTGTTGTGTCATTTTGTTTTAGTTTTTTTTTTGTCCAATCAGTCCTTTTCCGGTTCCTGTCCATTTGTGAATGGATGTGATTCTACTTTTGATCCAAGGTTTTGTATTTAATGAAAAACGTAAAAAGGGTTCGTCTCGTTCGAAATTTAAATGCATTTCTTGATTTATGTTTAGTCTTTAAATTAGCATAAGACTTTAATTTTTTTATCATTTGTTGTCTAAGTGGCAGGAAATTGGGGTCGTGTAGCTTGTTAGGCAGAAACCATTTGATGGGCTTTCTTATAAATCTCTTAAATCGATTCGTTGCTACGACGGAAAGTAATTTAAAGGACGCTAGTTTTGAGGCATTGAGATCTAGTAATACATGAGATTTAATGTAATACAAAATGTTGAAGTTAAAATAAATAAATGAAAAACTAAAAATTTCAATATATCCCAACCTGACCATAAAATTGGGATTAACGAGAGACGATTGAAAATAAAACCCGAAGTGGTCAGTGGTCTCTACCGGTCAGATATCAGATTAATTTGACACGAGCACTAATTTTCTGACATTGTGACGATTACATTTCCCGGGAGCGAAAAAACATTTTGTTGTAAAAATCTCAATAAAAAACAAATTTGTGACACATCTGTCATACGTGGAGAGACTCAGTTTGTTCTTTCGAGTCTCAAACCGTTACAAAGTTGTGCTAAAAGGGTTAAAAATAACATAAAACCAGTTTGTAAAAGCGGTGAATGAGATTTACAGGAAATTTATTTTTAATTTCTTGCCGAGAAAAATTAAATTGGTATAGAAATTCGCGGATAAGTGCCCGAGACATGGTATAAAACACGCGATTTGCAGGAGATTAACTTAGGATTTCTGTTAATCGCCGATAAGTGTTCGGTGGAGACATGCTATGAGAGAATTTTATGTAAGAGTTTCTTCAAAAAGTATTTTAAAAGGGACTTGTGCGTCCTCCCTTGTGGCTGTAGGCCGACTCCATTTTAGGCGAATCAAAATTTTCATACTTTGTCTGTACACCCAAACTCCAAAGGCAAACAGACATACAGACGGATAGATGGATGGACGTCGGATATCGCTTAATAAAATCATCTGTCAGTTTTGTTCACATCTCTAAACGGTCTTAGGCGTCTGTGACATTGATTCACCTCGTTTCGCCGGGCAAAATTTCAGTTTTCTAATTTTACATTTTAAATTTTTATGACCGATCATAGCCCAAATCCTTAAGACCTCTTTTCTACGTTATTCTTAGCTTCAAAGATGAACTAGTCTCAGCCATTAAAAACTGCTGTCTATTAATTGATTACATTTAGCAAAATGTTTTGGGCTTCTTCCCGATGGTTTTAGCCATTCTTTTTTTTCTTTTTTTTAGAAGATTTGGAAACACAAATTCATCTATATCCGCTTTCGCTTAAGTATGATTCTCATGTCTGGGTAGGTGCATTCATGACCTCGGTCTAATGCGAGACGGTAACAGTGAAGTTATTTGAAGTCGTAAGCATTTCAAACGTTTCGAGCGTTTCATAATTTCTTTAAAGAGTGCTCCAGTCAAATAACAAGAGTTGTAGCGAACCGCTTGTATTCGTCACTCGTTAGACTGGCTGCGGCTACGCAGTGGCGATAAAAAAAATTAACATTTCTGATTCTGGGCAATGTAAGCTTTGCATGAATAGCTTTTACTTTAAGGAGTACCATAACATAAAACATAAAATCTTTGCAGTATCTATCAATTTTGACATAAATACCGAAACTAATAAAATTAACGAGAGTGATTTCAAGAGATTTTTGTACTGTTGGTAGGTACTCTATAAATCGTACCTTATACCTCTCGTTTCCTAATTTCCCCTTGTGCTTAGACTCGATCGTTTTGCCCATCTTACTGTATCCCCAAGACTTACTCGCACAGCTCCTGCATATATTATGAGCACGAGTAGCCTATCTGCTGATTTCTTCTATGTGTGTCTTCCAGATGAGTTTACTGTCTAGAACTAACCATAAATACTTAACCTCTTTAACTAGTGTCGTGCTTAATAGTCGCTTTCATTTGAATATTCCTTTTGCTGGTGAATACAACTATGGTTGTCTTTGCCAGGTTTGCACCAACTGTGTTGCACCATTCTTGGATTACCTTGAGTCATCTTTGAATAATTTCAGAGCGTTCAATCAAACTTTCATCAGTGTTGCGAAAACTAACTTAATGCAAAATAGCCGGCCGACATTTCGCATGTTTACATTGTGTCCGTCACTTTAGTGTTCCATGTTCATCCGGTCCGATTGTGATCGTCAGCTGCTGTTTTTGTCTTTCCGAATTACAATCGAATTTCTACTTCTTAGGTATTCGGAGTTAACACCTCGTCTGCACATGCAGTCGAAATTCGATTGTATTTCGAAAAGAGCAAAATGAACGAGAGAGTGTTGAGAAACGTTTTCTGCGTTGTATCCACTCTCGCGCTGACACCAAAGGAAAACGGCATTCGAAAAGGGAAATTTCTAGGCCGCTAATGAAGTTCGGCTAGACGAATGTTCTGGGCACAGCTTCATTACTAATTTGAATTGTAAAGGCAGTGGGTGTTTCGTTTAATTTGCCAGTTTGAAATTAAAGTATATGTTAATAAAGAAGTGTGGCATTAAAAGCAAAGATAAACATTAAAACACGAAACAAAGGAGGACAGTGAACAAAACGTTAACAAAGGACTGTAATTGTAGGAAAGAATCGAAGGACAAGGTAAAACAAAGAAACTTTACATTCAGGCAGTGTAGCCTAATTCCATTTTTTTTTTACCAGGCGTACACACAGGGAATAAAGGAGACAATCCTACAGTCAGAGCGAGGCATTATCGTTCTGCAGATTCCCTTTTAAAAATCCCAGGAACGTTAATCCCAGGGCGGGATTTAGTTCAAATTGTATCGAATTTTAATTCGACACCACACCGGCTTAACGGCCAAGTTCGGCAACCGCTTACATAAGCCGTTGGTGGCCGAGCGGTTAGCGGAGCCGTTCCTTGAACGGTGTCGGAGGTTCCAGGTTCGAGTCCCGGTTCAGGCAGCGGAAGATAACCTTTTTTATTTTATCTATCTTATTGCAATCGATAATTTTTCATTGTCTTGAGTTTTTTTTTTTCTTGCTTTGTTTCTTTATGTAAATTTAAATTGTAAATTTTGGGATTTATTTGGCGATGTAAAGTGCATATATGCGTGTAGTACATGTATATATACATTACCGTAGGCCTTGAAACAAATTCCTGGTAGCATTTAAAGATCATTTATAGTGTCTAAATTAAAATTAATGTAAAGTGGTAATAGGTATTTATATACGTAAAATACGTATCAAACGCCGTGGGAGCAACATCTATGCAGTGGCCACTTCATCGACAGTTGCGGATTTTACCGGTGAGTCATTTGATTACTTACATTTACTATTTTAATTAAGGCACACATAAAGTGAATTTAAACCTGTGGGAATTTAAAAGAATTTAAAAGTGAAGCCAAATCCAAGCCCAGGTGCGAAACATTCGAACTTTGGTTTGTGAAGGCATTTTGTTGTTGTTTTGCGTGGTGGAAAGAAGCCACTTAAGATATGTGCATAGACTTACACTACAGTCGCACTGAGAAAGCCAAGTAATTTTCAAGAAAATTTTTTTTAATGCAAAGACAAAGTTTATATTTAAATAAGTTTTATTTGGAATTTTAAAAGAAATTAAAGCTAAATGAAAGTTAAACTAAAACTAAATTAAAATTAAAGTAAAGTAAAGCTAAAGTAAAATTAACTTAAAATAAAACCTAAAGTTAAAGTAAAAGCTTAAGTAAATTAAAATTATATTAAAGTAAAGTAAATATAATTTTATAAATTTTAACAATGAATTTTATAATTAAAACATGAAATTATATGAGGAAATTTAAACATGGTTTTTAACTGAGGAGGGATGAAAGGATGAGGAAGATATAGTGAAGGGAAGGACGGTCATGTAGGGAAGAAGAAGATGCCAACTTAAGGGGTTACTTGGCGAGAGAAGTAACCATGGTAGGGTGGGTAGAGAGAGATTTCTCGCGACATCTTAACACCGTGATGTCAGACAAGACTGGCATGATCTTGTGATTGGGAACGTAACAGTGTCAAGAACCCGCGCCCTCCGACGAGCTGTGGATGGCTACCAGCATGCCAGCAACGACACTAGGCCAAAGCAACGTCCCATTACAATGGCGCCCAAAACGTGAGGCCTGCCTCGATGGCAGGAGTTTAATTTTTTGATATTTTTTGAGCCGCTTCATTTGGTTTTGATTTGCTTGAATAGTTTGATTTATTTTGATTTTTTTTTTCTTTTCTTTTATGTGACTTGTTGTCTTCTTTTTCCATAAGTCCCGATGACTGAACGGTTTTAGTTCGGTATCGCGTTGCGATGGGAAAAGATGGCTTCAATCCGTGTGCAGAGTTGTGGAAGGCTTGAGTCATGTGAAAATCGGCAAAGCTGGTTCACTCATGCCCGATCTTTCGTTTACACACTCGAATGCACAAAAGTTAATTAAAGCTGCAGAATGTGTTCCTTAGAGACTCGGGGACTCCGTCAGAGTTCTCGGATGATCCTTTGGAATGTGTTGTGTTTATTTTGTAGATTTTGGAGTCTTGTGAGGTAGTCGTTGCGACTACACATGTCCTGAAATCAAAAGTAAATTAATTTGTGATTCTTAAATTTTAACGTAGTTTAACAAGTTTTACCCGAATAGTAGATTATTTTATTTTGTTTGCGTTTGGCTCGCACTGTGGCGTCTTCTTCTTCCTCGGATGATTTGACCTTCCTCTAGCTGGATTCCTCATCCAATCCCAAAATGATTAATTGTTTGAAATTCTTAAAGTGAATTTGAAAACCTCCAAGTTTTCTTCTAAAATAAAGAAGATTTTCATTACATAATTTATTTTTTTTTAAATTAATTTTACTTTCTAAATCTGGTATCTTCTACACATTTTACATTTTTATACGTTGTTTTTATTATTGGTATTATGAATTTAGCTTGCATATTTTTTATCAAACTCTGAAAATTTCTGATTGCAATAGGTCAGGTGATTAAAGATCCTGGGTTTTTTATTGGGTTAAGAATTTTCGGTTGGTCTTTCTACTGTCGACAAGAATAGTGTTTGAGTCCTGTAAATTTCGCTGAGTCTGTTTTAGATAGGATTCAGTTCACAGCTCTCATAATCTTTCTCTCAGTTTTTAAAATTTGCGGAAGTTTTTTTTTATCATTTTTCGTGTCTGCCGTTTGAAGTTTTTCGAGTAATCCGTTCAGTAAGTGGAAGAAGTGGTTATGTCAGACAGCCGTCAAAGCAGGAGACAATCCTTGTACGACGAACTACAAAGACTACGTGCTAACACTGAAGAAGATTTCAACCGATTTCAATCGAGGTTTAACGCCACCATAGACCGTTTTAGGCTTAGCGACAGCTTCGATTTTTCTGCCGAATTGAACCAGATAGTGACCGATTCGTCTGACGACATGCCACGGGGAGAAGATCAAAACGAGGCCCCTGCCAATATTGGTCAAGTAAACCCCGTTGAGGCGAATCTTGGTACTGGAGATCCTGGTCCGTCCAATAGAGGTTCAATTGACATCGAAAATTTGGCGGATAAAATTGATAGGAGCCTAACCGTGAATCAAATAAGGTTTTTCGAACAGCTAGATAGATTCATGGGCAAAGTCCTGGAAAAGCTGGATCAGCAAAATCCACAACGCTTAGATCCTAGGCCACCAAATCAACTGCCTCCTACACCAAGTCCTCGAACTTCAGTCTCGTTGGCCAATTCGGAAAACCAAGGCTCGTCGAACGTTAGTTCTTCTGGTGTGTGCAGGATTGACAAATGGAACGTAAAGTTCGATGGAAAGGAAAATATAGGCGATTTTCTTTTCAAAGTTAATCGGTTGCAGCTGTCTTCGTCGTACACCGATGACCAGATCTCAGCAAACTTCCACACCCTGCTGGATGGGAAAGCGAATACGTGGTATTGGGCTTTCCTACGTAAGCATCCTAACGCAAAGTTGTCGGAAGTTAAAACGGCAATGATAAAAGAATTCGGTCGACAGGAAACGGATGTTGATGTTTATATGCGACTTCTAACCCGGAAGCAGGGTTTTAAAGAATCGTTCGACGATTTTTATGGTGCGATCACTAATTTGAACGATCGACTCAACGAGCCGTTCGATTCAAAAAAGTTGATCGACATCATTAAAAATAATTCCAAGGACAAACTTGGTGAGATTCTGCTTTCGGCTGATGTTGGCAGCTTGGAGCAGCTTCGCCACAAGGCGAGGGAGGCAGAACGGTTCCTCTCGAAACGGGTTTCTGCCCATAGGGGGGTTGTTCACGAGTTGGAATCGGAGGTAGCCGATGAGCAGCTGCAATGTGCTGATGAGGAAGTTGCCGCGTTCGTCCAAAGTAAGAAACAGGTTTCTTTCACCAGCTTAAGTTGCTGGAACTGTGATGAACAGGGGCACTCCTTTTATCATTGTCCATCTCACGTCCGTAACCTGTTTTGTTTTCTTTGTGGTTCCAAAGGTGTTAGTACCCCCGAATGCCAAAAACATGCGGGAAACCACCAGAGGAACGAATGGCAGGGCGGGGAAAGTCGTTCCTCAAAGAACAATCCCACCACGAAAAAGCAATAGCTTCCAAACCACCAGCTATAGCTGAGGAGGACTTCTTGGATGAAGTTCCTAAATCGATTTTACAACGGCCAGAAAATTTAACACCGGAATGTCACCCGATCCAGCTCTTTGACTTAAAGTCACTCCACGAGCGCAAGCTGAACTATTATAAAGTTCGTTCTCAGATAATGGGAACCAATAATAGTTCAGCGAGCGACTCGATCAAAAAATGCAGGAAACGGTTTAGAGCGCGCCGAAAACATCGCAAACTAATCGTGGGCTCCATAATTTCATCCGACACAGATGGTAGGATGTATGCCAACATCCAGCTAAACGGTGAGCCAGCTTTCGGCTTGCTTGATAGCGGAGCATCCATCTCTGTGTTAGGGTTTGAGTGTTGGGATTTGGTGAAGAGAAGTGGGATTGTTGTGAAACCATTTAAAAGTCTTGTTCGGACGGCGGATGGGAAATCTCACGATATCGTTGGATACTGTGAGGTTTCAACTTCGCTAAATGGTGTCACCAAGCCTATTTCTTTTTACCTCATTCCCAACTTAACTCAAAAAGTCTACCTTGGGATGAATTTTTGGAGGGAGTTTCACCTCATGCCACAGGTTTGCGAACTCCAAACTGATTTCCTGCAGAGTGAAGAAGAGGCGGATTTCAAAGAGCAGGCAGATCTGATAAAGCTCAGCCCAGAGCAGAACCTCCGCCTAATTGCCACAAAAAAGCGATTCCCCAACTTCGCCGATCTCGGTCTTGGGAAGACAAGTTTGGAAACGCACACCATTGATGTTGGTAACGCGGTTCCAATCAAGTCAAAGCATTACCCTTTGTCTCCAGTGCGTCGGGAGGAGGTGTATAAGGAATTGGACCGCATGTTAGAGCTTGGCGTTATCGAGGAGAGTAACTCTCCTTGGTGTTCCCCTATCGTGTTGGTAAGGAAGCCTGGTAAGAATCGTTTGTGTTTGGATTCGAGAAAAGTCAATAGTGTCACCATACCGGATGCTTATCCGATGCAGCATATGGATGGTCTGATAAGTAGTCTACAGGACACCTACTTCATCACGGGGCTTGACCTTAAAGATGCATTTTGGCAGATCCCGCTTGATGAAGAGTCCAGAAAAAAGACGGCATTTGCTGTACCTGGCCGGCCACTGTATCAATTTACAGTTATGCCCTTCGGGTTATGCAACGCCGCACAAAGAATGTGTCGTCTCGTCGACAAAGTACTAGCTTTGCTACCTGCTTTGCTTCGACAATATGTGTTTGTCTACTTAGATGACCTTCTCATATGCACACCTGACTTCGAAACACACTTACGAGTCCTTACCGAACTGGCTGACTGCCTCCGTAGGGCGAACTTGACTATCAACCTTGATAAAAGCAAGTTCTGTATGCGGGAGATTAAGTATCTAGGATACATAGTCGGCCAAGGTACCCTGAAAACCGACCCCGCCAAAGTGGAGGCAATGGTGAACTTTCCTGTACCCAAGACCTTGAGACAGGTACGCAGGTTTCTCGGCTTAACCGGTTGGTATAGGCGGTTCGTTAAAAATTATGCGGATTTGGCTGCTCCCCTCACGGATTGTCTTAAAAACAAAAAATACTTCAAGCTCACACCTGAAGCAATTGAAGCAGTGGAGAAATTGAAGGTTGCACTTACCTCTGCTCCGGTTCTTTCACAACCGGATTTCAGCAAACCGTTTGTGATTCAGTGCGATGCATCGTCTGAAGGACTTGGTGGAGTAATCTTTCAACTCGATGAGAGTGGGAATGAAAAACCGATTGCCTTCATGTCAAAGAAGCTTACTAAAGCTCAAAGAAACTACACCGTCACTGAGCTGGAATGCCTCGCTGCTGTTCTAAGCGTAAGGAAATTCCGTGCCTATGTTGAAGGATCACCTTTCCGAGTTTTGACAGACCACTCCAGCCTTAAGTGGCTTATGTCACAAAAGGAGTTGAATGGGCGGTTAGCAAGATGGAGTCTTGAGCTCCAAGGCTTTGATTTTGTGATCGAACATCGGAAGGGATCTCTAAACATTGTGCCGGATGCTCTGTCACGTGCAGACATGGACGAGCTTTCAGCGACAGTGATCGGTGTAGAAGTTGACTTGGCATCGGATGAATTCGACTCGAAGGAATATTCCGAGTTGAGAGAAAACATCATCAAACAACAATCTGCTCTTCCTGACCTAGTTGTATCGGGAAAATTTATATACAAAAGAGTTAGGTTCAGGACCGCCGATTTGTGTGACGAGGACTCGTTATGGCGACTTTGCCTTCCGCAAAATCTTACGCACTCCGCAATCGAAATGGCTCATGACACAAAGCTAACTTGCCACAGTGGCTTTGCCAAAACGTACGCCCGCATTCGCGAGAAGTACTATTGGCCTAGAATGGTAAACGACGTTCAGTCATATGTCAGAGATTGCGAAATTTGTAAGTCAGTAAAGGCGCCAAACACGACCCTTCGTCCACCAATCATCAAGCAGATTGTGTCTGAGAGACCGATGCAACGACTGTACATCGATTTGTTGGGACCTTATCCCCGAACGAAGCGAGGTAACGTGTTCGTGTTCATTGCTCTAGACCACTTCACAAAATTTATGTTTTTAAAAGCACTGCCAAAAGCCACTTCGTCCCGTATAGTGCGATACCTGGAGAGTGAGGTGTTTCACGCTTTCGGCACGCCAGAGGTAGTCCACTCCGACAATGGACGACAGTTTATTTCGCGTGAATTGAAAAGATTTCTAGGCGAGTATGGTGTTAGACTTGTACATACGGCACTATATTCTCCACAGGCTAACAATTCTGAAAGGGTCAACCGAAACATTTTAAGCAAGTTGCGAGTTATGATATCGGAAGCACAAGACGATTGGGATGTGCACCTGTCGAGCATTGCTTGTGCTCTGCGATCCGATGTTCATGATTCAACAGGTTGTCAACCATATTTTGCACTGTTTGGGCAAAATATGATCAATCATGGCTCGAGCTATCAAATACTCCGCAACTTACAAGCACTTTCAGACCCGGAAATGTTGGCTGTGCCCGCCGAAGCCAAACGAATTTTATCACGCACGAAATTGTCAGAGAATCTGCTTAAAGCTTACACAAAATCAAAAAACACTTACAATGCACGATCCAGGCAGGTGTCGTACCAAGTAGGGCAGGAAGTGTTGCACAGGAATTTTGCACAAAGTAGTTTTGTGAGGGGCATCAATGCTAAGCTTCTTCCAAAATTCCTCAAATCCAGAGTACGCAGAATCGTTGGCAACTGCATGTACGAACTCGAAACTCGCAATGGAAAGTTGCTTGGAATCTTCCACGCGAAAGACATCAGGCAGTGAGCTGAAAGTAAACAAACAAAAAACTATCACAAAGCATCTTTCTTGATCACAGATATAAATTGCACTTATCTGATTGATTTGGCAGATTATAGCCCGGCTTTAAGGGTCAGGTTGGCCCCACGTCTGATTTGGCTATCAACAAATAATTTTTTTTATGATTTGGCCAGCCGTGTCGTCAATCGTCTGTAATGGCCATTAATGTTTTGTTTTTGTTTTCCCTGCTGTTTTGCACTTTCTATTTACACAAGAAATCGAACACAATTTCCGTTAAACACACGCGTGGGTTCGTTTTTTTGCATTTATTGATCACATTGTGTTCAATAATAGCAAAAGCCCTGTGTTGCGAAAACTAACTTAATGCAAAATAGCCGGCCGACATTTCGCATGTTTACATTGTGTCCGTCACTTTAGTGTTCCATGTTCATCCGGTCCGATTGTGATCGTCAGCTGCTGTTTTTGTCTTTCCGAATTACAATCGAATTTCTACTTCTTAGGTATTCGGAGTTAACACCTCGTCTGCACATGCAGTCGAAATTCGATTGTATTTCGAAAAGAGCAAAATGAACGAGAGAGTGTTGAGAAACGTTTTCTGCGTTGTATCCACTCTCGCGCTGACACCAAAGGAAAACGGCATTCGAAAAGGGAAATTTCTAGGCCGCTAATGAAGTTCGGCTAGACGAATGTTCTGGGCACAGCTTCATTACTAATTTGAATTGTAAAGGCAGTGGGTGTTTCGTTTAATTTGCCAGTTTGAAATTAAAGTATATGTTAATAAAGAAGTGTGGCATTAAAAGCAAAGATAAACATTAAAACACGAAACAAAGGAGGACAGTGAACAAAACGTTAACAAAGGACTGTAATTGTAGGAAAGAATCGAAGGACAAGGTAAAACAAAGAAACTTTACATTCAGGCAGTGTAGCCTAATTCCATTTTTTTTTTACCAGGCGTACACACAGGGAATAAAGGAGACAATCCTACAGTCAGAGCGAGGCATTATCGTTCTGCAGATTCCCTTTTAAAAATCCCAGGAACGTTAATCCCAGGGCGGGATTTAGTTCAAATTGTATCGAATTTTAATTCGACACCACACCGGCTTAACGGCCAAGTTCGGCAACCGCTTACATAAGCCGTTGGTGGCCGAGCGGTTAGCGGAGCCGTTCCTTGAACGGTGTCGGAGGTTCCAGGTTCGAGTCCCGGTTCAGGCAGCGGAAGATAACCTTTTTTATTTTATCTATCTTATTGCAATCGATAATTTTTCATTGTCTTGAGTTTTTTTTTTTCTTGCTTTGTTTCTTTATGTAAATTTAAATTGTAAATTTTGGGATTTATTTGGCGATGTAAAGTGCATATATGCGTGTAGTACATGTATATATACATTACCGTAGGCCTTGAAACAAATTCCTGGTAGCATTTAAAGATCATTTATAGTGTCTAAATTAAAATTAATGTAAAGTGGTAATAGGTATTTATATACGTAAAATACGTATCAAACGCCGTGGGAGCAACATCTATGCAGTGGCCACTTCATCGACAGTTGCGGATTTTACCGGTGAGTCATTTGATTACTTACATTTACTATTTTAATTAAGGCACACATAAAGTGAATTTAAACCTGTGGGAATTTAAAAGAATTTAAAAGTGAAGCCAAATCCAAGCCCAGGTGCGAAACATTCGAACTTTGGTTTGTGAAGGCATTTTGTTGTTGTTTTGCGTGGTGGAAAGAAGCCACTTAAGATATGTGCATAGACTTACACTACAGTCGCACTGAGAAAGCCAAGTAATTTTCAAGAAAATTTTTTTTAATGCAAAGACAAAGTTTATATTTAAATAAGTTTTATTTGGAATTTTAAAAGAAATTAAAGCTAAATGAAAGTTAAACTAAAACTAAATTAAAATTAAAGTAAAGTAAAGCTAAAGTAAAATTAACTTAAAATAAAACCTAAAGTTAAAGTAAAAGCTTAAGTAAATTAAAATTATATTAAAGTAAAGTAAATATAATTTTATAAATTTTAACAATGAATTTTATAATTAAAACATGAAATTATATGAGGAAATTTAAACATGGTTTTTAACTGAGGAGGGATGAAAGGATGAGGAAGATATAGTGAAGGGAAGGACGGTCATGTAGGGAAGAAGAAGATGCCAACTTAAGGGGTTACTTGGCGAGAGAAGTAACCATGGTAGGGTGGGTAGAGAGAGATTTCTCGCGACATCTTAACACCGTGATGTCAGACAAGACTGGCATGATCTTGTGATTGGGAACGTAACAGTGTCAAGAACCCGCGCCCTCCGACGAGCTGTGGATGGCTACCAGCATGCCAGCAAAGACACTAGGCCAAATCAACGTCCCATTACATCAGTATATGCCTGACAGTTGATGACTAGGTTGGTTAATGTATTAAGTAGTTCATCTACGATTATAGGCTCCGCATATGATGTGTAAATACTGTCCCTTGCGGGCACCCTCTTGTTGTCCTGCCCCTTATAATTCCCTACTATGTGTGCGTCCCTACTGCGATCTTGTGCATACCGGCTCACTTATCCTATTTACTCCCTTCCTATTTATGGCTCGCCTGACTGCTTCGTGTGGCATGTTGTCAATTCATAATTATTTTCTCTCAAGGATTACTCCCAGAGATTTGTCTTCACCAGTGGTCGCTATAGTGACACCAGGTAACTTCCTCCTTATCCTAAAGCCAACAACCGTCTAAAAGAATTTACTGAAAGCCTAATTATAAAGCCCTCATATATCATCGCTTCCATCAACATTCGAACCTTCTTGATGGTTTCGGGTAGCTCACAGATTGAATCGTTTTGGCCTTAAGTTCTTTAATCGCTTTCGGATTGTTGGTCCTTTCGCAGTTCCCCACAGAAAAAAAGTCAAAATTGTCAAATTGGCCCTCGGACCATTGTCATTTTTTGAACGAACTTTTTGTACAAAATTCCGTAACTACAGCAGGGGTGGATGCTTCTTTTCTGCCGAAACTTCTTTTCAAGTAACTTACTTGTTTGGGCTTCGCGACTCATTTCGGTCCACACATATTCTGTCAGGATTTCGAGTATGCCAGTGTCAAAATATCTTACGATCAGAGTTGCCAGAATTTGGGCTTTTTCCCGTTTTTCGGAATAATCGGCCCAAAAGAGAAAAAAAGAAAAAGCAGTTCAGAAAACGGGAAAAGGCCCACACCTCTGTATATCTGCCCACAAACATTTCAAAGTTGGACTCGTTTTCAATAGATTTGTTTTGTATGGAGTTACGAACATTGTGATCTGTACGGAAAATTCTAGTGACCCGCATAGAAGCTTATTTGATATAAACTGCTTCAAAATTAGCAAGTTCTGGGCAATGACTACATAATTCTAATATGCTGAAATTTTGTGCCCAAAAGTTTATTCGCATTTCACACGTATTGTCGAACGGCAAAATATACTTTAATTTTTTTTTTGTCTGGGCTTCGTTGAATAAAACTCGATTTCACTTTTATAATTCTACAATCAAACATTTTATTTATCAAAAAAAAAAAACTATTTAAATTCAAATCTCCCTTAATTTAACCTTACTACTTAGAATTCATCACTTTATTTCAATTCAATCACTTCTTACGTTACTTTCGATTTTCACAAGTCAACGTTTCAAAAATCACTGTCCCGTAAAAGCCTGCCATCCGTGTATTTATACAAACTAAGCACATTCTAGCACTTTCTGTATTACCCCTTTGGTAATTTTCCACTGGTACTTTTCCCTTTCCATTGGAAGGGAATTCGATATCGAAATTTGAGCTTCGAACGGCAGTTTGCTGTCAGTTGACTGGAATGATAATTGGGCGTGCATTCGTAAAGTGAATCAATTGGTGCATTCAGCGACTTCGGCATCTTTTTTTACGTCTTGTCGCCACATCACAATGCCAAAGGAATAAGAAAAAAGTGTTTCTTCATACATTTTTTGTTTGCTCAAAAAGTAAGTTTATTTCAAGTTATATGTTACCTTTTACTTACAAAAAAAAAGAGGGGGAAAAGACGGGAAATCACAAAAAAAGGAATTAAAATATTTTGGATGAAAAAGGGGAAATCGTCTGGCGAAAAGTCTGGCAACACTGCTTATGATTTTTAAAAAACTAACCAACAGATGCCCCCCTCCTATGGGATGTCGAAGGATTCGTAAGCTTCCATAATATGAGGGTTTCACAGAAAATTTAAGCGTTAACATTGGACTTACAGATTTAGTAAATTTCAGTTTGCAACATTAAGGGTAGAATACCCTCAAGTTTGCATACTTCTATGGTTCAACTGATGCATGGATGACTTTATCTTATCCTTGTTATTGCTTTTTCAGAGAGTCTTGTTTTCATGCCAGTTCCTATACCGGCTACTTAAATGAATTTAACACTTTTCTATAAAGTAGATGTTATATTCAAGCTCAATTTCATTAACTTGAAAGCCGCACTATGTCATCCCAATTTTATCTCAAAAGCGCACGACCAATCGTGTATACCCATGTCCTTCAAACCATAAAAAAAATTTCGACAGCCTGCTCCTTAGGAAACCACTAAAGGAGTAGGGATTCCCATTCACACATACATACATAGTTATACATCAAATGCGTCGACAAGTAATTTATTTTAATAGTTCCTTGCTTTGTTTTGCTAATGGACTTCCGACCATGAGTATTCCTTCGGTAAGCCATAATCCTTCATTTGTGTCAGAGTCCACCCATTGTGACATAGCTCCATTCGCTTAATACATACACACATACGATATAGCCTGGTGAATTAATAGTTTCACGAAAATTGATGTGATTTTACTTTCTACTTTGCCTCTAATGGTTTTTGGTTTTTGTTCTCAAATTTCAGGTACTAGATCAATCTTCTTCATCATGCAATGCAGTAATTCATAGCCAAGAAACCCTAGGTATTAAGTTTATAAATCAAAAGTCAACATATTTTGTTATATTACAAAAAAAAGATGAGGAGTTTAAAAAAAATTTGCTCAAATGACTGAGGTCAACAACAATAATTGCTAAAAAATTATTTAATTGCAGAATCATAGTTCTAATATTGAAATTCCTCTTTTTGTTTTATTGTATGTAATCGATATGCAATCAATGCAGTAAACATTTAAATTTTCAATTAAAGTGACAAGTGCCAACGTAATCAAAAACACATACATATAGCACAAACATGTTATTTTTGGAAACACAAAAAAAAGATATTTGTATATTAACGAGCGCGTAACCATAATTTATCATTTTATTTAAAATTGAAATCAAATCACGGATCGCTGCACTGGTTGCAAATAAAAAAATGAGTGATTTAATAGAGGCAAAAATCTGTATTAAAAATCAATGACACAATAGTAATAATAATGATAAAATCAATCTATGAATGGTGTGATGGACGTATTATAACTTTTATAAAGTAATTAAATGTGAAACAATACCATGTGCAATAGCGTATTGTAAGTTTTTTTTTTTGATTGAACAATAATGTTAGTACTAATATACTTATACACACATACGTTTAAAGAAAATATATTTGTTAATTAAATACATACACTTATTTATTTATATAAATGTACATGAACCGACGACGTTCGAATATGATTAAAATATAAATGTCATCCAATTTATGAAAGCAATGATGGTGATGTCACTGAAATGTATGTTGGAAAATGCTAATTTCCCCGAAAATGACGTTACACGTCATCTGTTTAAACAATTTCAGAAAATAAAACCGATGTGCAGTAAATAATTAATTTTAAACAAAAGTAGATTTATATTGCATGCAGGCATACATACATATTTATCATATTTATACACATGTGTAATCAGTAAATGGTAGTGAAGTCTCTACAAAAATGAAGGGAGGCGTTCATGCTCACCCTGTCTGCCGACTGGGATGGGAGTATGAGTTTAATAAAAAAAAATTGTAGATAAAATTAGATATAATAGAAATAGTTAGTGTAACTACGAAATACCAACAATATATGTTTATCGATTTTCGTTGATTCAATAAAGAACATGTTTAAAAGAAATTGAAGTCTTTGTATTTTTGTTTGAGGGTTTCAAAAGCACGTAAGTTTCGTCTACTAAAAGACATAAAGTGTTTTGGCATTTATATTGAAAGGTTTTATAGCCAGAAAGAAGAAAACAAATATTGAATTATTAAAGTTTTTAGAAAATAAGTGATGAAAACTATTTGCCCGTTTGCAACGTTTTTAGGGTCATAACTTTTTAATTACTTTATTCAAAAGTCTGATATTGGTCAACCTAAAAAGCAACCGAAGCTTAAGCAAAGGCTAAAATCAAATTTTGGTTTGCCTATTTTAAAACTGCGGTATTTACATATTTTCGAAAAAAAACGACTGTCAAGTATGAAGACATACGCGGAGCGGTCCGTCGGCTTTTGTTGAAGGTTATGGTCATCTATATATTCCGCAGTTTGCAGTAACATTAACAAAATTATTTCTGGATATATTTTACAGTCTGTAATAAACTTTTTTCATAGTGCTGTCTACTGTTCTTATATTGGGTGATTTTATATTGGGTTTCGTTATTCTAAAAAAAGGCTGGCAAAAAGCTTTACCGTTACGAAAATAGAGGGAAGGACATACTCTTTCTTGGCCTTTTTAGGATTTTTATAATTTAAGACCCATAAAACAGCAATTTCGATTATTTTTAATTACCGTTAGACTTTTTGATCAATTTTACAACCACCTGTGCTAGCATTTGCCACTTTTTTTCAAATTCTGCGGACACGGATTTCTGAGAAAACGGTAAAAATATGCTGTTTTTTATTTCGCTTGTTTTAATGGGCTTAAGAACTTGGGGTCGAAAACGGCAATTTTGAAACGTTTTTCATGCAGTTTGCTTGCCTTTTAAACATTACATACTTCAGCCAAATTTAAACAAGCTGGTCATAACCGTCAAGGAACAAGAAATCTTTAAAAAATAGTTTTCGAAAATATTTTCACGTTTTTCAGTTAAATATTTTTGAATATTCGAAGTCTTCTATAGTTTTGTCTAAAATTTAGGAAGATGGACTATGTCCGGTGTTAATTTAAAAATTATACCTTATACCGATTGGTACATAGAGGGGGAGACATGCGTTCTTTTGAACTTTTTTATAATTTTTTAAATTTCAAATCCATAAAACAAATATTTTAAAGTTTTTTCCAATTCCCTTAAGACTTTTTTCCAATAGCACAACCAGCAGCACTAGCCTTGGATGTTTTTTTTTTAATTCTATGGCCACCGGTTTATGCGTAAACGGTAAAACAAGCTCCTTTTTTATTTCGTTTTTTAAATAGGCGTCTAAAATTTAGGTTAAAAACGGCAATTTCAAAAAATTTTAGCGCAGCCTTCCTTCTTTTTGTAAACTTTGTACCTTAACCGAATCTGAAAAAGATCGCCTATACCGTTAAGCTACTAGAAGACTTTAAAAAATTGTTTTTGAAAATGCTTTTATGTTTTCGAGTTAAGTCCCAGAAGATTTTGAAATTTCAAAATCCGCTATAATTTTCCTTAAAATTTTGAATTATTTCTGATACGTATGATTTTTTTCATAGAATTCCACCAAACAGCACCGGAGATAAGGTGCACCGGAGATAACACACGTTTTTTCATGCATTTTTGCGATTTTTTTTTTCAAAAAAAGCGTCGAAACTGCAGTAATCAAACTGTTTTTGAAAAATATGACCTGAGCACTTGGTTAACTTTGAGTTGCTTTATACGTGTATTCAATATTGATTTTGAGCAATAAGCCGTTCAAAAGTTACGGCCTCCAACACTTTGAAAAACGTCATGCATTTTCGACTCTTCATTTCTCAAAAACGTTTATATATTTTTGAAAAGTGTTATTTTTTGATTAAAGCTTTGTATTTCTTAAACGAAAGTTTCGTTTTTCTAGTTCTTGCCTACTAAACTTCTTGAAAAAAAAACACTGAAAACATTAAGTCCATTTTAACATGAAATTACACTGTAATTAATTAAACCAAATAACGGTGCCTAAAAAAATTGGACTCTCTGACTATTTCCGCAGTCTATACGCACTCCAAATTTTGTCTTTCTACGACTTACAGTTCAGAAGTTATAAAGCGATTGGACGGACGGACAACGTAGTGATACCATAAGAGGTCCTTTTCCCATTTTTGGACGGACCGCTAAAAATCGTGAAAATAAGTTTGTCCTCACAAAAAAAAAAATTATTTGTCACCTCGCGATTGGCTAAAAAATACTCAATTAGTAACTTTGAATTTGCCTTTAAATAGGATAGTAAACTTGAGGGTCCTTTTTTTAACTTTTTTACAACTTTTTAAATTTCAAATCTATAAAACGGCTGTTTCGAATTTGTTTTTCGAGTGACGCAAAATGTTTTTTCAAAGCACCTGCTGTTGCATTGGCTAGTTTTTATAAATTTAATTCTGTGAGCACAGATTTTGAAGAAACTGCTACTTTTAGCTAGTACAAGCTAATTTTAAATAGGCGAAGAATGGCTTAGGTTGGAAACGACAACTTTGGAATAATTGTCGTTTAATTTGCTAATTTTTAAACTGTTAGCTTGCCTTATCAACACAGATTTTGATACAAGAATGTCTTTGTTATTTGATACATTTTTTCTGCAAATGCTTTCATGCTTTCAAAATGCTGCAAATCTCACAAGTTTTTTAATCTCTTACAATCGCTTTAGTTTTCCTTAAAATTTTGATTAGTTTCTGACTCGTGAGATTTCTTTTTCAAATGAGTGTCCAAATAGCACCAGAGATAAGATGAGGGGGTTTTTTATAGTATTTTTGCGATTTTTTTTTAAATGCTTTAAAAAAGGCTCCACAGAGGGTTGGCACTTGAGGATTAGGTAAACAAAGCTGGGGTGGAATAGTTGATCATCACATTTCTCATTTCGGGATCCCGTAAGGTGATGATCACCGTGATCATCACCAATTTGTGATGAATTTCAGCTGACAGCTATTTTGGTGTCACTTTCAATTAAAGCTAGTCGAGTTTTCGCAATAATTGGCTTCTTTTTGTGTTTTTTTTTCTAACCTTGTCAGTTTAAGTGATACCGTGTGCCTGTGATATGTGACAAGTTATATGTGTACCTCATTGAGCTTGTTTTTCAGTCCAAAAACCAATAAAAAAATTTTACGAAAAACTCAAAAGTTTTAGGACTGCCTCACGCAATCTTCTAAAATTTTTTTTTCCATTCTGGGATTGCCTTAACAACCTGCAAAAATTTTTCCATTTTGTTTTTTAGTGGTTTTCCAACGCATGAGAGTGGATCGTAGCCTTGCGGTTATTAGTGGGCTGCCATTAAATGTGCCATCCTTTCGGTTTGGTGTTCATTTTAGTCATTTAAACAAAAATAATAACTTATAATGATGTACATACATTTCTACATCGCAATCGCAGTAATAAGATGTAAATGCACTCTTACAAAAGTAAAATAGATTTATTTGTGAAGCGCTGTATTGAAATGACATCAACTGACAGATGAAAATGTATGTGCTGCCAAGTTTTAAAATTTTTTTGGTGATCACTTTACAGAGAGCAAGAACTGGGTGATGGTCAATTTTGATAATCAACATGGTGACCATCAGCCATCATTTTAGAGGATTCCACCCCTGAAGTTCTATTAATCGATCAGCTAACTCCGACTTAATATTGCAGATAAGCTGGGGTGGAATTCTCTAAGGTGAAAACTGATAGTTGATCATCACATTTTTAAATTTGGGATCCCGTAAGGTGATGATCACAGTGATCATCACCATTTTGTGATGAATTTCAGCTGACAGCTATTTTAGTGTCACTTTCCATTAGAGCTAGTCGTGTTTTTGCAATATTTAGGTTATTTTTGTGTTTTTTTCTAAACTCCGTCAGTTTTAGTGATTACCTATTTGTACCTGTGATATGTGTAACTCAGTGAGTTTGTTTTTCGGTCAAAAAACCAAAAAGAACGATAGTGGATAACTCGAAGTCTACGGACTGCTTCACGCAGTGAATATCAGTATGGGATTGATTTTTTTGGAGGACCAATTTAACTTTCAACCAGCAAAAATGTTCCAATTTTATTATTGAATGGTTTTTTCAACACATGAAAGTCTTAGCTCGTAAGTCGTGAATCGTAGCTTTTCGGTAATAAGGGGTGGGCTGCCATGAAATCGGCCATCCTTTCGATTTGATGTTTATTTGCTTGAAACCTTGAATTAATGAATTGAAGAATTCAAACAAAAATAATAACTTAAAATATGTACGTACATTTTTACATCGCAGTAATAAAATAAATGTAATTGCACTTGCCGAAAAAATGTAAACAAAAGTAAATTATATTTATTTGTGAAGCGCTGTTTTGAAATGACATCAACTGACAGATGAAAATGTATGTGCTGCCAAGTTTTAAAATTTTTTTGGTGATCACTTTACAGAGAGCAAGAACTGGGTGATGGTCAATTTTGATAATCAACATGGTGACCATCAGCCATCACTTTATACGATTCCACCCCTGGTGAATGCTCCTTATCAACTCATCGCCAGCAGATTTAAAAAGTTTGGCCGCTTGACCGTTGCTCTGGTCAGCTTACACAAAGCTACTTTTACTTCACTCAGGTCGGGTTGCCAGTATCGTTCGTATGGCTCGTCGGTTTCAGACAGCCTGGTTCAGTTCGTTATCGCCGTTATGCAGCCTGCAGGAATAGTTTTTTTTTTAAATCCTCAGCACCAAACGCGATTCCACCACTATTTTCCCTTGGTTGTCCTTACAGGATTCAGTTCGAACTGTATACGCTTAGCAAAACCGTTTGATCCTTTAATAGGACTCTCGAACCCCATTCCTGTTGTATCATCTCTGTCTCTTCAGCCAGCACCGAGGCTCAGGTGGCGCACGCAAGTGAAAGGGAACCTCAGCCAACTTCGCGTGTAAAACTGGAGATGGCTAGCTAGAAACAGAGCTGACGGGCGAAGCTTGTTGGTTGAGGCACAGGTCCACCCTCGACCTTTTTCGCCACCTTAAGAAAGAAAATAAAGTAGAAGTTGATTTACAGAGGTTGGTTCAGAAAACCTATGGATGCTTGTATCCACTTGGCGCCATCACTTTGACCTTAACAAAAGTTGTTACTCAGTGGTAGCCCTTTCGAACGACACTTGAGTATCATCGATTGCACCGCGCCGATGCTTTGTTTTAGACTTTCCTGCAAAACTGTCGAGGAAGTTATAACTCAGTCAGAAAGTTCTCTTTAGTCTGAGTTATAACTTCTCTTTAGTTCTCTTTAGTTCTCTTCAGTCAGTCACCTTTAAAAATCTTAAACATCTTAAAATCTTAAACTATTCACGTTATGTAGATATACGCAAAAAGTTTTTTTTTTATAAAGATCAAATCAGGATATACCTTCCCCTTTACTTATTATCACTTTAAATTTAACTCTTAACATAAAACCTGACAGAAACAGCAACGACTAAATGGAGAAAAAAAACTAAATTTACAGCGTTACGCCTGGAAGTGAGTCAACGTTACACACACGACTTCGTCAGGGACATCACACAAAAACGCTCAAGGATTTTATGCCTCACCTTTTCATCGGCGAGATGTTTTTTTTTCTCCATGCATCGCAAGAGCTTACACTTTCAATTTAGATTTGAATCTGTAATCAAAAGAATGTCGGGCTTTCGAGTATTTCACCGCCCTTTCCACGAAGTAAGAGGGAGAGAGCGTCGAGTATAATATTTCAGATAATGAACAAGTTATTCGAGACATATTTTCCGTTATCACGTTAATGTGTGTGGGATTTTTTTTTAACCACTGACTGTACGTAAAAGAAGTCAAAAGTGAAATTTTTTTCCATTCATCGCAAATTGGATGTGGCATGGTGGGAAGTTGAATACATTATGGTTCATTCGTTTCAGGGAAAAAATAAACATTTTAATTGGATGGAACAGCTGGAGCTATATAATTTCCTGTTAACTTGAAGTAACCTTGATATTTAGAAACCCCTAATTATTTTGATTTCCTTGTAAACGCACGTAAGGAAGCATTTTTCTTGTCAAATAATTTCATCAACCCTTGACTTTCGAAAACGATTACAGCTTTTATTATTGACGTTTATACGAAAAACATGCTTACAAATATGACCTATTTACAATGTTAATACTCTTGTTTCGAATTTAAATATATATTAAGTAAATATACAACATATCGACTGTATATAAAAAATAAAAATGTCTCCTCAAAGACCTTTTATGAAAGATATTTATATCTCGAAGATATAAAAATACAAAAAAACGTCCTTTAAGTAATACAAATTGCTTAATACGAGAGTCAGGGTTCAAAGTCTGACTTTAAGTTAAAAACACAATTAAAATAATTTACCAAACTTGTTACGACATTAATAATGATTACAACACGAAAGCCACACACACACCCTCCCACGCACTGAGGGACGACGCACGGTGCGGTGTAGCGCAACAAATATGACACCAGTATTTTGAATACCCCATACCCCCCTACGATACGATATTACGTTTATTTTTATTGCCTAATTTAGAAATCTGCCGTCAGGACGACACGACCACGCAGCATTACTATTGCTGTGGTCCACCCCACGCTCGCAGGAGGGTGAGGGCTTTGTTAAAGTAAGCACACCATTCTTCGCGTTCCTCTTTTGTGTCGGCAGATAATAGCTGCCGCACGATTGTCATCTTTCCGTTGGGCACTATTAACAGTGATTCGGTATCACCATCCCTTGCTGGTCGCTGGCATTCCAACAACATGGTGTTTAATCGAGCACAAATATCTCGGGGTGCTGTTGTGACTTTGGTCGAACAGCAAGTGTGCAAATCAATGGAACCCATTGGCGCTTTCTTCTTCTCATCGTCCGGGTATTTCCAGTAGTTTACGACGTGTCCGTTGAGATGGCACCATCGCCGGTGCCACGCTCCGAAGCCGGATATATCTTCGAACATTGTTAGGAATCCTTTATGCTCCACCGACACCGACAGTTCACAGTTGACTTTCATGTGCACGATACCCTCGAGCGGACTGACACCCAGAACCTGAAACAAACAAGTAAGAGAGTAAGACACATCCATTTGTGTGTTCATGTGTCGAATGTTAATGGCCAGGAAGGAGAACGGAAACAATTAGTGTTGCGTACCTGTGTAAGGGACCATGTCGTCCGTTGTATCTCTCTCAGGGAGAATATCGCAAAGCCGTATTGAACGAGAGCGGGTGTGCGTACGACGTGCGGCCCACCTGACGACTGCACTGTCGGCATTACGAGCCGATTGTCGTTGGCCTTCTTCTTGGGGGTTTTGACGCCACTCTTCTTGTTTATGTTAATGTGATATTTCACTTCGTGCGGCAGCACTTCCCTCTGCGCCGTCATTCCGTAAATTTCAAGGGTAACCTAGGGAAACGGAGAAAGAGAGAGATAGAGAAGGTTACTGTCGTATAAAACACTCAATGGTGGGTGTTTATCCTTACCCTGAAATCAGCATAAACATTATTCAGCTGTAAAACATCGGGGAATTTTACGGCCAACAAGCCCGGCAGCGTGGGCACAGTCTTCGTGGCCAGAACATGCTCGTTGTACTTGAGGAGGCAGACTAAATGATGCCCCGAAATGGTGTCAGCAGATAGCTTTCTTATGTAATCATGCCTTAGAGGGATTGTTATCTCTTTTACGGTGAGGCGACCCTTTTCCTTTGGCGCGCCAAGTGGACGAAGACTATTTTCAACACGCAATCTTTGGATTTCATCCAGTGATGCCTGGCGACGATGTGCTGTTGGGGTAATGAAAAGTAAAAGAAAAAACAAACCCGGTGAGATGGTGTGTTATGCCAGAGTGCGATAAGTGCGATAAGTATGTAAGCAAATTAATTATGTGATTGCAGTTGAGGAGTTATTAGCTACAAGGGTCGTTTGTTTAGTGGAATAAAAAGTTGTTTTTTTTCGTCCTTAACCAAGTGCCGGGGTATACCGCCACTCAAAGAATGGTTTAATTTGATAGTCCTGACCCAGAGTGTTTTTTTGGGGCGGGAGATAGATATGTCCACAAAAGTGTGTGTGGCGTCTTAAATTCCCCTTGATTAGACACGGAATCTTTATCGTTATAAACCGAGCGATTCCTACAACAGACTGACATTTTATAACCCTTTTGATTGAAGGTGTATGGGAGCTGGGGTACTCCGTATACAATACACTTGATTTCCTGTATCCTTGCTCTTATTGCAAACAACACAAATAAAATTGGTTGTTCCACTCAGAGTCGCTTTTCTTTGGCAATAAAATTCGAATGGCTCATGTGCTCGAATTGATTTTATGTCACTTGTTATGAGGCCGTCAGGAAAAGTGAAATTGTGTGGCAGCGGACGTAAACGAATAAACAAATCGAAAGGAAACGGAATTGATTGTTTGGGATATTTGCCTCGTATAGGCATTGGCAAGCAACAATGGGCCATTATTGTCGAGACGGAAAACGTAGTAAGTCCGATAGACATCTTGTGTAATGTGTGTGAGTGGATTGGGGTAGGCGCATTGATTTTTTTTTCTGGACTGGATATGGATAAGGCACCTATTTGATTTATTTAGTTTGCTTTGTTTTCGTTTACTGATTGATCCTTTTTTTAATGTAATGGAAAAGATTCGGACAACACTTAAACGCACATCGTTTTGATTTAAAGGAAAGTGTTTGGTAAAAGGGCTTCTTATCTTATATCCCATTGAGCTGTTGTGTATATACCTTTTTAAGCAAGGAATTTTTGCTAACTTAAACTGGAAGACACATTTTTTATCTGTTTCGGGGGTAAATAATTCACTTAGCTCACCATTTTATCATAATAAGTCGAACATCCTTTTGGTGCAAGCGGAGACTAAAATTTTGTACGTTTAAGACAGTGCTAGATTTGTTTACGATAACACGCTGACAACCTTAAGCTACTTAACCAGTCCGGAAATCGGATATGGATTGTGAGTACGAAGCTAGTTCTTTAAAATGCACATAAAAAAATTCATGGTGGCTAAAAACGGGTAAGCATCTTCACCCAGAGAGGCAACTCTGCTTTGCTTCAAGAATCAATGGAAAATACAGTAGATAATTCCGAGGATTTTTCGACAGTCACGCCGTGATAAAAGGTATAAAAGCCTTTGTCAGGCTAAAACCGACCATGGAAGCTGTCAGAAATAACTTAAAATTGCAAGCCATCAAATGAAAATGTTTTACTGTTGTCCTGCAATGGTGAAAATTGGCTTAAAACCTTAAAGACCACTTAATAAAACATTTTACATGAAGGGCCACGGTGAAGGAATGCACCTTTTTCGAATGCGGATAGCACGGGAAAAGGACTCGTATGCGCTAGATCAAGAATAATACAAAAGAAGATCCTGAAGAAATTTAAATTGAACTTCAGTGAACAATTATCAGAAAATGACTGCGCGACTAGCCCGGATGATATTAATCAAATGCAGGGGTGGAATCGGATCAAAGATCCAAAAAAGATCTTGTAGAACTCTTCTTATAGGAGTATCAATCTTATCTTATATAACCAGAGATTATTTAGCTCTTATAAGATACTTGTTATAAGACCCTGGTAAAATTTAAGATTTGTAATAAGAGTGCGTCTCTTGTAAGGACAGATTTAGGATTACCAAATATCTATTTTATTAGGAAAGCTCTCTGCCTATTATAATGTGCGTTTTTAAAAAAAAAGGTAATTTCAGAAAAGAAATCCTTAACTGCAACCGAAAAAGAGCTTAGTTTCCTTCATAACAAAATGATATCCAGAAAAAAATCCAAACATATAAAGAGATAAAAAAGGTAACCCTGCAACGATAAATGTCAATTTTAAAAATGCTTACTTTAGCTGACATATTTTTATCATCCTCATCAATTTCGAAAGCCGCTTAAAAAGCCCTTTAAAAGAGTCGCGGAGCGAGGGTGGCCAAATTGTCTTTCCATCGTTCTCGATCCTTCGCCACCAACTCAAGAGACCCGGGCGCAATCCCCAGGCGGGCTTCGGAGAGGTTCTTTACCTGATCCCACCACCTGTTTCTTGGCCTACCAGGGGGGAGACGCGCTCGCATCTCGGCTAGCATAACCTGTCTAGGAAGTCTGTCAGGGGGCTGCGAACAACGTGTCCAAGCCATCGAAGAATCGATCGCTCCACTCGGAGAAGTAGCTGCTCAACATTGAGATTCCCACGAATACTGGCGTTTCTCACTCTATCCCTTAGAGTAACACCAGCAACGCACCTTAGGAATCTCATTTCGGCAGCTTGTACCCGCGATCTAATTCTTTCGGTCATTACCCAAATTTCATGACCATAGATGAGGGTCGGAACGAACACTGAATCAAAAACAGATATCTTTGCTTTCACTCCAAGCTCACCTTTCCTGATGACCGGCCGGCACAGTTCCTTTACTATTGCTCCAGCTTGGCCAATTCTACAGGACAACTCAGTATTACTCCTCCCATCTTTCGTGAAAAAGACCCCGAGATACTTAAACTTCTCCACCTGTTTTAATGGAACTCCGGTTATGTGCAGGGTACACTGCACAGGAGTTCGGGAAACAACCATCACTTCCGATTTGTTCACGTTTACTTTCATCCCAGCATCACCACAGACGGCTGCAAACCTATCCAGTGCTCGTTCAAGTTCCTCTTTGGATGATGCAAGGATGGCCAAATCATCTGCGAAAAGCAGATGGCTCATCCTGATGCCAGCCAATTCGAAACATTGCTCGACAAGACAGCGCTTCACCATCCAGTCCATATATGCTATGAAAACGAGCGGCGAGAGAACACAGCCCTAGCGAAGTTCAACGCGCACATCAAAAGGACGAGATTTGACGCCATTAATCCGTACACAGCTTCTTCAGTTTCCATACAAAGACTGGATGGCTCTCAGAAGAGTCCCACTCAGCGCATAATCCTGCAAAACTCTCCAAAGTGTATCCCGAGTGACTCGGTCATACGCCTTTTCCAGATCTACAAAACACGCATAGACCGGTTTGGCATATTCCCAGGCCTTCTCAAGAATAACCTTCAGAGTAAAAAGCTAGTCGGTTGTGCCTCTGCCAGGCCGAAAGCCGCACTGTTATTTTCCTAACAAATGGTCGATCACAGCTCTGGAACGCGTTTCCAACACCTTCGCGAATACTTTTCCCGGAAGACTTAAGAGATATATGCCCCTATACTTGGTGCTATCTCTCCTGTTCCCTTTTTTTAAATGGGCATTATAACTCCTGTTTGCCAATCGCTAGTCGCTCTCCCGGCCACCTTAATGACACGTTTAAGCCATTTAACACCTTCTTCATTCTTCACCCATTGCCTTGAGCATTTCTGGCCGGATTTCATCAACTCCAGCAGACTTGCCAACTTTTAGCGATTTAATCGCTTCAGTGACTTCGTCTACTGTGGGACTATTCTCCGCCCTTATCTTGTCAGTGGGAATGCCATCTTCAGTGTCGGAAGGTCCCGCACGGCAACCCGAAGAAGTTACGAGCAGCCCGTCAATGGTGCCGTCATTCATTACGGGGAGCGGAGGGGGACAGCGCCAAGTCAAAATGAGGGCTTATCTAGCTTTGTGGAAAATCTACAAATCGACATGTTTTTTGGTGCACCATAATGTGAGAAAATGCTTTTTCAAAAGTTAATAAAATAGTGATGCCACAATAAGATATACAACACCATCGTACAAATCGATTTTTATTTTTTAAGTGATTTGTTCCATTTTCGTCTTTTTGTTCTTATCAAAATATACAAAAATTGTTCTTGCAGCATTATATCTTCCTCTCTTTTTTGCAGAGGTAACAGTGAGAACACAGCACTCACAACAAGAGTGATAAGACAGTTTCCTTATCAGAGTTAACTCTTATAACTAGGCCATTTCACGCTTGCAAGGCTCTTATAGAACTCTTATAACACTCCACAAGAGTTAAATTCTAAGAGCTGTACTCTTGGAAATAACTTCTATAAGGCTCTTGTAGTCTAGACTAGGCGTCCAGGACCCCTTCATGGGTCAGCTTTAATACATCTTCTCCGCTAATTAAAGGGAACCTCTACATTCAAACTTGCTTTTAAGAGGAAAGGCACCAACTGTATCTTAGGATACACAAATGCAGATTGGGCAGCAAAAATCGATGATCGCAAGTCAACAATCGGGTATGTCTTTATATATCACGCAGGAGCCATAGCCTGGTGCTCCAACGAGCAACAAACCGTTGCACTTTCTTCTCGTGAACCTTTGAAGTATAATGGTTCTTATTCTTTTCTATATTCAAAGTGCTACATCAATTGCATCCCAAAGTTAGGTTCATACTCGTTCATATTATTGCTGACGAATAAAAATTGAGTTCAAATATGCCTAGGTAACTACTAAATTTAAGTTTTTTAAGCTTAAAACAGAAGACTTTAAAGCTATTTGCCTACGAACTCGGTTTTAGTTGCACAAGTCACATGTCGGTCTTAATCATTTCCCCTTTTGATGCAATATTAATGGTCCTGCTGTAACCCTGAACCCTGGGGCCATGACAGAGTTATAATATGAAGCGCGGGAACGGAAGTTTTTTGGACTAAGTAAGGTTTTTGCGGTCTCTCCGAATCCACCATAGAACCTGATCTCGATTACTTCGGCTCAACTGTGCAACTGTCCCCAGAAATCTCTTGTCTCTGTAAATATAACCCTTGGCCCTATATATATATAAATATAACCCTATAAGCCTTGGTAAGAGACAATATAATAAAGCTAAAAGATGATTATTCTCCCGGCCCCGATGGTCTCCCGGCTATAGTCCTCAAAAAATGCATGAACAGTTTGGAGGCCCCTCTTACTGCCTTGTTCCGTTTGTCTAACACAACAGGAGTGTTCCCATTTCTATGGAAAGACTCTTACATTATTCATAGACATAAGAAGGGTCATAGGAATGATGTTTGCAACTACAGGCCAATCGCAAAACTATCGTGTACACCCAAACTCTTTGAAAGCATCGTTTACCAAGAAATCCTTCCTCACTGTAAGCCACTTATCTCCATCGACCAACACGGGTTCTTAAAAGGTAAATCCACCACTACAAACCTTACTGAATTTATCTCTAAGTCCTTGTGTGCACTAGAAGATGGAAAGGAAGTTGACGCCATTGCCACCGATTTCAGCAAGGCCTTTGACAAACTCGCGCACCAAGTTATAGTTTTTAAGCTTAAAGCGCTCGGTTTTCACCCTTGTTCTGTCAAATGGATCAAATCATACTTGGAGGATCGGCAATACAGAGTGGTTTTCAGATCCTCGGTCTCAGACTCAATTAATGCAACCTCTGGGTTACCTCAAGGCAGTCATCTAATACCAATCTTCTTCATACTTTCAATCAATGATGTTAATATGATCATGATAAATTCTGATTTATCTGTCTTTGCAGACGACATGAGAATCTCTAATCTACTCGCCTTTGAATGCCTTCTATCTTCAGAACGACCTTAACCGATTTTCAGAGTGGTGTAAAAGGAACCTTTTGGATCTTAACGTCAATAAATGCCAGGCAATTAATTTCTCCCGCAACCGAACCGTTCGACCCTCAAGAACTTACTCTATCAATGACATACCGGTGCCGACAACTACTGAAATTCGTGATCTAGCAGTTATTTGTGATAGCGAGCTTAACTTCCGTAGCCATGTCAGCAACATCATAAGCCGCGCTAACTCCACACTTGGTTTTGTGAAGCGATGGTCAAAAGAATCCTCGGACCCCTACGTTACCAAAGCTTTTTACGTGACTTATGTTAGACTTCTCCTTGAATATGCCAGTCAAGTTTGGTCTCCCTACCAACAAATTCATATACAGAGAATAGAAGCAGTCCAAAAAAGATTTCTTCGCTTCGCTCTGCGTGGCCTTGGTTGGACAGATCCCATAATTTTGCCATCCTATGAAGATCGATTATAACTAATCGATATGCAGTCCTTAAAAAGGCGACGCGAGATTGCTGGCAACATTGATAGCCCACAACTCCTACAGCTAATCACCTTCGTTCCGACTGAAATCCCATCGAACTAACTATGGTCACCATGAACCTTTTTCTAGAATGTTACGTATCTGTAACAAGCTCGCACAATCATTTAACCTTAATAGTACCTTGAGCATACTTAAAAAGACTCTTTTAAATCTTCACAATCCCGAAAACCCTTAATATCCCAAAGTTTCTAATCTCCCCTTTTTTTCTTAGCCTTAAGTTACAGTTACAGTAAGTTTAGATTGTTTGAATTCTTAGTTGTAAGTTAAGCTTGCAATGAATTAATAAAGTGCTCCCGAGGGGAGGCGTCAAATTTGGATTTTGATGTCATCAGCCTTTGTAATATGTTACTCTTTTCCAAGGGCTTACTGTCACGCTTATTAGAGTTAACACAACACAACACAAGTGAAAAGAGCCACAAGAAAAACAGGATGCAATTTAGTTTACGAAATTTGGAGTCTGTAAAGTAACCCCGTTTCACATTCAAATTTGGTTTCCATACGACCAAACTTCTAAATCGATTTAATTACAAGTTTTAAAAATACAAACAGATACATAGCCTCTGCAATTTTCTAGCTTTACATGTGCCAATCAGCGTAACAACTATATCATGCCAACTATATCATGAGCTCCACTTACCCCATGAGGCAATTAGTAAAGCGCAAGTGGATTTTTCAACTCCTGACTGCAGTATTTTAGAGTAATCCTTGACAAAAACTGTTCAATGTGCTCGCAAAAAAATTTGTAATTGACTCAAGGGCCACTTTATTTGCAAACATCAAAAGAGCACAAACCAGGGGAAAAAACTATTTTGTAGCTTTTCGCAATATGCACTCGTGCCCACAAAAGTGTCAGCAAATAAAATCGAAACTGATGGCAGGTTGGTGCCGCAGCAAACAACACAGATGTGAATAAGCCAAACTAGCCGCCATAACTCTTTTAGATCGTTAAATACTTGGTTTTGCCACACGAAAGGAATGTGTCCCTAATTGGCAATCACCGAATTTACAAATTCCATCAAAATATTAATTAACACAAGCGCAGCAAAACATGCCGACGCACACTCGCATCCTTGAACCTACTATATGCACGCGTACGCGTGATGCAACCAAAATGAATTTCCATGTGGGTTAACCAACCTTTTGGCTTAACATTTAATTTTTGTTCGCTGCTGCTGTCCCAACCCAATCCCGAGTGCATGGCAGTGGCATGTGGAATGCAGCATGCAGCACTTCGAGTGCAAAAGGTTTTGCGCGCATCACTGCACATTGTATGGCATGTATAGTTTTTTTTTTTCTCTCACTGTTTTTTGTTGTCGTATCCGTTCTGCTGTCGGAACCAACATAATCATCCCCGCCTTGGACAGTCATGAACGGAAGGACGCCTCTACGTGCAGCAGGGAAACGAGTTGCGAACAACCGATGTAATAATCGAATTAAATATGCGTTTCCCGGGTGTGATGAATTTATAATCGAAAAAGAAATGGACTTAAGCGTTCGAGCGCTCTCAGTCGAGGAGGCGTTGGCCGGGAGCGAGTCCCTCTTTCCCCACTATAATCCCGATTCGTAGCAGCAAGTACACACTTTATTAGTGCTCCCCAAAAAGAAAACCGGAACGCGACGGGTGGATGGAAAATCAATCAATTTCAAGCGAATTCTTGGTATATTAATCAGAGCAGCGGAAAATGCCGGCAATCTCGGGTGAGTTACGCCGAGCGAGCATAATCAAACAAAAGGCAGGACACAATGATGACTGCATATGTAAGGGATAAAGCAGAATGACGCAGGACTTAAACCATTTAACCAGACAGCCAGACAGTGTCGAGGATTGTGGCAGTGGAGCGGAGGAATAAAAAAGGATAAACCACATGCAGACAAATTTCAATTTCAATATTGATCGATGCACTCTTTCAAAAGGATTTACTATAAAGGACTTTCCATCTGCTCTCTACGAAGAGTCAGCGTTATAACAACCCGCACCCCGAGGAGAAAAAAGTCACCCACATCTTCGATAGAATTAAAATTGTAACCATTGAAGCAGAGAGGAGGCGAAGAAATATTATTCTCCCGTTATGGCTGTGAATTTAATTTCATCCTATTTCGGCCGATGCGAAACGCTGAGCAGATAAAAGCCGTTGTGCATGGGAAATTGTATTCAAGTCCTTTTGAATGTTTGCATAGAGCGTATAGGGTGCCTGCCCCATGCCCATTCCATCATGTAACCCCGAAGGTTTAAAATTCATTGAATGTTTTGTTGCTGGGAATGCCAGAGATGTTAGCCCATTCGAATGGAAAATGTAAGAAAATATTTTCATCCACAGTAAGACATATTTTCAGGACAACAACAGCTGTTGGGTCCGATGGGTGTTTTCCTCCTCCGAGGGCTCAAGGGCGTTTTATGCATTATTGTATAAATTTCTTAGCGAATATTGTGGTAGAAATTAGTTTGTTGGATGGCGCTCCACCAAGCATCTTCATTATGGTCGTGTTGCTGTTGCACTGCCCAGGGCAAAAGTGCATGAAAATTGAATTGCAAGCTTTTGTGAAAGGAAACGATTACGATGATGGAGTACGGCCAACATGAGAATGGAAACATTCGATTCTTGCCACAAAAGCCTTGGGTGACATTAATCTCTTGGTTCAACAATATATCTGCGTTGGTAGAGCGCATACTGATGGGGTTGATGTGGCACTCCTTGATGCATGCACGCACCGTACGAGGATCTGGGATTTGTGTTCATGTTAATGTAAATCAAAATCTAATTGGAAAATGAAGATGGCCATTATTTGTTCATACGATAAACAAATATCTCATCGAATTTAGCAAACAAGACAATTTGTTATTTAATCGAATGTCATTCTGAGGCTGTTGTGAACAACCAGATGCTGAAATAATTTGGATAACAATTTTAAATTATGTACTTATTATTGCTGAAAAGGATTCCTAGCTTGTCGACAAATTTATCAAAGGATTATACTGATTTGAGAAAATTCTTGGAAGCGAACTATGATTGAATCGTAAAAGCGAATTTTCTAAGGAGCATTTTGTACCGAATTTCTAAAGCATTTGCGGAACTCTTCGTCTCAGTTTTAAGGACGTCAAAATAAAGGTCTAGACATTATTTGATTCTCCGGTCTAGAACGTGGAAGATGATAGCCACAGTAGATACAAAATTTTATTAACACTCCTCTTTCTCAGCCAAGGATTGTATAGATGTCAAGGCGAGTAAATTAGATCTTGCAAAAATCAACAGAGTATCTTGAGCTCGAGATAAAAGTGTCGAAACATTTCTCGAAATTGTCAAGAAATTTACGACTATTTCTTGATACGGCGAAAGCGCAACGCTGACTGATTTGTAAGCAAAGCTCAGATTGCAAAGCAAATGTGCTCACCAATTGTCAGAATATGGACAATGAAAAAAAGCAATATTTCTGCTACAAACTTGAATACTTTGGGTGCATTCCTGCAGTTTTTCGCAGAACAAATAGAAAGATTTTTCGTAAAAACCATAAAATTGTCTGCAGAGTAAACAAGTCACTGTTTTGCTGTTTCAGACAAGGTGTTTGAAATCTTCCAAAATACTAAAGGAAGAGGCTGCATGGTAAGTTAGGTGGGTTGGTGCATAGCCTCGCGCGGAGCAGACCAAACCGGACAGGTAGTGTACTAGATTCGTCACCAAACTGTTAGTCCAGGCAACGAAGCAAAAATAGGGGAAATAATTCGTGTAGAAGCGAATTTTGGTAGTTGGAACAGTTGTAGAGAAAGGTGTTTTGAATGACATACCGAAAATACTAGTGGGTGGGGGCGGAGCTAACCGATGGGCGGAGCTTTAAAGGTCCCTTTTTTCAGTTTTTGGAAAAAATCTCGAAAACTATAACTCCCAGCAAAAAAAATATTCTATAAAAGAGATTATATACACTTTTTCGGTGGAATGAATACTTAAGGAGATACAGAGTTGGGAAATAGACATTTTTAATTAAAGTGACTTTTATCATGAAAAAAATTAAAGATTGAGACGGATACGTACATACTTTCATTGTATCGCTTCGTCTTCCGAATTTGAACAATCTCGAGGTTTAGAGTTTGGGGTGTCTTCAAGTTGTGGTGCATTGTTGCAGGAGCCAAGGCATACCCATACCCGCAGTCGTGATGCATCGGCATAATAATGCTATTTGGAATTGAGTACCATTGCTTGTCGTCGTGTTTAATGGCATTTTCCATTTTGGTGTTCCATTCTTATTGAGTGACTGGTTAGGTTCCTTATTGAGTGAGTGGGAGGCTAGCGTGCAGCTCTATACCTAGCTATCACGGTATTTTGTACCTGTAGCTCAAGCCCGAAATATGTTATGCATGCGATTTGTAGAAAGCAGTATTTGACATGCTATGTTAACAGATTTATCTGTAAAGGTATCCTTAGGACTATTTCACACATATCCGGCAGCCGGCTAACCTGTACCGGGTATCTGATCGGTGGAAGGACATTCTTAAGGGCAAGGGCTACCGAAAGAAGGATATATACTACAAACATTAGGCCTGTGAATGTTTTCCCACGGGTATTTGTGAAACGTCTAAGGCTTCGAAGCCTTTCGGGTTAAAAGAAGAGTGACCAGATTAGATTTGGGCTTGCTAGCGTTTTCCTATGACATCCTCCAGGACTCGCTTCCCGTTAATTACCAGCCTGCTAAATGTGCTCAAGTGATGATCATCATCATCATTTCATCATCATTTTCGGATGCCGCTTATCCTTTAAAAGGGTCGCGGAGCGAGGGTGGCTACATGGCCCTTCCATCTTTCTCCGCCAGGAGGCGGATCCTCCTCGAATCCCTCATCAGGTGATGATGAGGGATTGATATAAATATGTGAGATTTACTTCACACCAAAATCACTTTGGTCTCCACCTTCCGATCGCTTGGATGCTGGATTCATAAAGAATATGTTTGTAGATGGTGACGGCAATCCTTAGAAGGGCTACAAAGTCTATATACTCGCCAATTACTGAAATATTTGGATATATAGCAGCTTGATCCAACGAACACTTCCCCTGTTGTGATTTTGTTAAAATTGATGCCAACAGAAGTAAGCTGCCCACTTTGAAGCAGGACTCCTGCGACCTTCTCCAATGAAACGCGTATGGCAGTGCTACCCGGTGATTCGCAAGCTCATTGCGAGAGAAAAAAACAGTAATTCCTCTTCCTTGCATCAAGCCACCTGAACCTTTCATCCTATATTAACTACTTCTTACTTACTAAAGGTGGCGCTACAGTCCGGGGTGGACCTGGGCCTCAGCCAACAAGCTTCGCCAGCCAGCTCTGTCTCTAGCTAGCCGTCTCCAGTTTCGCACGCAAAGTCTATTACTACTAGACTAACTACTTCTTCTATTAAATAAATAAACGCAACAGCTCGAGGTGAACTTCTCAACAATGTATGCTGTGTGTGTTGATCCATTCACATACAAGGGGACTTAAAATTTTTTGCCGAATCTGAACGGCACTTTGAGAAGTTCGTCAGACCCTCGCGGAAGTGGGAACCGTGATAAAAGGCGAGTCTTTTTTCAGGTGACGCCGGTAGGATTTGAACTCAAACGTCCGGCGTTGTAAGACACAATACAAGACATAGTAACACACATAACCCTCAAGGTAACCTTCTTTTATTCCTCTCAGACATTTGCTCCTTCCACAAAATTAGGACCTAACCTAGCTATCTAATTATGCGGCAAAAATTTGGCATAGAACATCTTTCAGTCCAGATCCACCCGTTCTGTGACCAAAGCATGCTTCTAAGGAACACTGGGTTGTTGCACGCATCACGTATCAAAATGTTCCCAACCGTGATCTCTAGCTTATAGGTAGACGGTGCGGACCAAAATGTGGCCTCTATCTTCTGACTTTTTCTGTAAGCATTCTCTAACGTGTATAGTGCCGAATTTTTTTGGTGGTGAGTTAATAAATAGAAAAAAGGTTACCGACGGTATACCATTTCGTTTGATTCTGGAAATATTTGCAGCTCTGAAGTGGGTCACATTTCCCGGACCCACTTTCCACACATCCACAGAATGTCTTGAACAAAAAATGCACTGGCACGGCTGGTTGTGGGTTTGCCTTGGCTTTGGCAACAATGCACCACAATTTGTAGACACACATGACGCTGAACCTTGAATACTCTTAAAATTTCGAAGACAATGCGATGTTAATAAAAGTACATAATATAAAAATATCCGTCTTAATATTTCGTGTAGAGAATCTTTTTTGTAGAGAATTTTGTGTAGATTAATTTAGTAGTGAAAATTTTCCATCAGCCCCGCCCCCCGTTAGCTCGGCCCCCACCCACCAATACTTTCGGTATGTCATTCAGGACACCTTTTTCTACAACTGTGCCAAAATTCGCTTCTACACGAATTATTTCCCCTATTCGGTCTTTTTTGGTCTTCGTTGCCTGGACTATGTGGTGAAAGATAGTTTTTTTCCCCTTGTTGTGACTTGTGACTACCCTCAAAATGCGAGTAGAAAGAATTGGAAGATAGAAGGGAGAAGGAGTTCTCGATGCACTCTGATCAGCCAATACATGAACATGACAACGTGGAACAGAAACACCAAAGCTTACACCCGCAAGTATTACGCCTTTACAGAGAAAATCAATGATATGACCAGCAGAGTTTCAATAAAAACATCTGGCACTGGCATACATCTAATCATACATCATCATACATTTGCATTTTGGTGGAGAAAACGGTGTGCAATAAACGCTGGCGATTTCAATGTCCACAATAATTGTCAGTGGTTTCGTCAATCTGGGCCGACAACGATGGAAAGTAGGTAATTTGAGCTTTTCGCTAAGACTAATAACCTGCTATCGCCGATCATGCAGCGAACCCGAATACCTATGATTTATTTCTCACCTCCGATCCTGATAACGAAGTTTTATCTGCTCTGGGCTCGTCGGATCATTGTGTAATATCGGCTGTTTTTTATGCACTAATCACTTTGTTAAAAATTCGGCTCCGAAAGCAGAAGCTTGGCAGTACGAAAAGGCAAACTGGGATGGTCTCTAACGACTTCTTCAAAAATTTTAATTGACCCCTCTGCTTTCTGGATCGCATTGTTGATGCTTCGGCCGATATGCTCAGTAAAATAATTTTCCTCGCCACCTGATTTTTTTATTCCTGCTTATAGGATTAAAGTATAGACCTGACACTTCCTTGCAGGGAATTGAGAATCGTTGGTGCGATTGCGCGTCGATCTCAATGGGTCTGCTAATACTCTAATACTGTATGTGGGTCAGGTACACTTTCGCATTTGCAAAGTGGAAGGAGTTCTTAAAACTCGCTATGTATACTAACCCGATATGCCATCTAGGCATATTGGGTTAGTATACATAGCCATCTAGGCATATCGTTTATCTAGGCATAAAAACGGAGGATATGCCTAGGCCATCTAGGCTTTTCCTCCGTTTTTCTGAAAAGGTTCCTCCACCCTAGCCAAACCTCTGCCTAAGCTTTTTCATTTGTCTCTGGCTGAAATGAGATCTCTGATGAGCTGGCCAAACTAGGCTCAGAAGAAGTTTTCTCAGGTGCAGACAGACTAAACACCGAATCGTACAACTGGTGTGGAATGCAGTAAAAAATTGTTTAAAAAAAAAACCGATCTCGGAACTTCGCCACCGACGTATTCGACGGTGGAGGCTGGTTGTAACTTTGATTGTGTATGTGAAGTGACGTTTCGACTTAATTTTCATTCGTGATTTTTTACAATGCGACTGAAATTGTATGAAATCGATAAGGGCTTACCAAATATCTTAAACTAAAAGTTATCAAAATTAATTTTAAGTAAAAAGTACAAACAACCGGCGCCATCAAAATCACGCTACGAAATGAAACAAAATTATGTCAAAGCAATATAATGACGACGACAGCGGTGCAGTTTTTGTCGTTCTGTAAACAATCAAACCGGGTGTATACCACGCTGGAATTGTCGGGAACACCATGTATTATTTGACAGCTCGGTGTGGAAGTTCGGTGCTCAAAAGAATACGCCATAAGTTCTTCATACTTATAACACAAAGAACGAAAACAAGTACGAGGTAGTTTGCGATTTTTGTACAGCTTGACATAACGGACCGCTTGAAATCTCTTATATAGATAAATCAAATTTAGGTTCAGTTCGTAATCGTAGAATCGTATATTTATTAAACGTGTTGCGTTCTTCGAAAGCCTCGATGAAATAGACGGACATAACTTCAAACGCTATTGCAGGAAAATTGATTAGAATAAAAGAATAGGTACTTGCCCCTACAAATTTATTTAACAACTTTAGTTTAACTGGTACAGACAAATTAAATCTTTCAACATATTTCAGTGCCTTTCGGGACTTGGACAAAGCAAGAAAGAACCGAATGCTGTCGAAATATTGCGAAACAACGAAGTTTAAACATAAATCTACGATTATTATAAAGCTAGAGCGTAGAATCTGAACTGTGTTGAGGCGACACCTAACATTTATGTTCTTTAAAAGGTGCCTACAAGGCATTCTGCGATTAGTAAACTCACTTTGTATCTCTACGATAAATTTTTTTTTAAAGAACAGAAATCTATAGACACAATCATCCGGCGGCATACTCGGTAGTTTATCGATCCACCAGACTCCACCAAAATTTCGCATCTCTAATGTTTAAAATGCAATGGAGGAGAATCCATTAATATTGATCCATAATCCATTAGAAGACCGGTCTACCCCGTAACGCATAAACAAAAACTAAGGGTGGAATGCATCCAAAAAATATAGTTTGACAAAACTAGAAATCATAAACGACATTTCGCGTTTTTTTGTTTTCGCTGCTGTGTACAATTATTGCTTGAGTTGTACGAACCAATTGACGTCAAAAAGCTTTTAACCAATTTTTTGTCTATTTAATAAGGATTAGCCCTGGCCGTTTAGGTTTGGTTGTTTTAAAAGTGGCCGACACCACGACTAGGTCGGTTGTGGAATACTGATAGAGTAAAAGTTCAGGATTCAATTTGCTTACAATATTTCTGCTTATGGGAAAAGAGTTGATGGTATCGGATTAGGGGCTTATCCGTTGAATAATACGCCATCGACCTGTTAAGAACCCTTCCGCGTGGCCCAATTGTAACAAACAAATCAGCACAATATTTTCCACTTCAACCCATTTCTTGTGAACGTTTGCCTCAAAACCCGCTACAAACGACACCTTTATGCCTACACAAGAGCAATAAACAAAAATTATTGGTTATCAATCATCAATCCATCCACATTCAGCGACACATAATGCCCCAAAGATATGCCATGAAATTCCATTATTCCATCTTTCGCCTTCGGAGCCACACGATGATTTGTCTGTTCCCCAAAGAGACATCGATGTAGACTAGCTTTTAAATCCCTCCACTGAGCTAAGCATAAAAAAAAATCCATCGAATAAAAATTTCACTTACTTGCAACCAAAAGATGTCGTTCTCCCTCAACGGATTCCGCCGATCCGGAAAATTCAATTGTGGAGGCGCACAAATTCAACGCTTGACTCGTCTGTCCAATAACCTGTTGCTGTTTGCAGACCTCATCCAAAAGTTTTTTGATTTTATCCTGCACCAGATGCCTATCATCCGCCGCTTCCGGCTCTGAATTGGATTCATCTTCCTCGGAGTAACCTTCTGTGTCGTTTTGCTGCTGCTGGTGGTGGTAACCACTATTTTCTGCCTCACCACCAGAACGTAAAACTTGCTGTTCTCGGCATATCTTACGAACCGGCGTTGAATTGTTACTCTGCCAAGGAATAATGGAAACTTTGATGTACTTTTGTTCCGGCAGCAAATAAAAATGAAATATTCCTTCGACTTACATTCGAGTTCTGCTGGCGTCGATAGAAGCTGACTGTGTGCACCAGTGTCACCATGTTTTCTTCTTCCGACTGATTTACCGTCAAAGCCGACTTAACTGGTGTCGCATAGGGTGTAAGTGATGTAGTTTGGTAGTCGTCGCCCTCCTCAGAGATTGGCATGCAATGGGTGTACTTCTTCGGGGTCTTTTTAAACGAAAAGCTATTCGATGCAGTTGTCCCCTTGCTCTGTATGCGGACCGACATTTTAATGAGTGACTGGTGATTTAATAATCGTCATCATCTTCTGTACTCACCGATCTCGAGGCTTTGCTATCATTGTGCTCATCAGTCTCATCATCATCATCGTTGCTGGGGCAATCGTTGTCCTCGGCTAGTGCTTCATCGAGATAATCGTCCATGTCCATTGAGCCTTCCTCGGATGAATTAATTGAACTGTCGCCGTAGTAGAGATCCTTTTCAGCATAACGAACCCCCTGCAAGCGTACGCAAACCGTCATTAAATACAATCCCCCAACTAGTACTACCGGGCCCCCATGGTCCGGTTTGCAACGAGATATGGCTTTTCATATTTACCTTTTGCCTTGCTGCATTGTTGTTTTGTGATTCATTCGACTGAACCACTTGCATTATTTCGCGACCCAAGCTAACATTGCAAATGCCAGCGGTGCTGTCCTCTTCCGAGTCCATGTAACTGTGAATAGAGAGGCGGAACACAATCAAACACAAAAGAGTTAGAAGAGTGATTAAAAAAAAATAAAATACTTTTGAAGAGTTATAAAACTAACGGGAAAAGCATTTGTGTAAATTTATGTTTTAATTAAAAAAAAAATCCAACAAAACGGAAGGAAGGAAGGACGTTATTTGTGTGAGGGTCTTTTTATACCATTGCTCCTCTCATTGCAGCGAAATCCTTTTGATGAGAGAAAAGTTCTAATTGGACGAAATGCATTTATCACATCGCAGTTCTGCAAATTGCGAAGGACTCGACCAAAGATCCAGCCAAGGATGTTGAGGGAGTTATGGATACACCTTGGAGCCATCAAATCGTTTATTTATGTTTGGGGCTTCACTTACAGTAAAGCCATGTGCCGGGCTAATGGAAATTCCACTCATAATTCCCTTGTGCTATTAAATTGCATCGGAAGAGCACAGCTTCACGTGTTGGAAAGTAGGATGCAAGTGTTTGCATCAGTGTGTATCAGGTTTTATCAGTTCGAGGCAATCCTTTGAATGGTGGTAATTGCTTTGATGTTTTGTACAGGGGGGATGCAATGAAAACGAAAATCGATTTTTGAACACCTTTATTTCTGGATAGAATAAACTTCAAGAGGTTACATTACATAAAATCGAAATTTTGAAGCTGTTCAAACACGTTTCCGGCACTCAGGACATTAATTACGTTACAAAATTAGAGTAGCAAGGGAATAATTACAATAAAATTAAGGGTGATAAAATATGTAGGCGGAAATTGCATACGATGGCGCAAAGAAGTGTTTGCAGGACAGTATTAAGTGACATCAAAACTCACCATGACGTCATTATCGCCTATATGTCTCTAATTATCGATATAAAATGCTGAGAGTTTTTTTTTATAACATTTCATGGTCGGACAATCAAGATCCATCAAAATTCAGGTAAACACTTATATTATAGTCGAAAGAATTTAGACTAGTTACTTTTCAAAAGGCCAATATAAGTCTTCCACGGAAGCTTCCTTTTTGATTTAAATTTTATGCAGCAGGGCACATTTTTAAGAAACATTTACAGCAGTCGTTGCAGTGCAGTGTAGGTAACTAATTTAGTAGGAGTTTTAAAGAAGCCCCTAACTGTGGTATTATAAAACCCGTGCATCATTTTGAATTTTGAGTCTCCTAGTTCCATTTTATTTCTTCGGTAAAGGGGAAAGTTTATCGAGTTTTCCTTCTACCCTCAATGTTTACCAACCACTTCAATCAGCCTCAAAAGCTGTTTCGAGTCTTTTCACATGAATGCGAACCAATATTGCTCACTTACCTTTCATCCAAATGATCCTGATTGCGGCGGCATTCTTCAGCTGAAACTGTTGCTGTTGTGCAATTATCATTATCCGACTCATTCGATTCAAAGTCAGACAGAGCCGGATACAATCTGTTGCCATTGGCGGCAGTCGACGATTGTTTCTTCTCGTTGGACTTGCGGGCACGTTTTATTTCATCAACAGCATCACCGGCTAGATGTATGGGCGGGCCAAAAAGTGATACGAGAAAAACAAAGAAAATATTCAATTTGGGTATCGTTCTAAAATGCAGAATTTGATATAACGTACGACTTCGCCTTTTGTAGGTACTCGTGTTGCTGCCTGTAGGCATTGGGGGCGGTGGGGGTGGAGGCACCATTAATGAAGAATGCTTTGCCGTGTTATCCACTTTTCGTATAGCTGTCCTGCCTGTATTAACTTCATCAGCATCATCATCGTAATTACAGTCGTCGTTGTCTTCGTCCTTCGAATGCTGCAGCTGTTGCAAAAGCTCTTTTGGTTTATTAAAACGATTCGCAATAACTTGCATGTCCTCCTGGCGTTGCTTGGTGATCTCGGCTTTGATTCGATTTTCGGATATCGTCGTTGCATTTGCAACTAGAGCGGCCACCTTGCTGCGAACCTTGCTGTCGGCGTTGCTCTTAACGACGGCAATTGGAGCTGGAAAATCAAATTTCAGTTAAAAATGGGAAATTCTTTGTCTTTACTCGGAGGGAGGAGAATTTTCAAATAATTTCATTCACTTTGGGAAGAGAGGTCGATAAGGTGAAGGTGCAGGTAGGCAACCCGTTGTTTTTTTCATACATACCTTTGTTGTATTCCTCGACTGCATGCTTAGTTGCGGCTATAGTTTCAGCTACCTTCTTGCTGTCGTGACCAATTCGACTTATGGGAACAGCCATGCCAAATGGCGCCTTCGGCACCAGAGCCTCACCCTTGTTCTTTTCAAATAGATTCATTCGCTCTTTCAGTGACAACTCGGTTGGATCCTTCTGTGGTTTTGCCACAGCTTGTGCCGCATTCTGGGCCTTATTTTCAAATACTGCAGTTCTGCCCGACACCAAACCCGGTTTTACAGCGGGCGCATTTTTCTTTTCACTCTCACACGCATTTGGCTTCCTTTCATCCACAGTTTTTGTTGCTGTGGTCTTTTCTAATTTTGATTTTTCCTTTTCGTTTGACACAGCCGCAACTGCGGCTGCTTGTGTGCCATATTCGAAGGCCAATTTCGTAGTTGATGATTCTCGGCGTTGAAAACCTTGAGCTTCCAGGCTATCCATTACCTTTTGATCCCATTTGAGGTGTTTCGGCTTAGCCGGCGCTGCGTTGTTGCTGCCACCATCAACCTCGTTCGCTGGCGTTTTCTCTTTCAGTTTATGTTCTACAATTTGCGGTTTTCGCAGAGGACTTTTTCGCTCGACTTGTTTCGAAGGGTTTTTGCTGGCTTTTGCCTCCTCCACTGGTTTGAGTTCAATTGACTTGACATCATGATGTGCGGTATCGTTCTCCCAACTGTTTATTGAATCAGCCAGAGCAGCGAGTTTGCCGAATCGTTGCTTTGTACGTTTCGGGCTGGATTCTGTGTTTTCGCCAGCACCTTCGTGAAATTTCCCTTCGGTACGATGAATGGGTGATGATATTTCTGCATTCGAATACAGAGCACCCAATCGTTGGAGTCTGTTGCGTGAAGTATCACGTATATTGGCCACAGGATGTGTCGATTCCTTTGTAGATTCGTTGTCGTCACTTGTGTCTTGTTCTTCGACTTGCACTTGCACCTAAAAGGAATATAAACGGTTTAGTGGAAAATGTAGATTATGTATTCAGTATATTGGGAAAATGTTCAGATTTTTTGGATTTTATGTCAATTCATCGTTTTGTATATCTATGAAGGACATTTAAGATAATTTTTTTGTTCAATTTTCTGGAACAAGATTCAAATTTGAAGTAAATAAAAAAACGGAAGACCCTTTGTTGATGAAACACGGGTTTTCTTGTCCGCGTAGTAACTTCGGGTATTGCCCACAAACAACGCACTGCCTAGTATATGTGCTCACTAAATGACAATTTTTTTGTCTAGCATAATGCCAAGGTATTTTATAATGCTAAAAACTTCAATTTGGGTGTTATTTATTAGAATAGGAGAGATTCGGGACAACATGGTATCATTAATGATCATGGCCTTTGTTTTATTAGTGTTTAAAATCAATTAATTTCTATTTAGTCATTCGGTAATAGCGCATAAGTCACTGTTTAATCTATCTATACACGCTTTTATATTAGCTCCGCAAACTAACATTAAACCATCGTCAGCAAATAACACGAGTTTACAATACTTTATCCCTTTTGTCAGGTCGTTAATATAAATTATAAGCAGAAGAACACCGAGTACTGTGCCCTGGGGGAGCCCTATTGAAACACTCAATTTTGACAATAAATTTTCGTTTACTCTTGTCCGTTGCGTTCTAGCCGGTAAAAACGATTTAAACCACTTAAGCTCTGTTTCTCTGACATCGATTTTGTTTAGTTTGAGGGGTATTATTCTACATTAACATTTTTTTAATTAAATTATGCGTAAAAACTGTTTTTCTGACTCTGAGTAAAAACATTTAATAATAAGAGGGGGTCGAAACTACCCCTAAACATGGTCTTGACCATTTTAAGAGGTAACGCGATGGAATTTTCTCTATTATAGGATATTGTATTCGTATTGGGTTGTGGATTACGAATTTTGTCTTATTTTCTGAAGAAATTAGGACTTCACCCATAAATCAGCAGCTGTTTGCATAGGAAATCATTGCCTCTGCATGAAATGTTTGTGGAATGAAACGGCTTGGTGTGGCGGCTGGTGGTGATAAGAGAACTGCGTGGTTTAAGACTCCTGGAGTTCAAAAAGCCATCAGAGAGAAGAAGAGAGCCTATATTGTGTGGATACAATGTAGGAACTCTAATTCTCGAGCCCGGTACACTGAGGCGCGAAGAACTTCCAATATGGCGGGAAGAACAGCCAAAGAACAGGCATGGAAAAAGTTCGGCAAGAGGTTGGAGCACGATAACAGATCTGCAAACAAGACATTTTGGCCGACTATTCGCCGACTCATTATCGTTCAAGGGGTTAAATCCAAAGACGGTACACTTCTTTCAAATGAGAACGACGTCTTACGCAGATGGAGCGAGCACTTTTCGGAGCTGCTCAATGCCATTGCTAACGAGATTAGGGCGGAGAATAGCCCTACAGTAGATGTGAAGTCACTGCCGCGATTAAATCGCGTAAGTCGGGTGGAGTTGTTGAAATCCGGCGAAGAAGGTATTAAATGGCTAACACGTATCATTAAGGTGCCTGGGAAAGCGGGAAAGTACCTAGCGATTGGCAAACACGAGTTATAGTGCCCATTTTCAAAAAAGAGGACAAGAGAGATTGCTCTAACAATAGGGGTATCTCCAGGGTTACCGATGGGCGACATATGTCGCCAAATGGCGACTTTTCTACAATCGGGACGCTTGGCGACCACATTTCGAAATAAGCGGTTTTTGGTCCCCTTTTTTTAAAAACAGGCGACATTGGGACGCATCTTTAATTTTCAAATCAGTTATGAATACAACAGCCACAAATTGAAAAAAGTTATTGCATCTGCCTCTTGCTAAACGAATTTCACTAAACGAAATAAATGAGTCGAATAAATTTTTTAATCAGCAGTAAATTTTCTAGTCAGCTTTGCGTAGCCGGGAGGTAACCCCGACGGGACGACCTCTACCTGGAGGAACAGATCTTTTTGAATTACTCGAGGGTGGAGAGCGGGATAACCCCTCCTTAGGGCCGGTTTTTCAGTTCGAGATCATCAGAGTTTTCGAGTTAAACTGAGACTAACCCCAAAAATGAATTTTTTTAGTGAATTTAGGTGATTAATCTCTCCTTAACTCATTAAATTTGGTGACTTGAACCCGGATCAATTTTGGAGAACAGTATGAGCTTCCTTTATTATTTTTTCTGTGTGGAATGGCAGTTGCTTTGCGTGTTTCTATGAAAAATGACATCTGAGAACAACTCGAACTGCTTTTCCTGTGTTTTTCTATGTGGCGTGAGCTTTGGGAGAGTAAATAATTCTGTGAGTCGGAGATTTTGACAACTTTACTGAGGGATCTAACTTTACAATGCAACTCTCAGTTTTTTCTGCTAATAGCAGGTGAGCCACCTATGTCATGTTATGTTAGTGATGATAATGTCTTGTCTGATTCTCAACTCAATATTTTAATATGTGTAGAAGTTGCAGGTAGCTATTAAAAGATCTTGCAACAAGTAAGTTTTTATTCCACATTTTACTCTTTGTTCTTTTTTACTATTTTGGGTATCAAGTAAGCGGCGGGTCTGAGACTACAAATTTAAGTAATTTTTTTTATCGTGTCACGAATTTTTTTTCTGTAAAATTTAAGCTTTAGTGTATTTTTATACCCGACCCAGGTTATATTAAGTTTGATGCATAGTTTATACCGCAGTGAAATAATCACCGTAGACCCCTAAGACCTTTTAGCCATGTCCGTCCGTCCGTATGTAAACAACTTTTAGGCCTTAAGTTTTAAGGCAGAGAGCTGAAATTTTCCTCGGGATAAACTCTGGAGGGTTTTGCAGGACTATGCACTGAGTGGGCGTCTTCTGAGAGCCATTCAGTCTTTGTATGGGAACTGCAGAAGCTGTGTTCGGATAAATGGCGTCAGATCCCAACTTTTTGATGTGTGCGCTGGACTTCGCCAGGTCTGTGTTCTATCGCCTATCCTTTTCATAGCATATATGGACTGGATGGTGAACCACCATCTTCGTGAGGAATCTTTCGAAATGGCTGGCGTCAGGATAAGCCATCTGCGCGGATGATTAAGCTATCCGGGCATCGTCCGAGGAGGAACTCCAGCGAGCACTGGATAGGTTTGCGGCCATATGTGGTGAAGCTGGGATAAAGGTTAACGTGAGCAAATCCGAAGTGATGGTTGTTTCCCGAACTCCTGTGCAGTGTACCCAGCACATTAATGGAGTCCTATTGAAACAGGTAGAGAAGTTGAAGTATCTCGGGGTCTTTTTCACGAAGGATGAAAGAAGTGATACTGAGTTATCCTGTAGGATTGGCCAAGCTGCAGCAATAGTAAAACAACTGCGCGGGCGGTCATTAGGAAAGCAGAGCTTAAAGCAGAGCTTGGACTGAGAGCAAACATCTTAATTTTTAATTCAGATCGCGGGTACAAGCTGCCGAAATGAGATTTCTGAGGTGCGTTGCTGGTGTTCCTCTTAGGGATAGAGTGAGAAACGTCAGTATTCGTAGGAATCTTGGTGTTGAGCAGCTGCTTCTCCCAGTGGAACGATCAATTCTTCGATGGTTTGGACACGTTGTTCGCATGCCCCCCGACAGACTTCTTAGACAAGTTATGTTAGCCGAGATGCAAGCGCGTTGCCCGCCAGGTAGGCCAAGAAACAGGTGGTGGGATTAGGTAGGAACATCTCCGAGACCCGTCTGGGGATCGCGCCTGCGTCTCTTGAGTTGGTGACGGAAGATCAGGAAAGATGGAGGGATTATTTAGGCACCCTCGCTCCGCGATCCTTCTAAGGATAAGCGGTCACGGAAAATGATGATGATGATGAGACATAACTACATATTGAGAGCACTATGGATGCAGATCTTAACTAAAATGCAGATGGAATAAAAATTCGTGATCAGCAGCCCAAAACACCTATAATAAAAAAAATTCCATCTCGTTAGCTCTAAAAATTGTCAAACTCATATTTACGGGTAGTGTCAACCCCCACTTATCAACCGTGGGGATTTTGTTTTCTTTTTTTATAATTTATCATTAAACGTTCAACTAAGAGTCAAAAAACAGATTTTTTGCTAATTCAAGACAAAAAGTGTAAGAATAGAAAAATGTCCTTTTAGAGGGTACTTTTCACCCCCTTAATTTAACCCAAATGTTGAAATTTTTAAAAAAATTTACTTAATTTTAAATTTAGCTTAAAGGGCTAATAGAGCAAAATGCCCTTTAAGGGATAGTTTTTGACGATTTAAGGGTGAAGACATTCTCGGGTAAAAAAAGACCGAAATTCGTGATCAGCGACCCAAAAACCTATAGTAGAGCAAGTCTGATGCTGTAGAGTTACTAAAAGCCCTGGAGAGGAAAGGCTTTATTGTGAGCGCATACGCAGACGATGTAGCAATCCTGATCCCAGGTAAACTCTCATCAATCCACAGTGACCGACTCAGCTACGCACTCCGCATTGTTGGAAAATGGGTTGAGGGTCCAGGACTGGGAAAAAACCCGTTGGATGCAGCTACCGTTATTCAAATCGCTAAGATACCTGGGCGTCATATTGACTCCAAACTCAGCTGGAGGGATAATATAGAAGATCGTGTCAAGCGGGCATACGTGGCATTATACGCCTGCCGCAGAACGTTCGGAAACATTTGGGGACTGACACACCAAACATGGTACACTGGATGTATACAGCGGTTGTAAGACCCATTTTAATTTACGGTGCAGTTGTATGGTGAAAGGCTACGGAAAGAAAGTAACCTCACCAAAGTTCAAAGGGCAGCCTGCATGGGTATAACAGGGTCCCTAGGGACCATATCCACCGCGGCACTGGAGGTACTACTCAACCACACCCCCTTGGACATATACTGCAGCAGCAAGGCAGCTAAAACAGCTGTTCGCCTAAGAAAATTCGGACTGTGGTCCTCAAGATCTGATGGACACGCCTCTGAGGAAACTCAATGGGCTGCCTCCACAAATACCCCAGTCATGACGACTGCAGCAATTTTCAGGCGGAGCTGGCAGCCATAATCTAAGCTGCCTTCGAGCTGAAGAAACACAGCCCCGTAAACAAGACCATCACCATATACACTGATAGCCAAGCGGCAATCAAAGCCTTGGAATCAGATTTAGTGAAGTCAAGGGCTGTGAAACTATGCAGGGAAATTCTGGACGAGTTATCACTTGGCAAACACTGTAACTGTGTATTGGGTGCCAGGTCACACCGATATATTGGGAAACGAAGAAGCAGACGGGTCTGGGATGAATGCATCTCTAGCCCTCAAATCTATAAGAGTCCCGCTGAGTTCGATAGCACGTAGGATAGAAACTAAATCCTTGAGTAGAACCAACCTATGTTGTGCCGAACTTGATACGTGCAGACACACAAGGCCATATCCGAGTACTCACGGGAGTCCTCACAGGGCACTGTGCTGTGGGTCTACACGCTGAGTGGCTAGGCATACCGCATAACGATTACTGCAGAAGCTGCAGGGACGTTTAAGAAATTGAATCTGTTCGTCACCTGCTTTGCGAATGCCCAGCCCTAAACAGCATCAGGCGGAGTACAGTTACTTCTTCAACGAGCTCGAAGATCTAAATAGTGTAGATCTAAAGGACCTCCTACCATTTGTAATCAAATCCGGATGGGTCCAAGAGGGCGGAACTCTGAGCTTCTGAGCGGTTTATTTCTGTTTTCGTTCCAGGTTTTAAGAAGGTTCCCAATGGACACAAAGAACCCAACTGCTGATCTAAGTGAGCCGTGACTATTGTCAAAAGGGCATCCATCAACCTAACCTAACCTAAATCTGGTGGTGACCGGGAGGTCTAATCCCCCCCCCCCCCTCCATTACCTGGAGTAGAAGACGGTATTGAAAACTATAAGAAGATGGGCCCAATTGCAGAACTCTGTGGTACTCCACTTGTTGGAAAAAGTGATCGGCTTGACGTTCCATTAATATTAACCTTCGGCTCTCGTTCGTGTGAGCAAAGCCATTAGCGAATTGCGCCCTATTGGCGAGTGCCGTTTTCAAGCAGAATGTATCAAGTCGAAAGCCTTGGTCAAGTTTTTTTGTAAGGCAATCTTTTTTTAGCACAAAAATAGAAACGCTATGCAAGAACCTTTGTTTGGCAACTTTGTTATTTGCTTATATGTTCCTTGAGATGTGAAGGGTTGTAATGAAAGCTGTTTGATAACATTTATCTATCGTAATATGAGGATGCATCTGCAATCATGTAAGTTAATCCCGGGCTTAATATTCTCAGATGATCACAGAAGTCGTTTTTGAAGTGAGTTTGACTACCGTCAACCAGTAAAACATTGAGTTTGTAGACTTTCTTATCTTTCCCCAGAATATTGTTGAATACTCTCGTCTCTATTACTTTTCTAAGTTACCTCTTAAAACTATCAGGCAAAGTAATTGCTACGCGTTACCTGAACCTTAATTTCGCATGATACTTCCAAGGCGTGATATGCAGGCGTATGTTTAAGGCACTTTTTTGAAAAATCATTACTATATTTCTTGCCTCTTCGATTATGCAAGCTTACTATTGTACACGCCTCGATATGGTTTCTTAAAATCAAAATGAACAGGTCGCAGGCAAATAAAGGATAATTTGCCAAATTAACCGGTCCCAAAGCTCATATTTCAATCGCTTATTTAGCAACGTTTGTACTTTTTCTGTCATCGGAGCGGTTTCGACATAGGAATAGAAACTGCTAAATAGAGCTCGAGGTGAATCCAGGTCCAACTTCTGAACCATTTGAGCGGTGTGTTGTATTCTTCACATAGAAGGGGATCCGCAATTTTTTGCTGAATCTGCTTGGCATGTTAAGTTTTTCAAGACCCATGTTACTCGTGGAGGGTTTATCAGACCCTTGCGGAGGTGGGCCGCGAAAAAGAACGAGTCTTTTTTTTCGGGTAACGACGGTAAGATTTGAACCCAAATCTCCCGCTTAAAGGCACACACTGACCTCCACGCCACGGCACCCCTTAAATAGTAATACTGATGCTTAAGAAATAATTAAGAGCAACCATAATGATGATCTGTAAGCCTGAAATTGTTTTTTGTTTTTAAATCTTTTAACAAGGTTTCTAACCGCTTCTGGAAACTGAAACGCGAGCCATAGGCAAGAAGCTAACAATTTCCTTGAATGACTTGTTTTCTATACCATTTTGCAAAGTAATTCAAAAGCAAAACTGTCCAAGTCATTTCCGTTGCCCAGTCCTTTAAGGAACAAGGGTTGTATGCACCGAAGCAAGTACCAAACTTGAACCCTTTGTCCTTTTAAATTATCTGCACATTTTTCCACAAGTTTTTATCTATGTTTGGCGTCTTTCAAACTTTACTTTTGCCTTTTTTACATATTCTTTCGCCGAAAACATATCGACAAATCATCACTAATCACTTACCTCAACATTTTTGTCCGTCGTAATGTTAATCTCTATGCCCAGATCCATATTCTCTTTGTCCACAGAGAACTGACGACGCACTTTATCCGGTCCCGGTGACGTGGAGTCACTTTTGCCACTAAAATTCTCCACTCTTTTCTGGACTACATTCAGTTTATTCAAATGCGATACGTGCGACGAGTTACTTTGTTGCAAAGGCGTCAAACTTGAGGAGGACATCTGCGTGGGCTTCCTCGATGCCGCTTGCTGCTGCTGTGTGGTGTTCTCACACTCCGGCATCGGAAATTTAGTTGTTTTGCTGATTCCAAGCGCCTTGCTGCGTTGTTCGGCCTTTTCAAGCATTCTCTGGAGGAAAATTATAATTGAATGCATAAATAAAATTTGCATTCTCAAGGCCATAGGAATTCCTGCACAATGACACTTACCTGCGTGAAGGGATCCATTTTGTGTTGGCAAATTTATTTTCCTGCTGTTTTCCAAGTAAATTTTATGTATTTTCACAGAACTTCAATAGCAGCTTAATAAGAGATTGTCCTTTTATGGTTTTTCACAATTATTATTCAAATATTTTATGCGGAATGTGTATAAAAATAAAACAATAAGTTCGTCTTGCGGAACAAACAACGCGATTAATTTCGATTTTTGCAGTTGATGTTTTTTGATTTGAATTGAAGTGTTTTAGGTGTTGGCCATGTGGCGCTGCAACCGCATGAGGAGGGAATGGTGCTAAAATTGGATAGAGTTATAGGACGTTCACATCGAAAAGAATGCCTTGGGGTGGGTTACATTTCAGACGAGCGATTTGTTTCGAATCCATTTCATGGTATCAGCCTGGTAGGAGTTGGAATGAAAAATTTTGCCAGACAAGGCAACGACAGAAGAATTTAAGCCCTTACCATTAAGGGCCGGTTTTTCAGTGCGAGATCATCCGAGTTTCGGAGTTAAACTGAGATTAACCCCAGAAATGAGTTTTTCAGTGAATAAGGGTTATTCTCGGCTTAACTCGCCAAATTTGATGGGTTAATCTCGGATCAACTCTGAAGAACAGTATGAACTTGAACCTGGAATGACAGTTGATTTGCGTGTTTTTGAGAAAATGACATCTAGGAATAAGTCGATCTTTTTTATCTGTGCTTTTCTATGTGAAGTGAGAGTTGGGAGAGGCAACAATTTCGAGAGTCAAAGATTTTGACAACTTTGCTAACGGAGTTAACTCCATGTTAACGGGTTACGGAGTTAACTCCTCTCGCTGGGTTAACTCCAGAATCATTTTGTTACGGGATTAACAGATCTTAGTTTAAGCTGGGCTTGACTCGGCACCGAAAAACTGGCCCTAAGTGCAATACCCAGTTAAGTGAGTGAGTAGGAGCTGATTTGAACTATTATTAGAATTGTGTCACAAAGGCAACACAGGAACAGTGAATAAGTAACAAGTTTGGTAGTCGCAAAAAGTTTTTGAATGCGATGTGTGGAACATGAGGCAAAGATTAATAATTCTGTCTAACTATTCAACTATACTGAGACTACTACAATTATTATCCACGCAAGCAAATGACATGTTGAGGAGTAATAACATTACTATTTACGAGTATTATTTTTTTTAGAACGTAATGTGACACAGAACATATTTACTTCTCCATCTTTTCTTTAACAATTAAAAAAAACTACGATAAAATGGAGTGTTAAACCAGAACTCTGGTCAACGTCAGAGTTCGGTGGGGGCACTTTGGGACTTATTTTTAATCGTCTCTCATCACTAATCCTCCTTTGATTGTCGGTGGACACATAGTCTAAGCTAAGAGATTTGATCAAAACTAGCCTGGAGAATTGACAAAGGGACTTATCATGGCTATCACTCGATAAAATCATTGGTCTTCTTCAGGTCAGGTCAGGCCGATTATAGTAATCATTAAAATTCCTGCGACTAAGCTTAATAGAGATACAAGCATCTAAGGTTGGAGTTGATCTGTGATAGAAAAACAGGCACCAGTGTTGAGAATAGAAAGAAAACGGAATACTTTTCGATGGAACGATTGTGTCTGAGAACGCAAACGAAAATCAGTTGTTCATTAAAATCGGTTTATATCAGTGAAATAGCTAAAGTGAATCTTATACAATGTTTCCAACGGCAATAATACGAGGATAAGCGGGAGACGATTCCCAAAGTGGTTCCATCAGACAAATATAGGATTCATTTTTATTCTGTCGTTTTGGTTCTCAAAAAGACGCGTGATGTCATTTTCCAGGAGCCAGAAAAGTTTTTTGTTGTTAACATCCCAAAAGAAATCGTAATTCTGACAGTTTTGTCGTACGCGGACAATTTCAGGGTCCTTTTTCGATTCTCAAACTTTTAAAAAGGTTTCTCGAAAAGGTCTGAATTTAAGTAGTCCGTGAAAAGGGTCAACGAGATTAATGAGGGGATTAATTTTTAAACGCTTGTCGAGAGGATTTAAATTTGTATGGTTATAGGGTGCTTTCACCAGACACTAATCCGCCATTAAGGCAATTCATCCTTAAATCCTCTTTAAATCACGAGTTTTACCTTACGAATATTACCCTCTTCGCGAGGAGATTTAAAATTAATTGCGTAAATAATCTCTTCCACGCGAGAATTCTTGAATCAAAACCGTACACAATTCTACGGGTGCTGTGCGTTTCCTGATGAAACAACACAAACACACCTTTCATTGACAGCTGGGTATCATCAACTCAGCAGTGAGTGTGCAGAACCGCTGATGTTACTGTAATATTTTCGGCCTGGGGTTCGTCGAATAAAACTCAATTTCACTTTTATAATTTCACAATGAAACTCTTTATTTATCAAACAAACTTATTTAAACTCAAATCACACTGTTATTTCACTTTACTACTTAGAATTCAACACTTTATTTCAATTCAATCACTTTTTACTTTATTACCGATTTTCACAAGTCAACGTTTAAAATATAACTGTCCGTACGAGCCTGCCACCCGTGTATTTATACAAAATTAAGCACCTTCTAGTACGTTCCATACCCCCTTTGGTAATTTTCCATTGGTACTCCTCCGCTGAATTCCAAGGAGGGGAAATCGAAATTCGAACTTCGAATATGACAGCTGCTGTCAGATGACTGGAATGACAGTTGGGTATGTTCGTTTAGTGAATCGAGCGAGTGCGTTTGTAGAGTGAATCGATGGGTGCATTCAGGGACTCCTGCGAGTTGTTTTATTTCTTGTCGCCACATAACATTACTGTTGACGTGAACGTGGTTGCTCCTGACAGAAAAGTTTAATGCAGTAAGGTGTGCACACTGCAAAATAATGATGGATGTTAATGTTGATACTTCTGGTTGATTTTAATCAAGTTGGTCCAATATCGACTTTGTGGACTTAAATCCCAACAGCATATTTGATATATATTTCGTTTCGCAGACTAATAAAATCGGTGAATAAATAAAAATCAATTTAACTACTTCTGAATTTGAGGTAAAGATAAAAAATTCAGATTCTGAATGAGAGAAAAAAAACATCACGTTTACAAGGATATACGCGTTCAACCCAATGAATCCGTTGCATCCGTACGTTGAAGTATACAACTGACAACTAAGTTAAATACACACGTTCTTATGGAATGGCCCATAGAAGAAGTGCATGACTTACGTCGCTTCCCATAAGAACATGTGTATTTTACTGAGTTGTCAGTTGTGTACTTCGACGTGACGGACCCAACGGATTCATTGAACTGAAGGCAATACGCAGGTGACGTGATGTCATTGATAAATGTCAAAAACGAAAGCATACGTCAAGTTAATCGCCTCATTTCCGGTGGAAACACTTTGGGATTAACTTTTAATCTTCCTACGTTAATCTCTGTATTATGTGCGGTGGAAACACCGTATTAGTCGCGTAATCTGTGAAGATTATGAAATGAAGATTTATATTAATCGAAGATTAGTGCCCAGCGTAAACATGGTATCGAGAAAAGTTTTAATAAAAATTATGTGCTTTTGCTAGGGAAAAAAATCTGATCCTCATAAACTCAGCAAAACCTCGATACCATACGATAATTTTTCCGTAGCCTTCGGTTGAAAAGGGACCCAAAAAATTTCTTCGAGCAGAATTATGAAAGTGACATTATATGGAAATTAAGTTTGTCAGCCACAACTGGCATTCAGATAAATGCGTCTGAATCCAAGGCATGCTGTTGCTTCGAAACTGGTGATTTATTTACGTATTATAATTACGGAGTATAATTACGGAGGACCAGATACTTTATTGACTCCAAGGTTAGGGAGCCGGAGAAACCGCTTCTTATAGGCCCAAGCTCTTAATACGTCATATTTGAATAAATGTTTAAAGTCGGCAAAAAAACTTTTATTTTAAGGTCCCGATTACATAAGTGTTACCAATGCTTCAAACGTGCCATATTAAAGGTTTTAGATTTAGGATCCTTATAGGCCTGAGCTCCGAATACGTCGTAGTAGCTCATACAAGGTGTTCACTAAGTAGTTCAGGCTGACTGGAACTGTGGACGTTACCATCAATTCCATTTGGGCAATTCCTCCGCGCTTCCGTCTATGTGAAAAGAGAAGTGCCGTAAGCCTCCAGCCCAATAAATCCGCTGCATCCGCCAGGTGATGCTAAAATTCTGTCTCTGGAATAACTCCTTTTATTATTTGAGCCCTTTTTATCTGAAGCTTCGAATGTTAACGACTGTTTTTATCAACTTCTGACAAAAACAACCCGAAGTCGCGAGCGATTATTGTAATAGGCATTTTCCATGCTCTACAGTTTCCCAAGCCCAAATTAAATTCCTATTAAGATAAGCTTTCCCTTTCAATCTTTTGGTCGTACGAAAGCGATATTTAGATCCAAAAGTCCCACTCTTACTGTCTACAACAAAGGGTTCTCCTTTCAAACACAAGCAGCGTAATTGCTCACAACATAAATTATTTCGTCCTCCACCAGAGCTCTTAATTGCTAGCAGGTGTCAAGGTTTCAGGTAACATTCATCGATGGATTTTTCTGATTTTAACTGACATCACTTTGCCTTTCTGCAGAAACCCTAAGGCATACAAAAGAGCCCTGCAACTAACCATGCAACCTGAGACGTTTCTCAGGCAAAACAATCTCCATGCAACGAAAAACCAGTCTTCACCTAGCGATAAGATTTCCTAAGCTGATAATCTACCATTCCCTTTAATATTTCATCATAAAATAAATTCCAAAAAAAAATTACTAGTGATAACCTTATAATTAATCCAGAACTGAAAGGGTATAGCAATGTGTTCTCTCTCTCTCTCTCACCAAGACGAATCCTATTGTGGAATAAAAAGCTCCTTCAACCCACAGGAAAAAAAGTATATGAACCTAAGCCAGTTACCTACTTTACCATTCTGCAAAACTGTCCAAAGTCAAGGCTGCCGCATGGTAGTATGGCAAAACAGAAACTGCAACCAGTTTCTGCGCATTCAACTATAAATTCTCAATCGAGTTATGTGCCTACCCTGTTGTATACACAAGATTGGAATGGATTATATTTTTTTTTTTGTTAAACACTGCCCACACGCTTGTTCTTATTTTTAATTTTTTTTTGTATCACACACAAGAGGACAAGTACCTTAAAAGGATTCAAATAAGAAAAGAGAAATGGAACCAAACCGAGCAGGTTCATCTTGTACTTTCTTGATCAAAACATAGGGTAGTGGGAAAAAGGACTCTTTGTTCGAAACAGCGAGTAAAATTAAAACGATGACTTTTCGCAGAGCACACATTGTCAAGGACTTTTGAATACCTTTTGCAACCTAAAGCTCCTTAGGACTGTTATAACACGCAAACGCCGCGTTCAAGAAAGCCAGTGGTGGTCCAAGACTAGAAAACAAAAGATGATTCTTTTTAAAGTAGCAACAAATCTAGTCAAACTACCCATAGTTGCGAGCTGGTCGCCCTATCACAGAGTCTATTATAATCGTAGAGAGAATGGGCATAATTGATTCTATACCCAAATAGTCTTGGAATCCAGCTTGGACTGAAAATGCATTCAATATGATGGCAATCTTGTCTCAGGTAGCGTCCACGAAGGAGGGTGCCTTTAAGTCTTTAACTAGTTTGGTATGCGCAGCTCGGACAGGTCCTTATCCTTAACTAACTGCTAAATATGTTGATAGAGGTTTCTCACCCCATCTGTAGCGCTGCACTTAAGGAAGAATGACTCAAAAATTATGGTTTTCTCAAAATCGGTGACGTGGTATAGCATCGAAATTTTAGCTTTTTACAGCATGTTTACACCAAACAAAAAACCGAGATTAACTATTTAAAGTGATTTAAAGTGAATCTCAAAGTGTTTTCACATCATAATGAGATAAAATTTCTTCAAAATACTTAAAATTTAATCATAAACATTCTTGTTTTTCTCCTTAAAAAACCATCATTTAATTCAACGATTTTAAAGCCTCACTAACATTAGTGTTAGGAATGCGTCAAACGTGGCTTAATAAGGTTAATAAGGAAGACCGCGGTTTCTTTTACGACCGGTGGAAACATCGCAGTCGAGGCTATGGTTTTTTTTTGTATCATACTCTATATATTTTATCCTGTACTTACTACCCTTATAACGTTTTCACACCGCAACCTGAATCTAGATTCTGAGCAATTCGATTTCAAAATCGAATTGACCCTTTCACACTGCTAAATCAATCTGGTTCTGTTGACTTTTCGATCAGTTGAACACAAACAGTCATATTTTTCAAAATTGTCACAAGTTCAACAGAATTATACCATTTCTCTACCGAGCATTAATCGTCGATTAATATAAATATTTATTAAATCCTCTACAAATCACGTGATTTACCAAACAAATTTTAATCCCCTCGGCAAGCGATTAAAAATAAATCCTCTCATGAATCCCATTCAACCTATTCACAAACCTATTTTCTGCACTTAGGAAACTTAAACTGTCCCTGTACGAAAAATCTGTGACAAGTACGTTTTCTATTGTGACTTTTACTGAGGAAATCGTTTTCGCTCCTTGGAAATGACATCGCCACTCTCTTTTAAGAGCCAAAATGACAGAAACAGAGTTTTCGTGTCAAATTAATCCTATATTTGTCCGATGGAGCCACTTTGGGATTTATTTTAATCGTCTCCCGCTAATCTTCTTTTAATTATCGGTGGAGACATAGTATTAAATTAGTAAAAAAAACATTTGTAGATAACAAAAGAAGCACTGGAAAATATATAAAACTCATCACACGATAAAAAAGTATAAAAAAAAAAAACGAAAAAAATTCTCATTTTTATTTTATAAACAAACTTCGCCGGCTGTCATGTCATTTTTTGATTGAATTAAAAAAGTGTGTTTGCTTTTATTTTCCTATGATGACCACAAAATCGAATACAATCTTATGACATTTGTATTCGATTTTGTGTGAATCTAATTTCTGATCTAGATTCTGAATTCTACAATTGTATGGGAAATCTAATAGATTTTAATTAGATTTGGGACTTTTTAATCTGAATTTAGATTCGCTGTGAAAAGGGTATTAAGTTATATTAATACCAGATTGAGAGGAATCCTAATTATAGCAGTTTTTCTTAAGTAAGTGCTGTGACTTGTAATACAAGATAAGGCCACACAAGCCATATCAGTTCTCAAGGAGATCTAGAATCCCAATCAAGAATGAAAATCTAGTTATATTAGTTTAGTGACGAATCTTAAACATTAAATAATAATTGATTTTTTATTCAAAAATTGCCTTTGCTCCAAAAATTATTCTCGAAAAATAAAGCAAGTTTCGTCCCAATTCCCACCTGACTTTTCAAAGGATGGGCAGATGCCTTTTTCCAGAAGCAACGGTAAACGTCAGTACTGGATTCAAGGTATTACATATTCTATTTTCTATTGGAACTTTTGTTTTGAAATAATATCAGTTGAAAAATCCAAATGTTTTTGAAATACAAGAAGCTTTCATTGCAGCTGGCATTTTACTTAGATATTTAGCTGATTTCACAAGAGCCTGCTAATGGTTTTCAAATTATAACAACAATAAATCATGAGCAAATAAACAAATTTAGCTTCAACATCATTTCAGAGTAGTGGTATACCTAACCTCGTTGACAGTAGGAGCTAGCTATTGGCTGACGCATAGGCTGATCATATTGAAAACACACATCACTTTTCGAGAAATTTAAGGGCAACGAACACAATTGATTAAACAATTAAAAATTTGTATGCATACAAGTATTTTTACTTCAGTATAAGAGATGAGTAATTAAGTTTGTGACGCGCCGCAAATAAATGAGGCTGCAAATGATTCTTCCTATTCTGTTGTGCTCAACAGAATTTCCTACCCGAAAAAAAATGTTGGGATTGTAATTCATTTAAAGTAATATCACTGCTGCCGTGACATGGCAATAAAGTTGTTCGTCAAAATGTCACTTGGCATTACGTCGTATCAAACCAAACCTGTCCATTTTGTTCACACTAAGGTGCAGTTTTTCAGTGCGAGATAATCCAACTTTCCGAGTTAAACGCAGATTAACCCTAGAAATTAAATTTTCATTGAATATTGATTCGGGATTAATCTCGGGCATAAATTACTGAATAACTAGATATTCAACAGCCACAGTCCACAAGCTGAAATTGAGAAAGTTACCCATCCACCGACATTTGCTTACAAATGTGAGTAAATTCATCAATTCGTCATTTCCATGCAATTTCGTTTTGGAGCTTTTACATCCGCTGATCGCGCAAGGTAAATTGTTGTTGTATCTTCTTACACGTATTCACCGACACGGAAATTTAAAGCTTTATATAAGCTTTAAAGGCTTTCTAAAAACGTTAACAAATGGGTGTTCGAGGGCAAAAGGGACGCAAGTTGAATATCTAGTTATGCAGTAATTTGTGTCTCGGGTTAACTCGCCAAATTTGATGAGTTAATCCCGGATCAACTCTGGGGAACAATATGAACTTCTTTGAATGTTTTTTTCTGTGTGAAATGACATTAGCTTTGCGTGTTTTTGTGAAAAATTATATCTGAAAATGACTTGCACTTCTTTTCCTGTGTTTTTCTATGTGAAGTGAGAGCTATGGAGAGTAAATAATTTCTGGAGTCAAAGTTTTTGACAACTTTGCTGGCGGAGTTAACTCTACACTGAAAAGCTGTTCGTTCAAGATTCGTTTTGTTCTTGAATAAACAGATCTTGGTTAAAACTGGGCTTAACTCAACACTGACCATTTGAGATCTGACTTTAGAGTTGACTTAACTCAACCATTTTAGATTTCTCATACGAAGATCGCATTGAAAAAAAAAATTAGAACAAAAGGAAAAAAGCGATATCTAGTTGCTCTGTTTGACGGTTCACTGACAAAAGAGTCACATACAGATACAAAAGATTGTAACTTATAGCGTATTCTTTTGAACACCGAACTGCTACACCGAGCTGTCAAATAATACTCGGTATTCGCTACAATTCGACAATTCCAGGGTATAAGCAGAGCATACAGCATCGTCTCACCTGTATCGACGCAAATATGCTAACTGCCTTCGGGACACTCTGAAATTTATTGTACCAAGTATAAAATGTGGAAGAATTTCAAATATCCTCAAATATCCTATGCAGTGCAGTAGACTCACGAAGTCTGGGTGGTGTACTACCTCTACCACCATGCGGCCACCTGCATTGGCTTGGTAATGTTCCCATATGACTAGACCAAGTGACTTGACATCCAAATGAAACTACAAGAAAGACTTCCACGAAGAGTTTTCTACCAGAGTTCAGTGGAGGAGGAAGTGATGAAGAACTGCGACTCTATGATGAACTATGGTCTGGGAAGGGGCCGGTGTATACTCGGAATCACGGAAAATATCAATATCAACACGCTTGCCGCATATTTTGCCACTGCAGCGTTTTCAAAGCGGAATTACTGCAGCTATCCGAGAGACCTGATCTGAAAAAAACATTGATATTCTTATAGATCGCCAAGCCGACATGAAAGCTATTGACTCTGCTACACTAAGGAGCTGTTAAGGAATAAGGTTGCCACTCATTACTCCTGCAAAAGGCCAACTCTTAAAGGAGGGGGTTGACCAATAGCGTCATAGCAAGGCAGATTTGACCTTCATATAATCCAAATAAAATGAAGGGCATCCCAACAGAACCCGCCCTGACATCGTTAGAATCACGCCGATAAAAACGTAGCATTGGTCAATTGAGTTGAAACCATGCGGCCAAACTACATAGGTATGCCATACAACCCCCACCATCGAAGTTGCGAAAATGTAAATGAAAAAGAAACTCTTAAAAATTTTAAAAGACAACAAAGAACAACAAGTTGCTTTATTGTGCCTTATGTGGAGTACAAAAAATGAAATTTTTAATTTTTTATGAGTTCTTGGCCTCAACTCCAAAATAATTTTTAACTATTCTACACGAATATTTTTTTTGGAGTTGAGGCCAAGAACTCATGAAAGAAACTTTTTCCCATTTCCTCTGTAAATGTCCGGCTCTAGCAAGAACTAACCTTTCTTCTTAACTCTTTTCTCTTTTTCTGCCTATTTGTTTCGGCCCGCGATATGCTAGCAACGACAGGTGCGTATTTTAAAGGCAGTCTTATAAGTTTATTATTCAAAAATAGGGTTAAATCTTTTGAGTCAAACATATGTTTAGCTTCCACTGTTGTTATTGTCCCAGCTCCATTCGGTTCTCATATGGTAAAGTGCGTCTACACACACCTCTTTAATAAGCTGGGTGCTTTGAAACGCCCGCAGCAGGAAGGCGCACCGCAACAACACAGCAAAGAGACCGCAAGAGAAGAGACAACTTGATTCGCTACGCAAGTGCAAATGCGAATAGTCGGTTCATCGCCGTCATCTGCTGCCGTCGTTGTGCGAGTATAGTTCCGCGAACTAAGCAAAAATAGCTTTTCTTTCAGTCTATGGAAGTGAACAAAAGTGTATCCGCAGTATCGTCAAAGAAACTTTAATAACAAGTTCGTATGACAGCCACAACTACACGAGACTCATCGATTCTCCAAAGAACCTACCGATATCGAACCATAAGAAATCCAATAAAACAACTGCATTCCCCATCCACTATAGCATTGCGGGTGGTGGATCATCCAACTGGAGGCTCCTCTTCTTCTCTCTTTCGACGCAGCAGTTCCTCCATACCTAGTCGGGTGGGCAGGGGCACACAAAAAAAAAAATAAGTCGCTTCCATCCCGTTCTATCGCAGTAGTGTCGTGTTTCGTCTTCATCCGAATCCGAATCCAATTTTTATTCTCCTCTGTGTCTCCATATGTGTGTTCAGTATTTTCGCCTCGCTTTGCGCGTATCCAATCCACAATATTTTTAAAGTAGCTCTTTGCGAGTGTATCTATCGCTCTGCAGCCGGTGCTAAGTAACTTTAAAATAAAGTTCAAGTACTGTATCCGCGTATGTTGTCCAGCAGAACACACGACACAATGTTGGTCTGCCGTCGTCGTCGCCGCCAGTAGTGAATTGGATATGGAAAAAGATACATTTTACACGACCGGGGGTCCATCCAGTGTCGCTTTCGGTTCACAGTTTTAATAGTCAATGAACACCAAGAGTAGCTCCGCATATAATTCTATTCTGATTGGGATTGGGGTCTCCGTCTCCGTCTCCGGCAGTGGCACAGAAAAATAATAAAAATATACTATATACCGCCGACTTGTTTTAGCCGCAAACGGTGTGCGATTTCTCCTTCCTTTTGTGCATTTTATTTATTTTTTTTTAGTCTGAATGGTGACTAAATTTGCAACGGAATCAATAATTATAGCAACCGTGTACTGTGCTCTGTGAAAATACAAAGAAAATCTTTTAGTTCTCGACCAAGAGATACAGTTTTTCGCCTTACAGATACTTCTTTCAACGATGATTCAACGTCCAGTAGTCGGTTGATCGCTTAATTTTTATTGATTGACACGAATGTAACTCAGTTAATTGTACGGTTAATTGAAATAAAAATTCATATTCTCCGGACAAAGAGTTCCACCCAATAATTTCTGTGTGCAGTGCATTCGTGTGAAAGTATCTAGATATAATAATATTCTCCGGTAAAAAAAAAACAACAAACAAATACGTACCAAACGTGAGTCGGGTTGCCCCTCAGTGGGAGGGCGTTTAGTGAATGATAGATTATATCTTTTGTGTGTTTTGGACCCTTGGAAAAAATAGTATCTCACGAAATGAAGGCGCAACGATTGATGCTGTAACATGTGAAGATTTGTATCTAAATGCTGACTTATACACCCAATTTAGAGACGCAAATAGAATATATTTGATAAGACGTTGTGAACAGCTTGTGATAGTAATTAGCAGTGGATTTCGCTAAAAACCGATCGCAGAAATGGATTTGAACAGTCATCGGAGCGAGATAGAGCAGTTTTTATTCGGTAAGTTGTATATCTGTCAGGAATCTTTATATACGAGTAGGTACATAAATATCTCTTTAACGCAAGTCTGGTAATTGTTCCCTTTCAAGGTGTTACAGATGGAAATGGTATATGGTAAAGCCATTAACCCACTTAGGAAACCCCTCTTAACAAGTTTAGCATGCGGTACCAAGTATGACACTATTCGAGTGAAAAGACAAATTTTCTCTAGACAAGATCATAATGTTCGCAAAGGCAGGGCAGGCGATCTAGAAAGGCTCTGCAAATTGTCGCCTGAGATACAACAGGCATGACTGTGAGTGAAAGAGTTCTAGACTTGATCTTTTTTTAACGATCATGTAAAGTATGAGCACATTTCCGGCAACAAAAAGACTGCGAAAGTTTATTGGCGGTCAGCGCGCTGCTAATGATGACGGTTTGAACTTAGAGAGTGGCACAGTTCAAATAAGTGATTGTATCTCTCTGCTGCTTATGGTTATGATGTGGTGAATGCGAGTGTTCTTTGCTTAGATTATGAAATGTGTTTGCGGTCGACAAAAGCCTTTTGTTTGATGATTTCAACATTCAACAGTTTGTGTAGATACTTCTTATGATGTCATTCTTTGGCGAATAGGATCACTTATGATGGGGAAACTGCTCTGAATTCGCGGTTTTATGGAGAATGTAAAAGTTATGGTTGCGGGTTTTTTAATGGGGGGGGGGGGGGCATGTAAAGAATGATTTGTTTGAAAGATGCTCTCCTTAGATAGGTAGATAGGCATTTATCTTTACTTAAGGGAGTTTAATTTTTCCAAAGAAGTGTGTCGTGGAAACTATTTTTTTTTGGCACGTGTAGGTCTCAAAGGAAAGATGAAACTTATCTCAACCATAGTATAGGTATAGCTAGGTACGGGGTTGGGGTCAAAATTCAGCTTGAGTCATAAGTTTTTATACAAAATTCTACTTTCAAAATTCTGTTAAACAAAAATTCTGCTTTTAAAATTCTGCTTTCGGAATTTTGCTCTTCAGAATTCTGGAAAACGTCACTTTTGAAGCGACGAAGTGAAATATGCCTGTTTGTTTTTTACCATTTTACATAAAAAACGTTAAAAGCAGAATTATGAACCGCTTCAGATACCCACCTGGATTGATTTTCCACCTGATTGATACAACCCTCGGTTGATTTTCTGCTTATATACAGATACAACACGCACAAGGCTCTCTTGTCACGAACGACAAAACGGTCGGCGTCTATAGTGTAGTTTAGAGTAAGTAACGTGACGGGAGTGACAAGCGAAGTCAGTTAAGCTCTAATAAGACGGATAATGTTCCTACCCACACCTGACGATCGGAAATTTTAGTCACTTGTGGGGAAAGACCATAACTACTTCTTTCTCTGATCCCCCAAATATTTTTATAACCCCATCCCATAGTTAAGGGAATAAAGTTTGATTTATTGTTTGTATAACGTGGAGAAAAAAAATATCTGTAGGCCCTCAAGACCTTAGAGATGGATTGAATTGTGAGTCGAATTAGCCATGTTGCGCCGGTAGTTGTCCAACTGTCCCGCGCTGTCGACGTTGAGAAGGAAACATTTAGGTGAATACTTCTATGAAGATCTAGGTATACGAACCAGCAGGACTCGACCTGAAGAAGATATAATGAGCTTTATCTCCGGGTTGAATTAGTCAAACGCCTAAATAGGTGAACCACATAATTCATCCCTTATTCCACCCTGGAAATCAATCGTAGAGTAACTTTACCAAAGACCGAATTGCATTGCCCGTCACGGAAGCACCGGTATATTTTGCCTTTATCACGGGTTCATACCGCTTCACCTTCGGTTACCCCTAACTCTCCCACTCCCCCGAGGTTAATTCTAACCGGCATAAGTTTACCGTAGGTCCAAGTGGAATGTATTGGATTTTTTTATCTTAATATATAAATTTGGGTGTCCTGATTCCGAATATGCTTTTAAAAATAGTCGGGTGAGCTGCTAAACCCTGCGAAAAAGGGAGTTGAAATTTGCACTCCTTCAAACCCGCGAAGCGGGTCACCCAAACACTGTTGTCTCCAAAAGAAAATTTATTTTAGAGCGAATCTTGTCAGATTTCTATCTGACTTGTAAACTTGTTCCTTTCTAACCTCCTTCTTGAATCGCCTGAAGTATTCTTCTACGGAGTCGGTTAACCCTGCACTCTCCCATCCTTGAGGCTTTTTTTTCCTTGAGGGGCAACAGGTACGTATGCAGAAATCGGTTGCTCTTGCCTTGTCCTCTCATGTAGGACTACTCCTCACGGACCTCCTATTACCGTGTTGACGTGGGTTCATACAGAAAACTTTTACGCCCAACCTCAAGTTATTCCCTCCAATTCATACCAACTCCACCCCACCCATCCTTAAGGCGAATTCCCATATTTGGAACAGCAATCATGGGACCCTTTTTTAAGGAGAGTTTCTCACTGGCCCCCGCAACTCTGCTGACAGTGGTTCACATCGAAACGTTTACCCCCAGCCCTCATTACCATTTTCGCGCGAGTCCCTTACCAATAGACGATTGACTGTTGACCTTCAGAATTGGCTTTACGGATTATGCGGTTGCCGCGACCCTTACACCCAAATCGGATGTGCGGTATCTTTGGTCTTACCAAAATTAGTATCATAATTGAAGTCCTTTGGTCTAAAAGTGTCCCTCAGCTGAAACAGCCACCTAACCTAATTAACCTGGCTGATGTTCCTTTCCACTTGCGTGCGCCACCCGTACCGCGCTGCTCCTGCCTCCCCCCCTTTTCTCTCGAAGTAACCTAAGACCTTTTCATCCGCGCTTGACAAGGTCCACGCCTTGCACCGTAAAGCAAGTCTGATGAGAGTCCTATAATGGACACTTTCGTTGTTCGTGAGAGGACTTTGCTATGCTACTCAATTGTCTTCTTAGCCCAAAGAACCAACGATTGGCAAACATAAGCCTTCCCTGGCATCGTTGTCTGAATTAATAGCGGAACCCAGGTATATACAAAGTCCATAACTACCTTAAAGTAATAGATGCCTGTGGTGATGTTCTGTCCAAGACGTCGGTGTTGGGTGTCACTTCTTGATGACAGCATATACTTGGTTTTGCCCTCGATGATTGCTAAATCCATATTCACCACTTTGGTCCTGAAAATCACGAAGGCTTCACTGACATCACACCTTGTTCAATGTCGTCTGCGTATGCGAGTAACTCGAGTGCTCGTTCGGCTAAACCGAAAAGCAATAAGAATCCACCCAAGCTCATTATAAGATTCGCTCTCCCTCAGGTCAAAGGGTCTGAAAGGGTAGTTATACTGAAACCGGACGCCGTGGGCTCCACCATCGGATTGAGTCCAGTAAGCCAATGCATTTTAGGCGCAGCATTTGTGGGCAGAACCTTGTCGGTGCGGTTGGCTCTAATGGTCGGATGTGCTTCTATTTCGTTTATATTAGAAGCATACTTAATCTGCAGCTGTAAAGTTGCTACTGGTCTTTTTTCAGAAAGCTTTTGGCCTGGAGAATTGAAAACCTCTATTTTCTATCTAAGGGTCATGGGTGTGGAAATATGACATATTTGGTGTTGGTAGGTAAAAGGCTTTTTACGATAAGACGTTGGAGGCAGTTAAGCTTGAAAGGTTTGTACCCAAGGTACCCAAGATCTGGTTGCAGTATTCATACCCCATGCAAACGGCGTATGGCAAACGTTTGTTGTAGCATCGGCTTACTTCCCCTATAACTCCTTATCCACCAAAGGCAGTTGGTAGTGGGGCTTTAGCATATTGTGAATCCAAAAAGTTTGACCTCATCTTGTATTGCGAATCTTAATGCGACACTGTAAAGGGCAGCAACAAATGTAACGTAAGAGGAGTCCATCTTTTGGAATTCATCCTATCGTCTGACATCACTTTCAACAATGCAGGTCATTGACTACAGGCAGAAGAAACCAGGTAATGGACCAAGCCCTGTGTAAAAGATTTTCAAAAACTATCAGCAAATGGGAAGTATCCGCGTATAGCATCTGACAAGATCAGCTGTGAAGTTCTACATTTGCAAGGAGGAGAAATCCAACAAAAAAAGAAACTAATTGGGCACAGTTTTGAGACTAGCTTGACAGTTCTGTTAAAGTTCCGCTCAAACTTAGATTAAGACAAGGATCATAGGTGTCCGCCTAACATCTGAATAGCGTCCTTACCTGTTGGCTGTTGCTTTAAGCAGTCGTGCATTCGCACTTTGGTACAGCATTCGCAAAGAGAGCGGGAAGCTTCTAAGATCCTTAAAAAACAATTAAGTATAAGACTGGAATCAATATCGACCAAAGCAAAGAGAGATTTTAAGGGACCTATTCACAAGTCGAAAAACAAAAATTTTTTTAAGGAAGTTGAATCTCTAGGGTCATGTTTTTCAGCGCCTAATCATCCGAGGGTGGGAGTTAAACTGAGACTAACCCCAGAAATGAGTTTTAAGTCAATTTCGATCACGGGTTAGTCTCGGCTTAATTCGCCAAATTTGATGGATCAATTCCGGATCACACTCAGGAGAACAGTTTAAACTTTTTGCCTGTTTTCTGTGAAATGACACTAACAACATTTGGGAACAACTCAGACCTCTTTGCCTGTTTTTTCTATGTAAAGTGACAGTTAAGAGAGTTAATAATTTCCAGAGTCGAAGATTCAACACGAAGATTTTTTATTGACGGAGTTAACTCTGCACTGAAAAACTGTTCACTGATGGGCTTACTCCAGATTCGTTTTGTTTCGGGATTAACTGATCTTAGTTTAAACTGGGATTAACAAAGTGATACTAGTTCACTTACAAAAGTCCTTCAGTGGAAGACACCAAGCAAACTTGCTTCAATTCTTAAACCTGGTGGTACCTAACCTACACTGAGACCGATCTTCAACTTCTCCTGCAGATTCTCTTCCCAGGAAATCAAAGCACAACATTGTCTTTAAGGGGGAGGGGCGCCGTTGCTGCCGCCCCCTCTCTAGAACCAAGGAACACGATGCGGTTCTAAGAAATTAATTGATTTTTTGAGAATTTCAAGTCACCTGGTCCAGATGGAATCTACCCATAGTTATGCTGAAACAAGGTTTAAGTCAGCTGTTGCCTACGCTGAGAAGAATATTTACTGGAATCGTTGCCTTGGCTTACATACATTACCGCCCTTTGGCGTATGGCTAGAGTCGTGTTCATACCAAAACCTGGATAGAACTGACTGAAAATTTAGTTTTCCTTCCTGATGCTGAAAAGCTTGGAGAGACTGGTTGAGCTGCGTGGGTGTAAGGTTGCTGTTCGATCGCACCCTCTTTCTGAGATCTAATATAGCATATCAGGGCGGAAAAACCTACAAAGCTGCGCTTCAAAACCGTGCTCGTAAGATTGAATGTATTCTAAACCAGAAGGAGTACGTGTTGAGCGATTTCATCAATATCGAAAGTACTTTTGATGACGCGACCTTAGATAGCATGTGAATGGCAACGCGGTGCAGATGAAACATTAGTTCATTATTAGAAGATTGTTGCAAGTGCGTCATAGCTAGGGTAAAAAGGTGCTGCCCGTCATAGACACTCTTCTATTGGTCATCAATCTTCCTAGAATTAAACACTGGAACCAACATAAGCCTACGCGGATGATGTCGCCGTTCGATTTTTGTCGACGTTTTCTCCTAAATAGTGGACGGATCGAGTTTTAATATTTTTGGGATACGGTACTTTAAAAACTATAAACGATGCCCCTATAAGACTCTCTATCTATCTGTTTGTACAAGGCGACCAAATCATTTACAATAAGCAATGAGGTAGGCTAAGACCCAAGCAGATGTTTTTCAATATTTATAATGATTGCAAGTTGGCTGGAATGTCACTGATCCTTCTTACTTGAAGAAGGCGGATCAGTTTATTTGTACGATCAATTTTTATTAGGGCAAAGTCAGCCAACCTATAAAAGTCCGTTCTTTGATGTTTTTTTTTTTTTTGAACAGTCCAAGAAACCTTTCTTCTTCAACTTATTTGACAAAAGCTTGATGAGAAATGATCTCTGGAAACGAAGTATAGCTGTGTAGGGTCGGAAGTTATGGCTTTTTTTCAAGAGGTAAGACGAATTCCAGTTGGTAATCCCATTGACCTGCCCCATAGGCAGGTATTTGTTGTTTTATACATATAACTTTACGACTCCACGAAAGCTTAAATCATTTCTTACCCATGTTGAGACTTGCTTTAAAAAATTGTCGTATACCTACAGGCTACAGTTAACTTCAATATTTTTTATTTATTTATTGATATTAAGGGACCTCTTATACATATCCTCTTTACTTTCAGATCTTCGAGATCATTTAAAATATTCCATTCATCCAGCGGAATATGAAAACACAGTGAATCTTTTCGGTGATAGCTCGGAATACCAGAACAGAAAATTTCTAGAAAGATGCGAAAAACTGTTGGGTTATTTTAGTGACTCCTCGAATAATAATCACAAAAGGCTGCAAAATGGTTTTGCGTGCCCCGATCAGTCTGCGGTAAGTGCTAGTAGCTCTTTGGCGGAACAAGTTGAATCGGAAGATATCTCTTACTTGGAAATGTCAGCGACTCCTCCTAAGAAGGGTAAATCAAACTTCATAAAAGGTTCCAGACTGTAATCTACAATAAGTTTCTTTTTTCTCTTCCCAGCGCTATCAACAGAGTACATTGACTTTCAGGAGCAAAAGACTAACGAGACCCCAGCTCAGCCACCGCTGCAAGCCGAGAATGAAGATAACGATGAAGATGATGACGACGAAGACGACGATGATGAGAACAAAATCATAGACAAGGGAATCTACGATATTTGCAACGGTTCACCACAATCCGATGAAACTTTAAAGACTTCACAGGAAACGGACAACAGTGCTAATCAAAAGTGCCCATACGCTGGACTTCCTGCCTCCCATCTATCCATACAAAAGGCCACAAAGTTTGGTCAGCTTCAGCGGATCGAGAAAAGGTTGTTTTTCGATCAGAGTAAAAAGTGCTACTGTGGTATCCTGAATGATTGGTTGCTGTGCTACTGCGATGGAGTGGCATCCTTACAACCAGCTTTCAGTGTGCATCTGAAGGCGTATGGTGTCGAAGTCGAGCACCATGGCGAGGGAAAACGTCGTGAAATTTGTTTCCAAATAACTACTCCCGATCCAAGTAAGAAGCACGTCTTCCAGTGTAATTCTGAAGTTGAGGCGAAGGAATGGATTCACGCAATCGAAGCAGCAATCCGTGGAGACTCCAATGCCCAAACGGCAGCGGTAAGTAAAAGTCCTCGAAAGTTACCAACTCCACCCACTTTAAAAAAGAGCTACCCCGACGAGACGAATTCACGGAGCTCCAGCAATAACGACTGCATTTACGAAGAACCTTCACCGCTGTACAACATGCATCAGCCGACAGAACGTCTAATAGAACGATCCGAAGAGGAGCAGAAAATCGTGACAGATATCCCCGAGAAGCATATGTCGATGTCTAACATCGCCAAGAAATTCGATTATGATATTCCCAAGTCACCTCCGCTTCCAGTGAATTCGGAATCCGAAACTGCAGAGCTTTTGGATATATCTCGCAACAACAGTGACTTCCAGAGCAAAGTCAAAGACGTTCACAGTAAACTCTCGAGTCAACTTTCGACAACAGGTCCTAGCCCTGAGCGGTTGAAGAAAATAGCCAAGAAAACCCTCTCCTCAGACTCGGAGACATCGACACTATCGCCCGCACAAACACCATCGACAAAAGAGCAGAAGAAGGCAAACAAAAGTGCTCAAAAGCTATCGAAAACTCCCAGCCAAGAGAAGTCTTCCCGTAACTGGTTCTTAAATCGCCTCAACAAGTCCACTTCCTCTACGAGAAGCTCCACGACATCGCCCACAAAATGCAAGCAAAGCGAAAAGGAGAATCTACTCAACAACCTTGAGATCTGCGATGGCTTCGAAAGTGACTTTCTTAGTCCGACTAACGGTTCGTCCACAGTTAAGGGCAGTAAGGTCAACATGATCATCAATCAGTTCGAGGCAAACGGTCATTTGACTATGTTCAGTGTGGAGGCCTACAATGGTGGCCATTCTGAGGCGAAACTTAGCTCCTTCTGTGACAGCGACTGTAATAATTATGAGCCCATTATGACTGGACCAAGTAGTTTTATGAAAAAAGTGTAAATTTCAGAAGGGGCGTTTTGTATTCTGTAATTATAAAAAATAAAAATCCATAAGCATGTTAAAAGAACGCTGTCATTTGTCTGTGTGCAAAGGATGATTTAAGCTTCAACTGAAAAAATTATCGTTACTTAAAACCTTTCATAGAAATTGAGATACAGAGTCACAATGGCCTCTGAAACAAACACTCTGATAATAACAGTAAATTATTCGCTTAGCTGAAAGGCATATTTGCAGTAAGACTGTCGAAAGAACGCTTATAGCTGAAGAGATCGCTGAAGATGCCTTTATTGCTTTTATAGACCTAGAAGGATCTTCCGCAATACAAGTCATAAATCCCTGACCAATATTCTTAAAGCGAACAAGTTGATCATGCTATTAGAAAACGAAAACGAAGAATAATCTTAAGCACTTAAGGTCTGATCGTCATTATTCCAGTCCTTCTTAGGGTGTAGATGAGGAAGCTCTAGACTGCCTCGAGAGAAAAATTCTTCCGTTGATTGTTCCTTCTTTGATTTTGGGGAAGGGTTCGGACACAGCTAACTTAACGGGCTGTACAACAACAAAGTCCTAGCAATAAGAGTTGAAAATTACTATGATGGCTGGGTAAAGTATGCTCCGACACCAATGCTCCGGCTTGGTAAATTATTCATTCCACACCAGGGGACGCGCCTTTCGCGAGAACCGTGACAAAGGCTTCACGCGCAAGAGAAAAGTGACAAAGTTCAAGCTAAGGACAGAATTGGTTGAAAAAGCTTGTTAGCTTAGGCCCAGATTCACCCGAACTGTAGGGGCACATAAAGTTTGCTAAAAAGTCTCCGATCAATTGCTCAGGATCTTAAGAGCAATATAAAAACAAAGAAGCTTTTTAAATGAACAGTCCAGACGTTATTTTAATAAACTAAACCGAGTTTAACAAAAAAATTTCAACAAATCTTCCATATAATCTTTCGTGTACCTTGAAAATCACTGAACAAATTTAATACCATTTTTCTTCAACAACATGATCTCTTTTAAATTTCGAGAACGCCATGTTTTCGCCGAACACTTACCTATCCGCTATTAACAAATAAAAATAAATAAAAAAATGTGCCACAAATCTCGAGATTTACTACTAAATCGTCTGGTTAAGATGGATTTAAGAATCTCCTCTTAAATCTAATTCCTCGTCAATCTCCTTTTATTCACCCTCTTCACAATTATAATAAATTAGACTTGGGGAAAAAGTAAAAGAAAACAGCCCGTGTGTAACTTATAATAACTATGCTAATATCATGTCTCCACCGAATACTAATCCGCTATTAACACAAATCTTCGTCTAACCTCCTTCAAATTTCAATAGGTACCCTTTCCAAGGAATTAAAATATATCTCCTCGTAAGTCTCGTTCACCTTCTTCGCAAATGTTTTATACAATTCTTTTCGCTTTAGAACAGTTTGAGACTTGAAAAGGGGAACTTGGTGCCTGTTTCACATTAAAAGCGAGAATCTCGGGCGAGCTGTCAAATGAGTTTCAATCAATGGTAAAGGTAATGTACGGGTGGTTCACAATAACGGCGTTATTACTGTGTCGCACGCCGACGACCTCTTTGAAAAATTGAAAAACCCTCGCCGAGGTCGACGATTATTCTGTCAATCGCAGTTGTGTATTATGACACGCTGTTGAATAAACGCTTTTTTTCTCGAAGCTAATACTTGTTGTGAAATATAAACTATTCATATGCAATAAAGTCGAGAAATTTTAGAAATACATGTATTATGTTTTGTCACTGTGCAGTCAAAACAGTCGTCGCTGTTTCTCACTTTCATTTTCAGCGTTGTCGCTGCCGCTCTGGTTTGCCGCTCTCGCGCTAGATGTGAAACAGCCAAGAAACTGCGTGTGCGTTTAAGATGTTTTTACGCCCATGGGGAGGACCTGCATTTCCAAACGGCGAATCGAGAGGTCTCTCATGACAAATCATAATCTTGGAGGTTTCGCCAAAACCCTTGCGGAGGTGGGAACGTGAAAAACTTTTATTGCCCCGTTCGGGTTTCGAATCCGGGACTACGTGCAGAGTAGTGCTAACTGCTGTAACACTAACTGCTGCACCCCAGCACCCACGTATGATGTCATGATCTGTTACAAATAAGGTCGTTGCATATTAAGATTTTTTCAACTAAATTGTTTTCTCGCTCCTGGGAAATGTCATCATCGCTCCCTTTTGAGAGCCAAAACAACAACAAAAGAGTGTTGGTGTAAAATTAATCTGATTTTTTGCTTGGTGGACAGTTTGGGATTTGTTTTAAATCGTCTCGGGCTAATCGTAGTTTTTCGACCAGTGGAGACACTGAATTTTTTTAAATTATAACATTCTTTCGCTTCTGGGATATTCGTCAAAAAACGTCCCTCTTTTTTTAAGATCTAAAATTAAAACAAGAGAGTGCTTGCGTCAAAATAATTTTGTGTTTTCCCAGCTTTAATATCCATTTAATGATCTGTGAAAACATCGCTTGAATCTCAGCGAAAAATGATTTAAATTTCGCATGAGTGTTAAAATAATAAATCGAAACCGAGAGTGATTGTTTCAAGTAAATCTTATTTGATTTGAAATCTTATAGTGAAAACGCAGCTGTTGATTGGGTTTTCCTCAGAGAGATTATTGACCTTTTTTCCGAGGTTCAAAGGTTTTTCTTTAACTATTCCTCAACGTAAACGCTTACCAGACATGGTGTACTATGACGGAAATTACTGGAACGAAACGAACCAGTATTAAGAAAAATTCAATTAATGACTGGTCGGCGTCTGTAATCCGGGTAAGATAAGTAAACAACATTCCTTCCGCAAATGTTATGCCCTCGTAAAGGCACAACACTTGCGGGAGGAAGTTTTTCTGACATTCTTAACGACGCGGTGTTAAGCTCCCAGGTTTATATCTTGGTGGCACACTCTTTATTTTTTCTACAAAACTCAGTTACTCTGAAATAAAACCAAATAATTTTGCAAAATACATTTGCGGTGGATACACGATTTTGTTTTCAACATTTTCTTTATATTTATTTGTTATATTCACAAAAGCAATAGTTCAATAAAAAAAATGATTTTATACGTAACAATATTTCAATGCGACAATAAAGTTTTTTTTTTTTTTTTCAAGTAAACCTAACGTTAATGGTTAGATTTAAGTTAAGAGCACTAACTCATGCATTAATTAGCGATCTTTATCCCTCTCTCACACTCAACTTATAGCGAAAAAATTAAATATGAATTGAAAATTTAATTATTGAGGTAGATAAAAACTGAATTAAAAAAAAACAAGGATCGCCACTTTGCTTTCCGTCAGGATAAGCCTTTGGACAAAGGAAAAAAAATTAAAAAGTGCATCTTTAGCAGAATCGTTGGTCATGGATAGTTGAAAATGGGGTTAGAGTGAATGAAGGTGTGCGTATGATTCGCGGGAAGCGTTCGTTCGTTTAAGATTCCTTTCTCAGTGATTCCATGAGATTGGCTAGAAAATCACGACGTGCTCGTTGCGGTATAGTTATGACCTTTCGCTGGACTTCGGATGATGAAAACAAACCGAAACCCTTTTTACCTTCCTTTTTGAGGATAATTTCTACACCGCGATCTGTTGAGACAATGGATGATATCTCATTCCAGAGATAGGTCCATTGGATCTTAAAGTGAAAAAAATAAATAAAAATAACAAGAGCCCTCGGAATAGTGTTTCAACTTTGACTTACTCCCCAGTTGCCGAAAAGATCGTTCTTCATTGCGTAGATCACTCGGTGATTCGATACAAGGACGATTTCCTGTTTAGCGATTACCTCCTCGCTATGGCTAAAGGAGTCTGTGCTGGCGTACTTGCCCTTCTCAATTTCCCTGAAACGAGACAATCGCATTGACCGATTAACTAATAAGTTGTTTGTTTACTTACTTGAGTAACTTATTTCCCTTCGCTTCTGCCAGGCTGTAGGGTCTAAGCACATTGTCTAAATGCATAAAACGTGGTGGCCTCAAGCGAGTGGCATCTTCATTGCTCTCAGTGGCTCTCTTCACAGCCTCGAAACTGCCGCTGGCAAAATCTACAACACCAGCTGTTGGCCTAGCAACCAAACCGATTGCACCCTTACCCAAGCCCTTAAAGAAACCCTCAACGCCCTCTTCCTTGGCTCCGGAAATAGGTTTCGTAAATACTCCGCTAACGCCATCACAAAAGCCCTGATTTTAAGAATAACATATTTAAGAGCTTCTTAAAGTGCGGAGTTAAGGAGTGTTTACCATGACCAGACCCTTTCCACTACGAGCGATGCCCTCTTGGAAGTTAGAAGGCTTCTTGTTTAATGCCTGACGCCTCTTCTTTTGGTAGTCTTCATCGAACGTCAAAGCTGCCAATCCCTTGCCCATGGCTCCCGTAATCCTAAAGAGAAGCGTCAAACACAATTAATATTAAACAAACGTTTGGATAAACTTACTTTGAAACAGCTCCAGCCGCTCCACCGACTGTATGGCCAAACAGAGATTTCACACCGAGCACCAAACCCTCAGCAAACTCACCAGGACCTTGAATCGCTCCCTACAAAAAGCAGCATCAATTAAAAGTTCCACACCTGCTCTTTCAACAAAAAAAAATCTACCTGGAATGGCTCATAGAACAAGTCCTGCACGCCGGTCTTAAGTCCAACCACCAAACCATAAGGATTTCCCAAAACATCTAGACCCAGAACCAATACATAAAGTTGCTTCAAGGCCTGTCCCGTGTAATGGGCGGTAATTTCCGAAGTCAATTGGCGCTGCGTAAAGAACCCGTATTCACGTTCAAAGAACGCCAACTTGAATACAACATCGTTCACATCCGTCAGGGTGACTCCAACACCTTGAACAATTGTCGACAGCAACCCTGGCAGTGCTGTGGTATCCGAACCGGCCATCGAGAAGGAAACATGTATCTTTAATGGACCCAAATGCAGATTATCGTAGAAGTTCTTATGTTCCTGCGCAGAGTGTATTTCAACCAAGGCAGAGAGGGGCTTCTCGATCGAATCAACATCTTCGTTAAACAGCTTTGCCTGAAATAAAGTACGCAAGGAAACAGTATAAAGCAACATCTTGGAATGAAATGAGGACTTGGCTAAACAACTCACAGCTTGCTCGTCATTAAGGTCTGCAGTGAACATTTCCGCAATAGCACTTAGGAACAAAATATCAACTTTAAAGTGGAACTCTTGAATGAGCATTGTGCAGTATTTGAACTGGTTTACCGTGGAGTTAGGCACGACGCGTTCCACTATACTGCATTCGATGAATGGTTTGTGTGCTGTAATGTAAGACAAAAATGGAAAAGTGTTAAAAACAGAATGGGTGGGCTATTTGTATTTTCTCTTTAAGTGGCGCCCAATAGGAATTTTTTTAGTTAAATCAAAGTTTAATCAGGAATAATAAAACCTGGGTTAAGATTCAGGATTTCAAAATTTCTTCTTTTTCATTGAGCCTAACACTGAAATTGGTCATCGTAATTTAAGAAGATGTCACTTGTTTTTCTTTTCTTTTTTCATACAAATTCGCGGCAGGTAACTTGTCTCATAATAAGAGTTTTGTGTCCCTTTATTCAATTCACACAAATGCTTTAGGGAAATAACTTTTTGATGAACAAGTGTTAAATGGCGCCGAGTAAGAAACGATATTTTCAACTGAAGAAAGTCTAAAAAAGAAATAATACCAGGAATAAGACAGAGGATTCATGTTCAAACCCATTTTTTTCGATGAGAAGAGGTCACATTATTTTTCACCAACAACTCTGCCATATTTTGCGCTCTTATATAAACGAGCTTTAATAATTTGTACCGAACCGCGGCGATAGTCTTAGTTCGTCAAAGCATTTGGGAGTATAGTGTCAAGGCATCATGATTGCTCGACCAGCTTTTATACAATTTAGCGAGTCTTCGTTTAAAAACAGTAACGGAAGTTGTAACAAAATAAGTTGAAAAGTTCCAGTACATCATTAATAACGCTAATTAAATTGACGCCACCAGTCAGACGTAATTTACTCATACTTTCTAACAAAAAGTAAGGTTATGCACATGAAATTTATGAATATGAAACTTCACAAGTCACGGTAGTGATTCCTATCGTAGATCTCGGAAAAGATCGCTATTTTTAACGATTGCTCTTTAACGACCGCCCTAAGAGACTTATTTTAAAAAGCTTCTAAGATATTTCTTGGTTTAGTACAAACCCAAAGTTGTATACTGTACGTACGTCCAATATGGTCTTAGCACTGGTTTGCTTAGTTTCGAAAATCTTCTGATGCCTCTAGTAGAAGGGGGAAAAAAATATTGGGCCGAGAACCCTTCCGTTGCGGGACACAGGCATTTATTTCTTTGAACACTGAGTACTCATTATCGAATCTTACACGAAAGATTCTATTCGCATCGCGGTTATTTCTAGCAGTATGCTTAAATGCGTCGGAAGCCTTGGCATCGCTTAGATTGAGTTACTAGAGTCTTGCCCTTCCGCTTGGGCTCGATTTTGACCCTGATGTTAAGGATTGCTTTTATTTTGTAATTTTTGTTAGTGTTCTCAGCCCTATAAAAAGTAGGCATAAAAATTGCAAGGCCGCACTAACTACTGACTACAGAGGCGGCTTCTTTTTCTGTGCGTGTACTACTTTTCTTTTTTTATAATGCCCACAGCGTCAAGAATTTTAAAACCTTAAGCGTGAAGAAGGCGTGAACGCCTTCTATGACTTTTCAATCAATAAATCGGTCTCCCCAAAACCGGTAGATTTTTATCGCCTCTTTCAACAGGCATGCCTAACCTCGGGTATATTCGAACCCCTACCCGACGAGGGCTTTTAAGGGGTAAAAGTCGTTAACGAATTAGTTTTGGCTAAATCTGTTTCATCGCCAAGGTGGTATTAACCATCTGTGCATCTAAGGTTTGTCTTGTCTTAAATATTTGTTGATTGTCTTAAATGCACAAAAATTATTTTGCATGAGTCTTTTCAACGAAGAATATTTCCGAATAGAAACTTAAATTAATAAATTAATTCAAAAAAACCTAAGATTTTTCAAAAGCTAGCAGTCAATTATGAAACAAGTATGCAGGAAAAGTATAAGAAACGCTTAATGAAGCAAGAGACCTTAAACTGGAGATCGTGAAATGATTGTCAGTAATTTGAGAAGACTTTTTGGCAAAGCATTATAAACGGACAAGAATGGATGCAGTAACAACTGATCTGATCAAATATCTAAAATAGAAAAAACTTACCTTGAGTTGCAGCTATACTCTTTGGCGGTGGAATAGGTGCCAGAACCACAGGAAAGATGCAGTCCGTCAGCTGATTATCGATTTGAATTTTATTGATTTTCGCATGTAACTGCGTCTGGAATGGCGATGTTTTTAGGTCGAACCATAATCCTGGATAAAAGGTTCGCTTGATAATTCTGCCCGGTGGCTTTTGGTAGATCATGGTATCGAAATCGATCTAAGAGTAAAAAAAAAAACTTTTACAATATGACCTCTCGGTTAAAAGCGCTTGGGCAATTGATTTGTACCTCAAACTTAGGATCCAAAAAGAATTTCTTTTCTTCTTTTACTTCTTTAGCCACCAAATAAGCTTGGTACTGCTGCTCCATTCGGATGGAATCGGCAATATTGAATTGCTTGAAGCGTTTCTTGTTGGGTTTCTTCGATTCCCAAATGATGCCAGAGCTCTTTATACCCAAGTACAAGATGTCAACACCTGTAACGTTGTTCAGCACAGACAGGCCAATGCCATGTATACGTATTTCGATTTCTTGATTGACCTTAGAGACAATGAATGAAGCATCAAATATTTGTTGTTTCGAAGTAAACCAAAGCCAAACCTTTTGCATGTCAGAACTGCCAATGACGCGCTCGGCAATCGAGCTCAGCTCTGTGAAAAGAAGAACACGCTGAAGACCGTCGAGGAATGAGACCCAGAAAGCTCTCATACTTCCTTCCATCCTGTTGAGGTGCAGGGCATTTTTAGACATACCCAATCAATGTATTTTCGATACTCACGTTATTTGGCCAGCACCATCCCGTCGCAGATCATTTTCAACGTCCTCTCTACCCATTATAAGGAGTCTGTCACCAGCTGGATCAGTCCACGTAAAGAGAACCCTTTCACCTGGCTCAAGAATTCTGTAATTCAAAAGGTCGAATGGTTAATTTGAATTCAAAATTCAGTTTTGTTGACCCTACCTCTGGTGGGTATTGCCCTTCTCATGGAATGTTATTGCCTGAGATGTGTGATTTATCAGAAGACCTGGTGCATCACCGGCATTGTACTGTGTAAATGTTATATACACTCCGCCTTCTGTGACTTGGACATCCACATTAACCCCGCCATACTAAAACAAGTCTTTTTATTGAAGCTTAATCAACAGAAAGTATTTCTTTCTTAACCTGATTGCTCTCCAGCTTTAGGAGAACACACTGAACTTCAGCATAGTTAAAGGGTACCGTCGTCTGTCCGCACACCTTAAGTACAACTGTCTTCTCTTCTGACTTTGGCCAAAATGGAATAACTTCATTTGGTCCAATCTTACAAAATCACAAAAATTTAGTAAGAAAATGAACTTTAGAAAAACCAATCAACTAAATACCTTCGTCCAAGGATCTCCTGGACGGCTGTGCTCCTGCAGTTCGATCGGAAACTCACATTTATTCGTTGCTATGTAGAATGGGATGAAGGTGATCTGTTTCGTTAGGGAATTGTGCGTCAAATGATTGTGCACACCGATTTGGTACAACTGATCATTTGCATTGCATGTCACTTCACCAGTAGAACCAGCTACATCCAGTGGTATCTTGTCGCTCCATTCACCATTGTCTACTCGAATGGATGCGCGCTTCTTGTCGAAGAAGTGCTTCTCACGGAACGAGAATAATATGGGTCCGTTGTACTCTGGCGGATGGTAGAGCACATTCACTGATTCAGTGTTTGTCTAGAATAAAAATGAGTTCTTTAGACTTTGGCCCTGTAAGTGAAAATGGCAACGCAAACCTTGTAGCTTAGCATCAGGCCTGTTTTGTTGATCATCCAGAAGGGGCTGTACACAGTCAGCATAAGGCTTCCGAAACGATTCTTGAATCTAAGACCAGAATCGTTCATTAACTCAAAGAACAACAAATTTAGCGACCTCCATACCTGACTCCTAAATCCATTTCTATCTTTGCTGCAGAGTCATACGAGCTAAATGTCCACGTCGCATAATCCTCGTGATCTTCTGAGATCTCCGTGGTGCACGACCAATCCTTTTCCAGGTATTGAATGAGCTAAGCACAGACAAATAAGGTCAGACGCAATAACAGATAATAGCGATCTTTTTACCCTAACGACAAGATAACTCTTGGTCTCCTTTCGACGTCCGGTGAGCTGAACAGTCGGCAAGTGAAGAACATCCCCAGGCTTGACTTCTTTCTCGCCATAGTCTAGGAGATCCTCTTTAATTAGCGTTTTTCCTTTGTCCAGCTCATCTTCCTCTCCCAATTCGTTGGCCTTGTTTAAGTCCATTTGCTTTACGGTACAACCAGCCACCGAGCACTTGATATCAATAGGCAGGGCATTGCTCAGGTATAGTGGAGGTCGTAGGTGCACTGTGTAGAAAGCACTCAACAGCATAAACTTCATTGTGGCCTCATGGAAGACTTCTGTCTTCGCACGGACCGCATTGATGTAAAGCGGTTCGAATGTGTCTACAGGGTCGCATTGGATCTGTCGACTGTAGTTGAAATCTGTGGGACAATCGCTCCACTTAATGCCCTGAATCGAAACCTTATATCCCTGAAAGAAGAAGAAATCTCGATTGGAAGTGCTTTCTGCAAAGGCATTGGTTAACATACTGGCAGTGAGAAATACAGCTCCTTAGACTCCGCGTAGATAGCATGCAGAGGCACATGGAAAACCTCACCAGGAGCCACATCACCAACTAGAATTTTCTCCGTTGTGTTCTGTTTGGTCCTATAGATACACACGTTTGTTGTAAAGTGATTTTGAACATTCACAACCCCATGAATATTGATTCTCGTTGTTCCATAGTCCGAGGTTACTTGTGATATGATTCCCCACGGCTCCTGATTGGTATCCCGGTACAGTGGAAAATATCTCTGATCAGACTTGGACACCGGCAGCACCACTTCCTTGTCTATTCCTCCGACCTATGAAGATAACAGGTAAGTAGACGCCTCAACAGATTAGTAGCATATTCTTACTGTAACGTAGACATTGTAAGCTTCGTCCTCCTCCGAGGTGACCATTGACAAATCCTTTGTCTGGAGGTAAGCCCTTCCCCCGGGCGATATTGTACAATCCTTCACTTGATTGGCAGACAAATTCGTATCAGCTTCCAAGCGCTCTATCGAAAACACTATCGAACTGTTCAGTGTATCAGTGCGTGTCCCTGAGTTCGGCATGTGGCATTCGTGCAGAGTAAATATCCCACGAGCGAAATTTAAGGAAATATCAAAGCCAGTATCGTTCTCGACAACGTAGGGTGCGATAACCTCTGGTTTTACAAGACCTTTAGAATCAATCGCCTCAGAGAAAGCCGATCCTAAGACCTGCAACATATCGAGGCAGGTCTTGCTCATGGTGATTTCCAGCATTTCTTCGCTCTCGATCGTGATTTTCTTCGTTGGATCTTCAATGCCGTCGTCGGTCTCCGATTTATTCGCTTCAATCGCCAAGCCAAAGTTCAGCTCCCACGGCAAGTACTCAGTCATGCCAGTTCTATCGGTTTTCTCTAGCTGTTCGATGAGTGGTTCCCATACGCCCAGCGCATGGTTGAAGTAGTTCATATAGAGATTCAGAGAGCCATCGACTTTCATCTGCAAACCCCAAGAAGAAACATTTTTTTATTGTTTGAAATCAACGAACTGGGTTGACTTACATTCCCACTCCAATTGGCAACAGAAGCGTTAAGTTTCGTCTCAACCATCAGCATAGGCGTTGTATAGTACCCCACTCCAGTGCCTACAACAATCGTTATCGAAGGCACTTCCACAATGCACTTTTCGGTCTTTTTCATGACGATTGCATCTTCTACTATCTCAGGCATTTCCAAGGCATCGTAAGCTTGATCTAAGGGATATTCTAGACCTTAAATCAAACGCCCAAACACTCTCAACTTAATCCACTTACCAACCAAGAACCAATAGTCCTTTTCGGCAAACCTATTCACCACCCAAACGCTACTGTGGTCTACTTCCTTGGTAGAGGAGGCAACCTTCTCTGAGCGATGAGAAACCGTGACCATAGCCTTGTTGATCAACTCAATGGTTGCAGGAGAAATGTTCAAGATAATATCGGTTAAATTCAAACTGATATGCAGACCCTCCTCTTCTGGCGTCGATCCTTGCAGGCTAATAACACACGGATGGAGGATGAAGTGTTTGGTTGCTTCGCGTTTCTCTGGCATAAACGAGCACATGTACATTTTTAAGGCGTCAATTTGGCCACTGATGACTTCCTTGGTGCCAATCGCCCGATAATGCAATCGAACTTGAGCCTGAAAGCATAATTCATTGGCAAAAACTTATTTTACTATTGTTATGTTGTGCAAAAATTACGTTGAAAATAATGGCATTGGTGTTGACATCCTCGAGGCTTTCAATCAGTATAATATCAGGCTCTTCGATGTAAAGCATAAGGTTGAGCTTCCTCTCTGGGGCAGTTTCTGGTGTTGCTTCTAGAGACGCAAAAATTTTGATAAGAAAACTGTGCCATCTTAAGAAGTTTCACATTTACTTCTAGGTGTCCTTGGAGCCGCTCTGGTTTCGCCTGTTCTTATGACAGCAGTCACCTCCTCCACATCCTTGGGTGTTTCGATTTCTGGCAACGAAAAGAACTCCGCCAGTTGAACTAAGAACTCGATCGTGATTATCAAGTCGAAACCACACACTCGTACCTCAGCTGAAAATAAGTGAAAAAATTGTAAGCATTTGAGGACTCAGAGAAGGCTAAATGCGAGCTTACCAAAAGTATCATTTTCCTTCACACAGGCCGTCAGATCCAACATGTAGTTCTTATCGGCCCTCAAGCTGTCGGAGAAATCACTGCTGCGACTTGGTGACGCATCAGAGTCCCTCGGTTTCCATTCTTTGCGGCACAAGTACCTAAAGTATTGTAAGAAAAGTTGGTTGAGGTTCTTCTCAAGATCCAAGAAGCGTCTACTCACTTTGTAATTTTACTTTTAACGTTCGGACGATTATCATCAATTTGTATATCACACAAGACAACTGAGGTATTCAGTGTTCCATCGTCTAGAATCTTGCCCTTGATAGACAGAAAATGTATGCCGAATCGTGCCAAGCCCTCTTGGTTGGCTGCAAAAGAAGGAGTGGTAAATGCATTCGATCATTTCTCAAGAGAATCATTTAGGTCCGTTTAAATTACCTTGGAAGAGATTAACAATTACACCATCGAATTGGAAATTAAACTTAAACTGTTCATAGATCTTGTGCTTCTCAGCAGGCGGCAGGGGCTTTATAATAGAGACAGATGACTTTCGTTGCGGACTCTTACCATCGGATGAAGGTCTACTTTCTGTTTCAAAACAAAAAAATTATAAAACTAGTTCACTACACCTACCAATAATGGGTACACCTGTTTTTCGATGCACTTCCACGACGACTTCATCGGGCTTTTGAGGTTTTGGAGCCAGTTTGAATTCGTGTTGACCCTCTGGTAGGTTTTTGTTGAGGATAGACATGATCAAAGCATAGTCGTCGGCGTAAAGATTTAACTAAAAAACGGGCGAATAATATACATATGTAGTTTAAGGGCGACACTGAATTTTAAACGCTAACTTAACGATTTTTGAACCAGAAAGAGCTGTATAGACTTTTAACTGAAGAGGGAGTACGAATAGATATTTCAAAAGAGAAAAATAAAAAGAGTAGCCCACCAGTGTTGGGCGCCACTTTGTAGACAAATGGTTCACCCTAAAAATATTTTCACTGACACGAGTGTAGGAGTTTATGGAGCTTAGAACTTTTCAATAACGCATTGAATTTATTAAAGACCTTAAAACGGCACTTTAGTTTCACGGTAATTTCAGCCAAATCGAAGCTCCAATAAGCCCGTCTCAGGGTTGACGGACAGCACAGACATGGTACAACATAAAAGCTTGGTTTTTAAAACTGATTGGAGGTCTAAGATGATTTAAAGAAGATACACAGAGCATGCAAAAAGCGTTCTACAGCAACGCTTTTTGCATGCTCTGTGTATAGCGAACACTAAAACGAAAGTCCCCTAACAGATCGCCTCTCAGTGACATTGGCAAAAAATCGAGTGCTGGGTTAAAAAATAACTGCGTCTGTGCGGCTCAAAAAATTGAGCGCTGAGTTATAAAGCACAGAGCTCGAGCACATTCGGGCACTGTAATTCAGCAAATGGAAAAGTCGAAAATGGACCAATCTACTTTCCGTATATAATTAGATACGTGGTCTTACTTCTCTGGGCTAAAAACTTATTTGATTACAGAATTTAAGTAGGTTTACGCTTGCTGCTGAAATCGCATTGCGAAAACAGTTTACAACAGCACAATCTGCAAGCATGTGCACGTGACTGTGTTGAAAAATATTAGGCGGTCGTTGATGCAGATCATTAATGAAATAGAACCTAGAACATACCCTTGCGGAACACCTCTTGCAAGATAAATTGCAGCTGATATTCTATCTTTGGCGTACATTACTTGACCTTGACCTGATCAATAGGATTTAGTAGAGCTGTAGACCGTGAGGAAGAAAATAGTTCAAACAGTTTTTTTTTATAACTTGATCATGGTTAAAAATAAATAAATAAATAAATAGAGTGGAGCAACAGCTCGAGGTGAACCAGGGCCAACTTCTCAAAAGTGTATGGTGGTGTGTTAATTTCTTCACATACAAGGGGACCTACAATTTTTTGCCGATTCCGAACGGCACTTTGGGAAGTTTTTCAAGACAAGTGATACTCTCGGAGGGCTTGTCAGACCCTCGCGGAGGTGTGGGCCGTGAAAAAGAACAAGCCTTTTTTTTCAGGTGACGATGGCAGGATTCGAACCCAGACCTCTGGCGTAGTAAGCACACACACTAACCACTACCCCACGGCACCCCACAACTTGATCATGGTTAACCATCTAAAATGCTTATAATATAGTCTGTCATCTTCAGCAGGGTCGTTGTGCAACTGTATGCTTTTTTCAAAGGCCAGACTGAAAAGGAGATCACCTCTTTTTACGTCCAGAAATGTAGATTTTTGCCGGAGCACTATCTCTTTGGAGAGATATGGGAGAATCGCAACCGGTCTGTAATCCAAGAGGTAAAGCGATAAAGGACGTCCGTTTTTCGCTATCAGAATCCAAAGCACTTTAGCATGTTTTCACTGAGAGGTAAGTAGAACGGAATTGTATATGTGCGAAAAAAAGGATTTTCAGAAGAATCATTTTAATGAAAAGATGTCCGAGCCTATAGCTATTTTAAGGCTCAAAATAGCTCTAACGACATCAATTTCACGGCACCTACTAGAAAAAAAGGAGTGTACCTGAGCATTTAAATTTGTTTGTTCTTGAAAAATTAGCTTCATCTGTGTAGCTGATAGAGCTAATAACATTATAAACTGAGCACCTCATACTCTGCGAAATCGCAGTATATAAAGCTGTCTGGTATCTTTGGCTGAAAAAATAAATGCTTAAAACAGTACCACACTCACCTCAATAGATTTCAAATGCCCGGAAACATCAACTTCGGGAAGTTCCTTATACCATCGACTCGATAAATTTCTCTTTACCACCAAAGTGAAGCTCATTGGGTCTAACATATTTACATGATTTTTAAGCCCATACAGTAAAGCTGTAAGTAATTTGATCTCATAAGCAAATAAAATTCCACCTGATTTTATTATTGAAGGCTTACAATCATCCAACGGCATTTGCAGTGAGGCATGGGAACCAATATCCTCCGAGCTGTTTCCTGGAGAACTCTCCGACAGTCGCTTTGCTGGCGTAATTATCACTTTCGACAGTTGCATATCCTTAAGCTCTAGTCGAATTTCATCCAGAACCGCCGGACTATGTTCGTTCTGAAAGAAAAGTTGCATGTTGAATGCTCACGAAAATGATGACTAGTCAACTTACACCAACAACTATGATTTCGCTGGTAATGTTCGACAGACTCAGCATACCCAAATCAAGACAAAGCCCATCAAGACTATGCGAATTCACAGGAACAACAATGATTGGAGCCTTGATCTTGATATTTAATTTCATTCGTGTGGCTTTTTGATAGGCATCGATGGCATTTTGTTTGGCTGCATCAGCTGCTGCTGCACTTGCATTGGCAAGGGCGTCCAGTGCGACTTGGAAGTTATTCAAAAAACTCTGTGGGCATTAAGAGTAGGATTAAAATAAAAGTTGTAGGAACAAGCATTTACTTGAACTCACCAAAACAGAAGTGACGAACCAATTAAGAAACACAATCCTTACACCACCCATGGTTACCTCAATTTTAAGGTCATCGGAGTTGTAGTTGGCCGTTTCCTCTAGATTGTACATAACGATTTGACACTGCAAGGCGTTGTCGCCAACAATCGAAAGGATCTAAAAAAAAAGGAATTAAGTAGAAGCTTTTTAAACAAGGCAAAATATTTCTCTTTCTTACAGTTGGATGAATGCTAATGGTATTCATATCCTGCACAATTATGTTTTTCAGGCGCAGAGTCAATTCAGTATAGGATGACTTCATGATAACTCCACCATAAAAGTTCTCAATTTTAAGCATAGCCAAAGCACGCTTGCGACAGGTAAGGCACACAGAAACTTGCTCTAAGTTGGCGTGAACTCGGACTTTAATGCTGTCCACCACTTTGCCCTTGCGACGAGCTAAAGGAGATTAAGATTTTGATCAATTAGGGACTTAGAAGATATGAAAAGGGAAAAACTATCAAGCAAATTGAGCCTGTAGTCCTATTAATACAACGATTTGAGGACAAATCACTCAAACGGTAACACCCACCAAGCTACTTACACTTCTCGTGAACCACCTCCTCTTTACTATCATCAAGTTCTACCTCCTCCACAATAGTAGTCAACTTTGTGAGTAGGCCTTCGGTATCGGTTGAGGCCATGCGATCTTTTGGTCCCAGAGATTTGTTAAACGTGTCCAACTTTTGCTGTAACCCATTTGCAATCTACACATAGGGAATATGGAATCATTACAAGTCTCTACGTTAGTGCCTTGTAGAACTTACCTGCATCAATGTTAACAGACACTCTTGATGCAATGTCAAACCTAGTTTGGCAAAGTTTATCACGATAAGTTGTTCTGTTGAGTTGTATTTGGTGCTGAACTCCGGCGTTGTCTTGTTTACCTGTATAGAATCGACATTAATTTCAGCTCGGTTTTTCCAGAGATAGACTAGACTTTTACCATTGTATACGCAATTGTTAACAGGTATTCCAACTCAGTGTTGGCCCTTGGCGTATCGATAATATTGAGGACAGTGTTTTTATTATCATGTGTGTCATACTGCGTCAGATTTATTGCTCCAAGTCTATCGAGGGAAGAAAAAAAAGTTTAATGTATTTGAATCACATTGCACCAACAAGATCCACTCACTTAGCAGTCGCCACTAGTTCGTAGGTACGCTTCGCCATGTAGCCTTCCAGTTGTAACACGCCAAAAGATAATATCTTATCATCTTCACTTGGAGCAGCTACATGCTGGCTAACCGATTTTCCAAACTCATCTGGAGCCATCTCCTCAACTGGGGTTCGAAACTTATCCGAAGGTGTGTCATCAAATTTCTCACTGTTTCCGTTGTTGCATTTGTACATAGTCACACCGAATTCTAGCCAAGATTCGAGTTTAATAGTAAATTAAATCATTTCGTCACTTCACTACTTACCCTTCAGGGTGAAGTTGACCTCCAAATCGGTGTATTGAATGATTTCGGTTGATAATTCTTCAGCAGTAGGCTTCTTGGTATTTACCTTGAGAATCTCCTGATCGATAAGACGATATACAGATGCTCGCGATAATGCTATAAGGCTTGTACTCTTCCTTAAGATCGGTTCGGGTTCGCTTGACTCCGGCAGCGGAATACTTGTAACAATGCTAAGCGCCTCAAAAATGCGATCTTCAGTAATGTTGATGTTCACCGATGGAATAAGAACTAGAAAAAAAAACAGCGTTATCAAGGTTCTTTTTGTAAAGTCTGTAAAGGAGCCTTACTTCCGACTTTAGTCTTGGGCAGTCGTGGATCATCTGTGATGACGCACACCTCGGCCGTGAGTATAAGAGAAGTATGCTGTAGCACATGCATTCCACCCAAAATCCCATCGGAAAGAACTTCTTTCCAATTCTCTTTTGGTTTCACCACCATCACCTGAATGTCCTCCAGGGCGACAGTAAATTTATCGTACGACCGTGCCATCATAGATTTCATGATTTCCTGTGCATCATGACCAGCCCCGTGCATGTTGGCCACATCAGTTGCTTCTCCTTTGCGCGGTTCGGTCGAAACGCGCAACTCACCGAGGCTTACAACAATCAATGAAGAGTCACCTCTGAAATTAAAGCCGAAAAAGTTAGCTTGGAAGGAAGGCTGCGGCAGCGGCAGGCAATGGCTTACGGAATGTATTTGCCTTTGGTTGGTAGTATAAATATGTTTGGCATAAATGTTATGTCCACTTCAAGTCTCTGATGCTTGTCGATCATGTACTGCATTCCTGTTGCCGAACGCTCCTTGAAGTGGGACATCTTTTCTGAGGCGGCGTCTTCGATTCTAGAAAAAAAAAAAAACTAGAATTGTAAGACAGCTCTAAGAGTGTAGATAAAGGGGAATCATTTACCCTGATAAATTCACAGATTTTGGCGGTGAGAACGCCTTTGCCAACTCCAGAATAGTGTCTGAGTCGTAAACGATTTGTAAAGGTCGGCCATAAACCTTTAATCTTTGGTCACATTTCTGCAAAAAAATGAAACAAAAGGAGATGTTACAACATGTTAAGCGTGTATTTTCAAACAAAGGCGAACCTTATCTAATGGATTAGTTTCAAACAAAACCTCCAACAAGCTCAACTCATCGGGAACTTGAGATTCGATTAGAACTGGACGATAGTCTCCCTTTTTTAGACCAGTCAGCTCCATTTCACTTACACTAGCGGTGAGGCTACAAAGGAAGATAGTTTACAAAGGTTAACCAAATATAACCACCTTTAAACTATACCTTATTGCATTGGCAGCAGGTCTCTGTACCACACTGCACGTGGCCAGAGTAAAGTACATGCGCAAAATGGTCCTTTGTCCAGCTTTCGAAGCAGCAGCCGTACTTACAATACTCATATCGTCGTAGACACCAATTTCCAAGGCCTCTAGTTTGAAATTCATCTTCATAGCCTCGTAGCTTTCGGGTATGGCCATGTGAACAGCATTCTCTTGGTAGCCAATAGCCTTGTAGAGTTTTTCCTTCTCGGCATCTGTCATTGCAGCTTCGAACTTTTGCACTAGAATTGAAGTTCTCTAAGTTTAGTGCCAAAGATCAATAAAAAAATCTTTGTCCTTATCAAACCTATATTATTAGAGGCTTCTTCTTGGTTTGTGCCAGATCCTCCCCACCAACTGAACCAACCCTTTTTCTGACTGGCTTTTATTTCTTCCTCTTTTTTTACCTTATCCACCTGTTAACATAGAAGCAACTTTACATGAGGCGTTCAATTCATGGCAATCTTTGGACAAACCTCCAATTGGACACGATTTCGTATCAGGATCAAGTTAAAAAGATCCAATTTTTGTTCGCACAAGGTGCAAGTTTCTTCAAGTGTCGCTGAGGGTTTCTTGCACAGCATGCGCTCTTTGAGGGACTGTGGGAAGATTAGTTAGAGAAGATCATTTTAAAGATCGAGCCCTCGCTTACCGAAGCGTATGTGGCACAAGTTTCACGATGTTGTTTTATGTATTCCCAGGACCAATAGCGAAGTTTTCTGCGAATGTCCTCTTCTAGAACCGCGGTTATCGCAAATTTCCACCACTCTTTGTAGTGTCCCTTGTAAGCTAAGGAAACATTAGGATTAACAATAATTTTCGATGCATTTTTTGTATTATTTACGTATATTGTAAGGACGATGCTTTCGGTAACTTTGTCCCAACTGCATTCGATTCATGGAGTCACCCAATTTCAGTATATCCTTTAAAAAACACCCCAAAATTTATGATTAAAAGCTGTTTGATATTTTTCATTAATAAAACTAGTTAGAAATTAGTTAGACCTTTTGAAATGATCGAGAATCAATTATCCTCGTCAATAGCTTCCAACGCTGCAGCAAGGGAAGCATTTCAATGCAACTAAAAAATTTTTAGCACTAAACTAATCGTACCTGAAATTGTGTACTGGTGATTCCAATATGTAATTTCTCCATCTCCAATGAAAGATTGATCTTTGGTATTAGAAACGGCGGATCATCGTACTCCGGATTAACATTCAACTGGAGTTTCGCCATCGAAGATATTGGTCCAATTACTTTAAGAAAAAAATATGTTAGTCCTTATCAGACAGATATTATCTTGGGCCTACTTACTGTAGTTATATCGCGACGGTATTAGTTCCTTTCGTGCAATATTACTCCTAAACATGTTCGCCACCTCGGTAATATTATTTATGCTGTCGCTAAAAAGATGCGCATCGCAGTTCATGTACACAGACAGGCTGTCCAAATTGGCAATTTTGTACACTCGGCTAGCTTGCTCAGCCATGTAGCACTTGACCCAATTCAAATCGGTGGTATACAGGTCCAGCTCGTTCAGGGTGATACCAAAGGCAAACGGTTTGCCTGTCGTGGTGGTATCCTCATAGCGCAGATGTACGTTGGCAATGTTCATTTGTAAATTGTTGACAATTTGTGCTGTCAGCTTTTCGGTAAAGGACTGATCGGGCTTTGGTTTGTCTGGGTAAATAAGAGGAAGCTTCATGACCAATCAGAAATTCTAGATAGCTAATGGTATGTCTTACCTTTCTCCTGCTCCAATCGCCTAGCCTCATCGAGTTTCTGTAGAGCGGCCTGTTTTGCCTGCAAATCATATTTGGCCTCCTTCTCGGCATTGTATTCCATCGATTGCTTTGGTGAGATTAAAATATAAAAGTCTTCGATTTGTGCTACAACCGGCTGGCTGTAGAGATTCTTCCATGGTATTTTAAGGACGAGTTTGCCTATTTAAAAATGTTCATGGTGGAAGGTTTTGCGTAATAAAAAATTTCACTCACCTAGATAGCCGTAGACAAGCTGCACTGGGAGGTCTAAATCGTCGAGGGCATTCTCACGCAATTTGAGATTATTAAGCACGACATCGCCTGGAAGGAAAGGAGGAAGTTTAGCGTGAGTGTCAAAGGTGGTGATGAAAATATAAATGAGCCCTAGCAAAATATAAATTAATTAAATTAATGCGTCTGCAGATAAAATCGTGATAGCGTTGGTCTCACGTGTATTTAAGTGTTTTATGCACCCAACTGGTTTCCTGGATAAATATTAATTTTGTTGAGATTTGTAGTAGAACTTTTTTAATTTTTTGCAGTAAGGAAAATTTTTTGGGAATACCGAACCATTTGTGAGTTAGTCGCAAAACCAGTCAAAGTTTTTTATGTTTGATTTGGCTAACGCATCCAAGGCACACAGAGGCTACACAGGTGTGAAAGTGAGTCACTTTCTTTTTAACTAACCCAGTCCCATAATGGATCCAACTTTTATGATAAACTATGACAGGAAATTCGAACGCATTAACCTTGATAAAGATGTTCCTAAAGAACCTGTCAAATTTAGGAATAATCGAAAAGCCAATTCATGAAAAGTTTGATGTTATCTCTGTAACATCATGGACTCAACGCCGCAGTACAATGCGAAGTGTGGCAGGCTTTAGGCGGTACTGGGTTTATTCGTGGATGGGGAAAACTTTTAATTAATTTTAACGGCTAATGGATCCCAACAAATTCCATCCCAGCTGTCGGCTCCTTAGGCAAAGTCAATCTGCCAGCAGCTCATTTTGCAGCTCTACGCTTCCTAATTGTACTATGTCTCGGCATGTACTTGGACGTATAGTATAGATCATGCCGCCCGCGTACCGTCGCGTAGTGGTTAGTGTGTGTGCTTACTACTTCGGAGGTCTGAGTTCGAATCCTACCATCGTCAACTGAAAAGACTAGTTCTTTTTCACGGCCCTTGCCTCCGCGAGGGTCTGACGAGCCTTTCGAGAGTATCATTTGTCTTGAAAAGCTTCTCAAAGTGCCGTTCGGGTTCGGCAAAGGTTTTCTATCTGTCCTAGTTACTCTTCCGGCCTCTACCCGAGTAGATTGAAAACAACACATGTTCAGGCCGTTCCGAAAAAAGTGGTTCTTCGCATCCAACCAACTTCGGACCAATTGCACTAACATCCATTTTTTCCAAGGTAACAGAAACAATGATGAATTGTCAGCTGATGAAATATCTCAAGTCACGGAAGCTCCTTTATGACCGTCAATACGACTTTCGTAGCAAAAGGTCCGCTGGTGACTTGATGGCTAATCTCACCGAAAAATCGAACTGCTCCATTTTTCATGGAAGCAAGGCCATTGAGCTTGATATTTCGAAAGCATTTGAAAAGGCGTACTTTTATTCATTGGATTAAAAATATCCTTTCGAACCGTTTAATTCAAGTGGTTGACATCAGCCATATAAATGCTGGATCAGTTTTATATCCAATGCGTTTCTCGATTTTCGTCAACGATCTTTTGTTTCCTCTATGACAGTACCCTGAATTTTTTATGTACGTACGTTTCCACAAAGACGTCCCAATTCTTTAGGCGTTAAAGTGCAATGGTTACGTATGACTAATTCATTAAATTCTGACCCTAACCTCTGGTTCACAAACAGAGTAGACTGTGTTGCTTCCAAAACACAATGACAATGCTGTCTACTGTCTTTAAAGTGAAATCAAGTTCTTCAGCGTTCAGCCATTCGCTAAAGACCACCTTGCATTTACTCGATAGGATCCAAAAACGAGCGTTATTTGATTCCCAATGTGACATGTCTTTAATTGTTTATTGCTATTTACAAAGAGTGCTCCAGTGAAATAACCAGCTGCATTTCACCCCTCAAAGAATTCAACTGCAATACCCGCGCTAAGACGAATGCTCATTAGTTAACCTTTCAGTCTTCAAGCATATCGCGATTTATTGGAGTTCTTTCATAAACAGAACTGCGCGTATGTGAAATAGCCTTTTACGAGGGTTTTTTCTCGTCATTACAATCCTCAACTGTTCAGAACAAGTACCGATATTCTGACTCTCCTCTGATCCTTTCCGATCGTGTTATTTTTATTCTGAATAAGTGAATTAGGCGCGTATTATTAAAGCAAGGACGAACATTTATTTGACAATGCGAACCGTGCGTCGAAGGTGACGATCAAAATGATCAGTGGCATTAAAATGCGATTTATGAGGAGATCTTAGGTTCGTTCGAGGAGGTTCGTTTTTTAGCGAATGGTTCGCAACCGTATTTAAGCTGATTTATGCAATCCTATGGCTTAGTCCAGTAAAATTAAATAAAATATAGCCCTGACCCGGACAATTGGAATAACAGGCTGAAAATTGGTGAAAATATCGAGGATGATATCCTAATCAAAGTCCACAAAGTCCCAAGAAATCCAAGTTGGGAAAAATCTGTCATCTCGTAAAAATCTCCGCCATCTTGAATTTTTTCAGTTTTCTGTATAACGCCCTAACGGACATTGCGATTGCGTTGGTTTTTGCACTTAATTTTTAAGTCATAAGAAGGAAAAAAAGTCGCTAGACCTCAATTAGTGGGCGTAGCATCGATTATATGGTATTATTTCAAATAAATTTTACTCAATTTTTTCGTTCCAAATCGAAAAATTTTTACTTTATATTCTATGTAGGAAAAACTAAGCTCTACATTTTGTTAATATCAAGTTTATGGCCGCGCCCACATTTGTAGGCAGCATTTAAGAAAAAACTCTTGTTTGTTCGAAAAACATGGATTTCGCTTAATTTAGAGAAGAATAAAAAGTTAAAATTTTGCACATAAAGTACGCACACTCCATTTTCGATTTTTTTTATACAATGTCACGCCTATTCTAAGGGTCTAATCATAGCTATCATCGGATTGCATCATTGAAAAATTTGTTTTCATGTTTTAAGACGTTTGAGCAAACAATGTTCGCTGTTATTGGTATCAAAATGAAGCTTATGAGTAGTAGAATTTTTTCCGTAACAAAAATACATCAATTGCGTTAAAACTTTTATGCAAACTCGCTTTTACTATTTCACTGACAGAAATCGATTTCAAGGAACAGCTGATTTTGATTTGTGTTTTTGCGACAAACTCGTTCCACTGAAAAACATTCCATTCTCTTTCTATTCTCATCTGTCAGTTTTCCTTTCACTGATCAACTACAACCTCAAACGCCTGTAGTCGCTTGTTGGCACTGACAGAAACTTTCAATGATTGCTATGAATGACTTGTCAGAAAACCGAAGACATTGTTCCACTGATTTGTTCCAATGATGCTATCCGATGATAGCTATGGTTAAACCCTAAGGGGTCAATTTTTTAAATTATCAAAATTTGAACCAAAAAACTACAATTTTTGCGAGCATTTAAGCCGCAATATTGCATATTTCTATGCCAATATTGATTTTCGTTATAGGAGCTGCTCATGTCACTCCCCTTTTATAAATTAAACCTCATAAAGAATTCAGTAAAATACTTTTTACTTAATTAATGATCCACGAATAGCAACGGGAAGGGGATAGAAAACAAAAAGATAGCAACGGGAAGGAGATCACTTGATTAATCACTTGATTGTTCTAAAATAACCCTTTGTTTGAATATGACCTCATAAGTCGAAGAAACGATTAGTCCTCGTTGCGCTAAGCATTTGGTGTAAGGTTATCGCTCGCCTACCTGTCGAGACGTCCAGAAATCGGTTAAAATGTTGTCAATAATTTTGTTAAATCGACTGCTAAAAATAGGCGCGTCCAAAAACTTTGTATAAACATAGTCCAGAATGGAGTCTGATGTCATTTATGTGCTAAATTTTGTTTCTTTCTTTGTTTTGTTTTCTTCTCTAAGTTAGACGTAAGGGCGTCGAAATATATGTTTTCTGACAAACAAGAAGTTTTTCTTAAATTCGGCCTTCAAATGTGAGCGTGGGCCAAAAAGGATCATAAGGACAAAATGCAGAACTAAGTGTTTTTTACATAAAATATTAAGTAACATTTTTTCAATTCGGAATAAAAGAAATTGAATAAAATTTATTTGAAAAATTACTTTATAAATCGATGCCCACTAGGGAAGGTCTATTAATTATACCCCATCCCATAGGATAGGAGGTATATTAAGTTTGATTCATAGTTTGTAACATAGATAAATAATCAGCGTAGACCGCCAAGACCTTAAGGGCATATGATCGAGACCGAATTGTAAGTCGAATAAGCCATGTCCGTCCGTCCGTCCGTCTGTTGGTAGTTTTTGGGCCTTAAATTTTTAGCTAGCAACTTGAAACTCGATATCTGTTCTTTCTAGGTCCCGAAGCAGTACAAGTGAAAATTTTTTTTAAATCTGCCCACTGACACGCCCACTTTACTTATTAGAACGAAAAATCAATGTTGTCGCAGGAAGCTGAAATTTGGTACGCGTTATCCTCGCTTAAGTATATTGTGACTGGCATTTAAGAAAAAAGCGAAAACCGCCCCCTTGTAGGCGTGGTCATATTTAATACACATTCTAATAAACGGTTTTTATTTGATATATTTGCTATAAATCCAAAAAACTTGCACTATCAAATATTCAGATATGTGCGTAAGCAATCAACTCAAGTGTATTAATTTTCGCCACGCCCACTTTTGGGGGCGTTTTTAAGTATAAACCAAATTTTTAATATGAAAATGCAATCAACACGTGTATACCACTTCTGATAAAAAAATATAAACAAAAATACGATGTTATTAAGAAGGGGTGGATGCCACGCCCGTTTCTTAGGGAGAAGATTCTTAACTGAGAAATTCTAAAAACAATTGAAGTTTAATGAAATTTAACAACCAAGATTTATGACAAAATTCGGAGCGTGACAGTGGTCAATTGGGATGGGGTATCCAACGATTCGCCTAAGCGGATTGTAACCCTCCCACTAGTTTTATTTCTCTTTCGTGTGTTTTGATATCATTAGGAAACGATAAGGTGCAAAAACGAACGCGATTGCAATGTCCGTTTGGGCGCTACACGGAAAACTGAAAAAATCCACGATAGCGGATGTTTTTCAAGATGGCAGATTTTCCCCAACTCGGATTTTTTGAGACTTTTCGGATTTTGATTAGGACATCATCCTCGGGCCGGGTAATACTGGACTAATAAAGGTCTCTACGCATTGGGTTTTAATCAACCGATGAACAAAAGAAGAAAGGAACCGGCATTTCGAGGGAGAATTCCGAAAAGTTTCAGGAAGATCCAGGAGGAATTTTTTACCACGTTTAATGACTTGGCCAAGTCATGCAAGTACCAGTTGGTTTTTTTACCAACCTTGCCGTATAATAACTACACACGCTAACTAATTGTGTTTAAAATATATATTTAGGGGCTTTTCGTACTTATTGTATCAGCTTCCTAAATTAATAGTAAATTTTTCAAACTGTTTGTTTTCGACACAAGCTTTGCCATTTTTCGTTGCTTACTTTAAGCCATATGAACGTTGTTAAGTAACTCCGGGAAATGGCCACAATACTTTTGATTTGCATAAAAAAATACGAAACGTTTTCTCTCTAACCAATTAGCTGTTGAGCAATTACCTTAACCTCTATGCATGAAATCTTAAGTGCGTGCTCAAATGCTCAAATAAAACGTTTCTTAGTAAAGAGTAGACTTCTCCATTCATTCTCCATTCAACCTAATGAAAATCCCAAACTTGTTAGACATTCTTTGTTCGTCTGCTTCACATGAATGTCGAATGTGTGTAACCTTTATTAAGCTGTTGGGCACCCATCAGAATGACAACATGCTTTAGAATGCTCGAAACCAAATTTGAGCAGCTCTCTGACTCCACGCAGTCCTAAGGTTAATTGCTTTGAATTGTCGGTCCCAATTTGAATTAACCTCAATGAATTCATTGCATTTGCATGTCAGTTAAAGAAGCCGAAGAAATTTGTACGCGCTCACCAACTCTGTTTATTTGTAGTTTTCCAATCAGGAAAGCCATACCGGTGCGATATGCCAATTTTGACTTGAGTATATCTAGACGTGATTTGAAGTGGTAACTCATACCGGGCTATCTTTTAAGGGGCTGTCTAATATAATTTCACGTCTGGCATATGAATGCTTAGCCGCGTGTCAAAGTAATTTATGTCAAATCCAAAAATAATTTAAGTCGCCTAATTATCGTGAAACTTTTTGTTTTTTGACTTATAATGGACAATAAAAATGGATTGTTGATTTTATTTTTATCTCGAGTAGCTAGTATCAATATTGTTCCAGTTTTTATCCACTGATAACCGTACGGTGAAATTACGCTACTGCTATAGGTATAGGAATTTTTTTTTTTCGAAAACACGTCAAGTGTTTGGAAACTCGCTTGACTGATTGCCCTGGCGCTGCGCAATAATGTTGTTTATTTGACATGTGTGTAAAAATGTGCTGTGCATGTTGCAAATGTTTTGATTGGGTTTTTTAAATTGACTCGGCTAATTGAGGATGAGAGTAAAAAACGCAATGTGGACGCATACGGCAACGATGTGATGATGATTTGTCATGTCACAAAAAAATGATTACATCATAATAATAATTGGATTAAAAATTCATTTTTAATTAGAAAAAAGTGTGCTGAAGACAAAGAACGACCACAGTGTTTTGTCATGTTCAGGGACAAATGCCTGTCGTGCCCATATCTATCCAATCTTATTCTAATTTACTTAGGGTGGAATGGGCTGAAGTGATCAGTGATTTTCACATTTTGTGACAGTCTATGCTCTATGCGATCAAGCAAAATAACCCAAAAACAAAATAATTGGGGACCAGCTAATTTCAACGGCGATTGGTCTTGAGCTGTCAAAAGAAAGTTGTGATGATCACAGTCTACGCAGACGAATATTTGTGTGTTGTGATATCACTTATCACTTAAAACTATGTTGGTAGGATTAAATGTACCCTTGACCGGAAAGTGATGAACGTTTTTATCGATATTGAGGGCGCTTTTTAACGCAATCTTTGATAGCATGTGCAACTTTATCTACATTGCATTGTCTGGCTCAGACTGGATTAAGCCAATGCTAATGCACAGGAAGCTGATAACCGAACCAGATTGTGGCAAGTGGGTAGTAACTGGGGAAAATAGGGGCTGCCCGCAAAATAGTGTTCTGCCTCCCCTTTAACGATGCGTGGTAGACTCTCTGCTATCGGCTAATAAACTTCCTGGAACATACACACAAGTTTATCATTGAAAATAATTTTCTGGATAAAATTGACAAAATTATTTTTTTAAATTTAAACAAAAGTGAAAAATTTTCATTTTAAGAAATTCAAGTGAGCTCTTTGTGAAAATGACAGAATATGTTGTAAAAAAGTTATTTTATCGCACCGACAAATGATTTTTTTCTTTATAACAGGATTTTTTTAAATGTTGATTTTTCAAAAGCAGGACGAAAATTCGGTTTTGTATGAAACCACAAAAACCTTGTTCAAGCAAAAAAGTTTTTATTTTTTGTTAACTCTGTTGATCGGAACAACAATCGTGTGGGTTTGTCACGGGCAAATCAACCAATGATGCAATTCAAAGCATAAGAATCATAAAGGAAAAACATCGGGAAGCCTTTAAAGATCTCCATATGGTGATGGTTGATTTTGAAAAAGCTTTCGATAGACTACCAAGAGATCTGATATGGGTGGCGCTAAGAAAATGAGGAGTTCCAGAAGCCTACGTGCAGATGATCATGGACATGTATGATGGAGCAAAGACAAGAGTACGATGTCCTTCCGGAGTCACTGATGAGTTCTCAATTAAAGTCGGTGTACACCAGAGAAGCGTCCTAAGTCCTTTGCTTTTCATTGTAGTCCTTGATTATCTGCTTGAAGGAGAACTGACGGACCCGAAAGTACATCAACTATTCTTCGCTGACGATGGGGCCATCATAAGTCAATGGGCCATCATAATCCCTGCAGCGAGCACTTGATATATTAGTGGATGTGAGTACCTGTGCTGCCCATTCTCTGACCCACCCGAAGCAATTCCAGACATTCAATTGAATGGAAAGATGCTTCCCAAGTGTGAAAAGTTCAAGTGCCTTGGTTCTATGATCAACAGCAAAGCAAACTGTGATGACGACATCAATCATGGCGTAAGCGTGGGGTAGCGAGAAAACTCCGCCATCTTCTGTGACCGAAAAATGCCCCCTAAGCTGAAAGGAAAGCTCTACACCACAGTTGTGCGTCCGGCGCTTACATATGGTTCACAATGTTGGAGAGCGCATAAGAAATATGAGAGCAAAGTAACCGCAGCTGAGATGAAGATGCTTCGGATGGCAGCAGGAGTAACAAAGCGAGATAGAATACGAAGTACGAAGATCCGAGGAAGCCTCCATGTAAAAGAACCTATCTCCAGAAAAATGAAGCACGACCGGCTCAGTTGGCATAGTCACGTTCAAAGGAGAGATCCTACGAACCCCGTCAAAAAGGCAATGTCAATCAACATTCCAGCGCAATCGCGAAGCAGAGGAAGGCCTAAACATTAATGGATCACACAAATGCAATGACAACAGCATTTATTTGGCCTCAATGACGAAGAGATCCAAAACCGGGTGGCCTGCCGGTATATTTTGAGGTCAAATCGGCGTACCCCAAAGCGGACTATTAGGAATGCAGTAGAGTGGGAGGGTCATAATCCATTACTTCAGATTATAACCTCGCGCCTAAATGAAAAAGAAGAAGATGTTTATCGGAACAACAAAACTTTGACTTTCAATTCAATTGTCAGTATTGAAATGTTCTCTTCTTGCTTTAAGCGCAACTTCTTGAGACACATTTTTGTGTAGCAATGACCGTGCGCGTCAATGAGCTTGTTTTCGCTGTTACAGTGTAGAAGAAAAGTCAGGGTTTTCATGATTTAAAACGCAAAACAAAAAAATTTACAGTGAATAATTTTTAATCATGAAAGTTAGTTAGTTTTATTTAGGGGGTGCCGTGGCGTAGTGGTTAGTGTGTGTGCTTACTACGCCGGAGGTCTGGGTTCGAATCCTGCCATCGTCACCTGAAAAAAAAGACTTGTTCTTTTTCACGGTCCCCACCTTCGCGAGGGTCTGACAAGCCCTCCGAGAGTATCATTTGTCTTGCAAACCTTCTCAAAGTGCCGTTCGGATTCGGCAAAAAATTGTAGGTCCCCTTGTATGTAAAAAAAAAAATTAACACACCAGCATACATTGTTGAGAAGTTGGCCCTGGTTCACCTCGAGCTGTTACGCCACTCTATTTATTTATTGATTTTTTATTTATTTTAAGTTAGTTTAATTTGTGTTTGCAGTACAAAATTTTTATTATAATAACTAATACGAAACTAACAAAACAATTTTTGTTTAAAAAAAAAAATTCTGTACGACACAATGTTTTTTTATCATTGCAAAATTTTGACAATATGATTTTATTAGACGTATTTTGATATAGAAGAAATATTGATCCAACCTGCATCTTTTTTAGAGATCCCTAGACTAGATCGATAAAAGGGTTTTCAGCGAATCCTCCTAAAACTATGGTTGTTCTTTTTTCGAGAAGGTGCTCAACTCGTGCTTATGAGTGCCACTATACCGGTATTCGACGAAGTCAAACATCTGAATCTAAAACTGAAAAGCAGGCTTCTAGTAGCGTAGAAGTGTTTTTGGCAAGACATGGGGCTTATCTTCGGAAAAAGTCTTCCTGATTAGAGGATGAGAAATTCGCCTCCTTTCAGTGAGTCGACTCACACCTAATTTTTCACTTCCTGGTTCGAATCAAAAGATTGCTTCAAAACAGCCGACCATACTTCAATAAACTAATTGCAAAAACCGAAACATACCTTTTTACCAAGTCAGCCGGTGAAGGCACACGTACGAGTCAAGCAGACAGGCAGATTGCAATCAATTGTCACCGGGTTGAAAGCTTCCAGTTTCCTTTCTATGTTTAGTGGAGTTCCGCAAGGTTCTATCCTCGGTCCTATACTGTTTCTTGCGTACGTAAATAGCCTACCTAATGAAGTTAAACATTTTTTTTTTTTTTTTTTTTTTTTTCCGTGGGTAGGAAAAACCTTCATAGGCACTACGAGGACCGGCCGCGCGTGCTCATAGTAGTGTGAGATTCTTACTCACTAAAAAACCTCCCATTTTCCGTCAGACTACGACTAAGTTTCCTTAACAAGTAGTTCAAGCTTCTGTAGTAATCGCGTGTGGCAGGCTGCCTTCCAACGAAGGCACCTACAATACCGTCAATTTATGCGGTTTCATCTTATGCTGCTAGATCTAACGGTCTCATTCGTTGTAGTCGGCGCGTAAGATTTGTCTGATCCAAAGTTCGGATAATTTCATTGTTGCAGTGTCCGCGAAGACGAGTACTAAGTTTGCGAGCAAAGTTTGTTACCTCGTCAGACACGGTTGCGATTCCTAGATCTCGGTGTAGATCGCTATTTCTTATATACCATGGAGCATTAACGATTGCTCTGAGTGTCTTATTTTGAAAAGTTTCTAAAATAGATATATTGCTTGGTTTAGTACAACCCCAGAGTTGTATACCGTACGTCCAAGATGGTTTTAGCACTTGCTTATACAAAAGCAGTTTGTTATATATGCTTAGTTTCGAAAATCTTCCGATAAGCCAATTCATTTCTCTTAACTTGATTTCGAGCTCGTCGCGTTTCTTTTTAACGTGCGGCTTCCATTTAAGTTTTGCGTCTAGAGTCATTCCTAGATATTTCGCTTCATTTGAGTACGGGATTTGTACCGAGTTAATGAATAAAGGTTTGTTGTTTATCTTTTTATAAGTAAAGTTAACATGCGTTGACTTAGTCTCGTTAAGGACAACTCGCCAGCTCTTCGTCCAGTCGCATATTTTGTCTAAAGCGCGCTGGAGTTTCCCTGTTGATAATTCAACTGTCGTATCAATAGCGAGAATAGCAGTGTCGTCTGCGAACGTAGCTAAAATTGTTCCCTCATCGTGGGGTATGTCTCTTGTATAGAGCAAAAATAATATTGGGCCGAGAACGCTTCCTTGCGGGACACCGGCATTTATCTCTTTGAATTCCGAGTACTCATTTTCGTACCTTACGCGAAAGATTCTGTCTTTAAGGTAAGACTCTAAGATTCTATAGAGTTTTTCTGGTAAGCAAAGCCTTAATTTGTACTTCAGGCCTTCGTGCCATACCTTGTCGAAGGCTTGCGATACGTCGAGAAAAGCGCTAGTACATATCTTTTTCGCTTCCAGAGCTTTTTCGATTTCGTTTGTTATACGATAGACCTGGTCGATTGTTGAATGTTTTTTTCTAAATCCGAATTGGTGATCCGGAATCAATCGTCTTTCTTCAATGATTGGTTGCAACCTTTTAAGCAATAGTTTCTCGAACACCTTAGCTATTATCGGCAGTAGCGAAATAGGTCTGTATGACTTTTTGTCGTTCGGACATTTTCCTGGTTTCGGAACCATTATGACCTCGGCCACTTTCCATTGCCTTGGAACGTATAAAACTCTCATGGAAGCGTTAATGATATAGAGTAGCTTGACCAAAGCTTTTTTCGGTAGTTCCTTTAGAATTTCGCTAGTAATTAAGTCGTAGCCAGGGGCTTTGTTGTTTTTCAGATTATTTATCGTTTGACGAAGCTCAGCCAATGACACGGTTTTTATTCTATAATTATCTTGTACCGCATAAGGATTGAGCTCCTCGACCAACGGTTCCCCGTCAAACGGTTTAAATGTTTCTTCTAGGTAATCTGCAAATAAATCCGCTTTTTCTTTGTCTTCTCTTGCCCATTCGCCGTTGGCTTTTCTTAATGGCGCAGAGTGTGCTATAGGCTTCTTAACGGACTTGACTGCTTTCCAAAGAGAGTAGTTCAAACCTTTATTGGCAGTCAAACTTTCGAGGTAAGCAGTAGTCTCGCGACTTTTAAAATCTTGTAGTTCGTGCTTTAGTTTGTTAGAAAGGTGGTTCAAGATTGTCTTATCCGGGGGTGCTCGCGAACGTTGCCATCTCTTGCGCGCTCTCCTCTTTTCGCATATTAGCTCTTCTATTTCTCGCGGATATATTGTTCCGCTGTTCGATAATTCGGACCTCCGAAAAGAAGTGTTATTCCACGCAGCGCTCTGAATAACTCTCACGAGTTTATCTAATTCTTCTTCTATTTCAAGTGGCGTTTTGAGCGGTACATTTAAGGCTATGTTTTCTTTGCAGTATTTTCTAAAGCCGTCCCAGTCGGTGTTGTTGTTAGTTAATCTAGGCGCTCTATTCTTTTTCGCTAGGCTTCCGCCGATTTTCAAAAGAACTGCCGAGTGATCTGAACAGAGATCAAAGCGTTCTTCTACGTTCGTAAGGTAACGAGGTACCCCCTTGGCGATAAAGAAGTCGACGAGATCAGGTATTTTATTTCTGTCGGTTGGCCAATATGTTGGCTTTCCCGTCGATAAGAAGATCACGCCGCGTTTTGTACTTGCTTTAAAGAGGGCTCTGCCTCTTGTTGAATTGCACCGTGAGCCCCAAAAAGTATTTTTCGCGTTAAAGTCCCCGCCGATGATAAAGTTTGACCCAAGTGAATCAAAGAGCAGAGCAAGATTTTCATCTGCCAGCCGATACTGCGGAGGAAAATAGCTCGTCGCGATGTTGTAATTTATGTGACTTAATTTTACTGAGACTGAGGTTATTTGCATAGAGTCAAGTTCTATTTCTTCGTTTTTGGAGTGCTTTATGCAGTCTTTAATGTAGAGAGAGGATCCACCTCTCGAATTTTCTGAAGGATGATGCGCGTGATAGTCAATGTAACCTTTTATTTTGCGTTCTGAACCCTTTTTAAAGTGGGTTTCCGAAATCAGGCATATGTCTACATTATTCTTCCGTAGGAATACTTCTACTTCGTCAATTTTTTGCAAAAGGCCGTTTGCATTCCATGTAATTATTTTGATTGACTTTCCCATATTCATGATTTTTTATTAAATGTTTTTCGAGGTTTAAACTCGAGCTCGCTCAATTTGTTGAATATTACTTGATTAAGTTTCGCCTGTTGCTCAAACTTTTCTAAAATCATGCCTAGAATTTGAGAGACCGAATCTGATGCGGCCGATTGTGGCTTACTTTCACGTGACGCGACTTGAGCGTACGATCTTGGACCAACAAGTGTGGATTCTCCCTTTTGACTCCGGTGGGAACTAGGACCAGCGACGTTTTCTTGCGCTATTTGAATTTTGCCTTTAATCAAACCCTTATCCCTAGTCGACTTAGGGGTTTTTGGCTTATCTACTTTAGGAGGTTTTAGGCTTGGGCCCTTATTTTCAGTATTTTTCTTCGGAGCTTCGTGTCGTTTTTGCAACTCAATGGCAATTTCGCAACCTCGGTAGCTCGCTGGGTGACTTCCCCTGCAATTGGCACAAACCGCGGGGGCCTGACTGCTGACATTGCAATCCGTCGAGAGATGTTCGCCGGCGCATTTTACGCATCTCGGCTTTTTCTGGCAGTACGCTTGCGTATGTCGGAAACCCTGGCATCGCTTACATTGGGGAACTAGCCTGTTGCCCTTCCGCTTGGGCTCGATTTTTACCTTGATGTTAAGGATTGATTTAATTTTGTAGATTTCGTTAATATTTTCAGTTCTATCAAAAGAAAGCATAAAAATTTGCAGGCCGCGTCGGACAACAGCGGAATCTTTGCCTTCGTCCGTACGTTGCTTCTCTTTCTTTATTATGTTCACGGCGTCAAGAATTTTAAAGCCTTGAGCTTGAACGTCTTGCATTATTTCGTCCTTGGTACAGGATGGGTGAAGTCCCCTCGCTATAACCCGCAGCGGCTTTTCGAGGTGATTTTCATAAGTAAACCATTGGATTTTCTCTAAGTTCAACTTTTGTGACAGTGACCGATAGGCATCAGAGTCATCGACGTTAACTTTCCATACGTTGTTTCGAAGTGATGTTAAGTTATATTTCGTCCCAAGAGTATTTTTAAGGATGTTTCGCAACTTTCCGTAGTCCGCGATCCCAACGACATTTATTGCAGGTGGTCGGCGGTTTTTTTCTTGGGGTATTCCTGTCGCTTTGTTTGATACGACTGGTGTTTCTTCTTTTTGCTGCACGGTTTCTACTTCGGGTGAAGAACCGGCCTTTCGTTTCTTGGTAAGCCTTTTCCTAAAGACCGGATTCGTTTCGCGTGCAAGTTCTTCCTCGTCCGTCTGGTATTCACATTGACGTTTCGGCGTTTCCTCGCATGCTATAGTACCACGGGGGTTCCTTAAGGCTTCATTTTCTTTACGTAAGGAGTCTACTTCGCTTTTAAGCTCATGGTAGAGACGTTCCATTTCATTAAGCTTAGCACGGAGTTCGTTGTTTTCCGCTTCAAAGCATTTAATTTTCGCTGAGTCCTGATTAACCGGCGGACTTCCTTTCCCGGAGACCTTCGATCCAGCTGGTGGAGATCGAGGCACCCTTGATTTTTTCAAAAAGGGATTTATAAGCAATAAATGGCTCTCCCCAGAATCCGTAGAGCCTACCTCCGAAGAGGGTGGATTTGCCAGTGAAACTGGATTGCCACCTGGGGTAATAATATCTTTTGTTTTGTTCATTGCATAGTTTGTATGCGCTACGCGCTCGGCATACGGAGGGTGGATTTTAGTCGCCTCTTACGACAGGCATGCCTTACCTCGGGTATATTCTAGCCCCTACCCGAAGGGTGGAAGTTAAACATTCTGCAGTACTCATGTTTGCTGATGACATGTAGCTACAAATTTTCTGTCCCGCGGGTGACATCGATAACTTTCACAAGAAAAATTAAAGAGGATCTCGAACATGGCAGAACTCAGCAGGGTCCACCGAGAACCGTCTTCTTCTGAACACTACGAATACCAAAGTCATACAAACCAACTAGATCTAGCACTTCTCGCCTTCCTCTGCGCCTTATTTTTAATAACACCCTTATATGGTCAGATCATATTCATTCTGTAGTGGGGCGAAGTTTTAAGTCTTCGCTGCTTATGGCAAACTACCCGGATAATACCTGTCAACTTAAAAACTCTGCTAGCCAAAACATTGTTGCTTCCTATTCTTCTATACGGGTGCTAAGATTTTGTAGCCCCGACTTCCGCTATAAAGCAAACATGATGTTCTTTTAAACACTATTATTCGTTATGTTTTAAGTGTGAAAAATTACGATCATATCTCAAAGCACGCAAAGAAAATTCTTGGCTGCACATTTAACATGCTTGGAGTTCCGGCAACCAGAATATTCATTTAATACATTGACATTTGCTCGATCCCAGATAACTTATACCGTAATTCAACCTAGCTTCTCCTTCCTTTTATCTGAACGCCAGTTCTTCGAAATACATCTTCAATTCTTTCGAAATCGTTGGAGCGCATCTTTCTCATTGAGTATTTATCGAGAATAAATCTTTTATTCTCTATGAAGCATACAAAATGGAGAAACAAATTTCTTCAATAAAAACGCTGTGTGACTCTGATCATATTAACGTTGAGAAGTCATGGTAGGATGAGTATTACAGGAGCAGGTAAGCGGCTCGCTAAATAGTTTTAATCGTATCTCAAGTTTGAATATAGCTATTCGGTCATAAGATCTAATTGAATGGCGGGCGTTCCACGCAAAATTATTTCTGAATGACTAAGATGTGGTAAATCAAGTAGCAATAAATAAAAACGATAAATGAAAGGTAGATTGCTAATGCTGTAAGCGAGCAAATTTAAAACAAAACGTCATTTGATTTGAAAGATGGAGCCGTTTTTGAGCCGATCGACGCAAGAAATAAAGCAAAACATGTGTAAGTATTTCTGGGCTTACCCTTTCTTAACATTTAAATTAAACAGGTCCAAAACAAACTACTTATTGGACCTAACAAAACACAAGCCTAAAAACTACTTTTGGTGGAGGAGGAGTAGTATTGAGTTCTTACACCAAAAGTTTCCCATTAGCCGTTGACATGGCAAGGAATAGGGGCAGCAACCAGATCTATGTACAAAACCTTTCGGTCTTTATACTTCCTCGAAATTGCTTAGCTGCTAGCGTAAACATATCTAAAATACAAGAAGCCTTAACTATATTTAACCCATACACGCAACAGCAAACAATCGTTATCTAAACGGCACGCAGTAGCTTGCTGTCATTAAAATATTTTGGCTGTTTGTCTACCCACGATATCTCGCGTCGGTTATTTTACCTTTTGTATTTAACACACAGCTGGGTCTTTTTCAAGTCTATACAAAGTACCTATCATCTCTTAAAGAATCTAGGTATAATACAGATAAGTTTTTATTAATTCAAACAATTCTAAATCTTGCGACAAAGATTCAAATTTAAGTGCCGTGTGCTTATTTTAACATATTCTTTAGACAATGCACTTTTATTTACTCATGCTTAACAATTTTAAAGCAACGATACGCCCTTGTTTTGTTCTCAGCAATGATGCCATGCTACTGGAAAGGTTTTTGCTACCAATAGAGAGTCGGCAACATTGCCAAAATGCCATCAGAGACGCCGCCTCTGAAGTGCTGGGTTTCACACGGCCACCACAACGAAACCCCTGGTTTGACGATGAATGCCGGCAAGCACATGCAGCTAAACTGGAAGCATACAAAGCGGCGCTGCACAGAAGGACTAGAGCTGCTCGCGAGCTCTACGAGCAGAGGAGGAGAGGGGAACACCGGCTTCTCCGAAGGAAAGAGAGCACGAGAAGCGCGCGGTTGAAGAGAAAGAGAGATGTTACAACAGGAATGAGGTTAGAAAATTTTACCAAAGGATCAAAAGGGTATAAACTCCGAATTGAAGCCTGTAAGGACCATCAAGGGAACATCGTTGTAGAATCGCAGTCGGTGCTGAGGATTTGGAAAGACCACTTCTACAGACTGTATAACGGCGAGGACGAACCAAATACTGCTGTCAGGCAGAACAAACCATTCAACCCGGGCGAAGACGTTACCGACGAAGCATACGAACGATACCGCCCACCCGACCTGGAGGAGGTGAAAGTAGCTGTGTCTAAGCTCAAGTGCAACAAAGCCGAACTTTTTAAATCCGCTGGCGATGAGCTGGTTAGGAACATGCACCAGCTCATCTGCAAGATATGGTCGGAAGAAAGCATGCCCGACGAATGGAACCTCAGCATTATTTGCCCGATCCTGAAGAAAGGAGACCCTCTGAGTTGCGCCAACTATAGGGGCATAAGTCTTCTTAACATTGCATACAAGATCTTTTCTGCTGTACTGTGTGAACGCCTGAAGCCATTTGTCAACAATCTGATAGGCACACAGCGGTGTGGCTTTAGGCCAGAAAAGTCCACCATCGATCAAATATTCACACTGCGGCAGATCTTGGAGAAAACCCAGGAATTCCAAATCGATACACACCACCTCTTCATCGATTTCAAGGCCGCGTATGACAGCATCTATAGAGACGAGCTATAAAGCGCAATGTCTAGTTTTGGCATTCCTGCCAAACTCGTCAGTCTGTGCAGGATGACGATGGAAAACTCACGCTGTTCCGTCAAGGTCGGCAAAGACCTCACCGACCCCTTTGATGTCAAAAAAGGATTTAGACAAGGCGACGCGCTGTCATGCGACTTCTTTAACATCATACTTGAGAGAATTGTGCAGAACTCTCGCGCCAACACCAGAGGTACAATCTATCAAAAGTCCGTTCAACTACTCGCATACGCAGACGACATTGAAATAATCGGTAGAACAAAGCGTGATGTCAGTGAAGTATTGGGACGGAAGCGGCGAATATGGGTTTAGCAGTCAATGAGGGCAAAACCAAGTATATGCTGTCATCAAGAAAAGACACCCAACACCGACGTCTTGGACCATACATCACCATTGACAGCTATAATTTTGAGGTAGTTAGGGACTTTGTCTACCTGGGTTCCGCTATCAATTCAGACAATGACAACAGCGCTGAAATCAAACGAAGGATAACTCTTGCTAATCGCTGTTTCCTTGGGCTAAGGAGGCAATTGAGTAGCAAAGCCCTCTCTCGAGCAACTGAAGTGTCCATGTATAAGACCCTCATCATCCCAGTACTGCTTTACGGACCTTCATGGACCCTGCCAAAGGCGGATGAAAACACTTTAGGCTGCTGCGAGAGGAAAATTCTTCGGACGATTTACGGTCCCGTCTGCATAGACGGAGAGTGGAAGAGGAGATATAACATCGAACTGTACAGCGATATCTGATGGCTGGGTCATCTAGAGCGGATGGACAATCTTCCCTAGAGCCCGGAAAATCTTCGAATCCACACCGCAGGGACGGCGCGGTAGAGGAGCACCGAGACACCGAGACCGAGGTGGCGCACGCAAGTGGAAGGGGACCTCAGCCAACTTCGCGCGCGAAACTGGAGACGGCTAGCTAGAGACAGAGTTGGCTGGCGAAGCTTGTTGGCTGAGGCCCAGGTCCACCCCGGACTGTAGCGCCACCTTAAGTAAGTAAGTAAGCAAGTAATTTTAGGTTAAAAGAAACCTTTCTAACATTCAAATTTAAGATCTTCTATCTTAAAAATCATGGGTTACTTAAAACTTCGCACGGACAGTTTTTTAAATAAAGACTTGTCTTATCTATACATAATTATGTTAAGTACCATTTTTTACCACTAATATTTTAGTTTGTATCGATGCTACGCCCACCAGGACAGGTTTCAGAATCCGCTTAAATTCAAATCTCAACATTCTACTAGTTACCTGGTACAAAAATCTTAAAAAAATTGTTAATTGTACGGCCGGATGCCCTTGAGATCTTGGGGTTCTACCGTCATTATTATTCCACAATGCTACACACTGTGATGAACTTGTTTCCAAGAATAAGAGTAAAACAAAATGTTGTAACAAAATGAATCACTCAAAAAGAAGCAATCTGTTTTTGAAATTCCCCCTGATTAGTATAAGACACTGATAGCAATTATAATTGAAAACGCATGTGGTTTAATGAAATTAGTGTCATCAATTGATTTTCTTATAATCAAAAATCACTTGTCAACGAGTTAAGCATCTAATCGACAAAGTAGTTGTATAGGTACAATGAATTGAGCTTATCAGCACTTCGAATGGTGGCAAACACTCGAAACAGCTGTTAATCTTAATTTTTATTTGTTGACTTATGAAGTACAATTTTCATTGTTATCATAGTGTTTTTTTTTTAATCTTTTACACAACAAAGTATATAAACATTTCACAATTTCGAAACAGATTATATTTATTTAGCTTGAAGCTCTATTCCACTATAAGGGAAACAAATTTTATTCAAATATAACTAAATATTTGCAATTAGTTAGATTCAAACATATTCACATAGCTGGGCTGCCACACCCCAACAGAATGTTTCTCGTAGTGGTGTACTGTTTAACCAATAAAAATAATTTTACATCAAATAACGATCGAGTCTTTTTATTAATCTCAAAATAGACTAGAACTAATTTTTGTCCAATGCCAGTCAAAAAAGGCGGCAAATCGGCAGCCAATACTAAAAATTGAAATGTTTATCAACATTAGCATAATTTTAGTAAGCAACGATTAAAATTAGAAAAAAATATGCAGTGTGTAGGTATATATAACGACGTCAGACAAAATTTAAATTTTTTCTTTCTTTTCATTTAATACTGCCAAGACTTTGAATGTTAATGGCCTCTATTTCGAGGAAAACAAACACGTTTTCCGTAGAAGTCTCCCATGAGGTTCTCTCAATGTTCACCTTGAAACTTTTAACGGCAATCGAAATTCAAATAAAGTTTATCATCGAAATACATTCAGTTGTACCAACACACAGTGAAGCGCCATCGGTAGATAAATACTGATGTTGATGTATGTATGATGTACGATTAACGAAACTACGGTATAAATAAAAATAGAAATAGAAATACACAATAAAATATGATCAACATAAATCACAGCTGTGTTCCGAAATCATTAGAGTTGACTTTTGATGAGTCGGGTCGTAATGGTAAGCCCTTAATGAAAATCCAATCATGGTTAAATTACTAAAAGCAAAAATAAAAGACCCAGAACAAATAAATTAATCAGTTGAATGTTGTCATTGCTTGTTCTAGTTTTGTGTCATGTACTCGTATGTATGTAGAAATTAAATGCACAGTTGTCCTCCTTCATGGGTGACAACATTATTCTTCACTCAAATGTAAACAAGTCACAGTGGTGCCGAACAGGGGACTATCTGCCCGACATGCTTAATACAGGGTGTTTCCAAATTCGATGCAAATATTTTGACACAAGATTCTTGGGTATATTTGAAGAAAAAAGTTGTTCTACAGTATGGGCCTATCTCAAATTTTGATACCACTTATTGGGAATTTAAGAAAACACCTACTTTGAGGTACCTTGACCCATACTAACACAAATATCTCCGCTAACACTTACAACAGGTACTTCATTTAGGACTTAAATTTTAGAAGAAATAGTACTCCTTTTAACTGCATTAAAATAAAATTGATGACTTTTTTAACTTTCGAGATATTTGCTTTTAAGTCGGATCCTTTTTCCCTGCCCATGACATTTTTTTGACTTTCAAGACACATTTCTGCGAAAAATGCGTAATAAACATATCGGTAATTTTTTTTTTCTAGTGCACCTAAAATACTTAATAAAAATTGCTAAGACAAGTTACCCGAAAAACCCACAGATTTTATGATACTTGGGAAATTCCATAGCAGGTAAAATTATGAAAAACTCGATTCATAGTGTTCAATTCCTATTATTCTGAATAAAAATGCTTGTGTTTGGTTTATGTTTTTTTTTTTTATTTCATTAAGTTAACTTTACAATCAAATAAGGTGTTCAAAGTGTCCTCCTCCATTTTGTATGCATGCTAGAGCCCGTTTTTGGATTGCGCTGTCAACGTTTATTGAGGATAACTCCTGCCTCACTTGTGACGAGGCTTGGAGAATGCGATCTTCTAAATCATTTAGAGTTGATATTTCTGTAGAATAAACAAGTTCTTTCATTCTCCCCCATACAAAAAAATCCATAATTGTAAGGTCTGGAGATCTTGCAGGCCAGTGAACTGGTCCATTTCTTTCTATCCAACGACCAGCGTACTTTTCATCCAGCCAATTCTTAACCTCGCGACCAAAGTGGGCTGGGGCTCCATCCTGTTGAAAATATGACGAAGCTCGTTGAGTTACCGGAACATCCTCCAGTAGATCTGTTAAATCATTGCGCAAAAATTCCAGATAGTTTGCAGAATTCAGTGTGGGAGGCAGTTTGGAGGGACCGATTAAGTTGTTTCCAATAACACCTGCCCACAAATTGACGCTAAATCTGTGTTGAAATGATGACTGTCTCCTTGTGTGTGGGTTCTCCGCAGCCCATGTGTGTAGATTGTGAAAATTTGTAATCCCATCTCTAGTAAATTGAGCTTCGTCCGTCCATAGAATTCTGCTTATAAAACCGTTGTCATCCAAGTTCCGCTCTAACAACCAGTTGCAAAACTCAAGTCTCGGCTCCAAATCACTCGGAAGCAGTTCCTGCACAGGTGTATGGTGGTATGGATACAAGTTTTCCGTATGCAGGAGACGAACAATTTTATGTGTTGAAACATTAAATCGCGAGGATAAGCGCCTGATGCTGATTGATGGATAATTTGCAACCGCTTCCAGTATTCTTTCATCAACTGCAATTCTTCCTGGTGAAGCTCCTGCGTTAGGTCGTCTTGTTGAAACAGATCCCGTTTCCCGAAGTCTTCGAAACGAATTTGTAAATACGCGGGGATTAGGTACTCTTCGGTTAGGATAAAGCTGATGGTCTCTTTGTTGTGCTCTAATAGAACTTCCGTTGCACATCCCATAAACGTAGATAATATCGGCGTATTCTTCGTTTGTAAAAGATGTCATTTCAAGTAGGGTTTCTTAACAACTGTTGTGTCACCTCGGCTTCAAAAATGACTTTGATGGATTTAATTTTGTTTTCTAACCTTTTATACAATTTACATTAGGTAAATTTTCCAACTAGGCGACCAACCTCAAACTTAATCCTTTTTGGGATTTAACAGAAAAATGATAGGGAAATTACCTTTTTATCAGGTAGTCTAATAAAAATGCATGCTCTAAAACCTACGTAAATTATTAATACATAGTCAAAAAATCGTTCTTGTTGTCAATCGCGGTTATAAAAGTAGGTAACAAATCATATTTCCACCTTATACCTGTCGCGGCTTCGTGAAAAGAGTTTTTCATAATTTTACCTGCTATGGAATTTCCCAAGTATCATAAAATCTGTGGGTTTTTCGGGTAACTTGTCTTAGCAATTTTTATTAAGTATTGTTAGGTGCACTAGAAAAAAAAAAATTACCGATATGTTTATTACGCATTTTTCGCAGAAATGTGTCTTGAAAGTCAAAAAAATGTCATGGGCAGGGAAAAAGGATCCGACTTAAAAGCAAATATCTCGAAAGTTAAAAAAGTCATCAATTTTATTTTAATGCAGTTAAAAGGAGTGCTATTTCTTCTAAAATTTAAGTCCTAAATGAAGTACCTGTTGTAAGTGTTAGCGGAGATATTTGTGTTAGTATGGGTCAAGGTACCTCAAAGTAGGTGTTTTCTTAAATTCCCAATAAGTGGTATCAAAATTTGAGATAGGCCCATACTGTAGAACAACTTTTTTCTTCAAATATACCCAAGAATCTTGTGTCAAAATATTTGCATCGAATTTGGAAACACCCTGTATATTAGAGCAGTGTTTTTCAATCTGTGAGTCGCAACCCCCAGGGGGGTCGCTAAAAACAAAAGCTGTTTGTCCTAAACTGAAAAAAAGCTCAATAAAAACACAATGTTTTAGGTGAGAAGGCTATAAACTGAATAAACTATGGTCAAATCAAAAAAGAACTTTGCACCCATTTATGTCTATTTGCAGCTTCAGTATCTAGTTCTAGAAAATTACTAAACTGTGTCTTTACGCAAAGAATGTTAGAACTTAGTTGCAATGATTCATCTGACGAAATTTATTCGAAAACTCTGAGCAGAAACGAAAAGGTAAGAGGAAGTATTTGACTTTTCTGCTTCGCCGTTACACAGCTTTCTTCCAAGCCTTAGAGCTTCTTTGTAATGACTTAAAAAGATCAGTGCGAAATAACAAAGCAAATAGCAAAGAAAGGTCAGCTCTTAGAGCTCAACCTTAAACTATTTCCAGAATATCAATTCATTTTCTTCTAGCAGTCAGCTGTCATCTCTGTTATAAGCTGAATTTTGATGAAATCCACTCGTATGATTATATGCAACCAATCAATCTTTGAAAACATACTGTATGTCTCCGCCTTCTTTTGTGGGCCTGATTCAAAGCATGTTCTAATAAAAATATTTTTTGTTACTTATATATTTTGTTACTATATAAGTGTTTCTTGTTACTTGTCTTAAAGTTTTGTTTTAGTTTGGGGGTCGCCAAAATTTTTTTTTGTCTTTAAGGGGTCGCGTATTCAAAAAGTTTAAAAAACACTGTATTAGAGCATGTCGGAAGATAGGTACATGTACTACTTTTTGGCCTCTTCGATCGAGTTGAGAACCAATATATGGCGGCTTCACCTAAGCAATTAATTATTCCACGATTACTGAACTCTTTAGATGGTTTGTGTAGCACGTAGCCTCTGTTCGCTGGAACCAAAGCTCGCCACATTCAATAACTATCTAGCCAAAGCCTGAATTGCGGTGGTTTTTGACCGGAATCCCGAAGTTGTGGCCCTTTCAAAATGTTCTCGAATGCACAGCATCCACCTGGGAAGGCTTTTTAACATATTTCGACCGATCCATCTCATAGCCCGAAAACACATAAAAAATGCAAAGTTTTTGTAAAGTCTTGGCCGCAGAGGACTTCAGGGACGTATCAACAATTTGGAAGGGGAAAAAGGGGCAAAGGGTACCGGTGCACTCTTGTTGAACTGTTGTGCGGGTTGCGTAGGAAAAACCGGTCTTTGTGGGACTTTACACATTCGCGAGGATTCGGCTGAACTATGACAGATTGTAAAGTCCTTGAAAAGATAGCCGATTTGAAAATAATGGAGTTTATTAAAACGAATAATATTAACTTCTGAACAAAAATGAAAATTATGCTTTTCCTTAACTGCGACGAATGAAAGACGACAAAAACTTTTCGTCCTGAAAACTTAACGAACAAAATGGTGATTCATGTATTTAGCGCTGGACACCATGGGCGCTCGAGTTGCCGGTTGCCTGCGAAGTATTAAGGCGTCCTCTCGCTCAGTGTTGCCGCCGTTGATTTTTGGCTGAGTATTAGGTACGACGGTTGAATATCTTAGGGGACGAAATGGTCGATGGTGTGGTTGCTGTCAGACGCCACTGAAACACCCAAAAAACCTAACTTTAAGTGGTACGTATAGTTAGCAGAGGGAAGGCTGAACTATTATTATTATTATAATTTTTTTAATATGTAAGTAAATTACAAAACTAATATCTTAATCTAGTGCTAGCTGACAAAGGCTGAACTAAAAAGGTCTGAAACCTATATATTTCCAATCAAGAAATTCCTTTGTTATTTTAAGTCTACTTTGAAGAGGTTACACCCTAGTTAACAAATGTACAATGTTGAAGTTAACACTTCTTGCCACAGCTGAAAGAAAAAGCTGCCAGACTTAGCAATTTGACATCGCTTTTACTAGACCTTTCCAATAACATGTAACCGTAGAACCACAGTGATGTAGCTGTGGCGGTAGTAGTAGCGGTAGTAAGAGCTGTCAAAAGTTAAAACACATGTATTCAGTGTGTTGCGCATACAATGTGTGTCTGTGGCGGTAGCGCGTAGCTGTGGCAGTAGTAAGAGTTGGCCAACTTTTAACTTTCGTAGCGCTACACGGTTGACAGCGCTACACCGTAGATAGTTCAATGCAAGTAAAGTAAACAATGGAGGAAAGCGACGTCGAAAAGTTTATTGAGATGGTTAAATCAAAAGAAATTTTATGGAATTTGTGTCATCCGTTGTACAAAAATATTAAATCTACCTCAAATTAACTCAGAGTATCGGCCATTGTTTATAAACGAGGTTTTTGTTCGACATAGCCGCGCTACACCATTGTGTTCAATTTTTTTCCGTACTACGCCACATGGCTCCGCGGCTGTACTACGTACTACTGCTACATACCACCTCTACGGGCATTGTGGTCCTACGGTAACTTGACATTGACGTTACAGTACTTCGTCCGAAGAGCATGAGAACGAATATGAGAAACTGAGGTTACTGTCGTCGGCAAAGGAGTGGATAAGATTAGTAGTAGCAGACATGAGATCAATTATGAAAACAAAAAAGAGTGACGGAGAAAACACAAGGCCCTGGGGAACCCAACCGTTTGTTTCATAAACTGCAGGCTTGAAGCCATATAAAACAACGTAATTACTAATCCATTGAATAGAGAGATTCATCGATTCCAAATGCACGCATTTTCCACAAGTGTTGCACTTTCCACAAGTGTTCGGTGCATTTTCCACAAGTTTTTCAAACCCTGTCAAAAGCTATTGAAATGTCGTGCGCAACAATTTTCCGTATTGCTTTTACCAAGAAGTTTCAAGGATTGGTCTCCCAGTGGACATCCAAAATCGCATTGCGGATCACTAAGGAGTTTTCGTGCTTCTAGATATTTAATAAGCTGATAAGAAAGAAAAAAATTTAGCGCAATTTGAAATAGCTTTCGTCTGTTTTAGGGACGGGCTGGACAAATGCTGTTTTCCGTCTACTCGGAAGGAGACTGAGGAGTATTTCCGATGAAAAAGCTAACACAGTGGTTTTGCCAGCATGGGTGAAAGTTTCTTTATTCCAACTGGACCAGCGGATTTGTTAATGTTGAAATGTTAAAATATTGAAATACTTTTTTTAACTGCACGAGCGCGAAAGTGAATATATCCTATGGCACATTCGTCGCGCTCAAGTTCACGAGAGTACACCGCACAACCTGACAGACCAGAGCTAGCAGCAAAATGCGCTGCAATTAGATTTATCAAGAGAGGTGACAGCTGAAATCTCGAACTAAACGAGTGTAGCGATGGAGGACGAGGCAGTTTTTCACATTTTTTAGGGAATATCAAAAGTGTTGCTACCCTAGGGACAAAGTAGAATTTTCTGTCCGAGTTTTTGGTTAGGAATTTAACACAACGAATATTAAAATTTCAATCATTTCTGATTTGTTTAAACTTTTTCCGGTTCACCTGTGATGGGTTGATCTTACAAGACTAAAAAAAATCCTATAGTTAACATAATTTCCTCTTACAGGTCGAGTCCTACCACGAGTTGTCCTTTGGTTTGATACTCTTAATCCTGTTTGGGATACCAATACCAGGTGAATGGTGGCTAGCGGCGTCCATGTTGTTATCGAGAAAGCACAAGGACGAGTTAATATGCTAAAAGAAATTATTAAGGTCGTCCGAATTGGATTTTTGTAGGTGGTACAAAAAGCCAGTTAAGTGGCAAAAATTATATGATGCAGTGATCTGTCCAACCTTAGTGGGATAGTGCATTTACCGTGTATTTGTCGGGATGGAATTGTTGATATCTGTAGGCGCGCTCACAATTTACGTCATATTATTTAACGCAACAAAAATCTCAACATAGCTTCCTGCGGATGTTGTCAAACCAGAATATCCTAGTAGCTCGCACATCTGAAACAGTAGATCATAATTCAAGGATTATAACCTTGCGCGCACTTACTCCATTCCTAATGGTCCAATTATTGTGCATTGCCAATTGGACCTCACAATAGGTATATTGAGACGCAGGCGATTTTAATACAACTGAAATCACTGAGGCAAATAAATTTCTGCTGTATGCGATCAAGGATTACTCAGTTCCTCCATTTTTTGTGGGAATAAAGTATTGTAAATAATTCTAACATGGATATTGTCCGTCAAAACGATGGAAGAAATGCATTCCCAATTCCAATACAGAGTTCTGAAAAAGAGATGTTTTGATTCAGTTAAGTAATTTTCCTCATCCTCAATCCTATCAGAGGTAGCCGAAGAATCGAAGAATTTAATGGAACTCCATTTATGTGCAGGGTACACTGCACAGGAGTTCGGGAAACAACCATCACTTCCGATTTGTTCCCGTTTACTTTCATCCCAGTATCACCACAGACGGCTGCAAACCTTTCCAGTGCTCGTTGAAGTTCCTCTTTGGATGATGCAAAAATGGCCAAATCATCTGCGGAAAGCAGATGGCTCATCCTGATGCCAGCCAATTCGAAACGCGGTTCACCATCCAGTCCGTATATGCTATGAAAAGGAGCAGCGAAGTCTAACATCAAAAGTCTAACATCGCACATCAAAAGGACGGGATTTGACGCCATTTATCTGTACCCTGCAAGGTCGAGTTTAAGAATAACCTTGAGGTAAGGTATGCCTGTCGTAAGAGCCGTCTAAAATCCAGTGGAGGAAGTAATCTTTAAGCATAAGTGATGCTGTCCAGGAGTATAAACTCCTTGTGGGCCACCCTTGGCAGTTAAGTTATAACTGAAAAAGATGAACCGGAAGGTTTAAATAAAATCCAGCAGCGTCTGATACATATTGTGCGGCTTATTGGTCAGCGTCTGATCCCAGAGAGACGGCTGAACTTCAAATAACAGAAATCCAGGAGCATCTCTCTCGGGACGAGCGGCTTCCTGGTCGGCGTCTGTTGTCTGGGTTAGGATCGGCCGAATTTAAACCTGGCAGCTAGGTATAAAATGCACTGGCTCAGATAAAGACCCAAAATTCTGAAGGGGTGTTCTTCTACGCCTGGAAAAAGCCTTGTTTACTTAAAATAAAAAGTTGACTCGAAGAAGTTGACTTAAAATAATTTACATATTGCCTACAAAACGAAGTCTATCAAGCTCCACCGAACACTGATTCCAAACTATCGAAGCATTTTTGTCATTCTACAATTGCATCGATCAAACAAACTTGTTTCTTTACCCTACGAGAACTTACTCTATCCCCTTTCTCACTACTTTACAACTCTATTAAGAGCAGCATCTACTTCATCCAGAGTCAAATTCGTTCGCCAACATTTGACACTGACTGCCCACACTGCACACAACGCATTCTCCGTCGATCCGGTTCCCAGTACCCAGTTCAAGTACACAAATGGAAAAATGTGTCATCTTATCGACACAGCTCAGACATCGCGATCGGAAGAAACATCTTGCAATCCCAATAAATTCAATTCTACTGCGTTCTAGAGTTGGCTCTGATTCAAATACCCGAATCCGAAGAAAACCCCATTCTCTGACTCAGTGTGAGTCCACAGTGCGCTTGCACTCGTCAAATCGTTCAAGTGTGCAGCCACCCACCCGATCCGCAAAGATAGCAAAAAAAATAAACAACCGCCACGAAACTGGGTCGCGGGAATGTCGAAGGCAACGAGGCAGCCATAGTCTATCTCTTTGCTAGCACTTCGAATCACCGCCTAAGAAAATTAAAAAAACAATAAACAAGGATTCTTCGGTCATCACTCACCTCCCCATATTCCAATTTTCAACTGCGTTCTATCCAAGTTCTCGACATAGTCACCGAGGATTTTGTTCAAGACATCGGTAACGACCGATTCGAAGACCATCTTGAAGCTAAATAGTGCAAGCCCAGGCTGTTAATTCGATTTTCTTATCCGTATGCTGGATTTCGCAGACTAATCTTTAGAGATTTCACAAGCAGCACGCACCTAGAGCGATTCTACCACACCCGTCAAAGCCAAAGAAGAATTTACGATTCCTTTTTTGTTGCTCGTTCTTGTTTTATACTAAACACTTTTTTCTAAACTTTAACGATGACATCATCTTTTGGGCAGAGCAGCACTAGATTTCACATCAATGTGAACACTGGGTTAGGAGGTGGCCAAGGGTAGCACTCAAAAAAGATTCTTTTCGGACCGAGGGTTACACGCACCAGAAAAATTAAAACATCTGCCACAAAGGCAAACACTGGGCACTGTGAAAAGGGTCTTCTCCCCGGTATTAAACGCAAAAAAAATTGTAGGATAAATTTTTTCAACAATTTTATAATACGCACATTCCGACGTCTACTTTGCGCTGACAAATAACTCGAACTGACAGTGAATGGAGCACAAAAAGTACAAATTCTCCTGAAATCCTCCCCTTTGAATTTAACACGAGAAACAGCTGATTTGTGAATTTGTCGGCGTGCGATTGAAATTGATTTTGGAGTGTAAGTATGGCTTAACACTTGTTCTAATATGATGCACAGCTTAAGTTGATTATTAATAAATTGTTTAAAAAATGAAATTACTAGCCAAACTAATAATTAATAGTGTTTTTTGCGAACAAATCTTTTTGACATCGATCAGCTGACTGAAGATGCAGATAAAAACAATGGGGAAGGTTTGGAAAATGAAAAAAACTTAGTGGCTCACAATGGCAAGTTAGTTGGGAAAAATATGAATTGTAAACATATATATGCTCTACCTATAAATTGTTTTGTCAGTTAATTGTTTACAATATTATTCAATTTATGTATTTATAGCAGTCACCTAAAATTGTGACTCCAAGAACTCCCTAAGAACTTAAAAGACTTGAGTGGCATTTACATCAAATGAATGGTTTGCGCAATATGATTTTAATATTTTTATATATTTATTTTGTTGAGTGCTTTCAGAGATATGAGCAATTGAAATATGTCTGGTCATATCAATTGGAAAAAAATGTCTGTGACATACCCAGTTCCAGTAGCAAATTTTTCGGAACCCTAAAAATGTATTTACATGAAAGCAAAAACAAGTAGGTTACCTACTTTTAATAAGTCCGGAAACAGTTGGGTGTTGCTAACAATTAAAAAAAAATACATGAAAATGTTACATATTACAAGATTTAGAAAAAATGCTATAATGTTCGAAATAACTCTCGAAAGTCTACTGGCAGGCAAATTTGTGAACCAGTCACCCAATCTCATTCTTAACTAGTCCTCCTACGTAAATTTTTTACTATGCCTCCACCGGCAATAAAAGAGGATTAGCAGGATACGATTTAAAATAAATCCCAAAGTGGCTCCACTGGACAGAAATATGGGATTTATTTGACACGAATACGCCGTTTCTGTCATTTTGGCAATCAAAAGAGAGTGGCGATTTCATTTCGCAAGAGTGAAAAACGATAAAAATCACAAAAGAAAACGTACTTGTGACAGATTTGTTGTACAGGGAAGGTCCAAGTTTCCTTATTTGATTCTCAAACTGTTAGGGTTAATGGGATTTATGAGAGTATTTGTTTTTAATCGCTTGCCGATGGGATTTAAATTTATATGGTAAATCGCGTGATTTGGAAACGATTTAATAAAGATTTATATTAATTGCGGTGGAGACGTGGTATAAACATCATAAAAGAACTCCATATGCCGAAACTCCACAGATCGTACCGCAAGATTTATAATTTCGCTTTAAACAAAACAGCTTTTCTTTTTTCTAATCAGATGAAAAACAGCATAAGCCATAAAAAAAGTGTTCTTTTCTGACATGTTTCTAGGAGAGACAAAACTCATCTGTCGTTGGGTTCGAGCTGAAAATTATCAGAGCTTTTACGTGAACTACAATATTATTGGCGCCTATAGTTCCACAAGATCGAACCTTATTGGAGCTTATGTGAACTGCTGACAGCCACAGCTCTATTATTTTAAGGTCATGAGACGATAATAGACTCCTGTTGAAATATTTTCAAAATGCAAAATACTCTTTAGCAAAAATGATGTTGTAATACCATGTCTCCACCGGGCACTCATCCGCGGTTAATATTCAGAGAATTCACTAAATCCTCTAGAAATCACGCGATTTACCATACAAACTTATATCCTCTCAGCAAACGAATAATAATAAAAATAAATCCTCTCATAAATCCCATTCACTCTATTCACAAACCTATTTTATTTACCTTTGTAACAGTTTGAGAATCAAAATAGGAAAATGAAACTGTCCCTGTACGATAAATCTGTCACAAATACGTTTTCTATTGAAATTTACAACGGAAATTATTTTTTCGCGCGTAGGAAATGACATCGCCACTCTCTTTTGAGAGTCAAAATGGAAGAAAAAGAGTGCTCATGTCAAATGAATCCTATATTTGTCTGGTGGAGCCACTTTGTGATTTATTTTAAACCGTCTTGGCTAATCCTCTCTTTATTGCCAGTGGTTTTAAGTCATTTATGTTCCGTCTGCATAGACAGAGAGTGGAGCAGGAGATATAACATCGAACAGTACAGCGACACCGGCCTAGCCAGAAGAGTCAAAATACAACGCTCGTGACTGTGATGTCTGGGTCATCTAGAGTGGGTGGTGGACACCAACACCCCGGCCCGGAAAATCTTTCAAGTCCAGCCCGTAGGGATGATGCAGTAGAGGAGCACTGAGACTCAGGTGGGGCAAGCGAGTGGAAGCTTTAAATTTGCGTGTCGGTGAATAAGTGTGAGAAGATGCAACAACAAGTTACATTACGCAAACATTACGTAACAATTCGTACATCACGCCGAAGTTCAAAACTGTCAACTCAAATATATATGTGCACATATTTTTGGAAAGTGGCATGAGTCACTCACTTTTTCAATGGACTGCTGCCCATAAGAAAGCGTGAATTTAAAAGATGATATTTATTTATATTTTATTAAATTTAATTTATTAATTTCCACTTTGGGTGCGTTTCCTTATTCATTCCGTAGAAGGAATGGAAAATGTATAATACGGGTTGGGATAATCCAATCGTTCTAATTCGGACTACCTCGCGAGGTAGTATGGAATGATTGCATTCCGATTATTCTGAACGAATAAAGAAACGCAAAACGGAATATTCCGAATGAATAAAAAACCGCAGATAATGCGGCCAGATTAGTTGGAACGAATAAAGAAACGCATCCTTTGACGCACGAATGCAGTTCTGTTACAAAAACAAAAAACCCTAACTAAAATTTGCAGTTCCGAACGCTGGCTGTTTAGTTTACTTAGTCTATTGTGAATGATTCGCAATTCCACTCAACATAACAAAATAGAAATAAATTTATTTACAACTTGCAGTTACTTGAGAATTCTGGAAAACTATTATGATAAATGTCTCTGCTCCCATAAATAATTGTAAACCACTTTTCACAGTTCATCATTCTTGGCTCCACTACTATACTCGCCAGGGTACTCCTTGTTCTCGATGGTCACACCCTTGCAACGTTCCTGTTTGACGAGGAAGTCTTTAGCCTCCCATGCCTGAGCGCCATCCTTAAAAAGAAATATTGCCCTGTCATCATCAACCATGTAACGCTCAGCTTGGATATGGTTGTTCCATAAACTAGTTTGCCAAAGCTTTGTGATCGTCTCGGCCTCGTCACGCGTTGGTTTGCCCGACACACTGACGAACGTCATTAGTGTTCGACCTTTCTTCGATATTTTCAACACGTCCTCCGGGTTGCCGGTGTTCAACTTGGACAAGTCTATCTTGGGCTGAGGCCGCAAATGTTCTGGCAACTCGTCTGGCTCAAGTGGATCGTCATCTTCCTGCAGAAAAAAAAAACACGTAAACAGTTTGTAAACTTGGTTGCACTCCAGCCCTATTACCTCCCACTGTTCCAGCAAGCGTTCCATGTCGGCATCGTTAAAATCTCGTATGTCCTTCTTTGCCCACTCGGGCTTTGTTTCTTCATCAAATTTCTTCGCTAATATTGCCGGCAGAAATATGAGTAAAAGAATAATTAAATAACTTTTCATTTTGTGCGATTTATTGCCAATTGGAAGATTGGGTTACTTTTCGGGACGCTAGATCATGAAATAACAGCAACAATTTTCGTACAGTGAAAATTGTTGCTGTTATTTCATGATCTAGCGTCATTTTGACAGTTCGCTAGAGTTGGCCCGTATTCGATACATTTTCGATAGTTCCGATAGCATTTTGCTTACACCTCGCTTATATTAGGCATTCAGTCTCAGGATTATAATCGGTGTTTTTCTCTTTTATTTCCGGAAAGAAACAAAGAGAAAAAAATTATATTCCTTGAATAGCTAGTTTCGCAAGACAACAACATTTAGCGGAGTTAGCTTCGCTGAGCTAGCTCCACTAACGAAATACTGTGTCTTCACCGGCTATAAAACTGCGATAAGCCGAAGACTATTAAAAAAAAACCTAAAGTGTTTCCACCGGAAAAATATAGGATTAATTTTATACGATAACTCTTTTTTGTCATTTTATCTGTCAAAACATATTGGCGATTACTTTCCTAGAAGCGAGATTACAATTGCGTGGCCAAAATACTTATAGTAAACGTATTTGTGACAAATCTGTCATACGCGAGCAGTTTCAGTTTCCTTTTTTTCAGTATCAAACTGTTATAAAGGTTTGTGAAAATGCTGTTTTAAGCATTTTAAACAAGCACACAGGCCGTGTGTGAAAAGGGTTAATGAGGTTTATAAATAAAATTATTTTCAATCGCCTCACTCGGCAAGCGATTTAAATGATAAATCGCGTTATTTTAAAAGAATTCAATGGAGACTTACGTTAATACTGGATTAGTATCCGGTGTGAACATGGTAAAACGTGTCATATTCTTGGCCGAAAAACTAAAACCGCGTTGGCACAAGCAACGTAAAACAGGAACAGAAATAGAATCCCATACATTAGCAACTGAAACTTAAATTCGCTGAATTCTTTTTGCGTTGCTAAACTATGAAATTCTGTTTCTGTTCCTATTCCTTGTGACAACTCGGCTTAATTATGAGTTTTTAGCAGACAATAATGAAATTGGCATTTCATGGAAACATTTTATGTTTTAAATATGTAGCTTACAGCTTTTGAACTAAATAAGACCGACAATTTTAGGTCACACATTCGCAGCCAGGGACGATCAAATACACTGAATTCGGATAAAACAAATTCCAAACATTTTACTTGGGCACGCGTTAAACTTGTTCACACTTTCTTGGATAGGCCACACGGCGACAAAATAAAACGCGCGACAAAAAACAGTACGTTTTTCTGCAGCAAATGAACAACAATTTTCCGTGCGGTTCCCGTCAGTTTTGACAAAAAATTAATTTTTTTCGTTGAAAGAAAGAGTTTGCAAATTCTTTTTGGCAAACTCAGCACACAAACGTTCTTTGAGTTGCAATTCTAGTGAACTGTGGTAAAAACCGTCATTTTTACCTATAAATTAAAAGCAAATCAATTTTTTGTGGTGCGGCAACCGACAAGAGTTGCGGAGAAAATCGCAATTCGGAAATTTGTCGCAAATCCAATCTTGCGACTAATTGTCGAGTCTCGCGACTAACTGTTGTGGGTTGTCTACTATTTGAATGCTTGTGCTTAGTTGGACTGCAATTAGCCGCGCGTTTTTCTGTCGCATTGGGCTCTTGGTCTTAGTATCCCATATCGGCATACAGTAGGTACTGAAAAGTGAAAGGTACTGTTATTCAGTAAAAGATAATATTAATTCAGTATATATCAGGCATAATAAAATTACAAAAAAATAATGAAATAATGCATAGCGACGTAGCCATCAACATAAACATATTGTACTAAAATTTAATGTTGGTATCATCAACTGACCATCGTATCCTAGTGTAAGCGGGCCCTTCATTTTTTCGTCCAACTATTCAGCTGATTTCATACGTCACAAGCAAGACGCACGTGCTGCTAAACGTCAAAAAAACAACAGAAAGCAATTTGTCAACCTTGCTCCAAAGTCAGCTAAAACAAAATTCCACCTGTTTCATCTTCCCGTATCACGTCATGCCACTGCAAGCTAAAATTGGACCTTCGATTCTGAATGCAGATCTTGTTGATCTCTACAGTGAATCTCAAAAATTGCTGGACAATGGAGCCGATTACCTGCACTTGGACGTTATGGACGGCCACTTTGTTCCGAATCTCACCTTTGGACATCCTGTAGTCAAGTGCCTGCGTAACAAAATCAAGGTAAGGATTTGAAAACAAAATCTATCAGCAACATGTTTCTGAGAAAACAACCTCTATATAGACGGCATTCTTTGAGACACACATGATGGTATCGAATCCAGGCCAGTGGATAGAGCCAATGGCCGATGCGGGCGTAAATCTGTATACATTCCATATCGAGCCGGTCATGAGCAGTGTTGTGGACGTGTGTCGCAAAGTGAAGGAATCCGGAATGCAAGTGGGTCTGGCGTTAAAGCCCGGCACCCCAGTCGAAGATGTTGCTAAGTACGTGGATGACGCTGATCTGGTGCTGATTATGACAGTGGAACCGGGTTTCGGTGGTCAGTCGTTTATGGCTGATATGATGCCAAAGGTTGAATGGCTGAGGAAGAACTACCCAAATTTGGACATCGAAGTCGATGGTGGAGTGGGTCCAAAAACAATCGACTGCTGTGCGAAGGTGAGATTTTTGAGTAATCGACGAAACAGAGCTAAACTAATTGTGAATCCCTAAAATTCCAGGCCGGAGCAAACGTGATAGTCTCGGGAACAGCAGTAATTAAGTCCAGTGATCAGAAGCAAGTTATTGGTGAGCTGAAGAGCTGCGTGCAAAGCTATCTGCAGTAAGGATATTGGGATTTACTTACGGTTTATTTAAGGGAATTTTTAATAAAAAAGGAGTTTTTAGTATAACGTTAACTGAAAGTCGAGTTTTTTTTTTTGGAAAATCAGTACGTAAATATTCAGATCCAGAGAAAAATGAAGCCGTGAGAAGTTGAGCAGTTTTAAGACAAGAGATGAACCTGCAGAAAAGGAGTACTGAAGCGCTTTGCACATCAAGAAAGTGCTGACATCGAATGAATCTCATGGAAGGAATCTATGCAAAAGCCGAAGGAAGTCTCCAGCGGAAGTACTATCTTAAAAGCAGTGTACAAATAGTTCATCTCTCTCATCTCAAGTTCTGTTTAGACATCGGCTTCAAAACGCTACTATTAAGCAATTTGAAGCCAAATACTTTTGGTGGGGTCATTAATAAAATTTAATGATCTTTGTGCAATGTTAGCACGATCACACGCTGTTCCGTAAAGTCGATACCGTTAAGGGTTTTCTTTTCTTTCTTTCGACGTTTCTTCCAATTACCACGGAATCTAGCAGGCAGAAGTCAAGCCACAACTGTAACAATTCAAAGCAGGCTTCTTGTCCTTTTCTGCAAAAAACTGCCGTGCCCTATGCTCTTCGCTTTTTATACCCCATCCCGATCCCATAAGATATATGGCAGGAGGTATATTAAGTTTGTCACATAGTTTGTAACACGGTAAAATAATAATAGTAGACCCCAAGACCTTAAGGGCACGATCGAGACCGAATTCTGAATCGAATAAGCCATGTGCGTCCGTCCGCCTGTCTGTGTGTCATACGTTTTTAGGGCTTAAATTTTGAGCTAGAGATCTGAAATTTTGTGCATGAGCTCCTTGTCATCCGAGGCAGTACAAGTGTTAAATTTTTCAAATCCGCCCACAGACACGCCCACAATCGTTCTCAATATGCAACTACCCCGAGAACTTTCAAAATTGTAAGACGTTCTAAAAGGCTGAAATTAGGCATTTAGCATTTCCTAACGAATGTAAGACACAAAAGAAAAATTAAATCGGTAAACATCCTCCAGTGGGCGTGGCATCTATTTTAAGGGTATTTACTCAATATTTTTGCTCAAAATTGAAAAAAATTGGCTTAATATTTTATGTAGAAAACGCTTAGTTCTACATTTTGTTAAAACAAGACTTTGGGCCACGCCCGCATTTGGATGCAGAATTGAATTTCTGCAATTTAATTTCGACTGGCCTTATGCCTAATTTAGGAAAGCATGAAACAAAAAAATTAGAGGTGAGATAAATGAGACTTTATATCAGATTTCGTTGCTATAAAGCTTTTAGCCACGCCCCTTTTAGGGTTCGATTTTTAAAAAATATTAAATTTTAACCAAAAAATTGCATTTTTACATACATTTAAGCGTAACTTGGAAATATCTGTGTTATAATCGATAGTTTATAATTAGGGGCGTTTGAACCATGCCTCTTTTCGAAGTTTGCACTACTTTAAAAAAAAATAACAATAACATCAGCATTTTACACTGTGGGATAGGATGGGGTAATCAACGGTCCGTTTTACGGACTGTAACCTCTGCGTACACACTGTAGCACTTACTCACTGGTTTAAAAAACAAATCTCGTCTGCAAACACATCTCTTTCTTTCTGCGAAACGTTCAAAGCTTGCTTGCGTTATTAGCTTCCAGTTTTGAAGGATCTTTATTCCCCTCCTCAAATATTTCAACTTTTCTTTCTTGTTCCAAGCGATCCTGGAAAATATTCAACGTATTCCTAGATACTTTTTCTCTGATCTTAAGGAAAACTTCTGTATTTAATCATGTTCAACATTATCGGTTCAGGATGCCTCATCTGTCGATTGTGAGAGTAATGATGATAGTTTTGTGCACATAAATTGATCAATTTTCCAATTTGACTCAATTGTCTCATTGTGTTTAATAATTAAATAAGCCACAATGGTTTAACTGTTGAAGATGCTTCAACAAGTTTCTGCAAAACCCTTTTCAACGCGTTGGCATCTTTAATGTTTTTGCCGTCTTTACAAACCGTTATTGTAGCTATGAAGTCATTTAACTGAATAGAGACAATAATGCTATGAAGGTTGTTTCGTTCTCTTACATTTGCTGAAATTTCGGTGACTACTAGGTGTGAACAGACGCGACAATTCTCTGCAGCTGCTCTATCGATAACTCTATACAATGCTGCTCTTAAGGGGCAACCGAGTGCTTGGCCGGCGGTTTTGGAGTTATAGGTATGTTTCAGGAAACGGCCCCGTTCGCTTTCGATGACTCAAATGTCCGAAAAACCCAAATTCACTCCACGAAAAAAATAAAAAAATAAAAGACAAGATACACTTTTCTGGGCTATACTGTAATTCCCCATTCGCTTTGCATAGCTGTCAACCACAAATCGAGGGGCCGCAGCTTTGGACATCAGTGAAGCAGTTTTTAGTAGGCCCCTCATTGGGCGCCAAAGAAGAATCCACTTAGGATGAGGGAAAGACGTGTTCTCGTACCACATGGATCACCTACATCGTTACCAACGGCAGCCTTGGTGGTATATTTGTTCAGGGCGGACAAAACTAAGAGGGGAGCAATGTGACATGGCAACAAAAAGTGTCAATTTTTAAATGTACATATATGCTCAGGCCTTAAAGAATCCAATTAGAATTCATCCGTAATAGAAATATTGTTGTTAAAGAATCGACATTTTTTAATTGTGAAAATTAAAAAATGTCACGATAAGTCCGTTTAAAATAATAAATTTACAACTTTCGTTAAGTTTTTTTGCTATTTCGTTGTGTGTAATTTTAACAAAAAAGATTGAGTTTTATTCGGTGAACGACCACAAATCACAGAACATAAGATTACACCATTTTGAGAAAAAAAAGTTCATACACAGCGCAGCCTCGTCATCGGAGTTTATAAAAAACAGATTCATGACTGTGATTAGCCAGCACAGATTGTTGTGTAAATAAGCCGACTTTTTTTTACACGTGTACGAATTGACAGTAAACTCTCATGACGTTATATTTACAGTTAGGTCTGGCCAACAAATATCACAACATGCGTATAAGGTAGTGAACGACCAATGGGCAAAGTATATTATATTACTATTACTATAGTAAAATTGTAGACTTCTTAACATGGAAATTCAACCCTAACTACATATGCCTATGTCATATACATATTGAAGAATACCTAGATGTTCAACTTCCGGCTTCGACATATAAAACTCCACATTTTAGTACGCTTTTTCCCACAAGCTGAAATTCTCCTCAGAAGAAATTCTCTTTAATCTCATATCCGATGTTTTCATTTTAAGATCCTTGGATAAAAGAACGAAATAAGCGATTCTTGAATTTTCGAAATTTCCAACATCCGTGTTGGACTGTATCGATTCATTTTTAAAGAGTGTTTAGTTAGTTACCTATAGCTTACACTCAGCAATTCGCTATAGCGCCCCATCTTTTACGTCTTGAGGTATACTGGAGTTTTTTTCATAAGCAGAACATGGCGTACCCAACGTCGAACCGACTTACTTCCAGAGTTATAAAAGACTGCAATCTTTTGTTATGCAATCCCTGAATTCTTGATAAGTATTTCATGTTTTGTGATTCATTCAATTGACTTCATTTCATGACTAAGACTTCAGCATTGAAATCTCGCATTCCTTATGAAGTCTTGACTGGATTAGTCTTTTCGACCAATCTTATGATTCAAGTCAATTGAATTCAATTCTTTAGAATTCACTGCATTCTTTGAAGTCCTTATGAAGTATTTACCATTCACTTGAAGTCACCCACATTCAGTTGAAGTCCATCGAAAATTCTTGAAGTCCCAAAGACTTCATCGAAAATTCGTGAAGTCCCAAAGACTTCATCGAAAATTTTTGAAGTCCCAAGGACTTCAACTGAATGTGGGTGACTTTAAGTGAAAGGTAAAGACTTCAAAGAATGCAGTGAATTCTAAAGAATTGAATTCAATTAAATGCAATCTAAAGAATGCTTCAAAGGATTGGTCCAATCAAAGACTTCAAAAAGCATTCTGATTTTAATCTTCAAATCCTTATCCCATTTGGAAGTCAATTGTTCTTTTAATTCAAAATATTGCAGTCTTTTACAACTCTGCTTACTTCCCATGTTTTTCCTCAACGTTACAGTTCTCAGCTGTTTTAAACCAGAGTACGCTAGTACGTCTCTTCTTATCAATACTGCTCGCGATACATTGACTCGTTAAAGGGAAGTCATACACCCTTGAACGGAAGCAAACATCAATGAAAAAAGACCGGAGCGGTGCATCGGCTTTTGTTGAAGGTTTCGTAATGCTGTCTATTGTTCTTATATTGCGTTTCGTTCCTCTAAAAAATGCTGGCAAAAAGCTTTACCGTTACGAAGATAGAGGGAAGGACATACTCTTTCTCTTTTTTTCAGGATTTTTATAATTTAAAACCCATAAAACAGCAATTTCGATTATTTTTAGTAACCGTTTTGCCACTTTTCTCAAATTCTGCGGACATGGATTTCTGAGAAAACGCTTGTTTGAATGGGCTTAAAAACTTAGGGTCTAAAACGGCAATTTTGAAACGATTTTGATGCAGTTCGCTTGCCTTTTAAACATTACATACTTCAGCCAAATTTAAACAAGGTCGTCATAACCGTTAAGGAACTAGAAATCTTTAAAAAATAGTTTTCGAAAATGTTTTCACGTTTTTCAGTTAAATCTTCGAAATTTTTGAATAATCGAAGTCTGCTTTAGTTTTTTATAAAATTTAAGAAGATGGACTTTGCCCGGTGTTAATTTAAAAATTATACTTTATACCGTTTGGGAGATAGAGGGGGAGACATGAGTTCTTTTGGCCTTTTTAAATTTTTTTGTTTAAATTTCAAATCCATAAAACAAATATTTTGAAGTTTTTTCCAGTTCACATTAAACTTTTTTCCAATAGGCTTCTAAAAACTTAGGTTAAAAATGGCAATTTAAAAAAATTTTAACGCAGCCTTCCTTCTTTTTGTAAGCTTTGTACTTTAACCGAATCTGAAAAAGATCGCTTATGCCGATAAGCCACTAGAAGACTTAAAAAAATTGTTTTTGAAAATGCCTTTATGTTTTTAAGTTAAATCTCAGAAGATTTTGATATTTCAAAATCCGCTATAATTTTCCTTAAAATTTTGAATTATTTCTGATACGTGTGATTTTTTTCATAGAATTTCATAGGACACACGTTTTTTCATGCATTTTTGTCGAAAATGCGCCAAAACTGCAGCACTCAAACTGTTTTTGAAAAATATGACCTAAGCACTTGGTTTACTTTGAGTTACCTTATACGTGTGCTCAATATTGTTATGGCCTCCAACACTTTGAAAAACGTCATGCATTTTGGACTCTTCATTTCTCAAAAACGTTTTGATATTTTCAAAAAGTTTTATTTTTTAATTAAAGCTTAGTATTTCTCAAACCTAAGTTGTGTTTTCTAGTTCTTGCCTACCAAACTTCTTGAAAAAAACACTGAAAAACATTAAGTCCATTTTCACATGAAATTTCAAACTAAAAAAACTTGCCCTCTTTGGATTCTCTGACTATTTCAGTTTACACGCACACCAAATTTTGTCTTTCTACGACTTACTTCTACGACGGACGTAGCGATACCATAAAAGGTCCTTTTTCCATTTTTGGACGGATCGCTAAAAAGAAATTACGACTTACCGCGTCACTTTCTTTCAATTCAATTCTAGACGTTTACAAAAAAAAGTTTGCGAAAATAAATAAAAAGCAACAAAGTATTTTTCCTCATTTTTATTGTTTATATTTAATCATTTATAAATTTCATTTTATGTGTATAATATAATTTTTAGTTAATACAATCAATATTATACTCAAATGATCTTTTTTTTTCTTTTCTGATAATAAAAAATGAAATTTTGTTAGTATAATATTTTTTATCGAATGTGTGTCTTGTATTAACTTATATATTATGTACTTAGTTACATTATAGTTTAGTATAAATAATAACTTATCTAAATTTCCTTTAGTTATACACGATTATCTTCCTTTCATTGTTGTTTTAAGAAAGGTGATTTTATAGATTTTTACGCGCATTATTCTAACGCCCTTTTTGCTGCTGTCAGACATCCACTTGAGTGTTTTTTTTGTTTTGTTTTTAATAACTTTAAATTAAGTTAAATTTTAAAGTTTTAAAATTACACATTTGTTTTATTGTATATCAATCTACCAATATTGGCTCATTGGTGGTTATTAAATGTGTGATTGATGCACAGAAAAACATGACATTTTTAGTTGTATTTTTTAAACAAACAGTCAAGTAGAAATCATTTGCAGTTAAATTTTATTATAGTTCTTACACGTAAGTATATTTATTCTTCTTTTTTTTTAAACTGAAGCGATTAGTATGTATGTAGTTTTATTTTATTTTCGTAAAAAAAATTATGTTATTAATTTTTCTGCATGATGACATAAGTATATGCAATCAAATAGTTGTAATTTTTATTTTATGTACTTTATTACCGTCTTATATAAAGTTTATACTAAACAACATACAAAATTGTGTATTGTTTTTCTTTCTATTTTGTTTTATAAAATATTTACTTTTTTAGCGATTTATGTGTTTTTAGTATTTACTTAGAAGTAAAAACGACAAATTCACTTTAGGGGGAAATACATATTCTTATAACACTATAGATTTACTTTGCGTTACACTTTTATATAATGTTTATTTATATGTATGTATTTAAAGAAGTTCGGAGCTGTTCAAACCAAAGGAAAAACGTTTTTGTTTTCTGATGTACCTATATAATATTTATAGAAAATTTTTATATATCTATTGATCTATTTTTTTCAGATCCTTAAGCAAAATACACAAATATTATTTTTATTAATTCATTTATGTATCTATGCAATACCATTATATTGTGAGGGAAAATTGTTGGCTTGAACCACAATCTTTTTTTTAGTTCTCTTCTTTTGACTCTATTTAAGCTTAAAAGTTAGTTTCAGTTTTTTTTTTTATACAAGTTTTTCATTTATTTTAGTTAAACACGTTACATACAATGTTTCCTAGGGACTTATTAAGGCGATAAGAATTTAGTTTTTTTTTTATTTCTTATAAATTAATGTGTTTTAGCTTAGAAAGTCTTATATAAAAAAGGAGAAACTAAAAGTAATTGAAATTAACATAAAGTTATTATTTTTTGCTTTGCTTGTTGTCCCTTATAAACGGTTAATTTCGGTTAGTTTGTAATAAAATAGGAAGAAGAGTTAATTTTTTTAAGTTATCGTTTTATTCATGTCGAATAAAACTTGAATTTTTTTACGAGCTTGGTCAATTATATTCTTTTAAAAAGTCAACAAAAATAACCCTTAACGATCCTTAAAGAAGTGTCTGGTTAGAAGTTATGTGGTCTACTATGGCCCACTGAGACTGTTAGGACGTGGATGATGGTAAAAGCTTGCGATTTCTAAAAAAATAATAACAAATAATAATGATTTGTTTTAAAACAGCTAATAGCAGACATCTGTTTCAATGATATCATTCAAGGCGAACTGGACTTTAAAGAATGTCCTTAGAACTAGCCAACTTAAAATATTTTTCCTAGATCAGTATGTTGGCTCTACTGCTCTGATTTATGTAACTATGACATAAGCATGAACTTTGATTTATGCCAAGTTAAGGTGACATTTTGCCAACAGCTTTGAAATACTAAGAACTACTTGTCGCTTTGTTTAAAAAAATAGCCGTTTTTGGCTAATTGGCAGAACACAGTTCTCATAAACTCTTAGATTCTTTGCTGTCGTCCACCATTTTAAGTCACATAAGAAATTCCTAAAATGACACAGGTGTTGACACATGTTTTTGTGTGTCCACATGACGTGTATCCACAGATTCCACGGTATTAGGCCCGTTGTCAGCTAAATCAAACTGTTTTGGTGTCACCAAATGTGTACTGTCGTCTGTGGCGAAGGGTACACAATCACGTCCCTATAATTTTCTACGCGTGTGTGACAGAAGGAATTTTATGTGAAACATTGAATTTTATGTGTATACGTTGTCTGGTACTTGTGTCATGTGGACCGCTTAAAACCTTGCCATCGACACTACCACCCCTTGAAGTCGTTGAATTTGTTACTTTCATTGTGGTTTGTTTTCATGGGTGAAGAATCAATGGAACCCATGAAAAAGACGTGAAAAAATGTTGCTTTAAGAGGCTTTGATAACTGAAATCTTTGTGAATTTTATACTTTAAGGCAGCTTCACAAATAGGCGTTGGCTTCGTTTTCGCCGTCATTATACGACGGCGTTGAATTTGTTTTAAATGACATTTTCCATTTTTTTTTTATTTCTTCTTCTGAGTGCTTGTTCTGGCTTTATGAGTACCACTTCCAAAAATTATTATCCTCACCGCGCACACATAACAAATTTTTATTTTGTTATTTTTTTCTCAGCTGTTAAGTTGTCAGACGAAACAAATGCTCAGTACATTGCTTCGTCATTGTAAAGCTTTGGAGACATGTTTCGTAACAATACGCTTTCTCTTTCCACACGTTGAAATATTAAAACCGTAAAGCTAAACTAAGGCCGAGGTAAGGCCAGCTCATTTTTGAATCCTGCTTTAGGGGTCAATGTTGATTCGACAAAAATCAAAGAGATACTCTAACCACTTGCCTGGTAGAGGCTGAACCAGCAATCCTAGAGAAACTCGCCTCGCTCGTTGGTTTCGTTTTGTCTGACGTTTTTGAATTCAGATCCATTTGTTAAACGCTATTCGAAATCGATGTTCACGGGCTATTAAGTTAGGGTAGTAGTACTAGATTCTGAATCCTTTTCAATGTAACGTGGCCTCTAGATGCGACAAATGGTGCAACAATTATGGCTCATAGTTTTCTTTAGTTTTTAACTGTCAAAATGTAATCATTTATGAGAGAGACTAACAAGAAGTGACAGGGTGGCTAAGCAGGGGGGTATCGCAATTTTCCAGCTGACATGGTATGGATTCGCAAACTAGCACTATGAAGCAAAGCACCAATTAACTTATTTATGATCATACAAAATGCTGTTTCTCGTATTGTTTACTTTTTTAACTACTGAAAATGACTTTTAAAATTATTCAGATTTAAATAACTTTTACGAGTTGGAAAAAAAAATCAATCTTTTTAAAATTTACCGCAGTTCTTCTAACCATCGTTCTTCTTTAACAATTCGAGTAAGAAATACATAGAATTTTAGAAATTGCTAGGCTTTTTTCATATTTTAAAAAGTATATAAATGTACTTGAATAAGTGAAATTTAAGTAAAAACAAAACATAAAATTATGTTTGAAGAAATTAGGTATAAGGTTTTTTTTTAAGACTTTATTATACATATTTTCTTCTGAATTATTTATTAGGTGTTTTATTTTTTTGGACGGAAAATAAATAAAAAAATGTTTTGCACATCTATGTGTCCATGAACACAAGTGTTTGTATGTGTTTATGCATGCAAAGTTCGAGAGACTCACTCTCTATATCTATATTTGTGTAATTTTTTTTTATTTCCAATTTGTTTAATGTCGTAAAAATTGCATAGTATAAGATTTTAATAAATAAGGCAAAAAGGAGATCAACTTAAACTTACTAAATTGCAATCAAAGAAATAATGTGCTGACAGTTCTGAGATTTACTTGTCGATTTAACGATGAAAACAAAAGACTTTATGTAGACAGAACAGGATTTGAATTCTTCTTGAAGACGAGCTAAGGCTGCTGAAATAAAGGCCCGTAACCATTTTAATCTAATTGATTTTCTAGTGATCCGCGATGGTTTGTTTAAGATAAGGGTCTATGAAGGTGTTGCCATTTCTGTGTTACCAACTTATGCCTTAAGGAATTGCAAATATTTTGTACTGGTGACATTATGAGCTCCTTTTTGCTAAATGAACTTATAAATCGATTTTAAAGCAACGGGTAAAATCTCATTCACACTTTAAACCCTTTAAACCCTTTTTATGTCATTTTTAACCCATTCACAGACCTTTATAACAGTTTAACATTTGAAAAAGATCTGTCAAAAATATACTTTCTATTGAGATTTTTACAACGAAATTGTTTTCTCGGAAATGTCATCGCCACTCCTTTTTGAGAGCCATTATGACAACAAAAGCGCTCTATTGTTGTCGCAATTGCTTTCTTTTAATGAAATCTTTTTTTGCTTATTTTCGTTCCATCTGCAAACAAATTGAAAATTAGAAAATTTCTGGATCTTGATTAAGGCTTCACTATTTTCGCGTAACCTTGGATTTTGATGCAGTGTGAAAGTTAATAGAAGTTTTATTTGAATGTTTGTCTTGTTATTATGTGTCCGAAGGAAACAATTATTAAAAGTATGACCCCAACCAAAAGGCATAAACATAAGGTGTGATAATAAAAAATATTAAATTCAGCCGGAAATATGGTACTGTACTTTTGAACTTCAGCGTCAGCTCGACGGGGAAATAAGCTGAGCCCGCTGTGAGGGTTTGATGGTTCGGTCCTACGAGTTCAAATCTCTCAATGAGATTTAAACAAGATTGCACCTTAAGAACTTGTTAAGCTAACTTGATTTAAGAGATTTGTTACAAAAGGTGATTTAAACCACACCTTCTAATATGAAAAATTGAAAGTTAAATGCGTTTTTAATATCGTAGGGAAAGAGAAAGCAGCATTTTCATGGAAGAACAAACACACCTTTAAATTTTGAAATTTTGGATCCCAGCGATGATTTAAGTCCAAGGAAAAAAAATTTTAACCAAAATCTAAAAAAATAAATAAAAACAGAAATTAAACAAAAGAAAAATTAACAAATTGAACACGCAAATAAGTTTGTTTTATTGACTATAATATAAAAATATTCATATAATATTTATACGTATATATAAAAGCGATAAAAGGAAAATAATGTTTATATTGCTATATTAAAAACTAAAAACAAATATATTATTTAACCTTAATATTATATAATGGTATAAATAATTTCTTCCGATTATTTTTTTTTGTTTTCTTTTAACTTATACGAACAGAAATATTTTGTGTAGGTATGTATTTATATGTGTAGTGTGTATCGTCTCTTAAATTAGACTAAATTTATTTGATACAAGAAAAAAATTAAAACAAAAAATAGTAGATTGACGATAAAAGGATCAAAAATTAAAGCAATCGAAGGGAGATAAAAAATAAAACAAAAAGGCATTATTTATTTTTTAAATACATTTAAAACTAAGTTTATCAAATATATTGTGTGTATATTTAGATACGAATATTTAGTACAAAATAGTTTTTCTTCTAAAAACAAGAAAATAATTGGTTTATTTAAAACACATTTTAATAATAATATATATTATGTATAAGTGAATTCATTTAGCTATAAAAAAAAACAATAAAAATTTAAACAATTATGAACATACATAAATTTAGTTTAGTAACAAAATAATAAACATATATATGTAATTATATATACGCATATTAATTATGGCCACCCTTAGAAAATAAATATATTTTTTAATTGTAAAAAATCTTGTGCGAGATTTATATTTCTCTTTTATTTTAATATGTGTGTGTGTGGTTCTGTGCGCGTTTTGTTGTGATTTTATACACTTGAAGCCATTTTCATTTTTGCAAATCTTTCTTTTATTAACTATATTTTTTTCTATTCATTTTGCCTCGTCATTTGCTTGAAAATCCACTACTATTTTGTTATAAGAGACGAAAGAAAACATTTAAAAAAAAACTAACCTTAAATTTGAAACAAAATAAAAAGTAATAGATCATCACAAAAATTTTGAAAAAAAAAATTAATTACACTTCTTTGTTTTAAATTTGCTATTTTTTTAAATTTACACACGCATACACATATACTCATTTGGAAATTAGATAAGATCATATAACATAAACACTAGAAAGAAAAAAAACATAAAGAGTAGCTAGAATGAATAAATTATTTAAATAAATATATTAACATTAATTTTAATGTGTTCAGTTTGGTTCTGTATTTGTCGGAAAACTTCATTTCATTTCAGTTTGTTGTTTTCTTTAATAACAAATTTCATGGACATAAAAATTATATTAAATAAAACAATTGATTTACGCAATACAGAAATAGAAATATGGCTAGGTAAATAATAAGTGAACTAAAAAAAAGAATCATACAAGAGCTTCTATTGTGTTTCAATGTGTATGCAACAAGTCACGCGGCAAAGGAGCTGAGAAAGGAATGTGATCGTTCTAAAAAGTTTTTTTTTCGTGATGCAAGCAATCGGAGTTGGTGTGATAAGGTTCAAAAGTTGAAGCCTCAATTTGTTGAACATGTAAATATGAACATCGGAAATGACGTTCCACAAGGCCGAGTATTTGAGCCAGCCCTATTCACTTTGCTTTTTTGTTAGAAACAATCAATTGGAATGAAATAGTACAGAAGAAGGACTTGTTTCTTCGGATTTAAGGGTCGATTTCCTGATTTTTTTGTGAAGAAAACCAATTTTGCACTAAGAATAACTGCTTGCAATATAAACATTTGCGTAAAAACTTCGCTTGTTTGTTTACTAAGTCTTCCAAATCTCTCAGTGACGTAATTTTCGGTCCTCGCTAAATTTAGCCCTTGCGATTCGCTATGAAATGTAGAACACTGCAAAGAAGGCCCTGTTAAGCTGCCAAAAGTGCCTCCATCATTCATGTGAAGACCAATGGTCCCTGATTAAATTCATGTCAAACTCTCATAGACAACTGTAACCCGATCCTTTTTTCAGGTCTTGATAATGGCTCCAAAAAGGACGTAATACATTTAAGGACTTTATATCTTTTTTGACAAATAATAAAAAAAAACTTAACAATCTCATTGTTTACCTCAACCTTTGTGAGAACAGTACCCCTGCATACACATAAAATCGATGACTTAGTAGTAGCATATATTATAGATAATATTTCTTTTAAATTTTTGTGTTATTAGCTATATATGTGCGCTTTTGTTATCTTTTAAAAAAGCATACGATACGACGACACGGCTTCTTTTTTAAGGTTTTTTTTTTTGTTTGTCAAAAGTGGTTTACGTGTTTTGGTATTTGTAATTAAAAAAAAAAGTTATTAAACAAACAAACAAACGAAACAAATTGGCAAGGAATGGCTCAAGTTAAGAATGTTATTATATTGTTACAATAATATAAAATTTTTAATATGCAAATTTGTTACTCTTATTTAATTTTTGTTGTTTTATTTTTTCCATGGTTTCTTTTTTAGATTGTTTGATGATAGAAAAGTAATTTGAAAGTAAAAGTTTGTGCAGATCATGGAGCCAATTATCCTTAATTTTTTTTTCCTTTTTTTTCTGTTATTATTTTTTTTTATTCTTCCTTGTATGTAACAATAAATGGTTATTTATCATTTTCCCTTTTTCGTGTGTTAAAACTCGATTTTTTTTTCTTTTGATGATTTTTTTTGCCTCAGAGTTTTGTTTTTACATATCGATTTGTTTTTTCCATAACTCATGTGTCGACAAAAAGCTTGTTGTTGTTGTATTTTTTTGTTTTCTTTTTTACATAAATTATTTTTTTTTCTTTTACACTAGTTTGCTATATATGTATAATATATATATTTGTTGTTATTAATTCCTAGTATTTTTCTTTTTCATTTGTTTCTAAAAAATGTTTGTCAAAAAAAAAATCATTTAAAATATAATTTTGTTGCGTTATAAAATTGTTAAATTTATATTTTTCTTTTATTATGTTGTATTTTAAAGATTTTTTTTTGTTTTGTTTTTGAAAAAAGGAATTATGAAAATATAATCACAAAAATAGTTTTAACGATCCAAAACCAGTTCAGACCAAGTTGTATTCTTTTAGATTTGATTGCAGAATTGTGTCCTTTACAGCAGCAAATACAAACCTTATGTTTTCGGTATCTAGACGGTTTTTTGGAGAGATAAAAATGTGTTAGAAAAAGTTGTTTTGAAGCGTTTCGGCTGAAATATTTCACAAACAAACAAATCATTCACAACTTTAAAACAAAACGACTCAGGTAATAATATGACCAGAGGGCAGAAAGTAGGGTTTCTGTAAAGGAAAATTCCAATGAAGGGTGTGTTAGGCACCGGTGTTTAAAATACCTGTGGTGACACATATATATGTACTCATTTAAGTACTCATCGCTGAATTACTCCAAAAATAGCAGCATAACTTGCACCTTCGAAAAAGTTAGATTTTGTTTTGGACGTGTAGTCTTCTGAACAAGTCAGTCTTGGGCCCATCTTTTTGATGGAACTGGGCATGGTTTGGGGTCAAAATACTACATTTAAAAATTCTAAAAACGCAACTTTTATAAGAAGAAATAGTGAAATATTTGCGGGTGGGGATGCGTAACGCCTTAAGGTGTAATATATTTTATGTCGTATCGTTGATATCAGACCTCTGCTTTGAGAGGAAAATTCTTTTTTTAAAACGGAGATTGATATAACATCGAACTGTAGCGAAACCGACCTAGCCGGAAGAGTCAAAATACAACGACGGCAATAGCTGGGTCATCTAGAACGGAAGGACATTCGTTCGCAAATCAGTTTCATATATTGCGGACAGAACCGGGAATACATTAAACCGTTCGTACGTTTGGTAGATGGTCAACATTTGACTTCTTTATTGACAGCTATAAGTCTTCCGATTACAACTCAGCTGCATACTGCAATGATAATACATTCCTTCTAAATCTACCTATTTACTTACAAGGACAATTGAATATTTTTAAGTGCCTTAAAATTTTTACACACAAATGAGTTTTCGACTTAGATCGACATTTTTTTAACTCATGCTGAATACCATCTCGGCCACTACAAGTACCAAAAACTATTATTATCCTCAGCGTGCATACATTACAAATTTTGATTTTGAGCTGATTGAGGTGGATTTTATTCTAAGCTGTCCGATGAAGCAAATCTTCAGTGCAATCGAACTAGCGCTTCACATTGGAGTAGCATTACGTTTTTGCTTTGAGTTTTCCAAACTCGACGTTGAAGCCAGGATCCACATTGAGTTTGCAATCGTATGGCTGAGCTCGTAAACGTCAGGTTGTGGGGGAGCCAAAGCTTGCTTGTGAATTCTGCTTTATGCTTACGGGTTTCCTTCTTCAGTAAAGATCAGGGAAATAAAATTTTTCATATTAAACTTAAAATAATCACAGATCTTGAGTTTATTTATGGCCCCCCCACATGAAGGAGACCTACAATTTTTTTGCCGTTCCCAAACGGCGAACAGAGGTCTCTCATGAGAAACGATACTCTCGGAGGGTTTGTAAGATCAGTGAAGACGGTACCGAGAAAAAAATACTTTTATTGCCCTCGTCGGTATTCGAACCCGGGACCTTGTGCACAATAGCCCGACATACTAACCCAAAGCACCCATATAAAAACATAGTTTGCAGTAAATTTTAGTTCTACGTTAATCCTGAGTTAATTCAGTAATCAGTAACTTGAAAAACTTAACTCGGGATACCCCAAAGCTCAGTTAATAAATTATAAATACTTTTCTCGTGTTAAAATTTACATCTCAACACTGCAAGTTCAATATTTTTTGTTTATTAAATTGGTCCAACTATGATTGACTCTTCCAAGAATAAGCTCGGATTAATTCAACACCAGGATTGGTTTACGACTGTTCTAAGAAGATGAAATTAAACATAGTTAACTTAGGCACATAAATAGTTTTTGTGGTCTAAAAACTTGGGAGGTCTTAATTATTTTCAGTACAAAATATCGCCATTGAATTATTATTTTCTGCCCTCTTTATTTATCACTCAAATCATTCACACAAAAGTAAAAAATAGAAACAAATACTTTTAAGATTATTTTCTTTTCGATTTTTGTTTTATACTTTTTATTTATAATAACATTCTAACATAATACAACAAACAATCTCTTTTTTATTTTTTGTTTTTAGTAATCTCTCGTGAAAATAAGTTTTTATTTTATATAGTATCGTGAAGTTTATACTAGTAAAAGTTAAATATTGATGATAATAATTTATTTGCCAAAAAGTTAGTTTTGAATTGATGTTAAAAAATAACAGATAAAATGATGCGATAAAATATTAAGATTTTTGTTTCCAAAATATTGTTGAGAATATAAATTCTTCTCGTGACATGCTTTAGTTGGATAAGGATAATCACGTAGTTATGGCTCTCATAGCTTAGCCTAAGTTAAACTCCTTCAACGCATTCTGCATAATTGTATCTTTTACAGCGCAGAACACAAGCTTGATGTTTTCAGTGTCTATATTTGGGGTAATAATTTTAGGGGGTTGTTTTGGATGTTGGAAGATAAATTTGGCATATTTTAGGGGTTGAGGTTGAAGGTCCATTTAGCGGGAAATAAATAAAAATAAAATGAAATCAAGGTTAATTGATTTCGAATAAAGGTATTTTTTAGCACATTATTTTGAAGGCGGTTTCTAGCTTTACTCTTACGAGGCGGAAGTACTCTAGCGTTGGAGTATTACTTTCTTACCTCGGAATGCGGAAGAAGTAAATTTATTTGATGAAGAAGTTTTTTACACGAACAAGTTTTACACACAATCGTTAAATATCTCATTCACAACATACACAAACTCGATTAAAAAAATGTAAACTTACCTGTAGCACAAGTAAAGTGAGAGTAAATTATTTTTTCGGAATCAGGATTTAAGTCTACAAACATACGAAGAATAAACTCTCGGGCCGCTATTGCATCCCTTTGTGGACCTATATTTATAATGAATACACAGAGAAAGCAATTTTAAATATACATCTAGCGATACAGTGCAATGTACTACATAAATGCGCTTAAATATTATTAACTACATTAAAATACAAATGCTGTGTACTACAACAAGAAGGCTGCCACAGTTCTAGCATCTTTTACTTTGCCAGCAATCCATTGAATTAGGTTTTAAACTTTTCTTAACCTGTAGCCGTTGTAAAATGGGAATAGCATTGACGTTCTGGATCGGGGTTCGCTGATAAATACTTTTTCAAAATAAATGCTTTTGCCGCTGGGATATCACATTTTGGGCCTTTGTTTTTTTTTTAATTTTATTATTAAATTGTTAAAAAATAACTTATATTGTGTATATATCGCATGCAAAGATAAATAGAAAAATATAATCCTTTAGGAGAGTGAAACTTACCGTCATACTCGGGAAAGTAGTCTACCAAATGCGAATACATAATTTTTTCTTCTAACAAGTCTTTCTTATTTAAGAAAAGAATAACTGATGAATTTTGGAACCATGGATACGTTATAATAGTTCTAAATAAAGCTTTTGATTCTTCCATACGATTCTGAAATAAAAATGAAAAAGCAAGTAGATAAGATGTGTTTAAAAACGAATGTTTGTCATGATTCTTTGTAGCTTAAGTTTCTAGAGATTTAGGAACTTTGTTTGTCGACATTGACACACACTTGTAAGACATTGAAAATTCAGAGAAGGCCAAGGTTTTGCTAACTTTGGATTTTTATTATAATTTTGTGTTAACAACAAGACTATGAACACTTAACGAACTACGATTTAAGAGTTAACTACGAATTAAGAGACATTTAAAGTTAGAAAGCTTTATATACCAGGTGCAACTCAGAACTTTAAGCAAGTCCTGCTTCGATATAAAGCGGACATTACTGCAATCCTGGAGATACGATGGATCAGGTATGATGATCGGGGACTTTAATGCTAAGGTCGGGAAGGAGAACATTTTCGGCGGATTAGTTATTGAGCTCGGCCTTTACGAAACAACTACAGATAACAGCTACCGACTATTAGATTTGCAGAAGCTCGTAACACTGTTACAAGCAACACTAGATTTCCAAGGCTCAGAATCTTGAAGACTGCTGTTTCCAGACGGTCAAAGCGTCAACCAAATAGTCCATGTGCTCATCGAGCATCTTGCATGTGCACACTTTTCGCGGGGCAAATGTCAAATCTGACAATTATCTTGTCGTGGTTAGATTCAGAGCCGCCAAGAAAAAGAAGCTCAATATTAGGCAAGTCAAGCTCCCTAATCGTGGTCCAAAGTATGTACACATAGTGAAGGAAAAGTCTAATTCAAGACAGTTAAATGGTTTTTGTAAGATAAAATAAAATTTATAATTTCAATAATTTATAATATGGGACAGAGTGCGCTTATATGAGAGACTCTCCACTCTCCGCAGACCTCAACAACTAGCAGTACAACGTCACCATTAAAAGCGTGGCTGAATCAACTTAAGGTTTTCAGCCACCCTCCAAAAAAGAGTCCTTGGTATCGGTAAGGATTGGGTGAACAGGAAAAAAGTGACAGACATATGCGATGAAGTTGCAGCGAAAAACTAAAGCAGCGTGTGAAGAGTATGAAGTCAAGAAAAAGAAGTAGAAAATGTTACTATGTACAAAAACAAGATCAGAAAGTTCTATTAAACGTTCAAACATCTGGTTTTGGAACCCAAACTTAGGCTCTCGAAATAGCGAAAGAAACTTAGTCCCCAAAGCACAAGGAATAGTTGAATTTTTTTAGCAGTATTTTATGATGTCGAAGAGATTGAAGTAGTTGAATTATAAGAAGGAAAGCTTAAAAAGTGAAGAACGATAAGTTCCATATGCCTCATCTTCAAGAAGAGCGATCCTTTCGCCTTACAAGAACTATGGAGGCATTCCGAGTTAAGTTTCGCATACAAGATCCTATCAAACGTATACTGTGCAAGCGTCTAATGCCGTTTTGCGACACAATCATTGGTTCCTGCCAGTGTGGCGTTCGACCCCGCACATCGACCAAAGACCAGATTTTCACACTAAGGAAAATCCTGCATACCAATAAATTTCTAATCCAATAAATCCAGACACACCATCTTCTAATAGATGTCTTTTTTTTGCGGCGATTTATTAAAACCGCACACAACAGGATTCATTGTCCAGAGCTCTTCCTTGCGATGGCCGAATTCAAGATCCTAGCAAAACTGATCAAACTATTCTGTTTAACATTAGATCATACGCGGTGCAAAGTGCAGTTTGGGAACAGCTCCTCGGAAGTGATCCAAACATGCTCCGGATTTTGGTCTTCCCTGATGCTTTGTCATGTGCATTCTTCAATCAAGTTCTAAGTTTCTGAGGAGCTGATAGTGAGCACACTCCGGCAATATCTTCAACAGATCCCGAAAACTGGGGTGCCGTGCCGTCACAGAGGCTTTTATGAAGATTTAAGAACAGGCGAAATTTTTGTGTGTTAAAGTGAATATATTATAAACAAACAAAGAAACATCCGTCCACCAATTAGGACAAACCTCAAGTGATCGAATTTGGGTCAAATCGTATGCAACGCACCGTAGCTAATCGTATTCTACCAATGGCAAGAACAGTGGCCGCGATAGGTGAAGGTTGTAGGATCATACTCTGCTGGTGAACTGCACACAGATTTTTCGTTTGGAATTTTATCCGCTTAAAAATCGCATTCAGTATTTTTGAGATTATTAACTTATTTTTTCACAAAAATGAATTTATTCTTCGATATTCAAAGCTTTTTTTTTTAATTTCCCAAAAGTATGGTTTCACAACTCTGCAAAAAAGTCGTTTAACAGCAGCCTGACCTGTGTACTGTTTTGAATATTTCTTAAAAGAAGAAAGAAGTTAAAGAAGAATTACAACATAATATGGAAGTTAGTTATTGAAACATCAATCTCAATTAATTCGATTTCGATCATAGCTTTGACACAAACCAAAGTTACTTTGATCAATTTAAAATGTTAAGAAAAGGGAAATTCAAGATTCAAATTCAAAATTCCGCTGTCTTTTTTCAACAGGTGGGTTATGAACTCTTCTTCTCAATATGGATATCTTCGCATGTATTCACGTATCACGTAATACATGCGAACCAACCAGGGTTTTGAAGAGAGCGAGAATGATGGTTCAAGGACTGACACTGCAAGAGTATTATTTATATAAAATGTTTTGGCATTAGCTTTCTCGCTTCTTGGGACTGTGTTGGTTGCTCACAGCATTCGAATGCTTTAATGGAGGGGATTTTTTATTTGAATTTCAAATACTTCTTCTCTTATGGAAATCCGTAGGAAAATTTTTTCTTTTTTAATTTGTATGCATCCAAGTAAGGTCAAGTTGCTTTATTCAGTATCAGTATATAAGAAGAATAATGAATATTAGAAGCAATTGTAAATATTTTCTTCTAAGATGGAAGATTTATAATAAGAAATATAGAATTAAAAAAAATTTGGTCTATAGTGTGTATCAATGTCAACTGAAACTTAAAGCCAAAATTTATACATACCTCATTTTCAGATTCGAATAAAATTTGATCATACTCTGAGAGAGCGACCAAGAAAATAATTGAAGTTACATTTTCAAAACAATGAATCCATTTTCTTCTTTCAGATCGCTGACCGCCGACGTCTACCATCCTGTATGGTGGATAGGGTGATAAAATAAAATATTTACATTAGTTTGATTTTCACAAAATATAAATACGAATTATTTGAAAATATTTTTAACACTTAAAAAATACAAAGCTGATAAAATAGTTTAAATTTTAGTAAGCAAGCAGTAAGCGTTATACATACAGACAAACACAATAATTTCTACATACAACAAAATACACTATTCAACTAAATTATATTAAAATAAGGAAAAAAAAAACAACATACAAGCGATTTATCTTGCCATTTTTAGGAAAGTTTCTGCGTCTGCCAAATCTAAGAGCTACACACCAGAGTCTCTAGCCTTCAATTACTGCTTCAATTTTATATTCCAAGAAGATAATAAAAGAAATTTGTACCTAAACACGATTCCATCTAAATCGAATGGATATTCTAGAATTCCTGTGGTCGGAACTCGAGCACGTAGAATATCTTGTTCGGTTGGTAAGAAATCTTCTTTCTCAATACGTGGCAGATCACTTAAGTAACTAATCAACCGAAAAATAAAAACAACAAACGTAAAGTAATACAGAAAAACAATTAAAATATTTAAATTTAATAAACAAAAACTTAATTCAATCATGCACTAGAAGTTCGAAGATTTTTACGAAGTTTAAGATTATATTATGTTCTAGGACTTTTACGAAGAAGACGCTCCTTGAAAATGAAGACCCAACCGGAATTTATAGCAAAAGTCTTAAATTTTAATTTAGGGTCGCACATTTTTTGTCTATCCGTCGCGATTGTATTCATCTTTCCGTGTTTTGTTCTACTAGATTTTATCTAAACCAATTTATCTCTTTCCACTGACTCAGAAAGTCAAGGATTGCTTATATTCCATACTTGAAGCAATGCTATTATATTTTCAAATCTTGTATCATCAACATTTTTGTTTTGAGAATTAAAAAAATATAACACAAACAATTTTTAAAATGAGCAAGGGGATTAATGTACCTAAAAACTACCTTCTTAATAAACTTTATTTTACGATACTATGAGGAAGAGAAGAAAGAGTTCTTTAAAAAAAGGGTTACGCATTATGATGTATTTTTTACATCGCCGCTAAGCCAAAGCTTGTCAAAAAATTGTTTTGCCAGCAAATATCAACAGACAACGTACAAAACTTAGCAAAAATCGTTTCGCCTTTGCTCGAATTGACTCAGTAAAAAATTCTAAGTTTACACTCAGACTGAAGGATGTAAGAATAGATAAACATTTAAAAGTATTTTGCTGACGTATTTAGCCTTTTCAGACGTAACATATTTTTCAAAGTCATTCAGCCTATTTATAGTTCAGGAGATAGCAAAGAATAGAACTCAAAACTAAAGGAATCCAAGCCAGAGCACACAACTTATCAAAAATTGGTTCCATCTCTGAGGAGGAGAGTCATAGTCACATCTTATCTTAGATTGATTAAGACCTTTATCCGGGATAAGATCTTTATTTGTTTGCTTTTCAATTGTGCCCGTACTGATTCAGGTGTTTACTTTTAAATAAGTGATCGTACGCAAACATAAATCAAGTAAAAGGTTTAGTGACTCGAAAGGTTTATTAGAAGAACTTTCTAAATGTGTGAAGTGTTTAGTGCTTTGCACTTCGTCTCATAGTGATTTTAACATTTGATCCTTAAACAATATTAACATTGTGCCGGCATTGCACAATGCATACTAACATCAGAACCCAAATCAGATGATGGCACCACACTGAAAAAATATGCTTAGATTAGAACTAGATATTAGAGCCTATGTCTCCACCGAACACTTATCTGAGATTAACATAAATCTTCAACTTATCTCCTACAAATCGCGAGATTTACGATACAAAAATAAATTCTCTCTGCAACTAATTAAAAATAAATTTCACCGTAAATTCCATTCGCCATTTTTACAAAGCTCTTTTCTGCCACTTTGAATCCTTTACGTACATCTTTATGACAGTTTGAAACTCGAAAAAGGAAACTAATGGCCTTTTCGGTTGGCGATATCGGATCAGAGCGTCCTTCTCCCGGATTGGGGCTTCTCTCCGAACAGCCAAAAACGTTTTTATTGATTTTGAAGTTTGTCTAGTGTAGTTTGTCCTTGTATTTGTGAAGCAAAAGCTATTCTATAGGAGACAAATTACATTTATCCAATTTGACATTGACACATGTATGATTGTGTGCGTGCTTCTGGTTTTGATTCTGGATTCAAAACCAGAAGCAAATTTCTCTTCTTTCCAGAAAGTTCCTCTTCTGGAACTCAAACGAGTCCAACGAGTCAAACGAGTCCAAGAAAACAGTTTCAGGAGAGTCCAGAAGACTCCCGGACGCTCCCGGACGACCAATCGAAAAGGCCATAAGCTGCCCACTATGAAAGATCTGTCACAAACATGTTTTCTAACGGGATTTTTATAAATGAAATTCATCGTCACTGTTTTTTGTGAGCCAAAATGACAAAAAAGAAGGCTTGTGTCACATGTTTGTCCGGCGGAGACACTTCGGAATTTATTTAGAATCGTTTTCCGCTGATGGCAGTTTTATGGCCTGTGGAGTTATAGTTTAAAAAAAGTCCGCCTGTTTACACAACAATTTGTGCTGACAGCTCATCAGTCTATTTTGCTTTCAAACCGACGACAAAGTGGTGGATGTACATTTTATTTCTCAAAATGACCCGATCTTACCTTCTATTTTTAAAAGGTGTACAATCAAGTACAATTTCAAAAAAAGTAAAACCAACTAAAAATTCAGACGCCCTTATCCTTTAAATTTTTCCTAATCACTCTTCGCCCAAAAAAAATTAAATTTTTTCACGCAAACACAAGACATGGTAACATTGCACATAAGAAACGAATAGTAATAAATGTATTTATGCTGGTTGCAAGTCGTATAAAATATTAAAAAATAAACTTAATGTTTGGTTTTCTTGTTTGGTATGTAAACATCACCAAAAGGCAGGCAACAAAATATATGCAAAATTATTTGCTTTCGAAATGCTTTCCGGTTGTTAGGAACACAGGTTTATAACACGAAAAAAAAAATTAGTTAAAATAATATTAATCTGATTGAATCAACCACACGCCATGCATTTTTAACAATAAAAAAAAATGAGTTAGTTATGGATTTTCTGCAACACATAAGTCGAAAAGGAATTAAGGAAGGATACCTAAATCGTATCTCTTCTAGATCGAATGGATATTCAATGATCCCCGTTGTTGGTACTCGAACCCTTAATATATCTTGTTCGGTTGGTAAGTAATTTTTTCCAGCCACTCGATCAATTTCCATCAGATAACTGTTGAAATTTAATTTGTTATTTTTGGGTTTGTTTTTGCGGACGTTAATATAATGTTGTATATTCGTCATTTCGTTTCGTTTCAAAACGACCAAAATAAAAAGAAGTATAAAAATTTGAAGCATGAAATACTGGTAACACTTACTATTTAGCTGAATCTGTTAGTTGGTATTCTCTTCTTCGATCGTAGCATTCTTGAATACCAGCATCTGCCCAAAGATTTCTAATGGCAGACACATAGGGATCCTCAAATGTGGCGACTGTTTCGTAATCTATCGCTCTTACCAATTCAGCAGCTTCCTGTTTTGTTTCAAAGAAATAAAAAAATTGATTTTACTTTATTGTAAGAAAAAAACACATTTAAGGTTGAATGCAACTTACAATGTTATCGCCCGATCCGTATTGAATTTTTAACATATCCATGGCCTTTATCATCGACTGCATGGCCATGAATATGTTTTGATAGACTAATTTAATAAAACCTCTTTTATCTTCATCGGAGTAACCACTGCCGTGAATAATACGCATCTGTTTGATGAATGTGGATTTACCCGATTCACCAGTTCCTAAAAAGAAATAAAATGTTTTTAATGGCTGTTTGAATGGAGCTTTACAACAACTGCTACAGGCGACTGTGTGGAATGATGCGGTCACACGATCCGCCTTTGACCAAGACGAAGGGGGACTAATGATCGCAAAATACCCTCTATCTTTTTGTCGAATCCCGGACAATGTGTGGGGTGGCACACGATGCATTTGCAGCAGTCCCCTATTATGTGGGGTTGAAATAAGGCATTGTTGGGCATACAATAGCATAGGGCGAGACGCGTGACAGATCTCACTTTAAGCAGACACACGGCTAATATAAACTAATGAGATTAAGCACTATAATGCGCTTATGACACACAGTAGACTTTTTGAATCAGATTTAATTTGTTTGAAATGATACCAGTTTTTGGATAGAAATAAATGAAGATAGCTGAAGAAATGTGTTTAAAGAACAACACAAGACAAGACATTTGACGTTATAAACGCTTTAATAAGGGATTTCTTTTAAAATTAAACATTTGATTGCTTCTTGTTATTTCTAAACTGACGCAAGGCAAAACTCTCCCTTATAATTTATCATCGAAAAAAATCTAATTTAAAAAACAGTTCTTAGAAGAAAGTTTCATGTTAGATTGCATCTTTGATCTCTGGCACAATAATTCGAACCAGTCCCAAAGCCCGTCAGTTTTCATTTTCAAAAGATGAAAAACTTTATAAGGAGTTTTCTTAAAAAAGAATGCAAAAGAGTTATTTAAAACATTTTAATGAGGTTTTTCTGATTGCATACAAGGAATGAGGTTCGAAAGTTCTACCAAGGGATCAAAAGGCCTTGTCAAGGGTATTTTGGTACATTTATACATAGAACTGAAGCCTGATAAGGACGATCAAGGGAACATCGTAGTGGAATCGCAGTCGGTGGTAAGGATTTGCAAAAAGAACAAAGACGAACTGATTCCTTCTAGCAGAAGCAGATTGAACCCGGTCAAAGAAGTCTTCGACGAATCATATGCATGATGCCGCCCACCCGACCTGGATGAAGTGAAAGTGGCTGCGTCTAAGCTTAAGTGCATAAAAAACCAGGTCTGAAGGCCTAGCTGCCGAACCTGATAGGTCCAATCAGAGTGGCGTTGGGCCAGGAAAGTCCACACTCGATCATTTGTTCACTGGGCGGCAGATCTTGGAGAAAACACATGAATTTCAATCGATACCCACTACGTTTTTATCGATTTCAAGGCCGCGTATGACAGAATTCTATAGGATGAACTCAGTAGTGCTATGTCTAGCCAAACTCTTTAGCTTGTGGAGGCTTATGAGAAAAAACTCAAGCTGTTCCGTCAAGTTTGGTGATGTCAAAAAAGAATTTAGACAACGCGACACGCTGTCATGCGACTTATTTAACACCATACTTAAGGGAATTCCTGCCATCGTCACCTGAAAAAAAAGACTTGTTCGTTTTCACAGTCCCCACCTCTGCGACGAGGTCTGACAAGCCCTCAAAGTGCCGTTCGGATTCGGCAAAAAATTGTAGGTCCCCTTGTATGTAAAGAAATTAACACACCAGCATACATTGTTGAGAAGTTGGCCCTGGTTCACCTCGAGCTGTTGCGCCACTCTATTATTATTATTACTTGAGGGAATTGTGCAGAAGTCCCTCGCCAACACCAGAGGCTTAATCTTTCAAAAGTCCGTACAACAATATACGACGAACCTAGAATGCTATTAGTGCTTCTGTACACATCAGAACAAGAGAAAGTATCCTGTGTCCGAAAAACGTGTCGGTCTGCCTGGTGGGGCTAATATCGAGAGCTGGTGCTAAACTTTTGCTTTTCAGTGTTGCCAAAGGACTTCAAAGAGGATTTCAAAGCGATTTCAGTGAATAACTTCAAATTCAGGGATTCAGAAGTTTGAATAAGCATTCTTAAAAGATTTGATTCTTTTTCAAGTCTGTTGCTTTTAAACTGTGTGCAGAATGCATATTTAGAGAAGGTTGATGTGTCATTGAAAAATCCCTTTATTAGACTTAAGCTTAAAGGAGTAATTATTAGTAGTTTTTCGTCATTGAATACACAGTCGTAAGGCATTAATGCCGCTGTTGTTTGGGTACTTTTGCGAATTTTTTTAATTATCCCTAAAAAATCAAGTCGTTTTAACGAATGGGTATATACAAACATACTTCATGATATAGCAGACCTTGTGTGAGTGCACAATCACTTGACAAATTTAAGTACTTAGAGCCCACAATATCAATTTGGTTTGACATAATAAAGGATTTCTGGCACGAAGAAACGGGCAGCACTTATAGAATACTGCCTAGGGGTGCGTTAACTTACTTAGCTAAAACCCAATATTTTAATTGTTAGACCAGACCGATGCTGATAGGTTTGATGCAGCTTAAGAATAACAATTTGACTAAAAGGAACCCACCAATATTTTTTTAAATGATCTGAAACAAAAAAATTCTTTTTGAGTCTCCCACGACGCCTGAGTTCATTAGGTCTTCTGACTCACCTTCTGAGTTCCCAATAATTCACACTCCTATATAACAGTTTGATACATGAAAAAGAAAACTGCAACTGTCCAAACATGTCAGATCTGTGACACGTTTTATAACAGAATACGATGATTTACAACGAAATTGTATTCTCGCTCCTGGGAAATGACGTCGCCGCTCCATTCGTGGCAAAATAATACCATATGTTTGTCCGGTGGAGACACTTCGAGATTTAACTTCAATCGTCTCCCGCTGATCCAGTTTAATTACCGGTGGAGACATACTATAACGCTTTCTAAAGTCCTTGAGTACGACATGTTGTGGGTAACTTTTTCTTTGTTTCTCCTGCAACACAACAGAATACCATGTCGAAAAAAGCAAGCAATAAGCAGGGCTACCAACCTGCTTCACTATATTCAAAATAAGTCATGGTCGAATAAGTTTGCATTTCTTTTGGCTGACCAAAATGCACCAGAACTTCTGCTGTCTTCTCTACTATTCTTTTAAGCCGAGAGTTTTTAAAAAGAGAGACAAAAAAAATCACAAAATGACGGATTCACAAAGCATGACGGATTTGACTGTTTAACGGATTTAAAAATCGATTTACACAGCAAAACCTTTCCTGGACTTTAACCAAGAACATGACAAGGTTACCTTCTGTAGCCGACCGCATTGTGCAGGTTGCATGGTTTGTAACAATTCGATACTGGAGGAGATCTAAACTGGGCGTTTTACTTTTTTCGTTCAGGGCAGTACTCGAACTGTCAAACATAACATTGTGTTTCTTTTTGTGCTCAGAATAATAAAGGCCTAACTATAATAGACTTAAGCGCGATTTATCTATTGTCGAAATATAACGAAAATCCCACTCAAGTTCCGACATAAGATTGTGGTGCCCTTAATATACTTAAGCAAACGATTTGAAAAGCTTATGGGATTCCACTGTGACGGTTTGGAGTATCACGTTGGCCTGAAGCCAATTTGAAATCAAATTCGAGAATTATGTCACTTTTTCTTTAACTTTGGATTTTAATATTTCCGAATCCGATTGTCCGATCTAAAGTGCGCTTAAACTTTTGAGGTCAAACCTAACGAAAACCAACGAAATCGAGCAAAATTCTATTATGGTCGTGGCATACGAATTGCCTGTAATTTGACATTTCTGAAAGCCGACTTCGCTTTTCCAAGTCTATTATGGTAAGGCCTTAAAGCTTTTAGATTCGTGTTTTGTCTTTTCGCTCAGAGCATGATCAGGGCGTAGATACTCTATGCTCAAATTAATTTGATCTATCATTCTGAGCTTATTGCTGACCGCAGCGAAATCACATGAGAGTAGTGAAACAAAAATGGCGGACGAGTCTTGTTGTTCTGGCGCCGAAAGTAAGACTATGTACATATTTGATGAATTTATTGCTTGGAAAATATTTGTTTGAATCATTTTCACCTCGTAATAAATATTTTTCTTATTTGTTTTCTTTTGTTTTACAATCTGACAGGTAACCAAAAAATGTGCTTAGTGCGTTTGTGATCATTTTCACCTCGCAGGAGCACATTCTTTTCAGAGTGCTTCAGCTTTGTTCAGTGCTTTTCTCTAATGCATCTTACATCGATGGGGCTCGTGAGAGTGCAATTTTTTTTAATGAATTGGCGTGAGTATTTCTCTAAGTCTTTAAGACTTTTTTTGTCTGTGTTTTCGAGGTTTTTGAGGTGGTTTCGACGATTTGAGAAGCCAATGAGAGGTGTACACCGACTGCTAGATGGATGCATTAAAACACTCGCAATCAATCTTTAATGACCTCTTTAAATGAGATATGAACCTGAAAAATTGTAACCTTACTCGATGCTGTTTGCCCTCAAATGTCACCAGTCAGATGAGTCAAACTTCCAGTCCAGATGAGTTAATCAAAACAACAGCTCTCAACTTAAAGACTATTACAGGGTTCCTAGAGAAGGTAACGACGTTTCGTGTAGCCGCTGAGTGTCTGTCGATGGGATCGATTTTAAGTGAACATTTTATTACGGACCTTTGATTGAGAAATTGTAGAAAACCTAACCAAATTGGAAGCTCTCGACCGCTTAAGAAGGACTCTATCAGCTGTTTCAGCATTAAATTCTTTTGCATTCTTTTTCCAGCAGGCAAACGTCAGACGGAATAATATTGACGCGTACCTACTGTAATGCTCCGTAGACGTGGTCACAATTGGGCCAGTCTCTATACGTATGAATACCCTGGTCGGACTGTTAAGCGATCTATGTGCTTAGGAAGGCTTATCAACATTACAAAAATATAAAATCACTAGAGGATGACATCTTTCAACGTTTTCAACTTTTATTGCTTGTTTGTTAACAACCAATTAATAAAAGGCGTTTATTTATTGTTGTAATTATCAACAAGTCTTGCCCAGTTTCTTTACCAGACTTTATGTGGTTCTTTTTTACCAGACTACTGCGCCATATATTTACATGGCGCAGTCGTACATCTTAAATTTAATTAAGGAACCGAATGTGGAAGTAGAGTCTAATTCATCTGCCATTAATTAATGAGATTTCAGCGCAAATATTATTTCTTTATGCAAGAATAGGTTTAAATGGCTGATGATCAGAGAAAGAAGAAGTCGACGTTTTATGTGCCCATAAATTAAGCCAAAATTACAGGATGGTTACCGAATACTAATTCGGTCAAAAATTTTATAAAAAAAAACTTTTAAATGAAAAGTAAAATAAATTTGCCAGCGTCCAATAATCAATTTATTTTTTTCCCACAGACCAGGAAGTTCAGAGATTTTTTAGCCAGAATTCAACCGACTGCGCCAAGTGGAGCATATATGGTGATAGCCCTAACAGGGTATTATACATATAAGACCCTCTTTGAGACATGTCCCACTGTGGGGATCTTTGACACCTAAGAGGCTACAAAAAGTTTAATGGAAAAAATAAAATCAACTTACCCAGGAGCAGCAATTTGAGTTCTCGTCTGGCATCTCGTTTGTCGCGACGCAATTGCCTTTCGATTTCCTGGTTGATGCGCTTCTGTTCCTTCGCCTCTTCAGATAAACAGCACTCCATGCTAACTGGATTTTAATATACCGCTATCCTGTTTTATGAAATCGCCTCGCCAACCTGCAGTTCAACTCTAACATGCACACTGTTTTATCTTTTTCCCAGCTACTGCGGTCGAAGTCCGAGATAACAATAACGTCGAAGAAGCTTCTTTGTTTTTCGGCGATTTTATACTTTGACGTTGCTTAGATATTTGATTTTTCGACTACCGTTTCCACAATACACTATCCATTCAATTGGTTAATGTATTTTATTTGTACAAAAACTTATTTTAGTTATATATTCCAAGTTATAGGTGGGGTGATTATATAAACTTATTTTTTGTTTGTTTGTTCTGTATCACACTTTTTTTTAAACCCGCAAACACGACGACGACGCACCACAAATTGTATTCCAGAACATCTGTAAAAAAAAACGTTTTTTTTTAAGAAAACAAAATTTTGGTTTTATACAATTTTCGACTTTGTGAAACACTTAAGAAAATGGCAAACAGAAAACATATATTATTTTATTATCATAATTAATAGATAGAAACCCGAAACAAACCGAGGTGTGGTGTTTACTCGGCGAGAGCGCGATACGTTATGCCAAAGTTGGTTGTTGTAAAAATTTATGCGACACTTTCTATCCAGGCAGGGAAACAAAAGACTTTACAGCATAACTGAATTTGTTACCAGCTCACCGCTGGATAGGGCTTCCTTGAGTCACGTCACTACATTATAATCCAATTGTTTCAATAGCAAGGTCGAATCAACAACCAAACAGGGAAGCGCGCGCGGCCCGAAAACAAATCCAAAAATATTGACTTGTGCGAGAATTTAAGAATTAACCGCACCGCTTTGATTCCACAAGATTGCTGCAAGAGGGGCTGTGCACACAATAATGGGGATGGTTTTGTGCTGTTTTCCTTTCGAGCTTTGGCTAATTTTTTTGATCCAACACTGATACTTTATTCAAGTATAGGTATGATTTTTTCAAACAAGTGCTGCAGGTATGCCAACTAAACTTTGAAGTAATTCAATATGGCCCCGGAGAGTGCGAGTAATTCTGCATCTGTTTTTAGACACTATGGGCGGCTTAGGCGCATCAGCAAATCCACCCTTGTGGCTGCTACTCATCCTCATAATAATGTGTTATTGATTTTCGTGCGCTAAAATCTAATTAACATTCTGAAGACACTAGTAGTTTGCATATATGTGAGAGAGCGTTTCGTTATAAACAATAATTTTAGCGCCTTTGTGCTATTGGTAACTGCAAGCTAAATAAGTTATCTCAGATTGTTTTTGCGCTGTTGTATTTGGAGCTTGCAACCCCAAGGGATTCACGAGAAAGTTCGAAGACTTTAAGGTTCAAGGTGTTTGCAAACTATAACAGGCCAGGGAAAATACTAGAAGTATTACCATTTAAACTCCAGTGCATCAACCTAGGATTTGGGGTAGTTAGTTCTTAATCTTATAACAGACTGTTACTATTCTCCCATCCAAGGCAGTTGCTTTGTACTTTCCTCTTTTAATAGTAAAGTTTTATCAGTGCTTAGAATCTGGCATGTATAAATTGTTGCATGTGCATGCGGCATCAGGGAGAAAGATGCATTTTATTTAAATATTAATTCCAGAAATGCGATAACTAAAACAGATAGATCCCTATGGACGCAATGTGTCAATCTTACGCTGAAAATATGCCCTAAGTGCGAACACCTAATCCGATTTACAATATCTTGTATTGCTTGTTAAATGTATGAAAAAACACGCAACTCTACGACTTCGTACAATCGCATGTAGTAAAGTGGGGGAAGATCCCATTAAAACACGGTTTTTTTTTTTTGCTATCTGTATATTTTCATTTTGCCGGTCTCGATGAGTTCACAAGTTAAAGGCAAAAAAGAGTTCAAAAAGGGTACAATTTTTACATGCCCGTAAATGGCCACAGGTGCTCCAGACAACTGACAAAAAAGAGAGTTTGAAATCTTTTGAACCCGCGAAACGGCCCTCCTTGGATTGCTGATCCCCAATCGAGTGCCTACCCTGCCTACCCAAATCGGGGATGGGGCGACGCTCACCAGGATGGTGGGTACTGGTATGAAAAAGATCTGGGGTGGAACAAAACCACCAACAAGCGAAGAATCCAGGAGCGTCTGCTTCAAAATGAGCGCCTTCCTGGTCGGCGCCTGTTATTCAGGTTTGGGTGGCCGAACGTATTTAACTGCTTTTCCTCTTTCAACATGAAAACAGAATAGACAACATTAAAACGTTTGCCAGATGTTTGGATTCAATACTCTGCTGCTTATATCATCGCTTTTGTCCGTAAAGGCATAACACTTGCGTGGGTAAGCTTTGGTGTTTCTGTGCAGGGTTTTCATGTTCGTATTGGTTCAGTGATTGTGTTTGATAGGGGACCCTTACTTTCTCCTTTAGTTACCCTCTAATTTTTTTAAACTCGCGATTTAGGTCCTACGCATTTTAAGAGTTGTCCAAAACCCTTGATAACGACCTTATTATAAAAATGGCGTTTGTAATCAATGTACGCGTTATAAGGCCTTATGTTCATTTTTCAAACCATGAGCCTTATATTTGTTAAGACTGCGCTCAACATAGACAAAAGCTCCAATAATCTAAATATCTAAAAATAAGCTCCAATAGTTTTTAAAAAAAAAAAAAACTTGATCCAGTTTTCTGGCTTATTTTTAAGCAACTAACACTTTGCCACAGAATCAAACCCTTTTTGTCCAGGCATTTGCCATTGTTCATGGAACTCTAAAAAGTTATTTCCTAGAGAATGTATGTATTATACTGATGAACCCTTGTTTTGAACACGTCGTGGTATACTAGGATTATGCGACTTTTTTCAATAGTTTTTCACAAGTGAGATATTTTTGCGTTTTTTTTCCTGTTGAAAGTAAAACCAATTGGATTGTGGAGTGTGGGGGATTCTTATCCACGCTCCTTTTCCAACCTAACTTAGCCTGAAGACAACCGGAAATAAATACGATTTAAAATTTATTGAAGACATGACTGAATTCACTTTTAAATTAAGAGCAGCAAGCACTTCAATCTTTATTCACAAGCTACTTACTTACTATGTATCTATTTAAGGGTAAAGTTAAACCACAACATTATGGTTATTTTAAACACTAAAAATACGAACAAAAGTTTCAAGTAAAAATTAAAAAAACTACAACTCATTTGAAAATTTTCTAACAAAGGTCATCGAGCAAGCACGTGAGCTGAGTCTGCGTGTTTAGATTATTTAACGAATCAAAGAATAAAACAAACAATAAATGTATTTAAGTGATTTATATTGCAATGGGTGCTTTTTTATTTTAAGAAATGCCGCTTTGTTAAGAAAAACAAAGAAAAGGAGAGAAAAAAAGTGGTCACGTTGCTGAGGAAAAAATTTGTTTGGAAGGGTGGAAGCGATTTCAGTTAATTGTTATTGTTTTGACATCCGATTAGACACTGTAAAGAGAGGTCAAAAGCCATAATTATTTGGATAAAAAATATTCAATTGACATTAATGAAATGGCACGTATTCGTTGTTGATGTTCATAAAGACTCTTAAAGCAGTGGCCTGGCCACCCAAATGATGATTTGATTGCTAAGAACTTTTCATTGATTCTTCTTAAGCATGATTTCTTCTTAAGCTGAAAAAAAAATCGAACAGCGACAGGTCAAATATCGTTGCAAGATCCGTTTAATAACTTAACGTTTGTGATAAAAGGTGACTTGTCCTAAAATTCAAAACTGATCCGCAAGTTTGCATTTAAGTGCGTGGGTTGCCATGATTGGAGGATCACCGATGTTGTTAAAAATTATTATTCAAAATGTGGACTATGCAAGTGGAAAAAGAACCAAGAATCTGAAAATGAGTTTCCAAAACAAAATCGAAAGTCCGCAACAAAACGTTTACCCACCCACCGCCCGTTTTATACTTTTAACGCCTTTCGGTTCAAGTTCAAGATGATGTCTTCAATCGAGGATGATGATGTTTAAGGCAAGACGTCGGTGTTCGGCGACATTTCTTTTCGAGAGAGCTATAATTCAGAGATCTCTTCCCCATGGAGAAGTAGAAATCTAACAATTTCATCAAAAATTTCTTAAAAACTGTGCCTCTGGTGTTGGCTTGCAAATTTCATTACAGTTTATATTTGTAAAAAACAACTACGCGTCTCCTTATCGAGATCCTCTCATAACACTCACAAGATCAGGGATGATATGTACCAAATTTGTTGGAGTGAAGATCGTTCTTTGCTTTTTAGCACAGTTCGATCTCCCGTTGTATGAGTGTTAGTTTGTCTTTTGCGAACTTCCTCGACCTAAAGTAACACTGATAGGGTCCAGTTAAGTTAACTAGCAAATTGTATTGTACACGCAAACAGTGCGGTAGAGAAGATCATATACGCAATGCTTAAAAAAAAACAATTGCGCTTTCGAGATAGGACAAGGCCTGACTTTTTACGCTGGCTGTATTCCACCTGTGGATTGGACAAAACTTTGTTTGTTAATTCCGCGTCTTGAAAGAAACATTTAAAAGCTTCTTATGACTCTTTTAACAAATGTAGCGCTTGGATTTCATTTCCAGCACACGTAAAAGTGTAGACTTGAAATGAAAAATTAAGGATCGCCCAGGTCGGGATTCGAATAAAAGACCTCCTGCACATAATCTCCGCATACTAAACCGTTACGCCACAGCGACCATACGCAACGCTATAAAAACTGCTTCCCCTGTGCTTGGCGCAGTCTAGTGGTTTCAATTTTTAACGCTCGGGCATATGTGGCTAACATACCTAACCCATATTTAATCTGTTCAAATTTTAGGGTAGAATTCGTTCATGCTGACTTTCATTTCATCACTCGCTGTTTTGAAGTGCTCAGATTGTAAGCACGCATCAGAGCATTGCAGTGTCATGTATGACTGTTTGAACCTTATTCGATCTTGCTCGGTTGGGTTGGTTTTATAAAACCCAAAACTCACCTCCATTGACATTATTGTCTCTTTTGGTATTTGGAACTAGAGTCGCACGCCGATTTCTCCTTCGGTCTGACATCTTTAACTCTGTAAAGGATAAATGTACGCATAACGTGGAGAGCTTTTTCAGAGATCATGTCGACGGCATCCACGTTACGATTATGGAAAGAAAGTAACCAATTAAGGTCCTAAAAAAATTGTTAACGCCTTCCCAGTTGGCTTCTCGTACTGCCAGACTATGCTTTTCGGGATTGGATTTTTGGCGGGATCCTCAGCCAACGAGCTTCGCCAGCCAGCTCTGATTGGATTTTTGGCTGTGTGATATTTTCGGGGGGAGGTGAAGAACAAGTCCAGAATGTGGACGGCATGGTATGTTTGTGTCAGGGTCACGTGTGGGCTCATTTTCAAGCTACGTTCAGTTGATAGACGGTGCAAAAATCTTGACAAATTGGATTGACGAAGCCATTAGGAATTGTTTACGTTGAAATCGTCGTCCGAACGAGCGAGGGTACCGGGAACAATTCCATCTATGCAGTCGGACGGCTCATCAAATTTATTACAACTTCATTCACTATATTCAGACTAAGGCTCCAATAGACGAAGCAGTGAAGCAAGCATTGAATGCCTACGCAAAGTGAATTGAATCCACTTGTAATGAAAATCTTGAGCAAAGCTGCTGTAAATATCTCGTAGATCCTGGTAGGATACATGACTGCGAACGTAGACAGCAAAACTACAGTGGGGCTGAAAAAGAGGCACTAACATAAGGTAGATCAAGACTTAGATTGGAGTCGATCATCGATCACCTGAGTATCAGTGTTAGCACAGTTTGTTTGTGCTGGTCAACGTGAAAGTACACGGCGGAAAAATTTTTACATAAAAACTATTCGGACGTAATTTTGGCTAAAAAAAAGTAAAAAACACAAATCAAGCGATTCTAACAAAACAGTGGAGTTTTAAAGTTCAATGACTTTGCTACTCTTACTAATTCCATCTATCTTCTCCTGAAATTGCTGAAACCTTCTTCTACTAAAAAAAGAATTTTGTAACCGGTGTTTTAGATGCTAGATTGAAGGGCGGGAGGTGGTATAGTAAATCCCAGTGGGCCTATTGTATATATCCTCAATTTATAGCTCATCTTTAAGTGTGCTGGCAGCTATGAGCCGCTGCTTCAAGCTAGATTTAATTTTAGTAAATGGCTTAAGCTGCGTATAGGAACCCTTCATCGAAGAGTCGTTCTATCTTTATTATCGTAATGCAAATATTTAAGTTATTCCAGGAAATCAACGGACCACTGACGGAGCCTGAGTGAACCGTGGTTCGCATAATAGTAGCAGTATCCGCAAGAACAAAAACAATAATAACATGGTAAGGGCCATTGTGGATGTCTCAAACAAGTTTCATTAATCAAAATCATTGATGAATTCTTAGTAGACACCTCCAACTTAACGACGACGTATCGTGCTTATAACTTTGGTTTACTTCCTGTACAAGGCATCGGGCTTTTTTTATATCTTTGTGGCAGGCGCAAGGGAGCTTTGTTTGGCGTCTTTTATCCAGATAATGGTCGCCGAATATTTAAAATTATCTTTCCTTTATGTGAAACTGCATGCGTTGCTAGTCATACCATTGCTTTCTTCCTTAAAGGCATAACACTTGCGGGCATAAGTTTTGTGTTTCTGTGCAGAGTAGGCTGCCCGTCCAATGGGTAGCCTACAACGTTTTTTTATGTTCTCTATTCTTCATTTTAAGCTATTAGTGTTATAGACAGTCTTTCACCGCCCATACTCGCCAAGTATAGTCCGATGACAACAGGGATCTGAGCTTTTAAAGAGATCTACTTGAAAACAAGGTGATGCTATTATTTAAGTAACATTTTTGCTGCTGAGCCAAAAATCGTTTCCTCATTGTATGGATTTTCCGTTCCCATGTCCCATATAACTGTGCTGTTAATTTGTGTCTGTCTTTAAGTAGTCGGCTCACTGAGCTTCTTTTTCAATATATGTACAAGAACAATTCCCATTGGGCTTAAAATAGCATAACCAATACTACTGCCGCCTGTATGCGTCACCTCAAAGTAAATCAATCAAATCGATCCTCTCGACACGGAAGGAACTTACTCATCTCTTTGTGAAAAAAACGAGCTCATCGATAGGCCTTAGCTTAATTGAGGGCCACTTCGCCTAAATTCAACACACCTGCGGCACCTATAGGCTTACGCGATTCCCTTAAGCAATGTATGGTGCATTAGTTAATTCTATTGATTTTCACAACATAAGGCGGCGCTTCAGCTTCACTGTTGCACCATATACCCCTATTAAGTGCATGGCATACAGCGATAAAATGTGAATGAGGAACTAACCAAATCCCTTGTCAATGTCAAGGCGAAACGTAAACACTGGCGAAAATCATGATCAGGGGCTTCGATAGGTTGACTAAATGCGAATGCACTGTTGTACGCCTCCAATGTAACCAGTGCAACGTTCTGGAAATTATTTCCACGTGTTTCCACTCGTAGTCAACGATTTGCTGGTGCATAGGGCTTCTTGCCTTCAGCTTTGACCATTGCACGTTACGTTTAGCTCGTTTCTAGTTTTGTTGGAAACACCCCTTCTGAGCAATTATGTAGCGCGTTTCCTGCTCTGAAACTAGTACCTCTAAGCCAGCTTTGTAAATATATTTTAATGAAACTGATACAGATGTATGTTTTTCGGGGATTTTCCATAGAACAAGGTGTTATCTCAGCTAAACGTCTGGCGTTATCCCTCAGACATAAAAATTAGATAATTCATCTGAAGCAGCTTGAATGATTACAAACATTTTGTATGCTTAAACTGATAAAACCTCGCTGTTAGTTCACTTGTATACTTGTATAAAATTGAAGATTGCAATAAACCTGCTACTGCTAAAAATACTTAATTAAATCTTATCAGTCCCGCCACCGACCGCCGTCTCTGTTGCGGGAAAATTTGAAAAAAAAAAAAAAATCATAACGAATGTGAAAAAAATTAATAATACCTAAATGTATTAAGATTAGCCATTACGTTTCTGTTGGACTTTGGGTCTGCTAATATTTTATATAATGCTTCTAGTCTGTTGCATATTACAATTTAGATTGAGTCGTTAAAACAAAAAATGAAGAATGTCAGTCGCTCGTTTCTCTATTTTTAAACGTGTTGACAGTTGGATTATAATTTATTCCGATCAGCAGCTTTTTCGACACAGATCAGGGGGTAAGTCACATCGTAAAAAAAAAAAATTTATATCTCAAGCCAGCCAGATTAATAGGCATCAAAAGCGGACATGAAGTATGGCACAGAAATTATCAAAATGATCCGGAGGCACGAGTCTGACCCCCGAACACAATCAAATTTGAAAATGTCAAACAAATAGGGGGGGAAGTCGGTGACCACCATCAAGGTCGTGTCTGAATCATTTTTGAAGAATATCATGATTTTTTTCTGTTTTCTGAAGCAAGAAAAGTCGAATTAATCTAAAGAGGAAAAGATAAAAAAAAAAACAGCTTTCTAAGTTGCAAGATTGGTTGACAGTTCCACAAAGTGCACTGCGATAAAATGGACACGCCTCATTTCACTATTCCCATCCCAGCTTGAGCTTGACAAAAACTTTTAGGTAACGGGTAACAGGCCTTCCATAGATCATTCTCAGAGAAAATCCTTTTGAAAAATAAGACGATATTTTTTACACGATTAAGGATGGTGTTTTTTCTGATTGCAGATTGTACACTTAAGCGTGATCCAGGTGAAGCCATTTTTTCGTGCAGCCAAGCAGCGTTGGAATCTTTGGAATACATCATCATCATTTTCGGATGCAGCTTATCCTTTAAAAGGGTCGCGGAGCGAGGGTGGCTAAATGGTCCTTCCACCTTTCCCGATCCTCCGCCACCAACTCAAGAGACTCCGGCGCAATCCCCCGGCGGAACTCAGAGAGGTTCTTTACCTGATCCCACAACCTGTTTCTTGGCCTACCAGGAGGGCGACGCGCTCGCATCTCGGCTAGTATGACCTGTCTAGGAAGTCTGTCATGGGGCATGCGAACAACGTGTCCAAACCATCGAAGAATCGATCGCTCCACTCGTAGAAGTAGCTGCTCAACATTAAGTTTCCCACGAATACTGACGTTTCTCACTCTATCCCTTAGAGTAACACCAGGAACGCATCTTTGGAATTCGTCTCATTTAATTCGAAACTTGCACCGCATCCTGGGCTCGCGAGAGCCCGAACGTTAAAGACAATGCATCCACAAAAAGTGTCATTTTGGTGCGGATTGTGGACTGGTGTTGTATCTTTGACCATTTTTTTTAAAAAATGAGTTTGGGAACAACTTTTGGTCAATGGTGAGAGTGACAGAGCAATATAAACCTACTTTTTTTACTGAAATTGAAGACATGAATTTGAACGAGCCCTGCAATAAGTGCAGGGTGATGCGCCATGCCACACAGCCCATGTCACAATCGATCTTTTGCACACCATATTCCCATATCGTGTTATGAGCCGTTTTGGCGATGCCATTTAGTCGCCTCAGAGACGCGATTGAACCCCATACTACAGCCCGAAACCATACACAAAGTTTTGGGATATTAGAGTTAAATCGGAATGAACTATTGAGAAGCCAGCCGAAGTCACTTGAGTTCAATAATTAATGGGAATGTTTACATGTATGATCAGAATAAAAAACAAGTTAGGACGCAAACAAAACTCTCAAGAGTTCCGAAATGAGCTCAATAGGACTCAATAATAATTAAATCTCAATTAAGTCAACCTCTGTACTTTCAGTCCTGTTCTCACTCTAATGAAAACCCGGTGTTGGAGATTTCCCCCTAAACTAACAAACCGACCGGGCTTCCAGGTTATCGCTTAGAGCCATTTTTTCCACATTGTAGACTTGCCGCATATATGTACGTGATTATATTGTCAACAACTAAATGGTTCCTCCATGTTCCTCCACAACTAAAGTCGGAATTTAGTTTCTTGTAGATAGATTTCACAGTCCGTAGACAAACCATTCATTACTGTTTTCATTAAAAAGCCCAAAGTTGGGCAGTCCAGTAACTCGTTATAAGTTTGATGCTCTGTCTGATTCCATCCAAAGACTTGTCACTCTGAATCCCAATAGAGAAATTGTGTTTTCGAGCGATGTCAATATTCACAATTTAAGTTGGCTTCGAAGTTCGAAATTCTGGTCCGTACGTTGACATCTTTAGGGCTTTAAATAATTTAAATCAGCTTGTAGACGAGCCCACACGGATATGTGTATTGCCGATCATTTCGCCGACACACTGGACATGTTTTTCACCTCAAATCCCGACAAATACCTCGTCGAAGTTTTATCATCTCAGTTGATAGACCATTGTGTCATATCGGCAAATTTTATCGTTGGCAGGCCGCCAATCAAAGTCACTACACCCAAGAGAAATGTTTTGCGATGCTTTGTCGATTAATAACTTTTTCGACAGTTTTAAGTAGTCGCTTTGCTTTCTCGAAGCCTCCTAGGAATAAGATATTTCTGCTAACAGGGTTAAGAGTATCAAACCGAAGTAGAATTTCTGGCTTGACTCGAGCTGCAAAGAGAAGATCAACTTTAAGCAGTCTTACTTTCGGTCTTACAAGGCTAACCCCTCTATAGTTAACCAGAATAAGTTTACACAAGCCAGAAATGACTGCAATGTTCATATCAGGCAGAAGAGACTACATTGTCCCAAGGGTAGTAAAAACTGGTGGTCTTTTGTCAAAAATGTGAAAAATTGTGCCTCATCCTCCATCCCAACACTTGTCTACAATGGCAACCCAGCTGTCAGTTTGCTAGCAACTTCGCGCTACCTGATTGCGTAATGTCTCCACCTGTAGTCGAGAGCGTCGAACGCACTATGAGGCAAACTCATTTTCGCACTCGTACATACAGTAAAAAAAACTACTTAAGTATTTCAACATTAACAAATCCGCTTGTCCATGTGAAATATTCCCGATTATTCTTCAGAGGTGTTCTTCCACGCTGAAAAAACCATTGTGCAAGCTTTTTTTTTATCGGTCCTTCTCCTCGGGTATCTTTCCCTGTAGATGGAAAACAGCATTTTCCAGCCCGTCCAGCCCAAAAGCGATTTTTCGACTTCTCTAGCTATCGTCCAATTGCACTAACCTCCCTTCTTTCTAAGTCCAGGGAAACGCTGATTAATTTTTATCTTATGAAATATCCTGAATCACGAAAACTCCTTAATGGCCGGCAATATGGTTGTCGTAGCAAAAGGTCCACTGGTGATCCGTTGGCATATCTCATTCCGTGCATGCATATTCCTTGCATCTTCTTGGTAAGAGCAAGATTGTTGCGCTTGATATTTCAAAAGCATTTGATAGAGTTTGGCACCAAGCTCTCTTGTCGAAAATGCACGCACTTGGAATCGACGAATCTATTACTCAATGGATAAGTAAATACCTTTCGAACCGTAAATTGAGATTGTTTTGGATGGCTTAAGTGTATAGTCCATAAAGTAAACGATGGTGTTGCCCTGGGCTCAGTTCTGTCTCCAACTCTCTCTTTACGATCTCTTGTCTGCTACTTCTAATCCGATTTACTCCTTTGCCGATAACAGTACCCTCAATTTTACATATTCGTTCCCGGTTCCTCGCCCCTGTTCTTCGGACGTAAGACTTGAACATATGTGAGACCGCCAAGAATGCTGCGAAATGCCTAGGTTTCCATGAAAGTTGCCAAAAATATTTGGGCCCTTCTGATCCGGGTTTCTTTATAAGGCATACATTCGCCCTAAGTTGGAATATATCTCCCACGTCCGGTCAGGTGCCACGAAAACTGCACTGCACCTGCTGGATAAGTCACTTATTGGTGACAGAAATATTGGGAAGCCAAATTGACTCAGTTGAACACTGTTTGATCGCTTTTTCTACAAACAGTGGTCCAGTGAAAAAGCCGATTGAGAGAAATAGCCATCAGAGGTTCTTTCATAAGCCGTTCAACGCGAATGTGGCATGTCCAGCCACATTCAGTCTTTCCCACTCATTGCAACATGCATGCTATATTCAAAACAAGGGTTCACCGGTACCTCTCCAATTTTTTTTTCTCTTCTTCTTATCCTTTCCGCTCTTGAGATGTGAACCATTAGGGCCGGTTTTTCAGTGCGAGATCATCCGAGTTAAACTGAGATTAACCCCAGAAATGAGTTTTTAAGTGAACTTGTATCTAGGGTTAATCTTAGCTTAACTCGCCAAATTTGGTGAGTTAATCTCGGATCAACTCTGGAAAACAGTTTGAACTTCTTTGAATGTTTTTTTATGATAGTTGATTTACGTGTTTCTGTGAAGAAAAATGACATCTGGGAATAAGTCGAACTTTTTTTCTGTGTTTTTCTATGTGAAGTGAGAGTTGGGAGAGGCAATAATTTCGAGAGTCGAAGATTTTGACAACTTTGTTTACGGAGTTAGCTCTGCACTGAAAAACTGCTCGCTCGATTAACTTCAGAACCATTTTGTTACGGGATTAACAGATCTGGGCTTAACTCGGCACCGAAAAACCGGCTCTAAAAGGATAGCCTAATCCCTTATTCTTATAATTCTAATCCCGATTTTTTAAAAAAAAAATTATTTTAATTTTTTAATTAAAAAAATATTTCTTTTTAAAACCGGTTGAAAAAAAATTCTCACTAAAAGGATCCAAAAACGAGCGTTAAAACTTAAGGGCGATTTGAACATAGTGAAGTCGTTTGAATCTTTGGGAGACCGGTGCAGTGTTATTATATCCATATTTTTATAAGGAGTGTTCCAGTCAGCTGTATTCCATCGCTTATAAGGTTTAGCCGAAACACCGAAACAAACTGTTGCAGGAGCCTACAGTAGATTTTGGTGTAGTGACTGCGCATCACATCGTAACAGTCAGAATAATCCAAGGTATTTGAAACAAAAGTCAAACTTCCTGAGAAGTCACAAACTTTAATTGCCTCGCAGATAAGCTACTAAGTACAGCTATACTGCATAGCTGTACTTAGTAGCATCTCTTAACCAGATCGCATATGAAGCCTCATTTTTTGTCTCATTTAGAAGTTGAAAACCTGAATTAGAAGCCTTGAAGAAGGTTTTTAATTTCAGTAATAAACACTAGACGCTCAATTCAACAATTTGGTCTTATAACCAAAAGGTTTGGAAAATATTTTCTTATTGTGAAAAATATTGGCAGTTTAAGAACAACAAAAACCCCGATTTTTTAATATCCAAAATCGACATCATATTCACTTATCCTATTAATGAAATCGTTTTTTTTTCTCTGCAGATACTTTTGCAGCTATTTCCTGTTTTTTAAATCTCCACAACCAATTATAGAATTTTTAATTGCAGTTGTAGAATTCACAATGCGCGAATGTATGATTCTTTCCTCGGACAAATGTGATTTTGTTTTTATAATACACATCACTCGTGGGTGAGAATTTTTATGTCAAAAGCATATCAGAGATGTCTGTTTTGTTGCATGACATGCCACACATAGGAAACTGCAACAGCGCACTGTCAGGAAAAAAAAAATAACAACAAAATACATGTCCGATACAGAAATGTGTAGGTATATCACACAAAATTTATATCCATCCCCATACATACTAAGGGACAGGGATACAAAGCACGACCATAAGTCAAGTGCATTTCATTCGAAATTGCTCGAGTTCATGAACTCGATGAATGAAAAAAGTAAAATGCAAAACTTTTATTGTAAAAAAAAAGTGTAATCCAGCACATGAGGCCATCATACTCTCTCGGTCTCTCTGCTTCGTTTTATAAACATATAAGGGTGTTTATAAAGACTCTTTTTTAAGCAAAAATGTAAACAAATAAACCGCAACTCTAGCCGTCCTTAGTTAGTCGAGACTCCAAAAAACTGACAAGATAGCGGCTAGTTAATATTTTTTTTTCGCCGAGTCCGTATATAACCTTATCAGCACACGTAGGTAGTTAATGCGGTTTTACGGTTTTTTTGTGTACCCTATTTTGTTGTTCGTTCCTGTTTTTTACACACTTATTAAAAATAGCATAAAAAATACACAATAATAGATAAGAAGCCGTAAGTAGGCGCATAGAGGAGATAAACAATATTGCCGCACGATGACATTTTCTCCACAGCAGTGGACTTGTTTTTGTGTTTCGTCCGCAAACTTGACGACTGGTTGGTTTACAGGCTTTAATTGGCAGGGGGTGGTTCGTTCATTTTTTTTTTCGTTCTTGTGCCCAGTTTGTGTGGCGACATTCTTGCTACACCTGGATACCAGGCTAAAATAATTGCAAGAATGATATGAAACGGGATCTGGTAGTCAATTGTGTATGAAATCGAATTCGGCCCATTGTGGGTGAGTCAATAATATTCCAAAGGCAGCGAGATCCCTCTCTATACGCAAAGTGACAGGTGTTTAACTATGACACACACAAATACATGTAACAAACGGAAGCCAATACATATTAGTATAATGAATTGTATTCGAACAAGTATGACAGAAGCACTCGGCTATGAATATTTAGCGAGCTATACCTACATCTTAATCGGTACTTAATGTTATGACAAAATATCGTAGATAACAATATACTGAACTTTCAATCTTTTATTTTGAGTTATGGTGGTGGTGGTTTCTTTGGGACTCGGATAGACCCAAGGGTGGGATTGTGTTTGCCATTGTTAAAAGTGCAATTCAAGTACTTTTGCACAAAAGGTCTACGTAGGAGAGTGGGTAGTATACTGGATCAAGTAGGTGAGCAGAATTTTACAAAGCAAAGGAAATCTGTTAAGAAATTCAATTCAAAAATATTAAATATACTTTATAAGAAGAAAATAATTTGTGGGTAATTATTATAGGGTTGAAAAATTATGGTATTTAGACATTGAAGGAAGCTGTGTATAAAATATTATACGATTCGAAATTTTTTTTGCAAGGACGAAGCTGTCGAAACTGCCAGGTGTCGTTAAAAAGTCTAGCCCTGAAACCGTTCTAAGTTATTTCGAAAACAAATAAAGGGTCCGCCATTTAACGTTTTTTTTTTTCAACAAGTGCTTATTTCGTGAATGGTAACACTTAGCTCATGTCTGATTTGACAGATAATTAGTTTTATCCTTCCGCTGAACGAATATGGTTGTGTATACGCTTAAACAACGCTGGGAAATATGCGTTTTCGCTTTGCTAAGTAGGCCTGCGATCGACTTAGAGAAGATTCCGATTTTGCCAAAAAAAAAAATCATCTTTTCAGATGAAGCTCATTTTGATCATGCGGGTATGTAAACAAGCAAAATTGTCGCATTTAGGGCACGGAAAACCCGCACGCATACATTGAAAAGCCGATATACCCAAAACGAGTCACTGTTTGGTGCGGATTTTGGTCCAGAGGCATAATTGGGTCACTTTTCTTCGAAAATTAGCAAGGAGTGGCCTACAGTCAATGGCGATCGTTATCGGGCCGTGTTGAACGAATTTTTGTTCACAAAAATTGAAGAGGAGGATATTGGCAACATTTGGTTCCAACAGGAAAGCGCTACGTGCCACAGAGCCGAAGCTACACTCGATGTTTTGCGCCCTGTTTTTGAAGATCGCATTATCAGCCGCAGAGCTGATGTTGTTTGGCCATTCCTCGGAGCTGCGATTTGACGCCGTTGGACTACCATTTGTGGGGTGCCGTAAAAAGTAAGTGTTACGCCGAAAAGCCAGAGAATATTGACGCTTTAAAGGACAATATTCGTGAAGCCAATGGTGAAATACAGCTGCAAACAATCGATAATGTGCCTAAAAATTGGACCGATCGTGTAGGCTACTGCATGGCCAGCAGAGGCAGCCATTTGAATGAAATTATTTTCCATTATTAACCGGAAGGATTGTACTTTCAAGTAAAAAAAGATATTTGAGAAAATATTCAGTAGTTTTTTATAGCATTTTCAAAAAAAAAAAGTTATTTGTCGGACCCTCTACCATCGTCAAGCTTTAGAAAACCTCTTTATATTCTAATCCTGCCAGGGAATTCTGCTGAAAGAAAGCTATTTTCGGGGTCGTGAACACCGTCCTGTAAGGAAGCATAGCATTGATGTCAGATCCCTGGGCCTAATATAAAACCATAATTGTTATTGCCTGGATATCGTACCTAGAGAATTAGAGTCGGTGGTGGATAATCGAGAGAGATTAAAGGATTTTTTAAAAATCTTTGCTCCGCGATCCTTCTAACGGGAAAGCGATCAGAAAGTGATAAAGGCGATGTTATAAGGACGATATAATATAACTAGAAGATGTTCCTTTTAGTTATAATAAAAAGCCGATGTATTTGTTTGCACTCGAGTGCAAAGTATTGTAAGGTTCAAAGACAAAGCACAATTTTGATTAAAGTTACGAATAATTTTGTTTGTTGCGTAACCATAACAAAAAAGAAAAAGGCACCTCTTGGACTCATAACACTATCGGCTTTAGGCTAATAAAGCAAGAAACGAGTAGGGCCTATATGCCGAAATGAGTATAAAATAAAAGTTGACAAACTTGAAATTCATTGTTTTTTGCAATTTTGGAATAGTTTTCTTTATTTAGAAGAAGAGAACTCACGGTGGATGTCTCATCTACTCACACAGTAACACATCATCGAATGAGAGTAAGAAAGCCACTTTGTTGGGTATTGTTAAGGACAACGTCCACTAGGGACAGAACAGTCGCCATCGACAGTTGAGATAAGCCCGAGAACTTTGTTACGAGAGCGACAAACGAAGACAGCTGTCGCTCGCGAAAGGCACCTGATCATACTCAAAAACTGTACTCAAAAACAGTTTCATCATACCATATGATCATACCTGATCATACTTAAAAACTGTTTCGTAAATCGTTGTTAAATGGCAGAACAATGATGAGTTTTTGAAATCAATGATCCATCGAAAAGGAGTTTTAAGATGGTAAAATCATAGAAAACTAAGGGTAAAATTAAAACTGGAATAGCTAAGCTAAATATTGATTTCGACCACGCTATAGCCATTGATTTGCCAATACTAAAAAGCCTTGACTTACAGTTTTTAAGGTAATGCTTATGGTGGCCCCAAAATCATTGTGTAGTGATAAAGAAAAAAAAAATAAATATACTTATTATTTTGACAGATAATGCTGGTAGCCCTTTAGTTTGTCAATCTGGAAGAACGCACAAGAGCAAATTTTTTTGAGAAGAGGAACTGTCAAACGAGTGCCATGAAAACGGTTGCAAGAGAGTCAAGAATGGGCGCGATCAACCGATCAGTTTTATAAACTGACAAAGTTCGACAGTTCTCTTCTTTGTCAAATAAAGACACAATTGCGAAGCGTAATACTATGTCTCCACCGACAATTAAAAGAAGATTAGCGGGAGACGATTAAAAAATAAATCCCAAAGTGGCTCCATCGGACAAATGTAGGATTAATTTGACACGAAAACTCTGTTTCTGTGGTTTTGGCTCTTAAAAGAGAGTGGCGATGTAATTTTCCAGGAGCGAAAACGATTTCCTCAGTAAAAGTCACAATAAAAAACGTACTTTGTGACAGATCTTTCGCACAGGGACAGTTTCAGTTTCCTTTTTTGATTCTCACTGATCCAAACTGTTACAAAGGTGCAGAAAATAGGTTCGTGAATAGGGTGAATGGGATTTATGAGAGGATTTATTTTTAATCGCTTGCCGAGAGGATTTAAATTTATATAATAAATCGCGTGATTTGTAGAGGATTTAATAGAGATTTTTTTTTCCTTAATCGACGATTAGTGCTCGGTGGAGACATGGTATTAGCTTCATTATAATATAAAGGTTCCTGACGATGTATTCTTTTGAACACCAAACTGCCACACCGAGCTGTCAAATAATACTCGGTGTTCGCGACAATTCCAGCGTGGTGTACACTCGGTTTGTTGGCGTCAGTTTTTTGCACTTTTTACTTAAAATGAATTTTGAAAGCTCTAAATTTCAGTTTTTAACGAATGAAAATTGAGCCTCCACCATCAAATACGACGGTGGCGTAATTTCAAGTTCGGTGTCGACACCGAACTAATTCGGAGTTCAAAAGAACATTTACTTGAGCACGATTCCGTTCAGGTGTACGAGAAAAGAACAATTTTTTCAGTATTCCTCAGCAGTTACACGATTCGGTGTCTAGGTCTCAGGAATCTAGGGTGATTATTTAATTTTGTTACAAACTTTAGTATGATCGAGACTGAATTGTAAGTCGACTACGCCATGTCCTTTCATCCGCCTGTTTGTCGGTAGTTTTATACCACGTCTCCACCGGGCACTAATCTGCGATGTTATATAAATCTTTTTTAAATGCTCTACAAATCACGCGATTTACCGTACAAATTTAAATCCTCTCGGCAAGCGTTAAAAAATTAATCCCCTAAAAAAGATATTTACCCAATTCACAAACCTATTTTCTACGCATTTGAAACAGTTTGAGAATCAAAAAGGGAAAATGAAACTGTTCCTGTATGACAGATCTGTTACCAGTACGTTTTCAATTGTGACTTTTACAGCGGAAATTACTGGGAAATGACATCGCCACTCTCTTTTGAGAGCCAAAATAACAGAAACAGATTGTTTGTTTTAAATTAATCCCATAATTGTCCGGTGGAGCCACTTTTGGATTTATTTTTAATCGTCTCCCGCTAACCCTCTTTTAATGGCCGGCGGGGACATAGTATTAAGGCCTTAAATTTTCAGCTAGGAACTTAAAACTTGATGTCTTTGATTATATCTTTGAAGTCAAAGCAGTACAAGTGTAAACATTTTTAAACGCGCCCACTGACACGCCCTTAATAGCATTAAAAATTTAAAATTGGCGTATGGACGCTGAAATTTGGTATGCAGTATCCTTGCTTAACTGCATTGAGTTTGGCATTTCACAAAAATGGCAAAACGTCGCCATGTAGGCGTGGTCACATTTCATTAGCAGTTTAACAAGTGGTATTTATATAAAACTATGTTTGTTTGCAATCAAGAAAATCTGGCATGTTTACAATTTAACATATTTCTATATTTGTAATGTATTATCGACTTTTTAGAAAAATTTGCACCAAAAATTGGGCGTACTTGCATAAGAACCCAATTTTTGATGAAAAAATGCACTTAACACATTCAAACCACATTTTTGGAAACTAAAGGGTGATTTTTTAAGAGGTTGAGAACTTTAAAAAAAAAAAAAACACAAAAAATTCGAAAAAATTAATGAAATATTTTTTTGAATCGATAGTTTGAACCTTGCAATTTAATGTTTAAAGATAATTTCATGCAAATGTTGACCGCGGCTGCGTCTCAGGTAGCCCATCCGCTGAGTCCAATTTTGGCACACTCTTTCACACATATCGGCCGGTATCTCACGAATGAATGCATGCAATTCCAGTGCGTCAATCGAAGCGGGCTTGTCCCTATAGACATTAGCCTTGACATACCCCCACAAAAAATAATCTAATGGTGTCAAATCGCACGATATAGGCGGCCAATTGACCGGCCCGAAACGTGAAATTAACTGTTCACCAAACTCGCTCCGCAATTGCGCCATTGTTTCGCGTGCATTTTCGATGAACATTTCGAACCGAGCGCGAATTTTGATAGTAAAATTCAATAATTTGCAAGCGTTGTTCATTTGTAAGACGATCCATGGTTAAATTGCAAACCAAACTGAAGCTGTTTGACAGTGACACAAGGTACTAAACACACGTCAGCTGTCAAAACCAGTGTTGCCAAAACCATACCAGCTAAAAAATCACCCGTTACAAATGTTATTGAAAAGAGGTTAATGCCATGGCCCTTTCTTACTGAAGGTAAGAAAAACTGGACAAAGGTAGATTTTGACAGTTTTATGGTGCGAAGAATCCAAGTTAGATGTTCATATTTGGCACAAAACAAAGGGTTTTCGTTCAACGCATGACAGGGCAAAATATGCTACCTGAGGGTTGTTAACGATGTGCGAGGCGAATCGCAAATGTTAATAGCGCAAATGCGCCACTTTATTTAAAGCGAAGTCGAATTCTTTGCTTTCCCTGGATTCGCCCAATTAGGCAATGCTAAGACGAATTCGAAGTGTAAAGGCGCTAGTTTATTACAAAAGGTATTTTGGTGGCAGATTGAAAGCGAACACGATCGCGACTAGAATAAATCATGTTTAATGGAATTCTAGATATTTTAATTGACTTTTTCTAAAAAAATAAAAACAAGTGAAAACGGGCAACAGTTGAATGTTTTGGATGACAAAAAAATGGCAACGAAAGGGTCGTTTTTATCATTATTCGCACATTCCTTTTCACCTTTTTCAACGAGTGCAAAAAAACAACTAAATAAAGTTTAAATTAAGTTAAAATAGCTCAACAAATCGAAACACGTATTAATTTCTCTGATTTTTGTATTTACTTGGAAGGATCAGTCACTTTGACAACTGGAAACTGGAAGACAACGAATTGCGATTTCGTTCGTTTTGCGATACAATGCGAAGGGGATCGCACATGAAAAAGCGAAGTGTAATCGGCCCCCGGACTGTATAGTTCCCACTGTCAAGCATGGAAGCGGTTCTGTTATGGTCTGTGGATGTTTCTCTTCAAGTTGGGTTAGAAATCTGGTTCGAGTGATTCGTAAAATGAATGAGGAGGCGTATAACTAAGACAACGATTTGATCTCTAGACTAATTGACGAAGGATTTGTATTTCAACAGGGCAACGACCCTATACACACATCAAACTTTGCTGGGATTACCTAAAATAAAGGGACTTTGAAAAAGTCTTGACATTGCCGCAGAAGGGTCCGAGATCACAAAAGAAAAAAAATGTTGTAAGCTGTTTTAAGCCGCGCTACATTTTGAACGTAATCAGTGAAAGAAAGACTTAACCGCCTGTTCCAAGCCATAATTTATACCTGGGTATTTAACGACAAACAATTAAGGACCTGCAGTTTTATTGTTTGCAAAAAACTCTACTCAAAACTAGGTACACATTATTTGCAGCTCAAAAACACCAATATACACCCAAGACTGATTTTAAATCAACAGTTTGTCCAACAAACAATGCACCACTCGAAACTGTCCGAAAACATGAAAGCCACCACACAACAACCTCTCCCGTAGGAACACCCATTAAGTCTACTCCCCAGCACAGAATGGACAACGACCGTTTCAACCCCCATGCCAGGTTTGATGAATGAAAAAGTGTAATCAGTTCAATATCCTGGCCATCGTAAGAAAAAATAGATAGATGTTAAGGTATATGTTGCCAGGTACACACCGACAAACTGACATTTCCTGCAGCCGCACAGAATGCACCGAGCAGCAGAGCTCGCCACCCCCGCACTGGAGAACAACCACCCCATGCGGCGGGCTCGGGCAGGGACACACATTCCAGTTGCGCCACAGATACTCAATCAAACCCGCTAGACACCCTATGAAATACGATACAAGATCTTGGAAAATAAAAAATAAATTTCAAAGAAAAATATTGAAATCGCGATGGAACGAAAAAAGAAAAATGAACGGCAAGTTCGCAGCACTCGGTGTCGGTTTTGTGTATCTACTCCACCACAGAATACCTAGACAGGTCCGCTGGTTGCACTCTCAATTTTTGCAATTTGCAGTGTACCTCCTGTTCCCACTTGTGTACATGCAACCAGGGTGGTGTGAGGTGTATGTAATGTTCGTGAGGAGACCTCTCCGTCTCCGGATGCAAAAATAAAAAAAAAGGCCAAATGTTTTCTGTTTGAATTTTTGGTGTTTCGTGTTTTTTGGGGGATTCGGAAAGGTTCTGTTTGGAGGAAACTCACGTGTTATGCCCGTTGGTTGCGGTCTCAATCAGGTCTAGCTTCGAATCGGCCTCGTCCTAGGCTCTCCACATAGTCTAATCTGAGAACCAAGGAACTTTGTCTGAGCGGCTGTCTCCTTCCTAGTTGCACGGTCTGCTGCTGCTGCCCGTCATATCGGTAAATAGTTTTCCTATATTGCACTGGAGTTTCCTCGAATTGGACACACTCACACGCACTAGACACTCTGTGCACCGAAGAAACGGCCACGGAATCCTTTTTTTTTTTTTGTTTATTTCCTTCGATTTTGTCGACAAGAAAAGATTCGAGGAAAGAAAAAAGTTTTCCTTCGTTGAGTACCGACCCCAAGAGAGGGTGTGTGCGGCGGCGACGACAGCGGCGGTGACGACGACGAGGGGTGGCGATCGGGGGTGGATTTCGTTCTCCTCCTCGTTCGATGGAAGTGTATCAGCGAAAAAAAGAAGAGGAAGCAGCGGTTGGAATTTTTTTTCTTCGGTTTCGGTCTTTTTTTTATTATTTGGGATGAGGAGCTGAATTGCTGTACTCGTCGGTGTTCGGCTCGGTGGCGGTTATCAATGGATGCGTGACGTATTGCATGTATAGAGGTGTGTGGCTGTGCTCCTCCTCAGCAGCGGCCGTGTCGTGTGCTCTTGTTCTAGCTCCACTGCTGCTGATTCTGCTGGCCCGTGTGGCACTGTGTGTGTGTATCTACGGCCTGTGAACGGCGACGGCGATACCCTATTCTCTATGCGTAGATGTGTGTGCGCGCATACACACTCTCACACGACGACGAATGCGATGTATTTGACGGGCGAGGTCCAATATGAAAAAAATTTTATTAATGCATTGCAAATATACCAGAAGAAAAGTAGAAAAAATCCAAGAGAAAAAATTGAATTTTCTTCCTCTTTCTCGTATGATTTTGCTGCTGCACTGGGGAGTTTTCTTATTGTTGGGAAACTTGGAAACTTTTCGTTTTCACACACGCCGACCAGGATTTTCTTTGGTATCTTTCGGATCAAGCACTCACTGGGATTTTTTACTTTGGCTGCGGGGGTAAAATATATTTTGCGAAAAATGAAAAACTCTTCTGTGACAGAGGAAGGAAAAAATTCTCTATGCACACACACTGGGCACACTGTGAACGGATCCCGAAGTCGTCGTCTCGCGGAGACCCGATTTGCTTTGCGCTTAGCGGAGGGGGTGGTGTGGAGATAGAAAAAATAAGCGAAACAAGAAGATTGTGTGGACTTTTTGGTAATTTTTTTTTCTTTTCGGTTTTATTTATCACACGGCGAGGACCGGCACTATTTGGGGCCCCAACAGGCGTTTGCCAAGTCCTTGTGGAGGTCTGTTGCGGTGCCCCCCGAATTTGATTGATCGGAAAATTACAAAAAAAAAATTTAACTCACAATCACAACATGAGAAATGTTCATATAAAAAAATTCGACTGAAATGACGAATGCCGCCTCCAATATGGCGGACTTCTCAAATACACTCTGCCAAAAGAGAACGAAAGAAAATTGCAGATCGTTGAGTTTTATCGATGTGTTTTCGTCTTTTTCGGTTTTCCTGGCTGAGTTGGGCGAATTGGAAATGTCAGTTGGGTGTTGTTGGGGCATGGCAATGCCGGATTTGACGAAAGTTGTTGGATTTCATGAAATGTCAGGTAGTGCGAAATTTTTCCTCTTTCTACTTATTTCTGCTAATTTAAACAACATTTTCTGGTAAAATAAGATAAAAACATGTTTTTTTATAAACAGGATGTGTACAAATAGTTAGTAAAACTAGCATGAGGCAAAAATAAATGAAAACTCAAAAGCCATCTAGCAGCGAGTTCTATCATGCTGGCCAGTACAGTAAGAACAGATAAATCCAATCAGAAAATGCCACGATTTGCTGAGTTTAAGGTGGACACACGGAGTTTTTTTTTATAAATTGATATATACATCATCGTCCTTGGTTCGAAGATGCTGACATCGAGCTAGTGTTTCCACTGAACAAAGATAGGATTAAACTAACACGGGCACTCTTTTGGCTTTCAAAATAGAGTAGCGATAACACTTACACTTTCTACCACTTTAGATTTTGTTGACTTTTCGACCAGTTGAACACCAAGTGTCCAATTTTTCACTGCTGTCACAACTTAAACAGCTTCTAAAAAAGCAGCTAAAAAATAATTGTGGATAACTAAAGAAGAACTGGAGAATGCAAGAAAATCACCGCACAATTAAATAGTATAAAAAAGCGAAAATATTTCTCCTTTTTATTTTATAAACAAACTTCATCGTCTGTCATGTCATCTTTTGATTGAATTAAAAAAGTGTGTTTGCTTTTATTTTCCTATGACTCCAACAAAATCGAATACAATCTATTACATTTGTATTCGATTTTGTCGGAATCTAGATTCTGATCTAGATTCTGAATTCTACAAATGTATGGGAAATCTAATAGATTTTAATTAGATTTGGGACTTTTTTTTACTCTGAACCGTATAAAAGGCAAAATAAGGCATTTCAAACTTTTTGACGCGAACAAAAGATCTGACGCCGCGAACGGTCAAAGTTTATTCACAATTCGCTCTACTGATTCGCTCGAATAAAAATAAATCGTGAATTGGAGAAAAATATGATTAATTTGACACAAGCACTCTTTTCTTGTCATTCTCAAAGGAGAGTGACGACATTTCGGAAGAGCGAAAAAAGATTACCATTGTACAAATCCCATTGAATAAAGAGACAATAGCTCTTTTTCACATATACAGTGTGTGTGAGTGAAGCATTTATTTTAACATTAGTCGCCCGATGTCGGGTATCGACTTGTAAGTGAATGTATCGAATGTATCACGAATCGGGGTACAAATGTCACCTTAACTAAGGAATGTTAAACAAAAGTAGAGCCAGCTCCCAGAAACGTTTGAACCTCGAGCCGTTTCTCATGACATGCCTGGTTCAACATATAAGTAGTCCGCACTCACACAACTTAAATTGATGCTTCACTTTTCCCCAAAAACACCACTTCCTTGTCTCTTAATTCAATGACAAATCCCAATAGAAAAGGTATTTGTGACAGATCTGTCATACGTGAACAGTTTTAGTCTCCTTTTTGGACCCTTAAACTGCAACAAAGGTGTGCGAGTAGGGTTAAATGTGGGATAAAAAAGGTTTTTGACGGAGATTTATGAGGGGATTTAAACTATGTCTCCATCGGCAAATGAGCAAGAATCAGCGGGAGACGATTGAAAATAAATCCCAAACTGGATCCAGTGGATAATTATAGGATTAATTTGAAACGAACGCTCTTTTTTTTTCATTTTGCCTATCACGAGAGAGTGGTATTACCATTTCTACGAAGCCAAAAAATATTTCCCTTGTATATGTGCCAATAGAAATTGTATTTGTAACGATTACGATGTGCGAGTCGTATTGCACCCATTCTGCCTTTCCAGGCTCGAACAGCTTCCAATTGGCTTATTATTCCAAGCCAAGAGAATCGCATATAGTTGCCATCCAGTTTTCAGTTGTCAAAGTGACTGAGCCTTCCAAGTACAAACAAGAATCAATCAAATCATTTCGAATTTTTCGATTTTTTGAACTTAACTCAATTTGACCTACTTAATTACAATGAATCCCTCTTATTTTGTTTATACTTGTTACAAAATGTGTAACGAATGTACGAACAGTGAAAAAAGTTATTACTCCAGCCCTCCCGACACAATTTCTTTTTGGGATCTACCAAAATATTAAATTGTTGCGCGTTTTTGATTTCTTAAAAGAAAAATATAAAATAAAATTATGTTAAATTCCATTAAACAAGTTTTAATTTACTTACGAGATCGTGTTTGCTTTTAATCCGCCACCAAAATACCCGCGGAAATGACTTGCGCCATGACACTTTGAATTCGCATTGCATGATCGCATTGCAAATATCGCAAACACATTTGACTTTGCTTTGCATAATTTGGGCGCGTTCGTAATTGGGCACATCGTAATACCAAAATCGAGATGCGATGACATTTGCGATTCGCTTCGCACATCGTAATCGGCCCCCAGATCAGTCATAGAAGGCAGTTTGAGTTTACTTTAATGATTGTCAAACTGTTTAAAAGGTGTGCGCAAAGGGTTGAAAGTGGTTTGTAAAAAGAGTGAATAAGATTTACGAGGAGACATATTTTTATGTCTCCACCGATAATTAAAAGAAGATTAGCGGGAGACGACTAAAATAACTCTCAAAGTAGCTCCATTGGACAAATAAAGGATTAATTTGACACGAAAACTCTGTTTCTGTCATTTTGGCGCTCAAAATAGTGTGGCGATGTCATTTCGAATGAGCGAACACGATTTCTTCAGTAAAAGTCACAATAGAAAAACGTACTTGTGACAGATTTTTCGTACAGTTAAACTGTTACAAAGGTGCAGAAAATAGGTTTGTGAATAGGGTGAATGGGATTTATGAGAGGATTTATTTTTAATCGTTTGCCGAGAGGATTTAAGTTTGTATGGTAAATCGCGTGATTTGTGGAGCATTTAATGAAGATTTATATTAATCGACGATTAGTGCTCGGTGGAGACATGGTATTAGTCGTTTGGCGAGAGGGTAAACCGTTTTACATTTGTATGGTAAACCGCGTGTTTTGTAGAGGTGTATAATGGTGCAAAATATTTAATGAATACATTATTTTAATCGAGGAATAGTGTCCAGTGGGGACATGGGTTCACTTTTAACTGATGGCCGAGTGGATTAAAATTTTTATGGTAAAACTGGAGATTTAATGGAGGTTAGTTGAGGATTTATGTTAATCGTGTTTAAGTGTCCGGTGGTGACGTGTTATTCCGTAAAAAGGGAGGGTCAAAGCAACGTGGTACTTTCATTCAAATTCATGAAGCTAGTTGATTTTTAGTTGTCAAGTCAAGGTTGGTGCAACGGGCATAGTGACATAGCCTTCAAATAATGAATTTGTGACACTTCATTACCGATGAACTAGTACGTAAATTTTTTAATTTTGGCAAATATCGAAAATTAGATATGGCTTAATTTCGGGATAACAGTATTCACCCTTAACTTTAAATAGAAATTCGCCATTTATGAAGATACGTGGGCTTCAACTAACATTTTTCGAAACTCGTCCTCTTGCGGATAAAATAAGAAGTGTACAAGTATTGGAGCTGCGTTATATCCGATGTTACAAACGTAGAATTTGGATTTTTAGATTTAAAGATATTAAGAATCAATCAAAAAAGTTTCCGCTTGGGCGCCACTTTTCAACAAAAACATCTTGCAGATATTATAAATTTGAATTATTGTCGTTTGATGCAGTGAATTCAGATAGCTTACTTGTATGTTTTTTTAGTTAAGATTGTGTCTTGAGGGCTTGATTTTGAATGCTATGACAAGAGTTATTTCAGAGCGCGTTGTGATGTCCTGAAAGTTGTGTGTGCAAAGTTAGCTCCTCTGATACTAACAAGCAGACTGCAGGCGAGGCGAGGTTAATTTCATTCAGTGGCATTTATTTGCTGCGAACAAATAAAACCCAGTCATCAAATACTGTATATATATATTAATGTTTTATTTTCCGGTTTTTCAATTAATAAATTTGTTGTTTAAAATAAATACATATTTTGTCTGTTGAACAAAAAGGACCACAAAATATGCTCATCATACTTTTCATTCGGATTTATTTTCTTTTCTTTTAATATTGTTGTTTTAAATGGCATCCGCTTGAAGGATGCTGTACTTTTCTTTTAATAAAATTAAAAGTTATATATAAACGTAGTTAAATAATAAAATTGTAATCATAGATTCACTTGCAGATGAAGTTGTTGTTGTAGTAGTAGTAGTAGTAGTTATAATAATAGCAATAATAAAACAATTAAAAACAATTTCTTATGAATTACACAATAAAAGAAACAAAAAAAAAATAATAATTAAAATATTCAATTACACATTTGTTCGTACCTTATCGGTTGGTGAAAATAAAAATATTTAATATTTATAATAATATATTAGTTGTCTACCAAAGAAATAATAACATAACAATAAAGGTAGAGTTAATAAATTTGTTTTTAAATTGGTAAATAATATTTCCTCTTTTGTGTTTGTTTCTCATTTAAATTGTTACACAAGAACGTTTAATGTTGTTTTGTTTTTATCAAAGAAAATGTAGCTAAATATGTGTACAATGATATGAATGGTTTAATGAACGCTAGTTTACAAATAAACAAAAAAATTGTTCCTTAAAAAACAGACAAAACAAACTACTGTATATGTGTGTATGCGCATGCTAAGACAGGGAAGAAAATACTTCGAGTGTGTCCCTTTTTCATTTACGGTAAAACATTGGTGGAGAGAAACATTTTGTTATAACAAAACTCCTCTTTTGATTTATATTAGGGTGTTTTTTTTTATTTGTTTTTATGTAAAAATTAGTTTTAAACTTTTCTTTTTTTTTAATAAATTATTGTTTTCTACAAAAAAGAACTTTAACTTCCAACTTTTATTTAACCTGAAAACAGGAAAAAATATTGACTAAAAATATATATTCGCAATAACAAGAAGTTTACTTTGTTTTCTTTTTATAATTAAAAAAATTTAGTTTCCTATTTTGTTGATTTTTTGTTTTGCTTTGTGTTCTTTTTTTTTTGTTAGGTTTTTTGATTCGTTTAACTCTTTTTGTTTCCACGAAATAGAAGCACACACTCGTTAATCTGGCCAACAAGAAAATTTTGAAACAAACTTTAACTACACTCTTCGGATGGTGGTTCTCTTTTGGCCGCTTAGATTGGTCGCGTAAAATTGGCAGGGAAGAGACCCTTCTCTTGTGTTCCCTCCTTTTGACCCATTAGCCAGCCTTCCTCCTGCAATTGGGAAAAAAAATATTGATAGGAGAAACGTTAAATATGTTGTATGATCAGTTTGTTAAATAAATGATGGAATAAAGTTTAGAATTCGAGAAGAATACGAGGAACTTGAATCAACGTAACATGGGTCTGACATGAGTGCCTGATGTACTTGGACGATGTTATGGTTGTGCGAAACATTTTTGCTGGACATCGAAATAACTTGCGAGATGTATTCACTTGAAGCTGCTCAAAGCGGAAGTTATAGCTGGGACACAATGAGTATCTGTGTCTGTGGCTGTGTCTCGCAGTTCAGCTTACGGGAACACGTATATAGCGACACAATGCGTATCTCGCTGTGTCTCTGATTTTAGGTGAAAAATGTGGTGACACAGCGACAGACACAGACAGAAACACACATTGTGCCCGGCTTGTTAAGTTTTGGGGCTATGTGATGTCAAATCAGAGAACCAGACAGAGAAAATCAGAAAATCGATCTCATGAGAAGTAAGCCTGTTAATAAAATACGCCATCTTAGTAGCTTTCTCGGCCTTGCCGCATACAACAGGAGATTCGTGAAGAAATTCGCCAGCTCACCGACAAGGGAAGACATTTTAAATTGTCAGGTGAGTGAGTGCAAAAGAAGCTTCCAACATATAAAACAACAACTTTGCGAGACTTACTCTATGCCGGGAAAGTCCTTTATTGTGGACGTAGACGCTTGTAATGTAGGTGACTTAGCCAAGTGCTTTACCGGCCGGAAAGGAATATGTGTGTAACAAGACAAGACGGGAACTTCTTGCTTTAATACTGGCGACGAAACACATTTCTACACTTGCCTGTATGGCCAAAAGTGCATCTTGCGTACAGAGCACGCCGCCCTCACATGGACACTTCAGTTCAAAGATTCTGAGGACCAAGTAGCAAGACTGATGCAGCTTGTGGTCCCACGGCCGAAAGTGCAGGGCGCCGATTACGATGTGCGAGGCGAATAGCAAATGTCATCGCATTTCGAATTTGGTATTACGTTTACGACATGCGAATGCGGCCAATTATGCAAAGCCAAGTCGAAAGCGACACTTTCGCTTTCCCGTCTGGATTCGGTCAATTATGCAATGCGAAGGCGAATTCGAAGTGTCGCGATCATGAAGCAAGTCAATTGCGATAGGTGTTTTGGTGGCGGATTGAAAGCGAACACGACCGCAAGTAAATTAAAACATGTTTAATGGAATTTAGTTCGCCTGGCAGCGTTTGAAATAATCATAGGACTAGCCATTAATAAAGGGTGATTTTTTTGCTGGTTTGGTTTTGGCAACACTGGTTTTGACAGCTGACGTGTGTTTATTACCTTGTGTCACTGTCAAACAGCTTCAGTTTGGTTTGCAATTTAACCATGGGTCGTCTTACAAATAAACAACGCTTGCAAATTATTGAATTTTACTATCAAAATTCGTGCTCGGTTCGAAATGTTCATCAAGCGCTGCTTCCATTTTATGGTCGGCATTCTCGACCTTCTGAGCAGTCTATTCGGAAGATTGTGACCAAATTTCGCACCAAATTTACTTTGTTGGACATTAAACCACCAACACGTTTACGTACTGTGCGTAGTGAAGAAAATATTGCGGCCGTATCAGCTAGTGTGACAGAAGACCGCGAAATGTCGATTCGGCGCCGTTCCCAGCAGTTAGGCCTTTGTTACAGCACTACGTGGAAAATTTTGCGGAAGGATTTGGGCGTAAAGCCTTTTAAGATGCAGCTGGTGCAAGAACTAAAGCCAGCCGACCTACCACAACGCCGAATTTTTTGTGAATGGGCTCTTGGAAAGCTGGCCGAGGATCCGCTTTTTAATCGAAAAATTGTGTTCAGCGATGAGGCTCATTTTTGGTTGAATGGATACGTAAAAAAGCAAAATTGCCGCATTTGGAGTGAAGATCAGCCAGAAGCATTGCAACAGCTACCAATGCATACCGAAAAAGCCACTGTTTGGTGCGGTTTATGGGCCGGCGGCATTATTGGGCCATATTTCTTCAAAGATGACGCGAATCGCAGCGTTACTGTCAATAGTGAACGCTACCGAGCGATGATAACAAACTTTTTTTTGCCCGAAATGGAAGTTCTTGACTTGCATGATATGTGGTTTCAACAAGACGGTGCCACATGCCACACAGCACGCGAAACAATGGCGCAATTGCGAGGCGAATTTGGTGAACAGTTAATTTCACGTTACGGGCCGGTCAATTGGCCGCCTAGATTGTGCGATTTGACACCATTAGATTATTTTTTGTGGGGGTATGTCAAGGCTAATGTCTATAGGGACAAGCCCGCTTCGATTGACGCACTGGAAGCCAACATCCATGCATTCATTCGTGAGATACCGGCCGATATGTGTGAAAGAGTATGCCAAAATTGGACTCAGCGGATGGGCTACCTGAGACGCAGCCGCGGTCAACATTTGCATGAAATTATCTTTAAACATTAAATTACAAGGTTCAAAGGTTCATTCATCGATTCAAATAAATATTTCATTAATTTTTTCGAATTTTTTGTGTTTTTTTTTAAAAAAGTTTTCAACCTCTTAAAAAATCACCCGTTATAACGTTTGTAGAATTGTGTAATTTTTCACTTTTTAATATTAAATTTAAATTTGAATGGCTTTGCCATAGGGGTCGCTCCCCAATATTAGCAACGATACGTTCGGTTAGCTTTTAAATTAAAAGAATTTTACATAGTTTTAATTCAGTTTTTCTCTTAAGACATCAAAATAAGTGCAAATGCGCAACAATTTAATGTTTTGGTAGATTCCAAAAAGGAATTGGTCTGTGGTAATAATTTTTTTTCATTATGGTGCGCCAATGGAATTACGCGACCAAGGACGAAAATTCGAGTCGAAAATATTCCCGGAAATATGGGCATCGATTGGACTGCAGAAGACACGGACCGCTCCTCTTCACCCACAGTCGGATGGAATGGTGGAACGCTTGAAGGAACAAGACCTTGAAGGAATATCTCTCCAAACGAAAGTCAATGGGATTGGGATCGGCGAATTCCTTTATTTCAAGTGGCCTACCGAAATGCGATTCATAGCACAACTGGATACACTCCGTTTGCACACGAAGTTTTAGTTGCACAAACTGTCAGTTTACCCAGTGAGCTGGAATCTAGATTTCCCATTGAAGTCCCATCATGCGAAAAAGGACTACGCGGTGGATTTTAGAGAAAGAATTAACGACATTCACCAGAGAACCAGATAAAAATTGCGAGTGGCCGCATGAAGACCAGGTACTCGCACGATGCGAGAGCAACAGCACCTGAATTGAACGAGGGAGGATTGGTATGGCTCTAGAGCCCACATCGCAGAAAGAGAAAATAACTAAGGCTGCAGCTGGTCTGGGAAATCCATATCAAGTAGTTACAAATAAATTAATGACGACGCGTCGTCTTCTCAATCCAAAGAGGACCAAGAGCGAAAATTAATGTTGTTCATCGCCTAAATAGTTACCATGGAAGACAATGATGATGTGCTTGTTCAGGCCAAAAAAACTAAGAGGAGAACAATGTGACGCTACAACAAAATGTGTCGATTTTTACCATGCATAGGTTTATGCCATAAGGAATATAATTAGAATTCTGTTTTTCAGTGTTCAATCTGAGATTAACCAACCAAATTTGACGAGTTAAGCTTACGTTAACCCCGGAGTGACTGGAAAACTCAAGAAACGTCAAGTCAGCTTTAGGTTATCTTTCTCAAGATAAGGAAAACTGGATTAGAAAAATTACTTAAATTGTATTCTTACCTGATCTTCTGGATCATCGTACTCTATGACGCGAATAATATCTCCTATTTCAAAGCTCAACTCGTCGACGTCTTCTTTGACATAGGCGTAGGTCGCCTTGACACGATACAAGACGCCTGGTGGTAGTTCCGCTGTTGTAGCGCCTGAAATAACAAGTGAACAATTAATTATATTCCCGTTGCGAGAAGTTGTTAAGAATGTCTAGTTTTTTTTTTTGTATTGTCTTCGAGCAAGCCACAAACAACTTTGTGTGAGTTTAGTAGGGTTAAACATCTTTTTTGTTTAGAATGGAAAAACAGTTTCAATTTATTTATTTTTTTTTTTTTACTTTTTTTTTCGGAAAACAACGTGCATCTTCTCCGCACAACATCGAATTTACTTTCATTTTTTTGGTATCAAAAATCTGTGTGGGAAAGTGTTTCTCTTTTGCCACAAGATTGTTCAAAACCTACTCACCGCCGCCCAGTGGCACATCGTAAAATGGTTCCGTTGTTGTGTCATTGTCATTACCTCCTAATGCCTTGGCATTGTCGTCCTTCGTGATGTTTCCATTTCCATTCATTTGTTTTGTCGTCGTCGTCGTCACGTTGTTTGCCTCATCGGTAGTTGTGGTCGTCGTCGTCATCGTTGTCGTCTTCAATTCACCATCCTTGGTGGTTTCGATGATCTTCGTCGTCTTCATTGTCGTTGTGATCTCCGCCGCTGCTGGTGAGTTTGCATTCGGACTGTTGAGCGTTTCATTGTCGACTTTCTGCTTGTTGTCGGTGCCACCTGCACTGCCACCCGATCGTTGTGGTGCTTGGATTTGATTCTGTTGCTGAACAGCAATGATTGCGGCTGCATTTTGGTAGGAAGGCTCCTCGACTGTTTCATTAGCCGAGTTACTTCCGGCCGAAGATGGAGTCGAGTGCACTGTTGCCGATGCCGCGATTGGTGATGATGGCGGCGACCCATTATCTAGGCTGATCCGCTGCTGTTCTGTGGTCACTGTCTGGATGACGTCTACACTCTCGGGCGGAGTTATGTCTGGCGTTGGAGAAATTGAATCAAGTCTTGGTGATGATTGTTCGAGTTGTGAGCTAGTAGGACTGGATGATGCTGCTCTCACGTGCAAAACGAGAAGAACGAAACGAACAACAACCGCAAAAACACAAACGTAGGCGAAGAAAATAAAAGGGAACAAAGAAAACAAACAAAAAAATCACACGCATGCTTCATTTTTGGGTTAAGTTTAAATATTAGATAAGATTATTTGTTTTTGTTGTTAGTTCTGGAAGTTGTTGAAAATTTTAAGCATTCCGAAAGCATATTGCATTCGCATAACTCAAATGATTTTTAGATTGAATCTTGTTCTACTTAAAAGGACTAATGTCAAAGGATGTGTTTATGAATCTGTAATGGTGTATGTAACGGTATTTTTAAATAAAAACTCAATTTCAATCTAAAAACCGATGTTTCCTTTTTGAGGGTAAGAAAGCAAATTAAAAGAAAAAAATAAAACAATTGGCGATAAAACAAAAAGGAAACTAAAAACATAAAATAAACGAAAGTAGTTTTTCGTTTTCTAAAAATTAACATTCACTTACGACTATTGGCATTGCTGGAGCCGTTTGTTGTTACTTGATTTTGGTAACTGCTGTTATTGGCATTTGTGTTGTTTAATTGTTTAACTGGTGATTGCACTGGGCTGGCTTTAATGGCATTAACTACAAAGAAAACAGAACATAGAAACGAACGTTAGATTACAATTTTTTTTATTGTTAATTTTTAAACAATTAACTTTTGAGTTTAGACTATGACAGAAGCAGAAGCAGTTTTAAGCGATTGTGAAAATACACTTTAGGTTTGTTTAAGTTGAAGAACAAATAATAAATTTGTCAATATTTGATGTGTATGTATAATAAAAAATGAACGTACAACGCATTTAAACATCAACTATAGTCCTATATAGCCTTATAAATCGATTAATGCTTCCTCATTCACAGAGCCTGAATGACTTTCCTAAGAAATTCGTTGGTACTCTTTAAAGCTTTAAACCTTCCGTTGATTTTCGGTTTAGTAAGCTTAATATTATTTGCAATTAATTTTTAAGGTTGATTAGATTACCAATCAAAGACTTTTGCGGTACTACGGACTAGTTTTCAAACCACGAAAACTTGGCAAGATTCTCTTAGCGAAGATTATACCACCGGGGAATTCGCTCTCAAAACAGTCCTTGTCTTGAATTTAACCATTTTATTCTAACTTATTGCTTCCCGTAATTGAGCCCCACACAAAGAACGGTTAAGCGCTTTATTGCTCAGTTTTGCGAACAAGTTTAGGCAAAGGGACAGTGCAAAAATGGTTTATTGGCCCGGAGGTCTGAAAAACCCTCCGAGGGCAACATTTGTCACAAAAAACTTCTCAAAGTTCCGTTTGGATTCGGAAAAAAATTGTAGTTACAATGCATACATGGTTGAGAAGTTGGCCCTGGTTCACCTCGAGCTGTTGCGCCACTCTATTTATTTATTTATTATCGGTGAACCTAGTGCCGTAGAATGAATCTTATCTCCAGAACTTATGCTTCGTGCCTACTATAAATAGAAACCAAAGGCTGCTCGCAAAGAAATCTAATTTAAGGAAGAATCTTAAACCTCAGATATATTCAAGCAATCTTAAGGCAAGCGACCTGACATACCTTGCAATGTTTTATACCAATGACTTAAGGTTAGTTCCGAGACGCGACCATCCTCCCGATGGTTCAAGTCAGTCGGCACAAAGAGGTGCAGCTTGGACTACTTATCATTCGTTCTTGAATTGTAAAAAAAAAAATAAAATTTGGCCTTATGTCGTTTGGGTTATGTCACAGCAACCTTTACACGTCCAAAATTAGGGCATTAGCAGGAGTAAATGCCAGTATAAGTTAAGTACAGTTAAAGTGTTTAAAGACAAGTAACACAGAAAGTCTATTGCAGATAGCAAAACGGTTTAATAAGTATAAGTAAAAACTATACAAGCTACAGTTAAGTCACGTGATTTTGAGAGCTTATGAAAAAGCCACTATTGAACTTCACACGAAAGCAACAGCGACTCCAACTTGCAGTGTTACGAGTGACTGGCTAAAAGTTGTCTTTTTAGATGAAATTAATTCCATTTGGCTGGACTGGATGGGTAAAGCTTCGTCTTTCACGATCTTCAAGTTCTTTTCGAAGAACAAGAAAGCAGCCCACAAATAACGAAGATCTCAACTCAGCAGTTCAAGTAATCCAAGATATCTCACTGGATTACTTAAAATCTTTGCATGAATCTCCCTAACATAGAATTTTCGATGTTATTTTACACTCTGGTGGCGAAATTAGTATCTACTAAAACTGTGCAAGTCTATTGCAGACTTTTAATAAAAAAATCTTAAAAAGAAATTAATAAAATATTCCAATTTTTTTTTTCTTCTATTATTATTTGCGTTTCTTTTATTATTAAGTTGTTTTCAGAAAAAAAAAAATCAGCAGGTCAGCAACATGACCGTCGTTCCCCTAAACATGTTTTCAGTAAATTTTTTCCCTCATTCAATTCCTTCGGCAAAATTTCGACCGAAAATCATAGAATCAAGCCCCCGCTAGATCTTTTTTCAGGTACATTTAAAAGACGAGTTAATTTACAATAAAACAAGTAACAAGCCATTCTGAAGCGCCACTCAAAAGCTTAATTCTCCTGAAAATGCGATAAGCTTTTATGATGATGAGTGGTGGTATTGAATGTCACATAAGTTGCAATTTTACAGTAATTTACCTGTTGATCTCTTCAGGGTGTTCGATCCTCGCTGTGAGTCTGTGGCCAGTTTATCAACGATCGTTTCTAGTTCCGAATATATCTAGGAATAAAATTTGTTAATATGACAATGATAAAAATAATTTTTATCAATAATCTACCTTCGCTGATTCATTGTGGAAGAGCTGTTCTGTTGCGAAAAGTGTTTGCAAGTTCGTAACCAAAAACAATATTCTTGAGTCATACAGTGCCGGCAGCTCATCGTGCAGTTCCGTGTTAAGTATTTCATAGGTTCGGCGTGCTTCTTCCAATTGTTCGCGCCCCTTTGTTAACTATTAAATAAAAAAAAAACTTTTTTTGATGGTGTCGAAGTTTTAGGGTACAGCATTTAGACGATGAAGGGTTTCTTTATGGCAGTTAAATTTAAGATGGTTTTTCTCCGAAGGAAGAAATCGATGACAATTTCAAATCAGCCGAAACCCCTCAACGCCTTTGTTTTTCTTCATACAAACCTTAACATCGTCTTTGCGTTTGCTGGCATTAGCTTGCACACTCTGGAACGAATGTCGCTGGCTATCATAGTCAATGAGCTTCCTATTCCTCTTTTCCACTTTTTTCTGCAAAAACAAAGCTTTAATCCTCCTGACTAATGGAAATGTGGCCAAACTTACCTTCATGTCAGGAAACTGAACGGTGTATGCGCTAAGCGGAATCAAAACTTGCTCGGCCAACTTGTGTGAAAAGTCCTGCCATAGACTTTCCGTGGCCACAGCTTGTGAATTAAGAGCATCATAGCCGTTCCAATGAGGCTCGTATACTTCACATATTGCATCCATAAGGGACTTGGAAGCCGTTTGAAGCGCTGCGAAGATAAAAAAAAAACATAATCTCATTTTCGTACTACACTCCATGCCAATTAAATTGAACTCACCTCGAACACATCTTATGTAATTGGTAAATTCTTTTTGCAGCTTAGCGGCATTATTTTGTTGGCGATTAAAGTTGTTTAAGTGATCGTCAAAGATTTCATCTGCAGTCCGATCGACTTTTCCCAAATTGTGTAAAATCTGTAAAAAACAAGATCTTTTTAAAAATAGATTTTAGACGGTGCGACCAGTGGCGCGCGAACAAATAATTTTTTGGCAACCAATTGAACTATGTTCAAGTACTGAACACGTAATTCATTTTTCAGTTGGGTTCCTATGTTATTTCATTTGTGTTCTATTTTCTTTTTGAGCGAGCAGACATTTCAGGAGCTTTCAGACTTCAACATTGACAATTTTGACTATAGACAAAACTCTTTTTCAAAAAAGCATACGTATCTGCTGAGTGTTATAACTCTCAAGTATTACTGGGGAATAGTTGAGTAACTGATGAGGGGGATTTGATTTCAAATAACGCTACCATTCTTGCTGATCCTGGTAATCCAGGGCACCCTTTGGAGCTAGGCCTGAGGAGTGTCAGCATGCGAGCGCTTGGTGGTCGGAAGGTCCCGCTCGGCATCCGACCGGGTTTAACCCGAAGAAGTAACGAGCAGCCCTCAATGGTGCCGCTATCCATTACGGGGGGCGGAGGGGGATAGCGCCAAGTCAAAATGACGGCTTAGGTGGAAACTCTACAAATCGACAACGGCACCAACTCAAAATTGGAACGTGGAATGTCTCGTCGCTAACGAGAAAGAACTCGAACTGGTTGAGGAGGCCAAAAAGTATCAGCTCGATGCAACTGGCATCTTCTCAACTAAGTGGAAGGGTTCTGGAACCAAAGACTTCGATGATGGGTGGAAACTCTTCTGGTCTGGCGTCTCAAATCACATGACTGCACAGGCGGGTGTGGGGAAACTCACAAGCACCCGGTTGTCAGAAAATGTATTCGATGTAATTCTGTTAGGGGGAAGGATTCTGATCTTAAAGCTTAAGCTTTAACGATCGACTCTGGCTCTGGTTCAGGTTTATGCACCAAATCGAGAGTCAGAGTATGGGTCCTTTTTGAACGAAGTTGATGCTGCCCTGGACAGAGTGGCAGAAATGGACTTCTTTCTCCTGATGACTGACTTCAATGCACATGTGGGTACGGACGACAGTTCTTGGAGGAGTGTGATCGGGAGGCACGGTGACCAGGATCAAAACAGGAACGAAGGGAAGTTCTTGGACTTTTGCTGTGCCTATGGCTTGTCCATCATGAACACCATTTTCCCCACACAAAGACATTCACAAATACACATGGTACAAGCACAGCTTAAATCAGAGGTCACTGATTGATTTCTTTGTTGTACCATCGTGTGTTCAAAGAAAGATTTGTGATGTTCGATTTTTCAGGGGAGCTGAGTTGTCAACTAATCACCACTTAGTGCTGTGTAAATTGTTTTTCATGTGCGAGCGTGGCATCCCCAAGGCCAGCTTGCCTTAGCAGCTCATGGATGCCGTCGATACTCTGGGAGCGCAGGCGCCAACTACGAGTGTCCCTGCTTAGTTCGTTCAAGCAGGGGCGCGGTGATTAAGCAATACAAGATGTGCGTCTCCGGATTTGTGCACTTGTCTCCATTGCTACGAAAGTTTTGCACCTAGAACCCGTTAAGGAACTTTCCTCTTCTGCTTTTATAACTCCCTTGCGATGTTGTCTCAAGAGCAATGCAAGCTCAAGGAGCATCTTAGGAAAATGAGCATAACTTAGGAAAGTCTCTGCAGATTCTGCGACGAGACGGGAGAAACTTCAGGACATGTGCTTTGTTCCTGTTGGGCACTAACCCACAAAAGACATAAATATTTAAGCAAACATGGAAGAGGGCTCTGAGACAGATTTTTTTCCGACAAGGTAACATAACTGATAAGATGACCCTTAAATAATTACGAAAGGAACTTCAATACGAGGTGAACTCTTGTGAGGACATGCACCTCTCCAAGGTGATGGCTGAGCAGGGGACACAATAGACCAAAAGTGTTGCACTGCAACCTCTTTGTCAACCCCTCTGTCAAATAAAGATAATAATAAATTTGTCTTTTGTCGCACAATTTTTAGCGACAACGGCACTAACTTCATAGGCTCTAACCGACATCTTTGATAGTGGGTTATGGGAGGTGGCGGTTAAGACGACGAAATTTCATTTTCGAACAGTGTTAGGCTAATTATCGCTTACGCAGGAGGTCCATCTTTACTATCGGTGGCAGCATCTTTAGCGGTTGGTCGTCGGTTTCTAACAGAAACGGTCTCAAGAGTATTTGGCCCAACTCCAAAAGCGGCAGGATTGTCGAGAAAAGACGAAGTCTTTGGTTCCATGCGCGTTAATCATTGTACTTAATATTTTTAGTTGTCCAGCTCTATCTTTTTTCATGCTTCTATAAAGCTATAAACTATTTTTTGAAAAAAGCTAACTTGTGTTCAATTTAGATCGGAAAAGTTACTTATGTATATATTTCGGATTAAAAGAAGTTATTATTCCATAACTTCTACAAAAGCATAAAAACCACTTCAGCGATATACACAATGCCTTATTTTAAAAACTCCCATCTCAGAACATTGTAAACTAAAAAATACCCCCCGGTCAACCTTACTGAATTAAAAGTAAGTTTCAGAACTAAATTACGCTTTTGCTTTAATGAAAAAAACTAAAGTATTCTCTTCTCGAAACCACAAATTTTTCTGACACATCATGTTTTCTGTTTAAGCTATTTCGAACATTTATTTTTAAATTTTTAACACATTGTGTGACGTCTGCTCTCATATAGGTGACAGGAAACACCGCACCGCCGGCAAAACAAATACAGAAAATTGTTCCCAAAAACTATTTATCTCTCACAGAGTTCGGCAGAATTTTGTTGCTGATGTGAATATTAAAAATATAATAAGTCTTAACCCAAATAACTCGGACATAAAACACGCATCTATGTAGGTTTTCTTTTTGCTTTAAAGTGTGTATAAACACATAATTTTTATATTTAAAAAGAACCATAACGATGAGGAATAAGCAAGAAAAAAAAGGCATTATAAGCGAACAACTCATGTTTAAGGGATCACCTTAGCAAGCACTAAAAGTGAAATTAGATTTGAAAGACCGGGAAAGATAGAAATATTGCCAACTGGTGTCACGGCAAATTGTTTTCTACTCAACGAGAGAATTTAAAAATTCTTGGCAGCTAACACAGTCTGAAACACTTGATGAGCGAGCAATGAAATCGCAAGGGAAATGATTGTTTGCGTTCTTTTCCTTGAAAGTCTCGAGTCTTCGATGGGGTAATAACCTGCATCTTGTGCAGTGGATATCTGAATTTTGGCAGACAAAATTGATTTTAAATGGGCAGGATTTAAGAATTTAAAACTATCGTTTCAACAATTTCAAATGTCAATCATTTTAAGTAAGAAATCTAACCGAACGCATCGTTGCTTTCACCGAGGAACAGCCCCATCATTAGGGTTTTACTTTGGAAAAAGTAAAAATATCCTCCTTTCCTTATTTAAAACTCGACAGCAAATAAACTAGCTGGCTGATAGGTTCTCGAAAGCTCTAAACATTCTTTCGTTTCTCTTTAAGAAGCTTACCAAAAGTACCAACCGTATACTTCATCCTACTTCTCTGTCTTCTAATGAAAATTAAATTCATTGATAACCCTGTCACCCTGTCTGAGATGGTTTTGTATTTCTTCTTGAAAACGTCGTATATAAAAACTTTAAAATTCCTTCACAAACGATTCAACACTCCTCTTTTGTCTCTACGATTTTCATTCATTGTAACCATCGATGCAAGCGTCATATCTATACAGTATACCTTTGTATATCCGAATCTCTGAACACGGACGCACAACCAACAAAGAGGACTTTGCGGTTGGGTCAGCGGTATGTACCTGTTTTGCATTCCATTCACGAGTCTTCACTGACTGTGGGTTCTTCGTCTTCCGGTGGACTTACAAACAGTCGTAAAAAAACGCACGGAAAAAACCGGTACGTATGTAGGTTTAAATAAATAATAATAAATATCGTGATTATGACAAAACACACACGACATGGCCTTCAAACGGGAGATTTTACAACCTTTTGAAACACTTAAAACTCCAACGATGCCCGGAGGTGTATTGTACGAGTTTTTCGACGCCAAAAATCCCACTTCGTTTTGAATAAGCCTGCTCCCCAACACCATCTCAGAGTTTACAACTTCAAAATATCATTTGCGTGCTTAAAATGTCACGATCTCGACTGTTACGTAAAGATCACACATTCCACGGGTGCACGAGGTGGAGTCAAGCTATTATTGAAAATTATATTAGCACCCAACGTTATAGGAGGAAACTGCCCGTGAAATACTGGTTTATGGCAAATGCCAACCCTAACCCTAACCTTCTGATCATTCTCGAAAGACAGTTATAAAATAAACACCTTCGTCACGTGATCATGTTATTGTCTGGCTGGCTTAAATGACCTCATATTAATCACAGCGCCACCACCCGGTGCGCTGAGAATTTGGTCTTCACGGGCATTCAACCAATCACAATGGAGATCAAGCTCTAAAGTGCACCACACGTAAAAATCATTAAGAACACTGCGATGTAGTCAGGGTGTAATTTTTTTTTTATTTATTTTAGCAACGCAGTTAAGATCAGAATGGACAAGTGTATGCTGTGGTGGGTGCAAGTGGGTACAAGTGTTGTATGCTGCCTGACACTTTTCATTCTCAGATGAGTTAAGGTTGACATTTTAATCGGAACCCGCACTGTATTGTGGTTATGTTCGTTTTTAACACAGGAGGGAATGCTACCGGGCGGGTGGGTGTAATACTGTTATATAATTCTTTGTTTGAGGAGTTTGTTTTGAACAAAGTTATGATGGCATAACCGAGGCTTTGATTACACATCCGAGATATGCATGTGTGACACATGTTGACGTGGATGAAGCTACTGGAGTTTTTATTTTGTTTTTAAATGCCATTTTTTTTTTTTTCGACGTCATGAGGGTCTAATAAAAAAGAGTTTTTCAGAGCTTTTTAGACTTTTGGGGAGGGTTTGTTTTTAAAATGTTTTAAAATGTTTTCAATAAATTAAGTAGGTACGATTTTGACACATGGCTTACTATTTTTATAAATTTTAATGAAAAAATTTAACTTTTTGAAAGTTTTGAGAAATTGAAAAGAAATGAAGAGTTGAAAATGAATGGTGTGTTTTCAAAGTGTTTGAGGCCATACATTTTGAGTCGCTTAGCCAATATTAAACACTCGTATAAAGCAGCTCAAAGTACACCAAACGCTTAAGTCATTTTTAGGAAAAAGTTTAAATACTACCATTTTAACGCATTAAAAAAAACCGGTAAAATACATGAAAAAAAAATGATTTGATTCAAGTACAAAGAGTACAAAAAGGAAGCAAAAACCGCTGGCCATAGAAAAATAATTGCGCTATTAAAAAAGTCTGACTAAAACTGAAAAAAAATTAATTGTTTTATGGATTTGAAATTTAAAAAATTATAAACAAGGTCAAAAGTAGGTATGTCCCTCCGTCTAACTCCAAAACGGTATAAAGTATAATTTTGAAATAATAAACGAGCGTAATTCATGTACTGAGATTTTATGCGAACTTCGAATATTTGAAATTCGAAATCTCGGTTCGAAGATTTGACCCGAAAACATTTTCGAAAACGATTTTTTAATGGTTTGCTGGTCCGTTAACGGTAATGACGATCTTATTGAATACGCTCTTCGCACTGAATCAAAAACTGAGTTGTGGGCAAAAGGTTTTCGAAAACTCGTTTAGCCATTCACACTTCCTAAACGCCGACTAGAATTTGATTTCGTTTTTCATTTTTTTATCTAAATATATAGAGGCCTAAAATATAAGCTACGGAAAGTTTTGCCGGAAAAAATGTATGAACTCTTAGAGTCTTATCTTGACAACAGACTATTTCGAGTGAGATACGGGAGCGAATACTCAGAATTCAAAGAAATACAAGCCGGCGTTCCACAAGGTAGCGTCCTCGGTCCAACACTGTTTTTACTTTTTACAAGAGATGTACCTCAAGTAGAGACAACGACTATAGCCACGTTCGCTGACGACACGGCTATCCTCGCTACGGATAAGACAGTCGAACAATCAGGGGGAAAACTCCAACGCGCTTTGAATAAAATATGCGAATGGACAAAGGCCTGGCGAATCCTCCTAAATGAGACAAAATCAACGCATGTAAATTTTACTTACAAGAGGGTAATCAACTTACCTCTATTTATAAACTCGGTACAAATTCCGTACGCAAACGAGGCGAAATATTTAGGCATGACCCTAGACGCTAAACTTAAGTGGAAGCCACACGTTAAAAAGAAACGCGATGAACTTGAAATCAAGCTACGAGAACTGAATTGGCTTATCGGACGTTATTCGAAACTAAGCGTATATAACAAACTGCTATTGTATAAGCAAGTGCTAAAACCATCTTGGACGTACGGTATACAACTTTGGGGTTGTACCAAACCAAGCAACATATCTATTTTAGAAACTTTTCAGAATAAGACACTAAGAGCAATCGTAAATGCTCCATGGTATATAAGAAATAGCGATTTACATCGAGATCTAGGCATCGCAACCGTGACCGACGAAGTAAGGAACTTTGCTCGCAAACTTCACACTCGCCTTCACGGCCATTGCAACCACGAAATAATCCGAACTCTGGATCAGACAAATCTTGCACGCCGACTACAACGAACAAGGCCGTTGGATCTAGCGTCGTAAGAGGAAACCGCACATAATGACGGTATTGCAGGTGCTTTCGTTGGAAGGTAACCTGCCAAACGCGATTACTATACAGAAGCATGAACTACTTGTTAAGGAAACTTAGTCGTAGTCTTACAAAGATTGGGAGGTTTTTTAGTGAGTAAGAATCTCACACTACTATGAGCACGCGCGTTCGATTCTCATAGTGCCTATGAAGGTTTTTACCTACCCACGGAAAAAAAAAAAAAATTTTTTTATCATTTGTCAAATTTTAGCCCATATTTATTTTTAAAAGTGCTTTGAAAGATCCATAAAAAATAAAAACATATCGAGCGTTTTACGCTGACCTCAAAACTACAAGCTGATTTCAGACAGGACATTCGGTCTCGGAGATATTAATATCCAAAGTTGGGACAAAAGTGACATTCCTTGCAAATTTAATTTTAAATTCTCAAGGCAATTTGATATTCGTTACTTTCAAAAGTGATTTTGAACGAAAACTACTAAGAACCTGGGGTTTCGAAAACAGAAAATTTACAAAAATGTATGGGAAAACTCTTGTTTTTGAAGAAGTTTTCGCGTGTTTTCACAAAAACACAGTTTTGAGTTCGGTGTGTAGAGAGCAAAAAATTGGCTAATGTATGAAGCGCTTGCAACGCAAGCTAACTGCATTTAAAAAGATTCCGAATTGCCGTTTTCAACCTCAAGTTTTTAAGCCTATTTAAACAATCGAAGTAGAAAAGAACATGTTTTTTCTGAAATCCATGTCCGCAGTGGCCAAAGCAGCCGACTGTAAAAATGAAAAAAAAAATGCCTAACGGTAGTTGAAACCAAAAAAAAATGCTTTATGGACTTAAAATTTTAAAAATGGTAAAGAAGCCAAGAAAATACATACATCTATTATCGAAACGGTAAGAGGCAAAAATTTGAGATAAATAACAAACGTAGTCCATCCATTGAAATTAAAAAAAAACTGAAGCAGTTTTGAAATAGTACCTAAATGCTAAATGGTTTCCTAGATGTGCTTGAAAACACTTTAGTTGACTGACTAAAATGATGCTGCTAGAAGTTGTGTACATATATTGGAACTTCTGGGCCATTTATTTTACATCAACCAAATTTGACGCAAGCACAACCACATGCAACGTTAACCAACACAATAGCCTTAAAAAAAAAAAAAAAAACAAACAAGAAAAGTGTAGCCACCCTTTTTTTAAGTGACGCAACTAAAAAATCGCCCAATTGCATTAGACAGTATACTCCACTACGAAAAAAGTATGCAACATATCCAGAAATAATAATAAGCAAATAGAATTTAACACAAACTGCGCAATTAAGGTAAGCTTAACCTAAAACAAAAGCCGACGCACGGACTGCTCCGCGTATGTCTTCATACTTGACGGTCTTTTTTTTTTTTAAAAATCAGTGTGGTCAACGTTATAACAATTTATTTCGGTCTTAATACGTATATTTGAATCTCAGTCAATGTTTTGAGGGTTGCACAAATAAGTGCACTGTCAAATTCCAACTGACATTTACAATATCGAACGAAGCAACAATACATCAAACAAAAAATGTGCTTTATGGCCTTAAGCTGTCATCAGGTCAATTAAACTCGAAGGGCATCACAGTATATTGTTCCCCCCTGCCTCCACATTCAATACACCGGCTGTCAACTACAAAATTGAACGAAAATACACCTTTATTTACGTACTGGGTGACTAATAGGCTGCTCTAAGCCTTATTTTCTTAAAAGATTTCCACCTCTCAGTACACGATAAACCACTCCTTATCCTATCACTTAATAACAATATCTCTGCGCCATTGTAAAAAATCTATTTACCCTAGTGACAGATTTGTACCTTTTTATCTACATTAAACTCGCACATACTTTCATAATAAAATGTATCTATTTGTAGAGATGAAAAAGCAAAAAAAAAAAAGTCAAATGAATTTGAAATACTTAAAGCATGCGCAAGTGAGACACGAATAAACCACAACCATAGGAAAAATAAAACGATTTCTGTTGACTAAAATTATCTTTTGTATGTTTAGGCGCGATTGTTGTTGTTGTTTTTTTCTTGTTCTACTGCAATATGTATCTTAGTTGCTGTGTGTATATATTTGTGTGGTAAAATGCGTCCTATACAGGCACTCGTGTAGATATTTGAATAAGTTTTTGCTCATTAATTGCAAATTTATACACTGTCTCCATAGGAAAATTGTTAAAAAAAATATTATTATAATTGCGGTGATGTTTTGTTTTTTTAATCGTTTTTCTTGCCATTTAGTGGATAATAGTGTCCCCGCATACATTTTTTCTTATCTTAATTGAATTTTAATTAAGAGTCAAGCACACCCAAAGATAGCTAGGGATTTTCACTTACTGATATTGACGCATTTTGCGAGGGTAAAAGGAAATACCTGCCTGTCAAACGATTGCAAGCTGCCTCGACTTTGAACTCAGAAACTTATGAAATAAAATAATTTTGTGTCGAGCAGCAACAGGTGAAGTCGAAAAATGGTTAACAGATTTAAATTCGATTGAGCAGCACCTTTTCAAACAGAAAACACTACAGCACGGATGGAAGCTACGACAACCGACTGTCAGTTTTTTTTCCTTTCAGCTCTAACATCAAATGCCTGTAATCGCACTGCTTCATTGCCAGAAAGTTTAGTCGAGTTGAGAGAAAAAGGAAGACAACTTTCCATTGATTTGTTGCAATGATAAATTCAAATGATAGCAATGTTTAGTCCTTAAGGCCCGATGCACACTTGCGTTATTTTGACGCTCGTTGCCAACGCGTTACCGCTTTTGCGTCATACAGTACTCGCAAACGAATGCATACACAAAGACGTGCGGTAATGTTGCAGCACCGCGCAAAAACTTTTTAAAATATTTATTTAAAACTCAAAGTCTTAATGCAACTTAACCTAATGCAAGATATTCCGAAGATGACCAAAAAAACCCCTTTAACTTAGCAACAAACCCCCCCTATACAGATTTACATTTACATTGAATTGAATTAAATCCATTCCGCTTCACTTCAATTACGCCAGAAAATATTTTCCAATGAAAAAGTCTTAAATAATTCTCCATTTCCTATACTCAATCCGTTAGTTACCCTCCTCGTCCTGCCGACCGTAAATCCATCACCAATCACATAAATTCCAAAGTCCTTGCATTCGCTTGGCATCCTTTAATTTACGCCGGATAACAATTTCTTCGTTCTCCATTCCTACGATATCCTTGCAAAAAGTTGGTTGAGTACAATAACATCACAGCAAAGTAAGTACCACCAATCAAGGACCCTTCGTCGCAATGTAACGCTTAAAAAAATATTGACTTTTTTCTTGCTCAAGTATTATCCTTGTTCATTTTGTTAAATCAATTTCACAAATTAAAAAAAAAAGTACTTTGCGGTTTAATGATCATCGTCCTTGTGTAGTTGTCATTAGGATTCTTAGAAATCCTTAAACATATTACATGCTTGACTTGAGTTTACATGGCGTTACACAGGAAATATTGTAGCCATTTGCCACGTGTAAGTTTTAGGTCACATGTTCTCATCTCTATTACAAAATGAAATGCCACCCTAGAGCCGGCATCAGTCAGTCAACCTTGGGCGGTAACGATGTTGGCGGATTGCCTAGTTTTATTTTACTTCGAAATTGTGTTAAGGAAATTATTGTATATTTAAGAAATTGCGATAAATAAAAGTGATGTTAAGTCATCGCCCGAAAAGAATATAAATCATGACTTTTCAAACCGTTTTCACGATGATTACTCGTGGGCTTCGTCATTGTGAATATTATTTTCTCTTTGCACAGTCAGTGAATAAGACATAGTTTCAGTGTGTTTAACCGGAAGACGCAAAGGATATAAATTATAGAAAACAATTTTAGTAGGTACCGAAAAACGTGTAGTTGTAGTGGTCGTTTTTAACTACTAACCTTGACATATTTGAAATAAAGACAAAAACGAAAATAACTAATTTTCGGTCTCTATTCACATCACGTAGAGTGTAAAGTGTCACATTAAGATTAATTACAATCTAAAATGCACACGTTTCGATCGTAAATAAGAAAACTTTATGCAATTTTAGAGAAATCCCATGCAAGTCTATTTACCATAAACAAGCTTACTTCGTTTCCCACAATAAATAAACCAGTGTTACCAGTGTGCACATGCATCAAGCAAGTCTAAAACCACATTACCATTTTCTGATCTTAAACTCTTCTATAGTTTTGCATTGTAATGAGAACACGTGTGGATTTTCAATTAATTCAGTAAATTAGTAGTCAAATGAATATACTGGCGATAGCAATTAATTTGCGTACAATATTGAACTGTGTTCAAACATTTAATTATGGATACAGGACAATAGGTTGTGTCTGCTTTAGTTTGTAGTTAATGCATTTATCATCATCATCATCATTTTCGAATGCCGCCTATCCTTTAAAAGGGTCGCGGAGCGAGGGTGGCTAAATGGTCCTTCCATCTTTCTCGATCCTCCGCCACCAACTCAAGAGATTCCCGCGCAATCCCCAGGCGGGACTCAGAGAGGTTCTTTACCTGATCCCACCACCTGTTTCTTGACCTACCAGGGGGGCGACGCGCTCGCATCTCGGCTAGCATGACCTGTCTAGGAAGTCTGTCAGGGGGCATGCGAACAACGTCTCCAAACCTTCGAAGAATCGATCGCTCCACTCGGAGAAGTAGCTGCTCAACATTGAGAGTCCTACAAATACTGACGTTTCTCACTCTGTCCCTTAGAGTAACACCAGCAACGCACCTCAGGAATCTCATTTCGGCAGCTTGTACCCGCGATCTAATTCTTTCGGTCATTACCCAAATTTCATGACCATAGATGAGGGTCGGAACGAACACTGAATTAAAAACTGAGATCTTTGCTTTCACTCCAAGCTCAGCTTTCCTGATGACCGGCCGGCGCAGTTCCTTTACTATTGCTCCAGCTTGGCCAATTCTACAGGACAACTCAGTATCACTCCTCCCATCTTTCGTGAAAAAGACCCCGAGATACTTAAACTTCTCCACCTGTTTTAATGGAACTCCATTTATGTGCAGGGTACACTGCACAGGAGTTCGGGAAACAACCATCACTTCCGATTTGTTCACGTTTACTTTCATCCCAGCATCACCACAGATGGCTGCAAACCTATCCAGTGCTCGTTGAAGTTCCTCTTTGGATGATGCAAGGATGGCCAAATCATCTGCGAAAAGCAGATGGCTCATCCTGATGCCAGCCAATTCGAAACATTGCTCGCCAAGACTGCGCCTCACCATCCAGTCCATATATGCTATGAAAAGGAGCGGCGACAGAACACAGCCCTGGCGAAGTCCAACGCGCACATCAAAAGGACGGGATTTGACGCCATTTATCCGTACACAGCTTCTGCAGTTTCCATACAAAGACTGAATGGCTCACACAAGAGGCCCACTCAACGCATAGTCCTGCAAAACTCTCCACAGTGTATCCCGAGGGACTCGGTCATACGCCTTTTCCAGATCTACAAAACACGCATAGACCGGTTTGGCATATTCCCAGGATTTCAAGATTAAAAATAAATAAATAAATAAATAGAGTGGCGCAACAGCTCGAGGTGAACCAGGGCCAACTCCTCAACAATGTATGCTGGTGTGTTAATTTCTTTACATACAAGGGGACCTACAATTTTTTGCCGAATCCGAACGGCACTTTGAGAAGTTTTTCAAGACAATTAATACTCTCGGAGGGCTTGTCAAACCCTCGCGGAGGTGGGGACCGTGAAAAAGAACAAGTCTTTTTTTTTCAGGTGACTATGGCAGGATTCGAACCCAAACCTCCGGCGTAGAAAGCACACACACTAACCACTACGCCACGGCACCCCACAATGCAAATGCAAATGCTTTAAGAAAATGCTCACTAGGCTTTTAAGGAGTCTATACTTTCTGAAGCATTTGATCTAATTCAAAATCACATAAGGAAAAACATTTGTGTATTTAATAGGGTGTTTCCACCGGACACTAGACAGCGATTAAGACAAATCTTCTTTAAGTCCCCGATGAATCTCTGGATTCACCACATGAATTTTAATCTCTTCACGAGGGTATACAAAATTTATCTCGTAATGAATCTTCTTCACGCATGAATTCTCGAGTCAAACCGTACCAAAACCAACGTGTTCTGGCGAAAATAACCAAACAAACCTTTTATTGGCAGCTGGGGATTAACCTTTTATCTGCTTACGTTAAACTGTATTTTATGTGCCGTGCAAACGCCTTAAAGGTTTGCGTGCAAAAAGTTTTATAGGTTCAATATTGAGAAGCTGATGGCATTAATTTAGGAGTATTTGAACATTGTCATCTCTCCATGTGCATACATTAAGCGGAAACTAAAGGTTTGACGTAAGTAGTTTGAAGTTTTGATATTTATACCTAAGGCGGTTTAGGAGGAGTAACACTTTTTGAGGCCGCCTTCCACAAGCGATGAAACAGTTTTGGGTACACTGAGCCTTATCGCAGGCCTTCCACGGGCGACAGCTGTCGTCATCTGTCTTTTAATAGGATTTAATTCGAGGGGATTCGAGGGGATAGAGCAGAGGTACTGATGGACTTTGTTTTTAAACTGTTGAGGGCTAAAGTGAGGAAGAAAGATATTATGTGGGAGCCTGTTCCACATACGTGTCATTCTGCTAAAAAAGGAATTCCAATATAACGCAGTATGCCCAAAACTAGGCTCCAGGGTGAAGAACTGGTGAGCACTAGTTCTTGAGCGGTGGAATACACCTGGCTATTTTGCTGGAACACTCTTTTTTTAAAGGTAGCGATAAAACAGTGAGAGACAGCAAACATTGCGTCGATGATCTAGACTAGTTTTCAAACAAAAAAATCAATATTGACGATAATCAAAATCGTCATTACATTGACAGTGCATCGTGTAAATTACTGGCACGAAGAATGGTAGTTTGAATTGGCATTTAGCGGTTGTCAGCGCGTAGACAATTGAGACAATTTATCATTCCCAAATACAATGGCACAAATGATCACGCTGTTGATGAAAAGACAATTTCCGATGACCGTCTAGTTTTACCACAAAAATGTTTTCGTTTCTTTTTTACAAGTATAGAATGCCTTATTTAAAGCTCATTTTGCAATCTAATTCAGATTCCATGTTTGTAGTGGTGTATTGTTTTTTCTACAAAACTCCTATCTATGTCTTAAGGGGCGCTACAGTCCAGGTTGAACCTAGCGCTCAGCCAGCAAGCTTTACCGTTAGCTAGTCACCACCAGTTTTTGACGCAAAATTGGTGACAGTTCCTCTTTGCTTTTGTGAGCGCCCTCTGAGTCCTGCTTTTCCTGTCCCGCTTTTACTCTGGCTCGGTGTTGTTTTACAAACTAAAGTTCGTTGTAAAACCTCCTTTTCTACTCACCGTTTATGCGGGTGGGACCAAGATTACTCAACGGATTTTTTTCTCAAGGCATTCTCATTCATTTTTGACAAAATTCGTAATTCAGCAGCGTAAAGTAGGACTGGAACGATGATGGTCTTTGAGGAGATACTTTAGTCGTTGAAGGGTGGCTCAGCCATAGACAAAAGCTATTCTTCATTTGATTTCAGTTCTGGTATTTTTCAGAGTTAAAAACCGAGTCTAAGTAGACAAATTCCATAACTACCCCAAAGTTACATATATCTGTCTACCGTCCGAAACCCAAAAATTAAATCGCAGCACCCTGCTTGGTGTTTTTTACCTTCTCTCGCAGGTTCTATTACGTTTTCTTCAAACAATCCTTGCCTAAGATCACTTAAGAGTTTGAAGTAGGCCATTACTCATTTAAGGGACTTAGGCGATTTTTCACGCAGCCCTGTTTAGCTTCTTTTGGTAACAGCATATGCTTTTTTTGCCTCTCAATACTCACAAAAGCGTCACTAACTTCACGCTGTGTTCTTCCGGTTGCGTAATCATCGTGATTTTAGCAACAAAAAGGAAAGTTCAGGAGCTTCTTTCTTAAGATGAGCAACTTCCAGATCGGTATCTGTTAACCAGGTTAGGGTCGGCCGACTTTTAGGCCTAGCAGCTGGACAGAAAAGTCATGCGACTTAAGCATAGACCAGAGGCCCGATTTCTTAAAATTCTTTGTAATATCTGCTTAATTGCGAGACTCTATGAGCTTAAAGGCAAAGGCATGAGTAAGGGCAAAAGTTGGTGAGTTTTAAATACATTCAAATACCTTAGGGGTTGTATTGATTTTGTTGGCTTGAATTCGTACATTCGAAGTCGACATTTGTATGGGACACCTCCCCAAAAAGGGCATTGACTACGAACAACATAATTTAATCCCATTTTTTTGGAATTAGAATCCCACTTTACCTTCCTTACCTTTTCGGGTAATATTCAAATATTAGGTGGGTTGCACTCGAATACTCTGCTGGTTTAGGTCGTAAAGGCATAACACTTGCGGGCAGTTCTTTAGTGTTTCTATGCCAGGTTTTAATGTTCAGCTCTTGTCGTGCAGTGTTTGCGTTACATGCGGTACCCTTTCTCATTTTCTCCTCCTTTGTCTGTTTCTTTCCGATGCGCTCGCGACGTGCTTTCGCGTTTTAACGGAGTTCACACACCATTGATCACACAAGCTCATTAAAAAAAATAGAAAATTTTATAAAAATTTCGCGGCAAATTATTTTTTTAGTAGGATAGTCTACGGTTAATTCACGGTAAATTATAAGCCATATTTGAAGTCTCTTTGGTTCACGAGATATGACTTTTATGACAGTTATGTGGATTTTTTTTTTAAATGTGGGGGAAATTTTTCTTTCAATATATTTCAACAAGTTTTTATGAATGTCGTGCATGTTTACTTTAAAATCATAAAAATTATTATCGCAGACAAAAATAAATTTGATTTTACTTCGTCAAACCACACAATATTTTGTTTGCTGTCCCATTATTTAAACTTCCGTCAGGGATTTAACCAATATACTGTTTGTATATATAATTTACTTCACAAATTTTGTTTCGAAATTCCAAAAATATTTCTTCTTTTTTTTTTTTGTTATAATTATAGAAAAATTAGACAATCTAAATGTTGTTCATTTGTTGGCTAATATTTACACCACAATTATAACTGATGGCTGATTGATTGGCTCGGAGCAATTTTTCGGGGTTTTGTTCTCTATGAAAAACACCCAAAAAATGTTGCCCCAAAAACCATTCAGTCTGATAGTCAAGTGGCCAAATGGCTGTCGGCTCATTAAAAGCAAAACAAAAATACCTCCACTCGGTGAGCACAAATCATATCCACAAGAGTGTAATTATCTCAACGCGAACGGGTGTAGTTGGAGTGTAGTTTTGGTTTCGCGAATTCCTCTCAATGTAGGGCACTTCCCGTTACTTTTTATTTACGAATTCGCTTTGCGATTATCCTCTCTCGTTGGGTATTTGCAAATTTGTCTTAATGTCGGCTGGTTTTTAATGAAAAAAAAAAAAAATAAATAAATAAATAAACAATTTCCCTCTATAAAAGCGGACAATCGCATAAAATCCGGCTGCGCCAGGCAACCTGTCATACAGACTGACATGAAACACGGGAGTATACCTACCGCGTGCTGCGGTGCAATCTGTGATTGCAAGAAAAAGTATCGAAGAATGTTGCCGCTTGCGATTACAACAATCAGGATGCAATTGCAGTGCACGCTGTTGCATTACTTTTCTCTTTCTCATTTCACTTTTTCTTGCGAAATTGCGCTGCAAACAGACACACAATGGATGGATGGACAGTGCCGCCAATGGGGCAGAGAACACTTGCTGTGGCGTTTGGCGGGGCAACAAAAGCAGATTGGTTTTGTTTTCGATGTTTTTCTTTGGCTGCTCAATGAATTAGTCCATCGGTGTGGTGGCGATGGCAGAGTTCAGTGGTCTTAATTGAAATCTATTTTAAGGCTATCACGAAGTCTCGCGTTTATGATTTGAATGCGAATTGCGAAAAAAGCCTTTCGAGTGTGGGCCGTGGTATGGAGCAAGTGTATCGGCTGTTTTCTCTTTAATGTGCAGTTCACTTCGATAGATTGAAAGCGAGCAGACAAATAAATGAAGAGTTCAATGTTTGAGGGTGTATAAACAATTATGGCCATAATGACCATCCCTTTTTACTACAAGCCTTGGGGCGCCAATATTTCCATATAACTTTCATTAGTTTCTGAACATCTTTATTTTGTTTTATGAATGTCAATATCATGCAACTGAGTTCGACAACAAGATTCGATATAGAAAATTTCTCAACATTTAAAAAAAATTGCAGCTAAGGCTTTTGTCAAACGGGTCAAATAGGTACATAGGATAGTTTTTACTAAATTCTGTGCCAAACGCCACTAAAAACTTGATCGATTATACAGATTTCTCAATTCCTTACTATACGTCCGAAACAAAGACAATATTGTAGACACTTTAAGAATCCACCAAACGCACTTTATCTACTCAGTAGCCACGGTACTGAAAGACGACATGTTAACAGATCTGTTTAACCAATCAGACAGTAAGACAATAACTAAGTGCCTTTGATGTACTGACAGACGGACACACGAAAATCAGGAGTGGCCACACGTAGTTTACTAACCTAATATTGAGCGCAGTGTCCGATAAGTACAGTTATCAGGGTTTTCAATCGTTTTTATGCATGACGTGTTTTCCAAGCACAAGACGTGGGTGTTGGCTATCAATTACCATCATTTAACATTATTTCTATATAATTATACCCGGCTGTTATATAGTTTGTAACACAGTGAAATAATCACCGTAGACCCGTAAGACCTTTCTGAGATATGATCGAGACCGACATGTGAATCGATTAAACCATGTCCGTTCATCCGCATGTGTGAAGGTTTAAGGTCTTTAAAATCAAGCCAGAGAGCTGAAACTTGGTACACGGCCTGGTTCTTTTGTTGCACAGACAAAGTGTGAAAATTGGCTCGATCCGTCAACGCCCACGCCCACTACTGGCTTCAATGAGAGCCTCTATTTCACATTTTTTTCAAAATGCCTTTTGGTCTAGTTAGATAAGGTACAGGAACTTAAATTTTGGTACTAAGCAATGCTGGCCTAAGACCGTTAACAAGGCAAAAATTGGACCGCCCACAATATCGACCATCGACAATATCGACCACACTTTTAACATGTTAGATCTTTACAAACCCAATTTCTCGGAAAGTTGACGACAAATCGACAAATATTAAAGCCATTGCTATTTGCTTAGTTTGCTCCATACAAAGTTTTGAGCTCCGCCCACTTTTAAGGGGCGTTTTTACGAAAAAACTTATTTTTTTTTTTTGAAATAATTTTCGCTAACGAAATAACAATTGATTGATTTTAGTTTTAAGCCCATGCCCACTTTAAGGGGCGTGGCCTATACAAATAATATATTAATTCGGGACAAGAAATAAGGAAAATGGTGATTTCTTAAATTCTTAAGTTTTTCGGTCAATTAAAAGAAACTAACTAGACCTGAACGGCACATGCGACGTAAAAAAAACTTAAGTTGCCGCGGACGGGGTACCAATACCAAAGTACTGGTATTAGTACTTTCGACATAAAAAAAAACATTGCCACAAGAAACGAGTATTTGAGAAAAAAAAGTATTATTAAAAATGCTTTTCTGCTTTACCTACCCAAAGACAATTTTTCCACGAAAAATGAAATTTGATTTACCCCAAATAGTTTCCGCAAGCACATAAATTATTAAAAACAATTGTTTTTTTTTTAATCTTAAGACACAAATAGTATTGTTACCGCAGTTACTGAAATGTAATAAATAAATAAAAACTAAACCTCATAAGTTTTCCCACAAACACGTTATTTTTCTGCTAAGCTTTAAAAGATTGCTTTGAACAATTTGGTGTTTGAGAGAAATAAGAAAAACATTTTCTTGCTTTGAGCAAATATTTTTGCATATTATGGCAAGCAATCGCCTGGCAAAATTTTATTGTTAGCTTCATAATAGCTTTTTTGTGGCAAACATTTTTTTTTAAATAAGAAGGACCGGGGAAACGATGCAGCTTTATTTGGTTATTAAGGCATCATCATTTCTTCAGCTTATTTGATTTTTGACGCTCCTCCATCACGTTACTTTATCAGGTCAATCTTAAGTTATCTAAACGCAAAACTGTTAATTTAAGCTTAAGGCCCATTTCACACATACCCGGCATCGGCTACCCGGTCGTTGGGAGTACATTTTTATGGACGTGTTCACACCTGCGAACCCGGTTGCCCATACAAACGACCGGTTAGCCGGCAGCCGGGTATGTGTGAAATGTTACAGTCCGTAAAACGGACCGTTGAGTACCCCATCCTATCCCACATTGTAAAATGCTGATGGCATAGTTATTTTTTGACTATGTAATGAAAATAAGTAATGAAAACTTCGAAAAGGGGCGTGGTCCAACCGCCCCTAATTACAAACCACAGATATTTCCAAGTTACACTTAAATGTACGTAAAAATGCAATTTTTTGGTTCAAATTCAATATTTTTGAAAAATCGACCCCTAAAAGGGGGCGTGGCTAAAAACTTTATATGAACGATATCTTAATATGAAAAATCTGGACTAAGGTCTCGTTTACCTGACCTGCTACTTTTGTTGTTTCATGCTTTCCTCAAGGCTAGTCAAAATTAAGTTTTTCTGGAAAATTTTAGGTTTTTCTTCAATTCCGCCTCCAAACGTGGGCGTGGCCCAAAGTCTTGTGTGAACAAAATGTGGAACTAAGCGTTTTCTACATAAAATATTAAGCAATTTTTTTTCAATTTTGAGCAAAAATATTGAGGAAACTGCATTTGAAAATTTACCCTTAAAATAGATGCCACGCCCACTAGAGGAGGTTTACCAATTAAATTTGTCTTTTTTTTGTCTTACAATCACTAAGAGATGCTAAATGTCAAATTTCAGCCTTTTAGAACGTCTTACAGTTTTGAAAACTCTGGAGGTAGTTGCACATTTAGACCGATTGTGGGCGTGGCTTTGGGCGGTGTAAAAAATGTTTACACTTGTACTGCTTCGCATGACGTGCACCTTACGCACGAAGTTTCAGCACCATAGCTCAAAATTTAAGGCCTAAGAACATGTGACATACAGACGGACGGACGGACATGACTCATTCGATTCAGAATTCGGTCTCGATCATATGTCCTTAAGGTATTGGGGGTCTACCATTATTATTTCACCGTGTTACAAACTATGTGACAAACTTAATATACCTCCTATCCTATGGGATGGGGTATAAATAGGGAATAGAAAATCCCTAACTCGAAATGCACCCCAGAAAATTTCCATCCAATCCATGCACTTCAGGAACAAGATAAGTCCTATTAAGCTTTGATATCGCAACGATTGCAACACATGGACAAAGCTCTGATATTTTATCACCACGAAACTATCTAATTGCAAACAGCTTAAACGATATGAACAATCGATCGGGTTTTGAAACTTGTCTCTCTACCTTTTGAAGCAAAACACTTGCTAAGCCAGCTTAGTTATCGCTGGCAGCTCTTAACTCTATTTATTATTTCAATAGCAAAAACGACCCCATTTATAGGTCGTTCATTCACTTGCACTTGTCTTGTCAGTTTGTGCTTGCTGCGGTGTGGCACATAAAAACTAAAAACCCGTTCGGAAGAAACTACCACCAGTAACATTGTAACGATACTGATACGCCACCGATCCGCTGAATTATACGCTGTGGCAAGTACGTATGTAAGAGTCAATTTGAGAGTTTTTACACATACTCAATCACGTCGGTAATATAATGTTCGATGGGTTGAGAATGCGAAGGTAGGCTGGTTCCCTCCCCAAATGCGTCTAAGGCACAAATGTATGCGACAGCGGGGGAAAGCTGTAAGCAACGACGATAAATTTGAAACAACTTCTTTGTAAGCAATCCTTATGGATTTGGTATTTTCAGAATTGCTAATTAGATGTGACACCAATTTAATACATACATTTATTATGTACATTAGCTTGTCTACAGATACACGGGTTATTACAATTGTGTCTACCTCTGAAGAGGCGTTTCTTTTTATCTTTATTGATTCAAGTGAGATGACGAAAATCAAAAGCGCAAATAGCGACATATTTCGAGTTACTCGTGCGTACCTTCAAAGCGGGAGACGAAATACTTGGAAGCTCGTTAAGACGTTTCTGAATAAAAGTACGTCAAGAGGCATAACTAGCAGACGTTCTGCTTCGAATGATAACAAGCAGTTTGGTCTTATGAGACACATTTTCACCACAGTCGATTTTCCCACTCAATCACCCAATTTTCTACTTGCATATAAAATGAATCAATGTTGGAGTACGATTCAAGGTCATCATGCAAATCAGAGAGTTCAACAGCTCTCAGGGTTATTTAAAATTTATAAACACATCGGATTCAGATTTTCGAAACAACACAATTTACATGAATTTTCACGGGCAATCTACTTGAGAAAAATCGACCGGAAAACCCGTATATTCTTTGTTTACCTCGTCTACGATTTTCCCACGAAAATTTAGCTTTAACTTTGTGTATACGACACACAATTGCATTTTATAACATCTCTTTGCACTTCATTTATTTTCCCACAAAACCAATGAATCACCTAGAGTCCTGCTCTTAGAAATAAATAAATCACCCAAAAACGCCCAAGATGGGTTTTTAGTCGTAGCCTGCGTCCTATTTATAAATTCAATGCAACTTTAGCCAGATAGAAACTTATTTCCCAACCCATGGAAAAGATTACAAAATGTTCTCTTCACGTCGTCGACGGAAATAAATCATTCGAATGGAAAAAGTGCAATCAATTTAGCAGAGCTGGAAATGCAAACCGAATATTAAACATTCGAGAGTTGTTTGCTTTTCGGGCATCTGTTGAGCATCTAAGTGGGTAAATCAATTTCGATGCACTTGAAGACGTACGTAGTTTAGCGGACTTTTACGTTTGGTTGTTTTCTTAAAATGGATATTTATTGATTTTTTGTTTAATGGACACTCGACAGCAAAGATTTCGAATCAAAAATCAAAGGAAAACAATGAGAAATTGAAATGACAGGGGCGGATTTAGAAATCCCTATAATCCTTAAAAAAAGGAATTTGTTAGAGTCATGATGTTTACCAGGACTTTGTTAACATAAAAACTTTTCCCTATAAAACAACTTTACGCGTAGTTGCGAAGCTAATATGTTAAAATTGTAGTACAAACACTCATACACAACTGTGTACTTTTTGAATTAAGTGCCTGTATCGACAGGCGTTTTCAATGTCCCATCGTCAATTGTTGGGTGATGTAATTAATGCTCATTTCATACGCCTTCATACGTTCGAGAACAGACAAAGTAGGCAGACTAAAAATACTTTGTCCACCCACTTGAATAGACTGTGCGTCCTAGAAAATCGAAAGTGCGTAATTGTTTAAATTTTTTATGTGCGTGGTTTTCAATCCAACTGTTTTGGTTAGCGAACCCGCAACAGATACAGGAAACACGACCGCGATGGAAGAGACTATGCATTTCAGCAAATTGAGTTAATTTACAAATCACCTATTTGTTGCGAAAGATTGAAAGGTGCCATCCAATCGAGAGGTACCTATACGCTCAACGCTGTTAATGAAAATAGATTTTTATGCAGCCGGTCAAGCAGTGCTAAAATAAAACTTTTCTCTCTTCAATTTCAATTAGACAAAATCACAGGACAAACACTGACACTGATGTCAGTGAACTTTGGATATTTTTTTTCGGTGTAGTTATTTAGTCGCAAAAAAAATATATTTCAAGCGGTCGGTAGTCGATCAAGAGCGTTTGGCGCGCAGGCGAAGATGGCAACCAGACAAAACACAATAGTGCTTAGCTAGCTAGCAGAACGGACTATCGGATTTTGTGTGACGGTTCATCGAATCGTTTGGTAAATAAAAAGAACGAACCCCATGATGGTCGGGTGTGGATAAAAATAATTAGCATTGAAACTATTTTGCTATTTCGCCCAACACACTATTGACATGAACCTGTTTTCCGCATCTCAAAAGTGGTGAGCGAGAGAGATCGTTAGCATTTGGCTGGGAGTTGTCGATATTTTTTTTTTGGTATGGCAAAGCATGTTAAACAGGCCTGTGGTGGCCTAGTTTGATTTATGGGACATTAAACTCGTTTGGTGTATGGAATAGACCTACAATGTTTACATTCGCATTTTTGTTTTTTAGATATTCACTGACCGAGCTTAAGTCGTATCTTTGCTGATTTTTATCCCTTTCGATGTGAAAATTACCAGCGCTTAGATTTGTTGACATACCTGTTCCGCTTGCCTAGGCACTTAACTCGAAAGTGAGGATTTTTTTAAATAACTATGTCAGATAAACGTGCCAACAGGATGTTGACTGCTCTCACTTTTTTAAAGACTAAACTGCATGTGCCAACAACTCATACAACATTACATTAATAGAGACAGGAAAGGGAATAGAAAATGGAATGGAAGTAGAATGCCCAGTTTTTTTTTACAGGCAAAATATTTTTTCATCCTTTCGTTCAACGATTTGTGGTTGCATCCGGAAGCGATCTTCTGATCAGGCCGAAAGAAAACTTTCTTTTACGAACCGTCTGTGGCAGCCTGTTATACACTTACCATGTTCTGATAAAGAAACAACTTCAACATAATGCTTGATGCATAACACTTGCTCTGAAAACGGGAGAAGCTATATAGGTTTTCTTAAATGGTGCAGTAAATAATTTATCCCACCTAAACTGGTTATTTTATATAAGGCTCATGTTTGTCCTCCCACTAAGCATAAATATGACGACGCCAAAAATATGTTCTACGAGCTCTTGGAAGAAACATAATGAACAATGCCCTAAATACTACATAAAGATTGCTCTATATTTGTTTGCAAGATCGAAAAGCAAGCCTGCTCGATAATGGATTCAGGGTGATCGACTTTTCTGCGGGGCGATACGTTGTGGTAGTTTGTACACAGTTCCAGGGAACCTCAACATCCATAAAGGGGCATGAAGATCGCACGATTATCTTTTCTTCAACGGGATTATCTTGTCAACTTCTTTGAATGAGTTGAATGGTTACGATCTGAACTTTCCGAGGCGCCAACATTGACTGGGAGCCAGCATCAAGGGTTGATAACCAGTGGCAACATTGTCAAAATTCCATCAGAGATGCCGCCTCTGATGTGCTGGGTTTCACACGGCCACCATAACGAAAGCACTAGAGCTGCTCGCGAGGTCTAAGAAGAAAGAAGAGAGGGCACGAAAGGTGGGCGCTTGAAGAGATAGAGAGATGTTAGAACAAGTTCTTCGAAGGGTATAAAGTTCAAACTGAAGATTTGATCGTCCTTACGATCAAGAGAAAATTGTAGTGCGATCGCAGTCGCTGCTGAGGATTTAGAAAAACCATTTTCGCAGAACTGTTAACGGCGAAGAAACGAACCGAATCTCGCTGTCATGCAGAACGAACCATTCAACCCGTGCAAAGAAGTTAGTGATGAAGCAAACGAATGATACCGCCCAACCAACCTGGATGAAGTGAATGTAGCTGCACCTAAACTAAATTTCCACAAAGCAGCCGGAACTTGCAGCCTAGCTGCCGAATATTTGAAATCCGCTGGCGATGATCAGGCTTATCTCATCTGTAAGAAATTTTCGAAGGAAAGCATGTCCAATAAATAGAATCTCAGCATTGATTGCCCGATCCTCAAGAAAGGAGATCATCTAAATGTGGTTACTGCAGAGGCATTAGTGTCCTTAATATCGCATGTAAGATTATTTCTGCTGTACCGTGTGAGCAAAAAACTTTGGCTCCGCCTTGACGTTAAAGACATACGATTTCAATGTTTCCTAACACAATGTAGCATCGTCTTCAAGGTTTCGTTTGACAACCATAGGGAAACCTGCTTCGTCTGTCATCTAAACGGCTGAAAAAAAATGACATACGTGCCTGGAAACTGACATTCGACAGTATTTCCAAAATTAGTCTGGGGCGACAAATTTATAAATTTGACAACATAATGACGGAATGTTTGATTTTAGCTGTCCGATTTTATGCCTTGAGAACTTGAAAACCTAGACAGAAAGCATTTTCCACAAAGCACTCAGTGACGCTCAGTACGTGACCGAAGCCTCAGGCTGCATCAAGACGAAAATCCTTCGGACTGAGAGTTGGGGGCGACAAAGAAACATCGACCTCGGCTCGGAAAATTTTCGAGTCCACCCCGTTGGAGAAGCTTAGTAAAGAATTACCGAGACTCAGGTTGATGAGGACCTCAGCCAACTTCGGGCACAATACTGGAGATTGCCTAGCTGACAACAAAGCTTTTTGGCGTAGGCCCAGGCCCACCCCGGACTTCCACCTAAAGTAAGTATGAGTCCGTCCTAAGCTGGATTAAATCTTCCGTCTGGGCAGGTGCTTCAAAAACTGCACTATAACTCCTTGATGGGATTCAAAAACTGGCGTTTAAACTTTTTGGCAACTGAGATATAGAAAACTCAAAAAATGCCTGTGAAGTTTATTGTTTAATTGAGGCTTTCGTTTTGCGCTCTCATGTAAACAAGTGTCCTGTGCGCGTGAAAACACAAAACACAACACCGAATAGAACTGAGCCTTTTACGATGATGTTGTGAAAAATATTATTTTAATTAAAATATTTTGTGCCTCCAATTACAATTTAAAATGACATCGTACCGAATTGGAGAAGCTAGCTACCCACGTGTCGCGTGGATCCACACATGTAGGCTCTTTTCTTTTTACGTTTTAAACTCTTTCAGTATTTTCCACACAAGCAATGGGAAAACAAGAAAAAGAACGTTCACTCCTCAAAAACTAACAAACCACAAAACCTTCCTAAGCAATTGGACGCTATCATTTGAGGCTATTCTCTTCTCTACTCTTTGAACGTGTACCAAGCTGCTTCGCTCCACAAACATCTCCAGCACGACTGCTGTTAAAATAAATCGCCATTCTTTAATCGACATTCCGCATCCAACATTGTAGGTTCCCTTTCGCTTCTTGAACTCTGGATTTTTTTAGGAATGAAGTTCTATTTCACGGACAACCGCTTCACTCCACAAGCATGTTCTATAAAGGCAATGGCAGCTGTTAAAAAAATAAGCTTCGACCAAGCTGCTTCGTTCAACCAATATGTTCTGTCATTAAAAAAGCCGTAATCCTTTTCCGACACTGGATAAAACATAAGGATTCAGACTTTTCAAACCAAGCATCAGCATCCCTTCACCTCCCCCCATGCGAGTGTTTAACATTAGGCGGTTTTTGTTTTCCCACACTGGGTTGAAACAGACATTTCCAAAAATATTTATTACTTGGATGCAACTGCAAATCCTTTAATCTATCCAACAATCAAAATATTTCAACTCCATATCGAATCGCATGACCTGTCACATTTCGACGCGTAAAACAACTTCGACATAATTTAACCCAAGCATTTTTGTATCGTGTTTCCCGGTGCTAAAACGAAGCTCACGTGTCAGCACTTATAAGTCAATCAATTATCGACTCTTATCGTCGTCGATTCCAGAAGGATTTTTTGCCGATAGTTTGGTGTTGCGTGTGTCATGGTTAGTTGTTTATTAATTGATATGTGTACCTTAACCTCCCTTGGGGATTTCCTTTATTTAATGGGAATGTATCCGTATAACACTACCATTAAAAGTTATTGGCGTTTATGCTGGCGGGGAGAGTTTCCGATATCGCTGTTATTATGGAAACTAATTTTTCTGTTTGTGAATCGAAAGGATATGACCAGAGCCACTTTGTTTCAAACTTTTCGTGAGTTGTAATTAGTTGGAAGTAAATAATCATGATGGAAGTATTTATTAGACGTTGCTGCCATGTTCACTTAAGTAAACAGTTTAATGAACTAATAAATGACTGGTGAATCTTCTAGACTTTTTTAAAAAGGTTGAGAAGTTGATGAATTAAAAATGAGCAAAAATCCGTTTTGAAATTCTAAAATAACTTAAATTCTTCAACAACATTTCTTATCTCTGAAATTTGCGAAAGATGCTGCGCAAACATCGCGATTGATTTATGCCATTAATCTGTCATGATATCTGTAAAGATAAAAGTTTATTACGGAATCACTCTGGCGTATACGCAACATTTCTTTTTTCGTTTTATCAAAAATTGATAAAGAAACCAGATAACCCAAAAAAGCAACAAAATCGTTTTTTTTTCTCTTTTTGACGCACAACGTGCTTAGCGATTTGGGGAATTTCTCCTTTAACCAACGTCAAATGAGGGCTCTTCACGAAAAACACGCAAACCAACGAGTTACCACCCAGATTGCCTGAGGTTTCCAATTAACACTTCAACTTCTAATATACCTGGGCTGACCCAGCTATAGAAACAAACTCGAAAAAAGCCGTCAAAACTAGCAGATAGAATGGGAATAGAGTCATGCGAATGGACTTAACACCAAAATCTCGAAACGTTTCTCCCCAATTAGCATCCACATGCGAATGGGCAACGATTTTGACCAGTCAAGAGTCGTGTTTATACGCGGTGTTTGCGCACCCATCGCCGCCGCTCAAACGATTGATATTCTCGCTGGGATTGGAATTGGGAATGGGATTGCAATTTAAATATTAAATGCGTTTGCATTTAATCCGACGCATAAATCGGTCATGACCAAGTTCTTTTGCCGATGTCGGGGCAGATAGGCAGCCGAGGCTCTCGAAGACGTCGCGCGCGCCACCAGCCGAAGACACCACGCGATAAATGACAACATTTCTGAAGTGAAAGTGCTTTTGTTGTTGTTTACGTGCACTGGTTTCGAGTGGTCGTCGCGGCTCGCGGGTCATTGCCGCGTCCGATTGATGGCAACCATTAAGTTTGTGTTTTCCAGACCCTGGCCAATGGACACACAGTGTGTGTTGTGTGTGCTGCAGTGTGCACCTTGCGACCGGTGAGATGTGGCCTGGTATCATGTTTCATTGCAGTGCAGTGTGTTGGCCCTAAATAATAAAAAATACTTTCATGGGAATCAGGTTTTTTTTGTAAGTCTTTAATTGCATGCAGATCGATTAAGAAGAAATGCTGAAAAGAAAGTGAAATCATCCGAGACGCAACGAACCGACCTGCATGTGTAAGAAGGGAAATGCATAAAGGGTTTTCTAAGCCCTGATGCACTTTTACTTTCTCGGTGGGTTGATTTATATGTAGAGCCGAACGATAAATGTCACGATGAGAACGATTTGGTTCGTGTTCGTTATAATGATTTCTAAACTATGAAGAGTGGGCACTTGCGTTAGGTTTGGGCCGAGCTTTGTTGCTACAAGGTGCATCTAGTACGTGTAAGCAAGACAGGTCTAAAGTTCGGTTAAACAGGTGTCTGCCTCCCGAACTCCTGTGCAGTGTACCCTGCACATAAATGGAGTTCCATTAAAACAGGTGGAGAAGTTAGAGTATCTCGGGGTCTTTTTCACAAAAGTGGGGAGGAGTGATACTGAGTTGTCCTGTAGAATTGGCCAAGCTGGAGCAATAGTAAAGGAACTGCGCCGGCCGGTCATCAGGAAAGCTGAGCTTGCAGTGAAAGCAAAGATCTCAGTGTTTAATTCAGTGTTCGTTCCGACCCTCATCTATGGTCATGAAATTTAGGTAACGACCGAAAGAATTAGATCGCGGGTACAAGCTGCCGAAATGGGATTCCTGAGGTGCGTTGCTGGTGTTACTCTAAGGGACAGAGTGAGAAACGTCAGTATTCGTAGGAATCTTAATGTTGAACAGCTATTTCTCCGAGTGGATCGATCGATTCTTCGATGGTTTGGACACGTTGTTCGCATGCCCCCTGACAGACTTCCTAGACAGGTCATGCTAGCCGATATGCGAGCGCGTCGCCCCCCTGGTAGGCCAAGAAACAGGTGGTGGGATCAGGTAAAGAACCTCTCTGAGTCCCGCCTGGGGATTGCGCCGGAGTCTTTTGAGTTGGTGGCGGAGGATCGACAAAGATGGAAGGACCATTTAGCCACCCTCGCTCCGCGACCCCTTTTTAGGATAAGCGGCATTCGAAAATGATGATGATAAGGTGTCTGCCTCAAAAAGTGCGACAAAATGAATCCATCGTGATCCCTGAGAAACCAGTTGAATTTATACGTTCAAAAGGTAAAAATATCTTAACAATCTCACCGGTCGAATAACCCATTTCTCTGTAAAAAGCCAAGAGAGCCTTTTCCATCTAATGTCTTTAGGTTTTCGAACAAAAAAATTCCCCTACAAATTTTCTTCGACTACGCATTTTGGTTTCGGGTCGGGGTAGAATTCTGCCGAGGTCAAAAATTATTCTAACAAATTCTGCTATCAAAATTTAGCTTTTCAAAATTTTAGCAAAGCGACACAGTTAACTATACATGGGGCCCCCTGCAACCCCACTGCCTGCTTCTTTTTTTTTAAATAAATAAATAGATAAATAGAGTGGCGCAACAGCTCGAGGTGAACCAGGGCCAACTTCTCAACAATGTATGCTGGTGTGTTAATTTCTTTTACATACAAAGGGACCTACAATTTTTTGCCGAATCCGAACGGCACTTTGAGAAGTTTTTCAAGACAAATGATACTCTCGGAGGGCTTGTCAGACCCTCGCGGAGGTGGGGACCGTGAAAAAGAACAAGTCTTTTTTTTTTCAGGTGACGATGGCAGGATTCGAACCCAGACCTCCGGCGTAGTAAGCACACACACTAACCACTACGCCACGGCACCCCACGCTTCTTTTTTTTACCTTTGCTTTACTTGAAAAGTTCCTGTAGCCCCCCAGCCTGTTTTTTATATTGAGTTTGTAACAGAGAAATAATCACCGTAGACCCCTTAAGCGCCACCTTAAGACTATCGAACCCCTTAAGCGCATATGATCGAGACCGATTCGTTAGTCGAATGCGCCATGTCCGTCCGTCCGTGTGTCGGTAGTTTTTCGGCCTTAAATTTTAGGGGGACTTGAAAATTAAAATCTGTTCTTTCTAGGTGCCTAAGCACCATAAGTGTAAACATTTTTTTAATCGGCCGACTGATAAAAGTTGTCATAGGAAGCTGAAATTTGGTATTCGTTATCCTCGCTTAAATGTTTTGTGATTGGCATTTAAAAAAAATCAAGAACCGCCCCCATATGGGCGTGGTCATATTTAATTTGCATTCTTATAAACGGTTTTTATTCGATATATTTTCTTTAAATCCCAAAAACTTGCACTTTAAAATGTTCAGATATATGTGTAAGCTATTAACAGAATTGAATGAATTTTTGCCACGCCCACTTTTAGGGGCGTTTTTAAGTATAAACCAAATTTTTAATATGAAAATGCAATCAAAACGTATATGCCACTTCGGATAAAAAATATGAACAAAAAACACGATGTTTTTGAAAAGGGGTTGATGCCACGCCCCTTTTTTAAGCAAGAAAATTCTTAACTGACAAATTCTATATACAATAAAGTTAATAGAAACCGAAATTTAACAACCCAGATTAATGACGCAATTCGGAGCTTGACAGTAGTTATTTGGGACGGGGTATCCAACGATTCGCCTAAGCGGATTGTAACCCTAGCACTAGTTTAACGTTGGCTTTACTTGAAAAAAGTGAAAAGTTTCCTCAAAGAGCCAAATAAGCAAAACAAATATTATTGTATTAGTCAGAATTTTGAAAGGCAGAATTTCGAAAGGTTTGGGGTCAAAATTCTGCTGAGGAGAAAGTTCTTTTTACTAAATCCTGCTAGTGTCAAAATTCTTTTCAAAAAATTCTGCTTATGTCAAATCTGCTTTTAAAAATTCGATTTACAAGATTCTGGAAATGCAACTTTTACAAACCGTCACAGGGAAATATGTATGGCAGGGCGTGCCATGCCCTGCAACACACCTGCCTCTTTATTTTTTTACAATTTCTTGCAACTCAAGCAAAATTTTCTTGCTTAAGACAGAAAGCAAAAATTTGAAAGCTGTACGTTAACACAGTTTCTGTGTTGTGTCCTTAATAGCTTGTAGACCACAGAACCATGCATATATCCGTATCTGTGGAAAGATGTCAAATTATGACAGTTCGGGAGCCCGCGGTAGCTTTTAGGATTGGTTCACAATAGAAAAAATAAGTTGTTTATCATTGTGAAGGTATGTTTGAAGTTTTATTTTGATACTTCCACTATTCAAGGAGTCTAAGTCGCTGAAAAACTGTTATTGTTATTGTTGGCCCTTGTTAGCAGTAGCTGTAGCCCGACAGACTAACCACTGCGCCAAAAAAATTGTGCGCAAACAAAAAATCGGCCAACGTCGCGTCGTTGACTATAATATAACGCTACCTTTAGTTCCTGAAGGTTTTCTATGAGCTGAGTCCTGCGTCGGAGCCTTTATTTAAGTTTATATTACAGATTATAGTCTGTATAATCTGTAATACGATATTTTGGTCAGGGCTACTTGCTGGCCTTTCCATAACTGAGATTTGCACGTCTTGTAGGTACTTCCATGCTGTTGCGGCAGAACGTGGTCGGGCGTCGTCCTGCGTCAGCATAAAACTTTCGCCCAAGACACCAGTATATGGCATGTCACGCTACTCTAGCACCTCCTTAATACGTCGTTTTGTACTCACAGTCCCTATGCTACGAATTCAAGATCAGTTTTGCCTCCCAAAGAAATGCCACCCCAAACGCCGAACCAGTGGCTTCATACAAGCTTGTGCAAATCGCTCTCCCTCTCTTCGGTACATACTCTTCTGCGTCCATTGCATAAAGATTAATTTTTAGACTCATCCAAGATAGTATGAGTTACTATTGTTTCAAATAATAATTATATTCCAAAACGACTCTAAAGGTGCTTTCACAGACACGACCAACTGACTTTACTCCAAAATACTGTTTCAAAATGAAAATTGCAACATGGAAATCTTTTAAGGATCAAAAAAACAATAACTTGACACTACTACATAATAATTTGCCCAAGTTCTGTCAAGATATTCGCAGTTTGCTGATTTTAAAACGGATTTGCACCGACTTGTGCGAATTACTAAGCGAATTGTAAATATTTTCACAAAGCTTTTTAAAATGATGGCTTTAAAGTTGTCAAAATATAGAATTGAGGATTTTTGTTAGTTTTCAGGGTCTTGGATGATGGTACGCTGCTATTTAAATTATTGCAACTGAACAACAACACTCTTGACACTCTTGACACTGTAAAACAATACGCACAAAAACTATTTTAAAAGAAAGATATATTAGCAACCCCAGGTCTGAATGAAGACTTCGCACGTGAACGACTTCAACTGCAAAAGAACTGCAACTAAAGCCCCTAGAAGGCGACATGCAAGTTGTTGCAACTACATGGCGTATACGTTACCAAGCCATATGTGATTTGCCAAAACTTGCGACACTTCTACGGTCAAGTAAATAAATTAAAACTAGGGTCGCCCGGTGGTTGAAATTGAGCCACTTTAAACAAAAAACTAGTGCAAACTTTAACTTCGACTGTTCCTTTTTCAACATCCAACAGCGGAAGCACCTACCATTAAAGATGACACTCAAACTAGCAGGAAACGTATTTGTTTTTGCTTTCGATATGCAGCATACATGCTCACAACCGACTCTCGGAAAGTTTCCAAAAATTTTATGCTGTATGTGCTGTGTACCATTACATGCAAATGCATAATACAGTAACATGCACATGCACAGACAATTTTTCGACTTGGATATAGTGACAGCTGGCTGTAATAACTTTTGATGTTCTTTGTTGAAAAAATTACACCTATTTTAATGCTCATAACTTCGAAAGTACTCCAAAAAAATATAAAAGTAAAAACATTTAGCACTTCGCTATAAATCAACCATTCATTTGATGAAAATGTCATGCAGATCCATTCAGTATTTAATGAGTTCTGGGAATCACAATTTCGAATGACAGCTATTAAAATAGAGATGTCGCATTGAAATGCATGGTATTGTGTCACATATATTTCACATGCGTGGCACAAAGAACACAAAGCTAGCTAGCTCAACTGTCATTACAGACCGCATTTAGTGTTTTCTGTTCTTCATTTAAATTTCAATTCGATTAAAGGACGACAAGCACAAAATATAAACAAAATACGAAAATTACTTAATCTGCTAAAAGTAGCTGAATTTGTGTGATTTGATGCGGTACATTTGATTTTGATTGACTTGCTAGAACTTGACTTGCTGGAACACAATCTCATTTTTTCTTAAAATGTGTATCGTAACATTGTCTAAATCATATAAAATGTTTTTTTTTATGTTACATCATCAGGGAAGAATTGATTATGCTGATTTGTTGAATCAATTAGAAGTTGAAATGTTGAAATTTTCTTTGACGAATTTGCTTATATGTTACGCCTATAAGCTTTAAGGCGTTGCAAATTTTAATTAACAAAAAGGTTTCTGAGTAACCCTATAACCGATCCCATCTAATGTCTTATATAACCAGGCTACAAAATATTTTTGTTAAATACAACATTGTTTTTCATTCTTAACTTGAGACAAACAACACCGACAAAAATAAATACTTTCTACGCGGTTTTCGATTCCAGTCACACAATGGTAAAGGAGAAATACAAAAATAACAATAATCAAAATAAACTTATTATCTTTAACCGGTTATTCTAGTTTAGAACCAACTTTTTTTGTGAAGATACTAATTGGCTATATTCTTCATAGTTTGCATATGAAAATATTCCGCACATGTTGTATTTGAATATCATGTAAATCCATTCGATGCTGCAGTATTGTTTTGTAAAAATTGAATGGCTGTGCAGTTAAAATAAACAATCGATAAAAAAAAACTTGCCCATATCGCTTCGTTTGAACCGAATTTTCGTTTAATCCAATCTGCGGTTATTTACCTGGAAAGAAAAGAACGAAAGCCACGTTTAAGTAATCAATCACCTTAGCAGGTTTAAAAAATTGTTTCATAGGAAAAAATATGCGATATGAATTTTTGATAAGAAAACAAGCTACCTACAACAATGCGGTATTCTACCTGTTGTTTCAACTACAACAATCCAATAATGTGACAACGAGTGAGAAAAAATTTGTGTAGATAGCTGTGGTGGTGCCAACTTTGATTAGATTCGATTAAAAGATACTTATTCAAGTGTGTGACGACACGATGATTGTTTTATGAGGTCAAGTCGGACATGGATTTGTTGACGCAGTGCATGGGAAACTTTCGCGTAATCAGAGAGTTGTAAGTGTTTTTCTCTTTTATTTAATTACAGTCTGATCGATTTAAAGGTAAAAGTAATGAAAATTTATCGGAGAAATCTATAGTATGCTCGCCTCATCAAGACAGCCTAATAGAAATGTAGTAGCAAAATTCATAATAGACTCACAATACTTTTAGAAGAACTATTTGAACTATACAAATGCAGCTTTTGCCTTTTTAAATTTAGAGCATTGCTTTTGCTCTTAGACTTTTGGGCACCCAATTTTTAGTATACAAAAAAACAAAAGCTTCAAAATTAGAAAAAGCTTACAAGGATATTACGAGTATAGGTATTGCCAAACTTGTGTTTTAAGATTCTTTCATTTGAGTGGCGTTTAAACATGGAGTTTAAAACTTTCTGTACAGTTTTCCATAAGAGAGCAATTATCTAAAACTACTATTTACTAAATATACTGCGTGCACGAAATCGAATGCCAATTAAAAAAGTTGGTTTCGTGTAGAACTACTTGTATTTATATCATTCACTTGCAGTGTTAATAATAGACTTAAGATAAGGCTAGAGTACCCTCAAATTTAATTAAAAGTCTAGAAAAGCGCCGAAGAAAGGACTGACGGATGGAATGACGCATTGTTTCAATCAATCATCCAAGGGATTTGAGTCGCCACTGGTAACGACGCACAAGGTCGTAATCTTCGACACAAGGAGATCTCGACGATCATAGATCGTAGTGACAGTTTACGAAGTTTTTTTTTGGCCTTGGATTCGGAAAGGTGGACAACCTTCTAGATAATAAGATAAAGCATAATAAGCAGCTGAGTTGAGTTGAAAGTGACGAAAGAATGCAAGATCAAAGAGCTAATAGGCTAGGTACTATATTAATTTCCTATTTCTGTCAATGAGTAGATGAAGAATTTTAAACGAAAATCGACTCCTGACAGGACTTTTCGCATCGAAAAACTCCGTCTGATCATGAGTAAATCTGGCAGATATAAAAATTTAACTGTTGAATGTTTTATGCTAGGTGGTTGCATACATTTCAGACTAAAACTACGCCCTTTTTACAAAAAAACAAAAACACATTTTTACTGAACCCACAGAAGTGGGCAGAGGCATATACTATGTACAGAAAAAAGTTAGAAAATGCTAATATCTACAACTTTTGTAATGGATTTTTTGTCGGATTTCATACATATTTATTGAAAAACAGTAACTTTAAATAAAAATTCCTAAAAAAATGGGTATGGTCAATGTAAAGGCCACCTTTGCTTAATAGCTGAAATTTGAAAAAATTATTTTTAACCACTGAGTAAGTGCTACAGTGTGTACGCAGAAGTAACAGTCCGTAAAACGGACCGTTGAAAACCCCATCCTGTCCCACATTGTAAAATGCTGATGGCATAGTTATTTTTTGGCATTTTATAAGTAATGCAAACTTCGAAAAGGGCCGTGGTCCACCCGCCCCTTATTACAAACTATTAAATATCAGTTCCACAGATTAATCAGTTCGGTTCCACAGATCAGTTCCAAGTTACACTTAAATGTACGTAAAAATGCAATTTTTTGGTTCAAATTCAATATTTTTTAAAAATCGACCCCTAAAAGGGGGCGTGGCTAAAAACTTTATATGAACGAAATCTGGACTGAAGTCTCGTTTACCTAACCTGCTACTTTTTTTGTTTCATGCTTTCCTAAATTAGGCTTAAGGCCAGTCGAAATTAAGTTTTTCTGCAAAATTTTAGGTTTTTCCTCAATTTTGCATCCAAATTCGGCGGGGCCCAAAGTCTTGTATGAACAAAATGTGGAACTAAGCGTTTTCTACATAAAATATTAAGCAATTTTTTTTCAATTTCGAGCAAAAATATTGAGTAAACTGCATTTGAAAATTTACCCTTAAAATACATGCCACGCCCACTAGAGGAGGTTTACCAAATAAATTTGTCTTTTTTGTGTCTTACATTCACTAGAAGATGCTAAATGTCAAATTTCAGCCTTTTAGAACGTCTTACAGTTTTGAAAACTCTGGAGGTAGTTGCAAATTAAGACCGATTGTGGGCGTGTCTTTGGGCGGATTTCAAAATTTTTTACACTTGTACTGCTTTGCATGACGTGGACCTTACGTAAGAAGTTTCAGCACCCTAGCTCAAAATTTGAGGCCTAAAAACATGTGACGAACGGACATGGCTCATTCGGTTCGGAATTCGGTCTCGATCATAAGCCCTTAAGGTCTTGGGGGTCTACCATTATTATTTTGCCGTGTTACAAACTATGTGACAAACTTAATATACCTCCTATCCTATGGGATGGGGTATAAAAAAGAAAAAGAGATGATCGCACATAGAGGCCTGTGCTGGGTGTGTCGATGAGCGGATTTAAATTAAGGACTGGACTTCCAGCTCACTCACCAACTTTCAGCTTTCTTAAGGCCTTAAAGTTGTTTACACACGGACGGATGGACGGACATGGCTTAATTGATTCTCCTGTCGGTCCTATTCTTATCTCTAAAAGATCTTAGGGGTCTACTCTACGGTGATTATTTCACTGCGTTACAAACTATACATTAAACTTTGTACAACTACCATGGGTAAGATATAAGAATATTTTAAAACACCTTTAATCGTAAGGAAATCTGTCTGGTAGCTTTCCTGAACATGGAAGGAGTCTTGAACTTTAGATTTTTTTAACCAACAGGTCTCTCAACAACGTGATGTAGAAATACCGGTGTTACCGTCACGGGGCTTTCGTGAACGAGTCGTCCTCTCGCCTTTCTTATGACGCCTAGTTGATAACGATCTACTGCAATCCTTGAAAATCCCACAAATTGATTCAAAAGGATATCTCGACGATGCAGTTATCATTGTTAGTAGGAAATTCGAAAGCAGCGGTTCAGAAATAATGCTATTCGTTCATTCTTGAGTTCAGGGATGGTGCAACAAAGAAGGCCTCTTCTAAACTGTAAAAAGACGACTATTGTACCTTTTGCAAAACGGAGAAAATTAGATCACCTCTGCCAACCCACACTGTAACGTAAAACCATAGAAGAAAAGCGCTATGACACCTACCAAGACTACTAAAACTATCTTTACACAAAGCCTCTTAACGTGGAAAATGTAAGTAAAATTCAGAAAATTAACATAATCCCGAGATTAAAACAAGTCTCAAAATTGCGACTTAAGAAATGTTGAATCTCGGTATGAAATTATGCTCAAGAACGGAAGCTGTGAGCAAATATCGTTGCATTGCAACTCCACACGGCCGTTTTTTCCAAGGTCTAAGAATATCCTTAGTTTGTGTTAATTAGTTTCCCGAATCGCAAATTCAACTGACTTTTGATTTATTCGTTCAGGGAAAAATAAAAACCGACGCAGATGCAATCCATCTTTTCTTGAATGGGAGGGAAAAGACCCCCCTACCTGTCTGCTAAAAAAAAACCTCTGCCTCCCCAAACAGTGAAAGATATAATTAAATAAAATCTAATTAAAAGACGACATAATCTCCCCACTATTTGCCATATTAAAACATGCAGATACACTTCCTGGAGTGGGAAACACCTCATTGTCTGAGAAGCATTCTCATGTTACATCTTCATTTCAGTCGCGAAGTGATCTCTTCATTGCCACAGGAGGCAGCACCCGCACCTTGAAGTAGATGCACACATACACTCATAAAAATTTATCACGCTGAGAAATTCTGACCCAGTTCACAAAAGTGCTCGGCAAACTGTAACCAAACGGGAATCCATAAATAAACTTCATGGAGTCACAACCAGATAGATGCAAGACCTACAGAACTGTTTACGTAACACCGTGTGCTGGTGTAGTTTGCGCGGCGTTTGATGGTATTCATTTAGAAAAAAAAGGGGGGACGATGAATCTGCGCCACCCGTTTGCAAAAATTAAAAAAAAATATGATCGAGTGTTATTAGTTCTGGCAGGTATTTACATAACAAGTTGTTTGTCTCTCTCTCTCTCACCCCCTAAAGAACGACGAGCTAAAAGAATTCGGAATCAACCACTTAGCTTGACTTTAAATTGATAAGCGGAATTGGAATGGTTTGTCGCGCTGTTACAGAGAAAACAAGAATTAAAACAATTGCATCGAATCATCACCGCATTACATAGTCTTTCGCATCCTCGTGTAATGGTGGCAACCAAAGTGAGAGAAAACAACACAAAAACGTGCTCCATGCTGCGATGCAATTTGTATGGTGCTCATGGTAGACGAACCGCAAAATATGAGCCAATGTTAGCACCAATTAGATACAAACTGCTGCCCTCTCGCTCCTCGATGCCGATGCATCGAGTCTATGGACTATTATTAACAAGACCCGACAGCAGCCAGCAGCACATTGTGATTCTTTACACAAATTGCATAAGTGCTTGGGGCTTGCTGCTTTTTTTTCTGTGCCAGAGTGGGGGCGAATCTATTGAAATTGAATGGTAGCAAAGATTATGTTTAACAATATGTTAATCAATGGTAATTTATTTAAAGGCCACCGAGAGATTTTGGTTGTTAAGAGAGAATATTTTTTTTGCCGCAGCATTCAATATGTTTTGGGAACATGCTGCACTGGACATTCTGGTGGTTGCGGTTGTGAGATTACTCTACAATGGACAAGACTTTTAGGATGATGAAACACTTCAGAGGTCAAACTTGAAAAGTGGATGAACTTTTGAGGACAAGCAATTAGTTCGGATGTGTCGGACCATTCTCAGAAGCCGATGAATATCTTGTGCAATTTCTTACTGATTGTGAAAAGGGGTTTGAGTCTCACTTAACGCCTTTTTTGCAAGATAAAAATTAAATTATTTTAAACAATATTGTTTGACCAGTCATGCTTTGAAATGCAGCTTTGGCCTCTGTAATATGAAAAAAATGATTTTGGAAAGTGTGTGAGATGACAAACATTTACTTCTCGTCTCGACAAGTAAGTCACACTCGGAAATAAATCTGGTTTTCTCCTGTTTTGAAACACTTCGTGAGATTTAGTGCACACATGCTGGAGAATTACAATCAAAGCTAAAGCAATGATTGTAATCAATCAAATCCTTCTTCCTCACAAATGAATTGAGTCTGGAAAGATACCTTATAGTGTCGCTTCTTCTATTTAGTAAACTTTATATAGTGTAAATAATGTCGAGACTGGAATACCAGCTTAAAACAAGAGAGGAAGTATAAGAGTTTGTCTGTAACGAACTTCTGAATATCCTTCACTATTTACACTGTAACACCAAATCTAAAGTTTTCTCGCCTGCATTCATGCACTGTAAGTCAATTATTTGTGTAGGCCACGCCCTTAAATATGGGCATGAACTTTAACAAAAGTCTTTAATTTGATTTCGCTAGAACCACGAGGAAGTGTTTTAAGAGTGGAAACTTAAGTTAAAAACCGAAAACAACATTTGTTTTCGAAAAACGCTCCCTAAGCTTAGAACTTTGAGTGTATCAGACTTAGAGAATGTCAATATCTTTATTAGTATTTGGGTAAATTTACTCTAGAACTTTTAGAGTAAATTTTTAGAGAAATCAAGTTTTTAAAGTTTTACATTTGCTTGATTTACATAACACGTTCATGGTGTGAGCGGTCCAATTTTCGCCGTGTTAAAGGGTTCTAGCCACAATTTCTAAACACCAAAATTCCAGGTTAGGGTCGGCCGAATATTAAACACCATGTTGTCTTCCACCCTGCAAATACAATGGGCAACAATAAGATTTATGCATGCCAGACGTTTTTTATAAAATCTTCTGTTGGTTATATCACTGCTTTTCTCCGTAAAGGCATAACACTTGCGGGGGCAAGCTTTGGTGTTTCTGTGCCCCACTGGCTCATCATTTGCTGTGGATCGCAAATTCGTTTTCTCTTCTCTCCTCAAATCCTTTCTGCTCGCAATGTGCTATGAATATTAAGGGTAATCAAAACCCCTTGAATGGAATTGAGTTGGCGGGAGTATTATCCGCACTTGCGATCTAAACTGTCTATAGATCTAAAGATCTATACTGTACGCCTTATCTTTGATCTAGGTTTTTAGGGCTTTCTTCACGTACTTGATAACCTGCCTAGGTGGGATACTGTCGCAGTCATTCCATGTTAAATAGGTCATAAGCCCTTGATCGGGAGCTTATTATAAAAAAAATATCATTAACTCAAGAACCAAGATATAAAGTAGCGTATTAGAAGTACTCTGAACGTAGCAAGGATCACAGGAGTCTCATAAAATAATCAGCCAGTAAGTGAAGAAAAGAGCAGTGGATCTTACAGCCTGACAAAGGCACAATGGACCAGAGTTGTAAAATACTAAAGACTGCAACAACGATTGGCTTTTTAGCTTACATGAATGAATTTATATGAACTTTTTTATTTTTTTTTTCTTTTTTGGCAATCTGGTAGACGGCCTTAGGCCAAATCCAAAAAGAATTGTTATCCAAAATTTTTGTAAGAAAACAACTGTAAACTATAACGAAATAAAAGTCTACTTAATCTAATCTATCTAAAGACTGCAATCTTTTAAAATAAAAAATCAATTGACTACTCATCTCGAATTTTTCAATTCCTAAATTCGTTTTGGAATAAAGACTTAAATATTAAAATCACAATTCTTTTTGAAGTCTCTGATTGGACCAATCCTTTGAAGCATTCTTTAGAGTGCATTCAATTGAATTCACTTCGCTAGATTACGCTGCATTCTTTGAAGTCTCTTTGAAATCTTTACCATTCACTTGAAGTCACCCGCATTCAGTTGAAGTCTTTGGGACTTCAAACATTTACGATGAAGTCTTGGGGACTTCAAGAATTTTCGATAATCCATTCAAGACTTCAAAAGGAATGCGAGATTTCAATACTGAAGTCTAATAGCGTATTCTCTTGAACACCGAACTACCACACCGAGCTGACAAATAATTTTCTGTGTTCGCGACAATTCCAGCGTGGTGAACACTCGGTTTCACTCTGTACAGAACGACAAATACTACACCGTTATTTGCTTCGACTTCATTTTGTTTACTTTTTTTCTTTTCGTATCGTGATTCTGCTGGCGTCGGTTTTTTCTACTTTTTTCTTAAAATAAATTGTGATAGCTATAAAATTGGGTTTTTAACGATTTAATACAATTTCAGTTGTGTTGTAAATAATCACGAATGAAAATTGAGTCGAAACGTCACTTCATATACACCCAGCCTCCACCGTCAAATACGACGGTGGCGAAATTTCGAGTTCGGTGTCGACACCGACCTAATTCGGAGTTCAAAAGAACACTTACATGAGCACGATTCCGTTCAGGTGTACGAGAAAAGAACAATTTTTTTTGTATTCCACACCAGTTCCACGATTCGGGTTTGAAAAGAATGAATCACAAAACATGAAATACTTTTCAATATTTCAGGGATTGCATAACAAAAAAAAAAGATTGCAGTCTTTGAAAACTCTGCAATAGACCAGCTTTTAACTTTCAAGCTCTCATTGTGTTTTGTAGATTTGAATAGGCTTATGAGCGGTTTCCTTGAGATAAGCTCTGGAAACTCTGGAGGCCACTCAGTGCAGCAGGACTATGCACTGAGTGGGCCTCTTTTGAGAGTTATTTGGTATGGGAACTAAGCTGTGTAGGATAAATACGAGGTGCGCTGCTGTTTTTTTTCATAGTGATAGAGTGAGAAACGTCAATTTTCGCAGGAATCTTAATGTTGAACAGCTACTTCTTCAAGTGCAAGGATCAATTTTTCGATGGTTTGAACACGTCGCCCGCCTGGCAGGCATAGAAACAGGTGGTGGGACCAAGTAAAGATCCTCTGCGAAACTCGGCTGGGGTTCACGCCGGTGGTTTGACGTAGTGTTGGAGGATGGAGAAGGATTACGGTGGACATTTAGAGTAGGAAAACACATCATTACAGATTTCTCGCATCAGTAAAGCCTTTGGATATTGAAACCTTTCGGGTTAGTTAAAGATTTGCGAATTTTACAAGTTATATCCGACTCTGTTGTTTTCTTCTGGAATACTCTAGACATTTCTTCTGTAATATTCTAATAATAAATGGTAGATCATCAATTCCCCTTAAAACGAGGCCGATAGATTGCATGAGATTAAGACAACGATTCTTCTTGTCGTTGTTTTAATCTCATGCAATCTTTGGAAACAATAGTTAAGCACTAGGCAGTTAAAAGAGAGCAAAGATGCTTAAAAAAAGCTTAAAAAACAATCCTTTTAGCTAATTCAACATTTTTAGTAAAATTGTTTGCATTTACAATTTCTTCCTTGGAATAATTTTTCTCAATCTTCTTCTTCTATTAATAGAATTTATTTGTATACACAGTAAAATCTAATGGGGCAACAGCGCAATCCGGATACGTCTCAATCGGGACAACCGATTTTTTTCATCGGATATTCTGTTAATTGGAACACTCAATTACGCTTTTCTAGATCCTCCACAATTGGACCTTACCTCCTAATTTTAACTTAAAGCGACACTAAATATGAATTCTTACATCGGGGTGGAATTGAACCTCTTAATTGCGACACTAGACTGGAAACATTTGTGACTTCTGTAACCGAGACAGAAAAATTCCATTTTCTGAATGTAAAACACAAAAGCCGAGGCGTAAAATATTACATACCAGCCTCTTCTTTTTGTTCAGCAGCCCTTGGTACTACACAGTTTTTTCTGTCAATTTTATACAAATTCCTACAATTGCGACACTTCCTAATCGGGATAGCATAGGACCGGTCCCATCAGTTTTTCAATTTAAGAGTCTTGTACTTCTTTTTTCGCAGTGATTCCAACTAAAAAAATTTTGAGTTCTAGAAATGTTTCCGGGCGAAAAAGAAGTAGAAGGCGACCTCGAACTAGTTCTTTTATTCTTGTTGCGAAAGCCAATAAATTTAGTGATTGTATATTTTTCTTCTGTGTAGCAAAAGATGTGCTAATAAAACGAAATATTCGACATTCCCAAAGTGTTTTCCTCCAGTGAGAACTTAGAGTGACAACTCCACCATTGGAAACTGCAACATACCGAGAAATAAAGACGCCATTCAATCTCTGGAGAACACTTTAAGCCTTTCCCCGTGTGTGAACACAATTTTACGCTCCAGGCACAAGAACATTTTGTTCTATCCCCATGCTACAGTGCGCAAAGCACACTCGTTCTCCAGCCCCTCTAAAATACGCTGGCGACACAAATCACATCCCACAACAAAGAGCGTAAAAAATCTAAAATTCAACTTTTTCGAAATTTACATTTTTATCGCTTTTTCCGTTTATCTATTAAGCGAAGAAAAAAGTATGTATCATCTCCATTCCACACTTGTTATAAGAAAACGAATGAAAAAACACGTATCTATATCTTTGTGAATCTATCTGTATATTGAGTGGCATTTTCCACCCACCAATTAACTGTCGGTTTCGAGATAAACGAACTGTATACGGGAAGCGCAGAAACGATGTTTGTCATCGTTGTATCTTCAAATCTTTGGCATATTCTGCAGTGTTCGATGAGAGGAAAACTGGAACCATACCACACACAAGCCATATGGTTGACCTTTGGGGGTGAAAACTTTTTTATTTTTTTTTAAGATGAAAATATAAAATCCAGAAACAGAATATGACACCGCCGACGAAGCAGAGACTCTTGAATATCGCTTGAATGAATTGCGCATCGAAACGAATGTGAAATCAAGCGTAAGGGCCCTTTGACTTTGATTTGGCCCAGTGGACGGACACTCGGGCACAGAGTCCCAGAGCTGCATTTGATGGCGCTCCATCTCAGTTTTCATCTACTTCACAAAAAGGTAAACGAATCTATTTATTTTCCGTTCCACTATCTGAAGGGCACACCAATCAGCGTGTTGGCGTTGTAAACTATCGGAAGAGTTAAGTGGCTGTGATTAAAGCTTTCCTATGGAAATGTATAAACATGAACACAACAAACTTCGGAGCCGATTGCTCGTCTTGCTGGTTTTATAGGAAAATCGTGCGCTGTCAGAGAGTTTTCACGTGACCTTGCGTGTTACTCAACAGTGAGCAGAGTGCCTGGTGAAGGTGTAGCCTCAACTGTGCTCGTTTTTATTAAGTGTTTGGGAAATTCTAAAGATATCTTATTCCGAACGGGACTCGAATTATAAAAGGGATTTAATGGAATTGCTGTTACATGTTGTTTCTTTGATATTGAGGAAGGTCTACGAAAGGATGATTCGTTTTCGTGCTGCTTGTTGCACGATGATTAACTTTGCTTTTAAGTGTTCTCGTCGAGATTCCGAGCGTGTTTTCTTTTTCGATGTATCATTGTGATTTTTCAGTCTAAAGTCATAAGAACCATTTTTTGAACTTGGTCAGTGTCAGAGTTGAATTTTTGTCTTGCAGATATCGAATTAAAAATGATTTAAATCCTTTGAATGCGAAAGTGAAGGTATTTAAGGAACCATTGAGACTAGCGAACCTCGAGTGGATGTTTCAATGGGAAGAAACATTTTCTAAGACATAATTTTCATGAACAACAATGTTAGACATAAGTCGTACATAAGGACTATAGGAACACAAGGAAATCTCAGACAGACTCGAATTTTTATCATTAGTGAAAGCAAGGATTATTCCCCGAAGTGAATTCAAGAGCAAATTTCTTAGTGCTCAGCTAAAAATCAGCTAATTGGCGTTCAGCTACCTCAATTTATTAGTTGGAAGTAAGAAGTAATATAGACATAAAAAAAGTCCTTCTCGGTTCTACGTTGTATCTGGGAATAGTCAGACTGTTGAATAGTAAAAATTATATGGATCCCGACCCATTGAGGGTCGCTACCAGGTTGATATTGAAGAATATTTGGCAACGCATCCCCTTGCCTAAATCGAGTGCAACAGTTCCGAGGAGCTGTTCCCAAACTGCACCGCGTATTTTCTAATGCTACACGGCATAGTTTAATTAGTTTTGCCCGGAACTTGAATTCGGTCATCGCCAGGTAACGCTCCTGACGCGGAATGCTGTCATATGGGGGTTTGAAATCGATCAGAAGATGGTGTGTTTCGACTTGCAACTCATTAGCCTTTTCCAAAATTTGTTTTAGTGTGAGGAGTTAATCTATATGGTCCATCTGCTGGACCGGAAGCCAAATAGGTGCCGATTACTGTTTCGCAAAGCGGCTTAAAAAGCTCATGCAGTAAGATTGACTGTATACGCGACATTAAACAGGGGAACGCCTCGATAATTCTTGCAAGACATAGCATCGTCTTTCTTGAAGATGGCCCATATGCAACTGATTGTCCAGTCATCAGGCTTGTTTTTCGTCATCCACACTTATCGGTTCATGATTTAGTGGATCCACCAAAACATTATCTCCGTATTTAAAAAGCTCCCCAGGTAAAACATCAGAGCCGGTTAACTTTTCATACCTAATCCAAGCTTTTTTTTAGCTAAATTTTAGCTAAATTAAGGCTTTTTATAGCTAAGCTTTCTTCTTCAGTACTAGGTGGTGGGCCTTTCTTTTGATCGACTTGGTTTTCCTTCTCTTCTGTTAGTTTTTTCTCTCTCTCGCATGAGCTGCTGCAACTGCAACTATTCTCTGTGATTCGGTGACTATAGGTTTCCTTCCCTATATCGAAGACCTTGTGTTCCGGTTCTAAAGTCAACAGCCAGTGGCTTGGCCGGTTTTATATAACTTTCTGGTCTTTTTTTTCGAGCGCTAGACTCTTCGATCTACTTGAGCTGGGAGATTGCGTAGGTCAATCTTTCTACGCAGTAAACTTTTCTCCTTCTTTCTCTTGGCTCGATACTCTCACACGGTGCTCTCGTTTTTCGCATATTCATCTTCTGTCACTTGTCAAGACTCTTTTTTTTAGGGGTGGCGAAAAACCTTAAGTCGATTTAGCCACAATTTTAATGGGCGTTTTCATTTTTCGTTCAGAGAATTTCAGCGAAATGACAGATGAGTGATGAAAAAATTATGATATGACAAATAGAAAGGCAGATGAGGGGTGGAATTGGCTAAGTTGATCTGTGACAAGTGATGTCAGAAATCACAAAAATTCGTCTGGACTATGATCATCACAATTTTCACAACGACCAGTCTCCGTCAAAATCTGCTGGTCGCCAGTTTTAAAACTTTCTGGCAAGCGTTTTTTTTTTGCCTACACTTGGGCAGACTTTCTTTTTCTTGAAAAGATTAAAAAAATTGCTTCTACATCACAAGCCCTAAATAAAGTAACGATTCGGAACAATATTTTTGTGATTAATTTACGATGACGGATTATTTTGTTTGATCACGTTGAGGGTCACAAAATGTGAAACATCCAACATTCAGTTTCTTTTTCTTGGCGGCTCCAAGCTTCTTATAGTTGAAAAGTCAAGCTCTGAATCTATCCACGACAAGAAAATTGTCATAGTTGGCGTTTGCTCTTTTGGAGAGTTTGCACATTTAAGATGTTAGATATGTGCTTTGCGTCGATAAGCAAATGGCAAGTCGACCGTCTGGAGACTGCCAGGTTGCCTTGTGGACCGGAAGCCTTGAAAACCTAAGTGATGCTTATATTAGTGCTGCGAGCTGCTGCAAAATCTATAAGTCGGCAATCTATATGCTTCGTGGAGGCTGCGCCTACCAACTTATCAGCGGAATATGTTTTCCTCTCCAATCTTTGCATTAAAGCCCCCGAGTACAACTTTGACATCATGCTCCGTACATGCACCTCCGTACATCCAGGAGGTCATAAAAGTCCTCCTTGTCCGGGTCTGTAGGGTCTTCGGTGGACCGTGGCTGACATATAAGTGTGATGTTTTGCAAAGGGCCATTGATGCGGTTCAAGCAAGGCGATCATTAACCGGCTTAAAGTCAATGGGCCATATTCATAGATGTTTGACAAGCACTTGCTATGCTGTTGCTAACCTAAACTGGAGTTTAAGCTATTCATAGACGTATTAAACTCGTTTCTAAATAACAAACTCGGGTCTAATGTTAGTCACGGCAAGAGGTATGTTTAAGCTGTGCTTTGCTCTGCCAAATACCAAGAAAATAATAAAAATTGATAAATATTCAGCATTCTCGGATGCAGAAGTGTTTCAGAAATGTTTGTGACACAAGCACAAAGAAATATTAAGAAATCGCAACATGGAACACAGAATATTTATTTGTCTTTTTTTAAGTCACTCAGTCTTTTGACGATACTTTACTGAAGAAAGGAGGCATTTTCTGACACAATTCTCTCAGAGAATCATAAGAGAATTTCCATGTACAGAGCTTCCAAAACTATGCTTGGAATCGGGTCTAAATAAACACAGCAAGAAAATTGTCTATGAATATGAGCTGTGTCTAAGCTGTATGATGACTTTAGACTCAAGTTTATTGAGACTCGGGCTTAAAGAACGCCTATGAATATGGGCCAATGACTTTTGAATCATAATCCATACAGTCTTTTTCTCTCTCCACAGTCTCTTTCAATATACGCAGTCTTTTATAGCAGTTGTATAGTAAATGTCTAGATCTTTTCTTTTCATCATATCTGATCCTTTCCATCGTCTGTCCTAGATTGCACCTGGTGTGTAGAATATTCTTACGTTCGAGGTGCAAACACTCATATCGTGGGTCTTCTTGTTAATTGAGGATTAACAGCGAGCTAGGTGCACCAGACTTAGGAACCCACTTGGAGAAATACGAAATTTCCGTTGACCCACTCAGGGGCTCATCCGCCGCCATCTTTCACCGACTTTAGCCCCAAATAACTCGGGGTAGTTCCTATAATGTAGTTCTGTTTCCTTCTGAGGGCCTTAAAATGGACTTCTGTGACTCGATCAGGCAGCCATTTTGGACACATTTTGTGTTAGTCTTCTTGCTCACTAGTAAGCCAAGTCCAAGGGAAGAAAAGGCCAGATTAACACTTACACAGCTATGTGTAAGTGTCTGTGTGATCTCACAGACATAATTTATGACAGACATCACTAGAGACTCCGATAGCATCTGGGGCTGCTGGTTCACAATTGGGTGCCAGGTGGCGGTTAGGGGAATGCTCACAGATATGATGGGTACCGGTATGGAAAATTATCCGAGGCGGACCAAAACTAGCAATAAACGAAAAATCCAGGAGCGTCTGTTCTCCAGTTTAGGGTCGGCCGAATATTTTTCTCTACCAATATGAAAATAGAATGGGCAACAACGTTTTTTTGAAATACCTACTCTCTTTGGTGTTTGTGTGCACAGTTTCATGTTACGTGGATCACCATAGTTTGTATTGTACTTTTCTCTTCTATCTTTTCTATCCTCAAATTCTTTTCGCTCGCGATGTGCTACACATCTCAGGGGTAGTCATAACCTCTTGATCGTGAGCTAATTATAAAAAAGCACAAGCCTAGTTTGAAGTGCTATAAAGCTTGAGAGCCTTACAACACAGCTTAGAATCAAACCAGAAACCGAATTCAAATGCCTTGAATTCTCTTAAAAATAAGAGATTCGGAAGTTTAAGAGGTTTGTTCAATTCGACAAACTTTCAAATGTCCAAAAGAAATTCAGCATTTAACTGCAATTCAACATTTATAAATCCTGAAAAATATATGGTGAAACGCTGAACATTTAGGGTGAAATGTTTAATTTAGCTTAAATGCTGAAATTAGGCTCGGTGTAAATATACTTTTAGCTTTGAAAACCGATGACCAAGCATTTCAATTTAGTGCGATTCGAAGAAAAAATTCTGCCCGATCATCGTTTAGTTTGAGAACAGCATCAGTAATTCGAGCCCGACTACAGTTGTACGTCATCTGCGTACATGTGTACCGATGAATTTTCCACAACTGCTGGTAGGTCGCCAATAAAAAGTTAAACATTGCTAATAACAATAGTGTAAAATTAATTATTTTATTTTCTATCTAGACACTTCTAATTTGCCCCACGTAGGTATATAAATATCTGTTTCTGCCTTAAAATCTATTTGCGTAGGAAACGCATTTTCTACTTCTTTTTTTACACTCTGAGTGGGACTTCACTCTGAGTGGAAAAAGTTCACATTATTTCTTATGAATAACTTGCTACAGTGTGTCATGCATAATTCTTTACTTCGGATATGCCTGTTTCTAAATGAAAAGCAAACAATCGCTCCTCCATTTGGCTAGCTATAGCAGAACTCTCGTTAATGATTATTAGCAGACGTTTGCCCCTTCCTCCTGCAAGAGGGAGTGAATAAACCTGAATGTCTATTATTCACTGTGCCATTAAGTCAATGGGTGATTACTTAGCTTCATCCTTGGTAGATGTATTTGTGCGTACACTATGCCATATAGACAGACACTCTGAACCTGATCAGTTTCGAATGTCGTAAATCCAAGATAATGGATAGAAAAGATTCCACCGAGCCACACTAACCACAAGTTGAGGTAAACTTTGAAAAATTTATTAATTGCATACGATGCTTTCTAAAAATTGGTGCTCAGTCGAGACACGTTTTGTTTGATTGGTTTTCACCTTTTGCAAGTGATTAGATTTGTCGAGTTGTGACATCATACCCATAGAATTTGTGACATCAGGTATGCTAATTACGATCCATAAAAAATTCGAATATATTCAATCACAGAAATGGTAAACAGTCTGGCAATGACAACGATACAATGTGGTGCCATGCATAAGAAAAACCGTCGAGTCATCTGCAATATTTAGAGGCAATAATCCCACGATCGTCCCACACGCTCGCGCGCTTAAAATGAAAATTTTGGCGAGTTTAATAACTTTATTATGTAGATTTTCACAAATTGAAAGACGCGCGGCAGTCGCATAAATCTTTCGCCATCTGCAAAGCCAAATGAACCATATAAATTTCAGAGTTGGTAGGAATACAGTGTGTACTACAGGGTGTTCGAAAAAACGAATAAGGAAAGTGGTGCGCTATAAAACTTTACAAAAGTTGAGAAATAGCAGTTGACAAAATAAGGTATGTTGTGCAGAGTCATTTAAGGCGCATGTGTTGTGTAGGCGTTAATTAGGCTCAGAAACCATTTTTGTCAAAAGATCATCTCACAACCGAAATGAAAAATGTTTCGTAAATGATGAAATCCACCCGAAAGGTCAAAATTTCATGATCACTTTAGCGCAATCGCTAAGTACCTGGATTTTTTTATTAATCGCATAAAGTAACAAATTTGAATGGCGCACTTGTGGAAGTCATGACCCCGCATAAGCCCCGCACCGCCATCAGAGCTGGTTACTTTACTCGCACACACAATACGAACAGTGCAACTTTATTAATATTGACGTGCACTTGATGCAATACTAACCCGGTAGCTGGGCACAATTGTTTGTATTTAACAATGACAATGAATCCGGCACAATGAGATACATAATAGGAGCGCTCTGTTCGTTGTGTATAAATGTACATCTTTACAGTGTGCGACACAAAGTCGGACTTTTTGTTGGAGCTTCTCTCTGATGGCTGAGTGCTTGTTGTAAATACTAGCGACTATTTGGGCTGAAATTGAATACAATCACGGGTGGGTAGGTGAAGGAAGGCGGAGCTATTACAATAGAGACGACAACAACATCGAACTTAGTCACCTGTGAATTACCTTTCGTTCGGTCGAATTGTATCTTAGAGTGGAGTGTATAGAGCGTTGCCATAGTTTAACTTGTATTACTCTGTTCATTTGCTCATCGTCATACAAAACTGATGGCAAAAGGAAACCAAATAAATGCATAAAAGAAGTTTTTTTTTTTTTTTAATTTCTTCTCTTTGCTTTGCTTCGTTTTTTTGGTGTCGCCTCCCTCTTTCTGCAGTTTTGTTTTTATTTGGGACAATCACTTGGGGCAGTGTATCTGCTCCAGGGATTTAAATTCTATCTTGAATCCGCATGGAATATGGTGGCATAAAATGAGTTGACGAAATGAGAACAGGTGCGGTAATTAGACGCTTGAATTGATATTGGGTCGGTTGCAATAGTATTTGTTGAATCTCGATTCTCCATCACAAGCAGGGGCGCTGCGGGGGGCTGTTGGGCCCATTTAAAGCTTTTACGTTTATTATGACAGTGACGAAGGGGGTGGGGATAGCAATTGATGTGGAAATGCAGTGCCAACTGAGGAATAAGCTAAGCTATTCTGATGTCGTTTAAGAACTCAGATTTCAAGTAAAAAAATTTAGATAAAATAGTGATTTTTTTTCTGTCTATTGAGGGTTCTCGAGTGAAAAGTGATAAAATGGTTGGCACTTCTGTGAATATTTCTTATTTTTTTAAGATAAAGATGTCTAGGGCTGAGCCAGGAACTAGCTGGTCTTAGCCAACTAGCATGGTGCCAAAACTGTTAGAGCTAAAAAAAATAACACACTCTCTAGTTGGGTTTTTTGAAACCCTCTTCAACACCTTAGACTAAGTTTCCACTTGTCGATTTATTGACAAAGTTTGACAGTTCTCCTCTTTGTCAATTAAAGACACAATTGGCAAAGCGTAAGCCATAATTTATACGTCAATTCAAAGAAACTCTTTTTCTACTTGTCAATTTCTCAATATAACCTAAAAATGCGTCGTTTGTCAACTACAAATCGACAAGTGAAAACTTAGCATTATATGTATAACCAGCGAGTAAGTGCAACAGTTCGTAAAACGGGCCGTTGAATGTTCCATCTTTCGGCTACATAAAACATTTTGGGTGTAATATGTTGTCAATTCTGTCTCCAGTGCATTTTTTCGCCAAACATTCAAAAGCAACACAATTTGTTTATGAGCATACAGTCTTTTCAAGGGCATTTTCCAAACACTCAGCCAAATACGTGCACACGCCCCTACAGAAGACGATGAAGACCCTGGCAAAGAGGAGTTTTATGACCTCCTGGAAAGAGCCTACAGGCTCCCTCAGGAGTCTAAGTTGTACTCGGGGACTTTATTACTAAGTTTGGAGCGGAGAACATCTTCGACGAATTAGTTGGTTAACACAGCCTTCACGAAAAAACAACAGATAAAGGCTACTGACTAATAGATTTCGCAGCAGCTCGTCTTATTGTTAACAAGCAGCACTAAGCTTCCAAGGCTCAGAAGCGACAAGGCAACCTGGCGAACAACCAACGTGTTCGAACCACCAACCAACCAAGTAAATAGTGTGACATGAGACACACATCTAACACTTTAAAACTGCACACTTTGCGAGGGGCAAACGTCAACTCGGACTATTTTATTGTCGTTGGAAATTTGAATCTAGCGCTCAAAACATGACTTTCAAGCGAGAAGCTACAAGCCGCCAAGAAAAAAACACTTTATGTTGGATGCCTCAGCGTTAGCACACCTGAAGTAGACGGAGCCTAAAGCGCTAAAGCCTAAAGCGCTTTTAGTTCACTCTCTCCAGGCGTCAACAACCATTGGAGCCAATACCGTGACACTAGGGGGCGGTTTTCGTTTTTTGTTCAGAGTAGAGCACCAGAGTAGAGCACTCGAACCGCGTGTGCTCAAAACTGCAATAAAATTTAAACAAATGGACAAAATATAAATTGACAAATATTTATATTTTACGGTTACTTTTAATAACTACCATAGTAATTTTTCCGAGTGTACATGGAGTGCGCTCTGAGCAAAAAAAAAAGAAACAAGAAACTAGGGATCAGATTACGCGAGCCCAAAACGAAACAAAAGTTTTTGTTTTATAGTTCAAGCTCTGTTCTCAACGAAAGCGAAAAGCGTCCATTAAAGCGTAGGGCTGACTAAAATTTAGGTTTTAAGGCACCTATAAAAAAAAGAGTCCTTAGGATTACGACGATTACGTGAACAGGAAAAAGGTGACAGATGCGAAGAGGTTGCAGCGAAAAACAAGAGCAGCGTAAAAAGTGTATAGAGGAGGGCCTAAGCAATCTCCTAGAAGATCTCAAGAAGATCAAAGAGTCTAGCGATCGAAACAAGACCAGAAAGTTCTCTTAAACGGCTAAGCAACTGGCTGCTGGTTTTAGAACCAAGACACAGACTGTGGAAACAGCAAAGGAAACCTTGTTACCAAGGCCAAGGAATAGTTGAAGCGCGTGACCAGCATATCGAGCAGCTGGTTACTGGGCACCATGAAGAAAGATTGGAAGAGGTTTAAGAGAGATAAGAAACTGTACCAGAAGAGAACGAAAGCCTAGTCGACTAAGAGAAAGTCTCACTACCTTTTGTCGAATAAGTAAGCTTAGCTACAAAAAGGTTTAAAAATAACAAGGCCGCCGGCTCTGATAAATTACCTGCGTGGCTTATTTAAACAGAGGTTATGTTTTGGTGGGAATTATCCACCAAATCATTTACCAAGTGTGGATGACAAGCCAGATGACTGTACAGTTCATATGTACAGTCATCTGGCTTGGCATCAGTTCCATATGCCCCATCTCCAAGAAAGGCGATCCTATATATTGCAAGAACTATCAAGGCATAGCCCTGTTAAAAGACGCATATAATATCCTATCAAACGTACTGTGTGTTTTATAAGCCATTCTGCTACACACTTTCCGGCTCGACAGATCGACCATAAACCAGGTCTATGGTCCTGATCTGTGATAAGTAATGTTACAAATCACAAAAGTTCAGCTGCGTAAACTGTGACCATGGCAGCTCTCGACCAATCGCCGTCAAAATCAGCGAGTCCCAAGTTTTTAAACCTTCTGGTTAGCTGGTTTAAATAACCACATGTTTCTGATCAACTTTATTTAAATAATCCGAGATATAGCTCTACTAAAGTAAAATTTTTCACTTGTAAAAGGAGACATATTCCCAGAGACAGGATTCTTGCGAAAAGTAATCATTTGTAAGTTCTTTTTGTTACTGCTGTAGGAACTGCTTTTGCTTAAGAATTTTATGTCTAATTGGTTAGAACGTTCAAAAAAAGACAATGTGATGTTAATGGAAGCCAAATAAAATGCTTCCAAAACGATGTTTGTTTATGTACGGCAAATGTTTTTTAATGCGATTTTCATTTAGTTATTTCAAAACAGACAAACGTGTTCACATAAAATTTTTGATCTAATTTTGGTTTCAGCCATCCACATTATTTGCTCCACGCACATACTCTTTTCTTGTTCGCTATGCGCGACAAGTCCGCACCCAGTTGACAAGTGCGGAACCGCAGGGAAGCGTAAAAGTCACGAATACCCGACTGGCCCGTAGCCAGTTGGACGTGCGTACATGGTAAACTATATGGCTTCGTGCATCTTCTTCCCGGATGATGCGCGATGATAATTTCGATGTCGATGTCTGTTTGATGATTTTCTCGTTTTTTTTTTTTTACGTTTTCTCTCTGTGTGGTGAACTCTGTCTGTAGGTTGAGTGATAAAAGAGAAACCTCGCTAGCACACACACAATAGCCAAGCAAACTATTTTTTCTACTTTTTAGCTAGCTGATAAAAAAAAATCGACAGTCCATCTGATGTGCGGATGACTGCCCTTCTATTTGGATACGAAATACTGCTGGTGTCCCCAATTGGAATTTTCATGTATTCTATACCCATATGAGCTTTGAATGTGCAAACCAGTGGCCGGTGGTGCCGTCGTGCTGAAGGTATGTTTTTTTCTCTGCTTTTTGTAAAACTTCCCATGCCCTACCTCAATCCCAAAAATAGAACTTTCAAAGTTTGAAAACTAAGCGTATTCCTCTCTGCATGCATTCGCTTCAATGGATCCCCCTTGACGTTCACTTCACTTCACTCTCTGTCGAATATTTACATTTTCTCTTCCCGCCCTTGATGTCGGTGTGTATGTTGTGTAGTCGCGTTATCTTGACAACCTATTCCACCGACCGAAATCGTGTTCAGGAATTTTATTTACATCTGTCAGCGCATTTTGGAAATATCATTAATTGGTCATAAATTTTGAATTGTAAAGAAAAGAAAACTGAGAATAAGAGGAGAAAACGTATCGGATGAGGAATCCAACAACCGCACGGAAGGAGGTCAACCATAGGTGTGGAACACACTTTTGGGAAACTTAAATTTGCCCCGAAGTGTGATTTGAGGCGGGCGGCAACCGATATGTTTGAATGATGCCAAAGATCAATGTTTTCTATTTGATTTTTGGGCATTTCTTGTGGTCTTGTTTGCCAAAAGGCACCCGTTTGGAAGGAGGAGCTGATGATTATTTTTCCAGCACAAGAGTGTTTAAGCAAAGCACTTTGAAAAACGTTTACACTTTCTTTAAAACCAATGAATTATTTATTTGATTAGTTGTCAGGGGTGGGATAGAACATGCCTACTCAAGTAATGGTTTATGGTAATTGAGTCTGTTTTCGTTTTAATCGCATGCTGACCTGATTGGGATAATATGGGATTGACGGGTTGAAGCTATATCGGAGAAGTAAATTGACTTAGGTGGATTTTTTAAGGCATTACCTTATGTTTCGCTTTGGCAAAGGGTGAAAGCGGGTGACAAGCTTAGGAATCATTCATACATATTCGCAGGAGTTTTCAATCTAGAATCAAAATATTGAGGAGATGTATCCCTAAACAGTTCTGTGAGACGATGTAGAAATTTTCTTGAGGGTTTTAACTCAAGCAATTTTAAAATGAAATTAGTCATGATTCATTCAATTTTTCTGGCAAAAGAAAAGTCAAGTTATTAATTCAAGACATTCAAATGCCTAAGGAAGAGATGATAAGGCCAATAATTTAGATTGGAAAGATGAGATAGCCGTATTACGACCATGTCAAATTGGCGAAAAATTACTCAAATCCGTTGTCACCGACTTCAATGAGACTCTGAGTTCAGTGGCTCAGATGACACGAAGACCTGTAAGATGACATGAAGACCGGTAAAAAGTGGATGCACGAGAGTAGAAACCTAGAATTTGAAATGTGCGGCCATCTCCGATAAGAGCATCAAATTAGAAGCTCCTTCACATCGTCACTATTGTATGTAGATTCCTTTGTCAAGCCCCGACACAAAACGTGTACAGAAAATTAAAACTAGTCGAAGTAGAACGCCAGATATTTTCGTTTTTCACACAAGTTTTTGGCTATAAATGAGTCGTAAATGAAGAAATTTTTCCTGAATAAAAGAAACGACCTTTTTGTTCACAAACCCAATCCATACAGATCTATAATGAAGTAGACCCTTTAATGTTACGCAGAGTTAACGAAGGGACATGACAGTCTTATTAAAGTTCTCGAATAAGTTTGACAAGAAAAATAGTAGTCTATGTTTAGACTTGAGGAAAACGAAACCGTCGGACAAGATTTTAGAAGTATAGGTACCAATTTTTAAATTTGGAACGAACAGCGAAACATATTGTCTTGATTTTCAAGGTTTTTTTGAAACAGAATTTAAGGGATGATCAGAATGCCAATCTAATGCCAGACGACTAATCGTGCAGTGATTTTCCATCCGACTAGAAACACAAGCGGTGCCGTGAGATAAGACCAAACGATATAAAATCAAATCTCCAAATTTGGCCTAAATCACGATCAAATTTTACAATTTGACAATATGACACTTTGTAAAGCGACATTTATGCCCAACTAACTAAAGTGTAATAAGGCTAAATGTTATGTATACTAAAGTGGATTATGTATGGAGGGGCATAATGATCCCTGCAAAACCCTGTTTATGTTTTATACCTTTCCTTAAGTGTTGAAGTCGAGTGCGACTTAAAGCCTAATTGGGCTTATGTCGTCTTAACAAAGGGGCACAATACCGAATTCTTTTGGTATTGTGTCACTTTCAGAGAGTGACTTAAGTAGAGTGACTTATAAACCCCTCAAGCTTTTATATTGCAGACAACAAAAGATGGCTGCTTCGTCTTTCATATAGTTAATTTTTGACAGTTTTACAGACTGACAATTTCAACGATAAATAGTTTGATTTTTTTTATTCAACAAGAAAAATTGGGGGTTTCATTACAATTCTCAGGAATTAATGTCTGTGGTCTGAGTTAACCAAAAAGATCTTTTAAGAACCTTTTAGTTCAACGATGCATACACAGTTTTCATCAACATTGACAAGAATCGCACGGAAAATTATTGCTCGCGTACTGAGCATGCTTGCGGCAAAAAATCGTGCGGTTACTTGCCACACGTCATGGTTTGTCCCAGGCCTAGGTTTGTTCCCAAATGAGCGAACGGCGAACACTGTCCAAAACAATTGGCCTCTCCGTTGGCGATCCCGGATCAGGGCGTTCTTCTCCCGGATTGGGGTCTCTCCGAACAGCCAAACACGTTTTTCTTGATTTTGATGTTTGTCTAGCGTTGTATTTGTGAAGCAAAAGCTATTCTACAGGGGACAAATGACATTTATTCAACTTGACATTGACACATGTATGATTGTGTGCGTGCTTCTGGTTTTGATTCTAGATTCAAAACCAGAAGAAAATTTCTCTTCTATCCATAAGAGCAACTGTCAAACGAGTCCAAAAAACAGTTTCAGGAGAGTCCAGAAGTCTCCCGGAAGCTCCCGGACGACCAACCGAAAAGCCCAAATGTCACAATGTGCTGCTGAAGTTGACAGTTGTTATTGTTAACTTGACATGTGTCAAAAAATTTGTCAGAACTTAAAAAAATTGCAGTGCGTGTGTCCAATTTTTTTTATTTAAAATTTGTAAGTTCGCAAATTTCCGGAATATTTGAACAATGTTAGTTACCCGCAGATTTCAGGATTTTTACTATACCCAATATTGTTTTCCGCGATTTTTAAAGCTATATGTCGGGATTTTGATTTTTGGGCAAACGGTTCGCTCCCATTCTATGCAGATTTCCTTGTTTAATGATGTGGGGGTAAAAATCTCTCAGAGGGAGGGAAAAATGCAAAGAAGTAAAGGAACGCTTTGTACACAAGAAACTGCCAACATTTTCAACGTCAAAATTCGTATTGAAGCAAAAAGAAAATTGTTTGTTTGGAGAAATAGAAAATTATGTGCCGAAAAGTTTTTTTTTCGCGAATATTCAATGTGTTGTTCTTGCCTAATTTAAATGTGTTTTATAGGTAAGAAAGTATCATAAAATGACAGGTGCGTTTGGCACTTGGTATTGACGGAACGCGTGATTGTGCCCAAGTTAATTTCTTGAGCTTGATTTGGAAAAATGGGGAAATTTTAAACTCTAACTCCTTCTCAACGCTACGAAAAATTGTGTGGGGAAACAGAATTTGTCTATTTTTCATAGGTTTCCGTAGTTTTGGACAGGTATGACAACAAACTTAAAATTTATGTTTTTAAGCGTCATATCGATTGATGTATAATAACTGAATTGACATTAAAAATATTTAGTTTTTGTACGCGAGAGCGAGGCTCCATGGCCATCAAAAATAATTGAAAGTCCGTTTTTTACAAAAACTCGGCGTATAACTAATAGGCGCATAACGCGTGCCTTTATTTTGCGCATTTTGTGTCAGACTTTTGATTTTTTCACCAAGCTGACAGGAATGAAAATTTACCGAAACACGACAGGGACTGGCTTGCTATCAGTTACCGCATAGTAATTTTAATCGCTATCCTATAAGGTTATGCCACAAGTCTCGCGTTGCGTCAACCTTGACTTGACAACTAATAATATAATAAACATATAAGATTTAATGGAAACTACAAAAACAGTTCCTTTTTTTTGCGTAACAAAGTTTTCACCATGTCAAGCTGACATTTTTGTGAGCGCTTTGACGTTTTGTTTTTCACAATTGTTTGTTAAACACAATTTCGGCTTGTGTTTTGTGATATCTACATGACAACCTTAAGGGCCGCTTCACAAACAAGCTTCGTCTTCGACCCGTTACGATACGTTTGTTTTGAATCTGTTTTGTTGTGATAAGGGGAGCTGTCGGACATTTTCGCAAGCGTTAAGAATTCCTCCAAAAGTTCCGGTTCGACCAACCTAAAACTCCATAAGTGACATATGGATGAACCAGAATTAGGCACTTCAGTGCACGAAACTTTTTATTTAGATCCTGTCAACTGCACTTGACATTTGTTGATCACTAGGCTGGTTTTTCTGAGCGAGAACGAACTAGTTTCTTAGCTTTACTCATGTAAACCCCAGAAATAACTTTTTCAGTCAATTTTAAATCAGAGGAACCTCGGCTGAACTCGCAAAATTTGGTAGGTCAAACCGTAATAACCTCTGGAAAATAGTTTCAGTTTACTAGAATTGACAGTTGGGAATCGACCGAATCGAATTTGACAGCTTTATTGACGCAGTTAGCGCTGCGCGTACAAACTGACCCCTTGGTTATTTCCTGATCCTTTTGATCCTGGTGCAATTCGGAATTATTCCTGCATTTAAAAACAAGCTACAAATGGCGTTTAAACCGATATGAATGAATTTAAACCGATATGATTTACAAATGACAGATGTCAAAAGAAAGTAGATATGACAGATGTATTCACAATAACATGTCCGGTAACAGTGCCTGTTTTCATTTGGTTGATCCTAACCTAACCCAAATTTTATTTCTCAAAATATAACGGAGGTTGAACGGTGGCCACCTTACTGGCGCTTCCCCTCACCATAGTAATTCTGACCCACCATGTTAAGATCAACCAAATGAAAACAAGCACATAGACAAACATTTTGTAATTTTGAACTTTGCCATCCCTGTGCGGAACTGCCTTCGGACGGGGACGGATTCGAATGGAAAAAAATTGGATGACATTTTGCAACTTGAATTTTATTAACTATTTTAATTACCCTCCAATTTTATTTACTGCCTTGCACTTGTCAAATGTTAACGGTAATGTCAAAACCATATTCAAGTTGCAATCATCTTGACCGTAAACATATGGTCCGCAATCGCACCGCAGCGCAAATTGAATTCCCTATTTTGGAAATTGGAGCGAGTTCAAGATACTTGTTGGCGTAATATAGCCTCCGAAGCCATCGCACAGTCCAGTGTCAAGTGTACAACCAGTTTGCCACTTTGAACGTCAATCTCAACAAGACAAGACAGGTACACCCACTTTCTTCGGGAGCATACGCCCAGCACATCATCTCGCATGCAACGAGTCACTGGCAGGAGACATCGAAAATTATGCCCGAAAAATTGTTAATAAGAAACAAAAAAAAACAGACTCCCAGGAGTGAAAGAAAATCTCCTGCTTTCTCCCCGTCCACAGTGATTTCGCTGAACTGTCGCCAGCATCTCCGTCAATATGCTGTCGTTTGACGGTGGCTGCTGCTGCGTCCGCTTTGGTGACGGTACACTAGTATCAGCAGCAGCCGCTGTTCTATTTTTGACCACACCAATTGGGTGTCCGTCCAATTTTCTTTCGAGCAGAGAAAAAAAAATGAAAATTCTCCCAGTGGATGGATCCTGCTTCCACGCACAGTCACACACGAACACGAAAAATTATTTCCTCACATAATTGGATTATTTTTATATATTTTTTTTCTCAAAATTGTTAAAATTTCGTATAATCAAAGAATTTATTTATTAATCCCGTTCATTTGTTTATTTATCTCGGCCGCAGCAGCAGCAGCAGCGAGTATTAGCACACGCACACACACAAGTTTCACTTTTGCACTCGAGAACACTTTGCATTTTATCACATCGCACACAGAGGCATTTTGTGATGGAATTTTGCCTTTAAAAGGAATTCTTTTGGGGGGATTTGCATTTTTGGTCATGGAATTCACAAATTTTTCGGTTGGATTATTCCTCTGGTTGGTTTGATGATTTTTTTTAGTTCGAAGGACTTACCTTTTCTTTGGCACGTCCTGCATGTTTCTGAACGGATTTAGCGAGCATCACACCTTTACTTTCTGCCATTATTCACACCGATTTCGAACAGACTGACTAACCCTTTTTCCAAAAGGTTCCTTCAGCCAACGCAAGATTTTCTCAAAATGAGCACAAAAAAAAGTGACATGTGAACGCGAGGAAATGAAATTTGACATCGAGCGAGGTGCGAGATGCTATGGATGGAGTTGCGCCCGGTATGCCATGAAAACGGGAACGAATAGAGCTGTTTGCTCAGGGTATCAGAGTAGGCATTCCGGAATTTTTCTTTAGGAAACGAATAACACACAATATCGTTTCCTTTAAACGTGTATAAAATAGGAACTAATATTACGTTTTCATTAGGGCCGAAATGAGCTCATTTTAAAATTCGAGAAAAAAGTGTTTTCATTTATAAGTTCTAATTAGCTTTGACAGCTGCTCCAGGGACGGAGCTGGAGATCCAATGCAAAAAAAATATCAGTGGGGCGCCCATTTTGAATTCATCAGCATAACTTATGTATTTTTACTTTACCAAATGCTAATGAAAATACAGTGCGGGATTTTAATTGGGCAAAAGCGTTTTGATCAATTTACAATTGATGAATGAATTAACCGTAAAAATTAAATTCCTATAACATTTTTGTTATCTTTGAAGTCAGCTTTCAAACGTTCGATGCATGCCGGGTAAACAAAACTACGCCAAATCGTAAAATTTGTACTTTTACAGCCCACAAACGTCTGTGGTATTTTAAAGACACCGATTTATCATCAGTTAATTGTTCGCTTATGTAATTCCGAAAAACTTATAAGAACAGGCGATTTCTTTTATAGATTTAAATTAACATTTAAGGATCAGTGACATAACCAAAACGTCTAGTTCTGTCTAAACGACATTAACAACTGGTATATTGCATTAGAGATAGGACAAAGCTAATTTGTTTTGCATTGCCTTAATATTTAGACCAGAAGGTCGGTAAGGATAAAGTCAAAAAATTAGCTTAAAAATTTCGTGGTACAGAAGAAAGTACATCACTTCAAATGGCATTATGCTTTATATTAAAAAATTAAAAAAAAGGAACTAATGGAGAAGCCTGCATTAAATGTATGTGTCGCTTGTTCTTAATAATCTTCACACATTTATACATTTTATTATGTCTAATGTCACCATAATCTATACGATGAGCAGGCCCTTTAAATTCGGGACTCCTAACGCCGTGGGCCCTGCGAAGGATCAGCTGCAGGGTATTTCTAATTCCCGCCGAATTTTCGATTTAAAAAAAAATGAAATAAACAATGGAAACAATGTAAAAACGTAACCGGATTTCAGTACACAAAGTCGAAGAAAAGTGTGCCAAAGTCGAAAGTAAACTTGAGCAATATCAACAAGTAGCATCCACCATTGTCTTGCTGTGTGCACACCTCAGCGCATTTCACTTTTTTCACAGTTATAACTCTAACGACACCTACATTAACATCATGCGCATCTCTGCAGTCAATATCCTTCGGCTTTATACCTTTTGACAGATGACAGTTGCATGAAAGAAAAAAAGCAAATGTGAGGGCAAACAATCATTGCTTTCTGGAGGAATTGGTATGGACCGATCAACTTAAATCTAATAAGATCCGTGTAATCTTGATCAATATGCGTTATTTTAAAATCTTTTTCAAGTTATGGAGCTCTCAATATACGGAAAAAGATTAGTTGAAGAACACGAACAGAAAAAGCGCCAGTGGTAAGTGATAACTTTCCAATAATCAAAGCTTAATGGTGATTATACCAATTTTATAAATGAATTATTTGCGCAGACAATAATAGGTAACATCATCGGATCCTTAACAGCAGTCGTATCGTTCGACGTAGGCTGCGGAGGGCTCTTTTTGTTGTGGCATAATTAAGTGAAAATAGTTTGTGCTACCTTGGGCTTTCAATGTCCAGGTTCTAAATGCACAGCTACTTAATCTACCTGTGCACTTAAGTGCCTGTTTTCATTTGGTTGATTCTAACCTGGTGTGACAGAATTTTATATGGCGAGGGGAGGCGCCAGTGTGGTGGCCACCGTTCAACCTCAGTTTTATTTTGAGAAACAAAATTTGGGATAGGTTAGGATCAACCAAATGAAAACAGGCACTAAGGGGGAGAGTTGCATAAAACTGGGTGCAGTATTTGCGTTGGAATCTGTGCTCTCTTCAGAAACACTTTAAACCTTTTTATTGTGCGTATGCCGGCTCGTTTTGCGCAACCAGCAACAAAACATTTATAGTTCGGATTTATTTTATTTAATTGCCTTGAAATGAAAGTTTTTTGCTTGAGTCCCTATGAATTTCGATTCACGACTAAAAGGGTGAACACTGCTTTGTTTGGCCTCCAGTCACATAAAGCAAAATGGCGAACTTTTTTTTTGACAGATTCGCCTGGTGCCCGATAAAACGAACGAATTGAGGATATTGAGCTGCCAATTAAAAGTTTTTTCAATTTATTTTGTCAGAACTAGGAGACGTAGAATTCATTACGGTTTGATTTGAGAATTCAAGGCGAAGAGATGAATTCTCAGATTATACATATGGGATTAATTTTGAATCTCTTCGCGAAGAATTATTGCGTGAGTGAATAACGTGAGTAACTGATGGCCTTATCTTAACACTATGCCTCCACCGGCAATTAAAAGAGAATTAGTGAGAGATGATTAAAAATAACTTTCAAAGTGGCTCCACCGGAAAAATATAGGATTAATTTGGCACGAACCCTCTGTTTCTGTCATTTTGACTCTCAAAAGAGAATCGCGTTGTCATTTTTCAGGAGCGAAAAATAATTTCCGCTGCAAAAAACACAATAGAAAACGTACTTGTAACAAATCTGTCGTAAAGGGACAGTTTCAGTTTTTTTTTTTTGATTCTCAATCTGCTACAAAGGTGCAGGAAATGAGTTTGTGAATGAATCGCTGAAATTTTAATCGCTTGCCGATCCATGTAATTCGCAGAGGATTTAATAGACATTTATATAAATCGCGTATTAGTGGCCGGTGGAGACTTGGTATAACGCATTCCAAAACTTGACAATGAATGAGAATATAAAGATTACTCCAGACGCATGCTGTGACTTTTGCTGGGCAGACACAACTGTAAATCTGACGTTATCGGTATGGTGTGGACTGTCACTTTTTATGCGTGTAAATAAGACCACCTGCTTATACAACAAAATATGCTGACCAATCACATGTCGTGAACCAATTTTAATTTCATACCGATGACGAGGTGCATATAAAATGTAGACTTTTAGAGTCTGCTCTTGTGGTCTTCTTGGTGGTCGTCCAGGCGCGTCCGAGTAGAGTCTAAATTCAGACTCTCCTGAAACTTTTATTTTCCTCTCCTGAAAAGAAGAGCTATTTGATACTGCCCACGAAACTAGAAGCACACACATAATCATACAGTAGTCCTGTCAAGTTGGATAAAAATCATTTGTCCCCTGTAGGAAAAATTACCGAGTAACTAACAATAATGCTTAAAATATATCTCTGAAAATTTTCGTGCGTTTGTCACAGATCACGAACCGTTTGTTCGAACATGCTGCAATATGGCAACAAAATGTGACTTTTTTCAGAGGTTGCAATTTGTTGCCATCTTAAGACGGAAAGAGACATGCAGCCCAATAAGCAGTCTACACGGAATACGAGTGGGAATTGCGGGCAGAAATCCAGAGTAAAAGATGTACACTTTACTAATAAAATGAAAGAGCAAACCATGTGTAAAGAAAATTTGCATATAACGTGAAAACAAAGTTACGCTTCCCTTTTCTACCTATGGCAACTCTTCGCAGCTAATTCATTTTTTTCAGAGCATGGAAATTTAGAGCAAGAAACGAGGGTGACGATGGCAGGATTCGAACCCAGACCTCCGGCGTAGTAAGCAAACACACTAACCACTACGCCACGGCACCCCACGGCCATATTATTTACACACAGGAAAAAACAAAACAAAGTATAAGCAAGCAGCATATGATTTGCCCACTAAAAAATTCAACCTCCATTGCAGAAGAAAACTTTTATTTTTTACGTGGATGTCAACACAATTCTCCATCGGAAAAGAGTACGGTTCATACTTGGAAAGTACTGCGGTTTGTGACTTGAAATCTTAGCTGTCAGTTTTACTAGCACATTCACATACCTAGAATTTTTGTGACACTTTGCATTGGCACACTTGACGGAAATCCGTTGTAAAAAGATACTGGAATCCACGATCTGAGTTGGATTTCCGTTCATATTATGGTGCGGAATTCTAACTTAAATGTTTATTGGGAGGAGCCACTTATTTCACCCAATTATGGTTATTTCCGTCAGGATATCGACTGAAGCAACCTCCAATGGAAAATTACCAGAAGAAAAGCTACGAGAACTTTACTCATTTTTAGAAATAGGCGGATAGATGGCTCTAGGAGTGTCAGTTGATTTTTATTCGTTAAACATCGGAAACAGCAATAAGAAGTGGTTCATCGATTTAAAGTAAAAAGTGTTGTTAAATATTTTGCATGAGATTCACAAATAAGCTTGACTCTGCCTCGGTTTGACGTTTACGAGTTTAACGTATCCTAACACAATGAAGCTCCAACTTTTCGTAAAAAAAAAAACAATTTTTTAGGAAATGTTATTACTCAAAGCAGTCCTATTGACGATTGAAGGCTTCCCGCTGCCGGTCAGTTTCGGAATATGTGAAGGCCTATACACGTCAACGACTGACTGTTGTTTTCATCTCATTTGTCAAACGATTACGAAAATTCTTTGTTTGGGAATGATATTTTGCTTTCAATTTACTTCTTGTGGGAAGACAAACTATTTTATTCACAAATCAGATTGATAAATCACACGGAAAAATGCGAACTCGTTCATCGAAGGTAGGTCAAACGTTTGTAAGTTTGTCAACTTCAGCATCTGTGTTACTATAGGTCTTCACATATTCTGAATTTGACCACCAGGTATAGACTTTTCCAATCAACAATTGTAATGCTAACATGACACTAAATTTTTAACTCATTTAAAATGATAAAATATCATCGGCATGTAAAGAAGACAAATAGATGTTGAGCGATAAGGACAAATGACAATAATTTTTTTTCAATTTCGAGCAAAAATATTGAGTAAACTGCATTTGAAAAATTACCCTTAAAATAGATGCCACGCCCACTAGAGGAGGTTTACCTCCTTAAGTTAAATGATGAACTGTCAAATAAAATGAAAACTCGTCAAATGAAAACTCGTACTCATTTTTCTTTATTTTTTATTACGTTACGTCATGTTTCCAATTTTTTTGACTGTTTCGTACTCACTCACCATCATTGGAAATTTATGCATTGAATAAGTGTTGCTCCTTTAAATTAATTGACAATGGCAATAAATATGCAGTATCGTACCACCATAAAGGGGTAAAGATGAATTGAAGCTTGCTTGAAAAGCTGCCTTACCTGCTCTCAACGAACTCCAGGCAAAAATATTACAATATTTTTTGACACCAATTTTAAAGTCTTTTATGTCAGTGCGCTGAAGTAGTTGAAAGGCGATAATTCAACATTTCGAAATGCTGAAAATTTAATTGTGAATATTGGATTAAAGTGCGGTAAAATTAAGCTTTAAAATTCATACAACGTCGCACTTGCCGTCACAGCAGCCAAATAACAACAAAATCAAATTTTTTTTTTAATTTTTATTAAGTTTTCTTTTTTTTTATTAAAAATTTGTCTTGGTTACTCCAAGGCCTTACTTAATAATTATTTATAATATTTTTTTTGTTGGTTTTCTCATTTTTTTTTTTAAATGCTTAACACTTTACAAAAATAAAAGGATATTACTTTTAGATATATCAAATTGTTGTCCCAGAATGTTGTTGCTTGCATTTTTTTTGTGTATTTAGCTTTAATTACAAATTAAAATATGTAAGTGTGATATATAAGAAAAAAAAAAAAAAAAATACCGCTAACTCAAACTAACGACAAAAAGAAAAAATCAAAGAATTTATCTCGAGTCTAAAGTTAAAACACAAGATCTTAAAAATCAAACTTACAACGTAAAGTTTTATTTATCTTGAAGTTTTGCAAGCTTACATTAAGTAAAAAAAAGAACAGTTGGAGAATGATTTCTGTTTTTACAATTTCAAAACAATCAGACGGGCACTAACCCAAGAGAAGAAAATGTGTATTTGATCTCCTTTTTATCAACTCAAATCAGTCGTAAAAATGCTTGTCTTTGGATGACATTCAATACTTAAACATTTTCAAAATACCGAGTTCATTATGTTCAAACGTTTGATTTTTTGATTAAACTTTCAGCAAACATTCATACGACTGGATTTAAAAAGAAAAAGGGACTTCAATGGTGGTCCAAACTTACGTTACCTTTTTTTGTGATTAAGAGAAACATATGTACACGAAAAAATAAATTAAATTAATACCTTTTCAATCAGCGTTTTTGTTTCAAGTTTTTTGTTTTTGATGTTTCGATCATTCCCGAATAATGTTTAGACTTTTTGAGCGTGCAACTTAGTTTCAAAAATTGAACAAACTGTGGTTCAAACAAAAACTTTAAAAAAATAAACAAAATGAAACCAGGAAGCATTTTTTAGATGTTTTGGGAGATTTTCTTTTTTTACTTTTTATATTATTTTCATCTTTATCGTCGTGCAATGAAATATTATTTTGTTTTGCAAAAACTAAAATTATTGATGTGAATTTTTCTTAATAATAAACCTCGATTTATATTTCCTTTTTGTTCATTGTGTGAAAATTGTAATACAGGAGGCAGAACAAAGAGGAAAAAAAAAGATTAACTTCGCGGGATATCCGGGGTTCAATTTATTTTTTTCTGTTTTTGTTTCAATTTCTCTTTTTCTTTTTTTCTATTGAAATAATATTGAATATAGATTTACTTTTTGTCTTGCGTTCTTATGAAATCCTCTCTATTATTAGTTTGATTTTGTTTTGTTTCTGTGTTTTTTTTATCTTTTCTCACAAAAAAATAAAATAATATAGATATTAGCATAACTTATTTAACCATCATGTTTTCTCTTCTTTCCCCGAGCTTGGGGTTCTTCTGTAAGTAGAAAGATAAAATAATAAAATTATAGGAATATCTGATAAAGTAATTTTATAAAAAAAGCACGTTGTCTCTTTCTCTGTTTGCTTTAAAAAGATAAACTAGGAAAGAGAAATTGAACGTCTTATACCGTGGCTCCAGCAAATACTAATCCGCGATTAATATAAACACTTATTCAACGTTCCTTAAATCTCAAGATTTACGATATAATTTAAACCCTCTCGACAAGCGATTAAAAATAAATCCCTCATAAATCTAATTTAACCTTTTCGCAAACATCTTTTATGTCACTTTTAACCCTTTATACACACCCTTTATAACAGTTTTATATTTGTAAAAGGAAAATAAAACTGTCCGCGTATGACAGATATGTCAGTACGTTTTCTATAGGGATTTTTTTTTACAATGAAATTGTAATGCCTCCCCTTGGAAATGTCATTTAGAGTCAAAATAGACAAAAAAGAGTGCTCGTATTAAATTTATCCTTGTCTAGTGGAGAAACTTAAGGATTTATTTTTAATCGTCGTAGGCTAATCGTAGTTTTATTGCCTGTCGAGACTTGGTAAAATACTGTATTTCACAAGAGCACATTTTTTTGTCACATTGGTTCTCATAGAGAGTGACAATGACACTTCTCAGATTTGCGAAAAAGGTTAAAAGGGCATAAAAGTTGTTTGTGAAAAATGTGAATGAGATTAAGTTTTAATTGGCAGGATGTGGAGAAGACGCGAACAAATTTAATAAATTAAAAAATTATATAAACGCGTTTTGGGGCCGCCCAAGTACAAAATTCATTGTATAAGAAAATTTTAATCGCAAAACATTAAATCGCATAAGAAAAACAAAACAGTTGGCCTTGATAGAATCTAAGCAGACTTTTTAATGGATTCTGTTGAGGCTTTTCAACAGCATATACATCCTTTCTTTAAGCGAGCTTTAGGTACTGAAGTCTCACAGTTACTTTTGGATATTTGATCTTGTACCTTTGTATTTCAACATATTGGAAACTCTTACCCTGTCAATATCAAACCATTAAAATTTCATACAAAACTTGAACCCTAAAATTTAGTGTTCAACTAAGTGAAAGCTGGACCTATACTAAAATTCTTATTGGAACCGCTTTTTTTTGGATAGTTTGAAACTCAGGTTTTAGCTGAAGGCCCATTTTAGTGAGCCCCATTCATTGGAGATTTTCTTTAAAAATCTTTTTATTGAAATACTAACCTGCTGTTTCCGCGTCTTTCTTTTCTGCGGCGGGCTCAGCAGCAGTAGCCGCAGCTTCACCATCAGCCTCCTCCTCATCCGATTCATCATCGTCGTCATCATCTGCGCCGTCCTCTTCATCCCATTCGGAGTTGTCTTCCTCCAAATCATCATTATAGACCTGCAGAGTTGACAAAAAGAATTTCCTTTAAAACTTTATTCTCCACTTTCCACAAGAGAAAGAAAAAGAGTGCAAGATCGAATTATCTCACCTCAGCTAGCGACACATCACCATTATCTTCGTCGTCGCTTTCGTCATCATCGTCATCGTCTCCGTCATCTTCATCCTCACCCATCTCATCGGAAACTGCAAGAGAACAACAAAAAAATGAACCGCGATTAGTCAACCAGTCACGAATGAGTTAAATGCTTACAATATGCAGCACTGACTAAATTCAGTAATGCCAGGAACCAGTAAAGTAAAATGGGATAACTTGTTGGGGTTCGACAAGAGGCTAATTGATTTGTTTTGTTTTCGGTAGTCTCGGTTGACTCCTTGAGCTTTAACTCTTTCAAGTATTCGTCCAAGTCGTCTGGTTCGTCGTTGTTGGACGATAAAACATTTTGCGCGGGTGTTTCGCTACTCGTGGGTGTCGTCACCGGCAGGGATTTTTTCGCTTTGACACGTTTTTCAAATTGCTCTAACTCGTCCAAATCTATTTCTAAACCATTTATACAAAAGGCGTTTTGGCCTGAAATCCATAAAGTTCTATTAAAATCCATGACCAGCTTGTGATGTGTGAGAGGGTATGATTTGGGTTAAATATTTTAGTTATGCAATGAATGTCTTAGGGATAAGCTGAACAGGGCTCTAGAGAGCGGAGCTCTCACAGTGTAAGCGAAATGTAAAATAATTTACACCGAAAATATATCGCTGTTTGTGAAGGAGAAGGATTGGCAGAAAGGGCAGCCTTACTATTAAACTTGAAAATAAATATCTCCTCTATTTATGCTTGCTTTTAACAAACCAATCAATTTACTCTAGGACATATTCTGGCTTAAAAAAAAAACATCAAACAAGACCTACCGTCATCAGAATCATTACCATTGACTTCATCGTCGTCATCACCCTCGGATGGAGCTTCCACATCATTGGCATCAAATCTACAAAATTTAACACATCTAATTAAAAACAAAAACTTTTCAGCAACATTTGATTCGTTCAACTCACCCATCCAAGAACTCTAACGATGGGAGCATTTCAAAAATCTTTTCGCGGTAATTGTCGATTTGTGTGGCCTCATTATTGAAAAGATCCAAAACAGCTAGATTTTCGAATGCTTCAAGCGGTTTCAAGGCTTCTAAATCTTTGATTTTATTACCAGAAAGATTTAGATAGGCCAATTTTGGACTTGTTGTAAGATAATTTAGCCCATTCGATATTCTAAATAAAAAAACACAAAATAGAAAGATGTTTTAAGTTTTAAAAGAACTTCAGATTCTTACCTGTTGTCAGAAAGCTCCAATCTCTTTAAGTTGGGTAGCTTGGGGAAGCCTTTTAATGTGGTCAAACCGACATTGATTAAACTTAAGGATTCCAAGGCGGTGTATTCATCTGTGAGACCAACGATGCTGGTGCTTCGGCAATTGTCCAAATTAAGTTCTGTAATCTGTAATGGAAAACAAATTTTAACATATTTACTAAGAAAATTAATTCCCACTGCTCTATTTATTTTCTTTTTTCGCATTTCTTTTATAACTTCGCCCCCTTGATGGCGAGCTAATTTTAGATAACTTAAAAAAAAAAAAAAACCGGATAGGTTAAACTCATTTTTATTGCGCAGGTTGTGCAAATTCTATTTATTTATTTATTGAATATATTTTACATTCTGTTGGACACTTTTTTCGCGGTGTATTCTTCTGTTTTTATATTAGGTGATTTTTGAGTTTTGTTACTCTAAAAAAAAGGGTGACAACAAACTTTTCTTATTTTTTATTTATTTTTTGTTAAAAAAAATGTATAGATTTGTTTTATTTTTCAAATCAGTAAAACAAGTGGCCCAAAACTTGTTTTCTGGCCTTTTTTATCATTCTTAGAATTTAAAATCCATAAAACAGCAATTTCGAATGTTTTTCAGCTGCCGTTAAGCTTTTTTTCAATTTTACAAACACCTGCGCTGACATTGGTCTCCCTCCCATACAATTTTTTTTTAATGTCTTGACCCAACCTATACGCTCTAGTTTTTTGTCACACCTTAATACCGTGTTTCCGCTGGGCACTTATCAGTGATTTATATAAATCTTAATTATTTGATTAGCACTTTTTTTCTGTCCTTTGGTGTCAGCTCAGCAGAGAGTGGCGATGTCAATTTCAATGAACGAAAAAAGATTTCCGCTGTAAACATCCCAATAGAAATCGTAATTCTAACAGACCTGTCATACGTGGACAGTTTCAATGTCCTCTCTCGACTTGATTCTCAAACTGTTAAAAAGGTGTTAGAAAAGGGTTGCAAGTGGGTGAATGAGACTTATACTATGTCTCCATCGATAATTAAAAGAAGATTAGCGGGAGACGATTAAAATAAATCCCAAAGTGGCTCCATCGAACAAAAGTAGGATTAATTTGACACGAAAACTCTGCTTCTGTCATTTTGGCTCTAAAAAAAGAGAGTGGCGATGTCATTTCCAAGGAGCGAAAACGATTTCCTCAGAAAAAGTCACAACAGAAAACGTACTTCTGACAGATTTTTCGTACAGGGACAGTTTCAGTTTCCTTTTTTGATTCTCAAACTGTTACAAAGGTGCTGAAACTAGGTTTGTGAATAGGGTGGATGGGATTTATGAGACGATTTATTTTTAATCGCTTGCCGAGAGGATTTAAATTTGTATGGTAAATCGCGTGATTTGTAGAGGATTTAATAAGGATTTATATTAATCGACGATTAGTGCTCGGTGGAGACATGGTATTATGAGGGATTTATTTTTTAATCGCTTGCCGAGAGGATTTGAATGTGTACGGCTAATCGCGTGACTTTTAGAGGATTTAATAAAGATTTATATTAATCATAGATTAGTGCCCGGTGGAAACATGGTATAAGTACGAAATCGGTATTTATAACCAATTTTTACATTCAATACTCGTGTGCTTTTAGAATTTTTCGTTCTAAATGTGTTTTTTCTATTACGTTTTTCGAAAGCAATATGATTTATACCAAGTCTTCACCGGACACTAATCCCTGATTAATATAATTCTTTAATAAATCCTCTACAAATTACGCGATTTACCACACAAATTTAAATCCTCTTGGCAGGCGATTAAAAAAAATACTCTTATAAATCCAATTCACCCTATTCACAAACCTATTTTCTGCACGTGTTTAAACAGTTTGGGAATAAAAAAAGGAAACTGAAACTGTCCCTGTACGACAGCTCTGCCACAAGTACGTTTTCTATTGTAATTTTTACAGCGGAAAAAGTTTTTCACTCCTGGGAAATGACATCGCCACACTCTTTTTAAGGGCTAAAATGACAGAAACAGAGCGGTCGTATCAAATTAATCCTAATTTGTCCGGTGGAGCCACTTTGGGATTTATTTTTAATCGTCTTCCGCTATTCATCTTTTGATTGCCGATGGAGACATAATATTAGTTAAACAGCATAAAGATTTATGTAATATTGCCTAAAAAAAACTTTAATATTTAAACTGTCTTAACTAAACAACCTCTGAAACACGTTTTAGGGAAATCTTTAAATACGGCTGTAGTGCTTCTATTATGTGATTGATAGGAACGCGGAGAATACATACCTACAATCCTCTTTGCATCCTCCCTCAATTTGTGCTCATTCGTGATTCACTCATTATTCCTCATTTTTGTGAACAAAATCTGAACCTTCAGAAAAATGCACAAGACCCAACAATAAAGTAGGGTTATCAAGTGAACATCCAGCTTCCCCAAAGTGATTCAAAATACATACAGACAGACAGGTGCATTCCGTGTTTCGTCGCTCCAGCACCAATTTCAAGCGCGTACCTCTTTTACAGTTGTTTACTGCTTTTCCCAAAACATTCAAAAAAAAAAAAAAAAAACGCCTACACAAAAAGTACATACAAATCCACCACATTTCAATAGTCCGATTTTGTCCAATAATCTGTCTGTCTTTATTTGCCTCAGCGCAGACGATTTTGTGTCCCTCTTCTTTTTTACCCAACCGCCGCAATATTTTTTTACTTCACCCTCTGTGGAATCGAAACGAAAATCTATTCCACACAAGTCTGGCCATAGGAATGACAAAAGGTAAAAAGAAGATAAAGATAGTCGCACTTTAGCGTTCATGACAGCCATATTGTGAGAAAATATAATATAGTCAAATCAGATTTTAATTTTCCGTCATAAATTTCACTCCATTAGCTGTTCAAAAATGCGATTGTTTGTGAAGTTTTCTTATGCAGCAAATGTTTTACTTGTTAATGTGAGTTTAAATCTTATCTAAAAGATTTTTCTTGTGCAACAAAAGTACGAGGTCATTCGTAGAAGAAAAAAATGGCGACTCTACCCAATAGAAAAAAAATTATGGTGTGGTGGATTCAAAATTAATATTGAAAGCGCAAAAAGTACTCTGGGAACGGAACAAAACATGCCAAGAACGACGGCACAGGCACACACATGCAAGAGTATCCGGCATGTGGAATATAATGGAATCATGTCAATTAAAAATGGATGTCAATTGGATTTTGTTTGGAGGAAATTCATAATTTTCAAAGTAAATGATTTTGTTTGACAGGTTGTCGCCGTTGCATGCATGCAATTAAATGAGATGGTTATGTTGCATGTTTGTGGCTGCATGGCTCTTCAGTAAAATATGCGGGGTAATCGATAAAAAAAACGCCAATATATGCGCGCTTTCATTGTTCCGGCACACAAACTCAACTCACCCCTTTTTGAAAAGTGAAACGCCTTGGTTTGGTTGTAGGATGCGATGCATTTTAAGGGCAAACAAAAGATTTTTGTTATTATGCCTACCTACATGTTGTAAACATAAAATAAAAAAAGGAAAATAGGTACATATGTATTCAGGGGAAGATAGTTTTGAAGGCATGTGGTTGGGCAGGTTGACAAACTTTTGCACAAAGACGCAAAAAGAAAAAAATATTCGGGCGCGACAAAAAGTAAAAAAACTAAATAAAATAGCAATGTACCCATATTTAACTCGCTAATTAATTTGTCTTTTCTTTTCTGAATTGATTATTGTCCCGGCTAATCAGCATGGTTGGAAATAGTGTTGCCAGAAGTTAAATTTTCGCAATAGAAAACTTTTTTCGTTTGACATTGCTCTTGCATTCTTTTACTTGTAAGAAAATAAGAAAAAAATAAATTCTTTCGACAGCAAGAGCTAATCTTTTCTTCAATGTAAAACGCTTTCAGATCAATTATTTCTTACTAGATGCCTAGCAGATATGCAATTATTTTTGAATTACATACAATTATTTTGACTGCTCTGAAAAATATTTCAGCGATCAAAGCGTTGGTCGCTCTGTATTTAGGGGTCATCTTGAAATCACTTGCACTCACTCAACGCATTCAATTTATTTTAGTGATTTGAAATCGGTGAACGCATTCAATTTTGGTGTTAATTTTTGAAATCAATTTTACAATGTTGTGAAAAATACTTTTATTGGGTTGTTATGAGTTCTATTGTACGACAGACCAATTCAACGTTTCGTGTTTACTCCGTGCAATCACAAAAAAAGATCAATAGACCTGAAAGTGTTTTCAGCGGACAAAATAAAATTAACTCTTTGCGCAGCACATCGCAAACGGAAATAATTAAAGGATAGAGAAGAAGAGTTTATGATGCAACACAAACGCTGTTGAGCCAGTACGGAACATGAGCGGCTCTTTTTTAATCGGTTCAGAGTATGTAAATTTTCTAAAAAACTCTGAAATTTGGTTTTATTGCCGATGAAAACATACGAAATTGAACGTTTGGGAACAGTTAACAAAAAAATTACATTTTAGTGAAATACAGCTCCTAATCTTAATAAAAGTCATGTCATATTAGTTTTTAACTCTAAATGTCATTTGTAATGAAGTTTAGTTGCTTTTGTCCGTTGGTTTATGTCATTTGGCTCAAACTCTTCTACCTTGTCGGACGAAGTTGAAAACCCTTGGAAAGCGGTTCCAGAATCATGACAGTCATGATGACAGGCGACCGCACCGTCAATTTTCTATACTCGTTTCCCTTTCCAGGACGTCAAAATGGTTTATGTATGAAAAATTCATTAAATTCGAACCCAAAAATCGTCTCGACCTGGGATTATATAACGAGTATATGTGATTCAATGCGTCCCAAAAGCGAAATGGATCTTGAATCACTGAAACTGAAAGCCTTAACGCTTCCCGCCTTTATTTATTTTACATGCTTATACTATGTCTCCACCGTCAATTAAAAGGGATTTGTGGAAGACGATTAAAAATAAATCCCAAAGTGGCTCCACCGAACAAATAATGGATTAATTTGACACGGACACTGTTTTTGCTATTTTGGCTCTCAAAAGAGTGCGACGTCGTTTTCCGGGAGCAAAAAACGGTTTCCGCTGTAAAAATTACAATAAAAAACATACTTGTGACTGATTTGTCGTAGGTACAGGGACAGTTTCAGTTTCCTTTTTTGATTCTCAAACTGTTACAAAGGTGCAAAAAATTTTTTGTTTTTAATTGCTTGCCAAGAGGATCTTCGCGTGATTTGTAGTTAATAAAGATTTATGTAAGTCGCGTATTAGTTCCCGGTGGAGTCATGGTATTAGACTTCATGTTTAAAACTAAACTGAACAAGTACCTATCCTACCATCCTTTCCGTTCAATTCCAATTTTGTAGGTGAGACTGTACTTGTGCGCCAGCGGAAATATTATAAAAACCCTGGAAATTTTAGTGTCATAACTCGCTTCGGTAACCACTTTAAAACTGACACTTCAAATTAATTTTTTTCTTTTAATTGAAAAAGTACACACTCAAGCTTAGAATAGACTATGCCATTTTACAAGGAGCAAGCAGGAAAATGATGTGAAGGCCTCTTACTTGCCATTTGACGTCTCGTATAATACTAATCAATTATCTCGTATCTAATACTATCAATACATGGCATTTTTAGTAGCATGTGCTACAAGATATACGAAAATCTTAGTATGTCGCGACACTCATACATCAAATATCTGGCTTTTTCACCAGAATGTCAGAAGTATTTCTTCATTTTCTTTAAATCGAAAATGTTGTGATTTACTACATTCTTATGGCCTTTTCGGTTGGCAATCCCGAATCCAGGAAGTTCTTCTCCAGGATTGAGGAACAGTCAAACACATTCCTCTTGATTATGAAGTTTATATGACGTCGTAGTTTTGTTAAAGAAGAGCTATTCTTCAAGGGACAAATGACGTTTATTCAATTTGACACTTGCGCTGTAAGATTGTGTGCATACTTCTGGCTTTTATTCTGGATTCACGCCAGAAGCCAATTTCTTTTCTTCCAGAATGGTACGAGTTGCTTCCGGACGACCGATAAGGCCATAAGTTGCCATTTTTCAGGTCAACATTTAAATAAATTCAGAAATATTACGATCACACTGCACGATGCTTAATGTCAAAACAAATGACAGAAAAAATGCTTCGAGCCATTACCTAATCGAACCAAAGTATCCATATTTCGATTCGTAATTGACAAACGAAAAATTGTTAGATTGACTTGAAAAAGTTACAATTGGAAATAGTACGTTTTTGAATTTACAAAATGAAATGGCTCGCAAATGTCATAAATTGACAAAGTATACATTTTTCAATTAATCGACAAGTGAAAACCAAGTATTTACCTATCAGAGAAATTTATAATTGTAATCGAATTGTAAGAATTGTATGTTAACGTCAAAAATTCAAGCAGTTTTCAGACTGGACATTCGGCTTCGTGGATTGCTGCATCCAAATTTGAGGCAAAAGTGACATTCTTTTCAATTTTAATTCCCAACGGCATGCAAAGTGAAAACCTTGACACGTTGATAGCAGTTCCGAGCAAAAACTACCAAAACCAGGGGTTTACAAAAACAGAAAATCTATAAAAATACACATATGGACAACTCACGTTTTTAAAGTTTATGCAAAAACATCCAGTGTGACAAGGGTATAAATTGACTCCAAAACTACTCAACTAACTCATAAACATAAATTATAATATATATAAAATTTTGTATTATTTTTAATAATTAAATATATGCAATAAAAAAAGCACCACCCTGGCAATGCTACAGAAAAAATGTGAAATTGTGGCTTTTTGAAAACAAAAAAGAACAACGTATAAGATGGTTCCAAAACAAACGTTTGAAAAAATGGCGCGTTGTTTGTTGTATGAATAATTTAAAAAATCCTATACTTTAAACACAACTTTTCCATTTTAAATGAAAAAAAAACACTTGTTTTTCAAAAATCGATTTCATCGGCCATACCTAGACTCTTCGCTTTACCGCGTGGTGCAATGCAAAATGCTCTTCCTATCATCTTGGCACACACAAAAAAAAAGAAGGAATTTCTCAGTTTTACCACAACGAGGGGAGCATTTTTCGTGCTCCTTTCCTCGCCCTTGTGGGGACCGAAGAGTGTCGTGTGTGTGTCATTTGTTGTGAGGAAAATTGTTGCTAATCGCAAATTTAATCGAAACGAAGGGCACTGGCACACACAACACACACACGCGACATCGGCATGTATAACAAGTGGAAATGCATGGAAATATTTAAAAAAATTTCCCCCGAAAATGCACAGATTGTATTTTTTTCTCCTTTTTTCAAAATTATCATCACAATCACGGCCATCGCGTCATTATTATCATCACACTTTTGCCCGTTATTGGAAATTTATATCGGCTTTAGCCGAGCGCAAAGCAAACTACACTCTGGTGTCTTTGTCGATGTGGTACACCGACACATCGACTTGGGGCTTGTGGGATTTTTGTCTTATTTAATATTTACGCACTTTTTGAGCAAAATCCCAATGAAACAAGAAAATAATAGATGAAAAATAAAAGGCGAACTTACTTGGTTGGCACGACGTGCTCTCCTCTCGAGTTCTATCCTCTTCTCCATTGTAAAATGTGTGCTCGGTCGTACGGCAAACTTGTGAGAAAATGTAAATTGCTGCTTCAAGATAATCCCGTAGACGACGACGAAGGCACCACCACCGCACGGAAACGGCACACGAAAATAAGGGAAAAATCAAAAAGAAATTATTTAAAAAATTTGAAACAATCAATTGTGGATTAAAAAGGAAAAACTTTGACTTTCTTGTCGGTTGTTTTTTTTTTGCGCGGAGAAGCAATTATGAGAGCCGCGAATTTTTTTCTTTTCACATTGAATGGTGGAACGGGCTGGCAGCAGCACCAACTTACCTGTTTTCCTCTATGGAATACTGTTTCGGTTTCTTGGTTTTCTTCCGAGTTCTTTGGAAGAACAATAGGTCTTGCGGTTGCGATTTGTAAATTAGTTTGGAATTTTATTGGCTTTCAGAAAACCTAGATGGTTGGGTATTTTTTTTATTTAAAACAAACACTCGACAGTATAGGGCGCAAAACAAGCAGGAAAAGTAGACAATCTACTGACACGGGCACGCACGAAGAAATTATCGTTCCGATTCGTTGTGTTCCGTTGTAGGTGATTGATGTTTCATTCGATGTGTCTTCTGCCTGTGGTGTTTTTGCTGGGATATGAGTGTGGTGTGGTCGGACAATGGTGAGTTTGCTTGGATTTCTAATATGGTGAATTAATTGGCTTCATGTTTTTGAAAATTGCGCATTATTGTGGCATTATGGGTAATGGGACCAATTACGATCAGAATGTTTGATTAACAATATGAATTATTTATGAAATTAGAAATTGATACTCATGCATTATGTATCAAAACGGAAAAATGATTTCTAGTTTTTAGTTTTGCTCCCTTGTGAGACCAAATTTTTTTTTGAGGCAAACGAAAACTAATTGGGTTTAATAAACGGAAATACGTATGTTTCCGTTTCTTGTCAATGTCGTAGGAAGTTGTTTTGGTTGGAAGAAAGACGTTTCATTTCAAGCATGAACTATTCCAAGTGCAAAGCAACGAAAATATTCCACAAGCATCATTTTCAATATTAATTTTAAATAATTGTGGGTTCTTTTAAAGGTAATTGCAAAATATTGGGACCGAAGCGTTATTAAATTGTTATTAAATTCATGAAAATGCCAGAAGCTTGTGGACGTACAAAGGTTCATCAATGAATTGTTTGTTTTTAACAAACGAGTTATCCAAATCGGGGTTAAAAGATAGTAGACTGCTTGCCAACTTGGCGCATTTGGGGCTTGCCATAATGGACTTCTTTTTTGTCAAATATGTAATATACGCCACGCTTTCTATTGTTTGTCACAAAATTTACGCTGCAAAGCGAGTCAGCTGTTTTGAGATACACCTTAAATTCCTGTTGCAGTGACTTGCATACTTACTGTACGCGCGTGCGATAGCAAACACACCCCTTTCACGCTTTTAATTTATTTTCAATTCAATTCAATTCAATTCAAAAAACTTTTTATTTTCATTTCGATAAGTTTTACAAAAAGAAGTTTACAAAAAGTAGTATACAACATGGCTTAGAGCCGTCTGCCGTTGAATGATAGGACCGAGAAAGTTAATTAATAATTAGTGCTTATATTAGGTTTTTTTTTTTTTTTTTTGGTTAATTTAATTTGTAATACAAAAGAAAAGATTGTGACTTCTTTGTTATCTATACTTATGGGCTTTTGGTTTAGCTTAAAACGGAACAAAAGGGATTTCTTCGTGGATAGATCTGATTTTGCTTTGCTGATTTAGCTCACGGAGACTGATACAAATTACGAAAAGCAATTACTTCTTTTAGATAGCATGTAAGTATCTTCCAACCAAATCCGCCGTTTAGTAAGGAGCGACATTCCTGGATCGAGAGAAAGCTCTTGGCAAAAAATAATCTTCGGATCTCTTGAAGGATAGGACATAAAGCTAAGAAATGGAAGATGTCTTCGTTCTGATTGAGGTTACAGAGGTTACAAAGCGGATTTAAGTCATTTCGGTATGGTCTGAAGTTAAGATCAAGCATTTCAGTGCGTGCCTTAAATACTAAACTAATTTCGGACGCGTTCAGCTTATCACAAAAATAGTTGGCGGTGTGTAAATCGTGAGTGAGGCTTTTGTAAAGTTCTCTTGTAAGTGATGTTCTCGCTCTGCACAAGGACTGCTGATAGAGCTTTTCGTCAATGGCTGCCAGGCAGTCATAGAATATACTTCGCCATTCGTGACAATTTCTCTCGTCAAGATTTAATTGACAATTATGGTTACCAGCAAGCTCTCGCCATTCCTCAAAAGGTGAAAAGCCCCCTTCTACTGCAACCAAAAGAACTCTACGTTGCAAGATATTCACAGATCTTATAATAACTTTGGACAAATAGTCGGCACTTGATTTGGCATTTCTTACAAAAACTGGAGATAAACCTGTTTCAATGTCTATTGCGTAGTTTGGCGATGATCGAGGGAGCCTGAAAATCCTTTTTACGAAGAAACGTTGGATAGCTTCAACCTCGTCGAGCTTTCGGTGACCATAGACTTCACTTGCATACCGAAAACAGGTGTTAACTACCGCCTCAAAAACCCTGAATTTAGACCGCAAGTCAACATCTTTGTTGGAGAAAAACCTGTTCCACATAGAATTGATCGCAGTTTTAGCTGCCACGGATCTTTCTTTAATGTAAGGACGAAGGTCTAAATTGAATTTCAGGCGGATGCCTAGATATTTGAATTCATTCACAATTTCAATGTTGTCGTTGTCCAAGGTCCATCTTTCGCTCCTACTCAATTTGTGGTGATGTCTAAGAATCATAATTTTAGATTTTAAAACATTAATTTTTAGGTCCCAAAGATCACAATAATCTTTCAGCTTATTGATGACAAGCTGAAGAGTAAGAGGGTTGTCTGATAAGACAACAAGATCATCGGCATATAGAAGTACCTTTATTAGAGTATCTCCAAATCTTACTCCACCTGGCAAGAAATTTATTACATCATCGATAAACAAAGCAAACAGCAGGGGACTCAAAATACAGCTTTGTGGGACTCCAGAGTTAGTTAGAAATTCCGAAGATTTCTTGCTTCCATCCCAAACTGAGGCAGAATTGTTAGCCAACAGTTTTTCATATAATCTAATAAATTTGCAGGATATACCTAGGTTTGACAATTTATAAAGAAGTAGATTTCTATTTACTGTGTCAAAAGCTGCTTTCAGGTCGACGAAAAAGGAGTAAAGCTTCTTTTTCTTCTCAATAAAATGACTCGCAATAGTCGTTAGGGTGAAAATTTGGTCAATTGTTGACAGGCCTGGACGAAAACCTGCTTGAAAAGCACTGAGTGCATTATTTGATTCAACCCAGCTTACAAGCCTGTGGTAAAGCATTTGAGTAAATATCTTCCTGAGTGAGCTAAGGACTGAAATACCCCTGTAATTTTCCGGGACACTCGGGTCACCTTTTTTAAAAATACCAAACATTTTTGAGCGCAAGAAGCTCCCGGGAACTATTTCATCTTTAAGAATCTTATTACAGAGCTCCAAGAGGTAGCTGAGGAGTTCAGCGGTCGCATTCTTGAAAAACTCTGCAGGGATTCCGTCAGGTCCAGGCGACTTTGAATTTTTCATTTTTTTTAATGCTGTTAATAACTCGGACATTACAAAAGCGTCATCTAGTTCGGGAACAACACAGTTTGGTAGCGCAAAACTTATGTGTTTTTGGCTGGGGTCTGAAGTCAATAGGTTCTTTAAGTGTGAAGCAAGGAGATCTACGCACACTACCGAAGAAGTTTTATTTTCAAGGCCGGCAACAGAACGAACGGTCTTCCAGAACGTTTTGGAGTCCTTACACAGCAGAAGCTTCGAGGCAGACCTTTTGATACACATAGCTTTTTTGCATTGGCAAACTTGTTTGTATACCCTGTTTGATAGTACATAAAGATTTTTAAACCATCTGTTATTTGTTTTCCTAAAGAGGTTTAAGAACTTTAAAATAAATCTTTAAGAAAGATTTATTTTCCTTCCATTTTTAAGTCGCACTTAATTTTTGTATGTAAAAAGATATAAAAACACTGACTTTCCTGTCGAGGCACTCGCAAAACAACCGTAAATTCGGTAAATCTTCGACATATTTGTCGGAATGTCTAGGGCAATTTTTCGCTAAAAGCATTCAAGAATTTTTTAGTCTTACATCAAAAACGCTATCATTTGCTATTTAAGCTCGATTGCACTGAGTGTATGAGCTGGCATTTTTATCTGTCGATAACACTAGCATTCACTTTTATTTTGACAGGTCGGTATTTCAAGGCACTCAGAAAAATGATAATTATCACGTTTCCATGCAGAGTCGAACCTTGCTTCAAATGCATGGAAACGCAGTTTGAGTCAAAACTCGTTTGAGTCCTGAGTACTGAGTTGTACTCGAACACGCTTCGCGAGTTGAGTCGAGTCCATAAATTACTGAATAACTAGATATTCAACTTCGGACAAGTAAAAGCTTTGCCCACAAGCTGAAATTTATGAATTTACCCGTTCTCCGACATTTGTTTACAAATGTGAGTAAATTCATGAATTCGTCATTTCCATGCAATTTCGTTTTGCAGCTTTTACATCAACTGATCGCGTAAGGTAAATTGTTGTTGTATCTTCTTACACATATTCACCGACACGGAAATTTAAAGCCTTAAAAAAGCTTTAAAGGCTTTATAAAAAACGTAAACAAATGGGTGTTGGAGGGTAAGAGGGACGCAAGTTGAATATCTAGTTATTCAGTAATTTATGGTCGAGTCGAAATTATGAATGGAAATGCGAGTTGAGGAGTCGAAATGACAGCAACTAGTGTTGGTCGATTGTCTATCGATAGTAAGAAAAAAACTATCGCACTTATCGATAGTTTATAGAAGCTATTAAAGGAACTATCAATAGTTTCGATAGTTAGTTTGAGATTTGTTGCAGACCTGACGTTGCTTTGCTTGGTAGTCAAAAGATAGACATGTGCACTCAAGAGTTACAAGCATCGACAGGTTTTCTAAACTAACCTCTGTCTTTCAACTCCTACTCTCACCTCCCCGTGGTGAACACTGGGTGCCTAGTACCTCAACTGGAGATTGGGTTCCAACTCCTTTGGAAGGTTGCTGGGGGTAGCAGACGAAAGGGGGGGGGGGGGGGGAGGAGTGCGCGCCTTCTCATTATGTTGTGAAAAAATTTCGGAAAAACTACGACTGTATACGTATTCACTCAAAGGCCAGTTTTTCAGTGTGAGACCAACGGAGTTTCGTACTTAAACTGAGATTAACCGCACAAATGAGTTTTTCAGTGAGTATGGATCGGATTTGGTAAGTTAATCTCGGATCAACCCCTAGTGAATACTATGAACTTCTTATAATTTCGGGAGTTTAACTCTTCTCTGAAAAATTGCTCACTGGGTTAACTCCAGATTCGTTTTTGTTAGGGGATTAACAGATCTTGGCTAAAGCTGGGCTTAACTCAGCACTAAAAAATCGGGCCTAAGTAAGGCGAAACAAATGCGATGCTCATCGGCACATACAACTCTTCGCTTACGTATCGCCTTGGTGAATTTAAATTTCAGCGCTTTTGTTCCTTTTGACATAGTTATAAGAAAAAGGATAACCATTACGACAATACATTTCGCTCCGTAAAATCTAAGCGAAATATTTTCGAAAAGCCCGTGCGAAATACTGTCACAGTCCACAATATTTTTTTATATAAACATTTCAATGATGATTTTTATTGCAAAAAATAGTACAATTAAGAAAAAATTTTTTTTTCTTAATTGAAAGAAAAAAAAATGCAGAGTTAGCTCTGTAAATAAAATTGTCAAAATCTCCGACTCTCGAAATTACTGCCTCTCCCAACTCTCACATAGAAAAACACAGAAAAAAGAGTTCAACTTATTCCCAGATGTCATTTTGCACAAAAACACGCACATCAACTGTCATTCCACACAGAAAAAACATTCAAAAAAGTTTATACTGCTCTCCAGAGTTGATCTGAGATTAACTCATCAAATTTGGCGAGTTAAGCCGAGATTAACCCTACATGCAAGTTCACTAAAAAACTTATTTCTGGGGTTGGTCTCAGTTTAACTTGGAAATTCGGATGATCTCGCACTGAGAAACAGGCCCTTAGAGGGTAATGGTAGGTATATGTTGCATTTGCTATCATGACCTCGACAACATACCACCTTTATAGCATGCTATTCTTTCATCGCATGTTGAGAAACCGTTTGAAAAATAGAAACGCAGGCAGAAATCTTTCCTTTCAGTTACACTTTTTCACCACCACCTGTAGACCAAGAAAGAGAGAGAGACAAATTATGGTTCCACTGCTCATGGGCCAGTGCCACCTTGTGTCTAATAGCCTAACTATGAGTGTGCCTCGTTGCAGCAGTTTCAGTAGAATAGGAACGTGGTGAGAACAGGAACGGGACAACTAGACTACAGTGTGCTACAAAAGCATTGCGAAACTGAAGGGTTTCTGTTCATAATAAAGCATGTTAAAAGCTGTCTAGAGAGAATAATAATATTTTTGTTTAGATTTTCGGTAAATAGGAACTTAAGCCCCAAATATAACGGGTCAAAGAAAACTGATTTGAATTTACTGATAAGATTTTAAATATGATTTTACCACAAAAAAGGCCCTAAAGCAATAAGTGCGGTTAAAAGTAGTTATGCACTCTTTTCTTTAGTTTGCAAATTTATTCTGTTTTTCATTTAGCAGAAACCTATAGACATTTAGCTCGTTACAAGTCTTACTGAAAAGGCTTTCATTATCAGGACTCATAAGATTTTAAAACCGGCAATACTGACCGGGGGACCTGCCCATAGAAATAGAATTCATAACTATTCAACTCAATTGGAGGACAAAAATTCAAGCTTTTTTGTAAGGATTTCATAAACACCCTTAAACCACGCGATAAATAAAAATCTTCATTTAATCCTCTATAAATCAAGTGATTAACCATACAAAATTAAATCGTCTCGACAAGCGATTAAAGAAACCCTTCTCATAAATCCTATTCACCCTATTCACATACCTAATTTATTGTACCTTTGTAACAGTTTGAGAATCAAAAAAGGAAACTGAAACTGTTCTTGTACGACAGATCCGTCAAAAAAAACGTGTTCTTTTGGTATTTTCACAATGGTAATCTTTTCTCGCTCCTAGGAAATGACATTGCCACTCTATTTTGAGAGCCACAATGACAGGAAAGGAGTACTTGTGCCAAATTAATCGTATATTTATCCGGTGGAGCCGCTTTGGGATTACTTATTAATCGTCTCCCGCTAATCCTCTCTTTATTGCCTGTGGAGACATAGTATTAGAGGCGAATAAACAACATTATTTTTTTTCACCATATGCTTTAACTGAAACCAAAATACAAAACCTTTTTGGAACATCCTTTATATATCCAAAAGTTAAAAATTAAAACAAAATCCTTTTGCATTTCATTTATAAATATTTGTTTATTTAGTTTTATCCACTATTATTAATATTTAATATTAATTTATTCATGTATTAGCAACAATTAACATTTAGAATCGATTTGTCTTCTGTTTTGTTTATTTATATTTTGTTTGTTTAATTTATTCTATATGTTTTTGCATCCATTTTCTTTTGTAAATGTTACAAATTTCGTTAAATTATATTATGCATTTGTTTTATTTATAATATATATCTATTGAATTATTTAACCTAAAAAGTTAATGCTAAGTTAAATTGAATTTCTTATTTATTTTGTTTTCATTTATTTCAAATTTTAACATTTTCTTTATAGTGTCTCATTTATCGATTCTCTATCTTATAACGCATTTGATTAAAATGTACAACAATACAAATTAGCGAGATTATTAATTATAATAAAAAAAAAATAAAAAAAAAAACAAAAAAATAAATAAAACAACATTTAATCTTACTGGTAAATATATGTTTATATTGTATAAATATTCTTTTCTTTATAACTATTTAACAAAGTTTTTACACCGAATTTCAGTACATAAAAGCTTTCTTTTTAAACAATATCTTTTTTTTTTGTTTCCATTTTATTCAATTGATTTTAATTTTAAAATACAAATTTGTTAATAAAATTATCGTGTGTGCAATCCTGTGTCCTAATTGTTTTGTATTTATATCATGTTAAATGTTAAAATATTGATTTTAGGAATTCGCTGGTCGTTTTATTCACCATTTGATTATTATTAATTTATTATTGCGTACAATTTATTTTACCATTGTTTCTTTATCATGTCTAACTTTGCTTATTGCATCTATTGTTTAATTTTTGATTCATTCAACTGTGACTTGTGAGGGTTTTTTCATTTTACAATAAGTAGTCGACAAGATAATTTACAAAAATATAAACACACTTCTTTTTACATTATGTTCCTTTTTATTTTTTAATTGAATTTTATTAACTTTTAGCGGTATTTTTGCGCTAGTTTATTTTACATAAAAATCTTTTTTTTTTTTTATTAAATTGCACTTAAAGCTCTCTTTTTATTGAGTTAAGCAAAGTTTTTATTTATTCCTCTTTGGATAATAAGAAAATCAATAGAGTTGCGTTTTATATTTGAAACCATCTTCTACAATCACATTCCACAGAGTCTAAAAAATCATAAAAGTGCTCTTTAGTTATAAGCTATTGTTTTAAATTTAATATAAAAAGCATTGAAAACACTGAAAACACTGTAAAAAAACAAAAAAAAAAATTAAGAGAGCCGGGGAAATTAAGAGAGTCAAGAGTTAGCTAGCTGGATTCACATATACACTGCACTCCAAATTCATCTCGGTCTGACGTATACGAGTTCCGCTTTCCGCCCTACGATTTCAATCTTTCCCAATACAAAGTCGCATCGGCTTTAACTTTTCGCTTGGCAAATTGGTGTCTCCACCGGACAAACATAAGTTTATATTGACACCATCATTTTTTGGTTGATACTTTGGCTCTCAGAAGAGAGTGACGGTGACATTTCCATAGACATTTGACAAAAGAAAACCAATTGGTGACAGAAATGTCACTTTTGCGCGGTTTTCATTTCCTTTTTCGATATCAAACCTTACGGGTACAGGTGTACGAGAATTGTTAAAAGTGGCGTTAAACATTTCTCTGAATAGGGTGATTAAAATTTGTGTGGAGATAAATTTTTGGTTAGATACTTGACGAGAGAGATTTAAGGAGATATTGTAAGGTAAATAATTCCGATTTGAAGGGGATTAGTTGAAGATTTATAAATATAAATCGTGGATTAGTGTCATATTATTAGCTTTTGTTCGAACTTCGATTTGTTATTAATGTATATGTATTATTAGGACATTTAAAAAAATGGCAAGGGTAAATAGCGTACTTTAAAGTTGCAAGTTGGTTTGTTTGTGAGTGACGCAAAACAATTTATTGCGTATTTTGATAAAGATTTTAATAGTGTCACATGTACTAGACTTGGCATTGAAGTTTACAAGAGCAGTTTAGTGCTATGTCGCTTCCGCTCGTAAACACCTTGCGCAAATTTCCGGTGGCATGCAGTCAAATACTATCTGACATATGAGAAGTCAATGTGCAAATAAGCAATATTTAAAGCTTTTTTTCTGTTGTGCAAATCGTCTGCACATTTTCCATTCAATTATAACTTAAATAGAAAAGTGTTCCCACCGAAGAAAGGGGGTTAGTTTGAATAATATATTACACACGCATCCTGGGTTTTAAGAGTCTCAAGACCAAGAGTCACACTGGGCCCAAAAGAGCAACAGCGACATTTTCCAAGGTGAAAACCACATCTAAATTTATTTTCTGTCTTTGAAATGACAAAGACTTTATATTTCAAGGTGGAAGCATCGCATGTGTTCACCACAAACAAATGCCAACAAAAAGGTTCCAATACATTCACGCCGGATTTACTCTGACAACTGACGAAGATTTTTCAGAATAATCAATGTACCTACAAATTGTTGCTCGCTAAATTGGGAATATTAAATTATACATTAAATTTATATGTGGGCTGAAATGCGCTTTTACAATTTTAACATATCTACCATAAACCAGGAATACATAGATGACGTAACATAAGAAAAAATGAGTTCGAGATTTCATTTTTCCGATGTGTTTTTGACTGTTCTTCATCTGTTGTTTATTTTCACGCTGCATTTTGTTTGAACTGTTCTGAAATGTGTTTAGTTTCTGCTTTTTTTTTAAATTTGTTAAATTAAAAAACATATTAAAATATAACTGACATGCTTCCAACTGACTGTTTGCTTGCAGAATAAAAAAATGAAAATTTTTTGACAGCAAAACACTTTTGACAGGAACGAACTTGATTTCACTCAACTAAATCTGCCCTTGTCTCCGAAAATATAGTTTTCTTGCTTTTACCAGGCTGTGACACCTTGGTCTGAAAAAAAAAATTATTGCTAAAAAGAGGTTTTATTAAAATTTCAGTTTTGTACCCAGTGAAAATATATAACAATAAAATTAAACTTAACTACAACTAAACTAGCGTACTCCATTGTATGCCTAGTAAAGATTCAGCGGCTTTTGTACAAAGTCAAATTTAACTTTAAGCAACGACTTCGGACTCATTTATTTTCAAGACTGTCGTTTTATGTTCGCGAACGTCAAAACCCATTTTTATTTACAGGAATTCGCGAAGAAATTGCCTTTCCACTTCACACAGCGAAGCAAGTTGGAATATTGTTCTCCAAAATTTTTTTCTTGGCTATTCACCAAGTCAAATTTGGCGAGACGTACCGATGTCAATTTTGATTTGAATTGAGTTCAAAACTCAATTTTGGGCTTGACTATGGTAAAAAAAAATGGCTCTTACCTTTTGAAATGGAAGGAACACAATAAAGGCCACACTAATCTGTTGAAAAAAGTGTCATTTAACGCCATTTAAGAGGCGCTTGTAGGTTGCTTTTGAACTTCCAACCTTTTTCTTGCATAACGTCTCTGAGTCGGTCTTGGTTCAAGTTATGCTGCGACAAATTGGTTATCAGACATAAGCCGTAGCTTACAAAGAAAATTTTAATATTTCGATACTTTTGCGAACATTAGAACTTTTTAGCTAGCCTATAGCTTCTTATTGCATAATCTATGTCAAATTGTACAAACTGAAAACGTTTTTAAGTTCTGTTTTGCCACAAAATACCTTAAAACGGGCGCCATCAATAATTCCATTAACCTTTAAAGCATGTTTCTACGAAAATCCGAAAGATATCAAATTATTTCCGTATAATGCCAAGAAACAAATCATGATTCACTCTAATTTGAACCTTTATTTGTATGATTTATCAAGCCAAGCCACACGTTATACGCTTGTTTCATCCCCTACGGAAATGAAGGTAAAAAAATATTAACATGTGCGAAAATGCCATTGATTTCCCAGGATGGAAATAAGCTTCAGATTTGAAAATCCCACCCATTTGGAAAGAAAACGAATAAGGCAATAATAAAAAAAGTTCGCTAATCGTGCCTATTTAAAATTTAATTATGTTTGCAACTAGCTCATGAAAAATAAAAAATAACAATGCAAAAAACTGTTTATACCACGCCGCAACTCTCCTTATATAACTACCAATCGTTCTGAGCTAATTTTCTTTCGATGAATATTACAATAAACTTTTTACAATTTCACATTTTTTTTCTTCAAATTTCACAAACAATTTGAAACAACGTCACCGTTCATTAAACTACTTACAATTTATTTATTTTTGTGTTAATTTAACAATTTCATCAAAATAACAAGCTCACTTTTTTTTTGGTTTTTCAATTACGATCGCATTTATTTGTTTAAGAAATAAAATTATGTTCTTTATTTTAAAGAAAATTGAATTTTAGTTGAAATCTTTTATTGCTTTTCCAAAACTACGTAATTTGACCGTTTTATGGGGTTTTAGAATTGGTTCTATATGCGTTTAGTATTGGATTTTATTTTCGCCAATGACGGCAATTTTGTTTAAATTTGTTTTTATTATAATTTTTCTTAATAACTTTCCTTTGTTCAATTCATTACATGCAGCAAACTTTATTTTAACAGTCAGATTTACACAACAATATTGTTTTGGCATTAATGAACATCTTTTTTTATTTAATTACTATATTAGCTTTACTAGTTAAACAATTTGGATTTTCTTTTATATAAATTTTTAGCATATAAAAAATTCGTTATTCAAAATACTGTGTTCCTTTTTGAATTTTTGTTCAAATGAAGAAACTCTTTCTAAATAGGTTTGGGTTTAGGGAAAAAATCTTACCATTTTTATTTTTTAATCAATACTTGTGATTTGCTAAAAAATAATATTTTTAAATTTTTTATTTTTGTATTTTACTAATTATTGCACAGTATAAAGGTAGAAAGTAGTTTTGTGTAGGATTTTAGATATTTTTTTTTTGTATATTAGTTTATTATTTTCATAAAATTTTATGTTTTATGACATAGATATCAATCATTTATTTAAAAAAAAATTAATATTGCAATTTAAAAAAGTGATTCGGTTCATATAATATTCCAATTGGATTTTGTTTCTTGTTTGTTTACCAGGAATATTTTTCTGTAGTGAGGAGGAAAACCAAAGTAAGTTTCCTTAATTGGAATTTACTGAGAACTAAAATAGAAAGTTCTAATTACTTCGATTTCTTAGTCCTTCATTTCAATAAATTAATATATATCGACATGTAGGAATGACAAATACATTTAAGCTGATACTATGGCCATAGAACTGCGGGCAGCGGGAAGCTATTAAAAATAAGTCTTGATGTGCCTTCACAAAGAACAAACATAAGATTGATTTGTGCCGGGTACTACTGTTATTACTGTTATTTTGGCTTTAAAAAGAGAGTGACGATGACATTTCCCCAGGAGCGAGAAAACAATTTCGTTGCATAAAAAACGCATTTTTGACGATAAAAGAGGAAATAAGTTAAAGATGTATATTAAACGCGGATTAGTGTTCGGTGGAGACATGATATGAAACGATAAATTTGGCAGAATTGTCCGGTGCTAATGCACCTCTGCTACTAACTGCCACGATGCCTTGACATTAAAAACTCTGCTATCGTCTCTGTCTAACTCTGAAACTAAAACTTCAAATAAATAAAAAGCATTAACAGATGTTTCGAGAGGAAAAAATTTTTTGGGTGATTTTTAATCCCGTCTGCATGGACGGAGAGTGGGGGAGGAGATATAACACCGAATTGTACGGGCTGTTCAGAATACAACGGCTGTTATGGCTGGGTCACTCAGAGCGAATGGACATCAGCACCCCAGCCCGGGAATTTTTTGAGTCCACACAGAAGGGGTAAAAGAACAGTAAAGGAGCACCGAGATCCAAGACTCAGTTGGTGCACGCAAGTGTAAGGGGACCTGTATTTGACTGGCAAAAGTAGTTTGACGGACTATAGTACCAAAGTATCGTGCCTTGAAGGGGCTGAAAAGCCCATGCATGCAGAAATAGAGTCGGGGTGAACTATTCCTCTGTCTTAAAGATATAGAATCGGAACGGTATGACAACACTAGACGCCTGGTCGCGATCGGCTTTCACAACTGTTCTCCCACGCCAGCGTATATGTACGAAAAGTTCGAAAGACTATTTGCGAAATCTTTCATTGGACTTCAGGTATTGAAAACGTAATCTTTTTTTTAAATAATTTGCCGACTGGACTATTGCAAACTGTGCCACCAGACCAATTCAAAGGATCTAAGGCTATTTCAATTAGGGCAAATTTTTCAGTGCACAGTTAAACCGAATCAAACCAAGATTAATCCCGGAACAAAATCAATCTGGAGTTAATTCAGTGAGCAGTTATTCAGTACAGAGTTAGTTTTATAATAAAGAGTTAGTTTTAAATAAACAATAAAGTTATCAAAATCTGCGACTCTCGAAATCATTGACTCTCCCAACAGTTATGTCACCTAAAACAGGCTTAATAGTTCAATTTGCTCGCAGATGTAATTTTTTTTGAACCAAGATTAGCTTATAAATTTGGCGAGCTAAGCTAATCTCATTTTAATTCCGTAACTAAGATGATGTCGCACAGAAAAACTAGAACTTCAAAAAAGTCGATAAGAACGACGTTTATACTTTTTATAGCGGGTGATTTTTTAAGAGGTTGAGAACTTTTTTAAAAAAAAAAACACAAAAAATTCGAAAAAATTAATGAAATGTTCTTTTGAATCGATAGTTTGAACCTTGCAATTTAAGGTTTAAAGATAATTTCATGCAAATGTTGACCGCGGCTGCGTCTCAGGTAGCCCATCCGCTGAGTCCAATTTTGGAATACTCTTTCACACATATCGGCCGGTATCTCACGAATGAATGCATGGATGTTGGATTCCAGTGCGTCAATCGAAGCGGGCTTGTCCCTATAGACATTAGCCTTGACATACCCCCACAAAAAATAATCTAATGGTGTCAAATCGCACGATCTAGGCGGCCAATTGACCAATTGGTCACAATCTTCCGAATAGACTGCTCAGAAGGTCGAGAGTGCCGACCATAAAATGGAAGCAGCGCGCGATGAACATTTCGAACCGAGCACGAATTTTGATAGTAAAATTCAATAATTTGCAAGCGTTGTTCATTTGTAAGACGATCCATGGTTAAATTGCAAACCAAACTGAAGCTGTTTGACAGTGACACAAGGTACTAAACACACGTCAGCTGTCAAAACCAGTGTTGCCAAAACCAAACCAGCTAAAAAATCACCCTTTACTTCATACTAACAATTCCTAGATCAGCCGAAGAGGTAACCTGAGTACAGTAAATTTCTAATCACCTTTGAAAACACGATTAAAGTCCTGGAGAAGAAGGATAACCGCAATAATTATAAATCTTAATTAAATCCTTTACAAATCACGCGATTTACTATAAAATCTAAATCCTCTCGGCAAACGAGATTTCGTAGACCTATTTTATGCACCTTTGTTACAGTTTGAGAATCAAAAAGGGAAATTAAAAACGCGTTGCCACAAGGAACAGGAACAGAAACAGAAACAGAAACAGACTCATACATTAGCAACGCAAAAAGTATTCAGCGCATTTAGGTTTCAGTTGCTAATACATGGGATTCTGTTTCTGTTCCTGTTTTACGTAGCTTGTGACAACGCGGCTTAAAACTGTCCCTGTACGACAAATCTGTCACAAATAATACGTTTCCTATTGAAATTTTTACAACGGGAATCTTTTTTCATCCTTAGGAAATGACACGCCACTCTCTTTTGAGAGTCAAAATAGCAGAAAAAGAGTGCTCGTGTCAAATTAATCCCATATTTGGCCGGTGGAGTCACTTTGGGATTTATTTTTAACCGTCTCCGCTTATCCTCTTTTTACTGTATAAGACCTAGTATAAGTATGACGATCATAGGTAACATTAAATTCTAGGATTAACGTCTCAGCCAACCCGTGAACGTACAAGGGTAAACAACTATTTTAGATTTAGCAACGGCTCTATCTCGATATTTAGAAACAAATAGTTAAGAAAACTAAAATCTCAAAATCCAAAACTTGCGAAAAAATCTCGAACGACAAAAATCTAGAAAACATTGTTTGAATTGTTCCTGATCCTGATTATGTGAAAACGCTCTATTTTGCCTTATTGAATATGTATGACAACCACCCCCCTGCTAACGCGCATGATAGGATTTGGAGTAGGTTCTTCTTTGGTTATATAAGACTAATATTAGGTCATATTTTATAATTCTAAGAATCTCAAAGAAATCGTGCGTTCTAGATATTACTTTCAAATTTTTGGGTTTCTAGAATTTGACCTATTGCAGATTTTGTGCGAAGGAGATTTTTGCGTTCTATCAACGGAATGATGCTTTTTGTCCTCTCCGATATCTAGAAAATTAAAATTAACAGAAAAATTTAGAAAAAAATTGTCTAGAAAACGGAAATTTGGAATGATAAAAGACTCGAATCCAAAATCTCGTAAACAAAGTCACGAATGTCGAAAATCTACAAAAAAACAATCTTGAATAGCTTTTGATCCTGGTTATTTAAAATGATCCCCTTCTTGAGCATGTGACAGGATTTGGGGTAGGTACAATTTAGGGTACCTATATAAAAATATTCCTAGGTCAAATTTTATATTTAAAGAATTTAGAAAAAATTGTAGGTTCTATATTTAATTCGAAATTTATCCTTTTTTAAATTTTTGTGTTTTCAGATTTGGTTCTATTTGAGGCTTTAAAATTGATTTTCGAGATTTTGTCCATTATATGTGTTTAAAAACACTTGAAACACGCATATTATACATGGTTGTGAGAGTCAGGTCAGCTGAGCTCTCACTTACAGCTCAGAGCTGTGAGTGCCAGTCAGTTAGTTTTTCTTTATACATATTTTGGTGTGGGGACAACACGTACAGGGGCATGCTGGGGTAGCTGAATGCACCCATCGATTTACTATATGAACCTACCTTACTGTCATTTCAGTCAGCTGACAGAAAACTGACATTCGAAGTTCGAATTTCCATAATCGAATTCACCTCTAGTGGAAAAGTACCATTGGAAACACAGAAGTAGCTGCCTTTGTATAAATACACGGATGGCAGTCTCGTACGGGACAGTTTAATATGAAACGTTCAATTCGACGAGCTCCAGGCGAAAACGTTACAATCTTACTATTTTGTTTGCAGTAAATAGCCTGTCGATACAATTTTAACCTAATTGGTACATGAACTAAGTAAATATTAAAAACAAGTTCAATTAGTTGCGATTAAAAATGTAATAGAATGAAAGCTGTAACTCCTCCTACCTTAAAAAAAAGAAGAAAACGCAATAGTTCATATAAAACACAGTACAATTGAACATTCATTTCCATTACTTTTGTTTCAAATTTTACTCTTAACTAATACTTAAAGGCATTCATTGCATATTTATCTAACAAATCTAACTGTTTTTTATTTTTAACATATCTATAACTGTATTTCTTGTTTTTTTTTTCATGTAAATACCTGTAATACACATGACTAAAGCATTCTTATGTCTAAATAAATTTTTATTTTCTGTCTTCATCGTGTGTTTTTTTTTTCTTTTATTAATTTCAAGATGAATCACATACAAATCTAAAGGATATACGGAACGTTAACCATCATTAATTTTTGTATTTTTATCGTATTCGGTCTCCATTGCTGGAAGATCTTCCAATATCTGTCAACCAGATATATTACATCTATCCAATTAGTGTTTCTCAAAATTCACTTTACGAGACGACTAATTTATTGAATGTCAACTGCAATTATGGTAATTCGATAAACACATCCAACAAGCACGTCGCTCGTCCCCCCGCATTCATCAGAGGGTGCGAATAAGAGTGTTGACAGGAAGCGTCGTTGCTGTGCGAAAGAAGGGCGGCTACGTTATCCTGCCGCCTGGCATAAGCCCTCTCGCCCCGTGTTGGCGAAAAAAATGTAACGACAGACTGTCACGGTCGTCCTTGCTGGTGAGGTGTGTCGTGTGTGTGATGCATTGCAACTTTGTCGCCATGATGGAGCAATTCAACGCTCGGATGGATGTACACATCATTTTTGCCGGGTAAAGGAACACTCGCCGGTATTATTATTTCATTTGCATGCCAATGAAGTTCATCCACGATGATGCATGGATCATCAGATTCTTGGATCCTTAATCATACTTGTCATCATCGATGAAGGATTCCAGCCGAGGGTAATCGTATTCATGCATGGTTGATGAAGTTATGCACAATATATTTCCTTGTGGAGAGGATGTGATGTGGCAGAAACGAAATTCCAGCGCATTGAAATTCGAGGAAAACGGATGTATTGGTGCTGCTTTCCTGAGCGATGACGACGTGTGTACTAAGCTACTTTATATACTGGTACTGGCATTGGTGCTGAAGGACATTCAACTAATTAAATGATCCTGCAATGGAGTCGGAGTTGCATACTTACATTTTTGATCCGGTATATCTATGTGGTTATAAATGCTAATGTTTCGCTAATCATGTTGGTGAGGATTCCTTGAAAACTTTGTTATGGAATTTGTTCAGCTGTGGCACTCAGCGAAGCAGCATCGGTGAAGTTTTTCGCAAATCTAGCACGATTCATGGATTCCTGCATTAGCCTCTCGTTTTCCTGGCGAACTGTCGGAATTGAAAGAAAGAGAAAAAAAGACGAAAAAAATGAGACACCAAGTGGCAGAGATGATAGAATTTTCATATTTTCCCCGCATGCATGAGGGTGGTGGCGGTGGGAATGTTGAACCTTTATTGCATATGAATACGAGTGGGAATTTAAGGATAACGTTGCGAATATGTTGCCAGTAACACGTGGTAAAAGTCTATAAAGAGGGGTGGGTTCGAATATGCTTATAACAAAATTCCTTAGGACTTTTTTCTACACTGTCACCTCCTTTCAATAAAATTAGATTAAATCCTGGTTTGCTTTTGTTCGTGTGTTTATCTATTTAAGGCATAAAACATGTCGACATTTGTGTTATTTTTTAGCGTTATGGCCTCGAGGCTTTTTCTAATCCTTTTGCAATATTTAGAACATCCTGAACCACGTACTACACTGTGTTATGCCTACTTGTACGTGAATACAATGGACATATACGTAGGTACAAAGGAAATGGGGATAATGAAAAAAAAAGAGTTACTCGAAGCACCACCAACGAACCATAAATGCCGGAATGATATCCCAGGGTCGTCATCGTCGTTTTGGTCCTACAAGGACTGGAGACTACGGTATATCGTGCTTCTTTAACTAACATGACAGAGGATACTTTTTTTTTTTTTATTCCTGGTCGTTGTGTCACTTTTTTTTTGTGTTGTAATCGTGGGAGTAGCTGTAGACACAAAAGAAAGGAATTTTCGCCTCAAGTTGGTTAACAAAATGTTTAGGTTGTAAAAGGGTTACGAATATGCCTTGGTAATGATAGAGTCGAGGGTGGTTGAATGGAGCCTAATCAGTGTTGAACAGATTGTGATCTTTATGGACAGGTGTGGCTTTATATGTGTGTGAGTGTACTTTGCTTGTGTAAACAGCTTTAGGGGTAGATTTAGGATTCGAGTGAAAAAAAAGAAAATCCTTTACTTGTAGTTTAAATAATTGAAACTTTTGAGGAGTTACAGTGAGTGAATTTAAATTGAAAACTGTAATAAATAATAATTTGAGCTTGAATTCAAACTTGTTTAGATTAGGTGGATACATAGCGGGGTGGCATTATCCTTGAGGTGAGAATAAGAAAAGTTTTGACAACTTAAGGAAATCGGCAACAGTAGCAGGTGGTTGTTCTAATTGAAAGCGAGCAACAGAAACAAGGACTGGTAAGAACCAGATGCGAAAAGTTTTTGAACTAGTTCACTTACCTCCTGGATGATAGTTTATTGTAAGAGCATTAAATAAGGGAAGACAGTCTGTGTATAGTGATCCATAAAGTTTTATTGCAAATTGGATACACCCTTGAGTTGAATTTAATTTTTATAATTTCTTTTCTCAGAAAAGGCGAACCTATAACACTGAAACAGTGCCCCGAGATGCAAGGAGATATTTTATTGTCATTATTTTCAAAAGTTTGCAGTTTATATGAATATTTTAGAAATTCTAAGTTGTTTATCTTTTTGTTTATTTTTGATGTATAAAAAACTTATAAATATTTTGCATAGTTTTATATTTGCATCACCCAAACACAGTACACGCAGGCTGCTCCATCAAGATTAGTAAAAATATCACCAACCGCTTAGATGTCAAAACAAAAAATTAGACAAGTTGTCGTGTGACTTCTTTAATTATTCTTGAAGGAATAGCGCATAGCTCCAGTGCCAACAACAGAGACTTCATTCAAATCTTTCAAAAGTTCGTACAATTACTCGCATGTGCGCCGATAATGACATAATAAAAAAAACCCAGATTGATCAAATAAGTAGGGTCAATCATTTCGTGATTTCAAGTTGATAGCGCTGGCATTTGACAGCTGTAAGGCCCAGATGTCACTTGAATTGTTATTATTTTAGTTGAATGTTTGCCATTAATGATCTTGAATCGCTTAACAATTGAACAACGTTATAAAACTATCAAAACTTACTTCGAAATTGGCGATTAAAAAGAAGTCACTGATTATGACCACTGACTTCCTACGTCATCCACTGACTTCCTACGCAAGCAATCGGTAAAATTGTGAACAGATTTGAAGAGAATGAAAGTTTTACTCATGTCGTAAAGATTGGTGTGCATAATTTTAGAGTAATGGCATTCGTTGCGATATGGTCAGGGAATAAAAGATTCTTTTTTACCGGTAATTGAAGATCATGACTTGGACGTCATAAAGTTCCAATAAAACGGGGCAATAAGCCATACAACACCGCCAAAGGCCTAAATGCGTGAGAAGTTTCCTGGTCACGCAATTTCACGATTTTGCGACGTTAATTGGCCACCAAGATCATACAATTTGACATCGTTAGAAATTTTTCTGTGGGCTACGCAGAAGACCGTTTTTACCCGAACAATCCTCAAACTATAGAGAAAGACGCACTCAAAACCAACATTACTCATGTAATGGCCGAGATAACGCCCGAAATGTGCGAAAAAAGAGGTTAGAATTACTTTAAAATATTTGCATGCTGTGAATCTTCCCAAGGTGGTCATTTGAATTATATTTCTTTTCACACTTAATGGCAAAGTCAAAACTTTATAATGAAATAAGATTTTCATCGAAAATGTAAAGCTGTACGTGTTTTATTTAGCTTTAATTTCGAAACCGATAAATGAATGAACAGCACAAGCAAGTGAAAGAGGAACTCGGCAGGCTCGCGTGAAACTAGAGACAGCTAGCTACAGACAGAGTGGACTTTGTGAAGCTTGTTGGTTGAGACCCAAATAAAGTCCCGACTGTAGCGTCACGTCAAGCAAGTAAGTATAAGTAAACTTCAATGTACACAAACTTTGAGCAGTTAACGTCGAATCTAGACAGTTTCTTGTCAGAGCAATTCGGAACTTAATCATGGATGCTTTCCGTTTTTTGTATACTTTTCCCAGACGTTAGCAACAATAATTGATCCGGGGCACCGGGACATGATGTCAAAACGGAGCTGAATGCATTTTTAGAAATTTTTACTTTTTTGATTAGGATTCTGCCAGGGCTTTATTTTTATGGATCAAAAATCTGCCGGGTCAAAATTCTTTTTAGAAAAACTTTTTAGATGCAACTTTTACAAAGCGACATTGTAAACTATGTATAAAGCTTGTCGCCTTGTTAACCTCTGTTATTTCACCTTTGTTTTACTTCGAATAATGAAAATTTTGCTCTAGAATAGGATAATCACAATTTTATTTCCAAGTCAGAATTTTGAAAAGCGGAATTTCGAAAGTAGAAATTTTAGTTTGTTGTCTAAATTCTGTTGGGGTCGGTATTTTTTTTTTTAATTCTGCTTTCCAAAATTATGGGATATTTTTGGGATGTATGGGAAGGCGTGCCAAACCCTTCAAATCCTCCACCTGTCTTTTTTCAACCTTTACCTTACCTAAGAAAAGCCAAAAATTTGCTTAAAAAAAGAATAAGTTGAATTTTATTGTTTAAGTCAGAATTTTTGAAAAACAGAATTTTGAAAGCAGAATTATGACCTGTTCCCTATGATTGTGTGTGGAGCTAAAACACAACAGAAGAAGACAAATAAACAAAAATCGAGTCACAAGATTTAGCAGCGCAAAGAACTCCAAGCTGCTTTTTGACAGGTTTTTTATTTTGCATGTAAAGTGAATTTGTCCAATGAAGTGAAAGATTTTCAATTTTTGAAAGTCTAAAAACACTGGAAGCCTTTACATAATCGTGCAATATTTTACGCTGAAGGCTGGTCGGCTAAATTATAAAAAAAATGTAATGTAGGTTAGCAAACAGCTATTGTGAGAAAGTTTTCATTGAACTAAACAAACGTTAGTTACGAAATCTATAACATCGAATATATTTCGTGATGTGACAACAAGATGAGAAAGACATGCCATCCATCGATTCTCTTTACGAACACACCTAACTGTCATTATAGTCAACTGACAGTAAACGGACATTCGATATCGAAAAGTTTACTCCATTGATTTGGTGAAAAAATACGTATGGAAGAATACCTGAAACTTCGATTTTGAAAACTTGAAAAATTTGTTTAAGTACGCGTAGGACACATACTCGGGTCATTTGTAGACAGTTGTGTTTGAATCGTTAAATTGTGAATATCGAGTATATCGAATATATTTTAATGAATTAAAATAAAGTGATGAATTTTATTGTGGTAAATCTGAATTAATTGTGATTTGAATTTAAGTAATTTGTGTTTCAGAAATTAAGCCTTTCCTTGTGTAATTCTAAAAGTGAAATCAAGTTTTATTCGACGATCTCCAGGCAAAAATATTACAAAGGACGCGACCCACAGTTAGGCCAATAATAAGGTGATTAGACCAAATAGAGGACATAACTTGGACGCGCTTGGAGATCGCACCTGAAGAGGTCGAGTTGATGGCGGAGGATTTGTAAAGATGAAAGTTTAACGCAAATAGCAGAGACATTTAAAAGTCGCTGAAATAAAACGATCACGAAGTAAGGCCTGGGCAAACAGGGAGATGCAAGGTGTGACTTCTTGCGACACAGTATATAAGTGAGTAGATCCAGTTTCGATCGAAGAAAAATGGGGATTGGGCAATGGTGGAATCAAGGAAACGGGAGCAGCGGTAGTGTGGTTTATATTATCGTCAAGGAGGTACTAACGACTAACTGGAACCTTGACGTCTTGAAGGATATTCTTCATTTGCAGCGGTATTAACGTAATGAGCCTGATAAAATAATCTTCGGACAAAATGAAACCCTGGGTTGAGCTCCTAGATGAGGAATTTGCAGACGATTTCAGCTAGTTCAGATCAAAAGAGTCAGACCTATTGTAGGCCATCTTACGGGGTTGTAACGAGAGCCATACAGAATGCGTACATAGGCCTACGAAGGGGACTATTGTATATAGGCTAGTAAAAGAGTTGTTAAGAGTATTGGACCTGTCTGGAGTACAATGTTCTAAACTCTTGAGGGAAAAGCCGAACGTTGATTTTTTCTTGCTTTTATCAAAGAAGCACTTTGCAGCCCCTCGGACGAGCGGTATAAAATATGGTGATGATGATAACGATTCATGGCTGGGTCTCTTGCAAAAGCAAAGGGAAACCCATAATAACCCCATAGGAAAAAGTTAAAAATTCCAAATTGCATACAACTAAAAATGCGGTCTTAAAATTACGTGCATATAAATTGATTGATGGGTGACTCGTTTGGACGGTTGTAGCATTTTAGCGCGTTTTGACACTTGTCAAAAAACCAACCATGTTGGACTCAATACACAACAGTAATTGACAGCCAACATCCAAAACCATCTGTTTGCTCCTTCCTTCATATTTTGACGTTTCAACTATTGAAACGTCATTAAGTAAAAAACATTTTTGCACAATTAGTGGCGTATAAACTTCTTTCAACTTAATTGATAATTTACGACTTAAATTTAGTTGGCCATCTGTTTGCAAACCATCACAAAAAAAGGTTTACACACCTGCTAACAAAACTTTTTCGTTGCAGGTTTTCAAAACTTTTCTTACAGTGAACCGTCGCCGACATTTACTATCAAAAAAAAACTCCAGTAAACTATTAAGTAATGAAACTATGTCCATGAAACAACTGCTAACCAAAAATTAAGAATATTAATGAGTATAGCGGCTAACTTTTAGCTTAACAATAATGAAATTTAACCAGCTTGGTTTGTTGTGAAAGCACAAATGAACATAATTAGATGTTTCCTCCAGAATTACAGTGAATAAGTCACCTGAACTATTTCAGCGTATAATTAGAAAAAAAATAGTCCAGCTTTACTTTTAAATACCCAGAGGAGAGCTGTTCAAAACAGAAATAAATCTCACTTTTCCTATTTCAAGGATGTGTGTAATCCTCCCATTCCCTGAAAGTTAAATACCATTGTGAAGGATATCAGATGTGGTTTGCTTCAGAAACTTTTGTTACTCAGCCATTGCTGGCAAAAGCGTTGCATATTTGCTTTCGCAAAAAGGAGAAAATTCTTCTCCACAAATCAAAATTTTTCAATTCCTTTTGCAGCACCACCCACTAGTTATTGCTGCTATCACGAATCACGGATCATCTGTTGGGAAGAGGATGACGACGGACTGGAACAGTAAACGGATTTTGTTCAGGCATTTTACAAAAGCCTTTCGCAACTTCCTGGAAGCCTTGAAGTATGCACATGACACACATAAAACTTTGCCTGGGGGAGAAAAATTCATGATACTTCTCGTTGTGGCCGAGGTTTTACTGTGTGCAGAGATGCAAGCGACCAGCCATTTAGATCCTTGTTTTTTTTTTCATCCTCCGTTTGGCATAGCTTCCCCAAGGTGCAGCGGTAGTACATATCGTTGGATTTAAGATCCGTTTTCCTTTTTTTTATCCATTTTGCCGGGAAATACACCAGGGGGACGAAGATAAAATCGATTATTAACAATAGCCCCAAGACAGGACTAAATAAGACCACATAATGTTGCTTTTGCTTTCGTTCTCATACAACCTTTTTCCTGTGCAACGATGGCGATACAATGCCAATGAATTTACGCTCTATTAACTGAAGGCTAGCTGGAAAGTAGCATAGCCAGCCCAACTCCCAGCAATCGCTGCCCCCTGAAGCCTGTAATTTATAGTCACGTGCAGGTGAAAGGCTTATAGGAGATAATATTAGTATAGGACCGAGGGGATATTTCGTTATCCTTGGTAAACATGAAACGAGAATAAACGAAAGAGGCGAGATACTAAATAGTTTTCCCAGACAGTTGTTGTGATTAATATTTTTACTTAAGTCGTTTTTTTTTCGCTCCTCTCTCTCCTGGCTGTTTTATTTTCAAATTAAAAGTTACAAGCTTGTGTTTTGCTAAAATATTTTTTTTCCTTCTTATCGTTTTCTTTTTTCATTTTTCTTTCGAACGCAAACTTTTGTTAATGAATTCAGGACAAGAAAAAGTTTTTTAATTAAAGTGAAAGTTACACATGTTGTTTGTAAGAGATTCAGAAGTGCATAAGGCAAAAGCGCTGATTTTTACACCTTTGGCGGATTTCTGTTGAAAGTCAGAGAAGGACAATAAACATTGACATTATGATTACGAAAGCTCTAAGAACGAAGGACTACATCAGAAAAGCTGCTTAAAAAAAAGGTGATTAATTTTATCGTAATTGATTTCGTTTTTAAGTTTTATTTTAGTATTGATTAAGGAACAGTTTTTAATTTTCTAGACTGATGTTCTTGTTTTGATTCTTACTATCAAATAATTTATATTTTTGTACTCTTTGAAACCAGTACTCTTTGAAACGCACTCTTAATTAAATTTATAAGTACATAAGTAAGGTATTAGCTATGTGGATCTATTCCTTTACTTTGCGTCCACATTCGAATGATTATCGCTGTTTCACAACGAGCTCGACAACGTCAATGTGAGACTAGAAAAGTCGTTTGCTAATACATAACCAGAGCGAGAAACCGCGACGACTTTTTTGACGTATTTGCTATATATTTGTTAAGTTTTGACGATTGTAATAAGCATATGCATGGTTTATTCTTCACAACTATTAGCTTCGAAAAAAAGTCTATTCAACGGCGTGTGACAACTCACAACGTCACAAAAGCCCAAAAGACAACTCACAACGTCATGAAAGCAATTGACATTCTAATCATCGACAGCGGCAAAGTCGATGTCATTTTTTTCTATTTTTCGAAAAGGCCAGCGAGACAGTCATGACGCCGGTATTGATAATGTTTTCCAGTCTTTTTCCAATCGTGGAAATCGGCAAGGCATTAATATGTGGGATGGTGATGCCAAGTTACGCGCCTAAAGGCCTTTGTCTACTTATCTGAACGTGTCTCAAGACCTCTTAAAAAGCCTTGATTACCAATGCAAAGGCTACTTGAAAAAGTTCAACTAAAAAACGCCAACATATTCTTAAGTGAAAATTTCAAATTTAAATATAAAGAAACCTTTAAAAAGTGTTTTAAAAATGGAAAAAAGGATGCACCTCGCATACCCGTGTAATGCACTGGCGTCTCCCTGGAAAATGTGTAGACCTTCTTCGACGTGTTTTGCACTTGTGCCACACTGGAGTGCGTTAACGTGATTATCACCACGAAAACACTGGCACAGACTAGGCACAAAAATACAGTCATGACGATGCACACAATCCGCTTGCGCTTCCTGTCGGATTCCTCGTCCTCGTCGGTGTCATCGCTAAGGGATTTTTTCTTCAGTTTGTGCGCCGATCCGGTCATCGATGATCGCCGCATTGGGTGCCTAAATGGCCGCAGCACCTGATCAAAGGCAGCCGCCTCACCGATCTCGTACGATATCGATGATTTTCGCTCGAACGACGGATGCTTGTCGTCGATGAGGCGCCCCGACGTAGACGCAACCAAAGGCCTGGGGCTGCGCTTGATGTCCTCGATGGAGACAACTCCACTCGAACCGATCTCACCGGACACGGTGGCCAGTGGTCGACTGTTGCGGCGGTGGGGCGACAGATCAAATTCAGGATATGCATCGCCCATAAAGCTTTTGGATTTCTTTGACGCACTCAGCGCCTCCCTGTATGTACGCACCCGTACGCTGGCACTGTGCGGTTTTTTTGTGGCACCCTGTTGTATCGTCGTCGTGGCCGGACGATGGATCTGCAGCTCCTCGAGATTATTCGGCGAGAGGTAGAGACTGTGCGCGTGCTTGCCGCCGCGCTTAAAGTGATACGCGTGTGATTGTCCCGGTTGCTGCTGGGAGGGTGATATCGACGCCGACGGGAGCAGGTGGTGATTGTGATGTTGTTGTTGTGCTTCGTGTTGTTTCTCCAGCTCAAGGCTGTGTGAGCTGTGTTGGCGGGCGTGCTGTTTGCGACTACTTACACTGGTGTTGCTCCCCGATAGTGCGGTCTCCTCGAAGGACAGTCGTTGATCCTCGATCTTTGTGTGGCTATTGCTGCGCGATCGGTTGCCACTGGCGAAGAGTTCGTTCTCCAGCGATAGGTTTGTCGTGCTGAACAGCGATGGCGGTCGTGTGCTCTCGAGTATGTCATCGTTCAGCGATGGATGTCGTATTGCATCCGCTTCCGTCTTCACACTGGGCCTCCGCGAGGGATCGTTAAACGATCGATGGGTCCTACAACCGCGGCGACTAGGCGACGGCGATCGGCTTATATCTTTCGATGACGGCTGCGGAAAGAGGTAGTTGCCCCTCACGCTGCTCGTTCGGCGGGATGACGACGCTGATCCACCGGCGGCCGTCAGCATGATCTGCTCCAAGGTAGGATCATTCGCATGGAACGAGTGCGTCTTCTTCATCTGTAATGTGGAACTCGGATGAATGTCAATCGTATCGGAACGACGGAATAATGGCTTCTTCATCGGATGCCAGTCGTCGTATTTGATCGGACTCGTGCTGCCGGCACCACTAACTAAATAAATATCAGGCTGTGGAAATTTTGCAAGGGGCAGGGGTAACAGGGGTGCTGGTGGCATATGTGCTAGTGCTGGCGGTGGTTCTTCTAAGATCAGTGAATCATCAATAATCATTTGCGGTGCTGGTGTATAATTGTCGATGGCCATCGAGATGGATCGATTGATTGCTTTCAGTTTCGGTGGTTTCTTTTTGGTTGCGGGATTGTCTAAGGACGACTTGCTCTCCCGGTCCATTCTGTAGCCGTGTGGTAATCTATACTGTGCAATGTTTGTGCTTTATGGTGGACTTTGTTTAAGTTAAAAAAAAGAATTGACACAAAACTCTACGAATGCGGTGCTGTGTCAGCGGACACACTCATATAAATGTTAAGTGCAAGTTGTGGAAGTGGGTGAATCGTTAGCGGGGTATGTTTATAAAGCAAACGGAAGACTTTGACCATGTGTGTATGAAGTTGTAAGTGTTTTTTTTTTGTTTTAGTTAAAATCGTTACAAAAATACATTAAGTTTTGGCTTTGTGCGTTTTCTTTTTTTTTGTTGCGCGTATATGACAGTTTTTAGAACACTACGACGACCAATATAGAAGGATTCAGCTGCGCTTTTGTTTCGGAGAGCTCCTCTTATCTGCTTCCTCGAACCACTCTCATTACGGTTGTCTCTTTGAGTTTTATTGTCAAAACAGTGCTAGCTTAGCTTTAAGAACATTTAAAATCTGATCACGATGCACATTACAGTGAATGAATCTAAAAATGTAATAAATTGTGAGAGAGAAAAAAAGAAATAAATATTTTTGCTGTGTGTGTTGTGCAAGTAACATTGTATAGACATTAAGAAAGGACTTTATTTCCACTGCAAGTTAAACCAATTTTCTTGTCTTGATGTATCTACAGCAGGCTTAGCTGTAAGCACTTATCTATTCTTAGCAGAATAAACAAGTTTATCCTTTGGTCCTAAATGAAACCTCCACTCAGCGCTGGATTAAATTTCGTTTGATGGTAAGTCCCCGGATTACACATTTAAATTTCCATGTTGATCTTAACTACTGGGAAGAGGTGCAAGTGTCGGTCCTAACCCCCAAGGGTAGGTAGGTACAAAAAAAAAACCCTAATTATGCAATTAATAATTTATGAACAAACACAGTTCTTCTTCATGCACGCGCATAACTTTCACCACCATGACGCCAACAACGATGGTGATGATGATGATGATGATGTGTGTAACCTCGTACATGTACCTTAGGCAAGGATATTCGTGTTGCCTCCCAAGGCAAGGACAAACTGCCGCTCTAAAAATTGATTTAGTTAATTATTATTCTAAGTAAGAAGAAAATTTCGTCTACATGCTTCAGAAAGGCAACATGTAGAAAACGTTTTTAAGCCGAAGGATAACAATGTATAGATCCTGGTTTTATTAGGCGGAACAAATGAATTTTCTTTGCCTCGCCAGAGTGTTAATCGAGTTGAATTGCTGCTGACATTGTTGCCATGGAAGAAAAGTTCTGCGGCGGGATAATTATTCATATCCCTATACACACTCATAATTATTTCAAGTGATAATGAGTTGTTTAACACTTTACAATGATGACAGCAATGGCGACAGGATGAATGACGGCACAAAACGGGTCGTAATTATAATTTGGTTTTTCATCAATTTTTGGTGGCACGGTTAAAACACACCGTACACCAGGCTTAAGGTTTGAAGTCGGCTTTTAATGCATAAAAGAAGAAAGGATTTGAACCCTTTTTTGTCAATTAAAAATTCCGCCAAGGATAAGCGCGAAAAAGTTCATAATTTGCGTTTTTATCCTTGATATTTACATTTGTTGTTGGGGCAAACTTTATACTTGTTCTGATGACATATGGGGAGAGTTTCTCGTTTTCTTTTTGCCAAAGTTGTTCGGTTGAATAAAGTATTGTTACACAGTAGATATAGAAGAAGGCCTCATACAATTTCCTTTTTTTAAGGACTCCCTGTGTGCAAGAGACAGACACAGAGAACACTTAAGAGGCATCTTGTATATTTTGTTTTTTAATACTTTTTAATTGTTTTAAAAACCGTTCTTCTGGGACTTAGTGCAGGATATATATACGAGTGAGTGCGAGTGTGTTATGATTTTTTACGAGTGGTGTCTCATTTTGTTTCAAGGATATTTATGGCAATGTGAAAAACAGTGAAATTAAATTGTGTCAACGAGGGGAGATTTTTCAATGTTTGTTTTCTTTTTTCTCTTACGCATTCAGTAGGAAATTTAATTTCATTTCAGACTTTTGTGTAGAGAAAGTGAATTGTATAGAAAACGCGGTTTTCTTTGAGAACCATAGACAAAAATAAATTTAATTTCAACTTTTGACATGTAAACATGAGCTTATACTTAGGGTGGAATATTTTTTCCATTCGACTTTTAGGTATGGGTGTCTTGGGACGCCAAATGATTAAATAATGTTGACTTCAATCGCAGGAAAATTTGACGGCACCAGAAAGGTTATTTTTAATTTAGTTTAAGGCTCAAATTTAAGTTGACGACTTTTAATCTAAATTCTGATCTTATACCTATCGACCTAATTATTGTTGAAATGTAAGCTAGCTAGTAATTTATAGCTGGGATACTCATTTCAGCAGACAATGACAACATCTCATCTAGAGAGTCTCCATCAACGTAAGAAAGATATCCCTAAAAACCAAGTTAAAAGAAAGCTGTGTTTACTCATTTAGGTCTCTGTACAAACGGATATTAATACTCGTACTCTAGACATTCAATTCACTTCAAGCTAAAAAACCTGTCAGGTATGGAGTCATACATGGAGCGGTCCGTCTGCTTTTGTTTAAGGTTTAGCATGCGTCTTTATTGTTTTGATTTCTGTTAGATGTTTTTCAGTATGCTTCGGGGTTTCTGTGCCGTTTTCTTTTCTTTTACAGACAATTTTCGAATTTCATGGAAAAAGCATTTAAGAAGGCATCCCAAATATTGTTTTGCTGTTTGTACTGGAGTCTCAGAAACAATCAAGGTCAAAATCTAAAACATGAGCTACTCGGTACAGCAAACATTTATGCCATTACTTTCTTTTTTTAGGGGTCCGTCCAATAATGGGAATAGGACCTCTTAATGTAGGTATAGCTACGTTGTACGTTCGACAGACAACATTTTGTGTGGTTCTTGTGAGAATCCAACGAGGGAAGTTTTTTCTAAGCAGAAATAACGGTTTAATTACATTTTGAAATTTGAAATTGAAATTAAATTAATTACGTTCTGAAATTTCATGGAAAAATGGATTCAATGTTTTTCAATACTTTTTTAAGAAGTTAGGCAGGCAAGAACAAGAAGAGCAAAACTCTAGTTTAGTAGGTACTAAACTTAAATTAAAAAATTTAATTTTTTGAAAATATTGAAAAGTCTTTGAGATCTGGAGAAGAGAATGGGTGACGTTTTTCACTTTTGAACTAAACAAAGGCAATATTGATCACGCGTATAAAACAACACAAAGTTAACCAAGTTGTTAAGTCATATTTTTTAGAAAAAGTTTCAGTACTGCCGTTTTTACGCATTTTTGAAAAAAAAAAATCGCAAAAATGCATGAAAAAACGTGTGCGCCCCCCTTATCTCCGGAGTTGTTTGGACAAATCATATGAAAAAAAACACATATTAAAAATTGACCAAAATTTCAAGGAAGATTATAGCGAATTTTTAAGTTTTAAAACCTTCTGAGATTTAACTCAAAAAACAGAAAAGCATTTTCATAAACTATTTTTAAAAATCTTCTAGTGTCTTAACGGTAATAGCGCTCTTGTTCAGATTGGGTTTAAGTACAAAGCGTACAAAAAAAAAGCACTATGCGCTAAAAAATTTTCAAATTGCCGTTTCCAACCTAACACTATGTCTCCACCGGCAATAAAAAGAGGATTAACTGGAGACGATTTAAGATAAATCGCTAAGTGGCTCCACCGGTCAAATATTGTATTAATTTGACACGAGCACTCTTTTTCTGCCATTTTAACTCTCAAAAGAGAGGTGGCGATGCCATTTCCTAGGGGCGAAAACAGAATTGCGTTGTAAAAATTTCATTAGAAAACGTATTTGTGGCAGATTTGTTGTACAGGGACAGTTTTAGTTTCCTTTTCTGATTCTCAAACTGTTACAAAGGTGCATAAAATAAGTTTGTGAATAGGGTGAATGGGATTAATGAAAGGATTTATTTTTAATCGACTGCCGAGAGGATTTTAATTTGTATGGTAAATCGCGTGATTTGTAGAGGATTTATTGAAGTTTTATATTAATCACGGATTAGTGCCCGGTGGAGAGGTATAAGTTTTTAAAGCCTATTTAAAAACTAAATAACAAGAGCTTTTTTACCGTTTACGCAAAAACCGGTGGCCATAGAATTTAAAAAAAAAATCCAATGCTAGCGCAGGTAGTTGCACTATTGAAAAAAAGTCTAACGGGAACTAAAATAAATTGAAATAGTTGTTTTATGAATTAGAGTTTTTTTTTATATTATAAAAATTCTCAGAAATCCTTGTCAGCAGAATTTAATGACCAATGGAATGCAGCTGGTTGTAAAATTAAAAAAAAAAACATACATTAATTAAAAAAATCTAAATTGATATTATATGGATTTTCAATTTTGGTCTTTTTTATGGCCAGAAAAATATATATTCTTCCCTCTATTTTCGAATCGGTAAGAGACAATTATTTGAAAAAAATAACGAACGTAGTTCATCTTTTGAAATGAAAAAAACTGAAGCAGTTTTTAAAATAGTCGGTGGTTTTCTAAATGTGCTTGAAAACATTTTAGTTAATTGACTAAAATAATGCTGCTAGCAAATATGTGTTACTATCGTAACTTTTGGGCCACTTATTTTACATCAACAAAATTTGACGCAGGCACCTCCACATGAACGCTAATATAAACACAAGAGATTTTTAAAAAAAAAGCAATCTATATATATAAAACAAAGTCGTGTGTGCTACAATTATTATAACTCAAGAACGGCTGAACCGATTTTAATGATTTTTTAATTAAAAGTTTAATGAAAAGTTCATGGACAAAAACAAACAGCAAATTTTCACCTGTATATATAAATTAAACAAAGTAGACAGCCTGTCAGTAACTAAAATGTAAATCGGAAAATCGGGGCACAGAAAATTAATTTTACATACATACACCCGTTGACAGCTAATTAGAACCGATTCCGAGTTTAAATAGAAATATGGATTTTCTTGGTCAACTATCAAAATGTTAACTTTTATTTGTTATGCTCAAAAAATTTGAGTTATCTTTTAAAAACATCAGAGCTTTTTACTCAATTTTAAAAGACACATTATGGTTTTTAATTTGTTTTTATACTTAAACCTCTGATTTGTCTTAACATGTATCATTCATCATGGCATCGCCAATAGTGCAAAAATAAAATTGTTTCTAATTAGCTGTCAACGGCTGTGTGTAAATAAAATATTTATTCATCCTTTTGTATGTGTTTTTGTGTTTTGTGGCAACCGTGTGTGTGTGATCGTAGAAAGAAGTTTAACATTTGAATGGTACTTTTGCAATCGAGGTATTTACACCCTCGTAAGATTTCTCGTAAGATTTGTAAATCTTATTTACACCCAAATAAGATTTGAAATAAACAACGTATTGTACTAATTGCAAATATGTACATACATACATACATACATGGACTTGGGCTTCAGACCTACGAGAACGACAAGAGACTGTATTATGGGTCATGTCCGTCCGTCAGTCAGTCTGTACGTACACAACTCTTAAGGCCCAACCATAATAGACTTAAGTTGAATAAATCTAATGTCAAAATACATCGAAAATTCCACGTTAATTTCGCCAAAAGGTAGCGATGACCCATAATATACATATTAAGTCTATAGAGAGTTCGTTTACTTCAATGTGTAAGTAAACGATTCAGAAATTGTATTAATTTGTTTGTCAAATCTCACCAGCTGTCAAAATTCCGCGTCGAACCTCTCACTTGATTGGGTTGGGACTAGCTTAAGCCAAAAAAATTAACGAAAACCTAACTAAATCGAGCAAATGTCTATTACGATCGTGGCATACGTATTGTGTGTAATGGGACATTTATAAATGCCGACTGAAGCTCATCTAAGTCTTTTATGGTTAGGCCTTCAGGCTTTTGATTAGTTGAGTTTAAATTTGGTAGTTGGGCTGAGAGTAAAGATAAGTTAGTAAGTTAGAAAATTATTTGAATCTGTCACAGACACGCCCACTACAACCCTCTATTAAAGGTTCTTTTGATGATCCTTATTTTGTTTTGTCCTAATTGAGTTAGGAAAGAGGAAGAAATTGGAAAGAATTGAAAAAAAAGAAAATCAAAAAAAAATCTGAATTTGCGTGTTGAATAGGAGATTAAAAGCAAATTAGTATTATTTTTAGTTGGATACGATATTCCACTTTGTAGTATCAAATCAAAGGCGCACCAGCTTGACATATGAACCGGTGCAAACCTCTCATCATCATAATCACGTATGCTGTGAGCGTTGTATGCTGCACGTACTTTTTCGGGATTCCTTAAAAAATTGTATTTAAAGAGGCGTGATTTCGATACGGAAGATACGGCAGGATGTGTAGATATGTCTGCAATCATTATTAGAAGTCAGAACGAATCTCAAAAAACATGATTCCTAAGGCCGATAGCCAACAAATGTAAAATGGGGAATATCTAAATTTCGAAAAATCAAAATTTCAAGGGTCTTTAATCCCGAAATTACGTGTATAAGATAACACGAAATCGTATATATGTATATAAATAATTCTGTATTTAGCAACTTTGTCTTTTCGTGTTTTTGGTTTGTATCCCAACCAAAGTAAGTTTGTTAGTAAGCTTATAACAGATGATTTTTAATGATTTTTGAATATGATGATGATTTTTAAATATAAAAAAAAATTAAAGGAAATCAAAGGAAAAGTTTTATGTCACCTTTTTTAGTAACAAAACTAAAATATCACAATATAAGAACAGTAGACTCCACTACGAAAAAGTGTACAACAGAATGCAAAATATACCCATAAATAATAACAAAAAAATTAGATTTGACACAAACTGTGCAAAGGTAAGCCTAGCCTATGGACAAAAGCCGATAAGCCGTTCCGCATATGCCCTCATATTTGACGGTCTTTTTTTTGTGCTAAAATACCTCCTATTTATGGCAAATAACAAAAATGTTTTGTTTAAATATTTTGTGACAGTTGTGTTTAATACTCTTTAGTATCAGAGAATCAGGTAGACGACCTTAGGCCAAACCAAATCAGACTTAGAAATATATTTTTTGGTAACATACCTTTTTATGAAATAAAGTTTTAAGAAGTAAAAAATTTTATTAGAGAATCAAAAGTTTTTGAGGATTGTTTGGCTTTTCTCTTTTCTCGCGCTTTTTTCTCGCGGGTGTGGAATTCAATTTACCACCTTCTTACTTTCCACTGGTATAGAAACCCCAGAAATCGCAAAAAAAATATGTGAGAATGAGTTTGGTAAATGAATGAACAATATATAACTCGACTGTAAAAAGTTGCTGGGTCTCGATTGAAATTCGTGCTTTTTTATTTCAATTGCCTCTCGCACTATCCTGGGCAAAGAGAATTGCTCCGACAACTTCGCAGTGAGGATCGTCAAAATGATATATTGAAAATAGTGTATTTACATATTTAGTGGGACTGTGGCTTATCGCAGATAGTTCAAACGTTGATGCACCTCATAGTAATGGGATTATAAGGGAGATCGAGAGTATTTAAAAGGTTTATTTGTTGATAGTTCTCTTTGAAAAAATGAATCTTTCTTTCAAAACTTGTTCACAGCAAATTCTTGAAAATTTTCCTGCATAGCCTGTAAAGTTTTCTTACTTCTAAAATTTAAAAAAATACACAGTAATTAGCCAGTCAAAAGAATAATTGAAACAGCATTGCGAAATAGTTAAATGCAATAATCTAAAATGTATCCTCTCTCTGACTAAGCCCATTAGTTTGTGAAAATTTCGAATATTATTTAACCGTAAACTTATCACGAATGCAAAAACTACGGATAAAGGAAACCATCATCATTAATTCTATTTTCAAAACCCATAGCCATACCTACTGAACTATTTTCAGGGAATAGGTCATATCACTGACGCACTAGTGCTACCTCCAAAATAGCCGAGTTAATTAATGAAAACAAAATATTTACCCTAACTTACATGGCTAACAGGGTATACACACACACGCACACAATTAAGTTTGTTCATCCTGCATCACTTTGTTCATACGTAAAATAGTTTTAATAGACTTTTTTCCGCACACGACGAGAGCACAATGCAATGGAACTGCAAATTATATTCGCAGAGCTTTAATAAAATTTTCCCCCTACGGTGCGAGGGGCGGTGAGCTGTCGGATACTGCTGAAAACTTGGAACGGATTCAAATTCAAAGTTTACCTCATCCCAGCACTCACTAGAACCATAATCATGTAAATAAATCATGGTTTTGCGGGTATGTTGAGCTAGAATAGAATTAATTATCCTTGACGGGTTACAGTGTATAATTTTTTTTTGTACTGTCTGCCATCCCTGTACACACTACACACATTTAGTGTCATCTTAATGATTTATAATAAATCACTGGAGTTTTATCCGTCGCAGATGCTGTGTATCTCAAGGGTCCTCTAATAAATCATATGCCACGACGAAAAAACCACATGTCTACGCGCACCGAACCATATAGTGTCATTGCTTCGTAAATAGTTGGAGACACCAGGGATGGCAGTGTAAACTAGTTAATGAGCAAACAATTGCTAAACAGGTCCTTTGACAAATGACAAGAGACGGGCGGTGGTTTTCTGGGGTAAGCCAGCGGCTGTGTGTAAAATTTTGCTCCCCGGCCATTGGGACTACAATAAAGTTGAGTGGGTAAATAGACTGGAGAATTATGAGTGATGGGCTTTTAACCATAAGGTTCATCCTTTGAATATGAATTCCCATTGGATGTGTGCCGAACGTCGAATGTCATTGTACCTCACAACGTAGTCGTAGAAAAAAATGTAAAATGGAAGTAAGTACAAATAACTCTTTACTATCATTATCTTTTCACGAAACAAATGCAAAGTTCTATGATTAACAAAAATTTGTTCAAATCTTTAAGCAATCTGAATGTTATGTAATGAACAAATTTTTTCCCACGCCCAGTTTATGAATAAATCTCGTTAATCTCTGCTTTAGTAATTTAAAACAGCCGGAACACGAGGATAAAATATTTATAGGTGCCCATTGAAATTTTAAACAGTCATTTTTAACTCTGTGGGAGTTTTCAAAAGGCGATCAATCTTGCGTATCCTACTTTGGATTTCTTAACTCAACTGGAAATATTATTCGACTCATCACCTCGGTGTACCTGTATACATTTGCACTGATACAAACAACATGGAAACATCCAATGGTTTCCAAGGTAATCGAATCGGACTCCATCAATCAAATAAATTTGTATCTTTTTCATTTCACCACATGAAGTAGGTACGCGTACTTTAATCAATTTTCCAGGAAAATAAATTGAATACGAATTGAACATCGTAAGAGGGTGGATGAGTATTCGACGAAAAAGTTTTGTTAGATGGTTGATTGATTTATTATGTTGTACTGATTTTTGATTGATCCTTGTATTGATACTAGTTCAGCAGGAAGATTTTTTCCCCTGGTTGAAAATGGTTCTCATAATCCTATAAGTGGTAACTTAACTTCGTCAATAATTTTACTAGAAGTAATTAGTTTTACGTTCTTGAACAAAAGGGGATGAATTCTCTCAAGAATAAAAATTTAAAACGTTTTTCTAAACTAAAAAAAAAAAAAAAACAGGAACAAACATCTCGACGGGAACCACGGGTCCAATTTTCAACCATCAATTGGGATGGGACCTTATTTTGTTTTGACGAATCAGAATCAGACAAATGCTATTCCCGGAGGGTTTTTGAAACTATCGCGGAGGTAAGGACCGTAAAAAACTTTTTTTTTTAGATTATAGGGGTGGGAATCCAATCCAGACACTGGCAGTGCTTGACTTTTTTTGTCGATTCGAAATAACAAACCTTTGCGAGTCGTAAGAAGGGTCTCTGAAACTCTGAACATGTTGCGATCATCAGTGAAGCCTAAGCCACCCTTGCTATTTGGCACCGACCTGAGATCGAGTTGTGGTCTTTGGTGGATCAGATGATTGCAGCATAGAGTATGCATCCAAGGACCAGTCGCAATTTTCTTTATGATGAGTACGGACAGACAATGGGGCAGTTACCTACAGTGACTGCTTGGGGCCACTTCTACAATCTGGCGCTGAGAAGTGTCATTTGTGTGTCACTAGGTATCCTCGGATACCAGCCGAAGCTATCACCATGGATAAACCATGGAAACAGGGGCAGATTTTCGTGAAATTAATGGCGTATTCTTTTGAGCACCGAACTGCCACACCGAGCTGTCAAATAACTCTCGGTGCTTGCGACAATGCCAGGGTGGTGTACACTCGGTTTCATTGTGTACTGAACGTAAGTTTAAGTTAGAGGTTGAGCTAGTTTACGGATTACCGTAGGGATATTTGTTAGCTTTTTTGTTTTTAGACTGCTTAGGCTAGTTGGCATTAGTTCGGTACCCTCTCTTCTCTCCCTCCTAAACATTGATCTTTTAGGGATTGGATTAGCCTTTTATCACTCACTTTCTTCATTCTTTCTTTCGCTTCTTTCAGCGCTTATTTAGCGCTTGAATTCTCTCTCTCTTCTGTTAGGTTTAGCAAGACGTGACTGTTTTGTTTTTTAATGGGTGGTGCAGATTGGAGGGCAAAGTCCCTTCTTTGCTGGAAAAGACTCGCTAAGCTTATCGGAACTTGCGACCATCCTTCATGCTGCCACGAAGCCCGCCTAAGGCCCCTAACCATACTCGAAACAATGGTTCTCTGCGTTTAGTTTTTATTCTTCCTGGAAACAACGCACAAGACAAGGAAAATGATGTTCTGATCAAACTGTCGGTTCAAACCTATCCGGACTGTCTGCTCTCAGCCACAGAGATATCTAGACCTGATCGATTATTGGTGCTCCATAGAAATGGGCTTTAAGAGAATCCTTTGAACAACAACGGCTGTTCTCTTTACGAGTTGGAGGAAGACCACTCACAGGTCTGACTCAACTCATGCTTAAAGGTGTCACTATTAAGATATCTGCAAAAGTAAAATATTTGGCTGCCATCCTTGATGGAAAATTTCTTTGGTTCAAAGCAAAACCTTAACAGCACGGTCCACTTACTGGCATTGGAGAGGAACTTTTGACAGGGCACTTCTGATAGAACCTACATCCGAAAATGTTTTACCTGATCTATGCAGTAATATGGTACGACCACTCCAGGCTATCAAGGGAACGTGCTACCGCCTCTTTCGCGAAACTCCAAAGAACGGTTTGTCTTGTCTCGACTAAAAAAGGGTTTCACTTGCACGCCAGGCACTGCTCTATATGCTCTGATAAGACTCCCTCCTCTTGATATAATTTATCCAAGGGCGAACGCGGAAAACCATCTTTTGCTCAAAGGGAGGTGACTTTTGGTACCACACGCATTGGATTTTTGAAGAACTTGTGCAAGAATTGTTCTTCGATCCCCGTGGAATGGAAAGGCTTTCTGACACAATGACACCAAAAATCACCTTTGCGTCAAAACTAACATGTTGACTTTCCTCAGTTAATGGTATGGCTTTTTTCACAGATGGCTCAAAGCTGAAGAAAGGTCTGAAGGTGGAGACTTTGTGGAAAGCGTGAACATAAGTCTCCTGTGTATATTAACGTAAGGTACCGCATGGTATCAAAATGGATGAGTATAGTAACAACCCAAAAAAAAGATTCGAAATTTGTGATTATTTGTTGTCGGACAAACTTTTGGCACCCGAATTCATGTTTCAAAATCGATAAGATCCACAAGTAACTTGTAAAAGAATGGCGTCATCTTTCATGTAGGCTTGCACGTTGCTTCCAGGAGGCTAAAGAACCGCTAACCGAGAGTCAACCACAATACAAAAGCTTACTGGCAGCTCCTATTTTTTGATACGTTGATGTCCTTGTTGAATTGCAGAAAGAGGATGTGACGCGCTTTCAAGTATTTGGTATGAGCACGATTTTAACCCTTCAGGGGGAAGGCATATAAGTCAAGGCATAAGCTGAATTAAACCTTCCAAGCATAGGTGGGTTAATTTTATCTGAATCAGGCGACTTCAAACTTTCTTATTTAGTTTCAGTTCACGTTTGAACCAAAGAGCACGCGATAATTGGATTTCTTGACAAGAGAGTCTAAAGAAACAAAGAGTCTTTGTTTCAGTGTATTTTAGTTTAAGTAAAAAACCCCTAGTCTCATTTAAAGATTTGATCTAACCAATTTTTTTGCTTAATGCTCTATTTCAACCTGCTAAGGAGTCTCTTAAAATCCTTTTATTTTGACCGTAAAAGAATCAAGTCCAAATGCTTACTAAGTTGGCTTTTGAATACCGATTGAGTATCCTACCTTTATCGTTTCGAATACTTTGCAGTTTAGTATTCCACCAAGGTACCGGTCCCTGCTCTCCCATGTGCTCTGTACGACAAGATCGGTCAGTACAATAACTATTTCTTGAAGTATTTCTGATGTAGGTAACCGCTCGATCGGAACAAGACACAGATTTTGAAGTTTTTTTAAGGAATGTATTCGATAAGATTACGAGAGTTTATTGCTGAAGTCCACGCTTAAATTATTGAAAATAAACTTAAAGCAGAGGAGGTCTAGTTTTCAACAATGAACGCCGAACATTCAATTGCAAGAAAAAGAAGTGAGTAAGTGCAACAGCGCGTATGTTATAGCATCTGTAACGGACACGGTATACACTATTCCTATTCCTATTCGCATTCCTATTCCTGTTCCTGTTCCTATTCCTATTCCTATTCCTATTCCTATTCCTATTCCTATTGCTATTCCTATTCCTATTCCTATTCCTATTCCTATACCTATTCCTATTCCTATTCCTATTCCTATTCCTATTCCTATTCCTATTCCTATTCCTATTCCTATTCCTATTCCTATTCCTATTCCTATTCCTATTCCTATTCCTATTCCTATTCCTATTCCTATTCCTATTCCTATTCCTATTCCTATTCCTATTCCTATTCCTATTCCTATTCCTATTCCTATTCCTATTCCTATTCCTATTCCTATTCCTATTCCTATTCCTATTCCTATTCCTATTCCTATTCCTATTCCTATTCTTATTCCTATTCTTATTCCTATTCTTATTCCTATTTCTATTCCTATTCCTATTCCTATTTCTATTGCTATTCCTATTCCTATTCCTATTCCTATTCCTATTCCTATTCCTATTCCTATTCCTATTCCTATTCCTATTCCTATTCCTATTCCTATTCCTATTCCTATTCCTATTCCTATTCCTATTCCTATTCCTATTCCTATTCCTATTCCTATTCCTATTCCTATTACTATTCCTATTCCTATTCTTTTTCCTATTCTCCTTTCCATTCCAATTTTTTTCGATCCCCTTCCCGTTACGATTCAATTTTCTTAAACCATGAATTAATTTAAAAAATATATTTTATTCCTAACATGGTTCTAGAATTTATTTTTTTTTAAAGGAGCCGTGGCATGTTCTCCCATTACTAAAAATCAAAAACATAGAAATACCCAATTCTATGGCTAAAATTCACGAAAAAAATTAAGTTTAGTTTCAAGTTAAAAAATTTTGCAAAATAGTCCCCTAAAGATAAAAATAAATAATTAGAGTGGTGCAACAGCTCGAGGTGAACCAACGCCAACTGCTCACCAATGTTTGCTGTGTGTGTTAATTTCTTCACATACCTCAGGTCAAGGGGACCTACAATTTTTTGCCGAATCCCAACGCATTTTTGAGAAGTTTTTCGAGACAAATGATACTCTCGGAGGGCTTGTTAGGCCCTCGCGGAGGTCCTAAAGTCCCCTAAAGATGGCGTGGCGAAAAAAAATTTAAGAACAAAATCTAGAACTTAGTACGATGTAGCTTATGTGCTAGATTTTATTTCTTATTCCTTCCTAAGTTGGGCTAAAAATCAGTCGAAATCCATGTTTTTCTGTTAATTTTATATATTTTTTTTAAGTTCTGCCTCTAAGTGTGGGCGTGGCCCAACATTTTGTAGAAACAGAATGTAGAACCAAGTATTTTCTATACACATAAAATTTTATGAAATTTTGTTTCGATTTGCAATAAAAATATTGAATAAAGTGCATTTGTTTTTTTAAATCGATGCCACACCCCTTAAGGGCGGTCTGCCGACTTTTTTTTAAATTTATGTCTAGCAATCATTATGCGATGCTAAATGTTAACTTTCAGCATTACACAACGTCTAACCGTCTTAAAAGCACTGCAGATAGTTGCACGTTAAGACCGATTGTGGGCGTGTCTGTGGGTGGATTTGAATTTTAATACTTGTAATGCTTCGATTGACAGAGAGCTTACGTACGAAATTTCAGCTTTCTAGCTTAAAATCTAAGGCCTAAAAATTATTGGTGACATACGGACGGACGGACATGGCTCATTCGACTCAGAATTAGTTATTGTTTCTGTATGCAACATTTTCGCTTGTATCTAACTTAATATACTCCATTCCTATGGAATAGGGTAAAAAAAAGTTTTAACCAGTTAAAAGTTTGACAAGTTCCCCGACTGAGAATTGGGAAGTCTGGGTTTAAGTCTCAAGTAGATCAAGTGTACCAAGTGCACGACTTTGGGAGATGATAGATTTTTAAAATCTTGTTTAAAATTAAATCATTAATCGGGAAAACAAGTCAGTTGCTGAGCAATAATTAAAATTATTCTAAGCTATAATTTTTTTTACAAACAAAGCAATACGAAACTGTTGCTGAAACAATTTTTTGACTTTGAAGGAAGTCCTTTTCAAAGTCGCTTCTTGGATCGATCAATCAGTTTCATGACATGAATATAAACACTTCTCGAATTATTAAAAATAGTTTTTTTTTCTACTCTCATATTTTTGATTGATTTAAAATTCGCAACAAATTTGATTTATTCATAAATGCCAAAGTTCATGAGGACATAAGCACATGTTATTGATGGATTGCGTCTGATTACGTAAAGTATCAGGCGGTATTTATTATTGGAAAGCGCAAGCTCAAGGCAGGCGATTAATCAATTTGTCGAAATATTTCTGTTCAATTATTCTGTTTAATGATGTCATTAGTACTTATCAACTACCACATCCATGTGATCAAGCTGTTACGTAAAAAAAATCTTAGTGGAAACCATTAGTTGGATTTGTCTGAGGTTAGCAAGTTAATTAAGAATTAATTGGATAAAATGGTGCAAGACCCATCTTATAGTCCAAACATTATTTAAACGAAAACTAAAGGACTTCTTAATTATGTCTGACGGAAAAAGTACATTAATGTTCCTTTAGTAAGTAACAAAGTCAAAAACTTTCCAAAAACATTGCTTATCCTGCGAAATAAAAATAAATCCTCGTCAAGCAACTGATTATGAAAAAAGTACTTTTAAAAACAGTTTAAGGACTCGAAAAAAGTTGACATTCCTAGAACACTTACCCCATCTATACGAATTACCCTCACTTTGCCTCTTTTTTTTCCTCAGAATCGAAAAGTTCATAACCGTAAATACTCCCCACATTAAAGGTTATGTTACACTTTGCGTCCTCTCTTGTTTATGCTAGCAAAAAAGCCATGAATTTCCATCAACCATCGGCCATCTATCAGCGCTCATATTCCTAGTAACTTCCCATTGCCCATGCACGCAATACACGCATCAAGAAATCGAAACTTTTTCAAATAAATTCCACATTCAATTCGGACAAAAAGTTGAACCTTAGTCCCGCAGCCAAAACGCATATGTTTCTATTAACAGACCGAGAATCCATTTCCGAGAACAATAAATATTGCAAAGCGAAACGAAGGACGAAAAATATGACTTTTCTTGGAACTCCATAAGCGAAAAACCTGGGGCAAGGCTCCTCGGTATGGAGGAGCGTTCGCCAATAGTAATGCGAAAATAAGAGGCCGCCACTTCATTCTCATATAAACACATGTGTGCATGAAACATTGAATGATCCTTAGCTATCATTATGTGTACACACCACAGTAAATGCCACAAGGAGAGCATCTGGACTGGGGCTCCATACGAATAGGATTGTGATTATAACTTAGCTAAGTCCTTTCCTTCAAAAGGATTTCTTCTTTTTGACACATGAGCAAGTGCAATGATACATCGTGGCATTGTGTATGTGTATTACATGTACGTCATCACCATGTCTCTCTCCGCTGGCAGATGTCAATAAAACCAAGAAAATTATTTTATTTTCTCTCCAAATATTGGAATGCCGGGTGGATAAACATCCCTTTTGACATCCTGTCACATAGAGGGCTAGAAGGGGGGACAGTCAGGGAAGTCGAAGTAGAGAAAAAAATGACAAGTCAGGGGAAAAAAAAGAAAACATAAAAAAAAATAATAGGGCTGAATGAAAAGGATACCAAATTGAAATTGTTTACCCTTCGAGAAGGAAGTGGGACAGTACACACACAAAAGTCATACGATGACTATGATCATCATTCGAATAGGACTAGAGACACCCAAGCGTATAAATAACATTATTTGCTTGAGCTTGCTCTCCCATTACCATTTATCCCTGCTCGAGAATGACGATGACGAAAAGGAAAAATAAGACCCCACAGCCCGCAACACAAAAAAGAGTGCGGTCCCTGTGAAGAGGTTAGAAACATGAAAACGTACAGCCATCCGAGATGAATCAAGGACACTATGGGACTGCCTGCCTCTGTTATGTATAGGAGGAGTTCGTCTTGCGAATCAACATAAATAAATAAAATGTTGTCTACTTCGGATTATTAGGTAATAATTTGGATAAAAAACAAATTTGCGAATTGAATTGGGACCATATTTCAAGGATATTGGATTACATTGTGTGTTCGTGCGTGTGGCGAGGTGTAAGTGTCGGAAATACTTCCATTTAATTTATTGGATATTTGAGGATTAAATTGGTAGATCATTAGGGAAGGCAATAGGTATCTCTATGTACATTCTATATATGACGATTCGCAGAGGGTCGTCGTCAGAAAGTGTCATTGAGGTAATTTGAAATTTATGTCAAACATAAAAGAGAGGTATAGAGAAGCATGCTTGCTGCATGGGCTTGCGTGCAAAGTAAGACGAAAATATTTTCATTTATGTATAGAGATTTGAAATGAGATATGACTTGAGATAGAAATGACGGTGACGAGAGTAATCAACCATGAACTGAACTGGATAGAATTTGACAGGAAGCTCATTATGATAATGAGATGATCCGTGTGTCAGTAACTTTCAGTTGTATAGTTGAGATAGGGGACCTTGTGATACGAAACTTTTTGGCCTGCCCGACTACTGGACACAAGTTCTTTTCAAATCATGCAACTTTGAGTGATTTACTGTAAGATGGTAACTCCCTTGCACAAATTTAGTACCTGTACAAATTTAGTGCCTGCAATTCTCTCAACTGACCGACTTCATGTTGTCACTGCGTTGATCTTTATAGAGAAAATACAAACCCCTCGTGACAGGCTCTCTCTTGCCTTCCGTTCTGCGGGATGTAACTGAGTCTGGTATATTCATGATAAAACCTCTGCCCGCTGTATTACTATATTGGCTACCTCTTTCCCTATATCTATAAGGTAGGTATTGACAAATGGAAAAGTTAAAATGCGATACCTAGTGGGCATTAGAGGAATATGTAGAGACCTGCAACAACGTCAAACTGAAAATTTTGACTGTTTGTTGACTGACAAAAACTTCAATGAAGAAGACGTGTTTTTTCCCGCCTTAGTTTGATTGGTCAGTTTTTTTTTATATTTTTTCGCCAGTTGACAAGTAAGTTAAAGCCGGTTGATGAATTCGGCGATTTCTTGAAAACCGACGTTGTTTCAGGAGGTCTCTACATATTCCTCTACTGTCCACCAGGTATCGCACTTCCACTTTTCCATTCGTCAATAAGTAGCGACAGTAGAATTGCAATTGAGTTCAGTAATTTAAATAAAGACTGACACAGGACCTTAAAACGAAAAGCTAAGCCTTGTTACCTACCTTGGAACCAGTAAGCAAAAGCCCAGCTAGTCACCCTAAAAAGGCCCTTACATTTACATTGACCTTAGCAAAAGCCAGGGAGAACTGTCAAGTATGACACTTGCTACAAGGCAATGCAAATTTTCGGAAAGAAAAAAGGGGTAATAAGGTTAGGTTAGGAAGGCTTTTCAAAGCAGTGGAAGGAAAGGCTTTGCAAACATAGACACTAAAACGGACTCTTTGCAGTCTCTCGGGAGCCGGTTAAATAAACAGGGTCATCCATTTCGTGGCTTCAAGTTGGTTGCATTAGCATTTGACATCTGTCAAACTAAACTGTCATTTGATATGCCAGATATATATAACGAATCGCTTAAAAATCACACAACGTTTTAAAATGATTGAATCTTACTACAAAATTGGTGATTCAAACTTAGTCACTTTTTGTGCGTTAACCGAAGGACTACGCATATCCTTCATGCGTAGTCCTTCGGTTAACGCACTTCTTGATGAGGTACATTTGTCTGTCATTGTTAATGAAAAGAAACAAAATTGCCACATATGGACCCATATGACACCCGCAAGTATTTAAAGAGTCGTTGTTGCATCCAGACGAAGTGACTGTTTGGTGTGTCAATTTGGACTGATATGGTCGGATGATAGTCGTTTTTTTTTTTTTTTTTTGGCCGGCATTAAAAGATAATGACTTGGACGATATGCGATTTCGACAAGGTGGGGCTATTACAGGTCACACAGCAAAACCATTATTATTTCTCAGAAGATGAAGCCATTATTCATTTGGTCAAATTTCCTGGTAGCGTAATTTCAGGTTTTCAGGCGATATGCATTTGGCCACTAAGGTCATGCGGTTTGACACAGTTGGTTAATTCACGCGAATAATTCCCGAATTCTAGACGCTTTAAAAACATAAATCAAGTAAGGACTGAAATACCATGCGAAGATTGGTTAAAAATGACATCAAATAAATTCCATGCAACCTTCTCGGGAAAAAAAGACCGTCAAGTAGTAAAGACCGACATACGCGGAGCGGTCCGTCGGTTTTTGTTGAAGGTTATAGTCATCTATATTACGCAGTTTGTGTAACATTCTATTTATTTATTAAAATTATTTCTGGATATATTTTACAGTCTGTAATATACTTTTTTCGTAGTGCTGTCTACTGTTCTTATATTGGGTGATTCTATACATATAATCATCACCCAACATAATAATCTATTTATTATGTTGGATGATTTTATATTGCGTTTCGTTACTCTAAAAATAGGCTGACAAAAGGCTTTACCGGAAGGACATACTCTTTCTTGGCCTTTTTTAGGATTTTTATAATTGAAAAAACCCATAAAATAGCAATTTCGATTATTTTTAATTACCGTTAGACTTTTTGATCAATTTTACAACGACCCGTGCTAGCATTTGCCACTTTTCTCAAATTCTGCGGACATGGATTTCTGAGAAAACGGTAAAAATATGCTGTTTTTTATTTCGCTTGTTTGAATGAGCTTAAAAACTTAGGGTCGAAAACGGCAATTTTGAAACGTTTTTGATGCAGTTCGCTTGCCTTTTAAACATTACATACTTCAGCTAAATTTAATCAAGGTGGTCATAACCGTTAAGTAACTAAAAATCTTAAGAAAATAGTTTTCGAAAATATTTTCCATTTTTCAGTTAAATCTGCGAAGTTTTTGAATATTCAAAATCTGCTATAGTTTCGTATAAAATTTAAGAAGATGGACTATGCCCGGAGTTAAGTTAAAAATTATACTTTATACCGTTTGGGAGATAGAGGAGGAGACTTGCGTTCTTTTGACCTTTTTATAATTTTTTAAATTTCAAATCCATAAAACAAATATTTTGAAGTTTTTTCCAGTTCCCGTTAGACTTTTTTCCAATAGCACAACCAGCAGCACTAGCCTTGGATGTTTTTTTTTTTTTTAATTCTATGGCCACCGGCTTATGCGCAAACGGTAAAACAAGCTCCTTTTTTATTTCGTTTTTTAAATAGGCTTCTAAGAACTTAGGTTAAAAACGCCAATTTTAAAAAAATTTAACGAAACCTTGCTTCTTTTTGTACGCTTTTAACTTTAACCTATTCTGAAAAAGATCGCTTATACCGTTAAGCTACTGGAAGACTTAAAAAAATTGTTTTTGAAAATGTCTTTATGTTTTTCAGTTAAATCTCAGAAAATTTTGAAATTTCAAAATCCGTTATAATTTTCCTTAAAATTTTGAATTATTTCTGATACGTGTGATTTTTTTGATAGCATTTCACCAAACAGCACCGGAGATAAGGGGGGACACACACGGTTTTCCATGCATTTTTGCGATTTTTTTTCGAATTCTGTATTTTTCGATTCTGTACTGAAACTGTTTTTGAAAAATATGACCTAAGCACTTGGTTAACTTTCAGTTGCTTTATATGTATGTTCAATATTGATTTGGAGCGATAAACTGAAAATATCCGTGTTTGATAGCCTGAGTCTTTTTGGGAATTAACGCAAGAGACAGTGGCCTTTTAGGATTTAGACTAAAACATTATGCTGGAATCGCAATGTTGCGTTGCTACGTGCGTACGTTTATGACCTTTGCCATGCGTTGCCAAAACTTTACGATACTTTGCGTCAAACTACGCACGCAGCAAATTTGCAAAACGAAAGGCCGCTTTGCGTTTTGGGGTAGGATATTGTAAAGTAGCACCTCAAACACATTCAATTTCTGTTGAAAGATATTTGCAAAAGAGAACGAGCAGTAAAGATGCTTTTTAAAAACGAACAAAGTTGCCCAGCAATGAAAATAAAATTATTTCTGTTTATTCCATCACAAGTATATCCAAGGTCGTGCACTCGTGTCTTCGTGCATACTAAAAACCAACAACTTGCGAGTTATCGCGACGAACTGAAATAATACCGAAAAACATCACATTCTCTACTCAAACCTCTCTACTCTACGCAAACCTGTTTTTTTTTACTCTGACAAGAAACAGAAACAACCCTTTTTCGTCCCCACAACCTACTGACGACAAAAGAACTATACTCACTCACCACACAATGAATGAGCATAAGGTTGTTCAACGGACGCAAAAGTAGAAATTAGATCTACTTTTGCGTTGTTTACGGTCAAACGTGGAGTGAAGTTTTGAAATAGCATTTCGTTTTGCCCCATATGCGCCCGTGGTTTCTACTCTGCTTGTCATCGAACGCACGCAGCAACGCAACATTGCGTTTTGGACTTTAAGCTTGACTTTACAATGTTATTACTTGTCAAGACCTCTTGCCGCCAAGAAGTTGCCTGAGAGCCTGGGATACTCTTTGCCCCTATATAGCTAAGTATTTGAAGTATTTGCACTCTTTGGGTAAGGCATAATTATATTAACCTCACTTTTTCAAGGAGCACTCCTCTTCTTGTAAGGCCATCCGGTTGTAGATGGTGATATCTCTTCGGATATTGATCGCATCTGCATTAGCTCAGGCGGCTTAGAAACATAACCTTCGCTTGTAAGACACTGCTTGCGTCCAAAACTTTATAGACACTGTAGGTTTTAAAGGTCTTTTGGTAGAATGATCTGGTAGAATAATCTAGATAATATCCAAGCACACCTCAATTATGTGGAATTCTCGGCGTTGACTGACTCTGGGGTGCCCTCAAAGAGGCACAATTGTTGTAAACGTTCTATTTTATTCCTTATCAAACCAAGAAATTGATGCCTTACTGGCAATGCACTTGTCTGGTTGACAAAGACTACCGTAGCAAGTACAACGTGTTGGTATCTGTATGACGGGTTGTATTTACTTATGTTGCTCAAACCCATATCCACGGAATCGAAACGAAACTGAGCATTCACCTCTGTTCCATTTGAAAAACATAGACTCCCATTCTCACAAAGGCGGCCACTTAGCTGTGTCTAACGTACTAGAACCTGAAATCCTATTCAGCATACCTTTCGACGATGTGCTTTCCAGAACAGGTAGGGCTTTCAGAAACAATTCTTCGCATTAGTCTCTCCAAGGTATAAATGGGAAAAATTGAAACTAACTCTTTCTCGGTTTGACCATGTCGGGTACACAGACGGTTCATGCAAAACTGCGTCATGCAGACTATTCAGTTATCCTTGGTAAAAGCTTATCCATTTGCCAGGGCGAAGTCTTTGCCATCATCAAATTTCAACTCTAATAACACCCGTGGAAGAACAGTATTCATCTCCTCAGACAGCCAATTTTCCAGAAATTTCTTCCCCGGATTCAACTTCAAGGGGTCTACTGCCATGATCATCATGGACAGGGCTAAATTAAGGGTTTTCACTTGAGTTTTTAGTAGCTATTTTACTACTAGAGACTTCATTTTGTAACTAAAGAAACATTTTCATCAAACCGACCTTTCTCTAGACTCTACAACATGCAGGTTTTCTCTAGAGAGCGATGAATCTTCTCTTCACATAATCATGGATTACAGATTCCTTCGTTTCAGGTTGAATACCTGATTATTATTCGGAAAACCCAGACGATATACCTCCAAAGAAATTCTAGGAGGTATATCGGCTCTCCTTTGTTTTCTTGACTGCCGCCGGAATCAAAAGACGACTCTAGGATTTCATTAGAAAAGCGACAGTAGAAGGCTCCTTTCTAAGAGCCCCCAGTGCCAGACTCCTCTTTAGGTCTGGTGAGGAGATACCAGCATCTAATCCTTCCCCTGTTTTTAAACGATCTGTAAAAATTACAATTTCATTACATTAGACTCGATTTTGACACACAACGACACATATATTATATCATACGTTGTGTGAAAGTTATCCAAGGAAGGAATTTCTTACGCAAGAACTGGGTTGCAGTAGCTTCGACAACTTAAGTACTGACTTTCTGCAATTTTGTCGGAATATGAGTAGGCTTTCAGCACCTCGTGTTTGTTCAACAGATGATTTTTGTTAATAAGCCAGTAAAACTCTCTCTAAGACCATTCAAAACGTTTTACTGAGCGCCACATTATATTTGTAGCCTTTAGAGAATAGAGGCTTAGAACGTAGTTGTGAGGGCTCCAGAATCACTTTAAGAAACTTATTCGTTTAAAATGAAGCACAAGCAGTGTGTACAATTTGATTCTTATCATTCGCTTTGTGTTGCATTTTTATGATTCGTGACAAAACAATTAGGTTATTTAATGCAGGGCGTAATGAGCAGACACTCATTAACCACCTACTCTAAGATGCATAGGATACAAAGAAAACAATTTAAATTGCAAAAGTAAGAGCTCATGTAGGTAATTACTTTTTATTACAACACACTTTGTTTTCATATAATTTTTTTATACGCAGCAGCCAAAAGTATGACTAGAATCATAACATCAAGGGTTATTCTCAACCATGTAGGCGGGGTACCCTTAAGAACACAGAGGCATAAATTATGTTACAAATAAGTATTAAGTACTACCAATTATAATATTTTCTGGCGGGTAAAAAAATAATTCAGAAAAACATGAATTTATACCTTTGGCCAGAAAAACACAATTAATTAATTCCTTCTTTGTCACAAAGGGAATCTGCTATTTATTTTTCTTTTCTCCGAGTCCTTCACATCCTAATATAAGCCTACTCTATACAAGTAAACTGAACCTTTTCCACGAACCCACTCATTCGCATAATACTATTTTCAATAATTTAGCAACAAGAAAAAAAATGAAGCACCGAAGAATTTTCTTACCGATCATTTCTCCTGAAGGAGCAAATTTAATCGTCTGCCTTAAATAATTTCTCCTCCTCCCGCGCGCCGACACAAGGGGGTTCCGATTTGATTTCCATCCCATTGCCATGTAACATCTATCTTCTTGTCGACTCGTAACCTATATGCATGAGTGAATCCTCGAGACGAGAACTTTTTGATGAATTCATCCTCATAATGCTCGTGTACACGAGCTGAGTTTTATGTGTGCCCCACTAATACATGCAGTGGTGTAGTGTGCTAATGGGTTATTTTTCCCGAAAGTAAATCTTCCTTTTTTGGCAGGAAAATTCCTGAAAGGACCACCTTTTCACAACTTTCAGCATGCATTTCAGTTTGCTCACATGAGCGAATCCCATTTGGAAAATATTTCTGCAAATGGTTTTTGCATTTTTTTTTCCCCTGGAATTTTGTTGTCATTGAAAGTCGTTAATCAAATTTTCGAGTGACTTTCGAAATATATGTGTTCGTTATAAAATGTAACAGTCTTATGTGTAGAGAAATTAATTTCCGAGGAATTACTGCCGCCTGAATGAAGTCATAACATTTTCTTTCCCCTTTGATGTTGGCCTGGATTGCTTAGGGCCTAACGAGCTTCTTTTGGGATTGAATCTTGGGTCCTTGTACTACCGTTGTTCGGAAATGGGAATTTTTTAATGATAGTGTTTCATATAATCAAAATAAAAGCTGTAGCAATAGTATTCCTCCTCGGTTGGTAGAAACTCTTTGTCTTTATTTCCAGCTGCAGGAAAAAAATGTTCAATCGATCAATAAAAATATGTTATCACTGTTTAAAAAATATCGAATGGCAGTGAATGCTTTGACGATGGAAAACCGAGAGAAACCCGTCAATCTAATTGCTTTTTTGATCTATGGAGCGTGGTGTGAAAGCTCAGATGGTTTCCTAATTATTATGGAAAAATTGGAATTTTATAAACGTATTTAATTAAAGTTGATTTTCAGTATGGGGCAGATTTTTCTCTTCGGTGTAATAGCAAACTTAATACTGGGTTTGTGAGGAGACTGATTGCAATTACATTACACAAAATTGGTTGGAAAGGAGAATTTTTATATTGACTTTTTTATAAGACTTTGTAACGAATACATGTTTTTTTTTTTTTTTAAATATGTAATAAATTCTATCGCAGTGCAAAATTAACGTTATACAGAAAGGCTTTTCTTTGAAGCAACACAGAAAGGCTTTGTCCAGAATAATCGACTAGACTGGAAATTAATCAAAAAATGCAACCGCTAACCGCAGAGGGCAAAAGGCCGTACCGGAAAACATCTCTACTTTTGGTAAAATTTCTTCAACTAGGATCGGGCTATTAAGGACAAAGGTCACTTAAATACTTAGGAATATGTTTAACTAGTTGTCCAAGCTTTGAATTTTCTATTCGAACTGGAATGAAAACTGCTTCAAATACGATACTTTTTATTATTGCAAATGCTTTTTCATATTCAAACAAAATTGAAACACTGATATTGGCTTTCGCCTCGGTGGTCAACATCAAATCAATCCATAATTCCCTTGGTTCCGCTATAACTTGAGATTGGCATTACCGATTTCATTCATCTTTAATCAAAAAAAAATCTTATACTTTAAAGAAAGTTCTTACGTTTAATAAGTATCTAAAAGTTCGGTAATTTAAAAAGAACTTATCGGGTGTCCCGATTCCGAATATGCTATTAAAAATTGTTGGTCTTGATTAGTTTAGAATTTATAGGTAAAAAAGGCTAAAAAGAATGCAACTTTTACATAATCGTGTATGGCCACAGGCGGCTGCCAGACAGCTGACACCCGTTCTAGCTTACCCGACAGATGTTATCCTGCCCAAGCTTTGAATTTTCAATTCGAACTCGAATGGAAATTACTTTAAATAAGTAGTTTTAATAGGAACTTTTCAACCCTCTTTATCGGCTAAGCCCCACGATAAAGAGGGATGAAATCCTTTAAGTCTGCGACGCGAGATTTTATTTAATTTTTGATATTTTAATTTGATTAAATTTAAATATCTTAAACAGAGTGAATGTGTGCAAGTTGCATTGAAAATTTTCTGGGAGTTTTATCTATGGGCCAGTGTCCTTCCTTGGGCCAATACGAATCGATCAAGCCCAAAATCGTCGAAAGCGAACAATCCGTAAAGCGTTTACCATTCTTTTGTTGCATTTACCTTCGCAATTCTTTTATTTTTTTAATACAACTATTACGGCGATTATGCAAACCACAGCTCACCAACATTTCATTGCAATCTGAGGAATGATATAGAAATTTGTGAAAGACAAACAAACATACAAGAATTCATTTTTATATATACAGATTTCCATAAACAAACATAAGAACTATTGTTTAGATCAGTGTTTTTCAAACTTTTTGAATGCGCGACCCCTTAAACAATAAAAAATCTCTGGCGACCCCCGATCTATTACAAAACTTAAAGACAAGCCACTAAATAAACTTTCTGATCGACGTTCAGAAGGCGGAGACCAATAATAAGTATGTATGCAAAAGTTCAGCGGTTGATATGTAATCATTTGGGCGAGTTTCATCAAAATTCAAATTGTTCAGCAATGTCAGTTGAGTACGGAAGGACAATTTATTGAGACTATGAAAAGTTTTTAAAATTCTTGAACTCTAGAAGCTGAAAAAGAGCCATTTTTTGGATAATTTTTTGCTTTTAATTTCACGCTTATTAAAAGGAAGATTAAAATGCTCTCTTAAAAGCTTCAACGAAAAGATGAGAACTGTCTTATTAAGAAGATACGACAAATGATTCCTCTTAAAATTTCGTTTGTAGTCAGAGTTTTCGAAGAAATTTTTTCAGATGAATCATTACGAGTAAACCATGACATTATTTGCGTCAAGAGACACCTTTTGGAACTTGATTCTAATACCGCAAGGACCGTTATGGGAACGAAGCTAATGTCATTCCAACTATAACTTTTGAGTCTTTGGCGGTGATTAATCTACATTTGGAAAGTTTTTAGGATATATCGCCTACGCACCGTTATAAACTGCGTAATGCTAATCGCCCATATGGAACTTCAGGCAGTTTCCCGGTGACCACGCTCAATGAAACTTGAGCGAAGCGTTCGGGGTGAGTACGCTTAAGATCTCACTTTTAATTAAACGCGGTATATCCTAAAATCTTTAACAATGTAATTCCAACTGATCGATCGACCATCGATAAAGATAAAAATGAATAAAAATCCATAATTAAACCATCCATAATTAATCCATGAATAGAAGAAGAGACGAGCATATTTCTTTCTGATCTCAAAAAGAAGCATAAAATTGCTTGTGGGACTCGCCATTTCTTACATTCTTAGGCACACATATCCTTAGTGTGTTTTGAGCTCACGACCCCCCTAGTTTTTCTTGGCGACCCCCCAGGGGGTCGCGACCCACAGATTGAAAAACATTGGTTTAGATTAACGCTAGAGTCAAAGTTTAGTAAAACAGTTTTGCAACTGCAGTTTTGGTATATTTCCGAAAAAAAAAATCGCAACGAATCGGGAAACATAAGTTGTCCCTCCAACATTCTCTGATGCTACAGCCAAATAACCAAATAAAACATTAATTTTTTTTGAAATTTCGAAATTATCGTTTCTTACATAGGTGTTTCTGTAATATTTTGTCTTAAAATTCATTGTCTGGAAATTCAGTGCTCAAAGCTTTAGAAAGCAAGAGGGTAAGCGCAAGGGTTCAACGAACTTCTAAACACCCGACCCATGTAAGACCAAATTTATTTATTTTTTGGCCGGAATTCATACTTTGTATGCCAATTACTTGTATTGGCCAACGCCACAAAAATGGATTTAAGAAAAAAATTAAAATCAATTAATTCTGATCTAGTTAAATCATGAGAGAATGCGTTAAAAGCGTAAATTGTTGCTTAAAAAAGCAGTTTTTTTTTCCTAAAAACGGCCCTAAAAAGTGGGCGGAGCTCAATGTTTTGTATGTGACAAACTTAGGAATTATATATGTAATATATTTAACATTTGCTAAGGTTTTTTCTTTTTTTGATTTCAAATGAATTTTCTGAGAAATCAGGTTTATAGAGATCTAAGATGTTAAAATAGGGCCGTCAATATTTTGTCTAATTAAAGTCTTCTGGCGACTATTGGTCTGTACAAAAATTTGAACTCCTACGCCTTGTCTAACTTGACCATAAAATGCGAATTACTGGTGGTCTCTCACTGAGGTCAATTGTGGGCGTGGCTGTGGGCCGATTTTAGCAATTTTCATACTTTATCTGTACAAAATGAAAACCAAAGTACACTTCATGTTTCAGTTTTTTTTTTGAACGGCTCGATTTTAAAGACCTAAGGACTTCACACATACGGACAGATGGACGGCCTAAATCAATTCACCTGTCGGTCTCAATTATATCTTTAAAAGGTCCTTGGGGTCTACGATGATTATTTCATTGTGTTCCAAATTAAGCATTAAAATGAATATACCCTCCGTCGGGTGTAAAAATATCCTAAGTAAGCGCAAAGTATTTTAAAAATAAGTATTTATAACAAAGATATAACGGTGTCCTTAATGAGTTTCTAAAAAGTCGAAAACAGAAACCTGTGTTCCCTTCCTGTATCTGCGTAGCGGTAGAACGCAGCATTGAAAAAAAGACTCAAATATAGACCAATTCTCAAACTTTGAAGGAAAATTGAAACGGATCTTAAACATTAAATGATTTTCGCTACATATCCGCTTAAAATAATTTAAGCTTATAGTGAAGTGCCAGTTATTTAACTGGTGATAGCTTTTGATGTTTTTAAGTTTTTTTTAAGTTTTTAAGTTTTTTTAAGCACAACCCATTTAAGCAACAAGCCAACATTTTTTTTAAATCTTGAAAAGAAAAAATGTGTTTGGCTTTTGGCATTTTTCTTGAAGCTTATTAGTGCAACAGTGGGGCATGTAAAGGCTTAAGTCAGTCTCCAACGAATTGAAAAATATCCTACACCATTAAAAGAGAAATTTCTACGCCTCTAGAAAGTAGGTGGGATAGAAAAATGTAACCTTTAAATTCTTTATGCAACTCGGTTCCATTAAATTTCGACCGAAAAGCCCTTTTGACTAAAAAATAAATTTTTAGCAAGTGGGCCAAAGTGGGCGGAGACATATAGTGTTTATCTAAACTTTATAGAACTTTTTTTCGTTATTTTTTATAGGACTAAAATTACGTTTCTTATGATAGCTTTAATAATTTTTACTAACCTTATCCATAAAATAAAAAAAATCCACGCAACAGGAAAATCTTTTTATGGGAATTTCTGCCACTGTAGTACATAATGAAAATCTTTTGGCAAACATTGTAAACTTGAAATCAGCTTCGCATTCTGATTCATATGATAATAACGCTACCCTGGAAGCTTCAGCTACAGCGATAACGTTAGCTTAAGCTTCACATTGTGATCAGGCCCTGTCTTTACTTTATACTTTGGTAGGAAAAGAAGAAGAAATAATCTGATAAGAAAGGCCTGATCAGAATGTGTCCCAAAGTACTTTAAAGTTTTCCTTTTTTTTAAGTAATTAGCTTACGGTCAAGGCGCTATGAATACTTTTAAAATGTAGAGCACATTGACAATGAGTGGGGTGCCGTGGCGTAGTGGTTAGTGTGTGTGCTTACTACGCCGGAGGCCTGGGTTCGAATCCTGCCATTGTCACCTGAAAAAAAAGACTTGTTCTTTTTCATTGTCCCCACCTCCGCGAGGTTCTGACAAGCCTTCCGAGAGTATCATTTGTCTTGAAAAACTTCTCAAAGTGCCGTTCGGATTCGGCAAAAAATTGTAGGTCCCTTTGTATGTAAAAGAAATTAACACACCAGCACACATTGTTGAGAAGTTGGCCCTGGTTCACCTCGAGCTGTTGCGCCACTCTAATTATTTTTATTTTTACACTGACAATGATAAGAATTTGAGGAAAAAACAGATGGAAGAGAAAAGGAGTTTTCTATCGAACACAAACTCCGTACTGGCGGAGCATGAAAACCCTGCACAGATGCACGCAAGTGTTATGCCTTAACGGAGAAAAACAATGAAACCATTAGAGTATTCAATAAAAACATCTGGCTACGATTTATAATAGTCAGGCGACACTAAACTAGATAACAGACGCCCACGAGAAAAGCCGCTCTTTTTAAGACATTAAGGCAAACGCTCCTGAATTTTTCGTTTGCTCCCGATTTTGGTTCGCCTCAGATATTCTCTATACCCAAACCCACCATATTTGATGAGCGTCCCTCATCTGCCACCTGGGAAAGGCGCCCAGTTGGGGACCACTAATCAAGGGGCGTTAGGATACTTTAAAGGACCATAAAATCAATAAAAAAATTGTTTTAATATCGAAATCAGGCAAATAATTAATGAAGCCGCCATTTATTTTCTTCACTGCCGCCATTTATTTTCTTTCATTTTAAAAAAACCTTATGCACAGATTTTCTTAAAATCTCAAACACAATATTGAAAAAAAAAAGTCGAAGGAATCAGGCAATCGAGAAGTGCTTGAAAATAATGTCATGAAGTTTGTAAATTGTAAGGAAAAGTAATTGTTTGGGAAAGTAAAAGAGAAGGAAAACATAAAGTTGCAAAGTTATTTAACAACACTTTATACGAAGGAAACAATAATTGTACGCTTGGCCGTTAAACAAATCTGACGGACCGCCCCGTGTATGCCTTCATACTTTACACTCTATTTTCAATACGACCTTACAACTCAATGCTTAGAGTTCTTAAAGAGAAGAAAATGTGCTCGTCATGTGCATTGCTAATAAAGAAGCGAATAAGTTTTAATAAGCATAAGCATAACATGCCATGCATCTCTGCCTGACAAGAGAATGAAGAAATATTTTCTCTGCTATTGCATGTCAAAGTAGAAACGATGGACACCTTTCAGAAAGTAGTCCAAACTCCAAGCTGGAACCTCTGCGAAAATTCTACTTCCAACTCGTCTTTTGGAAAACAGTTTGCTCAACAACACCCTCATTGGACACCTTCCCATTTCGTTAAATCTGACTTTGCCAAAAGTGCTTGAAGCACACAATATTAAATTATATTTGGCAAAATGGGATTTAGCGAAGCGGGACTTTACAAAACCGAATTTGGCGTAATAGTGTGTAACCACCATTTATGCAAATAGTATAATTTGACAACAATTAAAAGCGGGACAAGAGTTTTTATTTAAGTCCACCAAAAACCTAAGCACAAAAGCTGAACTATTTTTTTTTCAATTCGCCTCCATATGGGTAACGTGGGAATCACCCAAGCCCATCAAGCAAAACAGTGCAGATTGCAAACTAACCTAAGATATTGTAATGCATCGAAATGCTATATCAATGCTTAAGACCCATCAGTTTTTTTTGGTTCAGTGGGCTAGTTTTCGAGCGATGAATAATTTAAAGAACAAAGCTGAATCTTAGAAGCAAACAATGCAGTATACAACGGTCAAATTTATTCTCGTGAAACTAGATCTCTTGGCATCACAAGTCCCAACAAATTGGATGCTTCAAATTTCTTAAAGACGATAAAAAATTCTATGAACTGGAATTAACATAATCAAACTATCCAAGTACATAAGAAAAAAACTTTTTCAAGCAATAAAATAATAGCTTCAGGATGTCCACTACCACTACAATTGTGCTTGCAACTAGATTTGCAGTTTCGATTAAACATACAGACTCGATGGCGTCTTCGCAAGTTCCTTTTTTAGCTGTCCATCTGGAGCAAGGACCGATAAATTGGTTCTTTATCCGACGCCCTTCATCCGACGGATTTAGAGTTTGACTTTTCTATCGACCATCCTTCGAGTCTAAATTATTATAATTTTCAATAAAGTTTTACGGTAATTCCATTCATTTTCGATATAAGTTGCAAGGAGCAGGAAAAATGAAGACTTTTTATCAAAAACTTTTAAGGAATTAGTACAAAAATAAACTGATTCACAGAAATATCCAATTGGTTAGGTAATAATTTTTCATTACGCAACGGACACTCTGGCGTATACGCAACATTTATTTTTTATCACTACTTTCACATGCTGAGCGGCAACAAATTAAATCACCATTAACATTCCTACTGGAATTAATTAAATTAAAATGGCTTAAACAACTTAATTAAGCCAGAACACATGTACAACTGTGGTTGACCGCACAAGGATCACCTACGACACGCATTTTATTGGTGTTGGACCTTATTGCGGAGTGTATTCCGTAGGCAGGATGCACGTTTTGTTTATTCGATAGGCAAGGTACTGGTAATGAAGTTTTATGTATCCATTTGGGATAGTTGTAAAAAAAAGGAAGATATCGAAAAGAAGGCAGTCTCCTGGGCATGTGCAGGTACACTATAAATTTATTCGTGGCCAATATGGTGTTCTGGGACAAAACCATTTCGATTTAACCTCATAATTCATTCGAATTGTGGTGTAGCTAATACATTATGCGGACCCATAAGAGATATTGTGCTATTTTATGACTTGCGTAAACATTTTTGTCCTAGCTTAAGGTGTAACTTGGTTTTTATCCTTTTTTTTCCTTTCATTTCGGTCCTAGGTGTATGGCTTTTGGGAAATAAGAAGTCATGGCCTAGTCTGGTACGTGACGGTTGAGAGCTAATAACGATTTGAAACAATCCAATTTATCAACGACAGCAATTTCATCTCATCAACGTCTCTTTAGGCTTATAAAAAACATTTAGCTAAAGTGTCTTTATAGCAATTATTATTATTCCTTGAGGAGGTGTCGTAAAGTACGCCTTCAACGAGGGATAAGTTAACGTCTGTGAAAATGATGACAGTGAAATGGATGGCAGAGCAATTTTATCAAGCGACCGTTGCACAGCTTATGAGAAAGGGGTGGAATTTATATTTTTTTTGTAAGCTTATGTAAGTAAAGATATATATAATATAAGGGCTGACATTTTTATATGGAAATCTATTTAGGCTGAGGGATCTTCTCTAGTATGTATAATTTAAGCGGGATTCCATTAAAATGCACACAATTATCCAAAAAACTAAAATCATTTGAAATCTGTCGGTGCGCTATTGTATTTTAGAGTACCCATTCAGTAGTTTTAGAAAACTAAGTGCAGAATCTACTCTTCTTCAAATTACGAATTCTCAAAAGTGCTTGAATTGAAAACATTGTGAGAGCACAATAAACTCTCGACTTATTCCAGTATTATTGTACAAGCAAAGTGTATTGTTGGTACACGCATTTCACTTTTCTACTTCAGAGAAACACCCTATGAATAAATCGCCTGCCATGGTTATTTAAATTTTCAGTTTTATCTACCGAGCGCTTTTGAAATATGCGTTTGTTTTAAAAAAAAAAACTTGAGATAAATCCATGCTTTTGTGTTTTGAATGTTAACAACTTTAATTCCGAGTCGATACTGAAAAGGAGGCCCAATGTTTCAATTTGTACAGAACAATTTTATTTTAACTTTTATTGAGCTAAAAAATAATAACCGTAAGAGCATTTGACATGACTGAAAAAGTTTTTTGACAAGCTGACAAAAATTGTCAGCACCTGACTTTTGGGACCGACTTATTAACGCTGTGTGATGGGTAGAAAATTGGGTGATATAGCTTGGCCCAAAATAAGTTGGTTAATAAGCTTTTGTTAATAGTTTAAAATTAAATCTTACTATTGCTTTTGAATGCTAACAGCTATAGTGTCAGGTTAGTGTTATATTATTATCATACGATTTTGCAGTTTGTACATAGCAATTTTATTTTTCAGGATACTAAACTGAAACAAATTATATGCAAGAGCACTCTGTAAGCTAGACAACAGCAGCTAATTGGTTTGAGCTTAGGTTTATAACTTTGTCTACGTTTAAAACTGATTAAAGTGTATCAAGGTTTTAGCACTTATTTAAAGAAAACAAAAACGAACGCACTGTTAAAAGCTTCGGTTCATCAATGCGTATTAACTGCTCATGTGTCCTTTAGTCAATAACTATATTATCAAAGACGACTTTTTTAATGTCTAGAAAACTCTGGCATTTTGCAACTCTTCAGTTTGCAGCGATTTTGCACCCGAAAACATTCCCACAAGTGTACATGTGAAGTCTGTGGGTTGCCATGACTTAGCAAATTAATAACTATGCACTTCCTGATGAACGAATATAGAAATATCCCTTATTTAGCCTCTGTCTCAGGGTTGAAATAAGAAATACTGGTCCCCACCTTATGAAAAAATTAAAGAAGAATTCTACAAAAGTTTTGCTTCAAGGCCCAGAAGTTACGATAGATATGTACATACTTGCTTGCAGCTACATTCAAGTCAGTCAACTATAGTGTTTTCAAGCACATCTAGAAGATCGGTATTGATTTCAAATTTTTGCCTCTTACCGTTTCGAAAATAGAGGGAAGGGCATATTTTTTCTTTGCCTTTTTTACCTCATTTAAAATATAAAATCCGTAAAACAGCAATTCAGTTTTTTTCTTTTCAATTGCCATTAGGCTTTTTTTCAATTTTACAACCAGCTGCGTTCCGTTGGCCAGTTTTCTTAAATGACAAACAGTAAAACATGCTGTTTTCTTTTTCGTTTGTCTAAATAGGATTTAAAACATAAGGTTGGAAACGGCAATTTTGAATTTTTTTCAATGCAGCAAGCTTGTGTTATAAACGTTTCCTACTTCAGCTTAATTTTAATAAGATCGTCATTAGCGTTGACAGACTAGCAACCTTAAGAAATTCGTTTTCAAAACGAAAATGTTTTTACGTTTTTGTGTCAAATTTATGAAGTTTTTAAATATTTGAACTTTGTTTCGGCTTAAAATGAAATCTCAGAAGATGGACTATGCCCGTTATTTATTTTGAAGCTATACTTTTAACCGATTGGTAGCTAGAGGGGGAGACATACCTTCTTTTGACTTTTTTTTATAATTTTTTAAATTTCAAATATATAAACTACTTTGAATTTTTTCTCAGTTTCTATTAGACAGTTTTCCAATAGCTCAACTGCCTGCGCTAACATTGGATGTTTTTTTTTTTTAATTCTATGGTCAACGGTTTTTGCGAAAACGGTAAAACAATAAAAAATTTAAATTGCCGTTTTTTAAAAAGTTAAAAACGGCAATTTAATTTTTTTTTAAAGCAGCTTGCTTTCCTTTTGTACGTTTTGTACTTGAACTAGATCAGAACAAGATCGCTTTTACCGTTAAGATACTAGAAGCCTTAATAAAAACAAGTTTTTGAAAATGCTTTTCTGTTTTTGAGTTAAATCTCAGAAGGTTTTGAAATTTTAAAATTCGCTAAAATTTTTCTTAAAATTTTACGTGTTGCTTTACACGTGTGTTCAATATTGGCTTTGTGGACTAAGCGCTTCAAAAGTTATGGCCTAAAACACTTTGGAAAACGTCACCCATTTTCAACTCTTCATTTCTCAAAAACTTTTCAATATTCCAGAGCTGTAATCGAGCCTTTGTTACGGGAAGAACAGTGCGGCTTTCGGCCTGGCAGAGGCACAACCGACCAGTTTTTTACTCTGAAGGTTATTCTTGAGAAGGCCTGGGAATATGCCAAACCGGTCTATGCGTGTTTTGTAGATCTGGAAAAGGCGTATGACCGAGTCCCTTGGGATACACTGTGGAGAGTTTTGCAGGACTTTGCGCTGAGTGGGGCTCTTTTGAGAGCCATCCAGTCTTTGGAAACTGCAAAAGCTGTGTACGGATAAATGGCGATAAATGCCGTCCTTTTGATTTGCGCGTTGGACTTCGCCAGGGCTGTGTTCTGTCGCCGCTCCTTTTTTTTCCATAGCATATATGGACTGGATGGTGAGGCGCAGTCTTGGCGAGCAATGTTTCGAATTGACTGGCATTAGGATAAGCCATCTGCTTTTCGCAGATGATTTGGCCATCCTTGCATCCAAAGAGGAACTTCCACGAGCACTGGATAGGTTTGCAGCCGTCTGTAGCGATGCTGGGATGAAAGTAAACGTGAACAAATCGGAAGTGATGGTTGTTTCCCGAACTCCTGTGCAATGTACCCTGCACATAAATGGAGTTCCATTAAAACAGGTGGAGAAGTTTAAGTATCTCGGGGTCTTTTTCACGAAAGATGGGAGGAGTGATACTGATTTGTCCTGTAGAATTGGCCAAGCTGGAGCAATAGTAAAGGAATTGCGCCGGCTGGTCATCAGGAAGGCTGAGCTTGGAGTGAAAGCAAGAAGCCAAGAAACAGGTGGTGGGATCAGGTAAAGAACCTCTCTGAGTCCCGCCTGGGGATTGCGCCGGAGTCTCATGAGTTGGTGGCGGAGGATCGAGAAAGATGGAAGGACCATTTAGCCACCCTCGCTCCGCGACCCTTTTAAAGGATAAGCGGCATTCGAAAATGATGATGATGATGATAATGATGAAAAACTTTTATAAAAGTAAATATCAAGATAACTTTCTTGAAAGACAATATAAGTAATCGCTTTGAGGTGACAGGTATGTGGTAACCCTTGAAGAAAGAAAAAGTCGGTGCTTTCTTTTTAACCAGGCAATGACCAAAGAAATGAAGTTACCTTAAAAGACTCAAGTCCCTTCACCAGGATCGTAATCTTGTTACATGATTGCATTTTTCATAGGACTATAAGTCTTGAAGAATTTAACTCTTGTAATAAGAGTCTAAATATACTATTATGTTAAGAGTAAGGCGCTATAAGAATGATTATCCTTTAGGACGAGTGCTAAAACATCATTTTGCTTCAGTAGCCTCAAGAGCGAGATTTTTTGTGCATAGCTCTCAAGATTTTGCTAGTTGGGATTCTAGAAAGAATGAAACACAATGGTATTCATTTTTAACAAAGCATATTTAAATGCGAAATTAAATAAAATTGCCGCATGTATAAGACTTTAAAGTTGTATTGAGAAAAGAAAAATATTCAATAATTTCTTGTGACATATTTTTTTTTTATCAGTTTCCCTTACCTCTCCACTTTCGCCAATATAATGTCAAGCGGCCATAATAATAAATTCAAAATGCCAGCATCGGTTCCTTGGAATAAGTCTTCTCACATCACCCACAGGCCGTGATTTAAATCACAATCATATATGCCTCGAAGCTTTCAATCATGCAAAATCATTCCTCCATTTACAAAGAAACTCTTTTGCATAACATATTGCAAGGAAAGCAGAACAAAAAAAGAAACACATAAATCTATTCTCAATAATCCTTTGTGCATGCATAAGAGATGGAATACATCTGCAAGTAATTTCCCCCCGAAGCCATGCCAATTGAATAGGTGAAATGAAAAGGTCAGACACTTGAAAGCTGAATAATCATACAAACATTCACTAGCGAAAAGTAACGATTTTCTTGTTTCAATTTTTTGCCTAAAGTCCTTGAGCTATCTTTTGGGTGAAGGTGTTACAAGGTAAATAGAGCACATTTAGAAGGTATATTTTAAATGCTGCTAAATGAAATGCAATGGAGCTTATGTTATGCGCTCAAGTTAGAAAGCAATTATGTAGTGATTGCCAATATTGATGAAGGACGTAGATTATGAATCCTTGTCCTGTGATCCGCAGACAGAGGTCTTACCATGCCTCTGTTGGAAAACACACCAGTTTTAGAGGTCTTCTTGACCTCACAAGCATCTTTCCATTGCTCATCTGCCTATTCTCCCGTTCCAAGGACAAAAACTCCCGATTGAAAAATGTGCCCCAGTTGTATGTATATGCGATGCCACATGTGTCTTTGTGGCTGACACAAAACACAAAGAACTCATCCGGCCGGATAAAATTTCAATATTTCTTAATCTTGCCTAGATGAAATTCCTCGAGTCAAATCCTTTCTAGCTCATGCAAAATGTCATCGAACAACTGGCTGTGGAATGTTTATTGCTACACAACCTTCGTTGGCATGCAGGACTCTTGAAATTTCAATCTTCTCAGCATATTGCACACAAAAATGATTCGCGACTTGTATTGATTTGCAATATATGCTGACAAAGATGTTCGGTCGCTACGCGATGAGAACTTGCAACCTGACACCTGTTTCCAGAGATTTACGATGTGGCTGGATGAAGATGCGTGATAGTGTCATGGCTTATCCTTCGACATTTGACATTTTAATCACTCAACTTGCAAGTGTTTTGCCTAACCAAGGCAAGCGCCCGATCGATGGATTTTGTATTAAGTTATTTGGGAAAATCATCGCATTATTATTCTTTGCAAACAAAAAAGTTCCCACACAAAGTGGGTGGCAGCTTTCACGTGTGGGCTAGTGCTGAGCCACAGATGGAGGAAAAGTTGGACTGATTTACTGATTGAAAAAGGAACGGATGTTGAAGTGATTTTGATTGAGTGGCTAAGTTCCTTTGTAACTTTTTAATTAAGCTTGAATGTTGAATCAGGGAACTACAATTTGGGTCAGTGCGGTATGCTTTCTTCATTAAGTTATGTCTAGACGCAAGATTAATGTGAATAAATATCAGCCTAATTGAAGATACGGGACCTTTTGGACATCGGTAAGTAAATTTTGGTACATATATACAATTCAACAGTTTTGCCACATCTTTGTCTGAACACATAGAAAAGTGGACTTTTAAGTGGCAAAAGGGTGAAAAGTCCACTGCCTTCCATTGCTATAGTTGGCAATTTGCCTCAAGCTTACATGCTGCAGCACAGGTGGCATTAGAGCAACCTCTTAAAATAAAATAGGCAGGATTCTGATTTTTATACACAAGAACCCTTTTTTGTTGCTGCATATTCAACACTAATTTGAAAAAATCCACTGCCATGAAAGGGACCAAGGTTGAAAATTCTTTTGATGCCAGCTACACCTCTTGGGAAATATTAAAAGTTTTACTTCAGAGGCAGCTCTGCCACTCCCAGTTCCACCCAGTTGTACAGTCCAGGCCCTCATTTCGCACAAAGAGCTCCAAAGTAAATTTGTCAATCAAAGGTCCAACACACTTCAACGATTTTCCACAATAATGTCCTTGGTCCATAAAAAAAAGTTAAAAATAAAATCATTTAACCATTCATTCAACGAACCGGAAGGCGGTTTGTTATCACATTGTTTCGCTCTTTCAAGTGACACATCCGAAACGCTTTCCAATCGAATAGCTCCAACAGAAATAATAGGAAACACAATTCAATTTCATTAAGCCTATCGTTGGTTTCCTGTCACAATGCCACGTTAACACCATATCCTGGAAAAATAAACACATTTCCATTTTCATAAGCCATGCAAGTGGCTACTCGGATTCACCGGATTAAAAACACATCCACACATCCAGCGCGGCTCCCGAGTAAACTTAGCTCCGCGTGTCGTCGAGTTGAGACCAAAATAAATACTTTGTCCCTGTAACAATTACCCAGTTTCAGGGCTCTTGTTCGTTTTACCCGTTCAGTACAGTATCCTGTTACCGATCTCTCGTTTATTATGCTGCATATTCTACCCTCATTATTTGCCATTGCACATACAGCAGGAACTATGGTTGTCTTTATGTCCTTAGTAAATATACATTATACACTGTCGCAGATAGGAAAAAAGGAACTACCGACCAAAACCGCCAGCACTCATTCAACAAGCCGGACGAACAGTGTGCAATTCCAACCTTACGCAAGTACATCTGTATGTGTGTCAACTGTAGAATAGTCTGTGTTATATCCTCGGGCAAAAAACGCTCGAGTTCATATCAGGACTCAAAAAAAAAGAAACAATAGTAAAACGGAAAAACGCAAGCCCTGCCACAAAGGCCGAGAAAATGTTGCTCTCTCAGTAACCGAACCATATTGCATAAAATACAGAAGGTACAAGTACACACCAAGGATATAAAGGAGCGTAGTTTAAAGCTCTCGCTTTCTCTCAGAGCTATATATAGCTTTAAAGGACATGCTTTCGTGTACATGAAGCAGTCTTTTTGACACGGATAGCGTAGTGTAGCAATACTGTGGTTTACATAAAAAGCATCTGTTTTGGGTGTGCTCATGGAACGCATAAGGAGAAGGAAGACGCTTTGAAAAAAAGGGCTACAACTAAAGCTATCAGCTGCACAGTGTTGTGGGAGGGCTGTGGCATAAAGATAGATGGAGGTGCTACCTGGAACACGTTTGAGGTCTCATATTTTTGATTAAAATTCCAAAAAGGAAAACCAAAGTCTACACGTAAGGGAGAAACTTCTACTCGATACACAAATGATTATTGGAGCGTCCTTAGCATAATATTTCATATTAATAATTTCGATATATCCGCGACAGGTAGTTAAAAATTAGGAGCATCGGAGCAGGGGCTAATGTCTTCAGCCCAATCAATCCGTTGCATCCGTCACGTTAAAGTATGCAACTGACAACTAAGTCAAATACACACGTTCTTATGGAATGCGGCCCATAGAAGATGTGCATGACGTAAGTCGCTTCCAATAAGAATATGTATATTTTACTAAGTTGTCACTTGTGTACTTCAACGTGACGGACCCAACGGATTCATTGGGCTAAAGGCATAATATTGTTTTTTTTTTTAATTATTATAGCGGACTTCCATACCGAAAAGCTTAAAAGATCGAATTCTGGCCGGAGCATATTATAAGGTTTTATTCGAGGGACTGATACCTCCGAGATGTGATGAGATCGTTTTTAAACCGAAATTTGGAATCCCGAAAAAATAAGTTTTTCTTTTTCTCCATTCATGATGGCTGTCAGAAGTACATAGACGTACATCGGCTCATCCAGAGCTGTTACCCATGTACTCTTCTATACAGTGGATATACCTGCCTAGATTGGCGTTTCATTCCAGCTTAGTGGGAACGATGTGAGACTTTAGTCAGTTAGGCCAACTATTTTTTTTTTTTTTTTTTTATAATGCACTCGCGAATATAAGAGATTGGATACCCTTTTTAATGTTACACATCTCACGAGCGGAAGGGATTAGAAAAAGAGGAAAAGGAGGAGAGGTACCGATGCACTCTTGTTTTGAACAGTTGCAAGTTGTTTTGCGCAGGAAAGATTGACCGTGGGAGAACATTCCACATTCGCGTTGTACGGCTTATGAAAGAACCTCTAAACTTTACTGTGCGTCCGAAGGTGGGCTCGAGGGTAAACTGATGTGCATTCGATCTTTGGCGAGTATTACGGTGGAACGTCTGTAGGGGCGGAATGCAATTGGCTATTTCGATGGAACATTGTTTGTGAAAAAAGCGATAAAACACCAAGAGCCAAAATATGCGGCCTTCTTGAACGAAATTGATGTTGTCCTGGATAGAGTGGCAGATTTTGACCTTTTCCTCCTAATGGGTGACTTCATTGCTCACGTGGCTACGGACCAATCCGTGTCTCCCAACGTATTTAGGAAGAGTGTGATCGGGAGGCACAATGACTTTGATCATAACAGTAAAGGAGGGAAGTTGTTGTTCTTTTGCTGTGTTTTGGGCTTGCTCATCATAAACTCCTTTTTCCTTTTTAAGTCTGAGATCACTTATTTATTTCTTTACTATAACATCGTGTGTTCAAAAAAGATTTGCGATGTTTGGGTTTTGAGAGGACAAGACTCTCAACTGATTCATTCTCTCAACTAACAATTAAGAATTGTGAAAATTGTATTTCAGCAACATTGTTCTTTAATTACTCAGGCGAAACAGGGATTGGTCACCCGCATACGGTGGGAAAAGTTACAAGATGACAAATTCCAGCTGACCTTTTAATTTTAAAGTAAGAAAAACAGTTGTTCTCATCGGCAGTAATTCCTTCTGCAAGAAATGTTTGTGAAGTGAAGCGGCTTGGTGTGGCGGCTGGGAGTGAGAAAAATTAAATGGTTAAAGAAATTCAGAAATTCAAGAAGCTATCAGAGAGAAGAAGAAAGTCTATATTTTGTGGAGTCAATGCAGGAACTCAACTTCCAAAGCCAATTACAGTGAGGCTCGAAGAAATTCCAACATGGCAGAGAGAGCAGCCAAGGAAAACAGGCATGGAAAAAGTTCGGCGAGAATCACGATTACAGATCTGCTAACAAAATGCTTTGGGAGACTATTCGCGAGTAGCACAGGAAAGAAGTTAACCACTTGTCGTGCAAGGGGTGAAATCGAAGAACGATCCACTTCTTTCAAATGAGAACGATGTCTTACTCAGATGGAGCGCAAATTTTTCTGGAGTTGCTCAATCGCCAACAGGGCACTGAAGATGGCATTCCCACTGCTGACGAGCTAAGGGCGGAGAATAGTCCCACTGTAGACGAAGTCTCTTATGCAATTAAATTGCTTAAGACTGGAAAGTCTGCTAAAGTCTGCTAATATCGGTCCAAAAATGCTCAAGGTGGCTTGGGAGAGCTAAAAAGCACATAGCGATAGACAAACTGGAGTTATAGTGCCAGTAAAAAAAAAAAAAAACGGAACAGAAGATAAAGCTCAAACGATGAGGTGTATCCATGTTAAGTCTTCTGGAGAAAGTATTCGCTGAGGTATTGGAAAAGCGTTCCAGAGCTGTAATAAATAGCGTCAAAACCTTTGATGTGCGCGTTGGACTTCATCTGAGCTCTGTTCTTTCACCTCTCCTTTTCATAGCCCGTATGGATTGCGGATGGTGGAGCGCAGTCTAGTTTGAAAATGGCGGGCATATCAGGATAAGCCATTTGCTTTTCACATATGATAAGGCTATTTTTTCATCGTTCAAGGAGGAACTCAGCGAGCACGGGAAGGTTTTGAGGCAATCTTTGAGATATTGGTGGCTTCCCGAACTTCTGTGGCGAGTACCCTGCACGTTAATGAAGACTATTGATACAGGTGGAGAAGAGCTTAAGTTTCTCGTCATCACAGGAAAGCTTAATTCGATTGAAAGCAAAGATCTCTGTTTTTTATTCAGTGTTCGCTTCAACCCTCATCTATGGTCATGGAATTTGGATAATGGCCAAAAGAATAAGATGGCGATTACTTGCTTCCGAAAAGAAATCTCTGAGGTGTGTTGCTGATGTTACTCTCAGGCCTAGTATGAAAAGCGTCAGAATTCGTACAAATCCTTGCGAAGCTGATTAAATTTTAGCAGATCGATCAATTTGTCGATCGTTTGGACAATCTCCCCTGACAGTCTTTCTAGAAAGGCTACGCTAGCCAAGGTACGAGCGTATCTCCCCCTGGTAAGACCAGGTAAAGAACGTCTGCGAAATTTGCCTGGGTTCAATCGTGAAGGGTGAAAGGACGGGATATTTTTTCGCGAGATCTCTCTTTTGACTTTTCGTAAGGGAGAAAGTATGCAATACAATACAATTAAATACGTTGTGACTACGAGTGTAATTTTAGATTGTACTTAAGATAATGTTAAATTATGAAGAGTTTAAATACTCCATAGTGAGCCTTCCATACTTTTTTCGCATTCAATAGCAAGAATTCGGGAGGCTATTATCTATGTCCAATTTGTGGCCCTAAGAAAACGCATTTTCCATAAAGCTTGAGATTGTACTTTACTAAGCTCGTATAGAAAATATCGACTTAAGTGCAAAAGTCATTTTTTATTTTTATTTCAGTTTATTTCATTGAGTCTTTGAATGAAACTGAAATTAAGTTAACTGTGTATCCCTGGTACTATTCTCCTTGCCTCAGATGCAAATAGCCATACCCACTCAGGCTCAATGAAAAATTTTATTACCCATTTGCCACCGCCACCACCGACTAATGCATATGTGAGTCCTTTTCCTGTACACGTTCATGTACTAGCAATCCGCCTTCACTTTCCTCATGGCAACGAACACCAGTGTGCATTTCATTTACGACCATCACCTGCAAAGCCTTTTTTTCTCTTTCAATTCAAGAAAATAAAAATAAAATAAATATCGAATCGAATGACAAATTCATTCAGAAAAAATGAGATTCTGAGCTCCTTGACAGCAAACTGTTCGTCGACACAAGGTGTGTACGACACAATAGCACCAGCAATACCAGTAAAGTGCAATATTTCATCAAAATAAAAGATGAATATTTAAAAATGCTCGAAATTTGTAATAATTGAAATTGTTTTTTGTATCTTTTTTTTCTGTAACATAAGTGAAAAAAAAAAATAGTACATAAAACTACTCAGCATTACAGAGAATGTGAAACATTTCCAATTAAGTACAGATGGGGATGCCAGGCGGTTGTATGTGTGCCCGTATCCTACCTGAGCAAACAATTGTGCACGATTGCATGTAATCGTTGTGGGGATTTTTTTTTTAATCGATTACTTTCTGCCCGTGGAATCAAAAATGCTGTGGGGAAAAAGAGCAGTAAAGGATTAAAAAAAGGATACCCAAAGTGTACGCAAGAGTTAAGAGCCATAAGTGCTAGCGATGCTTGCTTCATTTTGTGTGGGAAAAATGTTTCCATTCATTGCCAGCCAACCGTCGTCGTCAGTCGGCAGAAAAAAAGGAATTCAAGAACTGGCCAAATGTAAACTCATTGTGGGATCCATGTAGATTGTGCGAGGTTGCCGGGCACTTTCATTTGAATACAAAGAGTGGATGAAACCCCCTGTCTATGAAACGCAATGTGTATGGCACTCAGCCTCGACACACATGGCACTAAAAATAAAGCTCTAAAGATATGCGCATGTAAGTGCTAATCGATACTTTTTTTCCAAAAAAAATGACTGCGGATACTAATATACTGTGTAAATTTAAGTGTCCTTGGAGCTGGCCACAAGGACTTTATGTTTGGTAAAAGCCTTGAGGATGCTGCTTCCTTTAGGGGCTAAATAGATGATTGGGAGCGGGATGCACTTCACGAGACCTTTGGAAGTCGACCTTTTTAATAAGATTGCGTACCTAGTTATAAGCCACCCCAATTAAATTTTATAAATTATCAAGTGGGCGTATGCAGAGTGCACTAAGATTATTAACACAGAATTAGTAAAATCAATCTTACTTGAGGGCCTGCCAGAAATGTTCGGAACTTTTTTCCTTTATACATTTTGATTCTGATATTATAACGTCAATCAATCAATCAATCATTGACCTGAATATTAATGAATTGAAGATGAATTCATGCCGTAGGATACAAAAGGAATCTTGTGATAATAAGCGAATATTGAAGACCAAAATGACAGGAAAATGTGTTTTGCATACCCGCAAAGGGTTTGTGGAATATAAGGTTTTAGGTGCTCAACATCTGCCTACCACTTCTGATTGTTTGTGCCTCTTCTGGTTGTTTTAAAAAAATGCGTATTTAATCAATGAATATTTTGGCAAAATTCTCGGTGTGGGGTTTTTAGTTTAAGGAAATCGATTTTTCCTGTTAAGTGTAGTGCAGATAAGCACAGTTGTCTGAACCAATAATAAGCATTGATTTAGATTCACTTGATAAACTCGGCAAAGATTGAATTTTTCTAATTTCGAACCCATTATTTCGATTCATCGATTTCAGCATGCTCTCAAATGATGAGCCAATCCTGCAGTGTAACCTGAAATGAAATAATTTAATTAAATCAATCCACTACTCCGATGGAAAATCATTCGCTTCTCAATTATGTACATACAAGCGTTATCTAGACTTCCAAAGTCGGGTTGATTATTCTGACACAATGTTGGCTCTCAAAGAAAGTCCTTAAATGTTAAGGTCCTACTAAAACGGGGTGCTCCAAAGTGAACACGATTCAATTTTCGGGGAAACACGAATTTTCGCTCCATAAAGAACTTTGTCATTCAAGGAGAGTTAATTAAATCTTGAAATACTTGAAATAAGTAGTTGACAAATCGGTTGTTTTAAGCATCGGTCTTGTTAGAATTTTTTCTGGCAAACTTCGGAAGAAATGCTTATTTCAAACTGTTTGAAAAAAGAATTTTATTTTAGTCCTGGAGGGCACCTTACAGAACTTAGCCAAAAGTTTACATTTCTTACTATCCGATCAAACTAGCCATTCTTTTTCTCGGTTAAGCTGTTGTATATTGTATTTTTCCTTCTTGGGGGCACCTTAGACCTCTCAGAGATATGACTAAGAGGGATAGCACAATTTACTGAGCCGTGTGTATACGTTCGTTCGTATTTAGACAAACTTTAGGCCTTGAAGTTTAAGCTAGGTGAAATTTCGTAAGCGATCTGGAATAGCTGAAGTTCCAAAAAAATCCTTGTCCCCCAATACAGACTCCACTACAGACCTGTGAATGCTACCACCTCTGGCTTCAAAAAACTTCGAGTTTATTTTGGCTGTGTTCCAATTGCGTCAGCAGCTTAATTTTTTGTATGAAGTACTACCTTATACCAAGTCTTCACCTAACGCAAATCAACATAAATCCTCCAGAAATCGCCCTTAAATTTCAAAATTAACCATACCTTTTAAAATCCTCTTGATAAGTAATTAAACAAATAACTATCCTCGTAAATGTCACTCACTCTTTTCACAATACTCTTTCATGCTACAAACTTCTTCTGCTTACCTATTAAGAACAGTCTGGAACTCGATAAAGCAATCTTAAACTGTCCACGTATGACAGATCAGCCAAAAGCATGCTCTCTCTTGGGATTTTTACACTTACTTACTTACTTAAGGTGGCGCTACAGTCCGGGGTGGACCTGGGCCTCAGCCAACAAGCTTCGCCAGCCAGCTCTAGCTAGCCGTCTCCAGTTTCGCACGCGAAGTTGGCTGAGGTCCCCTTCCACTTGCGTGCGCCACCTGAGTCTCGGTGCTCCTCTACCGCGTAGTCCCTGCGGTGTGGATTCGAAGATTTTCCGGGCCGGGGCGTTGGTGTCTATCCGCTCTAGATGACCCAGCCATCGTAGACGTTGTGTTTTGACTCTTTTGGCTAGGTCGGTATTGCTGTACAGCCCGTACAGTTCGATGTTATATCTCCTCCTCCACTCTCCGTCTATGCAGACGGGACCGTAAATCGTCCGAAGAATTTTCCTCTCGAAGCAGCCTAAAGTGTTTTCATCCGCCTTTGACAGGGTCCATGCTTCTGCACCGTAAAGCAGGACTGGGATGATGAGGGTCTTATACATGGACACTTTAGTTGCTCGAGAGAGGGCTTTGCTACTCAATTGCCTTCTTAGCCCAAATAAACAGCGATTGGCAAGAGTTATCCTTCGTTTGATTTCAGCGCTGGTGTCATTGTCTGAATTGATAGCGGAACCCAGGTAGACAAAGTCCCTAACTACCTCAAAGTTATAGCTGTTGATGGTGATGTTTTGTCCAAGACGTCGGTATTGGACAAAATTTATTTTTGTGATTTTTGGGATTTTTACAACAAAATTGTTTTTTCGGTCCTGGGAAATCTCATCGCCATTCCCTTCTGATAGCCAAAATGACAACAAAAGAGTCCTCGTGTCAAATGAACCTTTCTTTTGTCCGGTGGAGACACTTTGAAATTGATTTTTAATCGTCTCCCGCTCTAATCAATGTTTTGTGACCAGTGGGTCTATAGTGTAAATCCTCTCATAAATCTCACAAATTATTTTCACCAACCTATTTTATGTCACCACCTTTACGACAGTCGGGGACTTGAAAAAAGAAACTGAAATTGTCCGTATAACAGATCTTCATATACGTGTTCTATTGGGATTTTTACAACGAAATTGTTTTCTTGTCCTGGGAATTGTAATTGTTACTCCATTTTGAGCGCCAAAATGACAACATAAGAGTGCTTGTGTCAAATTAATCTTGTTTTTGCCTATTGGAGACAGTTTGGGATTTATTTTTTATCGTCTCGCGCTCTAATCACTGTTTTATGGCCAGTGGACATATAGTGTAAATCTTCTCATAAATCTCATTCATATTTTCCACAAACTCTTTTTATGTCACCCTTTTTATGGCACTTGAAAAATGAAACTGAAACTGTCCGTATGACAGATCTCGCACAAATGCGAGTTCTATTTGGATACTTATTACTAAAATTGTTTCCTCGTCCTGGGAACTATCATAGTCACTCCATTTTGAGAGCTTAAATGACAATAAACGAGTGCTTGTGTCAAATTAATCTTGTATTTGCCTATTGGAGACATTTTGGGATTTATTTTTAAACGTTTTCCGCCATGTGCAGATTTATGGGCGATGGAGACAATTTTTTCCATTTTTCAATTCTTGAATTTTAACCTAAAAATATTTATAAAAATTAAAAAAAAACAGTGTGTTGGTACTAATAGTGGGTGTGTATACGGCTTCCTTTCGTCTGCAATGTCTTTTTGTGTTCCAAAGCCTTTCCCCCTTTTATATCATTTTGTTTTCAATACCACTTCCCGTTGCCATTCATCAATCATTTTATCAAAGTTTTTTTTAATTTATTTTAAAGAAGGGGCGTTGCATGGCCAGCCCCCATAACTAAAAAACAGTATTAGCATAGAAATATACAAGTTAGCGGCTTAAATATATCCAAAAATGTAATTTTATGTAAGCTAATGCTACGCTCACTAGGGTAGGCCTACAGTTTTAGATTTTACTGTTAAATAAAACATTATCTTCATTTAACAAAACATGCCTATAGACTGCGGTGTTGCAATCCGAAACTTAAAACTTTCCCTTAGAGAGAAATGTTTCGAATTTGATTACAAATTGGATGGTTTTTACAAAGATAACTTACTTTACAACAAGCTAGAAATAGAGCTGACTGGAGACAGTCAGCTCTATTTCTAGCTTGCTGTCTCCAGTTTTAAACGTGAAGTTGGCTGAGGTCCCCTTCCACCTACGTGCGCCACCTGAGGCTCGGTGCTTGAATTGGTCGTTAACAGTAAAGCCGTCCGGATTCGAGGCTTGTTTTGTTGCAGAAATTTTAAATGTGGGCAACAATTCTCCCCTACGACACGACCCCCAACCTGGAGTACCAGACCCTTCTTATAGCCTGCTTCTTTAGGCATGAGCTCCCGCGACTATTTTGTAGTACCCCATATAAGGTTTTCACTAAATATTTTGGCCTGATTGTAACTGTGGACGCCACCTTTGATTCCATCTGGGGAGCTCCTCCGCCGTCATCCGGATGCAAGGAGAAGTGCCTTAGTCGAGGTCAACTCGCTCGACTGCTACCCTCAACAACCTACCAAAGAAGTTCGAATGCAATCTCAGTTGAGGTACTAGGCATCCGGTATTCACCATTGGGAGGTGAGAGTAGGAGTTAATAGACAGAGGTTGGCTTAGAAAACCTATGGATGCTTGTACCCCCTTGAACGTGCATGTCTATCCTCCGCCCACCCAGATAAAATGCTATCTTTAAATGGAGTACATCATAGGTTGTGGCCTACTATGGAGAAGCTGAAAAAAAAATTGGCTAATATGACGATTTGCAAGTTTCTACACCTTCTGCGCGGTGTAAAGTGTCACAATAGTTGAGTCTCATCGAAACAAGTAAGAAACGTCCTCCGAATCAAGCCAAATTTTGGATGACAGCTTATTCGTTGCTTTATGTGTTTAATTCAAACAGTCAAATGCTTCGGAAGGTGAATTATGCTATGCTTGGTAAGAGCTTTTAAATAAGCATATCACTCATGGGATATCATAGATTTTTTTAGACCACAATTTTTTTTGGTATGCAAAACTCGAAGTCAAGTGTCCTTCTTCAGCTCTCGTCAAGAGCACGATCCATCTAGCAACAGTAACCACGAATTCCGCACTCAGATAATGAAGTTGAAAAGTTCAATTGCATCCATTTCCACATATTTCCTGCTAGAATTCAGTAATCAAAGTTTGGACAGCAGCTTTACTATTTCATAGTTTAACACTACAGCAGCTACCAGTGATACCATTTAAGGAATTCCCATTCATTAAAATACTTTCAACCACACAAGTCAGTGATAAAACTCAAAATGACGAAAAGCTTCGCTCTGGTCTTGTGCGTGTGTGGCTAACGAAATAAAGTCCTTTGATATACATGGAAACAAAAACAATTTGAACAGCTTCATCCAATAAATCCCACATTCGGGAATTTCGTCATTTCTGCTGAGTGTTTTTGTGTCTGTTTAAATGGTCCCACAATGGCCATAAGGATAAAGGGCTACACTTATCGCTTTTCTGCCAAACGAAAAATGCATCGACAGTCATGGTGCAGTGTTTCGACATTATCTCTATCACAGAAGTGAAAAAAAAAGAAATAAACATCCGAACTCCCTTTAGATGATAATAAAAAAGATATGACCTCCAGAGTGCCCATAAAAGGAATTTTCTCCACATTGTAGGGCTGAAAAACAAGAACCCAAACAATGCACTCACATTGTTTGAGCAAGTGTATCTATAGCTAACTCTTTTTGTATACATACACCACCTCCACCAGCATCAAATTTCAAAGAACCACGCACTCACATTCGCACACCGGAACTTTTACGCCTTGCATGTTCGATCTGTAGCAACAGCCAACCCCTAGTGCATTCGGTACTAGTTTTTCATCCCCTGATTGTGTGCAGGCTCCATGAAAAGCAACAATATCTTCACAGCGATACAACTAAAGGGGTGGGAAAAAGGTCTTTTTTTTGTGTGCTCCAGGAATTCATTTTCAACTGATGGCGTGCATTCAGGGACACGTAAGAGGAGTATATCCCTAGTTAGTTAATATTACTTTTTTTTGTGCAACTGCACATCCCTTTTGGTCGGATTCTTTTGATTTCCATTGTGTGATTCAATTTCCTTTTCCGGCGATTCGAAAAACTCAATGCGTCTAACTCTGTTTCTTAGACCTTGAGAGTTGAAGCAATGTGTCTACCGTATATTGAGTAAAAATGTATAAACAAGGTTAAAGGCCAACAGCTTAGTTCAAAAATAACATCCCATTGGAAGACTTAATTACTTTGCTTTGCAGATACTCAATTCAGAGTATCCATTCAGAGGAGTCTGATTATGACTTGTTGGCTATATGCCTGCAGTCGGACGACACACAAAATAAAGAAGAAACCACACTGAATGCAAACAAAAAGGAAACAATGTGGGATATTGGTTTTCTATCCCTGAAATGCCTTAGAACACTTCAATTAATCCTGCGGTTTCGATACGAAAATCAAGTGGAAGCAAACATTTTTGGGCACAAACTGAATGGTTGTGACAAGTAGACGAATTCTTGATGAAAATAAAACGGTGTAAGACCTTCAACACTTTTGCAGTGGTGTATTTGGCGAGGAACTAAATTAAGGAATTTCATAAAATGTATAACCTTTTGCGGCTACACTCCAAGGGAAATATACAATTGATTAAAAGATCCACCACCCAGAGTTCATTAAATTCCTCGGTAGATTTGTGATCAAATTTAATTGGCATTGAAAATCCTTGAACCCTTCGAAGAAGCTCTTTCAAACAATTAAGCCACACGGTAAGCCGAGACAAGGAAAGAGTTAAAGCATGTAATTCATAACCATTTTTTTTTTGCAATGTTGCAGTAAAGACCAAATCACAATATCCTTGATCAAAATTCTATGGATCTACCCTTTAGATCAAGGGTTTTTGCTCGGAGCATATTGGCCCATAAAATAAGGCTCTCTATACAGGTTGAGTCATTTTAACTTTTCTACGCTGTTATTTCGTCAGGGAGATGGGCTACTAAAAAATAACACAAACAAAAGTTACTCTATTGAAAAAAGAACATTTTTTGAGGAATAAAATTTTTGGCTTTTTCCTTTTGGAGAGAGAGGGCTACTTTTTATTTAAAAAAAGCCCCTTTTTTCATTTAGTTCACATGGGTGAAAGAAATTATAAAACCTTTAGGCGATCACAATGGATCTATGTAAAATTCTGAAAAGCCAAAAACACGCAAAACCAGAGCTTTTTGTGCTTTTAGAAAGCCCGTTCTACAGATAAAATTGACATGTTTGACATTTTGCTTTACGGCTAAACGTAAAAATAGGCTTATTTGTTATCGAAATGGTCACTATTTACTGACAAGACATATTGGCAAGATAAAAAATAAATCATAACTAGTGGGAAAGTGCAACAGTGTGTATATAAAAACTTCAGTCCGGCTGCCACAGATTGCGGAAAACCTTACCCTACCAGAAAGAAAACTGCCATGCCTCCAAAAAGTGGGCGGGATATAAAAATAAAAGTTCTGAATGCTTTTGTTAGGTGGTTGCATGCATTTCGGACTGAAACGCTGCCTTTTTAACTAAAAAAAAACACTTTTCTTAAAGCCACGCCCACAAATGTAGGTGGAGGCATATACTTTTTATACAGAAAAGTTGAAAAGTGCTAATATCTACAACTTTTGTGGTGCAATTTTTGTGTTGCAATGAGAAGGAGAATAGGAGTAGGATTAGGGTATACCGCAGTCCCTTACCCTTTACTATATGGCATTCCGAAAACATTTTTGACATAATTCAGCACCAGTCTCTGTTGTTGCATCTGTAGTCGAGGGGTAAAATATTTAAAATATAAGGAACACCTGTCTAAGCCATTCAAATCAAATGATTCTGGTTTCTTACAATTGATTTAGAAAGTTGCACTAAGTGAACTCAACATGTGGACCAGGTCTTGAAAGTGTTTTGAAATAATAAGCTGACTACCATTCTGACGTAGCAAAGAAAGATTGCTTAATAGTAATACTTTGTTCCCACCGGAAACAAATCCGTAATTTACACAAATCTTAAACTAATCTGCAACAAATCCAGAGATTTTCCATACATTTCCTCGGCGAGTAATTAAAAATAATTCTCCTCCAAAATCTCCTCTTTTAACCCTTGCCACTTTTAACATTTTTCGCACATATTTAGAACTAGTTTTATTTAGAACCAATTTAAGACTATAGAAAGAAAACAGAAACTAACCACGTATGATAGATCTGTCACAAACATGATTTTATTGGAAGGTTTATAACGAAATAACTTTTTTGCTCCTGGGAAATGTCATTGTCACTGTCTTTGGAACGCCAAAACCACAACAAAAGAGTGCTCGCAATAAGTAAATCCTATGTTTGTCCAGTGGAGACACTACGGGATTTTTCTTTTATCTTCTTCCGGAATTGCAGTTTTGAAAAACTCTTTCTACGTCTCCGGAAAATAAAATTTAAAAAAAGTGTTACTAGATATTATGTTACAACAGGAATGAGGTTAGAAAGTTTTACCAAAGGATCAAAAGGTCCTGCCAAGGGTATAAACTTCGAACTGAAGCCTGTAAGGACCATCAAGGGAACATCGTTGTAGAATCGCAGTCGGTGCTGAGGATTTGGAAAGACCACTTCTGCAGACTGTATAACGGCGAGGACGAACCAAATACCGCTGTCAGGCAGAACGAACCATTCAACCCGGGCGAAGACGTTACCGACGAAGCATACGAACGATACCGCCCACCCGACCTGGAGGAGGTGAAAGTAGCTGTGTCTAAGCAGCCGGAGCAGACGGCCTAGCTGCCGAACTTTTTAAATCCGCTGGCGATGAGCTGGTTAGGAGCATGCACCAGCTCATCTGCAAGATATGGTCGGAAGAAAGCATGCCCGACGAATGGAACCTCAGCATTGTTTGCCCGATCCTGAAGAAAGGAGACCCTCTGAGTTGTGCCAACTACAGAGGCATAAGTCTTCTTAACATCGCATACAAGATCTTTTCTGCTGTACTGTGTGAACGCCTGAAGCCGTTTGTCAACAATCTGATAGGCACATATCAGTGTGGCTTTAGGCCAGGAAAGTCCGTCCACCATCGATCAAATATTCACACTGCGGCAGATCTTGGAGAAAACCCAGGAATTCCAAATCGATACACACCACCTCTTCATCGATTTCAAGGCCGCGTATGACAGCATCTATAGAGACGAGCTATATAGCGCAATGTCTAGTTTTGGCATCCCTGCCAAACTCGTCAGTCTGTGCAGGATGACGATGGAAAACTCACGCTGTTCCGTCAAGGTCGGCAAAGACCTCACCGACCCCTTTGATGTCAAAAAAGGATTTAGACAAGGCGACGCGCTGTTATGCGACTTCTTTAACATCATACTTGAGAGAATTGTGCAGAACTCTCGCGCCAACACCAGAGGTACAATCTTTCAAAAGTCCGTTCAACTACTTGCATGCGCAGACGACATTGACATAATCGGTAGATCAAAGCGTGATGTCAGTGATGCCTTCGTGAGTATTGGGACGGAAGCGGCGTATATGGGTTTAGCAGTCAATGAGGGCAAAACCAAGTATATGCTGTCATCAAGAAAAGACACCCAACACCGACGTCTTGGACAAAACATCACCATCGACAGCTATAACTTTGAGGTAGTTAGGGACTTTGTCTACCTGGGTTCCGCTATCAATTCAGACAATGACACCAGCGCTGAAATCAAACGAAGGATAACTCTTGCCAATCGCTGTTTCTTTGGGCTAAGAAGGCAATTGAGCAGCAAAGCCCTCTCTCGAGCAACTAAAGTGTCCATGTATAAGACCCTCATCATCCCAGTCCTGCTTTACGGTGCAGAAGCATGGACCCTGTCAAAGGCGGATGAAAACACTTTATGCTGCTTCGAGAGGAAAATTCTTCGGACGATTTACGGTCCCGTCTGCATAGGTGGAGAGTGGAGGAGGAGATATAACACCGAACTGTACGGGCTGTACAGCGATACCGACCTAGCCAAAAGAGTCAAAACACAACGTCTACGATGGCTGGGTCATCTAGAGCGGATGGACACCAACGCCCCGGCCCGGAAAATCTTCGAATCCACTCCGCAGGGACGACGCGGTAGAGGAGCACCGAGACTCAGGTGGCGCACGCAAGTGGAAGGGGACCTCAGCCAACTTCGCGTGCGAAACTGGAGACGGCTAGCTAGAGACAGAGCTGGCTGGCGAAGCTTGTTGGCTGAGGCCCAGGTCCACTCCGGACTGTAGCGCCACCTTAAGTAAGTTACTAGATATTTGAAACAAATATTAAAAAAAACTGTCACATGGTAGTTTGTAAAACGCTAAAATAATAATGCTAACCTTAAGGGCATATGATCAAGACCGAATTCTGAATCGAATAAGCCATGTCCATCCGTCCGTCCGTCCGTCTGTCTGTGTGTCATATGGTTTTAGGGCTTACATTTTGAGGTAGGTATCTAAAATTTTATGCGTGAGCTCCTTGTCACCCGAAGCAGTACAAATGCTTAAAATTTTCAAATCCGCCCACAGACAGACCCATAATAAGTTTTTATGTGTAACTACCTCCAGTGCTCTCAAAATTTAACAACGTCGTAAAAGGCTAAAATTTGACGCTTGTCATCTTCTGATAATTGTTAAAAATTAAAAATAAAAACTAAATCGATTGACCTCCTCTAGTAGGCGTGGCATCGATATTAAGGGTAAGTTTTCCAATGCGTTTTATTTAATATTTTTGCTCTAAATGAAAAAAAAAATTGTGTAATATCTTATGTAGAAAGCATAAAGTTCTACATTTGTTTCATACAAGACTTTGGGCCACGCCCACATCTGGAGGCACAATTAAAGAAAAACCTCCAATTTTATAGAAAAACTTAATTTCGACTCGACCTTTCGACTGGCCTTATTTAGGAAATAATAAAAAATGAAACCTCGCAGGTAAGCTAAACGAGACTTGCATATTTTTAGGGGTCGATTTTACAAAAATATTGAATTTGCACCAAAAAATTACTTTTTTACGAACATTTAAGCGTAACTTATAAATATCTGTGTTAATATTGATAGTTTGTAATAAGGGGCGGTCAGACCACGCCCCTTTTCGAAGTTTTCACTAACTATAAAATGTCAAGAATAACAATAGCATCAGGATAGGATAGGATGGGGTATTCAACGGCCCGTATTAGGGACTGTAACTTCTGCGTTACAGTCCCTACACACTGAAGCCTTTACTCACTGGTTATATCAATTATTTGCTTTGTCCTCCTTAAGAAAAGGGAAGTGAGTAAATTCAGAGTAATCGTACTTTCGTAAGACCCGATCGTAATTGTATTTGCGTAAGAGTAATCGTATTTTCGTAACCTTTTTTCGATTTAGAGGAAATTTTCAGAGAAATTAAAGGTCTTTCGGGGGTCTAATTTTGATCAAGCTAAAGGTTTCTGCCCGCAATTTCTACACTCCAAAACTCGAAGCACGGCTTCTCAAGATTTGTCAGGTCGTTTCAAATTAAACTTAAATTGAGGTTGTCTTTACATTGCAGCAAGCCATGGGCCTAACTTGTTTTCATATTTTGTCTGAAAAACATAAGAACCGAGTCATATTTTGAGTTTGTAGCTCTCTGGAAATTCGAAATTCGGAATTAGTGCTCCCCCAGGGGGAAACATTAAAATTGCCATATTTAAACCATGCCATTCCATTGACATTTACGAAAATGGTTTTGCATAGAAAACCGAAGCTCATTGGTTAATCATTAAATCTACATGAAAGCCTGCAAATTTTCAACATAATTTGTCTATCAACTCCAATTATTGTATCTGTCCGTAAATATGGTTTGAAATTTATTTAGTTAAATACAATGGTAGAATAATTTCGTTAAAACCCCAATAAACTATCACAGTCTAAAAACTACCATGCATGAAAATTTTCAATCACTATTGAAAATTCAACGGAGTGAATCCACCCACAGTGTTTTGGGTAACATGTCTTTGAAGGGTTTAAGTTGAAATCGTATTTCAAATATTTAACTATGATTGAAGCCTCGGGCGTCAGTTCGTGCTAAAAACACGAATGCTCACACATGCATGAATTTATAGTCTATACACAATGGGTAAAAGTGATTGGCCACATATATTTACCACCAAATATTTGACTAGGCGAACGCCATCAAAATGCAAAACTTTCCCAGCCCCTCTCTATAGTATCTACGTAGCGTCAATGCAGTCAGTCAGTTTCGTTTCGATGGTGGTCGATGTTTTTTCCAAGTTTTCATTTAGGAAAAGCTATAAAATTGTAAATTTTTATTTAATATCCCTATGAAACCATTCTTCCCCTCCTAACTTTATATATGAAAAAAACTCTTTGATAAATAAAAAACAATCATTGAAAGTGTTTTTGAAATGTGATCTACTATGGAACTCAAACTTAAATTAGCTGCCCATTAATCCTGGAGTCATATGACTGTTGGAAGAAAGCTTAAAAACATCCAACAATCGGTATTTAAAAATAAACCTATTTACAAACTTCAACATTCGAATTGATGATTTTAAGGTAAACAGAGCGTATACGAAACATTTCAAGGTAAATCTCGAGTTAATCCTGACCCAAGGGTTTTTATTTTTCTTCCTCATTCAAATAAAAGATCAAAGGCCGAAATAGAATCCTCGGTTGCGCTGAAGGATCTCGAATTGTTCCGTTTCTGAGCAACTGGGACAATGCCGCATTGCTTGGGCTATGTAAGAGCTCCTACGCCGCATAGAATTCTTAATAAAAATGCCTCGAGCAAGTCTTTGGCTGGTTGGGTGTATGTGTGTATTTGTAGTTTTGGCACGTTTTGTGAAGGCACTGTGCACCATAGGTGGCCCATTAATTTTTGCATCGTACCTTGGTTTGGGATGTGTCAACACCAGTCAGTATTAGGTCCGTTTTACGTATGAGGCTTTTATATGCTGCGGAAGGGATTTAATTTGCTGCTGAAGGTCTTCTTTGGCAGCAGATTCATGTGGAAATATTCTTGAATTTATTTTCCGTCTGAGTGGTAAGGTGCTTTATTTAATCCTCTTACGCTGTGACAGGCTCTTTTATAGTAGTCTGATTGGGGATCATTTCAGTTTTCGGCTTGAATAACTTTATGCGAACTTAAAGTTTGGTTATCTCGAATTCAGAAGTAAAGGAATACTCCTTTACTGAAAAACGGAACATCTGAAAAACTTTTCTCTTTTCCATCGCCTGTCTCATTGTGAGTTAATAAAATCCTTGCCACAAAGAAAGGTGTTGAATTCTGACGGCAATCAAAACTTGCTTCTATGTAGTTCTGCAGCAGGCCTCTAGCAGTTTGCCCGTCTTTTGAAGACAAATCCCCTTTGACAGTTGTGGCTATTTTATTGCAAATGTGGGAACAGTCTTTATTCGTAGTCACTGATAGGATAAAATAATTCACCAAACTACCACTCCACTCGGCTGATGTTCATTTCCAAAGCGCCTCAGGTTGCAAAAGTTAATTTCATAATAAATCAGTTCCTTTTGTGCGCGAAATGTCGTAATGAGATTTGCGAAAGTTATGCGACTCCCGCCTTAGTTATCTTCATCGGCGACGTTCGACTGGGAAAAGACAGACAACCATCGTCCTTAGTCCGGAGCACATTATCCCGGGCTCTTCGGATCTCCGCATAAACCACATGCACTATCAGAAAAAGGGCCATGGTATAGCGAAGGATGGAAATATTAATGATGTTTACCCCGCCCGTCGTGGGTGAGCAGTATAGCTTTGGTACTTCCCACCACCACTGGCAGGCATATCGTTCCGCTCAAGGTCCCTTCTGTGTTTTCCTTTTCGTTTGTCAACTAAGGCTCATTGAAAAATGCGCGTGTCGTGAATTTTAATTTTCCTCTTTCCCACTTTCGGCATTGCTACTATCTGTGCTAGTGTAGGGGTACTGTAAAGTTTTTCGCCACCTACACTGTTCGCAAGTCGCGTCGTCTTTTTGTCTCTATTCCAGCGACCAACGAGAAAAATGGTAGGAAAACTATTCAAAGAGGCCCCCCTTCGTTTGCAGTGTGCCTGTGCTGTGCACTGTCTTTATTGGAATGTCAACAGTTTTTTGGCATTGTCATTATATTTGATATCCTCTTGGTTGGGTGTCTCTGTGCTAGAGAGATCCCCTTCCGTTTTGCTCTATAAGAAAATGGTGAGTGCTGAATCTGTTTAGCTGGAGGAAATTATGGCAGAATAAAAGAATCCTGCGAAAAATACGTAAGGAAGGACGATTAATTAATGTTTCATGTTTCGAAAGACGCTCAGCACGGCTTGTGTGTCATCAGAATATGGATGGGTTCGGCCTTGATACGGTCGAGTTGATGGTGTACTTATAACTTGAATTATTTGCCTAAATTAAGATATTATCCAAGGAAATAGCCGCGGAAATATGAGAAGTTTCTCAAAGGAAGAATCAGCCTAAGGATGTTTTTGCACCTTCTTATAGAACAAAGTCGGGTTAATTGGGAGTGGTGAGCCATTAAAAGAAGATATTGTTCGTGTTCAACAGAAGCGTGGTAATTGATTGCTGATTCGGAGGTGGGCGTCTCTTAAGATACTCGAAAGTATTTTCAAAAGCTTTCGTTGTTCAATAGACTTTTTTGCCGTCAGCAATTTTATTTCACTTTGGAGATTGTATCTGAGAAGTGAGTGAACCACCGCTGCCATTGGAGTGCTTTCGGTAACCAACCACATAATACATCGTGGTTGAAAAGACGGCTAGGAAAACGATCTACAGGATGGATCGAAAGGGCGTTGGGAGGCAGAGGTGCATTAGGTCAAGAGAATTTGACGCACTTCTCGGAAAGTTCTCCCTCTCTTTCTGGCTATGCCTTAAGATGACAGTTTAAAGAATTTTAGCTTTATGTAGAACTGCCTCATAAGGCTTAGCTATAGTAATGATTCCACAACACAGAGACTGAGCAACAGAACCATCAAATGGTATACAGATGGATGAAAAACAGATCATGCAACTGGTGCAGGAGTATTTTGGCCAATTTGGCCAATAATAAAATACTCTGAATCCATAGGCAAATACACCAGTATCTTAAAGTCAGAAAGTGTAGAAAGTATAAAAACTGTGACGTAGAAATAATACCCACATAATCTGATCCTAACTCGTATAAAATTGCTGCGATAAGCTCAATGATCTGAGTGAGGTAAATAAAGAGACTCACTATTGAGTACCTGGCCAAGGGGAAATAGAGGTGAAACTAAGCATGGCATTGCTTGGACTCCCTTTCATAGGACCTGAATCTTTATGTGAAATAGGGGAACACGTTTCTTTTACAAGTAAAAGCCACCATAAAACCTGCAATCATGGTCTCGGAGGGATTTCCAGACCCTCGCGGAGTAGGGACTGTCAAAAAACTCTACGTGTATGAGTTTCTACAACCTCGGTAAAGTTAGCAACAGGAAACCTTAATGCAAGTTACAGTCTCGATAAGGCCTAGGGTAGGTAGGAAGGTGGAAGTGGTTGTTTCCAAAGAGGAAAACCTAAGTAGCACCTAAAGTCAGGTTCTGATACCACAAACTCAATGAGGCCTAACAGGTTAATACAAGCTTTAGGAAAAGTCGAACAGGAAACTTTATACAAGCCTGTCAAAAAGTTTCGGTAAGTGCGCCACATGGGCTTCCTTAACGCCTTATATAAATTTCTTGCGGGAAGGGATTACCTTTATAGAACCTTACCAAAGCAAAATTTGTTACTGAGGGTCGTCCTTAGGCAAAAATCAGGGAAATGTAGGATGTAAACCGAGTTTAATTCCAGGAAAGCTTTTAAGCCCTGAGGCAAGCTAAGAAACTTCTTAAGAACTTCAACCAGAGGACAATAAAGGTGTCCATTGGCCTTAAATCCTAATAGGGTTTCTAACAGGGCATTGCAAACTCAGGGAACACACAAGGGAAATCATGTAACGGCGGAACCCGTTTTGCAGATTTAGTGATGAGGTTAGTGAAACTCCAGAACACATTCTGAGATCCTTTGGGACTCTGAACCACAAAAAGATTTTTTTTCCGTGGGTAGGTAAAAATCTTCATAGGCACTTTGAGGAACGAACGGAGGAAAGAGGTTCGAAAGAGGTTCACTAAAAAACCTCTAAATTCTTGTCAGACTACGACTAAGTTTCCTTAACAAGTGGTTCAAGCTTCTGTATAGTAATCTCGTTTGGTAAGCTACCTTCAATACCGTCATTATGTGCGGTTTCCTATTACGACGCTAGATCCAACGGTCTTGTTCGTTGTAGTCGGCGTGCAAGATTTGTCTGGTTCAGAGTCCGGATTATTTCATGGTTGCAATGGCCGTGAAGTCGTGGGGTGCCGTGGCGTAGTGGTTGGTGTGTGTACTTACTACGCCGGAGGTCTGGGTTCGAATTCTACCATCGTCACCTAAAAAAAGACTCGTTCTTTTTCATGGCCCCCACCTCCGCGAGGGCCTGACAAGCCCTCCGAGAGAGTATCATTTGTCTTGAAAAACTTCTCAAAGTGCCGTTCGGATTCGGCAAAAAATTGTAGGCCCCTTTTATGTGAAGAAATTAACACACACAGCATACATTGTTGAGAAGTTGGCCGTGGTTGTGCTCGAGCGGTTACGCCACTCTATTTATTAATTAATTTTTTAAAGGCCGTGAAGGCGATTGTGAAGCTTCCGAGCAAAGTTTCTCACCTCGACGGTCACTTTTGCGATGCCCAGATCTCGATGTAAATCGCTATTTCCTATATACCATGGAGCATTTACGATTGCTCTTAGTGTCTTATTCTGAAAAGTTTCTAAAATTATTATGTTGCTTGGTTTGCTTCAACCCCAAAGTTGTATACCGTATGTCCAAGATAGTTTTAGCAGTTTGTTATATACGCTTAGTTTCGAATAACGTCCAATAAGCCAATTCAGTTCTCGTAGCTTGATTTCAAGTTCTTCGCGTTTCTTTTTAACGTGTGGCTTCCACTTAAGTTTCGCGTCTAGGGTCATGTCTAGATGATTCGCCTCGTTAGCCTACGGAATTTGTACCAAGTTGATAAATAGAGGTGAGTTGTTTACCCTCTTGTAAGTAAAATTTACATGCGTTGATTTTGTTTCATTTAGGACGGTTCGCCAGGTCTTTGTCCATTCGCCAATTTTGTTCAAAGCGCTTTGGAGTTGGCCCGTTGATAGTTCGACTGTCTTATCCATAGCAAGGATAGCCGTGTCGCCAGCGATCGTCGCTACAGTCGTTGTCTCTTCTTGACGTTCGTGTCTTGTAAAAAGTAAAAACAGTGTTGGACCGAGAACTATACCTTGTGGAACACCGGCGTGCATTTCTTTAAATTGTGAGTATTTGCTTCCGTATCTTACGTGAAAGACTCGAGCTGTCGAGATAAGACTCTAAGAGTTCATAAATTTTTGCCTGCAAAACTTTATGCAGCTGATATTTTAGGCCTTTGTGCCAAACTTTATCATAGGCTTGGGATACGTCAAGAAAAGCGGTAATTTTCGCTTCTAAGGCTTTCTCAATTTCATTAGTTATTCGATAGAACTGGTCAATTGTTGAATGTTTGATCCTAAAGCCGAATTGGTGATATGCAATCAATCGTTCTTTCTTCAATTATACTGGTTGAAGTCGTTTGAAGATTAAATCGGCAGAAGCGAAAATGGTCTGCATGATTTTTTGTCGTTCGGGCATTTCCCTGGTTTCGGAACCATTATTACCTCTGCGACTTTAAATTGCCTTGGAATGTATGAAATGCTCATTGACGCGTTTATGATGTAGAGAAGCTTGACTAACACTCTTTTCGGTAGCTCTTTCAAAGTTTTCCCAGTAATTAGGTCAGAGCCTGGAGCTTTGCTATTCTTTGAATTTCAGATTGTTTGACTAAGTTTAGACAGTGACACGGTTTTCATTTGATAATTTTCTAGTTCTGCACTGAGATACAGATCGTCGATCAACAGCTCCCCGTCAAAAGGTTTGAACGCTTCTTCTAGATATTCTTCAAATGCATCTGCTTTCTTTTTGTCGCCTTTTACCATTCAGCGTTATCTTTTCTTATTGGCGTCGAGAAAGCTGTACTATGGGCTTTTAAATGGACTTCACGACTTTCCAAAGTAAATAGTTTGACCCTCTATCGGCAGTCAAGTTTTCGAGGTAATTGGTAATTTCGCGACTTTTAAAATCTTGAAGTAAGTGCTTAAATTCATTAGATAGCCTGTTCAGAATAGTTTTATCAGGAGGAGCTCGAGAGAAATACCATCTTGGCGCTCCTATCTCTTTTCGCCTATGAGGTCTTCAATTTCGTGCAGGTATATTGTTCGGCTTTTCCAAACTCTAGTCTTCCGGAAACAAGTGTTGTTCCAAGCAGCATTTTGAATAGTTCTAACGAAATCATCCGCTTCGTCTTCTATTTCCAAAGGATTTGTAAGTGGTACATTCAGAGGTACATTTTTTAGCAGTATTTCCTAAAGCCATCCCAGTAGGTTATTAGTTAACCGGGGCGCTCTCTCATTTTTTGCTAGACTTCCGTCGACTTTCAGAATGACTGCCGAGTGATCCGAACAAAGATCATTCAGCATTCTTCTACATTCGTGAGGTGACGAGGAACTCCTTTGATAAAGAAGTCGTGATAAAGAAGTCGACAAGGTCAGGTATTTTGTTTCTGTCGGTTGGTCAATACGTTGACGTTACAGGCGAAACTAAAACCACGCCACGTTTCATAATAGCTTTGCAGAGTACTCTACCTCTTGTTGAATTGCATCGTGATCCCCAAAAGGTCTTTTTCGCATTAAAGTGCCCGCCGATGGTAAAATTCGACCCAAGTAAGTCAAAGAGGGGAGGAAGATCGTCTTCCGGTAGCCTATACTAGCGATAAAATTGCTGGGCAAGTACTGCATACCAGACAGAGAGATACCAGAATATTACGTGAAACAGGACTAGAGAAAGTGCTCTAGCATAAGTTCTCCCAACCAAGGCCGAACATGAGCTCGAGCGAGGGAAGATCTTTTGTAAGAGGAAGATCTCTCTACTAAAGCCTTAAACAAACGTCTCCAGGCCTTAGTAAAACCAGTGTGTAGTTTACAGTCCGTACACAGTTTACAGAAGTTACAGTCCGTAAAACGGACCGTTGAATATCCCACTCTATCCCACTTTGTAAAATGCTGAAGAAGTTCAGACTTTTAAAAGGGGCTTGGTCCGACCGCCATTAATTACAAACTATCAATTATAATGCAGATATTTCCAAGTTACGCTTACATGTACGTAAAAATGCAACTTTTTGATTCAAATTCAATATTTTTGAAAAATTGACCCTTAAAAGGAGCCGTGGCTAAAAATTTTGTATGAGGAAATCTGAAATAAAGTCTCGTTTATCGAACCTGCTAATTTTTTTTTCTTTCCTAAATTAGGCTTAACGCTTAGGCTTAAGTCGAAATAACGTTTTTCTGGAAATTTTTAAGTTTTTCCTCAATTCTGCCTCCAAATATAGGCGTGGCCCAAAGTCTTGTATGAATGAAATGTAGAACTACGTGTTTTCAAAAAATGCATTTGAGAAATTAACCTTTATTTTGAGTAACTTACAATAAACAGGAGATAATAAATACCAAATTTAAGACGTCTTACAGCTTTGAAAGCTCTGGAGGTAGTTGCACAGTTGCATCGATTGTGGGCGTGTCTGTGGGCGGATTTGAAAATTTTTTACACTTGTACTGCTTTGGATAACAATGAACTTATGTACTGAATTTCAGCTCCCTAGCTTGGCTTATTCGATTCAGAATTCGGTCTCGATCATATGCCCTTAAGGTCTTGGGGGTCTACCATTATTATTTCACCGTGTTACAAATTATGTGACAAACTAAATATAAGTTTTAAGGCTTTCACGGTTGTTAATAACTAGTCCCTATTAATAACTATTTTTAATGAGTTCAGTACTATCTGCGGGGTGAGTCAAGTATTACATTCATTAAAAATAGTTATTAACACGGTTAAACTTAGTATATCCCTGTCCTATAGGATGGAGTATAAAAACCAAGTCTTGGAGTGGTTTAGTCTAAAGACCAACAGTGAATAGACCAACAGGTCGCTGTGGGTTATTCACAATCCAACTTAAATAATAAAACTAATATGAGTAAGAGAGTTATGGCATCAATAATCAGAATTTTGTAATTAACAGGAATATTATTCTCACTCTCTTTAACGCGAAGCATACTTTTTGGGGTTCACGATGCAATTCAACAAGAAGCAGATTACTGTACAAAAATGGTATGAAGCGTGGGGTGGACTTTTTCTCCACGGGTAAGCCAACATAGTGGCCAACCGATAGGAATAAAAAGCCTGACCTTGTCGATTTTTTCATCGCTAAAGGGTATCGCTAACACCTTACGCGAATTGAAGAGTGTTATGATCTTTGCTCAGACCACTCAGGAGTTATCTTGAAGATGGGTGGAAGACTGGCGAAAATAGAAAGAGCTCCTAGACTAGCTAGCAAAAACATGAACTGGGACGCCTTCAGAAAGGACTGTAAGGAGGGTGTTGGCTTGAATGTGCCATTGAAAACTCCGTTCGAGTTAGAAACCGCAGTTGACAAATTCATTGAAGCAATTTAGAGCGCTGCTTGGAACAACAATTCGTCCCAAAAGAACGCAGTTAGCACCGACGGGCATGTACGTAAAACATATCCGCTCGAAATCGAAGAATTGATTCGTGAAAAGAGAAGAGCGCGTAGGAGATAGCAAGGCACGAGGTCTCCCCCAGACAAAACCCTCTTGAACCACCTCTCTAACAAACTGAAAGGAATGTTGCAAGACTTTAAAAACCGTGAGACCACTGAATACCTTGAAGGCTTGTCGGCGGATAGGAGCTCAAACTACTCGCTGTGGAAAGCAGTTAAGTCTATAAAGAAACCTGTAATCCATACTCGGCACCAATAAAAAAAGCTAACGGCGAATGGGCAAGAGAAGACAAAGAATTTGTTTGCTGAACATTTAGAAGAAACTTTCAAGCCTTTCGACGGTCCGCCGTTGGCTGACGTTCTAAACAACAACGGGGAACCTGGCAGCTTTAGAATGAAAAAAGTTTCGTTAGTTGAACTCCGACAGACAATTAGCAAACTTAAAAATAATAAGGCCCCGGGTTACGACCTGATCACTGGCGAAATATTAAAAGAGCTACCAAAAAAGGCATTAGTCAAGCTACTTTATATGATAAACGCTTCTCTTAGACTTCTATACGTTCCAAGACAATGGAAAGTTGCTGAAGTCATTATGGTTCCAAAACCGGGGAAATGCGCAAATAATAAAAAATCTTATAGGCCCATATCGCTTCTGCCGATAATATCGAAAGTATTCGAGAAACTTCTGCTGAAGCGTTTACAACCAATAATTGCAGAAAGACGCTTGATCCCTGATCATCAATTTGGTTTCAGACCTAACCATTCCACAATAGATCAAGTCTACAGAATAACGCATGAAATTAAAAAAGCCTTAGAAGGGAAAAAAATATGTTCAAGTGCTTTCCTCGACGTATCGCAAGCCTTCGACAAGGTATGGCACGAAGGCTTGAAATATAAGCTACGGCAAAACTTGCCGGAAGACATGTTTAAAATATTGGAAAATTATCTTGAAAGCAGACTCTTTCGTGTAAGGTGTAGTAGTGTTAGGTGTAGTAGTGAATACTCGAGTTTCAAGCAAATTCGGGCTGGCGTACCCCAGGGAAGCGTCCTCGGTCCGACCCTGTTCCTGCTCTACACGAGAGACATACCTCTGGACTGTCGTGGTCACGTTTGCGGACGATACGGCCATTCTGGCAACAAGTGAATCAGTCGAGTCATCAACGAGAAATCTCCAACGAGCATTGGACAGAATTTGTGTCTGGACGAAGACTTGGCGAATCGCTCTTAACGAGAACAAGTCTACGCATGTGAATTTCACTTACAGAAGGGTTAACAATTTACCTCTGTTCATAAATTCTGCACAAATACCTTATGCAAATGAAGCGAAGTATTTAGGGATGACACTGGACGCTAAACTAAAGTGGAAACCATACGTAAAGAAGAAGCGAGACAAGCTCGAGATTAGGCTCAGGGAAATGTATTGGCTTATCGGAAGATTTTCGAAATTAAGCATATATAACAAACTGCTCTTGTACAGGCAGGTGTTAAAGCCGTCCTGGACATACGGTATACAACTTTGGAGTTGCACCAAGCCGAGCAACATGTCCATGTTGCAGACTTTCCAAAACAAGACACTAAGAGCAATTTTGAATGCTCCATGGTATATTAGGAATAGTGATATTCACAGAGATTTAGGAATAGCTACCGTGAGCGAAGAAGTAACAAACTTTGCTCGAAAGCTAAATGCTCGCCTTCATGTTCATTGCAACAATGAAATGATTCGTACTCTCAACGAGGCTCTTAACGATGTAAACAACGAGCGACTACAAAGAACAAGACCCTTCGATCTAGCGACGTAGGGTGAAGCCGCACGAATGAACGGCTTAGTAGGTGCATTCACTGGAAAGCAACCTATCCAATGCGATTAACGCAATGCTTACAGTATACTTAGTTGTAGTCAAGAAGTATTAGTAGTAAGTACGGGCTGTACAGCGATACCGACCTAGCCAAAAGAGTCAAAACACAACGTCTACGATGGCTGGGTCATCTATAGCGGATGGACACCAACGCCCCGGCCCGGAAAATCTTCGAATCCACACCGCAGGGACGACGCGGTAGAGGAGCACCGAGACTTAGGTGGCGCACGCAAGTGGAAGGGGACCTCAGCCAACTTCGCGTGCGAAACTGGAGACGGCTAGCTAGAGACAGAGCTGGCTGGCGAAGCTTGTTGGCTGAGGCCCAGGTCCACCCCGGACTGTAGCGCCACCTTAAGAAGAAGAAGTCAAGAAGTATTATGAGAAAGCGAAAATTTACTACTATGAAGTGCGTTCTGGCAGTTTCATAGTGTCTCTCATAAATGGGTGGTTTTTAGCAGGTGGAAATCGGGCATAACCAATATCGGCTACTTCGGTATTATATACCTGCTATAGTGGGCGTATTGGTATCTTTGAAAGATTTTGGAGTTTTAGCCTCCGTCCACCCTAGTATTCAAAAAAAAAAAAAAAACTCTCGGAAATTTTGTAACCTCAAATAAGGGTGTCAAACGATTTCATTTTGAAAAGTCTCATAACCTTTAACGCGGTTTATTGATTTTTATTTTTGTCGTTCTTAACATTTTATCGTAATAATTGTTTTTTGTTTTTCATTTTTTAATCCGGAAAATTTCCTGCAAATCAAAATGAAAAAAGTTTTTTTTATTTTGAAATTAATGAGATATTTCTCCGGTTGGGAAAATTTCTCCATTAAATGTTTTGTATATGATATTCGAAATCAATCACAATTAAATTTTAATAATATTAAAAGTTTTTTAATGCTTTCATCCCTTTGAATGCCGTTAATTAATTGGAAAAATGAAAAGCGATTTCTTTTAAAGACTTAATAATAATATTACACCATATGTTTCTGCTGACACTGTAATGAATAATTGATGACAAAAAAATTCACAATAATGCATAATTAACCTTGCTTATATTTAAAGTTTAAACTACATGTCAACATACAAAAACTATTCGTTAAAAAAATGTTATGTAATATTACATGATGCTTCCTAGTTCAAATGCGTTTCATAATTCTGTCGAATTTTTAATCAAGGCAATGAAGGGGTGTGACTCTAGTGATGAAGCTTATCGAACTCATCGAAAAACAGAAAAAAAATTATTTGCAATTTACATATTAGAAAAAAACTTTATCTTTTTATTAGCGAGCTCGATGTAAATATGAAGGATTCCGTTAATTGTTGGTATAATTTTTTTTTTTCACAGAAAAGTTCTCATATTGCGACTGATTGGATTTTTGATTCGATATAATATGACTGTGAAGGGAATGTATAATAAGCTTTATTGGTTTGTTACATACACACATTTTTTTTCTCGTATTTGTTACATACTGAATGGTTTTGATTAAGCCGATGAAAGCAAAGCAAAAAATGTTGCCTTCATAATTTTTCATCTGTACTTTTACATCAGGTAATAACCGTCTACAGCTTCTGGAGTTATGTTTAAATGAGTGCAAAAAGAATAGAACCATAATTCTTTATTTCACTCATATTTGTAAGGGTTCAATTGTGGTTATTTAAGCTCGTCATTTAGTACTTCTTAAGATATAATTCCAGCTTTAATAGCGTCTTTACTTAAAGAATACCTTGCTGTGGAAGAATACCTTGCTGTTTCTATTAGCTTTCATATGCAAAATGTGCTCCATAGAATTCCAAAGACAAAGCGTAAAACCAAATAATAGATGAGCCAAGAATTACTTCGAGGTTTGTCTGCGAGGTGTCTAGTAACAAAACAGATTTCGGCTAAGCTAGATCTTAAATGCTCTAAGAGTATGATAGCTCTTAATAGATCGCACATTAGTGCTACAATCGGTGTTATTACAGGACACTGTCTGATAGGCAAGCACGCATTTTTGGAGGAGCTGCATGGACAAAGAGGAAGAAGAGATCACTCTTCACCTTCTCTGCACATGCCCCGCTCTCTCCTAGAACCCAAATCTTAACCTTGGAGCTTTCTTCTAAAATGATCTTAGTGATCTTAGCACGACTGACCCAAAACGTCTCTTACGCTTCATGAGTAGCTTAAAATGGTACAACGAGTAGTCAATTTTTCCAGGTCCACGTGGTATCACAATGGACTTACATAGGTCTAAGTGAGTTGGGTTCTTCGAACCCGACAGCCACTTCAACCTAACCTAACCTGCTTCGGGACTTTGAAAAATTTAAAAATATTTTTGTCATAAATTTCCCGAAGAAATTTATTGATTAATGAAGTTCGTTGCACAGCTTTTATATGTGGAACACAACATTGATCATTCGGCAATGGATTATGTTGCTAACGACTATCACATCACAGGTGCGCTCCGTACTACACCTACGGAAGCTCTGAACACTCTGCTGAACCTAACACCGCTTGATCTACAGATAAAAAAAACTTGCTGGCAGTAGTGCGCTACGGCTCACTAACTTAAACTACTTCAAGAGCAGTAGCTATGGAAACGGCTCGATCCTGTCGGAGCTACTGCCAGGCAATCCAACCTTAGCGGATGAAATTCCCTCCCTTGTCGACTTTGAACACAGTATGACGTCATTTATCCAGTGAGGGAAGGCTGGCAAAAAAATGCAATTCTCAGACCTAATGAAATTGCAATTTTCACAGACAGTTCGAAAACAGGGGAAGGAACAGGTTCTGGTATCTTCTCAAAAGACTCGGAACTAAATGTATCCTTAAAGCTACCGGATACATGCAGTGTCTTCCTTCAGTGTCTGTCTGGGTGGCCGAGCCTTTGCAGATGAGATCGATATCCGGCAGAGATATCGCCATTTACATCGACAGCCAGGCTACGCTCAAGGCAATGGAATCGATCAACATCAAATCTGATACAGTCAGGGGCTGTCGCACAATGCTCAAGGCATTGTGCAGTTAGAACCGGGTGAGACTGTGCTGGGTGCCAGGACACTGCGGTATAGAGGGTAACGAACAAGCTGATGAGCTTGCAAGAAAAGGAGGGGTCCTTGGAAACAGTGTGGTTTCTAACATCAAACCACCCCTGTGCGTAGTTAGAGGTACTATTGAGGAGAAAATTGTAATGACGGCCAACCAAAGGTGGTCTTGTCTGGCTGGACACAGGGTATCTAGGTCCCTCTGGCCACGACTAGATGGAAAAGGATCGAAGGCACTATTAAAACTGAGCAAGGACATTGTCTCCTGAGGAAACACGCAAGGAGGCTCGGGCTTTCTGACACAGATATTTGTCGATTCTGCAGTGATCTGCAGGCGGTTGAGGATATAGCACATATACTGTTCGAATGCGAGGCAATTTCGCGAGTTCGCAGAAAATATTTAGGGGAATATTTCTTTGGAAGTTTGGAAGAGGTACACGGCACAAACTTCAAAGGCCTTCTTGGCTTACAGGGAAATTGGCTGTTTCACGGTGAATGTTTAGGTTGTTTTTGCCTTTTGAATGTTATTTGCAACTGGTTCCCCAGGGATCGCGATGGGCCCGCTTTGGTGCCTAGTGTCTGTGTGGTCCTTTTCACCACACTACTGTTTAACCTAACCTAACCTAACCTATAGGAGTATTTAAAATACATGTAAGCCGCGATTTAAGATAAGATTTATGAACAAGACTTTGATTTTTTCATTAGATTTTTAGGGCTATTGGATTTTTAGGGCAAGACTTTGATTTTTTCATTGGATTTTTAGGGCCTGCGGCATACTTCTTTAAAATTGCCAAAGTTTTAAGTCAGTATTTAAAGAAGAAATAAAAATTATTAAATTCATTAAATAAAAGTTTTTTTGGGTCGCTCTTAACCTTCAAAACTGGTTTAGAAAATGCGTGTACAGCCTGTTCTATAAAAAAAACTTGGTAGGTACATACTTAAATTTGGTACCAGTGACTTAATTAAAAAAAATTTTCAAAAAATTTTGCCAACATAAATTTCTGAAGAGTATAATTTATATGAAAGCCGCTTAACAAAGTTCATTTATTTTTTGGCAAGTTCGTAAATAAAGGACATCATTTATAAAACATAAATTGCAACTTACTTTTAAGTTATACTTAAATTGGTCCTTTCCCAGGTCAAGTATAAGTTTTTGTGCTCTTTCTAAGACTCTTCCTTCCACGGAATCACTGAAGAGCTAAGTTAAAACTTTATAATTACCCGGTAGAAATAGAAAACATGAACTTTAGTTACAAAGTTACTCATAAATTTATTAGCACTTAACTGCCATCTGTTGGTGTCATAAGAATCGCTTTTCTACCAAACTCATAAAACTTCTCAACAAGAGTTACTTTTGTACATTCACTGTTCACGCTTAAAATGGCACCCTAGCAGCTCATTTCACAAAAAAAAAAAAAAAATACAATCACCTGAAATTATTTCGTGTTGCTTAACCTTAAAGTCTTGGAAATCACTGAAGAACAAAAACAAAACTTCTACATTCATCAAGAGTGTTGTACAGTTCGTTTCGTGAGAAAATCCAAAATACATAATTGAGTTGCAATTACAAGTTGAGTTCCATTGAAAAAGGAGCCTCGTCTACAAGACTCCTTGACCCAAAGTAACTCGCTCCCTTCCACCTTGCACTGAGTGCATTTTATTTCTCTCTTGGTAGTTTACTTGCACAGGGTGGTTGTTTTTTTTATTTTTTTTCTGTAATTTCTTGTTTAATAAACGAGAACTCATTTGAAACGATTTGTGGAGGATGCGAGATGGAAAGGCTTTTATTTCTGCTAAATAGGGATCCGGTGTGTATTCAAGGGCTATCTTAAGGTAATTTAATTAAATTTAAGATAATTAATTGAATAGACAGCGTCTGTAAAGTTTTAATATGTCCATCTAATAATAATGAAAATTAATTCGATGATTACTTAATCAATCATAATTAGCTTATTTAAAAAATTATTTTATGAGATGTTGTAGATGGGTTTTGTGAAAGGATAACATCTTGAAAATATACAAATTGTTCTGTATAAGATTCCCTAAAGGATTTAATGAACTGTACGAAAGGATATTTAACTTATTTGGGTACCAGATGCCAAATGCTTGAAACCGATTAGCTACTGAACAAAGTGATAGACAAATAATTTACACAACCAAGATACCTTCGTAAAAGGTAAGGAAGGGCTCTTACGTTTTGTAAATACTGTTGTCCAGTAAATAAAGGTTCATTCACATTTAAAATGAAGCATTTGACATGCATCAAACAGGTCTTAGACTTTTCAAGGTAGTCGACGAAAGGTTTAGGTAAGAATTAATAAGAGTAGAGATAAGTTGATGCTCACTCGAGCATATTTAAAAGTGAGAAGTAAGTTCTGTAAGATGTACTCTTCTTCAAAGGAGTACAGAATTTTGAGAAGCAGAGTTTTGAAAAGCGGATTTTTTTTTCGAAAAAGCTGAATTTTGATAAGCAGAATTATGACCAGCTCCCTGGAACCGCCGATCAACTCACCTAACTATAAGTTGCTTGACCTCGAGATTGAGATTGGTATTGCCCCTCTCTTCACAGACTCTCTCAAGCTTCACTTGGATCACTTGGAACGTGTTATGGACCGGCACCCAAAAGATGGGCTTTCTCACATAATTTGAGCAAAAGGAACTAGCTTTCAAGCGTGGTTCCGACTAGCCACCCATTGCCAAACGGACAAACCAACACAATATTTTCAAGCAGTGAGAGGCAGGTGCGGACTTAGAGGCTGTGGCGGTATAGTTACCCGGGGCGGTAACACTCCTCAAGCAATTTTTGAGAAAACCAAAAAACACAAACAAGCTCTTTATTTAAAGGTGCTTTCGAGCTTTTATTGCACTAAACGTCTTTATTATATCAACAAAATCTATATTTTTTGTGTGCTCCTTTTCGATTGAAAGTTTAACTATAGACAACGCATATCCACGACCAAGGGTATACTAATTTCAATGCATACCTTGTAAAACAGTGAAAAAATCATCGTAGACCCCTTAGACATTTTAGAGATATGATCGAGACCCTGAATATGAATCGATTAAGCCAATCCGTCCGTCCGTCCGTCCGTCTGTATGTGTGAGGGTTTTAGATCTTAAAAATCAAGCGAAACTTGGTACGCGGCTATGTTCTTCGTCAACGGCCACGCCACTACTAGCTTCAATGTGACATAACCTCTATTTCACATTTTCTTTCAAAATTCCTTTTGTCCAATTAGACATGGCGTAGGAGAAGAAGAAGTACGAAGATCTGAGGAAGCTTCCATGAAAAAGAACCTATCAACAGGAAAATGGTGCACGACCGGCTCAGTTAGTATTGCCACGTTCAAAGGAGAGATCCTATGAACCCCGTCAAAAAGGCAATGTCAATCAACATTCCAGCGCAATCGCGAAGAGAGAGTTGTTTGTATCACACAAATGCAACGACAACAGCATTTATTTGGCCTCAGTGACGAAGAGATCCAAAACCGGGTGGCCTGCCGGTATATTCTGAGGTCAAATCGGCGTACCCCACAAGCGGACTATTAGGAACGTAGTAGGGTGGGAGGGATCATAACCTTGCGCCTGAATGGAAAAGAAGAAGAAACTGCGTTGGAGCTCAAATTTTGGTATTGAGCAATATTGGCCCAAGACTTGCAACAAGGCAAAAATTGGACCGCCCACAATATTGGCCATGTCCACTTTTAACATATTAGATTTTTAAAAACACGATTTCTCGGAAAGTTCACTTTAAATTGAACAAAAAAATTATGTGACAAACGTTAAAGATATATTATTTGCTATAAGATTGCCCCATACAAAGTTTTGAGATTTGCCCACTCTTAAGAGGCGTTTTAGGGAAACAAACGGTTTTTTTCTAAAATAATATTCGCTTTTGCCGTATTTACTTATGATTCTTACGAAATTAGAATTAATTGATTTTAATTTTAAGCCCATGCCCACTTTTGTGGGCGTGGCCTATACAAATAATATATGAATTCAGGCCAAAAAACTTTAAGATTAGGTATTACGAAAGGTAGACAAAAGACGAACTCTTTGCTCACTTGCTTTTAATTAATTTTAATTTTGAAAAGCTTGTTTCACATGATGCAACTGAAACGCAAATTGGTAAATAAATTGTAATCGCCAAAAGTCCCATTTAACAATAAAGCTTAAAAATTCAAAGGCTGTCCAAATTTCGGCATTCTTAAATTTTTCTTTTTGCAGCTACTCTTTGACGCCGTACCCGCTCAATTTCCGATATGACACTGTTTTCTACTGACTCTGTAAATGTCGAGGTAATGATTGGAACAACAGCAATTCATCCTCTGCTGTTCCATGCAGCAATATTTTCGGTTGAAGAGTTGAAGAAACTGACGCAATGTCTTCCATGGCCTGAGACCGGTGCTTATTAGTTCACCGTTTAATGTATTCCTGACATTCTAACATGGATCTTCGTGTTTCCTCTTCCAACGTCAAACCAGCATCTTGAGCCTTTTGGCCTGGCATAATTTTCTTCTTTTTTGATCTTTTCCACCTTTCAATTGAAATTTCATGCTCGGCACATAGGGGCCTCTTGCTTAAATTATTGCTTTTTTCACGCGTTGTTTTTTATGTCATTACGTTGCACATGAAATAAAAAATAACGCGTTTCATCAACGTTTATTTCATCACGTTGTTCCTGAACAAAACGTGCAAATGTTCTAAGTTTGTGTTATTTGCAAAATACATATTTTGCTGTTACTGATGGCAACCCCCTGTTGGATTGCCAAACGGGGAGGACGTTGTTTTAATGCTCCAAATCAGCCTAATAGAAATCAAAATCACTATCTCTTGTCTTGGATTTGAAACGCCTTTCAACTACATATTTCCCAGCAGGGATGAGTGGGAATCTGAGGAGCCGCTTAGAGATTTAGCAAAAACGATATACACAGATGAGTCAAAAATGACGATAGGCATGGATGCGGGCCTTTACTCCGCAGTCCCATAAATATAGAAAAGTCAATGAAATTGCCCGACTCTTTCACCATGTTCCAAGCGGAGATCCTTGTAGTCAAGAAGGGAGTCAGCCTACTGTCACCAAGGGCAATACCATAAGATAATGTCACCATATTTATAGACAGCTAGCAGAATCTGTCATCGAATCAAATTCGAATTTTAGCCGAAAGACTGTTACTTTAGTACCTGTCATCCTTCCGATATCTGAAAATATTTCAGGTTTTCAATGAGATTTTAGAAAATACCTTACGGCATGTGGGGAATGCCCAACAAACATCCATGGCAAGTTTAGTCGAGAAGCTCACATAATTAATCCGAACTTGTTAAGTGTGATCGTAAAGAGCTTGATGTTCTTGGCTCACAGCGAAATGGGTGACTCTGCTGGGTTTCTGGTCACAGGAACCAACAAGCCTTTCAATGGATCGAATCATTGCTCACTCTGTGAACGCAGAAGGCGAGTGGAAAACCGGATCCAAATGAAGGCGAATACGAGGTGAAGTGCCTTACAATATACACCTATAATACGAGGTTACCTAAATATAATAAGTCCCGAATCATCGAGAGCGTCAGTAAAACCCTGTCATTATTAGGAGGAATACTTATTGGTCACAATCTTGTGGGGACATTATACTATAAAATTAAATCAATACACCTTACTTTCTGTGCTACTGTCCTAGTCTAAGTCAGTTGAAAACAAAATAACTTTAGAAAGCTATACTTCTTCCAATTGAACTCTGAAACTCGGATGATCTCTCCCTGAAAGATTGGCCCTTAGGGTGGACCTAAAAATTACATTTTAGCTATTTGACTCACAAATAAATTACCTGGAATTTATTACCATTCTTGTTTTCAACGCAGGTTGCCGCTACAAGTTTTAAATGACTCTAGGGATGGAATTCCTTTAGCTGCTAACTGGTTCTTGCCCAAGTACATACTTATGTGTTTTCAGAGAGTGCTGGGATCCTATCCTAGCAGAGTGTGATGACCACTTTTTTAGTTGTTTGGAGATTCGTCAATTGTTCCTAGGAGCAACTGTACCTTTCATACCTTCAGAGGCTGTTCCTTCAAGAAGCCTGTGAGGATATGAAGGTTGTGCTTACTTATTTTGTTGGCTCATTTAATGGGGCTAGCACTGTTCGAACTACCTTTGCTTGATAGCTGGCCACATGGGAGGATAGGAGAAAATCAACTAGTCGTTAGGCACTGAACTAGTTAGTTCAGTGCCTAATGGCTTTGCGTTGACTTAAAATTAAGGGAATTAAATGCCACAACAATTTGGGTGCCGTGGCGCAGTGGTTAGTGTGTGTGCCTCTGACGCCGGAGGTCTGGGTTCGAATCCTGCCTCTGCCGCCTGAAAAAAGACTTGTTCTTTTTCACGGCTCCCACCTCCGCGAGGGTCTGACAAACCCTCCGAGAGTAACATTTGTCTTGAAAAACTTCTCAAAATGCCGTTCGGATTTGGCAAAAAATTGTAGGTCCCCTTGTATGTGAAAAAAAAGTATAGCACACACAGCATACATGGTTGAGAAGTTGGCCCTGGTTCACCTCGAGCTGTTGCGCCACTCTATTTATTTATTTTAAATGCCACAACAGCAGTTTGGCTTTTTGACCTTATAGCTATATTACAGTCTGTATAGCTTCTGGCAATATGAACTAGGACACACCTTTTATAAGATCGATCTCGTTAAATAAATGCTGGCTTTTTTCCCCAAGGGTTCAGAATATTTGATTGTAGGTCCAAATCAAACTAAACAAAAGACTTTGCAGCTTTGTGAACCAGAGCCAATCTCTCATTGCTTCAATTTAATGCACTTATGTCCTTTACTCTTCCTTTCTTTGCAATTCTGGTTTACTTGCACATTATTCAAGCTGTCCTTACAGATGGGAAAGTTTTCATTACCTTTGCGTAAGCAAGTCAATTTTAATTTCGTTTCCACAAAGAGCTCGCATTGTTTTTCTAAATGTATGTTCTGGGTGGTTTTTAACTTAGATCTAATTTTTCTTAAATCCTCGCTCAAGTGAGGCATTTCATATTTTGATTCTATGTAGCTACTTCGGGACATGATACTTATAACTGAAAATCCGCCTACAAACTCAAAAGCTCGTTAAAAATAATTCCAGTCATTACTGCGACTACACGATAAATCGTTCAAAGGGATAAAGCAATTTTTATGTTGGTTTTATAACAGATGACCTTCATTAAATTCGCAAAACTCAAAAATTCTCAATTTAGCAAATTACCCACCCTTGCCCGCAAAAGTCGTAAACTTTTTGGTTTTGATCCCATGCAGCCAGTGAATTGCGACAAAAAATAATTAAAGCCTAATAGATCAGAAGTAATTCGTAATCAATTGTCTGATTGCTCTAATAAAGCATTAAAAACGTTGCAATAAATTTTATTTTGTCATCCCTTTCACCTATAGTATGTTTAATTGGTTTTGGTAATTTAATTAAAAAAATTCCCTATTCCCTGCTCACTTAATGAAATTCAAACTCGAAAGTAATAATAAGGAAGTATCATCGTTATAATTTTATAGTGCACATGCTCATTAAAAGATTAAGGAAGGTTTTACGGGCAGTTTAATGTTTGGCGTCGGCGATGCTGCTGGGTTCAGTGTTTGCTTGTTTTGAGAGGCATTTGATGGCCCGCATTTGAAATATTTTAACCGATAAGAGAAAAGTTAAATTTGAATAATGACTGTTATGACACCAACGCGTGGTATTTTTGCATAAATTATAAAGGAAAGGAAATTTTTGACAGTGAAAATAATAGAGACCTTTAAATATTTCAGACAATTTAAAATGAAATCGGATCTTTCTTACACTAAATTAGCTGTAGGTAAAAATTTGAGAGGTGTATCGGGATGCTGGTTAATCAAAGTGGAGTTTCTATTCGAAAAATCAGCAAAAGAAATTATACTCCTGCACATTATGACCTAAAAGTTCTGACTGAACCTTGACACGGTGAAGGCTGTGAGAACACATAGTCTCTCTGCACAAAAGAGCTTTTAATTGTTGCAATGCACAAACATCCCTGCATTGTTTCGGCATAGAGTTTGCCCTGTTGCATTCGCCTATCTGTATGCTAATGACAATGTTTGATATTTTTGAAGAGGTAAGTTAATGTGAGGCACACAGTGAATGCGCTTTTTAATGTCCTTCACAGACTGAAAACCTACTTTTAAGTGATTGCAGTTTTTCTTTAACGTTTATATATTTGAAAAAGTTTTTTTTTTAGATAGACAAACAATGTGTAAAAAAACTACCGGAGGCTAATTTGAAAATGCCTTGAACGATTACAATAGTTTTCGTAGAAAACGTGCAATCAAGTTACCAATCCATGGACCAACGTTTCAATAAAATTGATTGCATCGAAAATTAATCATAGTTTTGAATACTCCTACTAAATACTTGCCCTGGGTGATTTAAGCATTTCAATTAAATTAATTGATTGGATTTACATTGATAAGTTTATTAACTATTCTGTTTAAAGCTTTAATCCGAGTAAGTAGCCAAACCAATAAAACCAAATAAAGAACAGATCTTCATCGATAAAAGCTTAATTATAATTTATCTTTAATCTTTAAGCTTAATTGTAAACTTTTCGTAGTATTTTTGTTGAATAAAGTAGGAGAATTGGGTCGTTGAAGCACCATGCACCCTAAAATAAGAGCATGTATGCAGTGCCTTCTTCTTTTTTCTTTTGTTCTGATTAGTCGACATTTTAAGATTTTTTTTTTTGGTATACAAATTTATTAATCAATTAATTTGAATTTTTATGGAAAAATGGATTCAATGTTTTTCAGTTTTATTTTTTGAAAGCTTAGCAGGCAAGAATTAGAAAAACGAGTCTTAGGTCAAACGAATCTTAGGTCAAGTTAATACTGAACTTAAATCAATAAATTTAAATTTTTTTCAAAATATTAAAAAGTTTTTAAGGAACAAAGAGTAAATAGATGCTGTTTTAAATGTTTTAGATGCAATAACTCTGGAAGCACTTAGTACACAAAGCCGATCTTGAAAACACTTATAAAGCAATTATGATTTTTTTTCACATTTGACGCATTTTTGAAAGAGAATCTTTAAAAAGCATAAAAAATACATTTCTTAGAAAACTTTAGTAAACTCAAAAGCTTCGAAGATTGGACTGAAAAACATAAAAGATTTTTTAAAAGTCTCTAGTATCTAAGCGGTAACGACGATCTTGTTGAAATTTTACTGAGGTATGAAGAGTTGGCAAGACAATCAAACTGCATCAAATATTTTCAAAATTGCCGTTTTAAACCTAAATTATAACAAACAACATAAAAAATTGCCGACACCAACCAAGTTTGAGGCCAGTTTAAAACCACATAAACGTTAAGCCAAAAAATAAAGTTGAAAAAAGCACAATTTTATAAAGTTTTTTTTTTTTTCAACGATTTCGCTCCCTTCAACGATTTCTGCAAAAGTTGCAGGAATGAGGAGGAAGAAGACACCATTGCTCACCTTTTGTGCAAGTGCCCTGCCCTATCGACATTGAGAAGGAAAACTTTCGATGATCACTTCTTTGATGATCTATGATCTAGGGGACTCGATCAAACTGGCTAAACGCCTGATTGAGTATCACAAAACCCATCTCACCTCCATATGGAACTCTATGGGCGAGCAAGCACTTTACAGTGGAGCGCCAGATATCCCCCCCCCCCATTTTTAAAATTTAAAGCGTATCACAAAAACCTTTTAATGCTTACGACCCGACAAGATTGTTTTTAAAAGTTTAGGAAATGTTCTGTTTGTGAGATGTCTTTCGAAATGTGTGACTCAATGGTTATTTTTTCATTTGCCCTTATAACATCGGCGACAGTCTTGGAAAAAATTGAGAAAAAAAATCTTGGAGGAATTCTCAAAAACTTAGTTCATGCTTCAACTTTACTTTTTGTGGCTGCAAGTATTTTTAAGACAAGTGCCAAAAATGTTATTGCAATCAAAATTCAAAATATTAAAGGACTCTTATTTGTATTATAAAATTTTCCTAACACGCGTTTGAATTTGTTTTACGAAATTTATAAGTGCACCAAAATTTATATTTCTACGACTCACAGTTCAGAATTTACAATAGGTGCGGACGGGAAGCGGAGCGATACGGAGCCATACGAGGACCTTTTTCAATTTTCGGATGGACCACATGTCGAGACTATCCCACAATAAAAATCTTTATTTAGCAAAATCGCATAAAAAATTAAACTTGAAAGGAAATGAAAATTAGGATCACCCTGTAAAGATCATCGGCAAATGTATGCGGAATTTAATCGGCTAACAGCTATAACTTTTCGCCCAATCTTGAATGGAAATGAAAATTAATTCGCCCTAAATCGGCATAGTCTTTCTTTTCGACATGCTCATGGTTCTTTTCGTACCGAGCTTTGGTCGAAGTCGGTAGCAGAGAAAATACAGGGCGGAGTTGACCGTCCAAATATAACTCTTTTAGAGAGAAAAAATAATTTTCAGACAAGGGCACTCATGTATTTATAGAACTAGAATATCAAACCAATATTATTTTAGGCTTTATAAATCCGGTCGCCGTGCTGTAATTTACCTATTTGCCTTACCTTTGCCTCAACGCAACCGTGACCTGTACGCCAAGGGAAAGCAAGGCATGAAAGAAAATCCCTTTGGGAGAGACCACGCTCGATCGATCACTTGATTAATTGATAAATCGAGCAATCGGAGGCAACGCAGCGTAAGCTCATCTTCACCCACGTTCTCTTGTTTCCACGAGCGATCTTGTCAGCGCACCTTGGAACGCGCCAAAAACAAGCATCACCTTCTCAATTATTGATCATCACATTCAGATCATCCCAATCAAAACATTCGGCGATCACGCAATCCCGCCAGGAAGATCTAATTGAGCGGAAAAAAGGGAAAGTTCTACCCAAAGCTTGCAGCATATGGTGCGATCAGTGGTAATCAAGCGATCAGCTATCGTTGATCGGCAATCTCCAAGCCCACGATAGTATACATATACCGCATTGCACCAGCTTAGTCTTGTATGCCTACCATCTTCATACCTAACCAACGACACCATCGCGATCATCACGATCACCGGAGATCAAAGCAGTGTACAGCTTATCTTGTACCCAACATATTAGCATCGATCTTTGGTATTCTCTCTGTACGTTGAGAGTTGATAATTAGAGTATAAGCTAAGTATTTTGATTGATCGAATTATTGTAATCATTCGGCGCATAATATTTATATTGTTCCCCTTAGATTTGGTTAAGTTTTGAACTCCACATTTGCAACGAGGATTGTGCACAAACTTCGTAACAAAATTTGGTGCGTGATACAAATATAAGTTATTTTATTTAGATAGGTACCTACATTAATATATGCCGAACTGAGTAGTTTTCTTTTGAATTTTGATAGTGTACCTAATTTATTGTGAAACGTAACCTTTAATTAAAACGTTAAGTAAAGGATACAAATAAAAGAGGGAGAGAATTTAAAGAGTAGATTAAGTAATGAAATCGGGGGCATGATATTGAAATTGTTCCTTCAATCGAATAAGAATAAAGTAATGAATTTTGCAATAACTGCGAGATTTGATCAGTGTGTTTAATTAGTGTGCTAAATTAGTGCGAAGATGATTTGAGATCAATCTAGTCTAGTGCCGTCCGAGTGACGATGTATTGACCGGGGGTTAAATATTATCCCAATCCAAGACGAAATGTCATTTTAGGGGCTGTCGTATATCTAGTGCGCACGATAGCCAATGGAGAGTTCTCACTTTGAAAGGGTGAAGAACTAGGGGAGGGCAGCACAAGGGTCCAACTCCACCAGGTTTCCCCCTCATTTTGTCAGTTGTCGTAATTCTTTTCGTGAGCCCGTTTGACGATTATCATTATAAGAAAAAAATAAAAAAATAAATAGAGTGGCGCAACAGCTCGAGGTGAACCAGGGCCAACTTCTCAACAATGTATGCTGGTGTGTTAATTTCTTTTTACATACAAAGGGACCTACAATTTTTTGCCGAATCCGAACGGCACTTTGAGAAGTTTTTCAAGACAAATGATACTCTCGGAGGGCTTGTCAAACCCTCGCGGAGGTGGGGACCGTGAAAAAGAACAAGTCTTTTTTTTCAGGTGACGATGGCAGGATTCGAACCCAGGCCTCCGGCGTAGTAAGCACACCCACTAACCACTACGCCACGGCACCCCATCATTATAAGAAGGCATGAATAAATATGTACGGTAGTCCGGCAGTAAGTGCAAGAACCCACGCCTCCCACGAAGTACAGTAGAGATAACAAAGCAAGCATGCCTGCCCGCACTTCACCGCCAGGACAGCCTATCTCCCAACCTACTGAATCATGCGAGGATTCCTGTATCCTTGGTGGATCGTAGGACTGCAAAATATCGCCTTTTGGTAGATAGGGACAACTTTCGTTACACACAGAAAACATAAGATTCAATAGTTACAGTTCAAGCTGTGCCAAGGACTTGTTCTCCCGTCTATAAATTAATAGCTGTCACCCAAAATCCCGGATCTTCTAAAATCTAAAGTAATAAATGGACCTGCATAACATTAACATCAAACAAATGCTGAATGTTTTTATTTTGACATTTTTGTAGAGTAACCTTATGTCATGAAGTTCATAGATTTGAGCAATAAAAAAAGTTAATTTTTACAGTGAAAAAAACAAAAAGTGATAACAGCCAGCTGTGACTATACCCAATCGCATAAAATGCCTGTACATGGCCGTGTGACTGTTTGTGTACCTGCATGTTGGGCGGATACGCACCGAGTACTTGTTGCTAGTTTCAGCAGAAAAACAGCTGCTATCACGCCTACTTGCTTCAATGTAACCTTTGAGTGAACCCATAGTGAGATAGGTCACTCCGCTATTCTGAGCACGCTCAGATCTCCTTTTAGAAACATAGACTTCACTATACCCAGTTACAATTTGATAAGAACTTCCAGACAACTATCCCCTCAAGGTCTTCTTGGGATGACTGTGTGCCTCTGGAATGTAAATCACTTTAAATGGATGGATCAAAGACAAATGATGGGGTAGGTGGGGGTGTTTTCTCAGAAAAACTAAGTCTTAGTGCCTCTTTCCGTCTTCCGGATTATTGTAGTGTTTTCCAAGCTGAAATCCTGGCGATTAAGGAAGCCTTATCCTGGCTTAAGAATAGCGTTATATCAGCCAAGGATATACGTCGTATATTTTCTGACAGCTAGACGCCCATCAAGTGCCTGAAATCGGTTTTTAAAAACTCAAAAGAAGCCTTAGAGCTTAGACTGCTGTTCGTGGCGAAAGGAGTTGTCCAGTTCAATATTCTCCAGTGCCGGGTGCCAGGGCATAGTGATATTCCAGGCAATGTAAGGCTGACGCCTTGACATAAGTGCTACAACCGGTGTTATTACAGGATACTGTCTGATAGGCAAGCGCGCGTCAAGGCTTGGTGTCTTGTCTAACGATTTTTACAGAATGAGGAGGAAGAAGAGACCTTCTCTGCACATGCCTCGCTGTCTCTAAGAACCGAAATCTTTACCTTGAAGCTTTCTTCTATAATGATCTTAGTGATCTTAGCACTACTGACGCAAAACGTCTCTTACGCTTCATAAGTAGCTCAAAATGGTTCAACGAGTTGGCAATTTTTCCAGATCAACTTGGTACATAGGTCCAAGTGAGTTGGGTTCTTCGAACGCGACAGCCACTTCAACCTACTATGCTATGAACTAGGTTTGAGTATGCTACATGTCAGTTTTAAACAGGTTTTTTTGTAAGTAGCCGACCACTGGATAATATAGGCCTACATTATTTCTTATATTCTTAAGATGTTTCAAGGTTAAAACCTTGTAAACAATTTGTGAGCGAATTTCCACTTAAAATGGGTTTTCAGACTTATGACCTCCAAGGAAGTTATGCCATGAAAAAAACAAATACTTTTTAAGTATTTAGGCGTTGCAGATAGAATCTTTGATTCCTGTACAAAAGGGCCTTTTACCTTAGGGCTTAAGGGCCTTAATCAGCTTTAGCCTGTTTAATAACGTTGTAATTTGGCAAAAATTAAACGAGGACTAGAGTCGAACTTTCGTTGGCCAAGGTGGGTAGTAATGCAGCACCGGCGGTAAGCTGAAAACCTTTCCAAACCATTCAAGACATCTTTTTCGTAGAATTTCAATATTTTTGACAGTGCTAATACTTTGACTTCATAATACTGTTTGACCACTTTGTACTTACATGTTACACAATTTTGTCATGTCCCAACATCTCCCGTAACCCCGGATGGCCCGGAAAACTTCATCTAACCTTACTTATGTTGTCTCCAAAATGGAAACTTTTCACAATACCAACCACACCCAACACAGTTAAATTTACCAGCCAAATAATATTCACTTGACCAAAAGTGAAAGCCACAACATTGTACCTGCTTCGTTGGTGCTATTCACCTCGGCTTAAGCTCGCCTATTCCGAATTACCACGACAACATTCACATGAACGACATGTTGTGTGTTTTTATTTTTATTTTGCCTTAGAATAAAATTGTTCACATTACGGTAAATAGTATGCTTTTGGAAAAACTTTGCCCTTGTGGATGTGTGTCCTCTAATCTAATAACAAGCCAAACGTAAGAATTTCCCAGCAGCGTACATCGTTCATGGAATATTTAACAGTAACATTCCTTAGCCAATGTAGATGAGGGTGGGTGTTCTTTTTTTTCTCGTCTCTCCTTTTTCCGGTACTCTAACTCACATGATTACGATACGATGCGATGGGAGTGTATGTGGAGTGCAAGCATCCTTGCATGTACACACTGTATACAACCGCGTTACATCGACGTAATGAGTCCTTTAACTTTGCTACATCAAATGGGCGTATAAAACTAACAGTTACGTGCATCAACATCGGGTAGGAATTTAAATGTAGGTCCTTGGGAAACTAACCGGAATTTCTGCCCCAAACTAGTAATGAACATCAATTCAAAGGGAGATGAGACTCTTAGCTTCGAAATGCCCCACAGTGATGGTTTTCTTAGTGTACAGGATTTCGAACGTTAATAAAACCATGCAAAAGTGTCCTGTGAAGTGCAGCACAGAAAACTATATTTCGTTTCATCTCTCCTTCTTGACCCATCAACCTACCAAAAAGCTTTAGTGCGTGCTGAGGAACGTTTACCTGGATAATGCCGTCTACTTTGACGAAGGATTAACACAACTTCTTCATCCTGCCAAAGTATTTGCAAAGCTTTCGTGCGTATGCCCTAGGAAAACCAGGAAAAACAGATTTAGCCTGTTTAATTCAAATTGATAAATAGGGTGTGTGCGGCGGGGGCGAAACACTAAATCCAAAAAGTTTGCCTAATCCGAGTGAGATTTTTCTTTCATCGTTTTGGAATTATCTCATTACGTAACTTCATTTGATGTCAGCAGAAATACAGGAAAAAAAAGAATGTGGGCGCGGATTCATCGAAATCTCAATACGCCTCGATTAACGCTCGTGTTGGTGGAATGTGTCCCAATCAGTGTTCGATGTCTGAAGGAACGTATGGCATGGCACTTGTTCGCTAATTGACGTTTTATTCGTGGAATTATTGACGGGCGGTGCACCCAGGAACAATTGAGATTCAAGCGAAAATCGAGGTATTTTTGGCGCTTTTGTAATTTGAAAATTCATACAGTTCATCCACCGGTAATTTGAAGGTATTATTCGAAAATGGTTTTGGATTACAATGAGCGCTTTTGTTCGTAGGTGGTAGGTTTTTTTTTTCATTTTCAAAGGGAGATCCATGCTTTGATTAACAATTTTTTTTGTGCCATTTTAAGGTGATTAGTAAAGCGACGCGCCCACCCGTTGATTTTTAATTCGTAAAGTGAGTTCGAGGGAATTACGCAATAAATCCTTGGATACATGAATGAATACCGAGTGTTCATTGACATTTAAGAATAAGCAAAAAAAAAAAAAACGAGCTAGGCGGCTCTATTTTTTTACCAATTTCATGTATTTTCCAACTGTTAGCAACGTCCAAGATCACAGCGCGGCAGCACCCGCCATAACAGGGGGTACTATTAGCGCCGACAGAATATAGCCAAATTTTAGGTGCTTTCGGGTGAATTGAGAGAATATTGCCTACAGAATACTTCGGAGAGCTTCGAAAAATATTCTAGGGACTCTGGCTGTGTATCTACCCTACATGCATCAGACACTTAATTAGGATCAAAAGTCCATATGCGCAGGCACTTTTTGCGCTTTGGGTGTTTTTTTTTTCTTTTTTTTAAAAATACACTCGTGAATTTAAGGAATTGGATCCCCTTTTTAATGTTACATATCTCACGAGCGAAAAGGATTAGAAGAAGAGGAAAAGAACAGTTCCAGGTTGAATTGCGCAGGAAAGACTGACCGTGGGAGAACATTCCACATTCGCGTTGTACGGCTTATGAAAGAACCTCTAAACTTTACTGTACTTCCGAAGGTGGGCTCGAGGGTAAATTGATGTGCATTCGATCTTTGGCGAGTATTGCGGTGGAACATCTTTAAGGGCGGAATGCAATTGGCTATTTCGATGGAAAAGCGATAAAACACTGATAGGCAAGACACATTACGTCGATGTTCTAATGAGTCAAAAGGCTTCGCAATGTTTTTGTCTCCAACAAGTTTTAACGCGCTTTTTTATATCCTATCTAGCAAGTCCAGACATGAGAATTGCATTCGAACTTGGGGCAAATATATGCCTTATATAAAATAGGCAAATCAGAGGGCGTAAATACTTCTTACATCTTTTAAGGAATCCTAGGAATTTCGCAGCGTTCTTGGCGACGTCGAATGTGTGGTCATTCCAACTAAGGTTGTTATTGACATACATACCAAGAATGGAAAGCGTTTCGGTTTCGTCGATGCAAGTGACATTCACGGATGTTGGCTGCGTGATTCGGTTTTGCTTCAATGACAGAAGACAGCATTGAGTTTTAGAAGCATTAAACTCTACTCTTTTTTAAGATCCCAATGATACAAATGCTGTTAAGGTCAGAGTTTAATGAGTTCGACAAACGCTGTCGTTCCAGTTCAACGTCCGAAGAGAAGGGACCCGGAACCGAGAACGAATATGAGAAACTGAGGTTACTTCCATCAGCAAAGGAGTGGATTGGATTAGTTGTAGCAGATAGAAGATCATTAATGAAAATGAGAAAGAGTGTCGGAGACAAAACAGAGCCCGGGGGAACCCCAGCGTTATGAACTGCGAACTTGAAGCCATCCAAAACATCTTGAATTGAGCGGTTCGAAAGGTAATTACTAATCCACTAAATAAGAGGTTCGTCGATTCCAAATGCACGCTTTTTCGACAAGTGAGCTTGGTGCCAAACTCTGTTAAATGCTTTTGAAATATCAAGCGCAACAATCTTGCTTTCACCAAGAAGATGCAAGGAATGGTTCCACTTTTCAGTGAGATATGCCATCAAATCACCAGTGGACCGTTTGCTACGAAAACCGTATTGCCGGTCATTAAGAAGTTTTCGTGTTTCAAGATATTACATAAGCTGATAATTAATCAGCGTTTCCATGACCTTAGAAAGAAGGGAAGTAAGTGCAATTGGACGATAGCTAGAGGGAGAAGAAGAATCGGCTTTTTTTGGGACGGGCTGGACAAACGCTGTTTCCCATCTACTCTACTAGGACCGATGAAAAAGCTTACACAATGGTTTTGCAGCGCGGAAGAACACCTCTTCAGAACAATCGCGGGTATTCCATCTGGACCAGCGGATTTGTGAATGTTTAGATCTCGAAGTACCCTTTTGACTGTATGAGTGCGAAAGTGAATTTGTCCCATGGTATATTCGATGCGCTCAAGTGCTGGCGGGAACATCGCAGAATCAGGGAGCATGGAGCTAGCAGCGCTGCAAGTAAATAGATTCGCTTTATCAAGAGAGGTCACAGCTGGAATGTCATTGTAAACGAGTGTTCGGATGGAAGATGAGGCACAGCTTTTCACATTTTTGACGAAAGACCAAAAATTTTTACTACCCTTGGGACAATGTAGTATTTTCTGCCTCAGCTTTCTATCGTATTGGAATCTGACACGGCGAATATGAGCGTTTTAATCATTTCTGGCTTGTTTAAACTTTTTTCGGTTTACCTGAGATGGGTTGGAGCCTTGTAGGATCGAAAACATAACTCCTTTAAGGTAATCACCTCTTAACAGCTCGAGTCAAACCACGACTTTTCCTTTGGTTTGATACTCTTAATCCTGTAAGGGATAAAAGATCTCATACTAAGGAGAATGGTCTTAGTTATCATATCAGCAGCAGCATCTACGTTTTCATCGAGAAAGCACAAAGACCAGGCTCTCTCGTACCGCCACACTGTTAATTTTGGAGTTATTTCCGTATTAGGTTGGCTACCCAATAGGAACGTGGCTGATATGACGCAGTGGTTTGACGAGCCTAGAAGAGGCAATACATTTACGGTGTACTTATCGGGATAGGAGGTAAGAAACAAATCCAGAGTGTTGGCGGAATGATTGTTAATGTCGGGTATCCGTGTAGGCTCGTTTACAAGTTGCGTTAGATTATTTAACGCGGTAAAGATCTCAACATACCTTCCTTCGGGTATTTGTCTGACCATGTCGAAGCCACTTAGAATTGTGAATATTGAAATCGCCCGTAATGATGATTTCATTATTTGGATTCAAGGAAACAATTCTTAAGATGGAATCGGACAGAGCATCAAACTCATTACAAGTCCTGAATTATTTGTCTACGGACGGTGAAATCTATTCACATGAAATTGAATTCCGGGTTGGAACAGGTGTTAAGTTGTGGAGGAATATGATAGACAATCACGAATACAAAGGGCGAGGCCACGATGTGGAAAGAATATTGGTTTCCAGGCAACAGTATCAACGAGTATCAGCGTGATCTTCGGCGAAAACTTCCTATTCGCTTAACACTAACTAGGCAAAAAGTTTGCAATAATAACTTAACGCTGATCAGATTTTGTCAAGTCTGACTGGCTCTACAGTCCCCGAATATACCTTAGATAACATGCTATGCATAGGTGGTCACACATCGACGATCTCTACAAAGGGTTTTGGTAAAAGTCTTGAAAATGTTTTCTTAAAAATTGATGGTATAGTTTAGTTTAGTATAGCTTATGTTCAGGCAATTGTAAAACTTCGACAACAAGGGACAAAAGAAATTATCAAGAGCTACATCCTATTTACGTCTTTAAAAATACGTGACTACGCTTTTCCAATTGATAGCTTTTGGAGCACGAAAATCGGTGTTTTAAGGACAAGCGGCCACCAAACCTAATCAAAATTACGAGGTGTATGTTTTTTATTTTGGGGCGTGTCCTGGTCAAATTTTTTCATCTATGCTTTGGGCCAAGCACCAACTGAGCACGAATATCGCAGGAGGGCTATGCTCACCGACTTGCTACGCTCATAACAACATGAATTAGGAATAGAACTGTTACACATGGTGTTTTTTATATGGCCACTGAAGGAGTTGCAATTAAAATTTAAACAGATGCATATCCTTTTAGCCTGGTGTTTAATTTGACCCAAGATCGCCCAAATTGGACATTCCACACCTCTTCATGTGAATTCCCAAGTCAGAGGTTTATCTAAACAAGCCTCAGACTCTGGGAGGCGTCAACAAGTAAATCCTTTAGGAATGCAAGAATCCATCGCTGAAAGTTGTAAAAAAAAGCTCGAAAATGCCATAACAAGGACTCGAAAAGCAGACACTTAGCTGGTATCATTTTCTAAAAAGTGAAAAAAGATTTCAGACGCAATACTAAAAATTACAGTTCAAGAACCTCTCATAACAACTTTAGCGCTCTCTGGTAATTCAAGCATTTGTCTTAAAGGTAAGGTTTTTCTGATTGGTGATAGCTCTTAAATTTGGATTGGCTTTAAAGCACCTTTGACAGGTTTCTTGGACGATTGGCTTTAAATCAAATGAAAGTGTTTATAAAACCCGTATTCAGCGTTTTGAAATTATTGTGAAAGAATTCGAGGATTTTTGTAAATCTTTTGAGGAAAGTTTAAGAAAATTGTAAATCAATTGACCATAACTTAAACCTAACTAATTTCTTCAACGTTTCTGTGAAATACTAACAGGGTAGTTAGCATTCACCATCTTTTCAAATCTGGTTAGAAAAGATGCAAAAATCCAGTGTTGTCTTTAAGGGAAAATATTGCAAGAACAAGAGAACACTGCTAATCCTGATTTCTCATTTATAAAGAAGCCCCTTCTTTCTTATTTAACTTTTAAGGCCCTGAATAAAATAATGTTAACCGATAAACGTCTTCTAAGTTGTGAAGAATCGTATCTTAGGCGATATTACGAGGTTGCTCTGATGACGATCAGCACCTCGATAAAGAGTTGTGGTCTCAGTGTCAACTCTTCGAAAATCGAACTGGTTCTTCCTACCAAAAAGTACAAGATACCAATACAATTTAAACTCCCAAAATTAAACGGAGAAGAATTGTCCCTTTTGGATAACGCCAAGTATCTGGGTGTATATCTGGACAAAAAGCTGAATTGGAATCTTATGGCGTATTTTTTTTCATCACCGAATCGTGTAATCGAAACTGGTGCGGAATACAGAAGGAAATTGTTCTTTTCTCGTACACCTGAACGGAGGCGTGCTCATGTAAGTGTTCTCGCGAAGTCCTACTTCGTTCGGTGTTGACACCGAACCAAATTCATATATTATTTGCATAGGCCACGCCCCCAAAAGTGGGCTTGGGCTAAAAATTAAAATCAATTAATTGTAATTTCGTTAGAATCATGACAAATTGCTTTAATCTTCCAATCAAAGGTTCAGGCAGTGCTAAGGGTGGCCGAACCCATGCAGATGAAATCAACGAGCTTGCAAGAAGAGGAGCGCTCCTCTTTTAGGTGGTTAGGTTGTTTCCATCAAACCACTCCCCTGAAAGAGGCACTAATGAGGAAAACATCTCAACGAATGCCAACCAAAAGTGATCAAGTCCGATTGGACACAGGGTATTCAGGACTGTTTGACTAATTTTCACGGAAAAAGATCGAAGGAACTAATGAAAATGAGCAGGGACAAGCTTAAGGTTTTAGCCGGAACGTGTGATAAGGAACTATCGTCTACGGAAGCACGCAAAGAGGCTTAGCTTTTCTGACATAGATATTTGTTATTGTCGCTTCTGCATCGATCTGCAGAAGGCGGTTGAGGATCTAACACTCATACTTTGTGGTTTTGAAGTTGTAAGGGAAATTTTTTTTTGGAAGCTCATACTGCTAGTGCAAGCTTAATTTTTTGAAAGAAAGATTGGGTAAGGCACTGTAATTTTATTCTAACACGGCGACAAATTTCCTTCAGAAACTGCCAAGACAACAGCCTACACTCCATTGGTAACGATGCCAAAGCGGATCACGCAGTGCTCGTATTGAAATTATTTTGAGCACTTATACAAAAGTTTTAAATGGGTTGGGGTCAAAATTCAACTTTGGTCAAAATTTTTTGTGCAAAATTCAGCCTTTCAAAATTCTTTTTTAAAAATTTTGTATTTTAAAATTATGTTTTACGTAGTTCGATGGGTTGTGGTCAAAATTCTGTTTAGCTCAAAATTTTTTGTGCAAAAATCTGTATTAAATTCTGTAAAAAGTTTTGTATTTTAAAAGTATGTCTTACGTAGTTCTGAAGTGTCACTTTTAAAAAGCGACACAACACCTGCAACCCTCTTTTTTCTTTTTTTACCCTTCACTTCAAAAAAGATTTCTTAAAAACTAGAATAAGCAGAATTTATGTTTCAGTCAGAAATTTTAAAATGTAGACTTTTCAAAAGCAGGGTTTTGAAAGCACAAGACAAGACACGAGGACAAAAAGTAAGGATCTTAAAACGGTTAAGGATGTTTTAAGTATTATGACCGTTTGTTAAGGCTTGAAGCTCCAGCTTTCTGTATCTCTCATCTGTATTTCCCTTTGATATGGGGCACAATATTGAAACTGGAAGAGATTTTAAGAGAGGGGAAGTACCTACTAGTTTTCCAGTCAGACGTATTGGTATCAAATAATTGAGTGTAAGAACAATATTGAAGTCTCCCAGCGAAGATTAAATCAACAGAACCCTTAGATATTGCAGCTATACTTTTCTTTTAACAATAATGAGATCAAACTCTTTACTTTAAGAGCACAGCAAGAGTATAGCAGAAACGTAATGTACCTTAAATCCCAAGGCCTTTGCTATTAATATATAAATTTCAACTCTCTGTCGAGAAAACAAAAGCTCCGAAACCCTGACCTGCCAAATGCGTCACTTTGAAACACACGCGTCCATCAAACCCTCAACTCATCATCCCGAGTACAACTCATACAAAATTGAATCTATCTCGGTCACGGAGAATACTTTTTCTAATGCCCACAATACTTGCAAAAATAATACAACTTGAATGACATTCGTACACAAAGTTTGTTAAATTTTCATGACAGTTGCCTAGATTTGACGAAGATCTGACACATTAAATATGTACAGCCCCGCATTGCAAAAGATTATTTTTACTACTTACGATCCCGGGTCGTAGGTATCTATATGTATATGTAATTCGACTTCCTTTTGCACTACTGTTCAGGACTACTGACGTCCATATCCTAAACCTATCCATAATTCCGAAGCACAGTGTTTCTGTGTTATTTTTTTTTTCGCCCCCATTCGTCGTCGGTTGTGTCAATCCCTTTTCTGGTTGTCAATATACTGCCAAAAAAGGTAAGAAGAGCTGTTTGACACACAACGAAGGTCCTTGAATATTACCGAGTCTTAATGTAAATGGATTTCGATTATGTGTGTCACTTGGATTTGAGGACACAAATCAGCAGAACCCACACACATGCCTGCTGTGATATCAGCCGTTTGCTAAAAGTTTTCTCAGACAAAGGGAATGTAAAGTTGTCATCGTTGTCGTCGGTTTTTACCCCCTTGGATCTCTTATTCTGTTACGAATGAAAGAGACACACTCACACATGTATCTGGTGGTAGTGCTGAGTGGTGCTATATCTACAAGGCTTTGCCAGGTAAATCCAGTCACAGATATGTGAGTCTATCAACCAGACAAAAAGGGTATTTTCAGGAATTAAATGAGCAAGGATTTTTTCATTTAGTGCGATGCCGAATCCTTTTACCCGAAATCTCAGATTAGGGCTGTGGTATAGTGAGTGACTACAAGTTCTTCGTTTTTTTTTCTTTTTATTTCTGGTTGACCTTTTGATGATTGGGGAATTAGGATCTACGTCACCGAATTGGCTATTGAAGTTGGAGTGCTGTTGACATATTGTAGTTTTTCGTTTAAATTTAAGTTGAGGAGGAATATTGGGTATGTATGACTGTTGTTTGACAACTTCAGCAAAAAAATGTCCTGATTTAGATAACTTAGAAATTCATTTGTCCCATTACCAGGACAAGAGTGAATCCCTTCTCCAGAGTTATTGAATGGAATGGATTTATGATTCCAAAGAGGATTGCGGTTGGGTCTGATGAGACCGAAAATGTAAGAGTTAAAGTAGAGTTTTCCATCATCGCACCTTTCCCCTGTCGGGGCTAAATTGCTTTGGTTTTGCATCATGAAATTCATGAGCTTGAGGTTGACTGATTGTGGGAGTCAAACAGATTTGAAGATTAAAAAAACATTAAAATTAAATCTTAAAATCCTTCGATTTTCAAAAATCATTTCGTTATTGAAGAGCGAGTGCTTTCGAGTGCAAAAACAACATGTTAGGGTCACCCGCTTCTCGCCCGCACAATAATCAATCATTTCCAAAACCGAAACAAGGTTAATAAATACTTTTCCCAATATTTGCCATTTATCATATTTCCAATCAATGTTTAACAATTTATTTTCCAATTTCATCCTCGACTGTGGCCGCAAACATTGAGATTCTCGGTCAGCAATTCGATACGATATGGAGTGTATTGAGGTGGTTCAAAAATAGAACCCCACGCGAATATTGACTCTATCCAATGGATCTCCATCGATAGATACGATCCGAATGAATGGAGCTCGAATTTTTTTTTCTTTCTTGGAAGTGTGCCTAAGTTATTTTCGATTCATGCTGGGAGCTCTCCAGCATTGCCCCTCTGCTATAGCTTCCTCAAAAAAATCAATGTATATGAAGGATAGGCGGAGTCTTGCAAATTAATTAGTCGCGAAATTTCCTCTTTAAAAATTCTCTTTTGCCCCGACAAAGCACGGCGGTCCTTACGTATACAGACATTCCCCATTGGAAATTCTTTTGTAATGAAATTTAATTTTCACTTTAGCCGCGTCGTGTGGTGTTATTTTTGTAAATTTTCCATGCCGCACGTATACATGACGTACTGCCTTCCATCGTGAAATTGATCCCACAAATTCGCCATGGCTTATTGGCTTTTGGCCTCCAACTGGGATATTGAACTGCTCTGCTGCTCCCTCCAATTGTATTTGGGGGTTGGCGAATTCTGTGCTCTGCATTGAAATGACGCAAATTTATTAACGAATCGACACACGCGGCAGAATGTTGGTTAACCAGGCCAATATTCTAAACCACTGGCTTCATGAATGCATGCTAATAAATTCATTACGAGCTGTGCTGGGAATTTTTCGATGTATCAGGGAATCCTGGCAAAACTTATTTTTTATGAGTATGGATTTAGAATTCTTGTTCGGATTTTGAAACTCAATTGCATTCACAATTTAGTGAAAAAAATGTAGATGACACTTTACTAACATACAGGTGGCGTTTGAAACAATCCAATGACAGGAGCGACGACGAGTTCAGAATGAGCTCCATAGGGCATTTCAGATTCCAGTCACGTACATTTTGAGAGGTCTTTGAAGTGAATAATAGAAATAATGATAAACAAAAGTTTTTCTCCCCCAATTCAGACCATACTTGCCACAGTATCTTGGCAATTACTTCCACTCAATGCCCATTTAAATTGATGAACTAATTTGGTTATGCAAGGAGCATATCCTAACAGCCTGTCAAAATCAGATTTTGATATCTTTTTCGAGCAATTGCACCTCGGCAGGGTTTCATAACGAATTGTTCATAAAATTAGTCCTTAGTCAGGGAGCAGAGTTTACTTAAAAATTATTTTAAAATAATTTATATTTAACAAAAGAAAAATATTTTTGCAAGAGCGTGAGATAAGTCGGAGTATGAGATGGTTTAAGGAAATTAGTTTTTTTTTCGCTTTAATGACAAAAACCATAAAATCCAAAAACCAAAAACTTCTTATACCAATTCATATATTATATATTTATTAACCCGACCCAGGATATATTAAATTGAACGCATAGTTTAAAGTACAGTAAACAATTCACCGTAGACCCCATACGGAGTGAATTGATAAAGCCATTTCCGTCCGTCTATAGGGGTGATAGTTTGAGGTCTTCAAAGTCAAGTTAGAGAGTTGAAACTTGTGACACGGTGCAACAAAGTGTTAAAAAAGTGGCTAAAAATCTTAAGCACGACGAAAATTGAACCGCCCACACCATCGGTCGATTTCTCCGAAAATTCATTCTTAATTGGAAAATCTTGAATACTGAAGAAGTCTTGAGTATTGAAGATATTATATGTTGCTTGTTTCATATACATTGTCGAGCTCCGCCCATTTTTAGGGGCTTTTTTAAAACAAAATTATTGTGTAAGCTTAAGTTTTCGTTTTTACACATTTCCTCACGGTACTGTCGAACTAAGTCCACTCCTATTTTTGGTGGCGTGGCCCATACAGACAATTGATTTCCAATGAACGAATCCAGACCAAAAACTTCGAGATTTGGTGCTGCTGGGCAAATAAGGTCCGATATTAAGAAGTTCGTTGCGGATACTTGCACTTATCCGTTTAAATTAAGATTCCCAATGCGTTAAAGGGCTTTTATACGTTAGGGCTGACGTTGCTTCAGGCATCCTCTTAGCGCGATTATTCTTAAAACACAATAATTCAAGAGATTGTTTTAAGAAAGGATAACTCAACAATTTTCTTTCTAAGACACACAGGTTTTTTGAAAAACTCGTGGGCCAGGAACTATAACTACCTTTAAAATGTTTGTAAGGATAAAATTGACAAACAAGGGAAAGAAAAGGAAGTTTCCGAAGCATCACGAGCGTTGCTGAGGAAGGACGGAAAATGTACATGTTTCATGGCAATACATGAAACTCTGTTTTGAAATATCAAAGCTTATCGCCGCAACTGTTATGCCCTCTTCCACAGAGAAAAAAAAGAGAAGAGGATGCATAAACTAGGTAGCATCTCAAGTAAGGCCTTTGAAGTATCGGTTAAATCTAATAAATCTTATATATTTTGTGGATCTTAAATGAGTCGCAAAGAATTTTTGGTTTTATCTTGTTGAGAGAGATATTTCTGGAAAAAAACGGGGGTTGTACTGCTGCGGTGTGTCGCAAATCTTCATGTAACCTATCAGCCAACCACCTCATAAGTACGAAAGCTGGCACGAAATTCGAGACCAGATATTTTTACTTTATCTCGGACTATAGGCAGAACTTTTTTGACCCTACGACTGCTCACCCAGCCAGTGTGAGTATGAATTACCGTTTCGTATGACATAACACTACTTCAAATAAAGTATTGCGTAACAATGAAGCGTTATCCGAAAGCATAAACAAGTGTACAGGTGGTTTTGCCTGTAGCAATATTAGGCATTATTATCGGCTCGATGAGAAATCCAATTATTGAGAAGGATCTCCAAGCCGGTGCTTTATCGAGTATTCCTATAAAATTAAGAACTAGATAGAAGGCCTCGCAGAAGAGTTCAGTTTACGATTCGAGAAGTGAAGATAGACCTCAAGATTGGTAAAAAACAACATTAAAGCCATTCCAGTTTTCTATTCCTAGCTCGTTATGTGATACCTTTTGAGGTTCCTAATATTTGGGTATCGTATCTTAGCTTATAGGATGTTCTTGTAAAAAAAGGACTTGTCTAAACTCCAGGTCTGTCATAAGCCCAGGAAATTTTCCCAATAGCTAAGAAAAAGCAAGTCTTTGAAAGGTTGCTGTTTCTCGATTAGGTAGACACGGAAAGTGTTATAAGAAAAGGTGGAAACCAGAATTCCAGCAAACTAGGTGACTAGGTAAATAGTGACAATCAATGTGATTAAACAAAGGCGTAAGGTGATCATAAAAGTATTCAAAATCATTGCTTAATTTAGGCTTGTGCTGTAAAAACACTTTTATCTACTCATGCATGCAGAAATTTAGCCTAAGTGTAGGCACAAAACCAACTAACCAAAAAGTTTGAAAATAGATGACCAACTGATTTTGTTCAGTTTTCCTGTGTTTCGAAGAAAGAATAGCTAAAACATCAGTGATGAAAAGCTTCGATCTTTGGCACTCACCACGTCACCTACTGCGATCGAAAGCAAAACATCGACAGAGTTAGTGTCAGTGCCGGCTTTAGATTGTATGACGCCCAGTGCGAACATAAAACGACGCGCCATTTGATACTAATTTTTCTCCTCTGGGTTTTTAGCAGTCCGTCCAAAAATGGAAAAAGGACCTCTTATGGTATCGCTACGTTGTCCGTATGTCCGTCCGTCCGTCCAATCGCTTTATAACTTCTGAACGGTAAGTCGTAGAAAGGCAAACAATTTGGTATGCCTATAAACTGCGAAAATAGTCAGATAATCTAAAGAGGGCAATTTTTTTAAGCACAAATAGCGGTTTAATTACAGTTTGAAATTTCATGTGAAAATGAACTTAATGTTTTTCGGTGTTTTTTTTCCAAGAAGTTTAGTAGGCAGGAACTAGAAAAACACAAGGCTTAAGAAATACTAAGCTTTAATTAAAAAATAAAACTTTTTGAAAATATCAAAAGGTTTTTGAGAAATGAAGGACCGAATATGCATGACGTTTTTCAAAGTGTTGTAGGCCATAAGTTTTGAACGGCTTATCGCTTAAAATCAATATTGAACACACGTATAAAATATTCCAAAACAAACCAAGTGCTTAGGTCATATTTTTAAATACTGTAGTTTTGACGCATTTTCGAAAAAAAATCGCAAAAATGCATGAAAAAACATGTGCTTTTCCCCTCTAACTCCCAAACGGTATAAAGTATAAATTTAAAATTAACACCGGGCATAGTCTATCTTCTTAGATTTTATACAAAACTATAGCAGACTTCGAATATTTAACTGAAAAACATGGAAACATTTTCAAAAACTATTTTTAAAAATTTCTAGCTCCTTAACCGTTATAACGACCTTGTTTAAATTTGGCTGAAGTATGTAATGTTTAAAAGGCAAGCAAACTACATCGAAAACGTTTTAAAATTGCTGTTTTTGACCATAAGTTTTTAAGCCCATTTAAACAAGCGAAATAAAAAACAGCATATTTTACCGTTTTCTCAGAAATCCAAATGCTAGCACAGATGGATGTAAAATTGATCTAAAAGTCTAATAAATGATGTTTTATGCGTTTTAAATTATAAAAATCCTTAAAAATGCCAAGAAAGAGTATGTCCTTCCCTCTATTTTCGTAATGGTAAAGCTTTTTGCCAGCCTTTTCTTAGAGTAACGAAACCCAATATAAAATCACCCAATATAGGAACAGTAGATAGCACTACGATGAAAGTATTTTACAGACTGTAAAATATATGCAGAAATAATTTTAATAAATAAATAGAATGTTACATAAAATGCGCAATATAGATGACCATAATGCTCAACAAAAACCGACGGACCACTCCGCGTATGTCTTCATACTTAGCGGCCTTTTTTTCTTTTGGCATAATCAAAAAAATTACATAAATAGGTAAAATTTATTGATTTTGAGTTTTTATTGTAATTTTTTCAACGGTTTTCGATAAGGTAAGACAGAGAAAGTTTAATCTCTCTTACGAAATATTGGACCAAGAACATTTTAATGATTTTTAATTTTGAAAAACTTTGCTTCCTACTGGCCACAATCACGAGCAAAGTCCTGAAAGAAACCCAAAATTTGGCAAAGACATTTATAAAAGTTTTTAGAGAGCGATGTCAAGTGTTCATAAAGCTCCAATCCATTTATGTCCGATTCATCTTCAGTTGTGATAGCGGTGCTCAACTCTCGGTTTTTCGACAAACATCAAAATGAAATTTTGAATTGAAATCTAGAAAATTCTATTTGAGAATTCCTGCGATTGGGTGTGAGGCAAGAAGTCTGTTTAAAAACAATGATTGATTTCAATTTTCCTATATCAAATTTTAATTAATTATTTAGTTTCATTATTATTATTATCATTAATTAGTTTTTTTTTTATATCGAAGTTAGCTTGCATTGTTAAAAGATTTATTATCTTACATTGTAAGTAATTTTATTGCCAATAAAGTTTTAGTTTACATCAAAAACATTTATTTTCATAATTCCTCAGCTGCTCAAATCATTCTTTGGTAAAAATGAGAGCCGGTTTGAAAAAAACAATTCTGAATTCATTTTCTGAACTGTGTAACAATGAATCGGTTTCAATATATTAAGCAAAGTGTCTGCCATTTTGCAGAGCACATTCAATGCCTGCATTGCTGTAGGTGGACCCAAATGCAGTGTTAAATCTTACATATACAGTGGCGACAAAAAAATTTACTTAAAAAAGGATTTCATAAAAAACAACCAGTAAAATTCAGCACTGCTTTTAGCTTCATGCTAGACAGTAGGATCACTTAACCCAAAGCCAAATTAAAGAGCATCTTCTTGTCATTTAGATGCGAGGTTATAATCTAAAGTGATGGATTATAACCCTCGCACTACTGCATTCCTAATGGCCCGCTTGTGGGGTACGCCGATTCGACCTCAGAATATACCGGCAGGCCACACGGCTTTGAATCTCTTGGTCACTGAGGCCAAATAAACGCTGTTGTCGTTGCATTTGTGTAATCCATGAGTGTTTTTACCTTCCTCACCTTCGCGATTGCGCTGGAATGTTGAAAGACATTGCCTCTTTGACGGGGTTCGTAGGATCTCTCCTTTGAACGTGGCAATACCAACTGAGCCAGTCGTGCTCCATTTTTCTGGAGATAGGTTCTTTTACATGGAGGCTTCCTCGGATCTTCGTACTTCTTATTATCAAACTTCTTATATTCTTCCAAATTAAAGGACATATTTCTACTAACGATTTCTATTAACAATTTTTACAAGAGGGTGTATTTTTGGCAATTTAATATTCTTGGCCTTAAAACTTCAAACGTTATATGAAACTTACCTATCCACCTGAAAAGGTAGATAGGCTAGCGAAAGTTGGATATTTTAAAAATTTTTATGCAATCAAATCAAAATTGACTGCATAAAGTTATTTTTGGAGTGTTTTTAATTGAAATAATAATTATTTCTTGAACATACTCCCCAAGCAACCACGTTTTGTCTTTACAAGTGACTCGTCCACTAAAGAGTCTATGGTCACTTGTAAGGACGAAACATGGTTCCTTGGAGTAAGGCCAAGAATCAAATTCTACCTGTGTCATCTGAAAAAAAAATCATTCTTTTTCACGGTCCCCATCTTCAAAAGGGTCTGCAAAAAAAACACTCCGAGAGTTAAATTTATTGGGGAAAACTTCTTAAATTATCGTTTGGGTTTGCCAAAAAATTTGTAGGCCACGTTTTGTTATAGGAACAACTATGACTCAATGGTAAAGATGAAAAATAAACTGTTTTCCAAAACAAAAACATCAGATCCGAAATTTTTGCTCGTAGCATGAAATCACTCTACCAACTGATTTGGTCTGATTTATACCAAGATGCCTGATGCCTTAAGCCAATGTAGGTACTAAATAAGTGCGTGTAAGTCTGAGACCTTAAAGGTAGAATTAAAAAATGATTCGTTTGCCAAAACTCCATTTATGGTCTGATTTACACCAATAATGCCTTAAATTTTGCATTATAGACACTTAACAAGCGTGTAAGTCTGAGACCGCAATATGTAGCCGGAAATCTTATACGCTTGATTTTGGCTTTGAATAGCGAAAGCATCTCCTTCTTTATGCCCCAAAACCCCATCTCCTGTTGCTCTGTGCAAATATTGCTTGTAAAACTGTTTAAAAACACAATTTTTACTACCCACGTACACTCTGGCGTATGCGTAACTTTTTGTTCACGGTAATAAGCTCCATAATAGTTTGAAGGTATTTTTTATAGCTCTTAAAAAAACAATACCTTCAAACCAAGGATACCCTTTTCGTGCACACATAAAGGTTTCACGCATTTTTGGCATTTGATAGGGAAAAGTTCAAGGTGTCCTCCTTTTCTTTGCAGTTAATGTCAAAATCATTTTCGGGCTTAAATGTCCTGTGAATTACACGTCTATTTCATTTCGTCTTTCGGTTTATTTGCTTGTTTCGTCGGCAAAAAGGTGGGCGTGGTGGATCAAAAGAAATTTTACATTCTTATCGTGGAACGTCACGCACAGTGCGTATAAAAGAAATCACGGCTGGAAATAATATCACGTTACCGGATCAAAGCATCCATTGTCTTCTTGGTTAACCTAGGAGGGAAGTTTCTATTCTCGTGTTTTGTTTTTCCTTCGTTCTTTTGTTTTCGTTTCTTTTTCAAGTTGCTCGCTGTGTATTCGAATGTCGTTCGGAGTTTTGGTTTTTTTTTTATTGAAAAATACTCGCACAAAAATGGGTAGAAAATAATGGCACTGAAGGATCTTCACGGTAAAAGGAATCGAGCTTTTCTTATTTTATTCAAATGCGCGGTGCCCATGGCAATGTGCATCATTAACGGAAACAACTATGTTATTAACTGTAAATCTTGTTGAATGGATTTATCTTGTAGAAGACAACTTTTCTATTTTCCATTTTTGTTCACATTTTTTTTTAGATAACAATGCTATGGAACGAGTTGTCAGGATCTCCGCTGAATGATATAATTTTATGATTTCCATGGGAAATTCGAATTCTTCAACAGAAGGATACAGTGGGTGATGCAAGGGACCTTTGAGAAACTTTTGAGCTTCTAAAATAATCCTTTTATGATTTATCTACTTTTTCGAGACAAAAGACATCTTATTTACTCTTTTTGTAAATCTGAGGAGATCATTGGCCACAAAGGATAGAGTTTGCAAAACAGTACGAGGCCTTGAGCCGATTGGTGATGCTTATGCCATTGTCATTCATTGCAAGGCAGCGCCCTTCATAACCAATCCATGTCAGTGAGACTGTTTGTTAGAACTCAGTTAAATTAAATTCTTTGGCAAACAGATACACGACCCGAGGGCCGACTACCGCCGAACGAATTTCCTTAAAAGTTTGCACAAATTTCCTCTTATTTTCTTACTTAACGAACACATTCTATTGCGCGAATAGGGGCAGACAACAAACAAAGAAAATGTACTCTGTTCACAATTGCAATCTTATGGCAACAGAAAAAAAAAATATCAGGTCAGGGCTGCCTGCAAAGCTTGTAGACTTGACTAAAGGGAAAGCAAACAAATTCTTCCCTTCGACTTCTTCGAAGTAAATTAAAATTCTTTTGGCGAAACAAACTAAAAGGACAACGTCAGAGAAAGACAACAAGTACAAAAAAGAAAAACCTGCTGCTCAAAGCAATAATTCGAACAAAATATTCATCATTCCGAATGTTTGCAAGGATACCAAGACAAATGGACCAACCACCACCCACTCTTCTGTTGCTGCTCACTTTGAAGGGAATTTTTACACAACGTCATGTCCGCAGTGAAAAGGTGTCGGTTCCGCTTCAAATTTGAATGTGTAATTATTTGCATAAATAATGAAACAGACATTAAATGGCAATTTGCTGGACTCTGTGTCAGGACACTATTTGGTACTAGAGTGTTCGCACGGCGCAATCACCGGCAGACAGGGAAAGTTTTCTAATTTAATTTTTATTTCATTTCGTTTGACAAACATCCCAAAAGTGTGCTCAGTTGCAGAGGAATACAACACGATACAGTCAAAGGATATTTGAGTTGTTTATATTGGCAGGACGATGCGTGGCTGGCGTGGGTGTCTTGTGTACGAAGGATGATGGGGATAGCGTGTAAATCAAATGTAATTTCAAGACAGACCAAGTTTGTCCATAGCGATGACACGAAGCTACCCGTTCGTCGCATGTAATTGAATTAAAGTTGAGCGAGGAGTTTCATTTGGTATTGGATGCATAGGGATGGTAACGTGATAATGAATTTGATTCCTAAGTTTATTTTATTACTAGCACAGCACTGGGTTTAATGGAGAACAATTTCGCAGAGATTGTGCTGGGAATCGCAGAGCTTTGCAAAGTATACACATGGAACATGGCATGTCATTTCAGTTGACTGTTCTCGCACAATCCGTTGTACGTGTGGAATCGAAGTGTGCAAACAAAAGACGGTTGAGTTTACATAAGTGAAGGATAACTTAGACTTTGCTCCTTAAGTTCAATTATAAGGACATTTTTATTGATGAATGGAACGTGCTGGTTGAGAAATTGCGCGCCGAGATTTACTTTGCAAAAAGGGGGATTTAATGGTTTGTTTTGCTTTGTGTATCGGATTCGCATTGTTGTTAGAAGGTAATATTGGCGCAGTTGGGTCCTGATAACAATTGTTCCTGCAAGAGTTACCAAGAGAGCTCGTAACTTTTGCAGAAAAAGATTCAATTTCAATTTAAACTAGAAATAGTTTATTTGTAAGGTAATTTTTTTTACTTTTTTGTTAAAAGCAATGACGTTACAACATGCAGGAACTTGGATAGAAAGAAATGCAATAATTTCTCGAATATGCCAAGCCTCTTATTGTATTCGACTTGAAAAAATTGTATAAATCGATTAACTTTTAGCAACGTTTTATATTTTTTATGTTTCACTTTGCGGAAAAAAATTCCTGAATTGTCGAAAAAATTCCTAAATTTCAGAACACATTTGGCGCAGTCTGGGCGAAGAGGATTGAAATTCCGACAACTTGTATGAAAATTCTAATATTTAGTATCTGGTATTTCCCAAGTATTAATTGGGTTCATACCCTTCTCTCTACAATATTTTGAGATCAGTTTAATGTTGGCGCAGTCAAACTCAGACTTGAAATAATCGTTGGATCTTATAAAACAGAAAGAAGAAAAAAACTCTATAAGTGTTCTCACAAGCAAATTGGCTGTGTTTTTTTGCTAGAATCTTAGTTTCTGCTTCGTATGATCCTCTTTTCAGAGAGTATTACTAGGTTGGTTTTGTGAATTCATTCTTCAAAGTTACCCTCCTCATATAAGTTTCCTTTTGCCCCTAAATCTATTGATTTGATTTTACATCTTTTGATCTTTTCTGGATCAACACTGGCGCAGGTGAGATACAACGTGGTTTAATGCTAAGATGTCAAAACCTTAAACTTTGTGCATATAACTAGGACGATTCATTAAAATTCGTCACTCATACTAACCTGCGTGCTGTAAATTCGACTTAAGAGCCGGGGGAGCTAAGTTGTTTTCGAATAAAATGCCGCATTCTTAAATGTATTGCAGTCGACAAAAAGGCCTATTAACGTGTTGACATTTGCTGCAACGTTTTGAATAGTTTTGGGCAGTCGAATAAAATTGTTAAAGCAAAAAAATTTCATTCTTCTTGTCCCTAGGTTGATTCGTATTTCTCCAACTAATTAATTGAATATTTTTGAGGAAACCATAGTTACTTTACATGTTCATGTATCGCTTGCATGGCGCAGTTGAAAAGACATTTAAGAAAAAGTGTTAAAAAAAATGTAAGAAACGTGTATGTAGAATGAAGAAAATTGATCACTTCAGAACACAATATTCTGTGAATGGCCTGAAGGCTGATTGTGTAAAAGCTAATTTAGGTATTTGGCGCAGTCGCCCCAAATTAGGATAGTCCAGTCGTGACTGATCACATGCAATGTTTTGACTTTTTTATTCTAAATTTAATTTTCTTGTTGAATTACTCAAATTGTAAGCTTGGCGCAGTATTTGCGTAAATTTGCGTAGTAATTGCGTAATGCTGTCAAAGCAAAAAATAAATCTTTTATGGACGGTCCTGTCCATACTGTTCCTTTCCCACACAAAATAATGTCTTGTTGACTTCTAGTGAACCTGCGTAAAAAATAGTTCAAACTATTTGGCGCAGTCGAGCCCAATATAGTGGTGACTATTCTTATTCAAAAACAGAAATGATCACTACTGTATTAAGCTCCACCAATAAGCGTGGAAGAAGCTTCATAAGGCGTTGAAGATATGTGAAAAGTTAGGTTAACTCATTGAAATATTTGTCAATGTGGTTGATTGGCATTGAGTTGGTATCAAATATATATTGGAAGCAACAGCTTAAGGCCACCAATTCATGTGAAATCCACAGTTCAGATTTTGATTTCAATCAATTTTGGCAGATATGGAGAATATATCTAAGCATTTCTATTCTGGAACTGACTTTAGGGCATTCCTAGGTAGCTTTGACATGTAGGCATAAACGTATATGCGCATTAATAATCCAATTTAATTTGCAAGTCCTCAGACTTTACTGTGCAAGGTACACGAAACACTGAATTCGAAATCGTGTACGAGACAAAATTCCTCAAACATAACCAGTAGCCCTTCAAGAAGAACCCACTCTGCAAATGTTGGGTAAATAATGTAAGTTCTGTTTGGACTAAAGGACGAATGTGACTTATTGTCACATTCTCGAGTGGCACTGCTATGCTTACGATGTAGAACACAGATTTATAGGCTTAGGTGTAGCTAGCTAAAAACTCCAACCGAAGGGCTAAATGTTAATCGATCATACATCTCCCTCTGCTGTTTGAAATATGAGTACTTTGGTTGTTGCATCTCCGGTAGTGGTTGCGATGTAAGTCAAGCGACTGACGAGGTCAGTTTTTGGTCAGTCGCAATGAGGCTATGTATTTTGTACCTAAATAGGAATTCGATTAAATAAAACACTAAAATCAATGAAATATGTTGTCTTAAATCAAGTGTGATAACTACTCACCAAAACAGCTGAACGGGTGTTTAACAATGCATTTAAAAAGAAAAAGCAGCATACAGGAGCACAAGCATTTTGCCCCACAAAAAACCACCTTTTTGTGGGGAAAAAGTTTAAAAAGCACAAACTGAAGCCGAGCTCTTCTGATAATAAATCTCTTTACTTTCCTCGACATATTTTTTATTGATTTTCACGCAAGCTAAAGCCATTCTCCACTGACAACTTCTCAAAGGATTTACTAATAGAATAAGTGCATGCTTAAGTTAACAGCATGCAATATACTTCTGGTTTCCGGGGAGATGAGTTTCAACACAATAAAGGAGAATCCTTGTGTAAGGTTTTCTCTTGTGCATTCCAAAAAAATATACAAAGCCAGCCACTCTGTTCTGTGGCAATATATTCTGGTTATTTCCTATTATCCGGACACCAGATGATATGTTAAAAAACACCAGCTGGTAGTCAAAAGAGAAAACGCTGCTCTAAATGAAAGATGCCATAATAAGTTGGTAACAATGGATTATCCAGGACTAATGAGAAACAAATGAGAAAAGACGTTAGGTAATAAAAGCGTTAGGTAACGATATCAATGTTAATTGGGCAAATATAATTATTAAGTTCTATTATGGGATCTATCTAATGGTTCAAGGATTCAAGTGGGATGAATAATTGTTCTCTTTTCTTCTACGAATAAATGCTGATAGGCTTCTTTCTACTTGCCATCAAAGCTTTTTTTACACGTCGACGGTTCTTAATTTAGATCTGTTTTAATTTAACTGAATCTCAGGTTATTAAGCGATGCGAAATGATGTTTTTAATGGAGAAAACCGAGTGTTCTTGAAAAGTCAAGGACGATAAAAAAATATAGTCGTGGGAGTAAATGTATAAAAGTTAAGAATTGGACCCAGCACCCAGAAAATCAAATAGAATGGACGAAAAACTTTGGTATTTTTTTACTGACCAAAAAACAATTTGATTGGACTAATTATGTTTCTCTTAAAAACGGGTTTCCCTACTGCATGCTCTCTGTATATAGTTGTTGTTGAAACGTTGCACAAATAGGGTGAAGGTTTTCCTCTTTCTCAAGGTTGGTATCATCAGTTTGTTCTAAGAGATACTCATTACTCAGTTTATCTGGAAAAACTCCAACCGTCTAATATCTGCCCAATGTATTCAGAAGATCATTGGTTTTTGTCTTCTCATATTTTGGCTACATCATTTTTAATATAGAAGAGCTTTGGACACTCCGCCATCGTTGGCTTTGAAAAGAAGGATTTAAAAAATTATGCCCTTTACCAAGCAATATATCGCTGTGCCAACAAAAAAGGTATTCCTCGTACCAGGCTAGATCCCTTCAGGATTTTTCCACTTCTTTTAAGAATGTGGTGAATGATTCAACTACTTTTATAACTTCATGGTGACTAACAGTGCAAAAAGTGAGGTCTTAGCCTTGTCGAAACACATTGGCACCGACATCGTAATTTGCAATCCATCTTTGAACCGCAAGTATTAACTTTTACCTAGAGTTGCACCATTACCATTTCTTATTTGCATCCAGACAAGCTAAGGCTGCCAGGAAGACTCCTAGATACCTCAAAGACAATTCCACAAACGAGCGGTTGACCAAGGTTAGGTTAGGTTAGGTAGGGTTGCTGGCAGCAGAAGCCGCCAGCTCGCATAGACCTACGAGGTCCCTTAGCGTCACCCCATGGAGACAACCTGAAAGGAATAAAGATTTTAATTTAACTATGATACTTAGTCAGTTAAAGTATTCTGAGCTTTGAAGAGAAACTTGTCCCAGCCGGACATTTTGCTGAAATTTATAATATTCGCCACCGCTGTACTTGCAAGCTCGTTCAGTTCCTCGAAGAAGTATTGGCCGAGAAGTCGAAAACGCTGTCTGCTGCCAATTGGACACTGGCAGAGGAGGTGTTTCACATCTTCTTCCGCTTCTGGATCATGACATCCCCTGCAAATGTAGTTAGTGTTAGTGATTCCCAGTTTAGCTGAGTGTTTTTCCAACAGATTATGGCCTGTTATCACTCTTGTGGCTATGGCCAGTGATGGCCTTTTAAATCCTATAAGCTTTTTTGGTTTGCTGCCATCTATAGATGGCCATAGCGCCTTTGTGTGGCCGCAGCTCTGCAAATTTTCCCATCTTTTTTGTGCTGTATTGTGTATGGTCGCAGACATTTCGCCTGCTATAGAGGAGAACGGAGGATGGGTTCTTATGTCCGCTGTAGTTATACATAGATGTGAGCCATATTTCGCGAGCTCGTCAGCCCTTGCATTCCTGATAAAGTCACTATAAAGTCACCTGGTACCCAAACAATGCGGACATTATTCTGTCTGCTTAGAGCCCTAAGTTCTGAGCGACAGAATCCTACTATACGAGATTTTACTGTTGGTGACCAACAACAAGCTCAGAAAACAAAGTTTATGCGCTATTCTAGGAGGTAGGTATAGGTAAGTGACTTTTTGTGCACTGAGGCTAAGGTAGGCCTATTGGACTGCCACGTGGGTATGTAACCCAGGGAGCAGGTTGGCGTGAATTTTATGACAGCCATCCACTCTTGTGTAGCATATTTACTGATACTTTATTAAGCCATTTAACTGTCTTGAATTAGACTTATCCTTCACTGTGTGTACACACTCTTGTCTATTGTAGTATCTTTTTGACCGGTGTCTCACTGAGTTCAGCTAGAAAGTTGTAGAAGAAGAAGCCTTCTATGGGCAGCTAGAGAGAAAGTGCTGTACACTTTGCGCCTCTTCCTCATCTAGGCAGCTTCTAAAGAAATTGTTTGAGAAAACACCTAGTCTTTTTGCGTGAAGGCCTTATAAGAAGAGTATAGTAAAGATTTCCACTGCAGTACTAATTTTGGAACTCTTTAAGGAGATCAAGCTATTTGTTCGTTTTGGATCGAGACGGGGCCAGATTTGTTTCGAGGTTTGACATGTTGTGCCTCTCATTCATCTGGCGTTGGTTTTTATACCCGGCCGAGGGTATATTAATTTTAATTCATAGTTTGTAACACAGTGAAATAATCACCGTAGACCCCTAAGACCTTTTAGAGATAAGATCAAGACCGACAGGTAAGTCGATTAAGCTATGTCCGCCCGTCCGTCCGTCCGTATGTATGCACTTTTGAGGTCTTTAAAATTGAGCAAGAAAACTGAAACATGCAGCGTTGCTTGGTTCTCATTTTGTACAGATAAAGAATGAAAATTGAGAAGATCCTGCCACAGCCACGCCCACAATTGGCTTGAATGTCAGACAACCTCAAATTTACATTTTATTTCAAAATACCTTTTGGTCAAGATAGACAAAACATATAAACTCAAATTTTTGTGGAGAGCAATATCGACCATCAGAAGCCTTTAATTAGACAAAAATTGGACCGCCCACTCTATTGACCATGCCCACTTTTAACATCTGAAATCTTTGAAAACCTGATTTCTCGGGAAATTCATTCTAAATTGAAAAAATATTTTATTACAAATTTTGAAGATATTACCACTTGCTAAGGTTGTTGCATACAAAGCATTCAGCTCCGCCCACTTTTAGGGGGCGTTTTTGGGAAAAAACTGTTTTTTTTAAGTATTATTATTCGCTTTTAACGATTTTTCTCGTGATTCCCACGAAATTAGAGTTAATTGATTTTAATTTTCAGCCTACGCCCTTTTTTAGGGGCGTGGCCAATACAAATAATTGACATTCAGTATATGAAACAGACCAAAAAATTTTAAATTTAGTGTTAATGGGTAAAGACGGTCGGGTATTTAGAAGTTCGTTACAGACGAACTCTTGCACGTACTTACTTGTTGTTTACTGTGATTGTTGAGCTGTTATTTGAAGGTAGCTAGAGGAATACCTGTATTACAGTAAAATTCATCGTCTGGCAGTCGTAGCGCTTTTAGCGAGTTTGTAAGCCTCACAGTTTCTAATAAAGTCTCTTTGGCCTCAGCACATGCGGATGTAGATCTGTAATTCAAGCAGTTTCACAGCACTATTTTAAGATTTGTACATATAAAGAAAGCTCAACCCTCAAGAACCCTTAAGACGAAAAAAATTAAAATTGAATACAGGAAACTTCCACGGACTTTTGCCTAGGGAGACTGAGGATGCTAAGACGTAGAGTTAGTCTAAGCTAGTTACCTAAAAACTATTCATGTTACTACCCTAAAACCCAAAACTAACCTTTGAAGGTAAAGCTGTAAAAGAATGCAATCGTTCTTGAATATAATTCTTTTGAATTTTTTGGAAAATATTTCAATCTTCAGTGACTTCATAATAACTTCATCTTAGAAAAAATAAAGTTTAAAAGCATTCAGTTTGAAGTCATGATTGAAAAACAATTATTTTCAGCAATCAAAGAGTTGAAGTCAAATGAATGAAGTCTTTTTGACTGCTTTGCATTTATTGAAGTCACCTTGAACTAAACTTCACTGAACAAGCATTCTTGATTGCATTCAATCTATTTGAAGGCATTTGAAGTCACTCAATGAGTTAATTTTTTTCGAAGTCACCTAAAGTCTTTGAAGTGATTGAAGCCAGTGAATGCATTCAATTTTATGAAGTCACTTGAAGTATTTTGCAGTCTTTTGAGCTCTTTTGAAGTCTTTGAAATCAGTAAATTCAATCAATTTGTTGAATCCGCTTGAAGTCCTGGAAATAAAATAAGGACATTGATTAGCGTACTTCGGCGCATATCGCTCTCGCACACTAACTTTGATAAACTGTTGCTGGTGATAGTCAGACAAAAGGTTATATTTTTTAGGCTTTTTGTATCTTCGTATTAATTGTATAAAAAAAAATTTAATTGAATTGGCAACCTTTAACCTATTTCACCACCAGTAGTCCTTACTTTAAGTTAATTGCCAGAAAATATAAAGGCTTTAGGATAAAAGTAAACTTTTGAACCTAAATACAAATAGCTAGCTAGACCAAAGCTACACTAAGCGTTTGTAATGCAGTATACCCTATTCCTATTTCTATTCTCCTTTCCATTCCTATTCTACTTCCCATTCTTATTCTCCTTTCTATTTCCTTTCAGTCACCATTCATAAATCGTTAAACAAAAAAAAAAATATTTCCTAATGTTTTCTAATTTATTTTTTAAAAGGGGCGTGGCATCTTCAGCTCCTATAACCAAATATTATAAGCTCCTATAACCATTGAAATATCCAAGTTTGCGGCAAAAATGGACGGAAAAATTTAGTTTTTTGGTTCGAACTCAATAACTTTGTAAAATCTACCCTTCAATATGGGCGTGGCCAAAAGATTTGTATGAGCAAAATCTAGAATAGAGTCCGGTGTATTTTATGTGATTGATTTTATATATTATTCTCTCCTTGGTTGGGCATAAAAGCAGTCGAAATCCATATTTTTCTGGAGTTTTTTTTTTTAATTTTGCCTCTAAATGTGGGCGTGGCCCAAAGCTTTGCATGAACTTAATGTATATAGACAGGTATATTATGTAGACCATGTAGTGTCTACATAATATACCTTTTATGTAACTTTTTTTTCGATTTGGAACAAAAATATTTAATGAAATGAATTTGAAATATTACTCTTTAAATCGATGCCTCGTCCCCTAGGGACGGTTGGGCCGACTTTAATTTTTATGTCTTACAATGGTAAGAAGATGTTAAATGATTAATTTAAGCTTTTAACGACCTCTTACAGTTTTAAAAGCACTCAAGGTAGTTGCACACTTAAACCGATTGTGGGCGTGGCTGTGGGTCGATTAGAAAAATTTTAACATTTGTATTGCTTCGGATTACAAAGCTTGCGTAAAAAATTTAGACTTTCTAGCTCAAAATTTAAGGGTTAAATATTGGTGACATACGGACAGACGAACGGATGGATGGGCATGGCTCATTCGACTCAGAATTCGGCCTCGATCACATGCCTTTGAGGTCTTGAGGGTCTGTCGTTATTATTTCTCTAAGTTTCATTTTCGCCTGTTTCAAACTTAATATATTCCATTCCGGTGGAATAGGGTATATAATAACTTGTGCTTGTAGATCTCTAAAACGCACCTAGCCCCAATGCTTTAGTACCAATCTAACCTGGGTGCAGGATCGCATCGTGTGTTCTACAAGACATCAGTCTGAAAGCACTGGACTGTAGATTATGGAAGGTTGCAGGGTTCAGAGTCAGCTTTGTGAGCATTTACAAGCTTAGTGGGTATTTTATGTTAATTTTAAAGAGAAATAGTACCGACATTTGATCACTGCAAAAGGGCGTTTTCGGTCTGATAAAAAAAATTATTTTTAGAGAAAAATGTGACGTGTACTTTTTTAGAATAGCCGAGAAATGTTCCCCCAAGGTATATAGTATTGTTATTTCAATTTGAAAAATTAAAAAATTAAAAAATAAAACCAGTGGGTGAAATCGTACAAAATTCTTTTACACACTTTTTACTTTAAGTCATTCAAGTGAATTAATTTTAGACAGTTTTGATATCGTTTGTCTTTACTGGAAGTTAGTATGGGGCTTTATTTTAACTAAGCCTTATGTCAAGCCATTCAAAGTGCTTAAGTTTTTCTCCAATCAGATTATATCCATAGAAATCCAAAATGTAGAACAAAGCAGAACTTTAAAAAATAATCCATTACAGTGATGCTTGAAATTAGTTGAACCCAGTTTAGGGTTGTTACGCATAATTTTCATCCATCCATCTAGATTGCATCGGCCAGTATACGGTTATCAGAAATGCTAAGCAATTAGTACCATTTCAATGAACATTAACGCCCTCCCAGCTCCCACCCTATACAAGGTATTACCAAGGTACTACCAACAACAAAATCTCACCAGGGATAACACCCACTGAATGAGCTTAGTTCGAGGTATCGTAGCAGTTGTAAATGGTAATCTCCTGGGCCAAGGTCGAAGGATACTATATGGAAAGCCACTCAATCGATTCATAAATCCATTTACGAGAGCCAAAAACAGAACGAATACGTAGCCTCCGGCTGAAAAGCAATATAAAGCAATAAAATTAAACTGCAAACAAAATATTACGTGTACTATACGTATACGCCCCGCACAATCCTTCGCACAGGATAAAAAGTTACATTTTCACTTGTTTTCCACATCTACCATCGAGATTAATACTGCAGGAGTAAACTTAAAAAGGAAACGTTCCGTACACGCCCCAACAGAGATTTCAATTTGAGTACAAGCGTGTAAAACAAACGTCAAACGAGCGCACAACACAAGCCCATAGTCAAGAGAAATCAAAATAATATAAAATAATAATTTTTTTCCTGCTTGTTCTTCTCATATTCCCGAGGGTACAATTTAGTCAGCGAACCACACCCAAGACATCATGCGGGAAGGAATTTTTCCTTCCCACACTATTACACGAGTCTTGACTCGACTCGGGCACTTGCAGCAACTATGCTGACAATTCCTGCTGTCAAAGGGACAAAGTGTGTGGATATTTATAAAATTTCCCTCTCAAGGATATAGTACGAACGTTCAGTGTGACCACATGAACAGAGGAGCGCGCCGAGGACGAAATAGGGTTGAAAACTTTTCGTGGGCGTTGGCCCCTCCATGCCCATGTTGGTTGCGGGCAACTTTGTTGATGGAGATGCATTGCTAGCATTTATTCTGCGACCTGCCTGCGTCCTAACTGATAAAAGATTTGTCAGCAATTTGTCAAGCAGCAAGGGAAAAACTTCGCGACTACGAGATAAGCATCCGCGGCAAAAGTTTGGGTCGGTCTTTTAGACAAGTTTTTATACGGCCACAAAAAAAGATGCTTAAAAAATGTGACAGAAAACATTTCTTATTGGATTCGGCACTCTCCATTAGCATAGGAGCTTTGCCAAAATTACTCGGGCCTTACAAAGTTCCACCAATTACATCAAATGACCTGCAGGCAAAGTTATTAGTTTGCATAATCTGCCACACAGAGTGTCCCTGAACTCGGAGCATCCTTCGAAAAGCCTGATGGCAGTCACCACTCAAGCCCAGCGCATCCGTTCTCAACTGCAAATGCCATATCGCGTCGCAAACTTGTTGCATTTCACAAACAGCCAATTCATTCACCACACAGCAGTGGACTGCAGCACCGTTGGGTGCAGTAGACAAGAGCTCCACCACATCTGCGTGCACATTCACATCCTTGAAAGCACATTCATGGGGTGACTGGAACCTAATCATCTTTATTCAAAGCATCCTCGCTTTTGTGTACCTTTGGAATGGCTGGCATTTGCTGTTTGGGCTGAGCCTTCTATTTTACGGCTTCGCTGGTCCCTGCAAACGAGTGTGTGGTCTTGGCAAACAAAGGACTTGGTAATAAATTTTCAAGTTCTTTTTTAAGGTTTAGAGGGGTTTAGAAGACCCGTCGCACCGACATCTGACTAGGATTGGAACTTCTCTTATTATTCGTTTTTTTTTTTAGGGTTTATAGCGGTCGTAAATTGTGCGATATGGGCGGTGGGTGCGTATTAATTTCAGCCACATTGTTGCTCGTGTAGTTGACGGTACACGATTTTTTTGTTCTATCAGCTGTGCGGGGATAAATTGAAAATTTCCGTTTTGGGATTTGTGGTTGGTTCGTTTGCCGGTCCATGGAACGGATATACTGTACGGGTTTTATTTTAAAATGAAGCGAATTGTGGAAGGTGATGTAATTGACCACCAAATTGGGTAGTAAATTCGGGCACATTCCAGTCGGATTACCCCGCATATATTTTTTTTTGCGAACATTGTGGGTACTTACTGGCATGTAGTTAGTAAAGGATCATCAGGAGTCCACTGAATGTAATTTATGGATCTGGGTTGCACTTCAAGCTAGACAGAGTGGTGGTAAGGCTTTATTTTATGTTGTCATCGGCTTTGATTCGTCGGTGGGTGTGGTTTTTTATGGGTTCCAAATCGAAATAGACCTCTTTAAAGATTTGGGGCAGAGCCACTATAGCAAGCTGAGGATGGATCATTGGAACAGCATTAGGGTGTGGCACCTTTGCGGATTGTGCATTTTTAACACTTCAAAAATGTGATATCATATAACATTGGTGTGGCAGCAAAACATTACTGGTCTGCTGGGTCATACAACAGCGAATTCTGGGGGTTACACAAACAAAACAAAGCACACATTGATTACCTACATAGACAGAAAGATCTTCAAGAGCGTCTTGGAATCCAGCTGGTTCTAAGTTCAATACGAGCAGGAAGACTGAGTCTCTGTTTTAAGGATATTAGGATACTAAACCTGCAGAGAAAGAAACCGTTTGCCAAAAACCGCAAGTGGTAAAAGGCTGAATGCCCCTGGCAGGGAAGGTCGTCCTGCCCCTCTTCAGGACGACCGAACCCAGCAACAAAAAAAGACAAATCCCAGGAGCATTAAGGAAACATATCCAATTTTTGGTTGATCTATTTAAAGCCTGACGGCTTTAGCTTCCACCTACCTCTTCCGTTTTCTGCAACACGTTAATAAACTGGATGATTACTGGTCCCACATTGGAAGCTTTACAGACATGCTTGATATACCAACGTGGAAAATATGGAGGTTAACGAAGTCTAGCAACAAAAAAAAATTAAAAATGTGTGTTTCAAAGCATGCGGCTTCCTGGTGAGCGTCTCTCAACCAGAAAAGGATTTGCCATATATGCCCTATGCCGTATGGCAATATGGATACCCTTCATTCGTTCCTACTTATGTTTGTTTAATTTTTCTCGGCATATTTATACGCATTTTTATACGGCATATCAACATGTCAGGTCTGGAGAAAATCAGATTCTGTTGAAAAAACAATAGAAGCCGACAACGCGTTCGTACTAGTTACTAAATCGCTATACAAACCTCCTAAGAGCTCCTGGTCGGTAGAGACCAGTATACGAACACCCCGCCCTATCTCTCTCCGATATGATTTCAACGACCACCTTATTTTCTGGAGCCATATAGTCCCCAGAGTTCTGGCACGCAAGTGGAAGGGGACCTCAGGCAGCTTCGCATGTGAAACTGGAGACCGCTAGTTGGAGACAGAGCTGGCAAGCGAAGCTTGTTGGCTGACATGACGCCCAGGTCCACCCTGGACTGTAGCGCCACCTTAAGTAAGTAATATTCTCTGGAGGTTCCACGCAGTTGACCATATGCGCCAAATTGACAGACTATTGGCTGACAGGAAAATCTGATACTTTTAATGATGCCAGAGACAGAGACAACCATCCACTCTAGGCGCTGCAAATGGTGACTTCAACCCAGATCTATGTTTGTCTTCATCCAATTGCAGCGAGCGTGTATAACAGGTATTCAGACCCCTTTCCTGTCTTTCCTCGAAGCCAACACTGCCACATTCAGGCATTATGGCAAGGGCTCACTAAAAACCTCGACTTCAACGTCCGCAGGATCCCTCCGACAACAATAGGCACACAACGAAGGACATTTTATGCGGATATTAATCAAAGAATCAAAGAATATTATCCTGGCTGTAGCTCTGATAGTGACCGGCTATATAAAGAACCTCAGCAGCAAAGCAACTCTTACAATCTTTGAACAATGAACGAAAAGAAAAGTGTATAAAAACTACACAAAACTTCACCCGATCAAGTAGTTAAAGCGTCGAGCTTTATCACAGATGAACCTCTACATGTTCTCGGCAGAGCACAATTTCCAAACTTAAAGTAGCCATCGCCATCAGAGGTCGAGAATAACTCTCAAACCTTTCAAAGGTCTTTGATTTACTTTCTGCTGTTGAGAAAATAAATAAAGATCATTTATTAACCTTTATTTTTTTCCGGCATTTCTTGGCGCTTGCTGGGAGAGAAACCCTTACTTAAATTTTTTTTTAGGTTACCTTCCAAAAAATAAATTTCAAGTGAAAAATTAATTTCAGGCGAAAACCTAAAATTTGCGTACATAATTCGTAAATCTCTGAGTACCTTAGTGTCAATACCCAATCCGATAACTCTCAGAGAGAAACCAAATTAAGAGAAAGGTTTAGAGTTATTTTCGATCTCTAGCTCTAAGCATGGAAGAGTCATTGGAGCTGATGGCAGTGTTCCTGAGTTTATAAAAAATTCTGGGGATAAATAAAGATCTAGGTAAGAAATTTTTTTTATCAGCATTCTAACTTTTGGTTTCCGGCCCATTGAGTTTAAAGTAGTCAAAAGTTATTGCGTTACATAAACCGGCGAGCCAAGCCGACAGCGCTTAAGAAACCAATTGCCCTCCTTAGTGGATGCCGACACGTTTAATATTTGACAGAACTGAGGTACCCATTAATGAAGTTATCCCTATAAAATAAGCTAGATTCCGAAAAGGTTGTTAGCTGACCAAGCAATCGCCTAAATAACTTATATTGAAGCATGCTTCGAAAACAGGTTTAAAACTGGCGCCGCATGTAGTTCTTACACCTAAATATTTTATACGGTCTAGTGTACTGGAATGAACTATAAACTTTTAAGACCGTACATTGCAAAGCTACAGCGAACCCGATCAATAACATGCTGAGTAGTCGCTCCTTTTAAATATTCCTTAGCAAAAGCTTTAGCAAATCAGAAAAAAAACTCAACGACACGGCTTCCCACAAGGATCGGTCTTTCGCCCACTTTTCTTCAACCCTTATACTGCTGAGCTATCAAACACTTCAGCCCAAAAATTTTTGTAATCGGGCGATCTGGCTATAGCCACACAATACCACGACATGGACTCAATTGAGGCCAAACTCTCAGCAGATTCTGGCTACCTGAGAGATTACTTTAAGAAATCGAGGCTGATATCCAGCAACGCTAAAACTGAGGCAGCGTGCTTTCATTTTAAAACCCAACTTGAATCCATCTTAAACCCATCTTGAACCCATATTGAACCCATCTTGAACCCATCATCTCTAACGATGGATCCGTTACCTGTAAGCAATTGGACTGGTTCACTTAACTATCGATTACGAAGCTCTCGTATGGTTAAATGAGATCGACCCCAATTCAATTGCTCCCAGTCTTGTATATGTTGTATTACATACAAGGGGCCTACAATTTTTTGTCGGATCCGATCGGAATTTTGAGAAGTTTTTCAAGACAATGTATCTCTCGGAGGGTTTGTTAGACTCTGTGAAAGGAAAAGCGTTAAGACAAATTAAGTAATTTCTCAAAATTAGTGAGAGCTAGAAAAAGATTTTACGAGTATAGTTCAAGACGAGAAACTATAATTGGCTAATTAATTCTCTATATATAAATTAAGCATTTTATCAGTAAACTAGCAAGATGCTAGTTTAAGACATAAAAATGCTTGTGGGGCCTTTTGAAAATATTCAAAGGAATTTAAGCGCATTGAAAGTCTATATTTCAACGAGACTTTTGTTGACCGAGACTAAAATACACCAGGTCATGGGCATTTTACATCTTTTGATTCAATATGAATCGTCATAGGGATGACTTAAACCGAAGTTTCGTTGAAAAACACGCTTCACACATGGTTTTTGCTGACTTTTCTTTTAGTCGAGTGTGAAATCCTTTGAAGTTTATGTTTTGGGCAGGGCGTGGCAGACGCCAAACTGACGATCAAAATGTCACGCTTGTTGTGAAACACCAAATGGGCTGCAGACTACCTTCATAAGTCCTTTGTATATAAATTATAAATAAGAAATCTTGGAGGATCTATTCGTCTCTCCTTTGTGACCTAAAATAGTGTAAAAAAATGAATATCCTCCACGACTCGAGTCAAACCGACATTTTCTGATTTTTAGTCAACAAAAGTCCATTGTGCACTTTCTAATATTCTCGTTTTAATTTTTTTTTTTAATTTTTGTTCCCCTCCGAAATACGCTCACTAAAAAAAATTTACATGTACATCAAAAGGATTTTGTGCCTATTAACTACTAACAACCGTTTAGTAAAAATGCGAACTTCCAGTTGGTTGTGCTGTGCATGCATCATGATTTAATGCTACAACTTTTTTGCTTTCTCTTTGCTCCTTTAATCAAAGGATCTAATTAAAGTTGGTAGAAAAAAAAAAACTTTCCGAACTGATTTCATTTGAGGCAAGTAAGTTATAAGTATTATTTTCCTTCTCAGAATGGAAAGGCTCCAAAGTTCTAATCAGAACAAACTGTAAAAACAATGTAATCAGACTTTTTTTTCTCGTGGAAATCTCTGTTCAACAGAATTTACTCCTTCTTCCGTCTGTTACAGCAGAAAAAGAAACCCAAACCCTTTGCAAAAATATAGATTTTCTGAGAAGCAAAAAAAAGCAGTTGACTAAGAAACCAATGCCTGCAGCAAGTTTGGTCCAATTGACAGTCGTCAAGGACTCGACCAAAAACAACAACCGCAATCTAGCAACAACTCTCTGTGTGTACAAATACAACAATAGCTTTCGCATTTATAAATGTCGTCAGAGCGTGAAAATGAACGGCTAGAAAAATGTGCAGCGCCATACATATACTTTTCTACATCACACAGTTATAGATTATCACCCGCACACACCTACGGCTGCTGCGCGTTATGCAAGGCTCCACGACGTTGCACCCTGGTTTGTGACACAGTTTGAAATTGTATCTGGCATGAATTGTATCCATGTGAACGGGTCATATATCCTTATCCACTGCATCTAAATGCATCTGTTGCCAATGCGATCCGGATTTTTTCGCCTTAGCTTGTTTGTTCTGGTTGCGGGTGGCGACTCTTGAAGGATAACAATCTCATTTGGCCAAATGGGTTTATACGTTGAAGTTATTCATGTTGCGGCGTTGGCTGTTGTCATAATTGCTGGGGCAGCATTTGTGGTTAGTTTTTGTATAATCCTGCTTGTATAGGTATGCCGCGGAGGGGAGTCATGTAATGCCGCTGTGTTACGGAATTATCTAACCAACCATTGTGTGTGTGTGTGGATAAATTTGGGAGGAAGGAGGATGTTTCTTCGCTAACAGATGTACTACCTACCACCTACCCGTAGTATTGTCTCGTTACGAAACGAGCGACATTGCTCTGTGTTGCAGGGTTCGTGGTTTTGGATAGTGCCTAGATTAATATGTAAGTCGCTTTGGGGCCGAAGTAAGCGTATCCTATCCCCCTGATGAAGAGGTGTAATTTGCTTGTTTGGAAATTACGTTCCGGACAATTATTCCATTTCATCCGTCGTCGTCATCGTCGTTAAGAAGGGATGTCTTGCCTGCCTCTTGTTAGAGATACAACAACGCCAGGGGATTAGTTTATGGGGTGTTAAACGACAATTAAAAGACGAATGCAATAGCATGTCCTTGTGTTGACAATCGGCCACAGATGGAAATAATCCCATAACAATGGATTAAGAATGATGGCCGCACAACACGTTGCGTTAAAAAGGAGGAACTATGGCGAAATTGTTTGGGAAAATAATCAAGTTTCTGCGGAGTGTTAGGTAAGGTTCAGTGCGCTAATTAGAGGGGTTGGTATTGTTTGCGAACAGAGGCGTAGTTGACTTAAGTGAAAAAACATTAACTCAATTGGATTTCTGAAAGAAAATTACTCGCTTGGATAAATGTCTTAAGAATGAACGTAATGGGAGCGACTACAGAAATTTGCCAAAAATATGTCAACATCAGGAAGTCAGTCACCTTGAAGACTTCGTAAACTAAGCTCGGGGGTGCAAATAGTGCTTCATTGTAATCCTTTGTAAACCAAGATCGAAATGAGCATTTGCACAATGAGTACAGAATTTCCTTGATTCATAGGAGAAATAACCCCAACTACCTGGGTTCGTGTCTCTGCTGCACTGATATTGATTTTTCTCCTCCATATTTTGTGGTCGTTAAGGCCACCACTACCGGTTTATCTAAACTCCTTTCTACAATAAGAAATCCGCGTGGAGATCTTGGTAGGTACAAAAACATTTCACTGGAACATCCAAAACTGTCAAGCTTGACTTGTGTGTAAAATAAGTTGGCACGAATGATACTAAAAATTAAAAATGCAACAGTCGACTTCACTACTAAATGCACAAAGAACAATATTCCAGAGAACTGAAGAGTTGGGTTGAGTTCACCGAGTTGCAAACCATAAATCTAAAGCCATTAGAGAAGTCTCCCAAGTAGAAAACTAACACAAACCAACACCCTGTAGTTCACTTAGCGCCCTTAACTTACTTCAAACACGACCTGCCATATCAGAATAAACTCTAAAATATACATCTGTTGGAATAAGATAGGTCAGTTCGTTTACACATGCAAAAGTACAACGCAACCGTTTTCAGTATTCAAAGTTACACATGTCATTTAAGCTGCACTCGAATGTTGGTATAAATGTCATGTTCTAGCACCTTTGGATGAGCTCTTTACAAAAAAAAAAAAAAATACGACACAAAAAACAAGACAACACCCAACTAGTTCGTCAGACATCCCACTTATGTGGCTTCGCTTTTTCTGCGTATGACATTTATTTATTCGTATCATTTACCTTTTGTACGACAAATCCTTAAAAAACTTCTCGCACAATACAATAAAATGATCGAGGCGGAGAAGACCAATTTTCGCACACACAAAACCTAGACCCCAGCATCAGCAACAAGAACATCATGGATGGAAAATGTGCTACCTCAAGAGTCATCCTTAACACCATATACACCTCCAAGGATATACAGCATCATCATCCACCTCATGCGAGGGAGGATAAATCTCGGCGTTTCGCTACGTTGCCTTGGAATTCCTTAGTTCTAGGGCCCCTGGGAGGGAGGGGACATACCAAAGAACTGTTGTACATCGCATTCCAGACCACGAGAAAGAGGACGCAAGGATGCGAATGAAAAATACACATTTCTTGGCTTGCAGGCATTTTGCATGCCTGACTTCGGCTATGTCGTCCTGGGCTATATCCATTGCTTTAATGCTAGATATATGGATATAACTGGATTTTTCATCGTTGTCGGCATTTCTTTTCCTTGTAGCACTGAACTCGAAGGCACATAGATACATATTTGATTTATTTTTTTGAATTTATCGCGCGCTGACTTTCGTCCGGGCTTTTTTTTTTTGATTTCCTTTAAGCTTGGATTGTCCGGAGATTATTATTTGCAAAAGTGACAAATCTACATCGTCTTCCGGACAATTGTCCTGTTTGAGAATGTACAAGAGTCAGAGCAATTAGGGTTTAGTGTTCTTGGGTCATGTTCGTCCGATGCAGGGGTATGAACTGAACAAGAATGACACTCGGTAAAATGAAGGAGGGTCGATGACAGAGACTTGGCACTGGCACGCAAAGCAGAAAGGAGTGGAGTTTGTTTTTTTGCCTCGTTTATGCATGAAATACCAATTCTTTGTGCTAACTACATAGTTGGGTCCGGTTCAGTGTTGGCAGTGAGAGCAGCAGAGCTGTTGCATTTCTTGCAAAGTTTCAAGAGGATATTTGCGGGGACATTTGAAAGAAGGAAAAAGTCCAAATATTCGTAGACAGACATTGGAATAGAAATGTATTTGAATTTTGTTGGTCAAAGTGTCTGCAAATAAAATGACTTAATGAGGTTAAATGTAAGCAAATGGCCCTAATGTTGTTTTTCTGCAAACTGTTGTCCTTAACAAGGGTTTTTCGAAAGCGATTGGATAGAAGAATGCCAATTGATAGCTGGTCAAAAAATGCATTAAAGCGGATCACAATAAGAAGTCCAGTCAGTCAATATCTTAACCTTCTAACTAAACTATACAAAGTTTAACTTCTAATTCAGCTTAGAATCTTGTTTTTGGTTTGAGTTATGTCATATTTGAACGAGGCGACTTTTTTTGTAGCCTGGTGGGTTGGTACCCTCACGAAAACTACTTGTAAGGAGTGAGCATATATGAGTCCTGTGCCCTTAAATCTCGTCACAAAATACTATTGGGCCTATTTCAAAACTCATTATTGAATGAAAACCTAATTTTTGATATAAAAATGAACTTAGCACATGCAAACCTCATCTATATGACAATATATTTGAACAAATTCCACAATGTTATTCAAAAGAGGCTGACACCACGCCTCTTTGATACTGAATAAGATTGTATTTTTTTCATTTGGCGATTTGAATCTTGACATGGGATATAGAACGATTCACCTAAGCGGATTGTAACCAGCCCACTAGTTTTCCATAACATTGAGATTTTTTATATTTAGGGAAATACAATGAGTGTTTCCCGTTATGAAAAGACCTACATAGAAGCTGGTAGACAAATAGCGAAAGCCCCTTAAGAGAGTTTCTGCTTATGCTAAAAATAATGAGTTTTAAATGAGTGCTGTTTACGAACGACTAAAACAAAAAACTCATATGAAGATATCCGGGGCGGACCAAAACAGCAACACAAACTAGCAACAAACGAAAAATCTGGGGACGTCTTTCTGAAATTGAGTGGCTTCTTGGACAGCGTCTTTTATTCAGGTTAGCCGAGTCTAAGCACATTTTTCTCTTCCAACATGCATATAGAATGGGCAACAATTAGATGTGTGTGCCAGATGTAATAATTGCATACTCTGCTGTTATAACATTGCTTTTCAATATAAAGGCATAACACTTGCGAGGATTGGCTTTGGTGTTTCTGTGCAAGGGTTTTCACGTTAGCTGGACCTTATCAGTGCGACCGACGGCGTTAGGGCAGAAAAGTCTTGAACCTAATGTTCATACTACGTTACGAATCATAGAAACTAAAGCACGAAATGAATACCGAGGCTCGCAAACATTTTTGAAGATATTACATTCTCTGAAGATTATAGAGAGGATATATGCACTAAGCCATACTAGGGTAGCTTACCCACAACTTTCTGTGGTCGATGCCGATGGTTAAATGGTTAAAAAAAACTTGTTAAAAGGATAGGAGTCAATTTTAAGCGCGCACTAAGTGGCAGCTTCCTAAGAACCGAACCACGTCGAGAGACGATTTATTTGAGGCTAGTTTTAACCCAAATTGTATTTTCTAAGTACTAATTAAGTACTTATTATAGCTAAGCACAAGACTTTTAGCAGTCTTTCCAATAATCGAAAAATGACCTCTTATCGTATCACTATGTTGTCCGCCCGTCCGTCAGTCTGTTTTCTTAATCGCGTTGTTACTTCGGAACCGTAAGTTGTAGAAAGACAAAATTTGATATGCTATTAAATTGCGAAAAGAATCAGAGAACGCATACTAGAGGATTTTTTTTGTGCACACTTATCGACTTAATTACAGTTTGATATATCATGGAGAAATGGATTAAATGTTTTTTAGTCTTTTTTTTAGAAGTTAAGCAGGCAAGAACTTTAATGAAAAACCAATTTTTTTGAAAATATTTAAAATTTTTTGAGAAATGAAAGGTTGGAAATGAATAACGTTTTTCAAAGTGTTTGATCCCATGACTTTTGAACTGCTTAATGCCCAAAACCGATATTAAACACGTGTATAAAGCAACTCAACGTAAACTAAGTGCTTAAGTCATATTTTTCTTAGAAAATTTTAATACTGCCGTTTTGGACCACACCCTCTTTTGCGGTACTGTTTGAAGAAATAATAATATTAAAAGGTCACACGTTTCAGAAATTATGGAAAACTTTACGGAAAACTAGAGGGAATTTTGAATATTCAAAAACTCTGAGATTAAACTCGAACACATACAAAAAATTGCAAAAACATTTTTTTTTTTAATCTTTTAGTACCTTAATGGCAACAGTGACAGATAACAGATAACAGTTGTAACGGGTGATTTTTTAAAAGGTTGAGAACTTTAAAAAAAAAAAAACACAAAAAATTCGAAAAAATTAATGAAATATTTATTTGAATCGATAGTTTGAACCTTGCAATTTAATGTTTAAAGATAATTTCATGCAAATGTTGACCGCGGCTGCGTCTCAGGTAGCCCATCTGCTGAGTCCAATTTTGGCATACTCTTTCACACATATCGGCCGGTATCTCACGAATGAATGCATGGATGTTGGCTTCCAGTGCGTCAATCGAAGCGGGCTTGTCCCTATAGACATAAGTCTTGACATACCCCCACAAAAAATAATCTAATGGTGTCAAATCGCACGATCTAGGCGGCCAATTGACCGGCCCGAAACGAGACTGCTCAGAAGGTCGAGAATGCCGACCATAAAATGGAAGCAGCGCGCGATGAACATTTCGAACCGAGCACGAATTTTGATAGTAAAATTCAATAATTTGCAAGCGTTGTTCATTTGTAAGACGATCCATGGTTAAATTGCAAACCAAACTGAAGCTGTTTGACAGTGACACGAGGTACTAAATACACGTCAGCTGTCAAAACCAGTGTTGCCAAAACCAAACCAGCTAAAAAATCACCCTTTATTAATTTAGTTCAAAATTGTCGTTTTCAGCCTTTTTCATATGCTATTAAAAAACGAAGTTAGAAAGAGTCACTTGCTTTACTGTTTCCGCAAGAACTGGTGCCTAAAGGATTTAAGAACAACAGCGAAAGGACTAACGACAATAGAAGAAAAAATTAGTTTTATAAATTTGAAATGTTTAAATTTAGTAATGTAAAAAAGGCGAAAAGAACGTATTTTATCTCCCAGAGAATATTTTTGAAATAAAAAACGCGCATGCTCAATCTTCTGAAATTTTACAAAAAAAAAACTATAGGCAAACTCTGAATATTCAAAGCTTCTGAAAAATTGACTGAAAAGCGTAAAAGCTTTTTGGAAAACAGATTTTTTAAAAGTTTCTCGTATCTTAACGGCTTTAGTGATATCGTTGAAATCTGGTTGTGACGTTTACATCGCAAACTTACTGCGATAAAAATTTTAATTTTTAATTATTATTAAAATTACGATTAAAATTTAATTTAATTTTTTTAAGTCCGTTGAATCAAACGATATCAAAAAGGCAACGTTTTTACTTTTTTCATAAAAATCTATGTTCGCAGAATTAAAGAAGAATAGGACGAGTGATTTTGGTATAAAAAAAAGTTCAATTGCAATAGGAAAAAAAACGAGTAAAAAACGAGTAATTTTTTACCGATATATAATCCAGAAAATGTTAAAAAAGACAAAGACAGCGTATTAAACGACGTCGATCTTTTGAAATCAAAAAAGAACCACAGCGGGCTTAAGATAGTTAATGATGTGCAAGATGCGCCTGAAAACACTTTAATGGGCTGACTAAAAATATGCTGCTAGCAAACGTTTCGTAACTTATAGGCCACTCATTTGACACAAGCACAACCATATGAATGCTATACCAACACGCAAAGTCCTGGAAAAAATTATAGCACCTATAACAGTGTTTTTTCGGAAAAAAATACATATAATAAAAATTTTAGTTTAAGTTTTTTACCACCCGTTTTTGAGTAACGAAACATAAAAACCAGGTAATTTGCGAGCAGTAGACAGCAAAATACGAAAAAAGGTACAAAAGAATGTTAAATAATCTAAAAAAAATTTTAATAAATAGAATTTCACACAAACTGTGGAATAAAGATAAGCTTAACCGTCAACAAAAGCCGAAGGATCTTTCCGCGTATGTGTTCATGCTGGACGGTCTTTTTTCATTTCATCGCTTGGACACACGGTAGGTTTTGGGGTAGGTGGAGACTTGGGTATATTAAACTACTTCTAGTGCAAATTTCCTAATTTTAAAAAGTTCTAAAAAATTTTGCGTTCTAAATTTTATTCGAGGTTTCGTCTTTCGAAAATTTAGTCTTTATAGATTTTGTCAATTCGAGAAAATTGTGAGAAAATTCGAAATTTTCGAAGCCGGTTTTTTGGAGGTTTTGTCTATTCTCAACGTTTGACGTTATAGTAAACGAGCTGATGCCCCCTAGAATAAGCAGACTACGTTTCCGCCATTATTTGAAGGAAATATCTGTGAAAATAAAAGGTTAAATCAATGGTTTTTTTTTACCATAAGTATAGACCAAAAAATTGATTTCTTAAGAAAGTATTTCTTTGAAACAGAAACTTCAATATTTGTCTTTAATCTTAAAACTATAAAAACTAGAACATTGGACCATGAGGTTCACTTGAACTTGTCCTTATGGCCTAAGAAATCATGCAAAAGTAGCCAAAATGTGCTTTTAGTCTCGCCCACATTTTTTGCGATTTTTCCTTAAAATACAAGTCTGGGACGCTTAAATTTCTTTGTTACGGATGGAGCGTGTTTTTTCTTGGGTTTATTTTAAGCTTCTTATTGTGGGTTCATTTCATTCATTTTAAAGACTTTCTCCTTAGCAAAATTCCGTTGTACAAAATTCTTCCATCTGTATACTATAACTCCGGTCATTATGGTTCACAACTCTGAACATAAATCTAAATTTGTGCCATAAAAGCTATTTTTCGGTCGTTCTTTTTCGTATATTATTGCATAACTAAATGCAAACCATAAATGTTATTAGGGGTACTTTATGTTTTACACACCACATCGCACACATGGGTACCATACCAATACACACATCCAAGCGTAATAAATCTTGTTCCATTGAATTTAATGAACTTAATGATGAAACTTAATATGACAAAAGGAAGTCATTGCTCCACGTGAGATGAATTTATTCACACACACACAAAAGCAGCTCCTTTTTTGGAGAACTTAAATCGTCTGCCATTCATTTTAGTGCTATGAACGACGATATAACAGATTATCAAGATGAACGTGTGGGGTAAGAATATTTTCTTTTTTTCAATTTTAAAAATATCTCATACAGAGAGGAGGTAAATTAAAATTATCACAGGCACATGAATGATTATAAACAAAAAAAAAATTAAAATTATAAATGTTTCTATAAACAACGAGTGGAATTTTTATAAATATTCAAGCACTCGACGTTCAATATTTATGGAAATTTCTATTCAATAGGTTTTTCATATCGAGAGGAACGACCAGACCATGCTGAGAGACTATAAGAGAAAACAGATGTAAAAATAAATACATTGTTCAAGTGTTTCCAGTGAAATTGTGCTCCAGGAATACATTTAAAAGTGTTAATGGTGCTGAAGTTATGGGCCCATTAAAGCCATAGCTCAGTGGTACCTTGTGCATTGTGCTGGAGCACGTTGTAGTTGTACGACATGGGAAAAGTAATTTCTACAGACACTCTATTCATGGGCTGAGAACACTACTGGGGAAGTTAAAAAAAAAAAAACAAAATAAAGAAATACAGTTTTCCAGGAGTACACTACTATATATTTTTTACAAATGAAATGCAAGGACCTTAGCTTAGTTTATCAAATGCCATTAATCTTAAAGGGCCCTAAAGAAAAAGCTATTACTTCAAGGGACGGTTTTTTGCGTGCCTTGGCATCTTAGTGAAATTGAATGCATTCACTACAAAAGTGCAACAAAATAAGTTTTATGCATGAAGGACACTTTTACCCTACTAAGATAAATAAAAAAGGGCTTGATTTGACGGTTGCAATAAAGTTCAATGGAAAAAGGGTAATTTTAACGTTTCTAAGAAAAAACGTTTTTCATCTAGCCCCGGGATTGCCGAAATTTAGTTTGAATATTCTTTTGGAATTCTATTTATTGAACAATTTCCAGCGAATGTAAAGAGGAGCTCAATCGGTGGTACAAATACCTCGAATTACGAGCGGAGCATAAACATCAATCAAACAAAATGTATCTCCAAGCTGCTGGTGGAGCCTTGCGTACATCCACACAATTTGTTCCACAAACGTCCGTAACAAAGGATGCATGCACACATGCACTTCAAATTAACAGTTTTCACTAGATCTTTTGAAATCATGCATTAGAGGGATTTGCGAAATTGTGTGTGCCAGACTCAATGGGGAGAAAAGCTATAATGAAAATTTTCTGAAAGGTATTTACATGTTTAAAGTCGGCAGTTAAGCTCTCAGTCTCTTTCAGAAAGAAAGAAATTTATGTAGATAACGCGTGCGAGCTATTTGCAGGTTGCTTTGATGAAACGAAATAGTTTTCCTCTTAAAGATTCAATTAAAATTGCTTAGGATTTGAAAATAAGACGCATGAAAAAGATGCCAATAAAGGTAACTATATACTTTACCCTTAAACTTGGTATGATTGATTTTTTTGGTGGAATTTATGGTAGAAATATGCTTTCAGTTTCTATTTAACTTCTATTCCTACTTATTGCCGTAAAAAACTATTTAACCCAAATTTATACTTTAAAAAATAGCGTGAGGCTCGTATTATATGGGGGAGTATCTCCTGTACAAAATTCTGTTGAAATTAAAAACGAAAAATTCCAACAATTTACAATTCAAACCTTATTATAATGGCTGGAATTATAATCATTCGCAGAATTGCGAGATGTTCGTTGTCCTTTATTATAATAATGATGCTGCTTTACCCCATGAAAATTAAATTAAAAAAATTTTTTTAGCATCAAGGCACAGTTGCATGTTTAAGCATGTTGCTACAAATTCTGCGAACTATCAAAAGCAAACTTAAGAAGTGAAGGCAGATAATAAAAATAATTTTAGATACAGAGATAATAATATAAGCAGGTTAATAGCGAATGCATTTAATTCAAAATCAAACTGCAAAAACGAAGCTATTCCAATTTATCGGTTTTTAATCCATTGAATGAATTCATCCTTAAACCAAGATAAAATTGAATCTAAACACATTTAAATGAAAAAGAAAGTCTACAGAAAAATACTAGACTAAGACAAGTATTGGATCCGTCCTTATTTGAGTTCAAATTTGATCGAAACTTAACTAGCTTAACTGCCAAGATCCAGCTCTCTTGCTCATATTTTGTAGCCTTTGAGTAGTTTTTATACACTATGGACGAACATGTCAATCAGTGAATTTCCCGGTAACGATGATACATATCTTGACAACGTCCACAGAGTGTACAATCATAGATTAAACAATCTTCTGTGACATGTGCCTTTTGGTCTAAATTTGTCTGTCAGTCAAAACAACCTTAAATGTTTCTATTCGAGGTCTCAATAAAAGTGCACTTTTTAAATTTTGTATAGTTTTTTTTTTTAATGTGTAAATGAGAGCTCACAAGGTGAACATTTGACAGGTGTCACCTGTCCCCATCAAAAAATCTCATTATCTTTGTGTAAGGCCATTATCTAAAGTAGAGCCTGATAAATACCCGAGAAAACGCTACTAAAGCCTTATTGACCCAAAAACCTCTGTCAAGTAAAACCATAAAGACTCTTTCCTAAAATGCGCCTGTGGGTCTGTACTCAAATGATTCTAAGACCAATTATTTTCTATAGTGCCGCCATATGGTGGAAAAAGTGGCAGCAGCGTATCGTTAGGGGAAAACTAAACAAACTGCATCTGTACACTGGAGCTATGCGAAACAGTCCCTCAGTTGGCATAGCTGCTTAGAGGCAGTAATACTAGGATCTATGAAATACGTACAGAGAAGGAAGTCTACAAAGGCAACTAGAGTTACAAAAGAAAGGGTATCCGGTCAGATAACTGATACAATTTAGTGATCTCATAGACCCTAATTCTAAGCTTAAGCAAAAATTACAAAATCATAATACCGAAAAGAGAAGAATGGACTTGCAATCCAAATACGCTAAATGACAGTTTGAAGCCAAGCAGTGGAGTTTGGGCTGGTATATAGTAGGGCCCAGGAGGCATAAACGCATTCGTCTGCAAGAAATTCACAAATTTTCAAGCCAAGCTTTTTGTGATTCATGAAGCAGCTCATCGCATCTATAATAGAAAGCTCACTTACGACGAGAAGATGTCGCAAGTCTCCGACAACCAGGTACTTCTAACGCTAGCCGCTTTAGAAGCTTCACTTATAACTCCAAGGCTGTTTTCGAATATCGCCAAATTCTAGAACTCGCGGCTTAAAACAGTCTAAAGCTGATTTGTATGTCAGGACACGAAATCTATAAGGGTAATGAAAAGGCCTATAAGCAAGCCAAACTGGAGCTGAGATTTCCTTTATCGGGCTTTTTTCGTCATTTCTTTCATTGGTTTCTTGAAATTAAGCCAAAAAGTGTTTTGAAAAAAAGCCACACGAATTTGGGAAAAGAAAATTACTCCAAATGTTTTGAAAATAAACAAGTGGGAAAGTGTAACAGTGCATATGCAAAAGCTTCAGTCCGTCTGCGATGGATTGGAAAGCACTCGACACTAACAAAAAGAAAACTGCCACGCCTCCAAAAAGTGGGTGGGATGTAAAAATATAACTGTTGAATGCTTAACGCTGGGCGGTTGCACACATTTTGGACCAAAACCCCGTAACTTTAACTAAAACAAATGAGTAAGTGTAAGATTTTGTCGGTGACAAACTTTATATACCCGACCCTATATACCAAATCTTAAAGTTTCTTGGCCTGAATTCATATATTATTTGTATAGGCAACGTCCTCAAAAGTGGGCATGCGCTTAAAATTAAAATCAATTAATTGTAATTTCGTTAAAATCATGAGAAAATACGGTAGGAGAACGTTATTTCAGAAAAAAAAACAGTTTTTTCCTAAAAACGCCCCCTAAAAGTGGGCGGAGCTTAAAATTTTGTATGGAGCAAACTTAGAATATAGCGATATCTCTAATATTTGTCATAAATTTTTTTTCGAGTTGGAGTCAACTTTCCGAGAAATCGGGTTTGTAAAGATCTAACATGTTAAAAGTGGACATGGTCGATATTGTGGGCGGTTCAATTTTCGTCTTATTAAGGGTCTTAGGCCAATATTACTTACTTACTTACTTAAGGTGGCGCTACAGTCCAGGGTGAACCTGGGCCTCAGCCAACAAGCTTCGCCAGGCAGCTCTGTCTCTAGCTAGCCGTCTCCAGTTTCGCACGCGAAGTTGGCTAAGGTCCCCTTCCACTTGCGTGCGCCACCTGAGTCTCGGTGTTCCTCTACCGCGCTGTCCCTGCGGTGTGGATTCGAAGATTTTCGAAGGCCAATATTGCTCAGTATTAAAATTTAAGTTCCTGTGCTTTGTATAACTTGACCAAAAGGCATTTTGAAAAAAATAGTGAAAGAGAGGTTGTGACACATTGAAGGCTCACACCTCACCTCTTATGAGGAGGTAACAAACTTTGCTCGCAAGCTTAGTACTCGTCTTAGTAATCGCCACACGCGATTACTGCAGAAGCTTGAACTACTTGTTAAGGAAACTTAGTGGTAGTCTGACGGAAAATGCGAGGTTTTTTAGTGAGCAAGAATCTCACACTACTATGAGCACGCGCGGCCGGTCCTCGTAGTGCCTATGAAGGTTTTTCCTACCCACGAAAAAAAGGGTGCGGAGACATTTATAATATTTTTTTTTTTTTTTTTTTTTTTTTTTCCGTGGGTAGGTAAAAACCTTCATAGGCACTATGAGAATCGAGCGCGCGTGCTCATAGTAGTGTGAGATTCTTACTCACTAAAAAACCTCCCAATCTTTGTAAGACTACGACTAAGTTTCCTTAACAAGTAGTTCATGCTTCTGTATAGTAATCGCGTTTGGCAGGCTACCTTCCAACGAAAGCACCTGCAATACCGTCATTATGTGCGGTTTTCTCTTACGACGCTAGATCCAACGGTCTTGTTCGTTGTAGTCGGCGTTTATAATATTTATAATATGTTCAAAAAAGTTAGAAAATGTTAATATCTAAAACTTTTATCGTATAATTTTTTATCAAATTTCGTATATATTTTTTGAAAAACAGTCACTTTAAGTTAAAATTCCTTAAAAAGGGGGCGTGGTCAATGAAAACGTAAAACTTTTTCCGCTGCCTCAAAAACAATTACAAAGCAGTGTCAGATACTAAAAATCAGTGTGTTAGCACCATTTTAACGTATCTAAAGTGCGAAAAAAGTACTTTTTAAAATTGGAAATGGTCGCACATACAGGCCTGTAGTGGGCGTGTCTGTGGGCGGATTCAACTAATTTTAAAACTTAATCTGGTGCAATGGGCTTTCAATTCACTAAAAAGCTCTCTAGCTTAAAATTTTAGGCTTTAAAATGAGTGCTGTGCGCGCTACAAACCTTTAACCTCAAACCTATTACCTCATGCTCAGTCGTCGGACATACAAGCCATTGTGTCACGGCACTCACGTTCATAGCATTGTGTTTGTTATGTACTTTTATATGTATTTGTTGCGTCGGATCCTTAAGACAACATTGCATCAACGTGCAAGTCGCCCCCTTGTAAAATAATAGATTCACAAATCAAAGCTTCAACGTGGTTTCGAAAACTCCAGTTGCACGTTTCCAACTCATTGAACGCAGTCTGTTTTGATTAAAGATCTTAACATTAATATGGACAAGATTCAACCTACTCAGGTCCTCAAACCAACAGGCGGTAAAAAGTGCTGGAAATTCGTTTAATGGGTAAAAAAGTGCAATGAATGTCGATTTTTCGAAAGGAAATTTGTTCACCAATACTTTTGTCGGAACGGAAAACCTTACGCAATCCATGATAAACAAACAAATCTCGAAACAAGCTAATTCTCTAGGGCGGATCGCGGATTTTGGTTAGGCGGGCCCAATAATTGGACCAAAGAACTGAGAGCGGCCTTCCTTTCGAGAGAAGGGAAAAAGTCACTGGGTTGTTATATTAACAACCTGAGCGAATAACTGGAATTTGCAAACACAAACAATGTTTGAAATAAACAAATCCTTGTTTGCAGGAAGCAAAAAAAAGGACTTCCTTTTGCACAATACTTGTAGGCAGGTGTAAACAGTTTCCCAAGCTAGTGATGAACGAGAATTTCATTGTTCAAGACTTTCATTCTTCTGTCTGCTTCATAATCTGTGCCCAAAATTGATTATCTTAGTTTTTGGTGGATTTGACCAAGACTAGATAAGAAATAAAAACTGAGGGCTGGGATCCATCTACCCACGTTTGAGGGAGGAGGGTGTGTCTCCCCAAGTTTATCAAAGGTTATTCTTGGATTTAACGTTTGATTGATGGTTTTCAGTCAGTATTTCTCGCGATTAAAATAAAATTTTCTTCCTTCAAATAGAATGAAATTGTACAATTTGTTCTACTACATTCAAAGCTTTTTCAATTTTTTTAAGTTAGACAAGTACCTTACAAACGGTGTCCCAGTTTTTCAAAAAAAGAAAAATGAACGATCATTTTTTCCACAAAAATAAAAAGAATTTTGAAACACTATTTTTGAAACGATTTAAACATTATATTGAAGCTAGTAAATCAGAAAGAAACACGTCATAATTGACAACAATCATTATAATGCTATGAAAGAAAACTAATAAATAAAACTAATTTCTAATTAATCAAACTAAAAATCATTTAAAGGACTTGTCTTTTGACAAAAAAGAGGAGTTTAATGTTTCTTCGAGTAGATTAAAAGTCATGCAATTTCGTTAAATAAAAAGTATAAATTGTTAGTGAAAAAACGTTATGCTTTTGCCTTGAAAAGCGGCTTAAGAACAAAGTGCTGCTGTCTGTCATATGGGAAGCTGCTAGCTGAAAAGTACTTCAAGTACATCTCTTAAAAGTATGTACAACGAAGAACAGAAGCAAGGAGAAAAGGCGAAGAGACCTTTTCGTGTGCGAATACACGCATAGCACGTTTTGCAACAGATGGAGAGCTGTAATAGTGGATTTCTTTCATGTCACAAAAACTGTAAACTGGAGTCCACTTGAAAGATGTTAAAACAGGAGACTGCAAGTTTTTACGTTCTGTGATTTAGTTTTTTTTTTTGGGCAAGTTGCTGGGACTTTATGTAACGAACGAAAAGGAAGATCACTTAAAGCTGATAAATTTTCCTTGTCCATCTCTCCATACTGTTGGTTATATTTAAGTTTAAGGCGTAGAGTTTGGAAAATTAAACCAAACTAATCTAAGGCTGTCCTTAGGCTGTACGCTGCTCAAATATTTCAACACTTATGGGAAAACGTATAGTAGCATAACGCTGTCTTTGACTATCATGAGGATTAAGCATTGAACTACGAAGTCATGTAATAATTAAAAACTGCAATTACAACCGCCAATGAATATCCTGTCTTTATGGACTCAATTGTGAACCAAATTCCTGTCAGCCTTGTCTTTGGGTGGGACCTTCACTTTACTTAAAGGCTTTACTAGCTTTATGCATTCTTCCAGGAACACAACATTTCCATCAACGAAATTGCAAAATTGATAATTATTTTTTATTTTTTATGTCTGCCTTTTGCAGTCTTAGGATTTTACGAGTTCAAATAATTTTCTAGAACGTGAGAGAGATAAAATGCCTCGTAAATGTTCAAAATAAAGCAAAACCCCAGTGCAGAACAAGCGAAATTTAATGCTTTATATTAGAGTAGATGGGTAGGGGCTTCTCAATAAATGTATACCCGAAAAGATTTACACATTATTATTTCCGCAATCAACACCCACTTTGTACCTACTTTGCAAGTCAGTTAGAATTTTTATATATAGCTGTAATATAAATGTCTGAATTTAAATTAATGTGTGAATGTGTACGGGGCAATTTTTAATGCGTGCTATTGGATTTGGAGTTTCTTTGGTTTAATTTTTTTTTTCTAAGGAACAAAGGTCCTAAAAATATATCTTGGTCGGCTTAAATCAAATCTAGTGTAAGGAGGGTATTCCGAGACAGTATTATGAGATTTTATTTGTCTTGGTTTAAATTTAAAATAAATATAGTCGTGTAGGCGGAACGTTATATTACTGGGTTAGGGTTTGAGTTTATTTTTATTGAGCTTTCCAACCTTGACATTTAAATATAATACGCATTAAAATTGTAAAAAAATATATAAAATTTTATGAATAGGCATCAAAGTTTAATATCCGTCAAACATTGACGGCCACTAAATTTTGAAAAAAAAACCATAACATGTCTTTCACACTGAAGTAAAAAAAAATAAGTTTTTGGCAAAATCTTTTTACACTCTTTGATTGTTGAATAGATTTTAGTTGTTTTTGCCACTTAGCAATTTCCATATCATTATTTTTAATATAATCGAAATATACCAAGATTCGGAGTGGGTTTGGAAAAAAAATTACCAAAACGGTGTTACAATTCCGAAATTTTTTTCATGTTTTCATGTTCTTACTAAAATTTTAGCGCGTCTGGTGTAAAGAAGCCATTACATAGTCGGAGCAAAGGAAGGCTTATTTGAATTTCTTTATTATTTTTAGGGTTAAACATTTTTTTTGCTTACAAAAAAACTGATTTTTACCATATCGCAAAAAATTTAAAATTATTATGAAAAAGATAATAAAATAAGTAACATATTAGATTGCTAAAGGCAAAAATATTAAGTTTTATAAATGTTGGAACCTTACATAAATAACGACCCACAAGTCCTGGCATATGATCTTTAGTGAGCTTGAATCAAATTATCCTGAGCTTGAATCAAACATCCGTTGCGTTCGAATGTTATCAGTTTTCAGATCTTAGGAAAATGAACTTTCTTACGTTAGATTTTGACATCCAAAGTACAACATTTTTTAATTTTTTTCAGGATCGGTGTAAGTTCATTTTCCAAGCCAAGTCACAGACGGATTTTGTATCTGCGGGCGGTCTTGCAGGTGGAACTACCTTTGGAAGATCCCCATTGAAAGACATTGTAAGAGGCTGATTGTGTGAAATTGGTGAATTTTCATCGACTTAGAGATAAGTTTTTCAAACAAATTTATTCAATATTTTCTGTTTCAAATTGAAAAAAAAAATTAGGTATATTTTGTGTAGCCTACATCTTATTATACACTCAGTTCATTCAAGGTTTTTAGCCACGCTTACTGGTGCTGGGTCCTATTTACAAAAAAACATGTATTATTTATTATTTTTCATTATTTATATTTATCATTATCATTATTTACCATTATAGCTTTGTTTATTTTCATGAATTAAAAAATTTACTGCTACGTGGCAAAATTTTATGCCGGCTGCTGGAGTTATTGACAATTTTGGTTTAAAATATAATACTTGTTATTTTAAAGATATTTAAAAAAAAATTAATTAATATATATTTTACAAAAGCGAAATATTTTTTTGTGATTCAAATATGGCATCGTGAAAGGGCATAAAGAATAGAAAAGGAAAGGGGAAAAGGGGCCCTTTACAAATGGGCCTACGCTTTTTCACACTCACTGTTGCATGTATTTCTCGTTAGCTTTAAAATTTTAAGGCAGCCTGAACCGCAACGCACTATTCTACAAGCTTTACGTTAGGGGTCTGGCCTAGAAAGTGCAGCTTCAAAATTGATTCGTTGGCATTAAAGCAGCTGTGGTCGATGAGGAGCAACTTTTTTTATGGACTAAAGCAAGGATGCGTTATGAGCCCATTATTATTTTACCGAGCTCACAGGAGGCGTGGAATTTTCACCTATAACTCTCAAAGCCCTTATGCTAAGCTGCTAAAATTAATTGAATCTCACAGTCAACCTAAATAAGCCCCGCCATGGTATTCAGAAATAGAACTGGCCGAAATAGCGAGAATAATAATGACACTTAAATGGCGAAAAGCATATCTAAGTTAATGATTAAATGGAGAATCACAAAAGGAAAAAATTATCTGTAGTAAAAGCCGCTATTGAGGTAGCTTGGACAAAGTCCTTTAAGTTGCTCACAGTAGAAAATTTAAAGTCCTTGAACCTATATCACAATCTATACTCTTTTACGCTGCACGTGTTTGGGAATTTTTAATAGTTATGACGCAGTTGAAAAACTACTGAGATTTTTTTTTGAAATCATATGACATCTCCCATAAAATACACTGGAAGACAGACACATACTTCCTATGTTTGAAATTAGCTTATCACCACTCTTTAAAAGGAAACTCAAACTTCAGATCAACTTTGTATTAAAAGTCCTAAAAAGGCCGACAGCCGTCAAAAAAAGCAATTACGGCAAGAGAAAGTAGATGGTTTAAAGATTCGATTGAACTTGGCTAATAAACGCGTAATGGAGTTAAGCTTGGAGGACACAAGTAGCTGAAGGCCGAAGCTATACCAATTGATTCCATGAAGACAAAAAGGTTAGAGTAAAATTTTGTGAAAAGGCATTGGGATCGGAGGCTCAAATGTTTCGACTTCTCAACAAAGCTATACAGGACTAATTGCTAGGTACTGGAAAAGCGTTTTTCAATAGAAGTTCTGAAGCTCTGAATGCTGTTTTTGAAAACTAGAATCTTAATGCCTTTAGGAACATACTAATATAAGTTTTGTGTTTTATAATTTCTCCTTTATTTCTTTTCGCTTATTGCCAAACAGGCCAACATGACGGCAATGTCATATCAAATGAATTTATTTTTAATAACTTCGACTTTGCTTAATACGGAGAAATAAAAGTTTTTTGAATTTGAAGAAAATACTAAATATTGATTTTTTTTGGACGCCACCTGACGTGACCATAGACCCCAGGATCACAGAAAATTACAGAAGAAAATTTACCCTATATCTTTATCTACTCAACAGGCAGTGGCCTGCAACCGAACGCCCGCTCATAAGTGGTAGAAGGAAAGACGCTGACCCCCTTCGGGTGTCTGGGCGTAGTTGTTTAAATTGTTTGTAACCTTTTCAGTCACGCCAACGAGTTCTGTGTTCATAAGAAACCGAAGTTTCAATGGCAGACAACAGATACAGATGGAGCCAGTGCATGTTCGGATCCTGGGAAACCGCCTTCTGGACTTTTCCTAGTAAGGTCATCAGAGATCTTTTTCTCTAGATACCTGGTTGACCTGGGATAAGATTCTGTTCCAATTAAGTTCAGCGAAAGCCTGAGTCCGAGCACTGTCTTGGATGATATAAGAGTGTTTGGCAGCGCCTTTAGTGCAGCTTAGCTGTCACTGTAAATGAATGTTTGAAAAAAAATCAATAGCAAGTAGGAAAGTGTAAGACAGTACATTATAAAAGCCTTAATCCATCTGAAAAGGATTTCAAAATACCAAACCATTAAAAAAACAGTGAGTTAGTGGTACACCAACGCCCCGGCCCGGAAAATCTTCGAATCCACACCGCAGGGACGACGGGGTAGAGGAGCACCGAGACTCAGGTGGCTCACGCAAGTGGAAGTGGACCTCAGCCAACTTCGCGTGCGAAACTGGAGACAGCTAGCTAGAGACAGAGCTGACAGAGCTGAGGCCCAGGTCCACCCCGGACTGTAGCGCCACCTTAAGTAAGTGCTACAGTGTGTACGCAGAAGTTACAGTCCGTAAAACGGACCGTTGAATACCCCATCCTATCCCACATTGTAAAATGCTGATGGCATAGTTATTTTTTGACATTTTGTTAGTAATGCAAACTTCGAAAAGGGGCGTGGTCCAACTGCCCCTAATGACAAACTATTAATTATAAGATATTTCCGCAGATATTTCCAAGTTACACTTAAATGTACGTAAAAACGCAATTTTTTGGTTCTAATTCAATATTTTCGAAAAATCGACCCCTAAAAGGGGGCAAACGTTTTCTACATAAAATATTAAGCAATTTTTTTTCAATTTCGAGCAAAAATATTGATCAAAATGCATTTAAAAAATTTACCCTTAAAATAGATGCCGTGCCCACTGGAGCAGGTTTACCAATTAAATTTGTCTTTTTGTGTCTTACATTCATTAAAAGATGCTAAATGTCAAATTTCAGCCTTTTAGAACGTGATACAGTTTTGAAAACTCTGGAGGTAGTTGCACATTTAGACCGATTGTGGGCGTGCCTTTGGGCGGATTTCAAAATTTTACAAAAATTTACACTTTAACTGCTTCGCATGATGTGGACCTTAAGTACGAAGTTTCAGCACCCTAGCTCAAAATTTAAGGCCTAAAAACATGTGACATACAGACGGACGGACGGACGGACGGACGGACATGGCTCATTCGATTTAGAATTCGATCTCGATCATATGCCCTTAAGGTCTTGGGGGTCTACCATTATTATTTCACCGTGTTACAAACTATGTGACAAACTTAATATACCTCCTTTCCTATGGGATGGGGTATAAAAACCGCATCCAAATGTAGGGAGTTATGAAAAATACTTTTTAAAACAAATAAAAATTTTTCAAGACAAATGATACTCTCGGAGGGCTTGTCAGACCCTCGCGGAGGTGGGGGCCGTGAAAAAGATTAAGTCTTTTTTTTTCAGGTGACGATGACAGGATTCGAACCCAGACCTCCGGCGTTGTAAGCACACACACTAACCACTACGCCACGGCACCCCACGAAAAATACAGCTATAATATGCTTTATCCCAGATGGTTGGTTTTGGACAAAAACTCCATCTTTTAATCGAATAAGTAATAATTTTGTTAAGGCTGCGCACAGAAGAAAGGGCACAAATAATAATAATTGTAAAATATATATTTCAATTTTTATCTAGGTTTATTAAAAAGCCAGAGTAGTTTTTTCTATAAGCTTACGTACAATTGTTGCAAAATATTCGTAAATAAATAAAATCACTGCTAACACAATTGTAGCAAACTTAAATAGGATAGGCCTGTAGTGGCCGTATGTCTTATTGACGAATGTCATTAAGATTTAAACTTACTCTGTGGGACTGTACCTACATCCAAGAAAACATTAAGACCTCTAGCTTTAAATTCATGTGCTAAAAGACAGATCGGGCCGGCATGGCTGGATCGTTTCTTCTGTGGGTCTCGATCATATCTCTTAAAAGTTTCCCCCCTGGTTAATTTATGGGTATTTTTATACAACTACAAAGGGTATTAAAGGGTCAATAGAAAAAGGCTTAAGCAACAATATTCTTATACCCCCAAATGAGTAGTTAAAAAGCTAGACCTGGCCTAAGGAATCAACACTGTAACGTCGCTGGGAATGTATTTGAAATAATATTTTTGAAGAGTTCTTAGAAAGGATGAAGATGAAAGCCTGTTGAATGTAGTAGAAAATTTCTGTTAATGAGGTATTTAAAATCAACACAAACACAGAGTGCGCTAATTTTCTTCTTCTTTTCAGTTGACAAATCCAGCAATATATGCGATTGAAAGTATTTGGCCCACTGTTGACAGTCCAAACCAAAAATATCGTTGGAAATGGCTGCGAAGCGTATTTGCCCAAGCAAACAGTTCTGCGGCTGTAACCATTCTTTAAGTTATGCCTTACACTTTTTTTTTCAAATTGTTTTAATTTATTTTTATAGTGCTAGATTTAGGGCTTCAAGTGATCTGTAAATCTTTAATCGTTATCAAAAATATGATTATCATAACAAAAACTTTATTAAAGAAATACGGGTAGAGGCTTCGAGTAATCTATGGAATTATTATCAAAAATACAAGTCTTCATCATACCATACACTTTGTTTTATCAAAAAAAAAGAAAATATACATTTAAAATAAAAATTACCGAATAATGAAATTTTCGAAAAATTTGGTTTAAAAATTTGATTTCAGGCAAAAATATTTATGTAAAAAAGAATTAAAACGTAGAGTACAAGAAATCCATTTGTATCTTATTGAACCGTAGATTCAAGCTTTTACATAAAAATTGTTTGTCAGTCTAAAAATTGAAAAACACAAAACTGTCGTTAAACTCATACAGATTCTTTTAGTACGAGTAACATGTACGAGTAATGTTATTCCGGAACGAAAGACGCGATCAAAAATTTCCTAATTATACACACAAACCACACCCAACCTGCGAAACATATTTTGAATTTACGCTTGTAATATTTATGCCCACTTATGACCCCTAAGTATTAACTCATATCTTAAGTAAATAAGATTAACTTCTTGAATTTATTTTAAACATTTTTTTAAACTTTCTCTGAAAAAAATGTGAAATTGGTTTAACTTGCAGCTGAAAAGGTGTATTGAATAAATATAAGTGTATTGTTAATTTATGGAAGAAAATATATAAATTATTGTTAAACAAAAACATGCTATTTTGGATGGACCTTACGTTGTTCTTTTTGTTCCTTGTAATTTGTGTGTATCCAATGTTTAAAATTTATTTAAATTGTTGTACTACTCAATATATGATAATCACAACAGCCACACACATTTATAAACACTTTCAACACTAATAATACGATTATAATTTTAATTTTAGATTTTTATATTTAATTTTAACGGTTTAAGTTATGATTTAAAGATTTTTCTTTATTTAATTTCGGTTATTGTTAAATATTTTTTTTTAACAACACTTAAAACTGATTAACAATTATTTTATTATTATTCCTACCATCATAATTATATTTCTTTATTTACACATATATTTTATTTACAGTAAAAAAATCATTTAGAGCCTTGATTGTTACGAAACCATATGATTTTGCTTTTAGTTTTATTTATTTTTTTTTGTATAGTTATAAAAAATAAATTCGCATTTATAGTATAAATAAATTCGTAGTAAATAAATTTCAAATAACACTGAATGTAGGCAATTTTTGTTGTCCGTTATTTTTATCGTCTCACACTCGATCACTCTTAAGGGGACAGCACATCCTTTTGTAGACACTTGACAGAAAACCCACTCGAAAATAAATTGTGTTAAGTTAAAAACCCAGCACAGTTCCTGTTATTATTTTTTTTTTTTTTTTTTTGAAATTTCAACGACACATTTTCAAGAAAGAAGAAAAAACACAATTTTCAAACAGGAAAAAAACATTTGAATTAAAAATTGAGAAAGAGAATTCGCACGAGCACGATAGTATAAATCAGCAAGGACAAATGTTACAAGACAACGCGTATTTGATTTTGTATATAATAATGAAGGTGAGTTATTTGTATATATGTGTGTGCGACGGCATTTAACCGTTTGAAATTTCGTGAATAAGGAACATAACCGAAGCGTGGGAAAAATTCAACTGAAAAATGGAAATTTATCCATGAGGAAGCAACACGTTGGATGGACTGCAACACAACCGTCGCTGTGTGCGCGCCAGAGAGTATGAATCCACGAGGGGGTGGTTGTAACTTTGGGGGTTCTTTTTGAGCTTTTTTCTGCTTACAATGTACTTTTTCGTATAGTGTGTGTGTGTGTTTGTTTTGAGCTATCCACAAATCAGTGTGCGTGCACATGAGTTGGCACATTTGCACTCGAAAATCTGGTCGAGCTTTTCGAGTGAAAGCTGCTAGAGAGAGGACTACACAATGAGTGAGTGTTAGATGGTGTTTTCCTTACTGTTGTATGGCAAAACTCCAGTTCTTTTTGTTTGTTTTAGTTGTGGGAAATTTGTTTATTTTTTACCTTTAGGTTTGAACATAAAATATAATAAAAAATTGGTTTTTCAGAAGGAAACGGCGCGCCTAAGTCAGCAAATTATAGAGTTTTTTTCTCCGGTCCTTCCGTATTTCGAGAGCATTGAGATTTGTGGGGTTATTATATGCTTTATTGGAAATTTTAAATTGGAAATGTTGGCTTCTTAGAAGTTTGAAGCATTGTCGAGGATATGGGGCGAATGATATTTGGCTGGTTGGGTGCTGGTAATAAATCGTTTTTTTTTTCTTCTTGGTTGACATTTGTTATTAAATTTTATGTATAATTGCTGATTTTTTGGGGAAGCAATCACATAAGGGAGAATGGAGGACTGGGGTGTTTTTTTTGGATAGATATGTGCATATTTAAATCAAGTTTATTGGATTAGGTAAACGCGAGGAACGTGACTCCTTTAAATTCTGTGAACGGATGCGAATCGCATTGACATTATTTTTCTACCTGATCGAACGCTTTTCTGAGTGGGTGTCACAGACAGTGCTACAAGCAATTTTTGGAAAGACGAGATGAGCATTTGAGAGTAGACAAGAATACTACAGCCGCGTGAGATGCTCAGAAAAAACACACAGTTTTCGGGATGTAACATCACGTGGAGGCAATATTGAATTTAAAAAAAATTGCATTGGAATTGAATTAGATTTCTTTTGATACATTGCTTGCAGACATCCTGGTTGCCATGTTTGGGCTATAAGGAGTTTATCGTAGGAGTAGTGTAAGGAAGTGGCTTTCGATAAAAGCGCTTTGGCATGGGTGAACTGTTAAAGAGGACATCGAATGTTATGTGTGCACTTAATAGGTCTTTAAAATTTTACCAAAAAACTGAAATGTATTTTTTGAGGGGCGGACTGGAAGCTGCAGAATTTGAACTGGCGGTAAATATGCAGACACGGCTCCAACGAAACCTTAAAAAGAATCTAAACTCGGTCTATTTTGGGAGATGCTCATCAATTTTTCTGAAATTTATTTTTGCTTAAGCAGCTAAAAGTTCAGATACACTTATCCTCTCGTTTGCTGTTTTCGAGCAAAATTTTGGAAACAACAAAGGGTTGGGAGCTCTTGCATTTTCTCACACGATTTAAACATAAATTTAGACTTTGTCAAAATTTAGCTAGAATTTATAAAACTAATGTCAAGTGCTTCTGTGAGGTTCTTTTACTCTCCGAACATGAATTTAGAAAATCAATATTAAGATAAGCAACAATACAAGCCACAAGACGACTTTATAGGTATGTATAAAGGGCTATAACTAGTCCTTACACTCCTTGGGTTTCATTTAACGTCATTTAAACAAAACGCCCCAAGCTAAGTGTTTCCGAGTGTATCTTCATTTTAGGTCTGTTGCCTCATAAGCTCTTCCCTTGTAATTTCATTTACTGCAACAAACCATCAGAAGATCCACTTAATTCTTTTGTCTTCCTCATTTCAGTAAGTTAAGGCAAACACTTCTGTCTAATTTGAACCATCACTCTATTCTATTTTGCTATTTACTGACTGAGAGAATTTTATTATAATTGATATTGATTTAAGGGCCATTACGTTAATATGGACTCAATATGGGCTGCGGCATTATCCTTATAATAGAAAAAGGATAAATATTGTTTGCCCTTGAGCTTTTGCCTTTTGTTTTCTTCAAATGAATTAAAATATGCAAAGCCAATGTTGGGTTTCCTTTATGTGATGGTATATATTATAGGCAGGTACTTGTAGTCAAGTGCTTAGGCGTTTGCCCTTAAAAGGGTAATTATGGATTAGTAGCTATACTTCATTTTAAAGGATGGTTGTTAAAATAAAAGGCGAGGATGATAATTATTTATTTTTCTTGCTAAATGTATGAAAAACGAAAACATATAGAATTTTTTTTCAATATTCTTTCAAATCAGTGAGAGTATGATCTTATGTGTAAATTTATATGAGGACGGTTAGATTTTTGGTTCGTTCATAAATCAAAAAAAGACCTGGTATGAAATCGCTGCATTGCCCGTCCGCCAGCAACTGTTGTAATTTTTGAACGGTGCGTTGAGTCTTAGAAAGATGAAATTTGGTATACTTACAAAACCCTGCGGGCACTGAGAATCGTACAAGAGAAACTTTTGCTATACGCGCATAACGGTTGGATAATAACAAAAAATGTTTTGTTACTTGTTCTAAAAAGTCTTACAACCAGAAAGTAGTAGTAAAATTGAAAAATACACCTAACTTAACAAAAATTTAGTTTTACAAAAATATTGATAAGTTTTTGATACATAAGGAATGAAACAAAAAAAAAATGCCTGCGTGTTTAAGGTCAAAACTTTTTAAGCAAGTTATTAACAAAGCTCGCATTGACAACATAAATAAAGTAACTGAAGCTTGTACTAGCTAGTAAACATTTTACAATTACGTTTTTGACGACTTTTTTTTAAAAACAATTGCGTTATGCAAAGATTACACGATTGGCGTAAAAGCGTAAATCTGTCGTCAATAATCTTACGCGCGATTGATGATTATTATTGCATCTTAAATTTTAACTGGCTTACACGATTGATTTTAAAATCTTAATTATGGCACGAAAAATTTTCGACTGACGTAATTGAAAAAAGGATAGGGTATAAAGAAGGTCAAGTATGAAGACATACACGGAGCGATACATTGGATTTTGTTGAAGCTTAAACTTGTATTAATATAATACAGTTTTTGTAAAATTCTATTTGTTTATTAAAATTTTTTATGGTATATTTACATTTATTTTGTTGTAAACTTTTTTCTTATTGCAGTCTACCAACCTTTTATTGGTTGGTTTTTAAGCTTCGTTGCTATTAAAAAGGGGTGACAAAAAACTTTTTTTAAAATTTTCAATTTAAACAAAAAATTAAAAATTGAAAATTTTTATTTAAAGTTTATTAAAGCTAACTAAAGTTTATTGTTTATTTTTCAAATCTGTTGGGTTTGTTAACTTCATGTGGTTGAGCTAGCGTCAAATTAATTTAATGATAAACAAGTGGCCGATAAAGTCAAATATTTGGGAGTAATCATTGACAGAAAACTTCTATGGTCCAAGCATGTTGAATCCAAACCCAAAAAGCATTGTCCACTTTCTGCAGTGCAGAGGGGCTTTTGGCAAGACACAGGGCTTATCATCGAAAAGGGTCATTTGGATTTATACGGCCATGGTAAGACCACTCCTCTCATACGCTTCGATTGTTTGGTGGAAAAGGCTTTCGCGGAAACGTGTTACTGCCTCTTTGTGTTACTGCCTCTTTCCAAAGAACCACCTGTCTTGGCTGCACGGAGCCTTCCCTAGCACGCCGATGCTCTGCTCTAGATGCTTTAATAAACCTCCACTCCTTGATATATATTTATCGTTGGTACGCTGATAACCAACTTTCGCTTAAGGAGAGGTGGTTTTTGGTACCACACGCATCGGGATTTTGAAGAACTTTAGCGAGAATTGTCCTTCGACCCCTGCATTATGGACATGCCCTCTGACGCAATTACCCCAGAAATCCTTTCGCGACAAAACTACCAAGTCAACTTGCCTCAGGAAATGCAATGGCTTCGGCCAGACTCTGAGCCAGGGAAAGAATGCCATCGTATTTTCACGTATGGCTCCAAAACCGGACAGGGGTCTGGTGCTGGAGTGTTTGTGGAAAGCGAGAACATTGGACTCCACTATCCCTTAGGTAAATATGCGTCTGTCTTCCAAGCGGAGATTTTCGCTATCCTAATGGCTATCCGCTTTATTGTGACTAACAGGTGGAGGGCAAGGAGCATATGCGTTTGCAGTGACAGGCAAGCCGCTCTAAGTGCTTTGCTCAACCCTTTTACCTCGTCCAAGATAGTGCTTGAACTTAGTCGGAAGGCTAAATGCAGTGAATCTTGTTTAGGTCCCAGGTCACACTGGTATCCATGGAAATGAGATCTCTAATGAGCTTGCCAAACTAGGCTCAGAAGAAGTTTTCTCAGGACCCGAACCTGCTTGATGGGCCTGCCTGAATCTATTGTCACGTCTGCCATAGATACTTGAGTTTCTCGTGAGGACAGGCCTCGTTTGCGTGACTGCAGACGGACTAAACGACTACGTCCAGACATCTGCGAGGGGTCAGCGCCTCTCCTTCTATCTCTCAGGGGAATCGATTGCAGACTTCTTGTAAGCATCCTTACCGGCCACACCAAGCTTTTGCTAAACACTTGAATGCGTAAGGCTTGAGCGAAACCACTACCTGTCCTGCCAGAGGACGACGATACAGCGGAACACTTCCTCTGAAGTTGTCCTACCTTTGCTTGCATCAGGTGGCGGATCTTTGGGGCTGACTTGGTGAGTGCCGAACACCTAAGCTCTTCATCACTGAAGGCCCTTTTCATCTTTCTTCGAAAGACGGGTAAACTAAATACATTAATGTTAGGTGTCTGCATAGTAGTACAATGGACCAGTATTTGTGTCCGAGTGCTCCGTCGGATAGTAGCAACCTAAAAAAAAAAAAAAAACAAGTGGCCCAGAAGTTACGATATATATATTTGCTAGCAGCACCATTTTAGTCAGTTAACTAAGGTTTTTTTTTAAACACATCTAGGAAACCATTTACAATTTCGAAACTGTAAACTGATTTTTTGAATTCCAAAAAATGGACCACGTCCATTGATTACTTAAATTTTTTGCCTATAACCGCTTCGAAAATAGTGGCGAGGACATACTTTTTCTTGGCCTTTTTTGCCATTTTTAAAATTTTAAATCTATAACACAGCGATTTTACAACCACCTGAACTAGAATTTTCCACTTTTTTTTTTAAATTCTGTGGATGTCTCAGAAAACGGTGAAATGGGCTGTCTTTTATTTCGTTTGTTTAAATGTGTTTAAAAACTTGCGGTTTGAAACGGTAATACTGATCTCTTTTCAAGGCAGTTAGCTTGCCTTGTAAACGTTACGTACCTTAGGCAAATTTAATAAAGATCATCGTAACCGTTAAGGGAGTACAGAAACCCTTAAAAAAGTTTTCGAGAAATAAAAAACCGCTCGCTTTCGAAAATGATTTTACATTTTTTGATCGAATCTTTCGTTTTGAATATTGAAAGTTTTGTATTATTTCGTATAAAATTTAAGAAGTTAAACTATGCCCGTCATTTACTTCACAATTATACTTTATTCTTTTTGGGAGACAGAGTTGACAATCTTTTTCCAAAATTAACTTAATTCCTGACTTGAAAGTACAACCATTTGCGATATTGGCTCTCTTTCTTTGCGAAAACGATTATTTCTTTTTTACTCCCGTTTCTTTCTTTCTTTCGCTCCAAATAGGCTCAGAAAAACTTAATCCTAGCTTTCAAAATCCCATCCTTTTAATATTTTTTTTTCAAACATTTAAGAAAATTATTTTGATAACGCTTTTATGTTTTCCTGTTAGATCTTGGAATTTTTTGAATCTTCGAAATTCGCTATAGTTTTCCCTAAAATTTTAGTTAATGTCCCAATTGGTCCCAAATAGCACAGGTGATAAGGAACAAGTTTTTTCATCCATTTTTTTTTTTTAAATAAATCAGTATTAGAACTCTTTCAGAAAAATATGAAAGATAAATATGATATATAAGTTTAAATCGCCTTATGGGTTTTTTCAATATCTGCATAAGTGGTTCAAGATTGATGGCCGCAAAGAGTGTAAAATTGGCATCCATTTTCAACTCCTCATTTTTCAAAATCTTTTGAGTATTTTCAAAACTCTTAATTTTTTTCAATGAAGCTCAGTATTTCTTAAGCTAAAGTTTCGTTTTTCTAGTTCTTACCGTCAAAACATCTCAAAATAAGTACCGAAGAACACTAATTCATTTTCCCATGAAACTTCAAACTTTAATTAAACCGTTATATGGGTATGAAGAAAAAATGGCTCTAGTATGCGTTCCCCTTAAGTCGGAGAACGTAGCGATGTCAGAAGTGGTTTTTTTTTCTATTTATGAGCTGACCGATGAAAAAAGTAAAACCGTCTGAAAAGTCATAAAAAACGTTGGAGGAAAAATGGAAGAAGTAGTTTGCAATTTTTGTATAATTTTTTTAATTGTAAACGACCTACCTAGAAGGGCATTAAAACTTTTGGAAAGATGTTCGCCGATGTTAAGTCGTTCTAAACAAATTCGATGTTGTTAAGACTAATTGAATAAGCAAATGAGTCAAAACCAAAACATTAAAGTAATCGATTTACCTTTGAACTTTTCACTATCATGCTAGCAGTCTACTAGTTTACCAGAGTGTCTTTTAGGAAATTTATTTTATGTAAATCCCTGATGAATGATTCTTTCCATTTTACGTCATGTCAGCGTCAGCGCATAATGGCAATCAAAAACAATTGGAAGGTATGTATATTATCTAAGGGTCGTATCAATTATCTATACTGCGCTCACAACTGATATGTCACATTACTTCGAAGGACTTGAGCTATTTTCGTGCAGATAAATTTTAAATAGGTGAGCAGCTATAATGGTTACTAATGTATCATTGACGTCTTTTATTTCTTTTAATGTCCATCAATCAAATTTAAAAAGAAATGAACTGTTTTCAGTCATATTTTAAAAATTTAAAACAAATCGATTACGTTTTATATTGTTTTGACTTGTCGATGTTGAACAAAAGCATTTTGTTTCATATTTAAAGAAAGTCCTGTAGTATACGAGGAAAATGCATTTGAAATGTTTTTTTCCAAATGTAATTTATTTTTACGTATTTGCAAGACTATGAATCACTTCCAAACCAGTCACCAGTGGGTGGATGTGTCAAGAGAAGTGAAATGTTTTGTTTGCCTCCTAAACTGTCAATATTACCTGCCTATATCACCCGCCACACTTTACATTGTATACATGTATAGAGTCATGTGGAAGTGGTGGTTTCCTAGTTTATTAATTTCGACACCCTAGAAACGAGTGAAGCAGAGGTGATAGGAAACTTTATTTTTCCAATTAACACTCCCGAATAGCCAGCACTATGGGTACTGGGTTACATTTTCGCATCCTTTTTCGGATCTATCGGATGGTGCAACGGTTGGTCCTTTCACCCAAAAAAGGCCATCAGGTCAATTTCCTGTATGCTGGAGGAACGTCACAAAGCATCGTTTTACTTCGGTAGACTAAAAGCGTCCATACCCATGAGTTGGTTGGTGACTAACGTCAGATGAAATAAAAAATGTTCACCCAAAACGAGGACATTGGATGACGTTATGCCATGAACGAGGCGAAAATATCTACAAAAGGTTTTTCAAGAACAAACAACCATTTTGCTGTACATGAGGCGAGCAAGCTAGGGTTGCTACACCCCAAGGTTGAAAAATTCCTTAGCCGTAACTTGGTTTCATGTTATCCTGTTGCGAGTTTCAAAAACATATTTTCGGACTGGCATGTTTTATGGAATGCTACTTTGAGATGATTTTGTTGTTGCTGTTATGATGGTGTGTTTCGAAATTGTTTTGTGTATTTTTATTTTTTTGTACATGTGACGATGCTTGATGTATGCGCAAGCCATTACAATGCTTTGAGCGAATAACCCTTTTATACATGGTCCTCTAAGCGAGCTATTTTTTTCAATTCTTGAGATGTTAGGTTTTTACCGAAATAATTAAAACAGGTGCAGAGGGACAACTAGAGGTGGCAAGTTTACAGAATCACAGGTTATGTAATTTAATAAGCCTATCTTTTTACAAAATGCTTGTACAAATACCTTATACTGTTTTTTATTGAATGATCAGAGAAAAGCAGAACAAAAAAGGCGTCCATGAACTTTCTGTCTATCAGTGAGAGGTCGTATAGTGGTCCTCTTACACTGCAATTTCAGTAAAAATTTATCTTAAAAACAAGGCGTTCATGGTTTTGGCCCCCCCTAGCAAAAGGCTTTAGAAGTTTTCGAAATATTTGGAGCCTGTAAAAGAACCGAGCCATATGGCTATCACAGAAATTGGTCTTTACAACAACTGGAACTTGTACTTCTTGTCGGGACAGTAAAGCAGCCTTTGCCAAACTTTGGACATAATTTGGAAAACAATGTGTACTTTTTGTCACAAAAAAAGCTTAAGCTCTTCACTTCATATCATGTAGATTAATGAAAATAATGAGACGAATTATCAGCAAATAGGTCATCAACACTTGGTTCCCCCGATGAAATCCGCCCACTGACACGCCCACTTTACATAGTATCATGAAAAATCAAAGTTGTCGCAGGAAGCTGAAACTTGGTATGCATTTGGTATCCTCGCTTAAGTGTATTGTGATTGGCATTTAAAAAAAACGAATACCGCCCCCTTGTAGGCGTGGTCATACTTAATACGCATTCTAATAAACGTTTTTTATTTGATATATTTGCTTTAAATCCAAAAAACTTGCACTATAAAATGTTCAGATATGTGCGTAAGTTATCAACTCAAGTGTATAAATTTTTGGCACGCCCACATTTGGGGGCTTTTTTAGGTATAAACCAAATTTTTCATATGAAAATGCATTCACCTCGTGCACACCACTTCTGATAAAAAATATAAACAAAAGTACGATGTCATTGAGAAGGGGTGGATGCCACGCCCCTTTCTTAGGGAGAAGATACTTAACTGAGAAATTTTAAATAAAATTGAAGTTAAATGAAACCGAAATTTAGCAACCAAGATTTATGACACAATTCGGAGCTTGACAGTGGTCAATTGGGATGGGTATCCAACGATTCGTCTAAGCGGATTGTAACCCTCCCACTAGTTTTTTTTTAATTCTTCTCTCAGGAAAGGCGAACCTTAAACACTGAATCAGTGTCCCGAGATGTGAGGAGATATTAATTTAGTTTATTTTTAAAAGTTTGGAGCTTATATGTGTTAGGAAAAGCTTGTTAGCGCTTGTTAGTGCGAGGTGTTTCGAGGTGAACTTGGAACGGATGAGCGCTTAAGGCTTGTCTTGTGGATTGAACAAAAGAAGAGTTTTCAGGAATTATATTTCTTAAATCTTCAGAGCATTTGCCATTATAATATTTATAATAAAGACTTAAAGATTATGTCCTCACTTAGAGTTACAGGACTGAGTGCTACATGATGCTTGGGCGATAAAAATATTGCTTAGCATAGGACATCTTTAACCGTAAGGTCGGAAAGCACAGCGAGTACGACGCGGCCGTATTACGGATTTAAGCTGATAAATTTTGCTGCTACGACACGTTTTGGTAGTTAGTACACTGTTTTCGCATCACAACATTAGCGAAGGCACATGGAGATCTCCCGATTTATCAACCGTTACAAGGCACTCTTCCAGTATCATGGACGGCCGAACTTCAAAGGGGCCAACATTGAAACTCGATCACTTCTTCATTGAAGCAGCAGAACAGCTGCCAACCAAAGCCTACAAATTTAAATGGGGTGAGTTTGACGTTGAAAGACTACAATCCCATGATATGAGTTATTTCTCCAACCGAGTCTCTTAAAACCTTCTACGAAGTCCTGTGCAGCTTCAGATGTTCCAGATACCGCTTCTGATGTGCTAGAACGCTGTGCACAACGATGTGCACAACGGTACCAATAGTTTGACGATGAGTGCTGGCAATAATGTGCAGCTTGACGACTCTTCAAAGACGGACTGGAGCTGTTGCATGGTCTTCGAGCAGAGGAGTAGAGAAGAACGCCGGCCTCTTTGAAGAAAAAAAATATCATGAAAAACACCAATTTAAGAGATAGAAAGCTGTTTCAAGAGAAATGAGGTTTAAGAGTTTCGTATTATTTTAATAATGAGCAACAGGTTGTATAATGGCTAAGACGAACCGAAGCCCGCTGTCAGGCAGAATGAACCATTCAATCAGTGCGAAGAAGTCACCAACGAAATACACGAACAATACCGCTCACTCGATCTGAAGTGAAAGTAGCTGTGTCTATAGGATTAAATGCAACAAAGTTGCCTGAACTGATGATATAGTCGGCGTTCTTGTTAATTTGCTGCCGATGAACTGGTTAGGAGCACGCGCTAGCTCATCTTATATGGTCGGAGGAAATAATGCCAGATCAATGAAACCTCAACATTAACCACTACATTATGCCCGATCCTGAAAAAAGGGAACCCTCTGAATTGTGTCAACAACAGAGGCATCAGTCTCCTGAGTATGTCTTTTGTCAACAATATGGAAGGGTTATACCAGTGTGTCTTTAACCCGTAAAAGTCCGCCATCGATCAAATATTCACACTGCGGCAGACCAATACCCTAGATGTATTCGAGATCGATACCCACCACATTATTATCGATTTGAAGCCCGCGTATGACAGCATCTGTAGAGACAATCTAAAAAGCGTAATGTTTAGTTTGACATCGCTGCCAAACTGACAATAAAAAACTTCAGGCTTATCCGTCAATATCAGAAAAGACCCTTTTGTGCCTGTTTTCATTTGGTTGGTCCTAACCTGATGTGTCAGAATTACTATGGTGAGGGGAAGCGCCAGTGTGGTGGCCACCGTTCAACCTCCGTTTTATTTTGAGAAATAAAATTGGGGTTAGGTTAGGATCAACCAAATGGAAACAGGCACTTTGACATCAAAAAAAGATTCAGACAAGGCGACGCGCTGTCATGTGACTTCTTCAAGTGTAGAGCTTCCTGCCAACACTAGAGGCACCATTTTTCAAAAGTCCATAAAACTAAGTACTCGCATACCCAGATAGAGTGTACAGGCGGAGATAAAGCACCAAACTATACGAGCTGTAATGACAGTTACGACCAGCTGTACGGGTAGAGGTGTAATTGTGTCTTGACTTATTTCAAATTTGACCGCCTTCAATGGTCAAAAGAAATTTTGTTTTGCATAAATTCCTGGCTCTCCAAAGAAGGGGCGACTGAGAATTTTTCAAGGTCAGATCAAGTGGAACCGGTTGCAAAGAAAAAACACAAAGTGAATTCAGAGCCTCAGAAACCAGTGGGCTTAAAGTAAAAAATAATATAATACATAACTTAGAAGTACTTTTACAAGTTTTTCGCGGAGATTTCATTTGATATGAATGACGAAATAATATCTTTAGTCAAATGGCCGTTTAAGACTGAACCAACCCATATGTGCCTCATTGCTAAATGACACTTGACTTTTTCACCTTAGTCGCTGTATCACCTCTAGGCCTCTTAAATAATATCCGTATCTTCTAACCCGCCTTAAATGCCAAGAGCTACAAGGTTTCTATTTGGCCTCAAGGTAGGGCTTAAAGGAACGTTAAGTTCCTATTTGCAATGAAATTTACTAGTCCCGAATAATGCATAATAATGAACTTCCGACTAAATTCATCCAAATCATCGGGTTAGCCGCAGGAATAAATCACAAGGCCGCATGGCATAGCACCTTGACCAAAGTGCAACCGAACAAACATTATGGTGCCACATTTGACTAAATAATTGGCGATCATGATAATTCATTACATGAGTAATTTCATTTGAGTGTAAATTAAATTTTCCACTGAAAAAAGGACCTTGGTACGGTTTTTCCCCTCACCAAATGCCATAAACACAGAGCGAATCCTGTCCGTTATGACGCTTTTGTCGCATAAGGAAAATGAACAAAAAAAAAGTTTGAGCAAAATTCTAATTCGCTTTTGTTTGCAATCTGCCCTCGTATTCTATTAGCGACTTCTTTACTTAGTTGATTCTTCTTTTTTTTTTTTGTATTTTGCTCCATTCTCCTTTTTTGTGTGATATCAAAAGCAGAAGAATTTCCAAATCTCTGTTTGCCATTTATTGCCGTGTAATGCTGTTCCTTTTGTTAGACCATAAATGAGGATAAAGTATACTTAAGACCGATGCTGCCATTGCTAGCGCCCTGCCTCCTTTTGTCTGTTTGTTTACGGATGGTTGTTCATTCATGGGCTGGTATTCATTTTCCATTTTCCGGCAAAAAGATTTTCCCAAAGAGATTAAATTTTAATTAAGACGAAGTACAACAACACACATTGGAGGATCCTGTGTGTGTGTGTGTGTGTGTGCACAGGACCCATGTATACTCCGCACCTGAGCCGGTTTACTGAACAAAGCGCTGCTGTCCTGTTGCAGCGCGATACCAGATTCGCGTCTGTCTGCAGACTGCACCAGGGGAGACATGCTTGACGTTGCAATAAAAATCCCAATCATTACTTAACCGCAAGTGATGGCGCACCGCACATGTGACCCATGATGGTGGTACAATAGAGTAAGAGAAAACCGTCTTACTTCGACCAGGACTTGTGTACGACAAGGGTGCAATGGAGTAAGAAGTGCTTTTATGCATGCATAGCCTGCAGGATGGTTTTCTACCTTCTTGACTATGAGGCCTTTGTGTCTATGCCAGGTGAGGGTGCACTGTGTTTTGTGGAGCCTGAACAATAACCGCTGAGGTGTATGCATGTCGAGGATGCTTATAATCTTATAAATGGAACGAATACGGCAAGTGACTCCCTTATTTTCAGAAGAAAAAGGCACTACGTGCTGATGGTTGAGGAACCGAAATTCCTATAAATATTTTGTACCTGTGTTGGTGGCACGGGTATCGTATACTATTTTTGATATTTCTTCCTCACAAAGTTGCTTGGAAATTAGTTTTATTTTGCACTGTATTCGTTTTGCACTCAGCTTTCGTTTCTATAAGGTCTTTTCAATATTGCAAGTTACATATTTGATATAATGGAACAAGCAGGAACATGAGCAGGAAATTATTCTTCGAATTTTACTCAGCTGCATGTGTATGTGTTTGGGGGCTGTATTACAAGGGGTTGTGATGGCATGGTGAAGGACGAGTGCCAGATTGGATTACAATTTAGTGCGATGAAGTGAAGAGCAAAGCCTTAGGGTGCAATTTTCCGGATTAGTTTGTTGAATAACTTTAGTATTAAAACAGAAAGACTAAATATTATGCAATTCCATCCGGTGTAGGTGTGCTGCTGTTTCAATTTAAAACACTTTAAAATGAGAACTGAAAGGTATGATTTTACTAAACTTGTAACAAGAAATTTGTATCAATTAGGTGTATATTAATACTATTTTGATGTTGTGTAAAATGGAATGAGGGACTAATAAAATGCACCTATGTTTCTCGATTACCAACTGTCAAAGGTGTTATAGCGTTTGTTACATATAAATGGCTGAAATATGTATCGAAAGTATCATAACACTGACTTATTTTTGAAATGACACTTTGACAGCTCACTTGAGACTCAATGAGCAAAATAGATGCAAAAATTTATGATCAAATAGCGATTTTGTGTGCAATTAAGAAAACCTCAACTAAAAATAAGGAAGTCGCCATCTCGCTGAAATGTCAGATTAGGTCACCAAGTTGACAAATTTTGGAAGTAACACAATTTAATAACAATTTTGGAATTATATAACTTTTTGAAATTTAACGCTGAACTTTGGTCGTAGGGCACTTAACCTTCTAGTCAGCTTTTATGACTTAGTCCTATGACTCAGGAACAAACACAATAATTATTATTATTGAAATTGGTCCTTTGTTCCCTTTAAAAACCTTATACTTAACCTTAGGCGGTTTCCATACCAAAAAGCAAGTAGAAGCAACCCAAGCTCGATCGAGATTAACTCCCTCTCAGGCTCATGAGTCTGCCCGCTCACGGTCTTCAAGTAAAGTCGGTTATGCTCCTATCGAGGGTAGTTGAACTGATGGACGTATGGAAACCAGATGTGTCGCGGACTTTTCCGTGGGTATGAGTCCAGAAATTGCGTTTTTTTTAGTACAACCCGTGTATTGGTGATGGATGCTGGAGTTGTAACCAATACAGGGAGCAGAATAAGCGTCGACGAGGTTGGCTCTGGTGGTCAGTGAGCTTCTCTTTTGTTAATTTAAGTCAATCTCCACACCCAAGCTGCTACTGGCCTTTTAAGAAGAAGGTTTAAGGCCTGTAGAATTTAAAACCGTATAGCTTCCTTTCAGGAGCTTTGGGTGTAGAATGTAAGCGTTAATTAGCTTGGTGGATTTAAGGCCTTTTACGAGAAAGTACTTGTCTTATAGAGTCGAAATGTTTCGAGGCAGTTGAGATGGAAACGTTTTGTACCCCAGATCTTGTTGCTACCTCTATCACTTGCCACGTTTATGTTGTTGCATCGGCTTTCCCCATAACTCTCTAACGCCTCCTACACCAAGGGTAGTTGCTAAGCTTGTAGAGTACTTTGAATCCAAAGGGTTGGGCACTATCTGGTTTAGCGATGCTAGTGCTAAAAACATAGTTTGAGACTCATCTTTTGGACATCAACAAGAACAATGCATGTCATCGAACTTCATTTGTTACCGTCAGAAGATAGCAGGTTTATAACCGACGTTAACTTGTGCAACAAAACAGGATTTCAAAGACTAAATAAAAAGGATCGCTTAGAAAAATAACTACTATCTGGCCCTTGCAGCTGAAAAGAGCCCTCGATTGAGTGTATATGCCACTCGCTACGATGTATATGCTGTGTGTGTTTAAGGCGTTCTTACACTTATGATGGGGACCTAAAATTTTTTGTTGATTCCGAACAGGAGGACTCTTGGAGGGTTTATCAGACACTCATGGTCTGACTTGGACTGTCAAAAACTTATGTTGCCCCTGTTAGGATTTGAACCTTGTACCTCGTGCACAGTTGTCCGACACACTAACCACTGCAACACAGATCCATCGAATTTAAAATAAACTGTGAAGTTCTGCCATTGCAAGAGAGGAGAAAACCTAAAAAAAAACTAACTGGAACCGTTGAGAGAGGGGCTTGGCAACTCCCCTCAAGTTCGACTAAAGCTCCAAGACATCACGAACTTAGGTTATGTCTGCTCAAAATCTGAACAACATCTGAACAACTTTGAACTAGAGTTTGTCCGGCTACGAAAAACCCCCTCAGAAAACCAGTACCTTGGTGGAATTTCAATTTCCTAAGTATTCGAAAAGAAACCAGGAAGGTTCTCGATTTGTCCTTAAAATTATTGCTTCTTCTACAATTAAACAGAAGACCGAAATCTTTATCGATCGAAGAGGAAGGATTTTGAGAGACTTATTCGAAATTCGATGAAGGACTCTTATAAAAAAATTTTACAGGCTGTTGAATTTTTACTCAGAACAGACTATGAAAACTGCTTTTCAGGAAGTTTTTTTCTGATGCACAAAAAGAAGTTTGATAAATGACAAATGCCTCTGTAAAATGGCATGCATGCAAATTACTTACTCACTAATAGGGCTGCTGACCCATGTAGGGTCTCTACCTAGTTTGCAGTAGCCTTTTTCTGCAATCCCTGGCATATTGCGCTGTTTCCAATTGTCCAGACTTAGTGGTCTGGCATCCGCGATGACTTAGTCCTTAAGGCAGAGGTTCGGTCTTCCTAGTTGTCTCGAAGCTGGTTGCTTGGATTCGAAGATCTTGGCTTTTGAACTGCATTTACATCTTGGTACAGCACATAGAATTGGCGGTTGTATCTTGTCCTCCATTCACCTTTTTCACACCTACGTTCGTAAATTTGCTGTCGAATTATTTCTCGAAAGAGCCAAGCATAATTTCTCCTGCTCTGCTTATCGTCCAGCACTCGGGTCCATAAAGCAGAACTGGGGAAATAAGCCTTTTATAAAGCTTACACTTTGTCCTTCGTGAGAGCTGTTTTAATCCCATTTGTTTCTCCAAACCGAAAAAGCAACGGGTTCCTGGGGCTATTCCTCCACTTAAGTACCTTTGAGAAGTTGATGTTCCCTTAACTATTTCGAAGCTGTTGTTACCAACAGGGGCGCTTTGGCCTTAGTGGCGGACGGATGCTTTTTTTGTATTGTTAGCGTTTAATCTTACCCTAATTTAATGGTTTTAATCGCCGTAAGAGCCTCTATCATGGCAAGGTTGGAGCGGGCAATGATACCCTTCGATATCGTTTGCGTACCCTTTAATTTACAAGTATTTGTTGAAGATAGTGCCTCCCATGTTTACCTTTGCACTGCGCCATATTATCTCCAGAACAAGATTAAAGAATGCACATAGCCTACTCATCACCAAAATGCGGTGCATCGTTGGAATAATGCCAAGCAGCTGTTCCCAAACTGCACGGTGCACCGCGTATTTTCCTATGTTGCTTTGGTTAGATAGCTTTACCGGTATCTTGAATTCGGTCATCACCAGGTAAAGCTTCTGTTGATAAATGCTGTCATATTCGGCTTTAAAATCGATGCAAAAGTGATGTGTCTCGACTTAAAATTCATTGAAATTTTCCAGGATTTATCTTACTGTGAAGTTCTGGTCTATGGTCGATCTGCCAAGCGGGAAACCACACTGGTAAGTGCCGATAAGTTAGTGTGTCAAAGAACGGGTTAAGACGCTCACCGAGTACGTCCTTTTATGTGACATTTAACCGGGATATGCTTAGATAGGGGGATATGCTGCCTTTCTGGAAGATAAGATACATGGAACAAATTTTCGGGCATGCTTTCTGTCACCCACCCAGTTCAATAAATTAAGGCAATGCTAATGCACGTGACGCTGGTAGCCGAACAGGTTGTGGCAAGTGTGTCATAACAGGAGCTAGTATGGGCCTCCCCCTTTTATGGTGCATTCTTGGGGTGAATATATAAAATATACCGAAAAATATACCGGGACTTATCTTCGAAAAGGGTCCTCTGGGATCAATGTGGAGTCGTTCTAATCGGCCATAGAAGACCAATCCCTATGCGCATAAACTGTTTTGGGAAACAGGTTTTCCAAGGGCATTGGAGATGAGTAGACAACTAGATTGGGGAAACTTCAAAGTCTAATAATGTTGAACATAGCCTATCTTTAGCTCAAACTGCAGCATAATCTGAAGAGGGATATAAGCACCTGGTATTAAGCTTGTTATAAAAAGCCTCGAATCTTATAACTCATACTACTTCCGCAGTAATCTGAACAGGAGTAACATTTTTATTGGGGGTGGGTGAAAGCGTTTTCTTTGCCTACCCTTTCCATAGGAGCAATATGGGCTCTATGTGCATCATAACATTTTGAATAACAGTCTTTATTGAATAAATATAAAAGGCTTTGAACTACACAGCCTACTATGACAGTGATCTACTACTCGTTTAGTTCCTTGACGGTTATTACCAATAATGGCAATGATTCTGCAAAGCCATTAGATGCATTAAAGGAGTCTTAAAGTTATAAAATTAGTTGAAATTATGCAATAAATTATATCAGAATTACTTTCATCAAGATGATGATGATATCTTTTCGAATGCCGCTTAACCTTTAAAAGCATCGCGGAGCGAGGGTGGCTAAATGGTCCTTCCATCTATCTCGATCCTCCGCCACCAACTCAAGAGACTTCGGAGCAATCCCTAGGCGGGACTCAGAGAGGTTTTTTGCCTGATCCCACTACCTGTTTCTTAAGGGGGGCGACGCGCTCGCATCTAGGCTAGCATGACCTGTCTAGGAAGTCTGTCTTCGAATAACATGTTCAAACCATCGAAGAATCGATCGCTCCACTCGGAGAAGTAGCTGCTTAACATGAAGATTCCCACGAATACTGACGTTTCAGAATTACTTTAAATTTCTAAAATGGAATAGTTCGGTTGGTGTTAAAGTTTTTATCCAAATAAATGAGAAGAAGGAGGAGGAATAAATTGAGGGATCAAAAAAAATTTCCTAGTCGGCAGATATTAAAAAAAACTATCAGTTAATTAGTATTTAAGTATTTGAAGCACTCACATCCTAACAAAATTATTAAATTATTCAGTTCAAAATTATCATCCTTATTAAACCATTAAACTGTCTTGAATTAGACTTATCCTTCACTTTGTGTGCACACTTCTGATTTAGTTTCAGGAAAACGACAAGTTAGGCATGGCCATGGTGAAAGCCTCTTAAGTAAGCACGAGGACTCAAAAGCTGAAAATGTAATTTGTGGCCTGAGAAACCATCATGACTGAAATTAAATTTTTTTTTAAAGTTTGTGCGTGTGTAGATCTCCTTACTCAAAGTTAAAATTAATCTCCTTCAAAAGCCCGTTATTTTCTCTCATCTAAAATTTTCACCGCATTTATTTCAAAGCTGGCATCTAATATCGTGACCCTTGATCTTAAACTCACATAATTACAAAAGCAAACAATGTTCTCTCTGAAACAACACAACTCTTACGGAACAGTCTAATTTTCTGGAGCTTCAAAACTAACGTATACATCTACCATCAACCTCCTTTACAAAGAGCTCTCTTCGACCACTCGAAACTAGGAAGCAAACTCACTCACGTCAGAGCCGCATGTGTGCCAATTAAGTACTCGTATCCCAAAAGTAACCGTTACAAAAAAGACCATTTTAAAATGCTACACAATGTAGCGTTGCGCCCAGTGAGCGTTTCCCGAGCAGGTGATTAAACGCCCATTAAACAGAGCACAACATCACAACCACCACCACAGCGCTGTACGGTTTGAGTCATCCACGCAGTACAGTTTCTCACCCACTTAAATCTGTGCTAACACACCCCTCCAGCATCTCTCGTCCTTGACTAAGTTAATTATTTCCTGTGTACGGCAACAAAAAAAAAGCTTTCTTCTGCATCGTATTACATTCGCAATCGAGGTCCTTGTCGAAAATCCTATACTGGGTGGGACAATCCTAAAGGTGAGTCTTATACAGCCCACCCGGCAAACAACCTCGTGGAAGAGGAAACTTCCAGCGCCACCATTTTAATGTTACGGTAAATCGGGTGCTATTTGTTGGCAGCCATTAATGAACCCCCGCGCGCCGCTATAGTAATGACACCCCAAGACCGTCAGCACAAATTATACGAATCGTTAGGATTTTCGGTTTTGCGGTCGAGTTGAACGTTTTGTGATGGAATCCTTGTTTACTGAGGTCCGACAATACGGGAGTTTCTTCTCCGTCCGTGGTTGGCAGCACAGATCCCCCCTGTCCCCTCTGGGGGCATATTTGTCGAGTGATATTTCGGCGCGAAAACTTTTTGTGGGAAAACTTTTTCCTCCGTTAAAAGAACGTTATTGCCACGAAAGAAAGGGTTCGGTGGTGTTGGTAGCATGTGCTAATGTGTTTGGTTTGCGAAGTAAATATAAATAAATTTAGCTGAGAATTTAATTGGATTGAAATGTTCCAGCGTTAGACGCCTCGAATGTCGAAGGAGCTGGAGGTTTGTCTGTTGTTATTGTGTTTTCTTTGCTCATGGTATGGCCCGGATTTCGACACAAAACATCTAAGTGGGTGACATGCGGAGATAGGTACGGATCTATGCGGGTTGTGGTGCCACTTAATGAAATCTGAAAGCGGTTTATCGTTGTTTGAAATGGCAATTTGTTATAGAGCAGTCCGTAAGTTAAATACATTTAGTACCTACTTTATTGTGGCTAAGTTGAGTATGTATTTTCTTGCTAAATATGGCCTTAAAGGGGACTGAGCTTTTGCGAGTGTTTTCATTATGGTACTAAATAGAATGGAGGGATGATGTGAATGGTTTTAAATACCCACATCAACTGCTCAAGGGACGATGCATCCTTTTTGAAATTTATAAGCTACTTGATGCACACTTTTAGGGATTTATGTATAGTGAGCTTGAGAAAGTTCGTATTAGAAATTCTTTTGACTTCAATCGAGAGCAAAGTATGTGACGTTTATTTCAATAAAAACATTTTATATACACGTTCTGGCAGTAAGTACACAGTTTCAAAATCTTAATATCAACATCCATCCAATAGAGATGTATACTTCCCGATCAAGTTACAATCAACCAGATTGACTAAACAGTGTTATCGACATCGACGCAAGATCCGCACCCATCGGTGTCGCACCTTACCGATCTCTCAAAGGGCCTAACATTTAATCGGACCCGTTCCTTGTTATAGTTAAAATCAGCTACGGATATCCCGATCAACTGTAAGGAAATTTGACGTCGATAGGCTACAAGCGCAAAAGAGCACCAGGTTCTTCTCAAACCTAGTGTCTCGAAACGAACGTTCTATCTACAAAGTCATTTGCAGCTAGCATCAAGTACTGATAGCTAGTGACAAAATTGCTGAAAATCCATTTCGAGATATCGCCTCTGATCGGACGTGCTGGGTTCTACACGGCCACCACAATGGAACTTCTGTATGAATGTCGACAAGCACAAGAACTAAGCAGGAGGAATAAAATGGCTCTGCAAAGAAGAACTAAAGGTCTCGAGCACTAAGAGCAGTAGAGGAGAGGAAGCACTGTCTTCTCGGAAAAAGAGAATGCAAGAAAAACGAGATGCTAAAAATAAGATTCGATAATTTTACCAAAGGATCAAAATGTCATGTTATGGTATAAAGTTTGAACTGAAGCCTGTAAAGACTTCAGATAAAGGAATAATCGTAGTGGAAACGGAGTCGGTGCTGGACTTTTGGAAAAGGCCATTTCTGCAGCCTAGTATTAGTGTAACGCGAAGACGAACCGCGAATCCCGCTTTCAGGTCATAAAATCCAACATACCTGAAATTCCAGGTGGATACTCACCACATTTCCTTCGATTTAAAGACCGCGTATGACAGCATGTGAAGAGACGAATAAGCACAATGTCTAGTTTGGCAAACTTGAAAAAATTGTCAGTGCGCAGGAATATAATGAAAAATTTACGCTGCCCCTCAAGATCGGTAAGGACCTCACCTATGTCCTTGAAGTCAAAAGCGGATGCAGACAAGGCGTCAAGCTCTCGTGTGACTTTCTTAATGTCATATTTGAGAAAATTTTGCAGTACTCTCTCGCCAACACCAGAGGTACAAACTTTTAAAAGTCTGTACTTGCATAGGGCTCTGTTATAGCTCAGTACATAGATCCGTAAACAAATTATTTTATTTTTTACAACACTTTCACTTGCGCTATCGTCCCGAAATAGAATTTAAAATGCAGCTTATAATAAACGTTACTAGCTTGAAAAGTATTACGCAAATACTTTTACGTACTAAACTTCAACGTAGAAAAAAACTTCTGTTTTTTTTTCGTATCAGGAAAAAATTTTCGTATACGAAAAAATAATAAAAGTTGTTTTTGAAGGAAGCTAACCTTCGATTTTCATATTATTTTTTATGAATTGGTTAGGCAAAATGTAAGCAGCGTTTTGAATTGAATACCATTTTGGCCCATAGCGCTAATAAAAAACTTTTAGGAATAAAAGACAATTTCTACGGATCTATTTTCTGTATAAGCTATAATAAGACGCAGACGACATTCACATAATCGTAAGAACACAGCCTGATGTCAGTGAAGTCTTGTTGGACTTCTTGTTGAAGTCTTGTTGAAGAACACAGCCTGATGTCAGTGAAGTCTTCATGAGTATCAGGAAGGAAGTTGCAAATATGAGCTTAGCAGTCAACGACGCACGGCTAAAGCAAGTATATGCTGCCATCAAGAAAAGATTCGAACGCCGATGTCTTGGACAAAACATCTACATCGACAGCTATAACTTCAAAGTAATAGCTGTCGAGGAGTTTTGTCTACCTGGGTTCCGGAAAAATTCAGGCAACGAACACCAGCGCTAATATAAAACGAAGACAAACTCTTTCCAATCAATAAGATGGCAATAAAGTGTCCATTTATAAGACACTCATCATCCCGGTTTCGTCTTGCGGTGTAAAATCATGAACCCTGTCAAAGGCGGGCGAAATATGATTTTTGGTCTCGTCTGAAAAATTTGACAGTGTAAAAATTTGTAAAAATGTTCGAAATTTCTTAAGTGTGACATGAAAATGAAAATTTCATGAACTTTAAGTGTGACATGAAAATTCGGACATGAGCAATCTATCATGAAAAATTTTATACGAGAAATATGACAGGAAGAATCTGACAGGAAAAGTCTGACAAGTGAAATCTAACATGAAAAATGTGACATAAAAAATGCGCATTGAAAAATCTGAAACTTGTTGGTTGAGGCTCAGGTGTACCCTGGTCTGTAATGGGTATAAGCACGATCCCGAGATATAAATGCTCCTTTTTTACCCAGATGCCGAAATTCTTTTGGAAGCCTTCAAAAGGCTTCACAAAAAACACGATCTATTTCCTGGACATTTTAAGGTCCTCAATTTTAATGTAGAAACACACTTTGTTCATTTCGAGTTGAAGGGTTTGAACGCAATCAGAGCCAAATCATCAGCATAGCGAAGAAACTTGATTAGGATTCCGCCAAACGTGATGAATACTGGCAGCGAACTGTGTACCTATATCGTCGATGAAGTGACCGAATACCGGAGAACTTAGAATGAAGCCTTGAAAGGCTTCTGATGACGTTTCAAATCATTAAGATAAGGTGGAAGGACCTCCCAATGTTTCAGCTGAGACCGCAAGCAATTTGATGTGAGGCAATAGGAACTTCAAGCGAAGCTTTTTTATATAACAACAATTGTCTATTGACAGTATCAGAGGCAGCCAGCATTGAAGTCGCAAACATACCAGTTGCTTGCTGTAAAAAGTGATATTGTTGATAATCCAGCAGTATGCCAGTTATCTAGTGTAAGTAGGAAAAAACATACTTAGGCAGTTCCGGGTTTCTACTCTATTGTACAGTTTCTTAAGTATTTTCGTAAATATTTTTCTTAGGTATTTACGGATATAGATTTTTCTAATCGACTTGCATCTTTATTTTTGAAAAAGGCACATATTTGGGCTTTGTTAAAGCTCGCAGTCAATGGTGGAGAAGGAGGATAATGTCCAAGAAGTTGAGGCTTAAAGGTTTAAGATTCAGCTGGGAGCTCTTGAAAAACTCAACATGGATACCGCGAATACCTGGAGGCTTGCTGTATTACAAAGGATGCTCCCAATTGATAAGCGAGATCGGAGCGTCCAGCTCAAAATTTTGTGTGTCATGGAGTGCGTATCTGAGAGCACTTATAATGACCCTCCTCTGCTGATAATGGAGCTCCTAAGTGTGCTGCAAGTGACATTTGGCGAGCAGCCTTGGAACCACAGTGCTTTCCTCCTATTTCGGGAGAATCGTACAAAAAATCTTTGGAGCTTTTTTCTGTATTTGAATCGGAAGGCAGACTATAGAGATAGCCCTTTATTTTATCGGACCATAAATGGTAAAAACCTTGTTGCCATGAAAAAACAGGCGCAGGGTCATAAGTCCATGGGCCAAAATTCCATAATAAACTTGTGACCCACTTGGGTGAGTTATAAGCTTACAATTAGTTTATGGACTTATTACCCACTCAATGGGCCAAGGTTCCACAAAAAATGTGGACTACCGTGGACTGTGGACTACGGACCCGTCGATTGCAGTCTTACGACTCACTAAACCTTACTACACAGGGAATTATGTGTGTGGGGGCGTGCCACCATTCATAGACCTAAAAATTTTAAGAATGGACTACACTCTTGTTACCACTTCATAAAGGCCTCTTCTGACAGTGTGACATTGATTCCTGGCTATGACTTGACTCTTAAATTAGTTTAAGTCTAGTTTTGAAAATTGTTGTTTTAGCACAAATTTTAGTAAATTTTATCTCTAGCCTTTAAAGGAGTTTCATCATTCTAGAACTCTAGCACATAGCCAGAGTAGTTTCCGGAGTTAAAAGGCTTGTTCAATATCACTTTAAGTCAATTACTCAGGAAACTATTAACATCATTTTGGTTTATTATGAGTAAATCTTTTACTGAATTCAACAAATAATCTACACGAGCTAATTGAGTCTTCTAGGAGCAATACATAAATCATGTGCCATACATGTATGCCGTGGAAATTGACTGCACAATTCTATTCTAACAGAGTCAATAAAAGCATCTTTTTAAAACAATTTTATCTTAAAATATTCCCTCTCACAGAAAAGCTTAAAATTAAATTAAATCGCTCCCAGGACACCCACAAAACACAAATCCAACACCACGACGATAAAAAAATGAAGAAACTCCTTCTACTCTTCGCCTCAAGTGAAGGCACTTTTATACTTATTTTATGCATTCCATTTTGCTGTATTTAATAATCGCTCGACACCCCTGCTAGACATCCCCATATGCCGATATTGCCCACACAGGAACTGGTACAAATTTTTTCCCTCCGACAGAATAATGTCAAAACATTAGCTTCGCAACTTCCGTTAACCGTATCAACATCCGGTCGGGTAGGTTAGAAGGGAAATTGACTCTGGCTCTCCGCCACCACTCTGGGGAGAACGAGCCACTAAAAGCACACAGAGCTGATAACAAAAGCAACAAAACGTGTATTTGTTAAACATGACGACAGTAAAAACGAACACAGAAATCAACAAGCAGGATTGGAACGTGCAGGGGATGGGCCAACTAGAGAGCGACCCCTTCACCTGTTGAAATATATATTTGGACGAGCTGTCATAGGCTTTTCCATAAACTAACAGCTCTGGTATCTTACAGAAACGGAAAAAAGTTTATTTTCTCTCACCAAAGCTCAGTATGACAAGGAGTCGGCGCAGAGTAGGGAAGCTTGTGAATAAAAGTTCACTGGTGATGTTATGATAAAACAATTGCATACCGCTAGGAGTAAAAAAGCTTCACACTTGCAAAGCTTTTTATGGGCCCGATTACTTGAGACTAAAAGCTAAGGATTAGGGCAGCAATAATAGAAGTGTAACCCGGTAAACTTTTAATCAAAATCTCAATAAGAAAATGTAAAGCAAAATGTTGAGTAAAAAAAAAAAACAGTGAACCTAAAAAGGGGATACAAAGTTCTTGGGATGAACACATATATTATTTCCTTGTGTGTGTTAAAGTGCAGGACGAAGAGAGGCAACTCAAACGACATTGAGGGACGGCGCAGTGAAGAGAAAATACAATTTGCCGGCGGGAGTTTAATCGCGCGCTTTTGTTCTTTCCCGGAATGTAGGTCAGTTTGTTGAGATACTTTAAGCGTAACTACTACCGTACGCTACGGAGATCCTTGAACAATTTCCCCCTCCCATGTTTGCATATAGTTTGCATCCCCACATAGTTGATTTTTCGTATTTATTATTTTTAGTCTTTTGCTCGGATGTCATTTGTTTTTCGGTTTTTTTTGGTCCTGGGTTCACTGCATTAATATATACAGACAAGGATATGTGCGGTGGATTCCTTGTTTTTTGTTTACAGTTCTCATATGTTACTGACAACATTTGGTTATTTTTTTTGGAGGTAGCTATGTCGGCTGAAGGTTAAAATGATTTTTGTTTTACAAAACTTACCCATATCATCGATGATAGGTGCCATTCGCAGTGTGATACCAACTAGCATTAGGCACATTAGGAGTAGGAGGAATGCTGTGGCTATAATCGTCCATCGGGCTCTTTGAGGGAGATCATCAGGATCAATCACCTTTAAGTGAAATGGAAGATAGATAGATATTTTTTAAATAATTCTAAGCACCTTACCTTGACAGTTTGCGTGTCTAAATCGTGGACCAAAATCTTTGGTTTTTTATGTCGATGCCGCTTCTTATGTTTGTGATGTCTGCAAGGAAATTGAAATCGATTACAAATTATATTCTTTAGGATAGACATAGTCGCATTTAAGGCATCATCGTCCCGATACGCCATCGATATAAAAAGTATGACCAAAGTTTATTTTCGTTTTATCACAAAGATGCCATTGTTTGGTTTGAATGCAAATCAAATGCCTGCCGATGAAGCAAAGCAATCAATCAAAACATTCGATTTCTTTGCGCTACGCTGGCTGGCTTCATGCCTTAAATAATATAGGATTAGGGATTTGGTTTTGTTTGGCAATCGCCCAAGAGGCAAGTGTCGAAAAAAATGATGACTGGCTAGCACAGCTGTGCATCCGTTAGAATGTTATCTTTTTGGGTGATGATTTCGCAAACAGATATCGAGTGCAGGCTGAGCGATTGTGTGGGAATGTAGGAAAAAATATCGATGAAGTAGAAATGGGATTGCATAGAAGTGGTGGTACGAAATATCTCATTAAGCAACCATTCGGTTTATGTCGAACAAGTAGCCTTTGTCAGAACAATCGATGGCTAGTTATCGTTGTTGAAGTTGCAATCGTTGACTTTTTTCCCACTATTATCGACATTTATTATTGTCAAATGAACCATTGTTTTTGGTGCTTTGTTATGCATTTTTATAGAACAAAAAGTTGACATCTTGCGTCATTAGAATCACGTGCTTATAGCGCGGCCTTATGAAACAAATATAATGATAATTTACAAGATTGGGGCTATTCAGAAAACATTGTTTCTTGAAAATGTCCTACGCATCACGTACTCAGTGACATATCTGTCGAAAGAGTAAAAATATGACAATGGTATTGGTAACCATTAGGTTATCAATGTTTTAGTTTTTACAGCTCAGTATCCATATGCTCTGTTTAAGAAGTCTGTTGGGGGATGTGCGAACACTGCTTATCTAAGCCATCTAAATATTCAAGGTACTCGTTACATTAGAAACAGAGATTCCCGCAAAACTCTTCACGTTACTCACTTGACCCTTTCAGGAAACGAGTAACATATTTGGGTCACTTAACTCGAAAAGCTAAATCAAAGATGTCAGTTTTTTCAGTTATTCTGAAGACTTCTTAGACGGCCGACGTAGTTGTGCTTATTTTGCTCTATCTAGCGAAAACTTATAGGGGAACTCAGTAGACTTCTTCAGAAGCTTTCGGCACCCAGACGGCATGACCCTCAACCTCTCAGACCAGAACCTTTGTATAAATGCAAAGGCGGCGAGTCGGATAATCCGCTCATTATAGGATATTGTGCTCCGGAGATGTCGGAGCCAGTAGACCTGTAAAAAGCGTTCACTTAGTAGTTCGACTTGACAGAGACTGTAGACGCCATCGTTGATTCCACCTTAAATATTCCTCCGCCGCCATCCAGATGTAAGGAAAATTGTCTTAGAGTAAACACTCTAAGCTGATCAACTCTGCTGCGGGGCGAGACGATGCGGTAGTGCAAGTACACAATTCCCGCATCCCCCTCTAAGGGATATGAAGATCTTCCGGTCAGTTGACTGTCAACCAGATTGACACCCATTACGGTAGAGGTAAGACATTCTCCCAGTATCGTGAATTTCCTCACTTTCCGAAGGGCCAACATTGACTCGGATCACTACCTTGTTATAACCAAGCTACAGCTGCAGAACCTATCCCGAGCAACCAATTAGACGTCGGAAGACTACCATTGAAAGAGATCGTCAGATCCTTCTCGAATAGAGTCTCTCGAAACCAGCTAAGTTCTAAGTAGCCAGCAATCAAGAATTGAAAGCCAGTGTAACATTACCAAATTGCTAAAAGTGATGTCGCCTTTGATGGGCCGGGTTTCACAAGGCCACTTTAATGAAACCCCTTGTTTGACGAGGAATGCTGGCAAGCACATGCATCTTACCAGGCAGAATATAAAGCAGCTCTGTACACAATGATTGGAGCTAATCGCGACCTCTACGAGCAAAGGAGGAGAGAGGAAGACTTGCTTTTCAGAGGAAAACAGAGAGAGTTTGAGAAGCTACAACAGGAAGGGTGCTTGCAAGTTTTTAAAAAGGATCAATATATCTCGCCAAGACTATAAGCTTCGAATTAAGGCCTATTAGAACGATCGATGGAACTTTGAAGTGATATCAAAGCCGGAGTTGACGACTTGGCAAAACCATTTGTCCAGACTGTATACCAGCAAACACGAATCGAATTACGTTTTCAGCAGAACAAACCATTCGAACCGGTGAAGAATTTACCGACGAAACATACAAGCGACGGTAGCTGTGTATATGCCTGTAGTTAAGGCTTTGCTCTGTCTAGAGGCTATGAGGTGAATATTGAAGTATCCAGGCTTAAGTGCAACAAAGCAACCGGAGCTGATTGCTTAACTGTCAACTTATAGGACCTTCATCCCAGTCCTGCAGAAGCATGGACCTTGTCAAAGGTGGATGAAAAGATTTTAGACTGCTTAGGAAAATCCCTGGAGTGATTTCTAATACCATCTGCATAGAAAAGGAGGAGAAGATATAACATCAAACTCTACAGGCTGTATGGCGATATGGAGGCCTCAATCAAATTTGTGTGCAAAGCTCGAGATGGCTAGCTACAAACATAGCTGGCGAAGCTCATTTCATTATAACAGGCTTCAGCTGGAACGATACGTTCGGTTAGCTTTTTATGAAATGTACTTGAAAAACCATCATGTGGGCTATTTGATCTGCTTTAGTATTCTCTTTATTCTCACTGAGTGGAAAAATACTCCGACTTAAGTTTCGAAGAGAGAGAAATGGATCAAAGATCGAAAAACTGCAGCAGTCTCACACGATACGTTCGGTTAACTTTTTATGTAGAAGCTCGCATTAAAGTTGAGGCCGAGGTCCGTGTCGGACTTTAGCGCCACCTAAAATAAATAAGCATGAAGGTAAGCTGTATTTGTCGTAAGCGCTGTCTTAGATCAACCGGAAGAAGAGCTTTTCATTTATTCCTAGCGATCCTGAGAGGAGTAGACTCATAACAGTGCCACCCTTGGCAGTAAAGAACTTCCAAATATAGCTGCAATTTGAATCTAAGGGGATTTTTAAAAGCCTTATGCTTAAGTTGATCTTACGGACCTGGACGCAAATAACAAGCTTTGACAGCCAGTTTTGCATGCGAAATTTCGCGTTTTGGTCTATTTAAACCAACCGTTATAGGCCATTTGTACTCTTAATCTTCTCTCTAGGTCGGTCTCGATACCAGCCTGTAGGTGGTATAGTTTGATGTTATATCTTCTCAACTGCAGACGGGGCCAAAAATCAACCTCAAGGATTTTTATCTGGCTTTGAAATGCAGCTTTTTACCCTCAAATAAGGGGCTGCTCATAGCAGCGCTTGCAGCTATTTGCTTTCACAAACGATACTCTCATGCAGCGCAAAAATCATCCAAAGAGGAAGTTCAACGAGCATTGGATAGGTTTGCAGCTGTCTGTGGTGATGCTGGGATGAAAGTAAACGTGAACAAATCGGAAGTGATGGTTGTGTCTCGAACTCCTGTGCAGTGTACCCTGCACATAAATGGAGTTCTATTAAAACAGGTGGAGAAGTTTAAGTATCTCGGGGTATTTTCCACGAAAGATGGGTGGAGTGATACTGAGTTGTCCTGTAGAATTGGCCAAGCTGAAGCAATAGTAAAGGAACTGCGCCGGCCGGTCATCAGGAAGGCTGAGCTTGGAGTGAAAGCAAAGATCTCAGTTTTTAATTCAGTGTTCGTTCCGACCCTCATCTATGGTCATGAAATTTGGCTAACGACCGAAAGAATAAGATCGCGGGTACAAGCTGCCGAAATGAGATTCCTGAGGTGCGTTGCTGGTGTTACTCTAAAGGATAGAGTGAGAAACGTCAGTATTCGTGGGAATCTTGATGTTGAGCAGCTACTTCTCCGAGTGGAGCGATCGATTCTTCGATGGTTTGGACACGTTGTTCGCATGCCCTCTGACAGACTTCCTGCGCGTCGCCCCCCTGGTAGGCCAAGAAACAGGTTGTGGGATCAGGTAAAGAACCTCTCTGAGTCCCGTCTGGGGATTGCGCCGGAGTCTCTTGAGTTGGTGGCGGAGGATCGAGAAAGATGGAAGGACCATTTAGCCACCCTCGCTCCGCGACCCTTTCAAAGGATAGGCGGCATTCGAAAATGATGATGATGATGAAGTTACAAATGGAAGTTAGCCCGCTAAAGGAAAATGCATTAATAGCTTGAGCCTCTGTTTCCGTTTTGCCATTCTTAAAGTGACACAAGTTCCATGGCAAATCTAAGAATAGCTTCCGTGAGCGACATTACCACTGCGACAAGATCGAACTCAGGACAAAATGAACTTTGGGCACAACAGGGACATTTGTAGCCGAATAACACTATTTAATCAAGTACTACAAGGCAACTCCATGCAATGATGGTATAAGTATTTGCTACCTCCACTGAAACGCTACCCAAAAAGCACGATTTACTACTGAAGCCTGAAGTATTAAGGAAACTAAGTGGTAGTCTATGTGAACAGTAAATAAGCTAGTTCTAGGATTTGTAGCCCGTTCTACTTCCAATTAAATAAAGGAATTTAAATTCTTCAAAATCCAGAAGCTTTGTTAATTTTTTTTCCAACAAGCGACTTTGGAACACTCCATAAAGGCCATCCGACAATAGCTATGTCTCATGGCGAATTGAAAAGTAAATCCTCCATTCAAATCAGAGCCTTTGTCCTAAAGTGAACAAAAACAGCGCAAATCATTAATAACAGCGCTTATCTCCACCGGGAGGACGAATTCCCACCCGGACTACTATGCGCCGACAACGACAACGACGACGACAAGAAAGACGATGACACAGCGAGACCATTTAATCCCTCAATTTGTTGTTCCGAGCAATTGGGCTGGAAACACCCCCCTGTTGTCTACAAGTTGTACACCGGAGGTGCGTTTATGTGGTGTCATAACTTACCGATGTTTGCGATTGCGACTGCTTGGAACTATCTCCTGGAGGTCGTCGTTCTTGTCCGATTCCACTTGCAGCGTCATATCGTAAACGAAGTCCTCATTGTAATGGAATTGACTGCTCGTCATGGAACGATGGAACGAAAGGCAGGCGTATTTAGCTTCGAGAGCAATTACATTACACGGATCGCGAGGATATACTTACATGGGCTGATTTGGCGGCATGCTCAGGATGCAATGCTGTAAGCCGCTCGGCGAAGGATAAACCAGAACCGGATCTGAGCATCTGTGGTGGCGTTCTGTAAGAGGGATAACGCAATTGGCGTTTACGTGATTAGCTTTGTCGTGGTTCATGCTCTGCCAAGCATGCATAACCATGATGGATGAGGACGAGGATTAAAGGATTTATATGCGATAAATGGAACGAACAACATGACAGAGACAGACATTAAGGTTGACTTACTATACTTTCTCTTGCGCTTCCGGTACTCATCGTCGCTGCCACTCTGCCCCGATGGCCAGCTGGGCTTGAATCGTTTCTCCTTATCTCGGGATTTGGTTGCACAGCAACCGGTTGGCGCCACACTGGACCCAGTTGATGTCGAGGTCATTCGATGCAACTTGGCCGTGTCGCCGGGTAGTGTCACACCAGGCACAATGGCTGACGGATCAGGTGCAAACTCATCCGTTGGCGTGGCGTACGCTGAACTGCCAGCTCCATTGCCGTTCGCGGCCCCATTCGACACCGATGCGGAGGCGACGGCGGCGGTAGTTGCACTTATTGTTGAAGCTGCTGCTGTTGCAGTTGTCGTTGTAATCACAGGAAAATAATTCGACGCCGTCGTGTATGCTATGTAGGACTCACGGCGTGGTGCTAATATTTGATTAACTGTACTACGATTGTAACTATCTAGGCGGCTACTAAGTGATTGCTTATTTAAGTTATCTTGGCTTGATTTATTCGAAATAACTAGGAGGCTGGTGCTTTTTGACTTTCTGCCCAGGTCGTGGTTAGCGAGTGCTTCCTCGCCCTCGTTGAGCAGGGTGCTTATGGTGAGATTGGCGCTGTCCTCGGATGTGTTCTGGCGGGAGAAAAACTTAAGCGCATCGTCGCGGTGGCCGGGTTCGTCTCCATTGGAGAAGGACACCTGATGCTGTGGGTGGTGCAGTTTCTCCAGTGGGCGCGCGAATGTCCTGTTCTGTGTCTGAGTGTGGGCTGATGCGAAGCTCGGTCCTTTTGTCGCTATGGCCGGCTTGATATGCCTCGGCAGAACCGGACTACATTGGGCACTAATTGACTTGGCTTCTAGGATGCGCAGTCGCTTCGCTCGACTCTTGTCGAATATAAGTGAAGCGCTTTCTAAACAACTGGGATTCACAGTGATCTCGGGGCATGCAGCACTCGCGCCAAATCCGCTGACGCTGACCGTGTACCTTGAGCTAGGAAACGATAGACTTTCGATACTGTCTCTAATTGAGGTGAGGCTATCGTCAGCCATTGTGGATGTGTTGTGCTCTTCCAGCGGTACGCTGTTACTGCCTATTGAGATGGCGTCAAAGTGTTGACCTAATGCCGACTCGTCGACCAGTGAGATTGGTGCTGTTGGCCCAACCAAAGACGCATCGTCATCGTAGGCAAATCTCGCGTCGTGGTGATGAGTGAGGACTTCGACAACAAGATTCCTTACACCACCCAAGCTGCTGCCGCCGTTTTTCTCCGAAAGGCTGAGGCTGTCATTGTACGCATTGCTTGCTATACTCTCGCCCCCCTGGTGGTATTGGGCATGGGACACTTTTGCGGCATTTCTTGGTTTCTTCAAAGATACTGTCGCCTGACTGACTTCCTCGATATCATTGCCAATGGTCTCATGATGGCGTTGCCTCCGGCTGCTCACTTTTGACGCAGTCTCATCTTGTATATGGCAATCAGCCAGCTGTGAAGTAACATTCTCTTCGAGGTTTTCCGTCAGCGATCCCTTTTCCACATCGAGCTCCTCACCCGAACTGGGTAGTTTCCTCGCACCGCTCCCAAAGATTTTCTTACTGAACAGTATCCTGCCAAAGGATCTGCGCTTTTGTCGTTTGGCACGCTTACGCTCCTCACAGTCACGTTTCATCGCAAGTACTTTGTTCTCGACGAGGGTGGTAAAGATTGCCTCGTATGTCAGGGCTCTGCCCAGGTTCTCCATGGTGTCGTTTGTGCATACTGCTTTGTCGGATTTCATCATGGTTTGTTGTCTACACACCGCACTGTTGCTGCTGCTGCATAGCTAACTTCCTCACAGGATGAGGTGTGCACGTTTGAGCTTTAATACTATAACATTGCCATCCTTTGCGAGTTCCAATTGTTCGTCGCAAGTTTTTTTCTTGTCAACATTGTGAGCATTGAGACAATTGCCTACCGTGACTTGCGGAGGCACGAGGGATCACCCTTACGAGTTGCATTTATTGCAGATTGCTTGGGATTGTTGCTTTGTTCGAAGATGTTGTCGCCACTTGACATGGTATTCTGAAAGGAAAAGAAATTGCAAAGAGGATATGAGTATTATGTGCATATGAAAATGCGCTGTAAGGAGAATAAACAACTGAGTGGAAAGTGCACGCTAGCGTATTGTCATTGCAATCGATAGTGAAATGGGTACAAGGATATAAATGTCTGCAATGGAACACGTTAAAGGATATAAATGTGCAAATGTGCACGGGTGGAGAAAGGGTATCTAAAATTTATGCTGATAAAAATAGGCACCTTCAGTGTTTCCTTGAAAGATTTGAAGGCACGTGTATGTCATTTGACCAAAGTGGAATTTTCTAGCATATTAATTACGAAACTTTGACTGGCCTTATTTAAGAAACCTTCCTCATATGTCATTGTAAAATCTTACATGAAAGTTGAATCTGTAGTATTGCATGATTTTGACAAATAATCAATGTTTTTTTATACCTCTGCAAGGTTGGGGTCAGAATAGCCCTGAGCCGGCTAAAATCCACCGAAAGAAATAGTCTTCTCCATGTTATAAATGAAGCTGTCGGGAGTATATACTCCTGGTGGGGCCACTTTTGGCAGTAAATTTATACCTAAGAGATGAACCTGAAGGTCTATATAAAACTCGGTAGCGTCTCACACAAAGTGTGCAACAAGCTGGTCAGCGTCTGATCCCAGAGGGGCATCTTAATTCTTAAAACTCCAAGAGCGTCTGGCTCGGAATGACTGGCTTCTTGGTCGGCGTCTGTTGTCCATGTTAGGATCAGCCGAATAGAAACCTGGCAGCTAGGTAGAAGCAACCCAGTGCACCCTGTGGAGATACGCCTGAGAGGTGTCATGCTGACACCGAGCGCTTGGTGGTCGGAATGTCCCGCTTGGCATCCGACCGGGTTCAACCCGAAGAAGTTACGGGTAGCCGGGCAATGGTGACGCTATCCATTACGAGGGGCAGCGCTAAGCCAAACTGAGGGTTAATATGGCCAGTCTACAAATCGACAACGACACCAATTTAAAATTGGCACATGGAATGTCGCATTGCTAACGGAGAAGGAACTTGAAGAAATGAAGAAGGCTTAAAAGTATCAGCTCGATGCCGCTGGCATATCCTCAACAAAGTAAGAAAGGTTTCGGAACCAGAGACTTCGCTAATGAGTGGAGGCTTTTTTGGTCTGGCGTCTCACATAACATGACTGCACAGGGGGTAGTGGGGATACTCACAAGCCCCCGACTGTCGGAAAAGGTATTTGAGTTTATTACATTAGGAGGGAGGGTTTTGATCTTAAAGCCTAGGCTTGAGCGATCGACTTTGGCTCTAGTGCAGGTATATGCACCCAATCGAGAGCCAGAGTATCCGGCCTCAATGAAAGAAAGTTGATGCTGCCCTGGATAGTGGCAAAAATGAACTTCTTTCTCCTGATGGGTGACTTCAATGCTCAAAGTCACACTGTGGGCACGGACGACAGTACTTGCAGAAGTGTGATTGGGAGGCACGGTGATCCGGATGCCGGGTCGTATCAGAAACGGAGGAAACTTGTTGGACTTTTGCTGCGCTTATCTATAAGCACAGCCATCACAGAGAAGAAAAAACCTATATTGTGTGGAATCTGAGGCACGAAGAACTTCCAATATGGCGATTAGAACAGCCAAAGAACAGGCTTGAAAAAAGTTCGGCGAGAGGTTAGAGCACAACTTATTATATATCTGCAAAAAAGATGTTTAGGCAGACTATTCGCCGTCTCAGAGGAAAGAAGTTAAATATCGTACAAGGGGTTTAATTCAAAGACGGTACACTTCTTTTAAATGAGAGTGACGTCTTACGCAGATGAAGCGAGCACTTTTCGGAGCTGCTCAATCCCCAACTAGGCACTGAAGATGGTAATCCCATTGCTGACAAGATTAGGGTGGAGAATAGTGCTACCTAATGATGAAGTCATTGTCGCGATTAAATCGCTGTTTCACATAAAGAGCGAGAGAGCGAGCGAGGGTCTCGGTTGAGCTGTTAAATGAATTTCAATCAATGGCAATGTATGGGGTGGTTCACAATACCGGCGTGATCACTGTCTCGCTCGCCGGGCTTTTCGAAAAATTGGAAAACCCCCGAGGTCGACGATTATTCTGTCATTCGCTGTCGTGAGTTATGACATGCTAGTGAATAGAAATTTTTTTTCTCAGAACTAATACTTGTTGTGAAACATAAACTATTCATGTGCAATAAAGTCAACAAATTTTAGAAATTGTTTAGTCAAAAAAAAAAAAAATGGTTAAGTCAAAACAATCGTCGCGGTTTCTCGCTTTCACTGTGTAGTAACAAACCATTTCTCTGGTACCGTGCTGTCGCAGCCGCTCTGGTTTAACGCTCTCGCGCTGAATCTGGAAACGGCCATAAGTCTGCTGGAGTTGATGATATCCGACCAGAAATGCTCCAGGCAATGGGTGAAAAATGTGTTAAATAGCTAACACGTGTCATTAGGTGGCTTGAGAATGTGGGAAAGCTCCTAGCGATTTTCAAACAGGGGTTACAGTGCCCATTATAGGGTTTATCTCTCTTAAGTCTTCCAGGAAAACTATTTGCGAAGGTGTTGGAAGCGAGTTCCAGAACTATAATTGAGCCTTTGTTGCGAGAAGAGCAATGCTGCTTTCGGTCTGGCAGAGGCACAAAGGACCAGCTTTTAACTCGGAAGGTTATTCTTGAGAAGGCCTGGGAATAGGTACGCCAAACCGGTTTACACGTATTTTTTAGATTAGGAAAGGGCCTGTAACCGGGTTCCTCGGGATAAACTCTGAAGAGTTTTGCAGGACTATGTACTGAGTGGGCCTCTTCTGACAGCCATTCAGTCTTTGTATGAGAACTGCAGAAGCCGTGTTCGGATTAATGGTATTAAATCCCAACCTTTTGATGTGTTTGTTGGACTTCGCCAGGGGTGTGTTCTATCGCCTCTCCTTTTTTTTTAAGCATATGTGGACTGGATGGTAAAGTGCCAGTCTTGGAGAGCAATCTTTCGAAAAGGCTGGTGTCAGAATAAGCCATCTGCTTTTCACAGATGATTTAGCTATCCTGGCATCGTCCGGGGAGGAACTTCAGCGAGCACTTGATGGATTTGCGGCCATATCTGGTGATGGTTATTTCCCGAATTCCAGTGCAGTGCACGTAAATGGAGTCCCATTGAAACAGGTAGAGAAGTCAAGTATGTCGGAGTCTTTTCACGAAAAATGGAAGTGAGTGTACTGAGTTATTCTGTAGGATTGGCTAGGCTAAAAAACTGTGCTAGCCCTAAAGTAAAGGAATTGATCCAGCTGGTCATCAGGAAGGCAAAGATCTTAGTTTTTAATTCAGTGTTCGTTCCAACCCTCGTCTATGATCATGGAATTTAGGTGATGACTAAAAGAGTTAGATTCCGGGTACTAGAGCTGTGTCAATCGTTCATTTTCCCGGATCGAATCGATCCAGGATTGATTTGAAAAAGGACCCGTTTTTTTCAGTCAACCATCATCGTTCTTACTGATTTCGTTCTTCTTTCAGTCATCGATCCAAAGTCAATCACCGTTCCTCCGTTCAGTCGGGATTGACTTAGCAACAGTCAGCGTGTGCGCGGCAAATACACATTTTTCGAAATCTCGTAACAGTTTCGCTACGGTCATCGATGTAGGAATGGAATGTGTTAATATTGTGAATGATTGAATTGACCCTTTCTCTTTCGTTTCGCTCACTTGACCAAAAATATTGGAGAGAGAAATGTATTGGTTCGTACCGATCTCATTCGTTTCGTTCATTTGAAAGAAAAAAGGATTAATATTGTGGGAACGATTGGTTTTACTTTTTCATTCGTTTCGTTGACTTGAACGGGAAAGAGGATTGATACTAAGAACGATTGATTTGCCCAACCGGGATTGCAGTCACCAATACTTTTAGAGGAACGGGTCCAAAGGATCGAATCAATCACGATTGACACAGCTCTAGCGGGTACAAGCTGCCGAAATAGGATTTCGTAGGTGCGTTGCTGGTGATACTCTTAAGGATAAAAATAGAGAAACGGCAGTATTCGTAGGAATCTTAATGTTGAGCAGCTACTTCCTAGACAGAGATTATGTTAGCCGAGATGCAAGCTCATCGCCCGCCTGGTAGGCCAAGAAATAGCTGGTGGGATCGGGTAAGGACCATCTCCGAGAACCGTCTGGGAATCGCGCCTGTGTCTCTTGAGTTGGTGGCGGAAGATTGGCAAAGATGGAGGATAAACGGGCACGGAAAATGATGATGATGATGATGAATAAAAAAACATTGCACTGTTTTGGTAATTATTTTTGTTCCGAATATGTAGGGCTACAAAACAATATCTCATCCAAGTATGAAGCACCTTTACTTTTTTTAGTACTTGCACGCAAAGTGAAAAGTGCGCACTCACACTTTTCGCTGAACGCAAATCATATGACTCAACGCGTATACGCTTTTGAGTAAAATTCATTTTCCAAAGAAACCTAAATAAATCATTCAACACAATATCTTAAAAGTAAATCTAATTCAAATGGAAAAACCAATTGTCCGTGTGAGATATTTATCTTCTTTTCACAACCAACTAGCACTTTCACAAACGTATGACTTCTAGAGTCAATACACATATAATAAGCCCTGAATCAGGGTGGGCTTACCAAAATCCTCTTATAATATTTTTTGCGCCTTTCATTTGTCTCCCCTGTGGTGATGCTTGTATAACATACGATATCCCGCATGTAATAGTTGCTCACTGGCAAAAATTCGAGTATATTCCGCAGACATCTGTGGTCAGTGATAAAGTGGTAACACGTAAGCGCCCCATTAAGTCAAAGCCAGTCAATCGATAAGTATCTGTGTGAATGCGGAAGATCTATTACTTTGTTAGAGTTTTGTAGATTTCTTGTTGAATGACACTTTAGATTGAATTAATAAAAAACGTAAAAAAATTATTTTCAGTTTACTTTGATTGAGAAAAAACTTTCCAATTGCTTAAAAACTACACGTTAAGAGTCCTTCCTAACAACAATTTCCCTTTTGATTTGAAAGACCTCTTGAAGCCCTCTTTACAAAAAAAAAAACTATCTTCAAGTTTAATTTCCTCCCCAAATCGATAAGAAGGCAAATCTCAACTTGAGTATGCACTAGTCCTGCTATCACTTTCCAAGTAGCTAAAGAATGAAACAGAACTTCCTTATAAATTTCTTAAGCATCACCATCGAATTGTTCACTTTTCTTGAGAGCCTTTGGGTTGCTGGCTGTTCGGTACCACTTCATAAAATGGGTGAACGTGGCGAACGAACAGTCCCAAGTGGACTTGTATATAAGACTTGTTGCGCTCGGCTTTTGTTCTCATTCCCGGTGTTGCTCATCACATCTTCCTGTGAGAGTGTCGTGAATTCAAAATTACCTCAATAACCTTGGTTAAGTTGGCCGGAGAAGAGGAATCATGCTTGTGTAGTGTATCCTGCCTTTCAATCTCCGGTGCTCGACTGTGCCTTTCACTGTCTGTCGAAAAAGTGTTAATACGAACAGGGTATTTCCGAATGCAGCACACCGTAGGATTTTTTTGCTTGTTTAAATATTGAATTCTCTAGAAATTCTCTGTTTGGTCACGTTCACGTATGTTAAGTAAACTTTTGATCAATTGACTTTTCTTGAGTGAGTTTTGCTTAACTGCAAAGAGTATATTGAAAACCGATTATAGCCTTTTGAGAAGAGAGGATATCCGAGGAATGATGAATGGTATTGAAATTAAATCGAAAAAACGTTTGATATGATTGTAGGAAAATTCCGAAGTTGACTGTGGCGGACACTACTTGTACTTTTTCTAGGGTTAAAATTTTTATGGTTTTCAACATTTTCAATAATATATTGTTGATGGATTCAAATTAAGCTCGTAATCAAGTTTGCGTTGCCTTGTACCTTAATATAGGTTGGTTATGTTTACCCCTTCTTAATATGCTACATTTACTCCGGAGTGCTTTTCCAGGTTTTAAGGCGACAAAATAAGCAGAAGTCCTTAAAAAAAAGTGCAAAGCTTAAAATGGTATACTAGAAGAAGCTATAACAGCTTCAATGCCTCTACGACAGGTATTCTAAGATAACCTACCCCACTTTATAAATACATAGCTATCCTCGATCGGGAAAGACACACTTAGACCAAGGGATACCGCTTTTCGCAAGATCGGACTAACCATTCCGAGTACCTAAATGTTGCTGTCGAGGCAACCAGTATTGGTATATACCAAAGCCTGTTTCAGAGATTACTAATCGATGGTTAGGGACTTACCCGAAAAGAGTAATGAAGGCTGGGAGATAAATGAGGAGTTTTCATCTTAATAATAGGAAAAGACAAGGGAAACCGGTTTTGGTATAAGTCCGTATCTTTGTCCCTCAAGTCAGAATAGGCCTCACGGATGAGAGAGTGCAGGAGTAACTGATACCCGGCCGTATGAACCCTTTCTGAAGAAGATCTCATAGGGAGAAGCTGATGGAGGGTGACTGATTTTAATGTTAGCCCATAATTCTGGCGACTAAAGTCAGAATTAATACAGAATACAGGCGGTATGCACCTGCTCCAAAGGAAAATATTTACCGATGATCCTGATAGGGCGGACAGGTGATGGCAACATAAACGGTATGAGTCCATACCAGACAATTTTTTTCAGTGAAGAAAACCTTGGGGTGTGGTGAGGAGGGAGAAGGGTTGTATGGTTGATTTGCCAATTTAGGCAACTAAACAATTTAACTCCAAGAATAAGCCCATTATCTTCTTTAAGCCGAGTCGTGCTAGATCACTTAGATCTTCGATGAAGTATACACCTAGAGCTTTCCTTCTCACGATCGATAGGCCTGGAGAGTTACACAGAAGATAAACCATGAACTTCCTCATTCTCATTTCTTCAACTTTTCCAGAAATCGTTTTAGAGAGAGTCACGTCCTCTCGCATGTCATCCTACCAGATAATGGCCTGTGAGGGCCTCAACTATCATTTTAAGAATCAGCCCTATCACCTTGATAAGTCTTTTTGTTTTCTTGCACTGGCCAGATTTATTTGTAAGAAAGACATGGTGCTGATGTTATTCCGTTGATGCTGATGCTTCGGTGTCCAGGTGAGACTTTATCGAATTTATGGGTGCTGCCGGCTTCGGTATATTTGACGGATTAGCATCAGTACCTTCTTATGATAGTTCTGGAGAGCTGATAATCTGCCGTTGCCTGGAATATCCCTGTGGCCTCCCTGTGTGTAAATCAGCACTCTTGGATATGTCGCACCTGACAGCAATCTCATTGAGAGATTCACGACGATCCAAGTTAGTAAGGATCGTATTGTTGGCGACTCCAAAGCTTTTATTGCAGCCTCGCTTGAATTAATATTGAAAGGAAGGCCGTGGTTTCTCGAACAACTTTGATTTCAGCTTGAAATCTACTGCAGACTTCATTGATTTAGCAGGTGTTTGGAGATGCAAGAGTAAGAAAGGAAAAAAAGACTGCTGCTCCTGTCTCCGGTCCATATGCTATTTCTGTTTCGTGTAAGTAGATTTCTATTGCAAAAGCGTTTATAAAACCTCACCCGTCTCCCAGGCAATTCTGATTAAAAATTTGGTCTTGAATTCAACGTTAAAGTAAAGCTGTGGGACCACGTAGTATACGAGAAACCAGGGATAGTAACTTGGTCATGGATGCTTGCATGACCCATGTTGTCACTAGCCAATTGCAAGAGTTCTCTTAGCCTGAGTGCTGTTTTTGCTGCAATTGATTTTTCAAAGATGTCAACGGGAAGGAAGTGAAGCCCTGTGTCAAGTCTGATTAAAAGTCTAAAATATGCACTGTGTCAAGTGTAGCTAAAGGCTTTGTTCTAATCGTTTACAGGACTTATGATGCTAATACAAAGGGTTTTTTTTGTCGAAGGTTGCTACTATTCGATGGAGCCCTCAGACGAAAGCACTGGTCCATTGTACTACCTTAGCTTAATTTAGATAGGGCTTGAGTGATGTGCTCAGGTGTGCGGCACATACCACGCCAGGCCCAGAAACTCGCTTTTTCAGGTGGTGCCTGATGTAAGGGACTAGTTTGCTCCAGTTGGTGAGACTTCCATCGACCTATCCCATTTCCCACTTGCGCCTTCAATCAGTATAAGTATAGTAAAGCTGAAAGAGACTAAATCTGAGTTACCCTGCCAGCTGTATTGCTTAGAACGTTATACTTTTCATTGGATTTTGTAATGAAGCTTTATCAGAACTTTTTGCAATTTCATAAGAATGTAGTACGGGAACCGTTGACAATTATTTCTGTCACAAGACTAGAAGGGTTTCCTCTGCAGTTCGAATGAGATACATGCAGCCTATTTTCCCTGTACTGCACATTTCAAATGGACAAAGTTTAGTGTGAAATCCTCATTGTCAAAGCATTTCTCAATGATACTTACCAACGAGTGCAGGCCAACCCCACCTAATTTCTTTTACGGTATGCGTGTTCGTGGAAAACCGAAAGAAAGCTGCTGTCCATGTTGGTTCTGATTTGATCGACCAGTCTTTCTAGAGTCTAAGAAACTTTTGGGGACGGAGAAAACAGAAACATTGACTAACAGCAAAAACTGAAACTCTTGACCTAGCTGTGTCCAATATTTGTTTTTTAGGGCCTTGATATCTTGACAACTAGCCAAGTGATGCTGGCAAATACTTTTTTTGTGCTACAAAAGGCGTCGAAATACTATTTCTAAAAATTTTTCGTCCCGGTAATTATTTCCGGGATTAAAGATTTTCATGATTTTGGCTTGACGGGATATTGGTTTTCGGGATTTCGCCTGCAACCCCAAAGACAGCGATCGGTTGAAAGACTTGACCATCTCATTATTTGCTTATTAGATAAGCCTTAAAAATCAGTCAAAAGTTTTCCTTATTCACACGACCACTATATCCTTTCGAAAATTTTTTTGGAAGGGTTAATTATTACAACATTATCAACTTTAATTTTATTGGAGTTTCTCCAAGGATCCGCATAAAATCAAACTAGTACAAATTTACTTGTTATTCTCTTTTCCATTCCAACATTCTCATATACCTCCCTCTCTACAGGAAGTAGGTTCCTTGAATTTATGCCAAGCTCATACATGTTTATGAGATATTACTCAAACGCGAAAAAGTTCAGAGTGCACAATTTACCACAGCCCTTGCCTCAAAGTTCACATAACAGTTCTAAAAAAAAGTCGATAAAACTCTACACCAACCCACATATCAATATTGAAAATGGCACAAAAAAAAAAAAAAAATAGAAAAATCCAAACCAATCGCTCTCAAAAGCAATAGTTGTTGTTGTTGTAGTGGGTAAACACAATTTTATGTTGATAGTTCACACAGGTCTATATCTAAGGTAGTTGTATGGCGTGGCAACCCTTACTTGTTGCTGTGTCAGTTGACATCGTGCCAATATAAGTACTTTGGCAATTCGAGACCGCCGCCCGCTGCCTGTTGAGCTAGCTGTAATGACGTATCGAAATAAGGCACCAAAGAACGGAATAAAGCTATGAGAATAGTAACGGTATAATTCTATTGGGGGTGGTTTCGGTAGAGCGCAACAGCTGTGCTATTATTCAAGAGCTCCTTCAAAGTTTTCCTTGGTATAGTTTTTTTTTCTTACACTGCTGCTTACCATCTTTAAGGGAAACAACTCAAGGGGTGGCATTGAGAAATGGGTTGTATGTGGGGTTGGAAGATGTGTGCGATATTTTTGATTATCCTATAAAACAGGGTAATAATAATGGAAAAGAACATGTTGATGGCTTCATTTCGGGTTGATTTGGCAATGATATAAGAGAAGCTTTGACGTTAAGATTATGTAATTTTAAGTGAAGTACGTGGAGGGTAAAGATTTTTAAACGAGTCAAATATTCTGTTCATATTTTATTTAAGCATTTTCTATGTGTTGAATAAACATAATTCTATGAATCTTGATGTTCAATATCTTTTTGAGCTATCAGCAAATAGAATAAGGGTCCCGTTGTCAATAGCTATTGTCTAGATTTGAAAACCATACAAACTTTTCAAAACTCACTGCTTGCTTTTCGATATCAAAGACAAAGGCGTTTGGTAAATTGATAGAAGCGGTATAGACAGTCGGGTATACAAAACTTCTGCAGAGAAATTTCATCATTTATTATGCCTATGAAATTTTTAAGACAATTTGCATATAACAAATAATGTGTACATCCTTTGTCTTCAATTGACCCTTTTTTCGAATTACAACTACTATTTCTCACAAGCTCTTGAAAACTTCTTCTGAAGGATATACAATATCTAACATCTGACATTTATTGAAATGTGTCCTTCCCCTCTGCAAGAAGTTTAACTACAATATTCCTTATATTTTGACTCAACTCACAAAATAAAAATCAGATTTATCGCAGGAAAATATACGAAATGACGCACCCATACACAAGCTATTTGAGTGCACTTAGCAGGGCAATAAAACTCCAAATGATTATTTATTGATCATAAATTTTCTCATTGAGCTCATTTTAATGGGCCGTAAGCGGCCTATTCTGACCGCTACGCTATTCAGTCGGTTTCATGTTTCAATTTCAAAATCGAACGATGCCGATATGTGTATCTGTACGGTGTGTGGTAAGGAGAGTATGGTACTTCAGGTATTTTTGAATGAAAATTTGATGTGCATGCGGACAATAGAATAAAGGATATACCTCAAAATAATCGTGCGTTTGTATTTGGCGTATATCCTCAAGGGGAAGGTAGGACTTGTACCAAATGGACTGTTTTAGAAATGATAATTTATAGGCATCGGTTGAAAACACCACATAATTTGAAGGTTCTTGTTAGGACAAAATATTTAATTGAAACTTACAACTAGCCAATTTGCAGAATCTACTTAATTGCAAAAGTACAATCGAGCTTGAGAGAGTTTTCAATTTGACGAATTTATGCAGGGTGTTTCCAAATTCATGTCAATACTTTGGGAAAGAATTTTTGGCTATAATTTAAGGCAAAGGCGTTCTACTGTAAAGGGGTATCACCAAGGTTGGTATGATTTATTGGGGATTTAAGAAAACGCATACTTTGCTATTTCCTCACCAATATTAACGGTGATTGATCTATTAGTATTTATAATAAAATAAAATTTAATTTTTTTCAGACAATTTTATGTAACAGAAACCTTGAAGGTTAAACGTTTTTAGTTTCAAAGAAATTGAAACTAAATTGTCTCCATCCAATTTGGTGTTTCACAGCAGGAGTGACAGTTTGATCGTCAGTTGGGCGATTGTCACGCCCTGCCCAAAACACAAACTTCAAAGGATTTCACACTCGACTTAAAGAAAAGTCCGCGGGTTTTTAGATCTTTTGATTCAATATGAATCTTCAAAGTGATGGCTTCAACAGAAGACTCGTTGAAATATACGCTTCACAGATGGTTTCCGCGGACTATTCTTTGAGTCAAGTGTGAAATACTTTGAAGCTTGTGTTTTGGGCAGGGCGTAACAGGCGCCCAACTGATGACCAAACTGTCACGCCTGCGGTGAAACACCAAATGGGGTGGAGACTACCTACCTTCATAATTTCTTTAAATATTTTCAAAAGGCTCCACAAGCATTGTATTTATCTTAAACTAGCATCTTGCTAGTTGACTAATAAAATGTTTAAATTTTTGGAACTTTAGTTCCTTTAAGTGTAAATGTGTTGTACCGTATAGCATCGCCAGCTAGAACTGAATTTTTAAGGATTTCGCGGTTGTTTAATAACGTTTTAACAATTTTCGGATAAGCCGCGTTTATACGGTTTGAGTCGAAACATTTAGGTTTCAGTATTGTGCTTATTTAAAATTTATAAGCGCTTATCCAAAAATTATTAAAATGAAGAACAAAATTGTCGTCAAAGCGGTGTTGTTTTCGGTTCAGTGCAAATAGTGTGTGCCTAGTATAGTGCAAGTGTGTATGCTCACTGGAAACTCTGGGATCAGTGTACTTATCATACTTCTTACAATGAAGCCAAATAAGTATGCTTCGCTTTTAATCTCGTTCATAACCTAAAAGTGGTGGAAGTTAACACTTGATTAAGAGAAACACCGTAAACACCGCAAATAAATTGCGTTTACACTCCACAAATTTCCAGATGGTTGGGATGGAGGAAGAAAGTTTTGTTTTCCAATCATATTGGAATAATAGCTTAATTGCTGCACATTTTAATTTTGCTAAATATCTCTTATTTAGAGTCATTTGAACGAACGAGCGTAATTGCGGTGTTATGCGGTGTTTTCGTTATACTCAAATGCGGTGGCGGTATTAATATACTCAAACACCGCAAAGTGGTTGAAATCATACGACCGCATGAATTTCAGTCATTACGTGCTTGCAATCTATGCGATGGGGATCAACGATGGGAACCTATGTTGAGCGTTGGATCAACGAATAGATAAGATTTAATTTTTATTTTCATTACTAAAAAAACTATAATACAATTTTTCATGATACATACCTAGTATAGCGGAAAACGTAACATAACGTAACTTAAAGTTGGTGTATAGCGGCACAGCTATAATAATACACAAAGCAAAAAGTTTTTGATGTGGGGGTTACAAACATTGGTTACCAAAATACAATTTTGGTTAAAACATAAGCATACAAAGTGCGAAACTTTACAAGATCAAAAATTAAAAATTTCAGCATTAATAAAAAAAAATTTTTTAAAATTAACAAAAAAAAAAAATAGCTTGTGTTAATGATTTTAAGACAATAGGTCTCTGTTAATAAACGATTCGAGGACATCATATACGATCGTTAATATCCTGACTTTAGCATTTTTCAAAAATATGTTAAAATGTATTTCTGTCAGGACATTCTTTGGTAACTGATTGAATATTAAAGGAGCTGTGACAGTGTGGAAATGAGAAAAATGAGTTTTTCGATCGCTTTTCACTTTATCTTTCGACATTCCCAATTTAAAGGCTTAAATACAACTGTGCTGTCCGAGCCTGGCATGGTCATCGGCGTATTTATGCAAATTTAATTTCTAAAAATTTCACTTTTGGTTAATTTCCGTGAGTATTTCTCCACTAGAGCAATGAAAGGTAAATTTCGATATTCGAATATCTAATATCAGTTGTATGAAATGACAGTTATGTGTGATCGTTTAGTGAACTAGTTGGTGTATTTCTTTAGTGAATTGAAGGGTGAATTCAGTGCTTCCTGCATGTTTTTGTTACAACTTTTAACCGGCGCTTAGAAATAAGGCCTAAATGAAATAAAGCCCCAATGTGGTGCTTTGTTTCATCATAAAAATAATACCATAAAGCCCTAGAGTGCAAGTCACCCAAAAGCATAATGAAACACGGCCCCAATATTTTCAAACATAGTTTTTTATGCTAAAAAAATAGCTGGACGCGGGGTTGCAGGCTGACAGCATGCCCTACCCCATACATTTTCAAAATTTGCAACCTCCGACCCCTCCGAGTCCGAGGAGTGGGCTGGCGGCCAGCCCCCCTTTAATAGTTCAACGAAGATTTCTTTTCGTATGAGATGAGGAGGTAATACATAAATAAAATAAGGCCCAAAAAAATGAAAGAAAAGCAAAATTGAAAGAAAAGGTCATAATTTAAAAATTCCAGTTCTTGTTGCATTTTGCAATTTTTTTCAGGGTCTAATTTCGTTTTTATGTTTGGACCTTTTTTTGTGGGACGTAATTTCCTAGAGCCCTTTTTACCTTACACATTGTTCCCCGCGGGCATAAGGATGAGCCATCTGCTTTTCGCAGATAATTTGGCCATCCTTGCATCATCGAAAGAGGAACTTCAACGAGCACTAGATAGGTTTGCAGCCGTCTGTGGTGATGCTGGGATGAAAGTTAACGTGGATAAATTGGAAGTGATGGTTGTTTCCCGAACTCCTGTGCAGTATACCCTGCTCATAAATGGAGTTCCACTAAAACAGGTGGAGAAGTTTAAGTATCTCGGGGTCTTTTTCACGAAAGATGGGAGGAGTGATTATACTGAGTTGTCCTGTAGAGCAGTGGCCAAGCTGGAGCAATAGTAAAGGAACTGCGCGCCGGCCGGTTATCAAGAAAGCTGAGCTTGGAGTGAGAGCAAAGATCTCAGTTTTTTATTCAGTGTTCGTTCCGACCCTCATCTATGGTCATGAAATTTGGGTAATGACCGAAAGAATTAGATGGCGGGTACAAGCTGCCGAAATGAGATTCCTGAGGTGCGTTGCTGGTGTTACTCTAAGGGATAGAGTGAGAAACGTCAGTATTCGTGGCAATCTTAATGTTGAGCAGCTACTTCTCCGAGTGGAGCGATCGATTCTTCGATGGTTTGGACACGTTGTTCGCATGCCCCATGACAGACTTCCTAGACAGGTCATGCTAGCCGAGATGCGAGCGCGTCGCCCCCCTGGTAGTCCAAGGAACAGGTGGTGGGATCAGGTATAGAACATCTCTGAGTCCCGCTTCGGGGTTTCGGCGGAGTCTCTTGAGTTGGTGGCGGAGAAAGATGGAAGGACCATTTGGCCGCCCTCGCTCCGCGACCCTTTCAAAGGATAAGCTGCATCCGAAAATGATGATGATGATGATGACATTGTTCCCCTCTTAGCTTTGTTCTTATCGAAGCAAATTCCGCTTTCGTGATAGCAAAGGTATGGAAAACAAAAATAGACAGCAATGGGATGGAGAATAGGAATAGTTAAGGGAATAGTAAAAACCAGTGAGTAAGTGCTACAGTGTGTACGCAGAAGTTGCAGTCCCTAAAACGGACCGTTGTATACCCCATCCTATCCCACATTGTTAAGTGCTTATGGCATAGTTATTTTTTGCCATTTTAGAAGTAATGCAAACTTCGAAAAGGGGCGTGCCCCAACTGTCCCTAATTACAAACTATTAATTGTAAGATATTTCCACAGATATTTCCAAATTACACTTAAATGTACGTAAAAATGCAATTTTTTGGTTCAAATTCAATATTTTTAAAAAATCGACCCCTAAAAGGGGGCGTGGCTAAAAACTTTATATAAACGAAATCTGGACTGAAGTCTCGTTTACCTAACCTGCTACTTCTTTTGTTTCATGCTTTTCTAAATAAGGCTCAAGGCCAGTCGAATTTAAATTTTTCTGGGTAATGTTAGGTGTTTCTTCAATTCTGCCTCCAAATGTGGGCGTGGCCCAAAGTTTTGTATGAACGGAATGTGGAACTAAGCGTTTTCTACATAAAATATTAAGTAAATTTTTTTCAATTTCGATATATTCCCAAAAATATTGAGTAAAATAAATTTTAATTTAAAATAGACGCCTTAAAATAGACGCCCTTAAAATAGACGCCACGCGCACTAGAGGAGGTTTTCCAATTAAATTTGCCCTTTTTGTGTCTTACATTTATTAGGAGATGCTAAATGTCAAATTTCAGCCTTTTAGAACGTCTTATAGTTTTGAAAACTCTGAAGGTAGTTGCACATTTAGACCGATTGTGGGCGTGTCTTTGGGCGGATTTCAAAAATTTTACACTTGTACTGCTTCGCATGACTAACTTGGACCTTACGTACGAAGTTTCAGCATCCTAGCTCAAAATTTAAGGCTTAAAAACATGTGACATACAGACGGACGGACGGACGGACATGGCTCCATCGATTCAGAATTTGGTCTCGATCATCTGCCCTTAAGGTCTTAGGGGTCTACCATTATTATTTCACCGTGTTACAAACTATGTGACAAACTTAATGTAACTCCTGTCCTATGGGATGGGGTATAAAAACAAGTAAGTAAGTGTAAGAGTTCGTCTGTTGCGAATTTCTAAATACCCGACCCTCTTTACCCATTAACACCAAATTTAAAATTCTTTGGTTTGTATATGAAATACTGAATGTCAATTATTTATATTGGCCACGCCCCTAAAAAAGGGCGTAGGCTGAAAATTAAAATCAATTAACTTTAATTTCGTTGGAATCACGAGTAAATGCGTTAAAAGCGAATATTAATACTTAAAAAACAGTTTTTTTTTTCCAAAAAACGCCCCCTAAAAGTGGACGGAGCTCAATGCTTTGCAACAAACTAAGCAAACGGTAATATCTTTAATATTTGTCATATAATTTTTTTTCAATTTAGAATGAATTTCCCGAGAAATCAGGCCTTCGAAGATTTCAGATGTTAGAAGTGGCCTTGGTCAAAAGAGTGGGCGGTCCAATTTTTGTCTTATTAAAGTGGACATTGCTCTCCACCAAAATTTGAGTTCATATGTTTTGTCTAAAAGGCAAAGCAGCTGTCTTTACGTAATAAGTTGTTTAAAAGTTGTTTCCTTGGGATTCCAGGGAATTTTTCGCAAATTTGAATGTACCTACCTATACCTATACCCAACATGAAAGAGTCTAGTTGTGTGTGGTTTTCCAGCTGTAGAGTTGATCCATTGCTGAATGGTTTTATGCCAACAACCGAGTTGATGATTAACAACGGAACGATACCGTAAGAGGTCCTTTTTCCATTTTTGGACGGACCGCTTAAAACCAGGCGTCTTTTTGCCGTTACTAGATTTAATCATTTCAGCAGAAGTTTCTCGAAGACCTTCGATATTATCCGCAGATATGATATGGACTTTTAAGATGTTTTATCGTCTGACAATCTCCCGGTTTTGACACACTTTATCATGACTTATCCAACTTACTTTTGCCTTGGAATTTAAAGAAAGTCTCCTTGGATTGAGTTGTCCCTAAACCAGAGAAGTATGGTTCGTGTTGAAATCACTGTCGATGGTACAACCCAATTCTACCTAAATAATGCAAACAAATATACAAGGTCGTAGTTCTCTCGTCCCTTACAAGTTTATTTAACTGATCTTATATGTATTTTTCATGCAGTTTTTTATGTAGAGCAAGGTCCCTAATTTTGAATTTAGCGGATAATAATGTTAGAGGTGATCATTCTTGAGTCCAAAAACTTTTTAGGTGAAGTTAGTTCTGATGTTGCAACCTTAACTTCAATTTACCTTTTTGCTATTAGTACATTTTAATGCTTCAAGCATTTGTTGAATCCATTCCAAAATAGAGGCAATAAAATCCAAGTGAAATTTATTTTAAAGGCAATAAAAAAAGCAACGCACCCAAGTGCCTCATTTCTCATTAAATCCGGCAACAAAATTGGCTTCAATAAAATACAAAACTGTTCTTAATTGCATCACAAAACCATGTTAATTAGTTACTACAAGCCCTAAAAACCTTGCCACCGCGCGCCGTCTACGTTTCCGTTTTCGCAAAAGGAAACCAGCTTTCTTTTTTTTTAATGTTCATTTGCATTCATTTGGAAAATTAAATCACACAGATTGCTGCTGCCATGGACGTCGGAATCCGGCTTGGCATATGCGTTTGTGTGTATATCTATGTGCCTAAGCGAAAATAAAGGATAAAACGCGCCAAGGAAGAGAAAAACCAGTTGAACAATGGAAGAAAAATTCATATTTCCACTCGTCATATACGTGTATAGTGTTTTTGTGATATTTCATTTAAATAGCAACAATGCAAAGAAAGTTTTGTTGTCCTTTTTTTCTGGCAATTTTCTCTCATTTTGCATGTCATGTGACCATGACGACGATGATGATGATGGCTGTAAGTGGGACGAACACTTGCACCCCCTCACCATCGAGGCTTTCTTTTCTGTCTTAAAATTACATTTAAATTTCATTTCACTGTTATGTGCGTCATTCCATTACACGTACCTACTCTTGTGTTGTAGAAGAGCGAGCCATGTACTCTCAGCGAATCCCTTACACTCCTTCAGGATTTTATCTGTATCATGCCTTCTTTCACAACCATCTTGTACAGTGCAATGGATATGTAAGGACGAAGGAATCGTCTATGTAGCATGCCCAACGGATGTTTGACATTATCCCTCGTATAACACATTTCCTCTATCTATTTGGTCCAGAGCAAAACCGTAATCATGTGTTGCTGGCACAAGGATGCAAGCATTGGAGCTGGAGGTCCTGCGCATTTGGGTGAATCTCTTCAGCTGTTTTTTTTTTCAATTATTTCTGTATAGTCAGTCCTATGGTCAGTAGCCACTGTGCTGTGTATTGAATATTTACTTGAGGCCCCTGGAGACGGAATTCCCATCGTGCAGAGTTTTATGGAGTATTGCACCACTCTTAGGTCTCTTGTGATTGGAAGAGTTTTTGAGCTTGTACATCGCGCTGATGGCGGCGAAGGATATGGATCATTGCCTCGGATAAGTCGTTTAAAAATGTATGAATTGAAGACTTTCTGACAGCAGAAGCGAGGAGGTCAAAGCATAGAGGAAGCCTCAAAAACTACTGGTGACCGAGATCCTTTTTTTTCGGTTTTATTTGTTGTTATTTGTGTCCATTTCGTGGTATGGGATCTGGCATGAAGTGCGAAATTGATGAGTCTGGTAATTATGTATTCTGCTCCATTTGTTTGTATTAAAACCGTTTTTTTTTTGTTGTCACTGTTTAAAAGTCATCCATCATGATGATTTATGGGTAAACAGACACTTGGCTGGAAATATATATTCAGTGCAAGGACATTATTGGTACGTCCGTGGCACATTATACCGAAATTACGGACAACTTAAAATTGCTAATGGGAAATGAGAGGAGCTAAAAATAGGCTTAATGTGTGGATAAGTATTTTATTTAAGCCAAATTAATAATGATTAGATTGAACAGCATTCAAACCATGATGTGACAAGTTTTAGGGCACAGTCGCGTTTAGTTTATTTTTGTTTATAGTTCAGGTCTCTATGCAAATTTGTTTAAATATTTGTTCAAAACAATAATTTACGGCTAATGTTATGTAGTCAGTCCGTCAGGCTGTGTTAAAGTTTGCTGAGTTTACAGGAAAGGACAGAAATTTGTATATTTGGCGTATAATCAGGGTCTTTATTTGGTGTTAAATGTAAGGAACAAGGGTTCACTTGTCCACTTTTCAGGAGTACTTCTTTAAGAGTACAATTAAAAAATAAACAGAGTGGCGCTACAGCTTGAGGTGAACCGGGGCCAACTTTTCAACAATGTATGCTGTTGAAGTGCAAGAAATTAACACTTCTTCACATACAAGGGGACTAACAATTTTTCGCCGAATCCGAACGGCACTTTAAGAAATTTTTCAAGACAAATGATACTCTCGGAGGGCTTGTCAGACCCTCGCAGAAGTGGGGGCTGTGAAAGAGAACAAATCGTTTTTTTTTTTCAGGTAACGATGGTAGGATTCGAACCCAGACCTCCGGCGTAGTAAGCACACACACTAACCACTACGCCACGGCACCCCACTTTTTTAAGGGTATTGATCTGAAATTTATTTTTTTACCCACACCCACATCCTGCTGTGTCAAAAACAATTTCGTTAATAGCCTGCCGTAATAGTCGTAAGATGTGAAATTTTTATAGCAACCTGTAAGATCCCCTTTGAAGGCAGCTCGGTTAGAGCAAGATAAAACATTCAGAAGGCAACCTAGGACTAATTTTTCTTAGGGAAACTGATGATACAAAATTTAGAATGTATTGCCGATTCTCCAAAGAAAAAAGAGAAAGAACACCAGAAGCACACGGTTGAAGAGATGGAGAGATGCTCCAACAAAAATGGGGGTCGAAAGCTTTACCAATAGATCAAAACGTCCCATCAGCGCCTGTAAAGACCTTCAAGGGATCATCGCATTGGAACCGCATTCGGTGCTGAAGATTTGAAAAAAATATTTATGAAAACTGTATAATGGCGAAAATAAAAAAAAACCAAACGATTCGAGTCCCGCTATCAGACAGAATGAACAATTCAACCCTAGTGAAGAAGTCACCGACGAGGTATACTAACAACACCACCCACTCGACCTGGATTAAGTGGAATCTATCTATTATCATTATTATTATTAGTTATTATTAGCTTTAGAGATACTAAAGCTTTCAAACTTTTTAAATTCCCTGGCTATGATCTGATGGTTAAGAGCAAGCACCAAGCTCATCTGCTCAAGTTGTGGTCCGATTTGCCTCAGAATAGTTTGTCCCATCCTCAAGAGAGGATACCCTGTGAATTTTGCCAACGACAGAGGCAACCAATTTCTCTAATATTTTTTTTTTGCTACCACATCAGTGTGGGCTTACTTACTCCTACTTACCTATTGTCCATCCGCTCGATTTCGCCAAGCCTATATAGCCTATGTGTCTTGGACTTTTGAAATACATCTACATCCTTGGTACAGCACATATAGTTTGTGCTTATACCTTCTCCTCTATAAGCCCTTTTCGCACAAGGGACCATAAATTTGCCATAGAATTTTTTTTTTCGAAAGGGAATATTATTTCTCCTTTTCTGCTTATCATCCAGCTAAGTCTTACCCTCATTAACTTCCGGACAAACCAACTTCGACTGTTCTCTGATCGCTGTGAAAGCCTTTATGGCTAACACTGTATGTGAAATCTTACAGGCATATGCTTTTTGCAAACCTTGGTTAAAGGTGGGGCATATGGAACTGATTGTCCCGTTTTCGGGCATGTTTTCTATCACTCACTCTGGCTTGATGATTTGGTGCACGCACTTCCACAAAACATCACCTCCGTATTTAAATGACTCCTCTGGTAGACCATCAGTAGGGGCGGATTTGGATAAAGTGCCAATCTGGGCACCACATTTTTGGCGCCCTCTGGGAAAGCTTACCAAAAAAGACGCTAAACGTGACTTAATTTGTTTGGGAGAGCCCATGAGATAATTTTTGGACCTTCCAGGACAGCCGTTAAGTTTTCCGTTTTATGTCAGTGGGCGGATTTCTAAAACTTTACGCAAACAAGATCCTTAGTAAATCCAGATATATATTTTTAGAAATTTTAGAGTCATCGGTCTTGTTGCTCTTAAGCTTTTTTATAGCTAAAATAACTTCTTCAAAACCAGGTGGGGGACTTCTGATTGGATGACAGGGCTTTCGTTCTCTTCTAGTACAGTTTCGTTACTCTTTTAGACCTACATATTTCACTCTCTTTACATACTGAGAGGATTACTCAATCCGCCTAAGCTGCTAAAATTATACCAAATGCTTCGGTGGGTGGGTTGCCTTCACTATTTCGAAGAGACTGCGTTCCGGTTCTTGGCGGTTTTATAGAATTTTCTGGTCTAGCTTCGGTCGTTAGACTCTTCGATCGCCTTGAGCTGGGAGATTGCGTAGGGTCTCTTCTTTCTACGCAGTAAACTTTTCTCCTTGGCCCAATGTTCATCATAAGCTGATCTTGGGTTTCGCTGCAACGTCTTCACATATCCATCTTCTGTCAGTTCTTTTCTGTTCACATAATCATCATCATACCAAGGATATTTTTTAAGGGGTGGCTGAAAATCTAAGGTCCTCTTCACAAAGAAGCCTAAGCATTGGATTTCTTTTGAAGCATTTACATGATGTTTCGCTTATGGGGAGAGACAGATTTTACCAGTGCAGTCACTAAATTCTCTTAGTATGTCACGATGAATTCAAAAATACACAATTAGCCTACAAAACTATAGACATACTCACAAACTTTGCGTCATATCCGTGTGTGACCAACATACTAAAAAGAGCTGAGGGCATACTGATTGACTTTGTGTGTGCGCTAGAAATCAACAGATTTTTAGTGTTTATTTTAGTTTCACATGCCCCACTACAAAAAAATTTTATATTTAGCGAGCATACATAACAAAAAAATATTTTAATTTTTTTTCTCGATTATTGATTTGCAAGCCGAAGCAAATGTTCAGCCCATTTGAACTAGAGCTTCGCTTTGGAGCCTCACTACGTATGGCATAACGTTTTTCAAACGAAACCTTTGCCAAAGGAAACTTTGAAGCTGAGCTTCAAGGTGAAGGGAAACATTGAAATCGTATGACTAAACACGCAAACGTGGGTGCCATGGCGCAGTGGTTAGTGTGTGTGCCTCTGACGCCAGAGGTTTGGGTTCGAATCCTGCCTCTGCCACCTAAAAAAAAAGACTTGTTCTCTTTCACGGCTCCCACCTCCGCGAGGGTCTGACAAACCCTCTGAGAGTAACATTTGTCTTGAAAAACTTCTCAAAGTGCCGTTCGGATTCGGCAAAAAATTGTAGGTCCCCTTGTATGTGGAAAAAAAAAGTATAGCACACACAGCATACATGGTTGAGAAGTTGGTCCTGGTTCACCTCGAGCTGTTGCGCCACTCTATTTATTTATTTATTTTTTAAACATGCAAACGTCACCTTTTTCAGGTGTGGTGGGGCTTGAGTATGATTTTAGGCCAGAAAAATCCCATCATCTATCAAATATTTACATTTTGGTAAGATTTGGGGAAAACTCAGGATTTTCAAATTGATATATGCGTCAATTGACATATGACAGCGTTCTTAGATGCGGATGATATAGCGGTATATCTAAATCTGGTATCACTGCACAATCTCATCCGTCTGTGCAGGATGACAATCAAAAACCCACGTAGTTCCGTCTAGATCGGTAGAATCCTGACCTCACCTTTGATATTAAAAAAGGATTAAGACGACCCACTGAAATGTGACTTCTTTTACAATACATAATATTTAAGAGAAGCGTACAGAACTCCCACACCAACACCAGAGGCTCTTTGGTCTTTCAAAAGCTCTCGGTCTTTCAAAAGATCTTTTAAAAGCTCGTACAATAATTTGCGTACGCAGACGACGTTGAGATATTCGGAAGAACGCAGCTTGAGCGAAGCCTTCATAAGAATTAAGACCGAATTTTATAGGTCTAGCAAATATGGTCTTCTTAGTGGCTTAAGAGGGCAAAACCATGTACATGCTGTCATCAAGAAGAGACACCGAACACCAACGTTCGTCCTGCAAAAAACAGAACCATTGATAAAGCTTTAAGTTAAACGTACTTGGGGACTTTTTTGACATAGGCTCCGCCATAAATTCAGGCAAAGATTCCTGCGCTGAGATCAAAAGTAATTTACCTCTTGCCCATGACTCTTTCTTCAGGCAAAACTTAGGTTGCTTCGAAAGGAAAATCCTTCAGGCAATTTCTGGCCCACCAAGCGACACAAAGCTAGCCAGAAGAGTCAAAACACAGCTCTACGAATGCATCCCGCATTCGTACGGTCCAATGGAAGAGCACCTAGACTCAGGTGGCAAATGAATTTTGAAAGTGATCTTAGCTCACTATTTGTGCAAAACTGGAGACATCTAGCTGGCTATAGCGAAGCTTGTTGGCTGAGGCCAAAGTAATATGACGCCGCACTCGCTTTGAGATTCCTCTAACCTTAAATGGACTTTGTGTCTATAGCAACGACGAAGTTCTGCATACTACAAGTTTTGAAAATATATTTTTAAGTTAAAAAAACATCAAACACCATGAGTCTGCATGTTTTATCAGTCGGCGTAGATATACCGCAAATCTTAGAACCAAAAGAGCAAAATATACGCCAGCCTTTTAATGAAAACTTATTCCTGTTCACCTGTTTCCCCTTGTCCCCTTATCCTTACTTGGTCCACTTTAATTCAATTCTTACACTCTTAAACCTAATCCACAAAACAAATTTCACATCAGTACCTTACCAAATGCAAATTGACTATTAAATACTCGTCCTTTCACCAAAATAACACCATCATCTCATTAAAGTCAATTGCTTTTGCTCAAGCCCAGAGCACTCGAATAGAGTACACCAGAAGGACACCGCACGAAGTATTGATTTCTCCTCCACCACAAAGCACCCAGCAATATACCAACACTCTGGTCAGTTGTCAGACATGGAATTTTTGGTTGGATTCCAGGACGAAAAGGAAGAAAAAATCTAAAATGCCCTACTGTGGGTTGATGAACAAAAAAAAAAAAAAAACACTCTTGACGAAGAAGCTGTCCGAATGACACAACTAGATTCCAAGCGGAAATTAAAGCACACAGAGTTTTTCATAAGGACAATCTATTTTTTACCAAACATGCCTTGAATTCCCGAATAGCAAGTCGATATTTTAATACAATCAGTTTTTCATTTCCTCTCGGTTTTAGGAAGGACCAAATATTGATTACGATTTGGACCAAAAATTAAGTGACATTCATCATGTGGTTCCATTCGCATACCCCTTAGTATTGTGGTTTCTGTTGTGTTATCCGGTAAAAGTGGGTTTGCTTTTGGCGTATACCTACCAACTCGAGTTTATCGATTCGAGACTCCCCTTGTGAGATCAAATGAAATTCGCGGAGAAAGGACGAAAATGGGTCACTGGCTTGCCTACACGAGCGCAGCTCCGTATTTAATTGAGAACTGCTAACCATGTCGTTGGTCGTATTGCAGATTTCATTTTGTAATATTCGCACATGACGCTCCAGGCTGGGAGGCATGACTCAGCCAAGTCAGTGCAATTCCGGAGCCTTGTTGCCTTTTCGACAGTCGAAATAAAAACGGTTATTCCATTTACACACACTATTCAAATTTACATCCCCTTTTCATATTCACAACCGACCAGAACTGGCATATGTGTAAAGATCTAGAGCTTACCCCAATGCCATCTTCGTGTCCTTCAGCAGCTGACGAGGGCTTCTAATTCGGCAGGAAAAAGAAAGATAAAACAGCAAAACAGGCTTTAACGGCTGTCCTCAGCCAACGGGGATGAATGTGTCCCTCGTGCGCTTGAATAAATTTAGAGTTTTTAGCGAACATCAACGTGTCTGATGTGGTGCAATAAAAACAAGCCAAAAAGGATGCACCCTTACAGTACAGTCTGCACCCTTACACATATGCCGTATATGTGTAAGGGTGCAGACTGTACAGCAGACCCTGTTTTTGTCACGTGAATTTAATAATAGAAATGAAAAGCGTGCTTTTAGGTTTTTTCGGCGTGTAGCATGGGGAGAATAATTAAAAGGGCCTACGAAGCAAAGGACATAGATTGCTTTTACCTGCCAAGCGCCTGGACGTGTCTGTGCATAGTGTGGATGCTATTAAATATTATTATCGAAAGGACCTTGTTGCAAAATATTGTGAAAGCTGTTGTTGTCTGAAATTGGCCTTGAGTAGGCATCTGTACGTGAATTTAGAGTTTGTTTTTTTCGCAAAATGGCTGCTCTTTGGATGGTGTCGTGTCTATGCTGCATTCTACTTACATTTTTTCAATTTGCAGCTCAAGGACTTTGAATTGATGAAACTTTTTTCATTGTGAAGGAAGCAACTACCTTAGCATGTGGTTCAAAATGAGCTCTTAACAAATTAAGGATTCTTAAGTTGAATAATTTTTTTTAAATATTCTTCAAGGACAATCGATAGCATCTCAAAAATGTCACCCTCAAGTACACATTCAACTCAAACACCTCAACTAACGTTGGTACATGAATTCGAAATAAATTATTCAAAGCGTTTTCCAATTGCCAGTTGAAAAGTTTATGTTTTTTAAATCAGTATCGCAAGCTCAGCCCCAATCCATTGCCCAATGCTCGTGAATAGATAAATTGTATCTGCCACGACTTGCCATAACCTAACCCATAAGGATGAAATTGAAATTTGCATAATTCGCATGCAATGACAGTGCTGAGTGCTTGTCACATAATAAGAATAAGAACCGAAAACATTACTACACATTTTATCTGTTGTGCGAAGGCTTAGACGTACGTGTGTGTTCTTATTTCACTTCATGGAGGACATTATCTCCTTTATCTTAAGTGTCTACCAAACAATGGTAGGTAAGGTGCCTGGAGCAGCAAATAATGTTGCGAAAATTACAATTCCACTGCAGAGATGTTTGGAAATTAAATTTTCCTTCTCAATAGGAGAAAGTGTTTTGCGGGTGGAATGGGCAAAGTTACCCATTCGGCTGACGAAAGGTAAGTCAGAAAAGTTTCGATCCTAAGTGGGGTTTCGGAACAAAAAATAAAAAAAAAAAACTTTTTGTTTTTGTTTTAAAGTTGTTCACACTGCTAATGATGGAAGCTGACAGTGTAAAAGTTTTCGTCGTCCTTGATGGGCGCGTGGGGTTGTTTTTCTTACTTTTCAAATTTCCAACAAAACAAAATTTTCCAGTTGGTGAGGATTTTTACTATGCTCGGCGAAATGGTCCAAAAGGGTGACAATACTTTTTGTGACAAAACATTGAAAGAGGATAACACTTAAACTGATTAAAAGTCAAAAGAAGAATTGTGCCAAAAGATTTAAGGGAGGCTTTTTTAGTTGTAAGTTTTGAAATGTGATTTTGATTCGAGTAGATTTTGAAAGAACCTTGAATGATTTTTAAAAAGGAACAGCTGCTTGACAACGCATTACTTACTTAGCTTGTCTTTATTGAAACACGAGCCCATTGTGGTCTTTTCTGAGGCTTTAGAAGAATAGAATGAATATAATTTACCCGTCGTCTACATAAGGTGAAGGAAGAACGCTTAAATCGAAAACTTTATGCCGAAATTTTAATCCTTACAAAGTGTATATTAGAACCATTTTAATCTTGTACGTCACCGAATCATCAGAAAATTATTTGATGATACGGAAAATGCCTTTTATACTCTTGCACGTGGACCTAAAAGCACATAAAAGTTTCTGCGCTTTTTCGGCCTCATGCTGTGCTTCATTTTTTGATCTTAAACGGCTGGTCACCGTTTGAGGTTAGGGTGGTTCCGCGGTTGACTGTTCCGGCCAACTTACGCTGATATATTGTAATATTTTTGCCTGCAGTTCGCCAACTAAGACTCAATTTCACTCTTAAAATTACACAAAGAAACGATTTTTTTTTATCAAACTCAACTAATACAAGTTCAAATTGCAATTGATTTAACTTCACCGAGTCGAATTCAACACTTTTCTTCATTTAAATTCAATCGCTTTTAACTTCTCGAAATTCTTAATTAGTTAAGTTTAGTGATGTTATATAACTCTAGCGAAATGGTGTCAGAAGCCGCTCGAAAATCAACGAAAAATGAGTACAAACGTTTGTTTCTGTTTTGAAAAATCTTAGCAACGTTTCAATTTTTCGACAGAATAAGTTTCTAAAACACGAAATTGTGCGTATATGAGGGAGCAGAATTTTATTTTCTCTTATTTGAATTCCCAGACTCACAACGACCATCCGTTATAATGCCATATGCCGTGTAACATTATAATTGTTAAGAAGGTATTCAAGAATATGAACTAAAATACGTTCCCGCTGTGGTGGGAATTTGTCCCGGTATCTTTAAAGTCATAACCACTAAACTTTTTATTGCTCCAACGATTCTAACTTTTTATGCGAAGCTTGCGTTTTTAGCGGTCTGTTCAAAAATGGAAAAAGGGCCTCTTATGGTATCGTTGTCCGTCCGTCCGTCCGTCCGTCCGTCCTTCCGTCCAATCGTTTTATAACTTCTGAACTGTAAGTCGTAGAAAACAAAATTTGGTGCGCTTTTAAGCTGCGGAAAAGGTCAGAGAATCCAAAAACGGAAATATTTTTCAAGCACACATAACGCCTTAATTGCAGTTTGAAATTTTATGTGAAAATGGATAAAATATTTTTCAATACTTTTTTAAGAAGTTAAGCAGTCATGAACTAAAAAAAAATCAAGCTTGATGAATACTAACGAAAGAATCCAATTTCTTTAAAATATTGAAAAAAATTTGAGAAACGAAAAGTAGGTGAAAATGGATGACGTTTTTCAATATGTTTGAGGCCCTAACTTTTAAACCCTTACAAAAAAATTTCAACAGCGTCCCCGCATGACCAACATACCATAGACACAAAGGCACACTGACTCAGTCGAAATTGACTTGTGCGTTGAAAGCGAAAAAGAGAGTTGCCAATACCATATTCCTTCGGATTTGTCTGTGAATTTTATCAAATAGCTTTAGGAATTTTTGCATTTCTGAGCTTTTGATTGAAAACAAATTAATAATGAAATCAATAGTATTCCCAGTCGTATATTTTGTTTACCTCTTTTTTGTATAAAAGTTTGGATTTAAATCAGAATGTATGACAATTTATTTTCTCTACCTTTCACAATATACAAACTTTGCTGATTGAGTTTATGTCGCAAATTGATATATTAAACATTTTTTTATGCCTGTTCGTATGATGTCTTTGTTTTCCCGATGAATGACGCCTGTTTTGTCAATAAATACGGGAATTCCCAATAGGAAGATACCAAGTCGTACTAAAAGCAGTCAACAGGGTAGCACACAACTGCACGCCCTAATCGCGGGCGAGAATTATTGCTCTTTATTATCATCTCGATTTTTTTTCTTGTTAGCTTACAAATTTACCTTAATTGCAATCGCCTGCATAATAATTTAAAATAATACGCTCATTCATTGGCTTGCCAAACACTGCCTCTGGTGTAAAAAAAATAATTATTTTCTTCAATTCTTAGAACTATCTTTACAATTTTATACCGGTTCATTAAAAACAAATGTTAGCCATGATAATTTGATGTTGGTGACCCTAAAAAATTCTCTCTTTGATTTGTGACGGTCCAAATTGGAAGCTTGGCTACCCTGAGAGAGCTTTAAGGAGAGACAAGTTCATGTAAAGCATTATAGCCAGAGGGAGATGCAAACGTCCTATCTTCACTGCACTGACTATTAATTTCGGACAGAGTATAGTTTAACCGTTTATGCGAAAATCGGGGGCCATTCAATAAAAAAAAAAAAAAAACAATACTAACGCAATTGGAACTGTTATTGGAAAAAAGTCTAATGGGATTTGAAATCTAAAAAAATTAGAAAAAAGGAGAAAAGAAGGTATGCTCTATCTCTTGAATAAAATAACTGGCATAGTCCATCTTTTGTATTTTTTGTAAAAACTATAGCGATGCTCGAATATTCAGGAACTTCGAATATTTGACCCAAAACGTAAAAAAAAATTTTTTGAAAACTATTTTTTTGAGGGTTTTCCGTCCGTTAACGGCAATAAAGATCTTGTATTAATTTGTCTAAAGTATGTTACACTTACAACACAAGCTAACTGCATTAAAAATGTTACAAAATTGCCGTTTCCAACCTTAAGTTCTTAAGCCTAATAAAATAAAAAAATAGAGAACAACATAATTTACGGTTGTCTCAGTGATCCATGCCAGACGATTTTTAGAAAAGTGGCCAACGCAATGCAGCTAGTTATAAGATTGAAAAAATTGAAAAGAATTGAAAAAATAAATTTAGTCGCTAATTTATGGATTTTCAATATGAAAAATGGTAAAAAATGGTGTACCCTTCCCTCCATTTTCGAAGCGGTAACAGGCAAAAACTTCAAATAAATCACGCACGGAGTCCACTTTTTGAAATTAAAAAAAAAACACCGTCAAGTATGAAGACATACGCGGAGCGGTCTGTCGTTTTTTTTTTGTTGGTGAGGTTTACCTTTATTGTATGCTTTTTCGTAGTGGAGTCTACTACAGTTTTTATATGGGGGGGATTTTTTGGTTTTGTCACTTAAAAAGGGTTTTATTAAATTTTTCCTTTAATTTTTGTTTATATTTTTTTTTTCTTAAAAATGAACTTATTGAGCTTTTTGTCTTTTTTTAAGGTCTTGTGTTGGTTAAAGTTCATGAGGTTGTGCCTGCACCAAATTTGGTTGACGTGAAATAAGTGGCCCAGAAGTTACGACGTACATACTTGCTAGCAGCATCATTTTAGTCAGTCAACTAAAGTGTTTTCAAGCACACCTAGAAAGCCATAAACTTTTTCACAAATGCTTCAGTTTTTTTTATTCAAAAGATGGACTAGGTTCGGTAATTATTTTAAATTTTTGCCTGTTACCGTTTCGAAAATGGAGGGAAAGACATATAAAGGGTCCGCCAAATATCTTTTTTTTTGGATTTTTTTTTTAAGGTGGCGCTACAGTCCGGGGTGGACCTGGGCCTCAGCCAACAAGCTTCGCCAGCCAGCTCTGTCTCTAGCTAGCCGTCTCCAGTTTCGCACGCGAAGTTGGCTGGGGTCCCCTTCCACTTGCGTGCGCCACCTGAGTCTCGGTGCTCCTCTACCGCGCCGTCCCTGCGGTATGGATTCGACGATTTTCCGGGCCAAGGCGTTGGTGTCCATCCGCTCTAGATGACCCAGCCATCGTAGACGTTGTGTTTTGACTCTTTTGGCTAGGTCGGTATCGCTGTACAGCCCGTTCAGTTCGATGTTATATCTCCTCCTCCACTCTCCGTCTATGCAGACTGGACCGTAAATCGTCCGAAGAATTTTTCTCTCGAAGCAGCCTAAAGTGTTTTCATCCGCCTTTGACAGGGTCCATGCTTCTGCACCGTAAAGCAATACTGGGATGATGAGGGTCTTATACATGGACACTTAAGTTGCTCGAGAGAGGGCTTTGCTTCTCAATTGCCTTCTTAGGCCAAAGAAACATCGAGGGCAAGGGTTATCCTTCGTTTGATTTCAGCGCTGGTATCATTGTCTGAATTGATAGCGGAACACAGGTAGACAAAGTCCCTAACTACCTCAAAGTTATAGCTGTCGATGGTGATGTTTTGTCCAAGACGTCGGTGTTGGGTGTCTTTTCTTGATGACAGCATATACTTGGTTTTATCCTCGTTGACTGCAAAACCCATATTCACCGCTTTCGTCTTAATACTCACGAAGGCTTCACTGACATCGTGCTTTGTTCTACCGATTATTTCAATATCGTTTGCGTATGCGAGCAGTTATACGGACTTTTGAAAGATTGTACCTCTGGTGTTGGCGCGAGAGTTCTGCACAATTCTCTCAAGTATGATGTTAAAGAAGTCGCATGACAGCGCGTCGCCTTGTCTAAAACCTTTCTTGACATCAAAGTTTTTTGGAAAAGCTATAAAAAAACTACTGAATATTTTCTCAAATTTCTTTTTTTATTTGAAAGAACAATCTTTCCGGTTAATAATGAAAAATAATTTCATTCAAAAGGCTGCATTGGCTGGCCATGCCGTAGCCTACACGATTGGTCCAATTTTTAAGCACATTATCGATTGTGTGCAGCTGTATTTCACCAATAGCTTTACGAATATTGTCCTTTAAAGCATCAATTGTCTCTGGCTTGTCGGCGTAACACTTATCTCTTAAGGCACCCCACAAATAATAGTCCAACGGTGTCAAATCACAGCTCCAAGCTGGCCCAACGGCATCAGCTCTGTGGCTGATAATGCGATCTTCAAAAACAGGGCGCAAAACATTGAGTGTGGCTTCGGCTGTGTGGCAAGTAGCACCGTCGTGTTGAAACCAAATGTTGCCAATATCCTCCTCTTCAATTTTTGTGAACAAAAATTCGTTTAACATGGCCCGATAACGATCGCCATCGACTAGCGGCTACTACGGACCAAAACCCGCACCAAACAGTGACTCGTTTTGGGTGAATCGGCTTTTCAATGTATGCGTGCCGCTTTTCTGTGCCCCAAATGCGACAATTTTACTTGCTTACAAACTCGCCAAGATCAAAATGAGCTTCATCTGAAAAGATGGTTTTTTCTGCATTCATTCTGCAACATTACCATGATTTGTAAAGTCATGTCGCAATTTTTCCCAGCGTTGTTCAAGCGTTTACATAACTATATTCGTTCAGCGGAAGGATAAAACTTATTATCTGTCAAATCAGACATAACCTAAGTGCTCATGTGGACTAGTTGAAAAAAAAAACGTTAGAAGGCGGACCCTTTATTATCTTTACTTTTTTTACCATTTTTAAAATTCAAAATCCATAAAACAGCAATTAAGTTTTTTTTTCATTGGGTTTTTGGTTTTTTTTTTTTTCAATTTAGCAACCAGCTGCGTTCCATTGGCCACTTTTCTTAAATTCTGCGCACATCTGAGAAACCGGTAAAACAATTCGGTTGCTTAAATAGTTTTTAAAACTTAGGGTTGGAAACAGCAATATTGAACATTTTTAAATGCAGTAAACTTATGTTGTAAACGTTAAATACTTCAGTCAAATTTAAATTAGATCTTCATTACCGTTAACAGACTGGCGACCTTTAAGAAAACGTTTTCGAAAATATTTTTAAGTTCTCGAGTCAAATTTTCGAAGTTTTTTAATATTCGAAATTTGCTTTAGCTCTTCATGGAATCTCAGACGATGGATTATGCCCATTAGTTACCGTTATACTTTATACTGTCAGGGATCTAGAGGAGAAAACATACCTTCTTTTGAAGTTTTTTTTATAATATTTTAAATTTAAAATCCATAAAAGAACTATTTTGATTTTTTAATACCGCAATTATCTGCGCTAGCATTGGATGTTCTGTTTTATTTCTATGGCCAACGGCTTTTACGAAAACGGTAAAACAATGTTTTTTTATTTCGTTTTTCAAATAGGCTTCGAAAAACGTAGGTTAAAAACGGCAATTAAAATTTTTTTTAACGCAGCCTACTTTCAAGTAGGCTTTGTACTTGAACTAAATCTGAACAAAATCGCTTTTACCGTTAAGATACTAGAAGATTTAAAGAAAGAGTTTTTGAAAATGCTTTTCTGTTTTTGAGTTAAATCTCAGAAGATTTTGAAACTTGAAAATTCGCTATAATTTCCTTTAAAAATTTTGGATAATTTCTGATACGTGCGTCTTTTTTTATATGATTTCTCCAAACAAGACCGAAGATAAAGGGGTCACACACACGTGTTTTCATGATTTTTTTCGATTTTTTGTCAAAAACGCGTTAAAACGGCAGTATTAAGTCTTTTTCTGAAAATATGATATTCTGATCAGATATGACAATGACGAAAGCATTTTATGAAAAATTATAAAACTGCTGCAGTTTTTCGGTCTTTAAACTATTTCTCTCTCTTAGAAGAGAGAGGAAAAAGTGCAGCAGTATTATAATTCTTCATAAAATGCTTTCGTCACTGTCTTCCTTGTTTCTTAAATTTGCAGGCGGCAGCTCGCCGTATTGTTAGCCACACTTGTGTGTTTTAATGCTGTTTGTTGGCTTAATTAGTTTTTCAAATACTTGTTCTCTTATGAGAAACCGTTCAAAGAGTTGTCACTTAATGCCAGCATCATTATAATATAAAGAATCCTGACGATGTTCGCCTGGCAGCGTTTGAAATGATCGTAGGACTAGCCATTATTATAATGTTTGTAGAATTGTAAATTATTGTAATTTTTCACCTTTCAATATTAAATTTAATTTTGAATGGCTTTGCCATGGGGGCCGCTACCAAATATAAGCAACGACACGTTCGGTTAGCTTTTTAATTAATGTAACCGAACTTCTTTTCCTGGCTTTTTCTATGCGAAGTAAGACTTGGGAGAGTCAATAAATTCGAGAGTCGAAAATTTTGACAAAAATTTTTTTGACAAAGTTAACTCTTCACTGAAAAACTGCTTGTTGGATTAACTCCAGATTCGTTTTTTCGGGATTAACAGCTGGTTTAAGCTAGGCTTAAGCACTGAAAAACCGGCGCTTAGAGTAATGAAATTAAAGGAGTTTACTGTTCTTTCTTCACTACAAAATTATATTTCTTCCTCCTTATCCTTTCAGCTCTTGCAGAGGTCGTTGGAATCGACACCAACCCTTGTCGCAAGCCTACTTATCGTATGCGAATTTCATTAAAATCTGTTTCCTTGGGCATTTAAGGAAATATACATAATATCATATCATATGTTCCAATATGACAGTCCACAAGAAAGGAGTATACCCAAGGAGGACCCAGAATAAGGAGGACCCAGCAAGCTACTTTCTAATCTTGTTTCTGAACACAACAACCAAACCGTTTTGCTCAATTATGTTTAGAAGACTAACTGAGTAGGCTGAAAACAAACGAATTTTGTGCGAATACCAAGCGGAAATCCTACAAAGGTAGGTACTCTACGCGGGATCGAAGTTTTGTATCTACTTAACATTTTACTTAATTTAACATTTTACTTAATAATACTTACTCTACATTTTACTTAATGAAAAAAAGGCGGAGTCAAAACCTGATATCTGTTGGGGACAAAATCGAGCCAAGTCTAGGTCTATGAAACTAAAAAATTTAAAATGTTCCTCGTCATAAGCAACAGGTAGCACAAAAGGCAGGTAACACAAAAGCACTTTCCGTAAACCAACTAAAGCAAACATTTCGCAACTCCAAGCGATAATGTTTCCTCCACCTCTCATTACTATGGGCACAAAAACAAAAATCACCACAAACAACCCGAGAATGAGGTGGAAGAAAAGCAATTTCCGCGCCCATAAAAATGCATACATATTGCCGCTATAGCGTATCTTTGATTAAAAACAAAGTTAATATTTTCAGTTTTGGCCTAAATAAACACCATCACCGCGGCGGCGGCGGCGGCGGCAAGGCCGACACAAAAAAGAAGTAATATCAACATCAAATCAAAAATTCCGTCTTCATCAAAAACGGATCTCATGTATTTATTTTGATGGGGTTGTTTTTATTTTATCTGCTTCTTCCGCCTCATGCTCGGGGAATATCCGACAAAACAAAAAGAAACACATGGCAATGTAGCAACAACAACAAGCCATGTGGAAAAATATACAATTCTACTTGAGATATTATAGAAGCAAAAAGTCGTTCATGATTTCTGCCTGATCAGCATCAGCAGCTGGAAAGCATGATTCTTCTAGCGCTGCTTCCTCCGCCTCTTAACCCGAACCTTAACTATTTGCTTAAATGTATGTAAATTTGACAGCAGTTCCAGCTTCAATGGAAATGGAACAAATAGATAGAGATACCAGGGCAGCCAATATTCTCATCATTGATGGCTCGTAAAAAAAAGTATCTAAGGAAAGTTTGCAAAAAGAAGGAGAAGCCAAACCATTTGAAATAAATTCACACTAGGTTGGGTCCGCACCAGAGCTGCATGAATTACCAAGTCGTAAAAAGATAAAAAGATGCTTTTCCCCACAAAATAATAATATATCCTCTCCATGGACTGGTATACCTATAACGGGAAGAGAATCATTGAAAAATCACTTTTTTATCGCATGCAATGAAACTCACATATTATTATGCGGACGCTTTGTATATTTATCCGGGGAAAGTCCATAAAATTATACACAGACTCGGTGTCGGTGGAAGACCGGACATAGGCAGAGGGAAGTATCGAAAAATATTCTGCTTGACTTGCAAATTGGAAGGTAATTGTCATCGGAGTTAATCGGATACAGTGAACTTTGATTTGGGCTATTTTCGACCAAAGAGAATAATATAATTTATTGCACAGGCTCATGTTGGAAAGGATGGTGCTGGCGCTTGGCTTAAGCTACATTGTTCATTGAATTCGAGGATTCAATGATGTATGGCTTGGCTGGATATGTTAATGGCAATCGCAGGCAATTTAATCATATAATTGCTTAATATTTAATAATTATTGCGTAATTTCTCTCAGTATTTGTTTTGTCCTCATGTTATTTTGCATTAAGGCCTTAGGTACTCGTAGAGCTAGTGTCGTTGGCTGGACATATTCTTCAGATTACCACAATATTAGCTTCCTCCCGCCGTAAATTGGTTTAGTAAAATAAATGTTTAATTTAAACAAATTATGCGTCCTTCGTTATTTATTTGAAAATTTTTCCATTAGTAATTAAACTTAGATTTTTAAAGAGCAAACACTAAATGACAGTAGAACAGTTGATAAAGTAATATTTCATAATTTTAGAAAAATTCTTCTAATGTGTCTAACGTGATCATCTGACAATGAATGCACACTGCACAGGCTTGTGTGGGGATACTCACAAGCCCCTTGTTGTCAACGTAAGAGAGTTTGTTCTTTTTGGAGTTGGGTTGTGATCTTAAAGCTTAAAATTGAAAGGTCGAATATATGCACCAAATCGAGAGTCCGAATATGCGGCCTTTTAAACGAGGTTGGTGCTGCCTTGGATAGAGTGACAGAAATTAACTTTTTTCTCCTAAAGAGTGGTTAAATTTTAAGGGCCGATTTTGAATGGGAACCACACCTTAACGTCAAGTTTTTTTTTCTGCATTTCATTTGACATTTCTCAATTTCAGACTATCTCAATTTGAGCCATGGAAAGATACACAATCGAGCAATGCGCTAAAGTTATTCAGGCTTATTATGAAAATGGGCGTTCAAATCAAAACGCATATCGTGCAACCGGGAAAATCCTGCAAAGATTTGAGCAAACCGGATCTGTAGGAGTTGTGAAAACACTCGTGCATGCTCGTACAGCTCGTACTGCAGAAAATATTGCTACTATTCGCGATAGTGTGGCTGAAGAGCCGTCCGCCTCAACTCGTTGTCGTGACCAACAATTGCACCTCTCACGCTCGTCGTTGATGAACGTTATGCATAAAGATAAACGTTATGCATGCAATTGACTCAAGAACTATTGCATCTTGACCATTTTAAGCGTCATCAATGGCCAGAATGGTGGCAAATTCAATGACCGTGTTATCTTATGTGGTGGTGATGTCAATTGGCCGCCGAGATCACTTGGTTTGGCACCGTTGGATTTTTGTATTTGGGGTTATTTGAAAGAAAAGGTGTACATCGATAATCCAACAACAATTCAAGAGTTAAAGGATGAGATAATTCGGCACATTAACGGCATAGAACCTCAATTATTTTTCAGCGTCATCGAAAATTTGGACCATGGGATGGAGGTGTGCCTCCGAGCTCGCAGCGGCCATTTGGCCGATATTTTCTTCCATACATAATTGAACCATACCAATATTATCATAATAAAAAGAAATGACACTAATTTTCTAAATGCTACCCCTCGACCTCTATATGCAAGAATCTGCTCACAAAAGCCCCTTGAGGCTCAGTCAGTCACCTGAATGGATCCCAAGCTCATTTGGTCATGCGCAGATTCTTCACAGCGTTATAAGAACCGAAACCTCCTCCGACTACCTTACCCCCTACCTGGACTTCGAAAAGCCTTTTACCTGCATGTTTCCTAGCCATAAAGGCAATAGCTGCGACTGAAATCAAAACCGAACTTGTGAAGTGCTGTCGCAAAGAGCTAAAGGTTCTTGACTCACAGCACAATGTAAGACTCTGCTGGGTTTCTGGCCAGAGTAACTTTCGTGGTAATGAAAAAGCCGATGAGCTTGCACGACATGGATCAACATTGGATCCTCATCAAGCCTACACTCTGTGACCTTAGAATGCGGGTGGAAAACAAGATTCGGATGAAAGCAAATACAAGATGGACATTCTTGTCCACCTGTGAAATCTCAAGACAAATGCGGCCTAAATATGATAAGTCCCGAACTAACGCGCTCATCAAGAGCAACAGGAAGACTCTGTCGTTACTAGTAGGTATACTTACTGGCCACAATCTTTTGAGACACCATGCTATGAAACTATATCTCGACAATGTAGACATATGCAGAGGATGTGGCGATATGGATTGCTGCGAGGACACACCTCACTTTCTGTGCCACTGTCCCAGTCTAAGTCAGTTGAGGAAAAGAACTTTAGGAAGCTACTTCTTCCACCACATCTCAGAACTTTCAAACGCACCACTAACATCTCTTTCCAGGTATGTTAAATCAACAAGGTGGCTCCAGGAACTCAACACGGCGTAAAAAGGAAGCGGAACATCCACACAACTAGGATTATCCCCCATTGGGTATCACAATGGGTCTAAATTAACCTAAGTGCGATGAGGCGCGGGTCACCTCGCTCCATCAGCCCAACAACCTAACCTAACCTAATTTTCTAAATAATTTGTGTTTTATTTAAAATCAACATCGGCGCTTAAAATTTAACCACCGTTTATAATGAGAGATTTCAGTGCTAATGTGGGCACGAAAAACAGTACTTGAAGGATTAAAATAGGAACGGAGGGAAGCTTATTGATATTGTGCTAAGAACACTGACTGATTTTTTTGTGGTATCATCATGTGTTTGCAAATGATTGGTGATGTTCGCGTTTTAAGACGAGCAATATCTAGAAGTTTGCAAATTAATTTTCTGCAACAGTATTCCAGTATTCCACTCAGGTAAATATTGAGACCGGAGACCCGCATACTACAAGACCGGCTCTAGAACACCATCTTATGCTTAATCATACTCTTCGTCATTTTGATAGCATTAAAAAAAGAACAATCGAAGATCCTGAGCGGACATCAAAACTTCAATCACTTCCACACTGTAAAAAAGTTGGTGATATTATGCCTTTAACTGTAAATGTTATAATATGAAATGTTCTGAGTTGAGTTGAATTATTTGATTCCCGAAAGCTCTTATTTTAGAGGATCTAAAAAGCAAGCAATCTCGCTCATCAGTTTGACGTCCACAAATACATACCTTGCTCCACATTTTTCCAAAAATCCTACTTTTACAGAACTAGTACAATTTGGAATTAACTTTCCGTTACCATGTTTCTTAACACTTATAAGCTTTAAAAAAAAAATATAAATGTTATTAGCAGTACGCGGCACTCATTTAGTGTCAGAATTTCTCCTTTCCTGAAAGAATTTAGAGACCCTATTTTTATCGGCAATCATTGCATCTGCAAGAAATGTTTGTGCAGTGAAGAGGCTTGGGGTGAAGGGAAGGCTGGAAATGAGAAAATATTTATGGGGTTTAAGACACCTGGAGCTCAAGAAGCAATAAGAGAGAAGAAGATTGATCAACTTCCCAAACTCGGTACAATGGGGAGCAAAGAAATTTCAATCTGGCAGTTAGAAAACCCAAGAAATAGGCATGCAAAGAGTTTGACGAGAGGTTGGAGCACAATTACAGATATGCAAGCAAGACATTTTGGCAGACTATACATACACTGTTTTAGAGGAAAGAACTAGAGGTTAAATCAAAGAGATCTATGTCTTACGCATTTGGAGCGAGCGCTTTTCAGAGCTGCTTAGCTTAGGGCACTGAAAATGACAATCTCACTGCTGACGGGGTAAGGGCATATAATACTCCCACAATATGCCACAAATACTCAAGGCAATGGGTGAAGAAGGTGTTAAATAGCTTAAAAGGTAGCCTCGGACAGCGGAAAGGCACCACGCGATTAGCAAACATGAGTTATAGCACCCATTTTTTTAAAGGGGACAAGAGAGATTGCTCTGACCGTAGGAGTATATATCTGTTGGTTTCGTAAAGAGTAATGCAAAGGTTAAACTAGGAAAACTTGGAAGAGGCTTATGACCGGGTTCCTCGGAACATACACTCAAGAGTTTTGCAGGACTATGCAGTGTGTGGGTTTTGTTCTGAGAGTCATTCTCTCTGTGTATGGCAACGGCAGGAAGGTGTGTAGTGTATCGAAATGGCGTGAAATCATGTCGTTTTGATTTGTGAGCTGGACCTCGTCAAGGCTCTGATCCCTCGTCTCTTCATTTCATAGCATATATTGAGTGGACGGTTTTGGCGAGGAAAGATTCGAAATGTTTGGCATCATGATAAGCCATCTCCTTTTTGCTAGGTTTGCAACCACTCCGATGAGAAGACGTAGAAAAATTAAGTGATACTGAGTTGTATTGTAAGCTTGACCAAGCTGAAGCAATAGAAAAGAATCTGCACTGGTTGGTCGTCAGAAAAGTTGAGTTCATAGTGAAAGCAAAGATCTCAGTTTTAAGCTTAGTGTTCGCTCAAACTCTCATTTACGGTCATGAGATTTGGGTAACAACCGAATAAAGAATCAGATCGCGGGTACAAGCATCTTAAATGACATTTCTAAAGTGTGTTCAAGAGTGAGAAACGTCAACATCTGTAGGAATCTAAATGTTGAGCAGCTACTTTTTAAAGAGGACCGATCAATTCTGCGATGGCTTAAATAAGCTGATCGCCTGGTCGGTCGCCTGGTATGCCTCTAAATAGGTGGTGGGCCAGCATAAGAACATCTACAAGATCCGTTTTGGGATCCCTCATGTTATTCTTGAGTTGGTAGCAGAGAATTGGGAAGGGTGAAAGGACCACATAGCCACCTTCACTTCTCGAACTTTTTAAAGGTTGACCGGTCGCAGGAAACTATTGTTATGATTACATAACCAAAGTCTAGAGTGCCACTCGACCTTAATAAAGTGTAGTGGCACTGCTTAAGGAGCGGGCTAAGGACTAGGCTTAGCAACGAATATTGGCTGCGGCAAACGGTCACACTAAACTATAGAACCATAAAAAGAAGAATAATGTGGCTGGGTTATACAGAGCTACAAACATAGGGTAGTGAAAGCAGTGATTTTAATGAAGCAGTTGATGTCCAAAAGCGTCAATACAGAAATTCACAAAGATATTTCTTTCTGTCTGTCTGTTATGTATCAAATCAAAAAAAAAAAAACCTGACTTAAAAACTTAATTGTCAGTGAGGTTGGCCTATAGACACCAGACAAAAACCATTTCGGAATATCATTATGATGTTTATGATTAAGCAATTCAGAAAGAGATCAAGATCTATTCTGCTGTACTGTGTGAACGCCTGAAGCCGTTCGTCAACAATCTGATAGGCACATATCAGTGTGGCTTCAGGCCAGGAAAGTCCATCATCGATCAAATATTCACACTGCGGCAGATCTTGGAGAAAACCCAGGAATTCCAAATCGATACACACCACCTCTTCATCGATTTCAAGGCCGCGTATGACAGCATCTATAGAGACGAGCTTTATAGCGCAATGTCCAGTTTTGGCATCCCTGCTAAGCTCGTCAGTCTGTGAGGGATGACGATGGAAAATTTAAGCTGTTTCGTCAAGGACGGCAAAGACCTCACCGACCCCTTGGATGTCAAAAAAGGATTTAGACAAGGCGACGCGCTGTCATGCTTCTTTAACATCATACTTGAGAGAATTGTGCAGAACTCTCGCGCCAACACCAGAGGTACAATCTTTCAAAAGTCCGTTCAACTACTCGCATACGCAGACGATATTGACATAATCGGCAGAACAAAGCGTGATGTCGGTGAAGCCTTCGTGAGTATTGGGACGGAAGCGGCGAATATGAGTTTAGCAGTCAATGAGGGCAAAACCAAGTATATGCTGTCATCAAGAAAAGACACCCAAGACCGACGTCTTGGACAAAACCATCGACAGCTATAACTTTGAGGTAGGTAGGGCTTTGTCTACCTGAGTTCCGCTATCAATTCAGACAATGACACCAGCGCTGAAATCAAACGAAGGATAACTCTTGCCAATCGCTGTTTCTTTGGGTTAAGAAGGCAATTGAGTAGCCTTCTTAGCCCAAAGCCCTCTCTCGAGCTGCTAAAGTGTCCATATATAAGACCCTCATCATCCCAGTCCTGCTTTACGGTGCAGAAGCATGGACCCTCTCAAAGGCGGATGAAAACACTTTAGGCTGCTTCGAGAGGAAAATTCTCTGCACGATATACGGTCCCGTCTGCATAGATGGAGAGTGGAGGAGGAGATATAACATCGAACTGTACGGGCTGTACAGCGATACCGACCTAGCCAAAAGAGTCAAAACACAACGTCTACGATGGCTGGGTCATCTAGAGCGGATGGACACCAACGCCCCGGCCCGGAAAATCTTCAAATCCACACCGCAGGGACGGTGCGGTAGAGGAGCACCAAGACTCAGGTGGCGAACGCAAGTGGAAGGGGACCTCAGCCAACTTCGCGTGCGAAACTGGAGACGGCTAGCTAGAGACAGACCTGGCTGGCAAAGCTTGTTGGCTGAGGCCCAGGTCCACCTCGGACTGTAGCGCCACCTTAAGTAAGTAAGTAATTCAGAATGAGGTCTTGCAATAGTTCTGGGCCTTTGGACCAAACTGATCAAAAATCATAATCAGGGAACCAAAAATCACACGATATACAGTAAGAAACTTTGCTGTGCTTTCTAGTCCCCGATTAAGTACCTTCTCAAGGTGTTTACAAGAGAAAAGCTCAGACCTTGAGAACCGGCATGATGATTACCCGAGACGAAACAAAACCCACTTAAATTAAAATATCCGAGAGATGTTTGATGTAAGACGACAACCAAGTCTTAAGAATCCTTTTCAATAATTGCAGTAATAATTGTGCAATAATTTAACCAATGCAAGTCTGTTGTTTTCACTGTAATTTTATCGGTTTATATTTTTTCGAACTTTCTATTTTGTAATGTGTTAACTAGAAACGCCGAAAGGGGCGCGTCAACTTCCTTCAAAAAGTCGACAAAAAAACTATAATAATAATAATAATTTCTCTTTATTGAATAACCTTCGTAACCAAAAATAAACCGAAAAAACAAACTTTTTGAATAACTAAAATTTTTCAAGTCCGCGCTCAAAATAAGCTTCTTACTTACAAGACAGCATCTTACTGCTTCCTTTTCAAGTGCCGGTTTAGTCTTTTAACTTTACTTTCATGCGGTTGAGGGGTTCAATTTTTGGGGTAAAATAATAACTTTCGGAAACGAATAACATATTATCAAAATTAAAAAAAATTCAAACCTTAAAGTCTAAAAAATGTGTAAAGTGAATTTCACTCTAAATTAACAATTGAAAGCTTGAAATCCTAGCTTGATCTTTTGTTGTTGTTTTTTTTTGGACATGAAAAACCATTGAAAAGTGCAATTAGACCCGCACACTTTATCCTCATTTTGTAGTATCCAATCACTGATCTGTTTTTTTTTTTGTCCTAATTGAGCCATTCCTTAACAGCCAGATGGATTATCGATTTCGCCATCATAATTTCGACGCAAAGAATTCCACAGTCGATGTCTTCCACTAGGTAAATATTGATTATCATCGCCCATCCATAGCCGTACGAAGAGCACGGGTAGAGCTTCAAAAATCGCTCCACGCGTAATCTTCATTTTGCCATTTTCCTCTGTTTGCCTCGTTAGGGTTGTCATTTTGCACATGATTCCCAAAAGAATGTTTGCCAAAGTGTTGGTTTTTTATGACAGCATTAGAGCCTGCCTAAGTGGTATTCGAGAACCAATTAGTGCAATTAAAAAGTAGATTTATTACCCAGGGGCTGCAGGAGCTCCTTTAATAGGATCGTTTTGATGAGTAGTATACTGGCCCCCCATTCACCAAAAAGCGTAATGTAGCACGCCGATAGATAACAGCTCCAGCTCTTGCGATTATGAATTATGAACACTAATGAGAGTATACCTATTAATATAAATTTTTTTCTGAGGCTATGCCACTCGGTGGATAAATTAGGAAACTGGCTATAGTCTGGGTTATTGCGTCACTGCGTGTTTCCCTGTAAAGTGTTGTTGCTCTTTTTGGAATCGCCATCGTCAGTTTGGATGTTTTACGATCAAGTTTAATTGACGGGCGGCATTGAGTACTTATAGTTGATTGGATGTTTGAAAAGACATTACCTATTGATTTCGATACAAAGAAAAAAAAAGCCTAACAATGAAATAGAGATATTTATTGTTAGTAAAGAAGAACACTTTTAATTGAATTCCTTTCGCAACCCTCCACAAGGCATTGTCTCTTCACATGAAAATACGAATCTCGTATCTCGCGGGTAAGAAACTTCCATACATGCAAAAATTGTATCTTCCCCTATAAGCGGAGAGAAATATATCTATTTAATTTAATTTAAAAAAAATTCAGGAGAAGGAGTATACAGTAGAGTTTGTATTCAGGAGAATACAAATTTGGTTGAAACAAATTTTTATGAAATTTTCGGAGAACTTCCATCCATCAGACCGTATGATTTTATGTTGACATCAGCGCCGCAAGGCACAGTTCGGTTCTTGTTTTAGTTTTCGTGCATAGTTGGAAAAATTTCTTCCTTTTCAAGGAGAACTTTTTCAACCACTCGAAAATGGTTTTGCGTTTGTTTCAGCTACCTGTATAGATGCGAAATCGGGTAGGGAAATAAAATAGTTTCACGAATAAAACCATATGGTTTGTGGTTACTTCCATTGCCCATATGCTTGTCAGGTATAAAGTTATATAGATTCTTTATAAAAATGATTTTTTTTTTTACTTTGAATTTTCTCGTAAAAATTTAAGCTTGAACAAAACCTTTCGTATCGTATTTGACCTCTTCTTTTAGCTATGTTTTCCTTGATAATGCTTAAATATCAGAATAATATTGGGCGATACATTTCTTAAACATTGAATGAATGCGATTAACACGCAAGCAGTTAAGCGGGCTACGAAACATTCTTTTGAAAGGATACTAAATTGTTAAAAAATAATAGTTAATACTAAGGATCTGCTTCTGCAGATTATGTCTTTAAACATGAATTTTACATCCGGTAAAAAATAAAACCACTTCCTGCATTAAAGAGAGCAGCTGTACAATTCCAGTGCGCTAGTGTAAACAAATTGTTTCTGATTTTGAAAAATAACACATTACCACAGTCTACGCATTTAATAAATATAAACAAGAGATTGAACATAGTTGACCGGAGATTCGCAATACTCGTGTAGGGGTAAAAGCTCTTTTTGTAGGCTTTGTACTTATCCCTCCTTTGCATCACGACAAAAAACGGCATAATCATGGATGAGTATAAGTGGACCGTTGTTTTCTGACCTGACGTATTTTTTCTCGTCCGTCCAAAAATGGAAAAAGGACATCTTATGGTGTCGCTACGTTGTCCGTCCGTCCGTCGGTCCGTCCAATCGTCTTATAACTTCTTAACGGCAAATCGTAGAAAGACAAAATTTGGTGGACTGTTAAACTGCGGAAATATTTTAATATTTTAAAAATTTTTTAAGCAGTAATAATGGTTTAATTACAGTTTGTAATTCCAGGGGCAAATGGATTAAATATTTTTCAATACTTTGTTTTTAAGAAGATAAGTTGGCAGGAACAAGAAAAGCTAGCTATACTTAAGTTGTCGTGTAGATACTAAACTTAATGAAAAAATTCATTTTTTCAAAATATTCAATGATTCTTAAAAAATAAAGAGTTGAAAATGGGTGACGTTTTCCAAGGTGTTGGAGGCCATAACACTCAAACCGCTTAGCGCACAAAGACAATATTAGCGGCACGTATAAAGCAACACAAAGTAAGCAAAATATTTGTGTCGTATTTTCCAGAAATAGTTTTAATGCTGCCGTTTTAACGCATTTTGGAACAAAAATCGCAAAAATTCATTCGCAAAAAACGTGTGTCCTACGTTTATCAACGGTCTTGCTTGGACAAAATTTAAAGGAAAATTATGGCAAATTTAAAAGTTTCAAAACCTTTCGAGATTTAAATCAAAAATAGAAAAGCATTTTCAAACACTAATTTTTAAAATCTTCTAGTATCTTAACGGTAAAAGTGATCTTGTTTAAATTTTTTTCAGGTACAAGGCTTACAAAAAGAAGCAAACTGCGTTAAAAAAATTTGAATCGCCGTTTTTTACCTACGTTTTTCGAAGCCCATGAAAAAAACGAAATAAGAGAAAAGATTGTTTTACCGTTTTCGCAAAAACCGTCGAACATAGAATTGAAAAAAAAAACATGCAACACTAGAGCACCCGATAACAGGCATATCTCATCTTCTTAGATCTCATGTAAAGCCAAAGCAAACTACGAATATTGAAAAACTTCGAAGATTTGACTCAAAAACGCAAAAATATTTTCTAAAACGATTTTTTAAAGGTTACTAGTCTGTTAACGGTAATGACGGTTTAATTTAAATTTGGCTGGAGCTATGACGCATTTACAACGCAAGCTTACTGCATTTAAAAAATTTCAATTTTGTCGTTTCCCAGTTTAAAAAACGAAGCCTATTATAACAAATGAAATAGAAAATAGCATGTTTTATCGTTTTCTCAGAAATCCATCGCCGTAGAATTTAAGAAAACTGGGCAATGGAATGCAGCTTGTTGTAAAATTGAAAAAAGCCTAACTGTAATTAAAAACAAATCTAAATTGATGTTTTATGGATTATTAATTTTAAAAATGGTAAAAAAGCCAAGAAAATGTAGGTCCTTCCCTGTATTTTCCAAACGGTAAGAGGAAAAATTTTAAATAGATACAGAAGCAGTTTTAAAATAGTTTAAAAAAAATTTTAAAAAATTACATAAATTGAATAAAAAACCTGTTATATATATAAAAAAATTCAATATGTTATAATGATAATATAACGGTGCTATAAGCATATCAAAAATTCCGTATCACCGAATCGCGTCTGTCCGAGACCGTTAAAAATTTGCTCAATATAATTATGCCAAGCAAGCCTGCAAAATACTGCACAAAGTTCTGGTGGTTCAATCACGGGTCCCGTTGAAGATTTCCATATACACTGGCAGCTCTGACCCGAGCATTACACTTGGTCGGGGGTATGATGTGTTGATGTCCTTAATGCAAGCTTATTTCAACTCTATGGACGCAAACTTACTGTCGACAATTTCTTAAAATTCTTGGATTTTGGCACAATCCGAAAAATAAAAGGGATCCGCCAAAGCACTTTATAGTGAAGGAGTTTCATGATGACAACAATGTGCCCTTGAAAATCAGCCATAGAAAGCAGTGTCGTCCAGTCCACCTGGCAATATTTAGATTTTAAGAGAGAAAAGCATTGGTTTCCTGTGTGCCGAAGCAAGTTGTTCTGCTATAGACCCAAGATACGTACATAGCGTTTTTTGGTGCGTTCTGGTGCGTCTGTTCGTCAGACTTTTTTTTATATTGCTGCTGTGTTTGTTTCGGATTTATTTTCGTCCGAAGGACCAGGCCAAATTTTGTACAATTAGCTCACTTGTGGTATCTAAATGGTTAAGTTGTTTCGGGATCGAGACTCAAGTCATAAAGAATCTATATATGGTCTGCAAGTGACTCTAGACTCAAAAAAACTCATTATTTTTCTTTTTCTTTTAGGTCCCAGGTTATGATTCGAAGTGATGGATCATAACCCTCCCACCCTGCTGCACTCCTTATAGTCCGCTTCTGGTCACGCCGATTTGACCTCCAAATATACCGGCAGGCCACCTGGTTTTGTATCTCTTCGTCACTGAGGCCAAATAAATTCTGTTGTCGTTGCATTTGTGTGATTCATGAACTCTTACTTTGTTTGGCGATTGCACTGGAATGTTAAGTGACATTGCATTTTTGACAGGGTTCGTAGGATCTCTCTAAGCCGGTCGTATTCCATTCTGCTGGAGGTTCTTTTGCATGGAGGCTTCCTCGGATAACCGTACTTCTTATTCAATCTCGCTTTGTTATCCTGCTGTAATGCGAAGTATCTTCATCTCAGCTGCCGTCAATTTGCTCTCATATTTCTTGTACTCTGTCCAACATTGTGAACCATATGTGAGCGCCGGATGCACAACTGCGGTGGAGAGCTCCCCTTTTAGCTCATGGGACATTTTTCGGTCACAGAGCGGCGGAGTTTTCTCGCCACTTTATCCACCCTACGCTTGCGCGATGGTTGATGTCGCCATCACAGTTTGCTTTGCTTTTGATCAAAAATCCCAGGTACTAAACTTTCCACACTTGGAAAGCACATTTTCATTCAATTTTATGCCAGGAATTGACTAGGGTGGGTCAGAGAATGTAGGGCAGCACAGGTACTCTGTCTTCTTTTGGCTAATACAATCTCATTGCCGTCTAAAACATCCACCCTATATCAAGTGTTCGCTGCAGGGATGTATGATCTTCACCTTAGGAGAGAGTGATGTAGCTGCAGCGGCAGTAGCAGCGAAAGTAAGAGCTGTCAAAAGTTAAAACACATGTATTCAGTGTACTGTGCACACAATGTGTGGCGGCAGCGCGTCGAGTTGGCCAACTTTTATCTTGTGCAGCACTACACGGTTGACAGTGCTGCACGGTTGACAGTTCGCTTCAAGGAAAGTAAACAATGAAGGAAAGGAAGTGGAGAAATTTATTGAAATTGTGAAAAATCAACAAATTTTATGGAATTTGTGTTGCCGTTTTAAAATAAATAATTAAAAAAGGTCGGGAGTGAAAACTCCCATCTGTCTAACAAAAGCGCGCTTCACCAATGTGTTCGAGATTTTCCTGTGCCGCTTAGGATGCTTCCGTGGTGTACACCGGCTTTAATTTTAAACTCATCAGTGACTCCGAAGGGATTTCTTGGGGACTCCTTTGCTCCATCAACATGTCCATGATCATGCGCACTTATAGGCATCTTGAACTCCTCGCTTTCTAAGCGCCACCCATATTAGATCTCGTGTAGTCTATCGAAGGCTTTTTCAATATCATTTAAGGGCACCGCGATGTTTTTCCATTATGATCCTTATACTTTGGATTGCATCCTTATAATTAGTCCTTATAATTTTCCGCAGTCGACTATCTAACACCCTCCCGGCAATCTTTATTGTGAATCACAGCTACGTGTATCACCTTTTCCTTTGAACAAAAGAAGAAAGCTTTCCCTCCACTGACTAGGTATTGGATCCCTTCTTATTAGTTATTGGGAGTAAAGGTAGTACGCCATCTGGACCCGTTGTCTTCTATTTTTTTTTTCAGAACTCTGAGGATATCTGATCTGAGGATATCTCTGAGGTTCCGGTCCAAAGGCTTTTCGCTTAGTTCTAATGTAATATCTGGATCTTCTTCCTACCCGATATATTTTGTCTGTACTCGGAAAGACGAAGGGGCCTCGCCTTTGTTACAGATACATAGAGGTTAGGTTAGCTTGAAATGGATGTCGGTTCCAAAGAAACCAACACACTTAGACCTTGGTCCATTGTAATACCATTGTTGAACCATTTCAAGCTACTAATGAAGTGTAAGAGACGTTTTGGGTCAGTCGTGCTAAGATCACTTAGATCTTTATAGAAGAAAGCAAGGTGAAGATTACGATTCTTAGAGAGAGCGGGGCATGTGCAGAGAAGGTAGAGAGAGTGGTCTTTTCTTCCTCTTCAGCCATGCAGCTCCTGCATTTAAGAATATTAGAATAGAATAAGATGTTACAATAAACACGACCAAGCCTTGTCGAATGTTTGCCTATCAGACAGTGTCCTGTAATGACACCAATTTAAGCTACAATCTCTTTTCTAAGTCACCCTCCATGCAAATGTTTCAGCCCTTTAAAGTTGTAGCTAAACCGTACAATTAGGACGGTTTCAAGAAAGTTTAATCTTGAGCTTAAGACAGCGGTTTGTTTCTGTGTCGTTTAGGTGCTTAGAAAAGATTTGCCTTCCTGTTTCTGCAATAGGGCTCTGTCCTTTCACTGAGCTAAACTACATTTGCCTGCATGCTACGGAAACTCTCCAGGATAATTGATACAAAATTACTTCTTGCTTTGCTTTTTAAATAAGTAACTATCAGAAGAGTATTATTTCCCCAAAAAATGCGGAAAAAAGGTCAGGGATTTTAATTTTGATTTACTATCGCAAACACTGTTGCCAAGAGTTAAGAAGTTCCAAATATGGCACACTGTGCAGTATTGGCAGTACCCAAACTTTAAAAACCTTGTGCGGAATATCGGTTTGTCGCGCTTAAACGCTAGTGCTTGTGTATGAAATTCAATTCTAAATAGGGAACTTAAAAATAGATTCGTATTCATGTACATAACAACCGAATGACACATATCCATAACATTTCCGATCCTTTCATTTGAACTACAGCATTGCACCAAATAAATAATTTACACCACCCACACACTATCCGTAGCTAATGGAAATAACCCTCTATTATTTGTACACTATAGCGCTTAGCATTTAAGACTTTCCTGCTAAGCTCACCAGCTTCTGAAATGAAAATGCGTGTGCGACCGTGTGCCTGTAGCACCATGTCCTTTGATGACGACTTTCGCGTTCACAACTCATTTCCGTTCTCAAATATTTATGCGGTTTCCATAGTCCGACAATTATATATGCGCGAACTTATAACTGCACAAGCCCACTGGCACTGAACTCTGTCCAACAACTTAAACGCTGTAAGGAAACCAGCTGCACTATTGTGTTAGCTATAGAGAAGTAACACAGCCAAGGCAGTCGTCATACTTAAGTCAGTCAAGTGCATTGCATTACAGGCAAACAGCCCAGCAGCTATGTACCACCACCACCCTACACTACACTTCTTCATCGTCCTTTCCTTATTTCAATATTAATTTTTCGCAAAATAAAAGAAAAACGAAGCCAAGAACAACCAAGCGACGACGATGGAAAATGAGTTAAAAAAAAAAACTGAATCCTTGAAACTTTCACACCAACATAGGCATATGCATAAAAGAGCGGTGTATATGCTCTCACGTGTAAACACAAAATGTGAGTCAATGTGTGCTCAGGATGTTAGCAGGGATTTTAGAGTTTTTTTTCCTTATTTTTTTATTTTGTCCCAGTAAGGAGCATATCACGTATAAGTACTGTGTATACAGTACAAAGTATGTGCAGATGTAGGGTTGGTGTATTAATAATTAATTTAGTTAAATCAAGAGAGTTCTGTCGATTGGATGAGAGTTACCGTACCTATTACTCAGCAGAGCCAGTCAGTAGGACAAGAGAAGAAATCCTTGTCTTTTTAAGAGCACAGTCCTTGCTAAGAGAAAAATCCTTTTGCTTTCGAAATTTTGCTGCAAACCAATATGTTATACTGGATGGTGGGAGCTGGGGTCAAACATTATGTAGGCAAGTACAAGTCCTGTATAACGGTAATCATATTGTATGGAACGTATGGAACGTGTATGCGTATAGGAGGATATTGGGGGCTTCTCACATCAGAGTTGACTTTTCTTTTCCCTGCTTCCAGCTCACTTTATACGACTGTCACCTGTTGAACAGAGAATGGTCTAACTCGAAAGTGGAGCACGCAAGGAGCAACACATCCAACGGAGAGCATAACTTGTAGCAGAGATTTTACGCACACTCACACATATGGATACACATAAAATGGCAGGTGCTTTGTCGGTAAAAATGTGAAATATGATATGAAAGACACTTTTAGATACTTTACGGAGGTGCTGAGGGTATTCAGGGGCGAGTAAAAAAAAAGTTTGGCACAAAAAGTTCCCGAGTGTGTAGGGCAATTGAAAAAGGTTATTGGTCAACATTATTGCAGAGAAAGTAGGAGCTTGTCATTTTTTTTTGCTGGTTGGTTGGGTATTTTTTTTTTTGGAACTGAGACCGACAAAACAGTCTCGGGCATGGTTAGGGATGTTGAAGCGGAACGAGACTGGGTAAATAGTAGTTAAGAGGTAGATGGAATAAAGTTTGTTGGAAAGTTGTGTTTGCTTAGCACTTTCTTGTGATTACAATTGTCGGAAAAAAAGTTTATTTTCATGTAGAGCCCAACCCTGGTAAATGGGATGTTTTAAGGTACGAAGTAGCATTGACGTAATTAACATCAAGCAGACGAAAGACAGGCAGGTATTATAGGTAGGTCCTGGGATTGAATGTGCTGCTAGGGTCGATGTTAAGGTTTGATGAGGGGTACATAAATGGCTTTAAGATAAATACCAACACGAACACAAGACCATGACGAATTCTGTTTAATTTTGGGTCTAGAGGAATGTAATTAGAATAGGCATTACTTATTTTAGACGATTGAGATTTTTTTTTTCTTTTTGGGATAATAATATTATACGACATAGTATAGTAACTAATAGACTGGTATGTGTAAATAGAATGGGTCAACTAAGAAAAGTCTTATTCAGGCCGCAGATCTCACAGAAAGGACGAATAAAGCAAAAATAAAGGGATTAATTATAAATTTCTGTATTAGATGATGATGATGCAGATCAGCCTTTGGCATTAGTAAGGGTGGACTAGTGATTTCAAAATTCATGCAAACTGAGTTTATGCTGCAGATATGCTGAGATCAAGATGAAAGTCTTGAGATAAGTGAAATGCACTGGGATAACCTTACGAAAATACGGCTAAATAAGTTATTCGAAAAACAATCCTTAGGCACGGTAAGAGGGAGGACTAATAACGAGATTATCCAGTTATAGAATAGTAGGAAAAACAGCGAAGAATAAATGACAAAGGACAACGTGACCACATCACAACTGAAGACGATTTGTGTGGGACATCAATACGTTGGCGGCCTGCTACCTAAACTAAAAAGTCAAAAATCTCGAAATATCAGTGGTGCAGTAAGTTTTCATGCCAGTGAGTGCTTGTCAAAAGAAAGACATAGTAGTGAAGGGCTTCTAGACTCTTGACTACCTATGCCGAAGCATCAACATATCAAACATCATGTGTAGGAGCCACTTAAGTCACTTAAGTTATCAATATAATATTGTTTACTAAAATAAGTTCAGCTGATGGCAGGTGGAACTTCTCGTAATATAAACTAAGAACCTTGCATTCAAATCGAAAGTCGTTATTAACATCATAGATAGCCAAGCCACTATAAGTACACACATCCACGAAACTATTCCTTGTGTACCAGAATATAGGATGGTCCAACTGTTTAACCATTTCAAGGTCATACCCTGCTGTATTCCAGGGCGTAGTGATTTAAAACTCAAACGCAGATAACCGAACCAGGCAGAGGACAGCTCTATACACCACTCAATGGCATCGAGATCCTAATTCTATTGCGTATGGTTAATGGCCAAAATCCACTATAATTTCCAGCAAAAACTTAACTTGCAATAGAGCAGGTTAAAAGAGAAAATAATAATTGCCAGTGTTACCACGAAATTCACGAGCTATCGGCCAATCAAAGACCACACGGCCAGACCATTGGTTTTGGTCACGAGGCCAAAAAAATTACAAATTAAAAACTCTTTTATATCTTCTGTAAGTGACAGACTCAGCGCGATCAGAACCAACCATTATTCGATGAATAAAATGACATAATGCTTTAGATCCACGGTTTGGAACTAGGAATATAGACACCTCAAGAGTCTTGCTAAGAAAAAGTGCGCTCAGGTTCAAGCAAAGAACCTGAGCCTGTATCTGAAGAACCTGAACCTGGGGGGCCTGTATCAGGAATTGAAGGAAGTTTCTTCTTCCACTGCTAATACACATCAGGCCACACAGGATCTGCGACAAAATACCTTGAATAAAGGGGCTAACATCTTAAAAATTGTCGCTCAGAGGAGGAGAAATGCCCAGGTTGCCCAAGTTTATCAACAATGCTCTGGGACAGCTTCTTGTGGATGACGATAAAATTCTTCGCAGGTGGCGGCAGTATTGTGAGAGACCATTGAATGAACAGTTTCCTAGGCAACACTTTTCAGAAGAAACTACTCCTAACCGGCAAGAAGTACCAGACATCACAGTCGACGAGCTTGGGAGGGCGGTTAAGTACTCCAAAAAGCTGTTGGGCCAGATCAAATACCATTAGAGTCCTGGAAGAAAATGGGAGACAGCGGGTCCAGTTGGCTCACGACCTTTATCTCCAAACTACTAAGAGGGGATCCAATGCCTACTGGAGGGAAAGTTATTTGCTCCCTTTGTTTAAAGGAAAAGGTGATAGCTGATGATGATGTTCTATCAAGCTGATGTCCCACACAATGAAGATCATCGAGCGGGTACTAGATAGTCGGTTATCGGGATGCTCTTAAAGATCTGCATATGGTGCTGGTCAATTTTGAAAAAGCTTTCGATAAACTACCACGAGATCTGATATGGGTGGCGCTAAGAAAACGAGAAGCTCTAGAAGCTTACGTGCAGATGATCATGGACGGATGATCTTACTCTTGATGGAGCAAAGACAAGAGCTCTCAATTAAAGTCGGTGCATACCGAGAAGCGTCCTAAGTCCTTTGCTTTTCATTGTAGTCCTTGATTATCTGCTTGAAGGAAAACTGACGGACCCGAAAGTACATTAGTTATTTTCCGCTGACGATGGCGCCATCATAAGTGAAGATCATTCATTCCTGCGGCGAGTGCTTGATATAAGGGTGGATGTTTTAGAGGGGAATGGGTATCGTATTAGCCAAAAGAATACAGAGTACCTGTGCTGCCCATTCACTGACCCACCCGTGCGAATTCCTGACATTGTGCTTGCCAAGTGTGGAAAGTTTGGAAAAATAAAGTGGAAACTGTGATGACGACATCAATCACCGCGTAAGCGCGGGGTGGATGAAGTGGCGAGGAAACTGCGCCATCTTCTATAACAAAAAATGCTCCCTAAACTGAAAGGAAGGCTTTACACAGCAGTTGTGCATCCGGCGCTTACACTATGGTACACAATGTTGGACAGCGTATAAGAAATATGAGAGCAAATTAACGGCAGCTAAAATGAAAATGCTTCGCATGACAGCAGGACTAACAAAGCGAGACAGAATAAGAACTACGAAGATCCGGGGAAGCCTCCATGTTAAAGAACATATCTCCAGAAAAATGGAGCACGACTGGCTCAGTTGGTAACACCACGTTCAAATAAGAGATCCTACGAACCCCTTCAAAAAGGAAATTTCAATCAGCATTCCAGCGCAATCGCGAAAGAGACGTAGGCCTTAACATTCATGCATCACACAAATGCAACGACAAGAGAATTTATTTGGCCTCAGTGATGAAGTTAAGTAAATAAAGTGATGAAAAAGTTTCAAAAATTCGATTTAATTATAAAGTCAAAATTATAAAGTGCATATTACAATTTCATTCTTTCTGAAAAACACGTCGATTTTTCGAAGCTATATTTTCAGAATTTTGTAAAACAGAATTTTGAAAATGAGAATTTTAATCATAAATATTTTAACACCAAAACTTTAAAAGCATGTTTTTAACAAACTGAAAAAATCATTCAAAGAAATTTGACCCCGGCCGAATTTTGACCCCAACCCAAATTTTTGTAGTTGGTACGCCTGGTTTAGGTATATCAGCAGCCGAAAATGAAAACCATCTTCTGAGTTCTGACATGAGTTTTTATGATCAAGATTTTCTTAACGCCACCAACTTAACAATGATTTAATGCTTTTGTCTTACGTAATCTATAGTCCCCTGCTTAAAATTTTCTATTTCAATTATCCTTTAATAAAACTTTCGCTAGATTAATCTCAATACCGCAAAGCAATATTTGTGTATTAAACAAAAATTATTGTCGTTGTTGCCGCAATTAAGTTTTAATGCTGAATATGTCTCCTTAATAATCATTAAAGGTTCCATAACATTTCAAAATTTTCTGAACTTCCAACGCCATAAATTCCAAATACCATTGCGAATAACTTATTTATGGTAAATATAAATTACGTTCGGTTAATTTAACTTCGAAGCGTTTAAGTTTTCGAGACGTTGCTAAAAATCTATAAATAAAGGCAAGCAGCAATTGAGGACAAAAAAAGTAATAAATGCGACATAACTCCTTGTCGGTAATGAAGAGCTGCCAACAGCGTCTGTTCCTCTCATCACGTGGTACTTTATTTGTAAAGTATCCTACTTTTATGTCGTTGATGTCATTGTGCATGAAAATGACTTTTATAATAATGCTGAGCCACGAGGACACTCAACGATGGCAGTTTTTGTATGTTGGTTTAACGTTTTTTGCAATATTTCTAAAGAAGCTTTGAGACTAAAAAAAGACTTTAATTGAGTCTTGTTTTCATTCTGATATTGTGCATTCAAGTAAGTTAATTTCATGATTATGTACTTTAACTAAGCTTTCTACGAGTACCCCATTCGTAGGAGCTGAAGGATTTTTCTAGAGTTTTTGGAATAAAAGCGGAAAGCTGTATGGGTTCTTTGGTTTTTCTAGGAATACTAAATCATCATGCCTAGAAACACAGGCAAGTTTCAAACAAGTTGCTATTTATCTGCTCGTGTGGGGTTTAATTTTCGAAAACCGGAGAAGGGTCACCCACGCTACCAGCTGATTAGTTAGTTCATTCGCATAAAAGTCGCTAGGCATTGTACTTCAATATTTATGCTATTATTTGCTTCAGGGCTTTTTTGTTGAGCTCCTCCAATACACGACGGAAAAGCCGTTTCACCTTGTTTCATCTCTCATAACACTTGACTCACGTATCATGACATCGTGTAGTTAGTGCACTGGATAGTTATGGATTTCATAAAGCTAATTGTGTTCAATAACATGTTGGAAGACGATCAACGTGATCAACGGTCTCGGTTTTATTTACTCTTTATGGGGACGGATTCCACTGTTGAAGCCATGTTCGAATTGGTCGCAGTTTTTGAAAACTATCGTGTGAGATTTTGAAACATTACTGCTTGTGAAATATCGCCAAATGCCGAACAACTTACTCATTTTATTTGTGGGTTGCTAGTCCATGCACCTTTACTGGCACTTAACTTTATGAGCTTCTGCAAAGGAAAGCTTTTAAAAATTGAAGGTCTGTGTGCTGGCCTAAATGTTTTGTCTGCATTACTTTGTCTTTTTTATTTCCAAGCGATCATCTACCCAAATTGTATCCGAAAAGCTTTATTACCACAACATTTACCAAATTTCCATCTGGTATCTTCGAAGTCTTAAAAAAAGTCATTGCCGGTGCACTAAGAATGGATGTTTATTTTTTGTTTATGGAAAAAGTACACAATATACGCAATAAATACTCCAGCAAATATAAATAAACAAGAGGCTATAAAACAGGCTTGTTTTATTTGCTTTGATTTCTCTGCGCCGACCACCATTCTTGCCCAATGTTTATGTATAAAACGTGAAACAATTTATCTAATTGATAAGACATCTCCACTGTTGCAAGCGTCAGTGATTGAAAATAGGCAAGAGTGAAAAATAGTTTTCCAAACTTTCGAAAACCTATAACTCGGCATACCTATATGATGTGTGCTTTCTTTTTTACCAAAATACATAAATTAACATTTAATTTATTCGATGATGGATGCATGTGTGTCAAACAAAATTAGTAAACCATTAAATTGATTAAACCTGGATATGATTTTTAATAACATGTTGGCATAAACTCCAAATAATTATTTACTAATTCGCACATTGTTAATTAAGTGCGTTTCTTCGAAATTTCGTCTTTCTTAAGGGGGGCATTTCCAAATAATTCTGGTCACTGAGCCATATGCTTTGAAAGAAAGGAGTATTGTCTTTCAAGGAATTCCCAATATCTACCAGATGCTCTTTAATCCTTTTTTTTTATTTACTGACTAGTCTTTTGCTAACTCTGACAACTTGACCTGAAAGGGTATTTTGTGTCGGTATGGAGGCTTTCTTATGAAGTTGATAAGTTCTATCGAATACAGTTACGGGTTGGATAGGAAAACGGAAAATTCCAAAACATAAAACATTTAATTAGTCAACTAGCAAGATGCTAGTTTAAGACATATAAAAAGCTTGTGGGGCCTTTTGAGAATATTTAATGAAATTATGAAGGTAGTCTTCCACCCCATTTTGGTGTTTCACAACAGGCGTGACAGTTTGATCGTCATTTGGGTGCCTGTCACGCCCTACCCAAAACACATACTTCAAAGGATTTCACACTCGACTTAAAGAAAAGTCTGCGAAAACCATTTTTTCTGAAGCGTATATTTCAACGAGACTTCGGTTGAAGCTTTGGGGTTTTGTGCCCCAATAAAACAAACGCAATAACTTTATACTATACTTCACTTTATTCTTAGTTAATTACTAATTACTTTACTTAAGATCTAATATAATAAATGAGATTTATGAATTTGTATAAGACTACCGACCGCCACGTTAGCACTTCGTTTTTCTCTCAATCGGAAATTAATTGCGCCACTGAACTGCGCTTCTAAACTACTCTTCGTTCAGTTCCTTCGTTCGTTCTGTTCGTTTGTGAGTGTATACTAGTTCTGTTTGTTTGTGAGTGTGACAGCGTTTATGTCGTGTTTGAATTTGTTAAACGTCGGTATACGGTCATGTGTTACACTGATGTGGTGTGCCCACATCACCCCCCTCCTTAGTGAGCCCCTTTCACGGGTCACGATATCGAAGTGGTTTCCTGATCAATCTTCCCGAGCGTGTCGTTGTCGCCGCCTCCGGCGTTGCGTCTTCGGGAACCAAAAATCTCACCTTGGAGGTTTTTTCTTTGCGTTTGACTTCTTCTGATGGTTGTTCGTGATCGACAGTGTAAGCTGGCTTCAGCCTGTCGAGGCTGATCGTCTTTGGTTTTCCTGGGGTGTCAACAGTGAAGAATTTCTTGCCTTTCTTAAGAACCTTGTAAGGGCCTGCGAATGGTTGCTCTAGCGATGCCCGCACTGAATCCTTCCTGATAAATACGTGTTCACACGTGTTCAAATCCTTGAAGACAAATGGTACGTGTTTGGCGTGACTGGAAGCTGGTACAGGTCGTACTTGCTGGAAATGCTCCTTCAGTCGCTTTGCGAAATCCGCTTGATAGCAATGCTTGCCTTGTTGAAAGAACTCGCCAGGAAGCCTTAAATTTTGGCCATTTACTAGGCTTGCAGATGATGCTTGCAATTCTTCGCGTATCGCGGTGCGTAAACCTAACAGTACCCATGGAAGTGTCTGAGTCCATTGATGGTTTTCGTAACACATTATGGCTGCTTTTACGCTGCGGTGCCATCGCTCGACCATGCCGTTAGCTTGCGGGTGATAGGCTGTGGTTCTTCTCCTTTCAATACCCAAGATTTTACTCATTTCCTGAAACAGTCTCGATTCGAATTGTCTGCCTTGGTCAGTTACGATTACCCTGGGTGCTCCGAATCGAGGTATCCATTCCTTATAGATGACTTGTGCGACGGTCTCAGCTGAAATATCACTCACTGGGAAAGCTTCTGGCCAGCGTGTGAAACGGTCAATAAGTGTGACGCAGTATTGAAAATTTTCGGACGTTGGGAGCGGTCCGACGATATCCACGTGGATGTTTTCGAATCTACCTGATGCGTTTGGAAATGGTTCCACCGGACTGGAAACGTGCCTTGAAATCTTTGACCGCTGACAGGGAATGCATGCTCTTGCCCATTCTCTAACATCTTTATTGATTGATGTCCAGACGAATCGTTTCCTCAACTCTTTCACGCTTGCTCGAATACCTGGATGTGAAAGCTTGTGTATCTCGTCAAAAACTCTTTTCCTATAACGTAGTGGGATGTATGGGCGCGCTTGTCCAGTCGATTTGTCGCAGTAAATGAATTTTTCTGAATTTAGAAGGGGGATTTTTTCAAATTTCAAAGAACCTGCTGTGAGTAACGTTTGTAGTTCGCTGTCGTGCTCCTGTTCCTCTGCGATTGTCTCATAGTTAATTGTCTCTACTAATGTTATGTCGTCGATTCTTGAAAGAGCGTCTGCGACTAAATTTTGTTTGCCTGGAATGTGTCTAATATCACAGGTGTACTGCGCGATAAAGTCGAGGTGTCGAAACTGGCGGGGCGATGCTTTTTGGTGCTTTTGTTGAAGCGCGTAGGTGAGGGGCTTATGATCGGTGTACAGGGTGAATACTCGTCCTTCAAGCATGTCTCGATAGTGGTAGATTGAGACATAGGCTGCAAGTAGCTCCCTGTCATAAGCGCTGTACTTCTGCTACGCTTCCTTTAACTTCGTAGAAAAAAAACTTAATGGCTGCCAGTATCCATTTACTTTTTGCTGTAACACGGCTCCAATTGCCGTGTTTGAAGCGTCAACTGCCAATGATAATTCGGCATTGGGCTTTGGAAAAGCCAGTGTGGTTGCTTTGCTGAGAACATTTATGCATTCCCGAAAAGCCTCGCGGGATTCATCAGTCCACTCTATCTTGATTTTATCGCATTTTTTGTTTCGTCCTTTGAGAAGGTTGTTCAACGGAATGTGGCGTTGAGCTGCTTTAGGAACGAATCGTCTATAAAAGTTCATCATCCCGAGAAACCTCCTCAAATCGTTTACTGTCTCTGGTTGTTTGTATCGACTTATAGCTTCCACTTTCTCTGGTAAGGGGCGAATACCGTCTGCGTCGATGCGGTGTCCCAAAAAGTTAACTACTGGTTTCGCGAACACGCTTTTCGACAGATTGATCACCAGCCCTACTACCTGCAGTCTCTTGAGTATCGCTTCAAGGTGTTTTACATGAGTGTCCATGTCCTTGGACGCAATGAGAAAGTCGTCTATATATGGAAAAACGAAGTCAAAATCCCTTAATATCACGTCGGGGTCACCACTTTGGGGTTTTGTGCCCCAATAAAACAAACGCAATAACTTTATACTATACTTCACTTTATTCTTAGTTAATTACTTTACTTAAGATCTAATATAATAAATGAGATTTATGAATTTGTATAAGACTACCGACCGCCACGTTAGCACTTCGTTTTTCTCTCAATCGGAAATTAATTGCGCCACTGAACTGCGCTTCTAAACTACTCTTCGTTCAGTTCCTTCGTTCGTTCGTCTGCTGTATACTAGTTCTGTTCGTTTGTGAGTGTATACTAGTTCTGTTCGTTTGTGAGTGTGACAGCGTTTATGTCGTGTTTGAATTTGTTAAACGTCGGTATACGGTCATGTGTTACACTGATGTGGTGTGCCCACAAAGCCATCACGTTGAAGATTCATATTTGAACCAAAAGATGTAAAAAAACCCGTGACCCGGTGTATTTAAGTTCAAAACATTAAACAATTCATTAGTCAACTAGCAAGATGCTAGTTTGAGACTATTTTTATTTTAAACGCTATTATAATTTTAAATTATTTGAAATTTTTATGTGTTAATTTAATGTGGTGCTTGGAAGGTGTCCTCTTCATGGTTTTTAAGAGATTAAGATTTAGCCTTTTTAGATTAAGCCGTCTTTTTGCATCTTTGAACTGATGTACTTATGGGTTCGTCAGTTTTTCGTCAAGCAGGCAATCAAGGAGTTAAATGAAAAGCAAAGGATAAAGGACGCATGCCCTGGTGTACACCGACTTTAATTGGGAACTCATCAGTGCCTTCGGAAGGACATCAAACTCGGTCCTAGCTCCATCAAACGAAAATCCGCACGTAGGCTTATTTGCACTATCAGATCTGTGAATGCAGCTTGTTTGTTTCAAACAATGTCTGCAACAGAAATTTGCCAAGCAAAAACTGCTACCACTCATACCTCATCAATTAGTGCAAGTGTTAGTGGAAAAAATAAACATGAACTAACACCAAACAATAAACAGTAAAAATTAAAAGAACTAATGATTGAAACAAATTCAAACAAGTATTACAAGGCTTCTGGAACTCCTCGTTTTTTAAGCGCCACCCATATCAGATCTCGTGGAAGTCTATCACAAGCTTTTTCAAAATCACCCAGCACCATATGCAGATCTTAAAAGGAATCAAGATGTTTTTCTATTATAATCCTTACACTTTGCAGTGGTTGATTTGCAGCAGTGGCTGATTTGCCCGCGACGAACTCGCACCGGACGTTAAATAGAATTATTATTTTTCGCAATCGATTTTCTAGCACCCGCTTGACGAACCTCATTGTGTTTGACATCAGTTTGACAGAACGATAATTGTCACAGATTCATGTATCATCTTTTCCTTTGTACAAAGGAAGTAGATAACTTCGCCTCCACCGATAAGGCATTTGATCACCTCTTAATATTTAAGAAGTAAAGGTCTAAATATAACTCTGAGGGTATCCGATTCGGCCCAACCGCTTTTAGCTATTTGGAATATCTAGCCGTCGTCCCAACCTCTTCGCCTGTGATGACTTCTTCCCAGTTGGGAAGTGGTTTCTTCTGGAAAGTATTGCCTATGAAACTGTTCATTCAAAAGCTCAGCACGATACTGTAGCCACCTGTGAAGAATTTTGTCGTCATCCACAAGAAACTGGCTCTGAGCGTTGTTGATAAACTTTGGTAAACGAATCTCTTGGAAATTTTTCCTTCTCTAAGCGGTAATCTTGAAGATTGCGGCCCCCATATTCCAAATGCTTTGTCGAAGACCCTGTATGGCCTATCAGCAGCCGGGGAATAAACTTCCTCCAACTCCCCAATACAGGCCCTCTATTCTCTTTGCTTGAACTTGGTCGCACTTCTTGTTCACGAGACTGCTGCGGGGTCTATTCCAGACGGAATTTTTCATCTCTATTGCTCGAGGAGCAATTTTTCACGCCTTGAAGGCCGTTTTCTTTTCAATTATCACTAGTTTCACCTCATCTGACTACGACCGTGTTTCTTTGGCCTGATTGTAGTCGTCCTTTGAAGTTTATAGGAGTGATTTGGCCTTCTCGATGCACGTTCGCTGGTAGGTCATCTCGCTCTGCACTCAACATCTTCGAGGTAGTTTTGTATCGAGTTTAACCTTCACCGTGTCGGTTTACATCCGGGTGTACATATATTTTTCTATATAATTTTCTAGCGATTTTTAAATTGTTTAAGTTCAGTGACTGAATTTATTTGGACGTTTAGAAAATATGTTTATCATTTATTTTAAAATTTTGTGTTACTAACCTTTAGTCAATTTCAACACATTTTCGACTACCTTGACTCTATACACTAGGGTATAGATGAACTTTAATTCAAAATTTTATGCATCATGAATCTCTTAATTTACAAATAAGGAAGAAAACATAAATTTGTGTGACATATTTTGACTGTGTACATGGCAAACTAGGACCTTGGAGTCTAAGCACGCTAGCTTGAAACATAGTATTTATGCCTTTCTGTTGTACATTCTGATCATCAGATGGTCCTGATTCATCAGACCATCTCAAATAAATTGCTCTTGTAGTTCTGGAGTTGGAGCCCCTTAAAATTATTTATTTTCTCTTTTAGTGCCTAAAGGTCCAATACCTGTCAGAATCCGAGCTTTTTTAGATTATACCAAACTGGAATAAAAAGGCGCTCGGTAAGAGCTTGCTCTTGCAAGAACCTCATTCCGTCGCCTTGTCTTTTCACGGGACCTGTGAGCATAACACAATTTTGCCACCAAACACAAAAGTTCGAAGATTTAACTTTTCTATTTGTCGAGGCCTTAAATTCGGCCTAAATGCAGCATTGCTTAGAGACGAATACAGGACAGACAAAGTCCATGCAAGTTTTGCAAGATGTATCAAATTCCATAATTTGTTTCAACTTCAACAAACTTGTTCATCAGAATGCGAAAATGTTGCAACTTTTAGTCTATGACTAACTTCTATATACCCGACCCTATATGCCATGTAATACCAAATCTTAAAGTTTCTGGGTCAGAATTCATAGATAATTTGTATAAGCCGCGCCCCCAAAAGTGGGCATTGTCTTAAAATTAAAATCAATTAAATGTAATTTCGTTAGAATCTGAGAAAATACGGTAAAAGCGAAAATTATTACAGAAAAACAGGTTTTTCCTAAAAACGCCCTTTAAAATTGGGCGGACCTCAAAACTTTGTATGGAGCAAACTTAGCAAATAGTATAATCTCTTTAATAATTGTTATACAATTTTTTTTCGATTAGGAGTCAACTTTCCGAGAAATCGGGTTTTTAAAGATCTAACATGTTAAAAGTGGGCATGGTCAATATTGTGGGCGGTCCAATTTATGCCTTGTTAAAGTTCTTGGGCCAATTTTGCTCAGTAGAAAAATTTAAGTTCCTATGCCTTGTCTAACTGGACCAAAAGGCATTTTGAAAAAAAAGTGAAATAGAGGTTGTCTCATATTGAAGCCAATAGTGGGCGTGGCCATTGACGGATTGAGCCAATTTTTATACTTTGTCTGTTCAACAAAAGGACCAAGCCGTGTACCGAGTTTCAGCTCTCTAGCTTGATTTTGAAGACCTAAAACCTTCACACATACAGACGGACGGACTGACATGGCTCAATCGATTCACCTGTCGGTCTCGATCATATCTTTTAAAGGTCTTAAGGGTTTACGGTGATTGTTTCACTGTGTTACAAACTACCTATGCATTAAAATTAATATACCTTCGGTCGGTTATAAAAAAAACAATCGTCAACGACTAAAGTCGCATATGCGCGTATCCTAAAAACGAAACGTGGTTCCTTGGATTAAGGTAAGAATTAATTCTTCTCTCAGATATTAATAATTTTACCATTTGCATTAATTATTGCTAGTAAATGTGTATCGGTTGTTATAAGGGTTTATCGATTTTAAGTTAAACAAGATCAAAATTGCTCTTTACCCTATTTTGATAACCAGGTCTGTTTCGGTCGACAATTTTGGCTGATACTCATCAGTGCGAAATACCATGATTTCCTTCCATAAGACATTTTTTCGGCAAAAGCTGAGATTAATCCTGCGCGTTCGAATGTTCGAATTGAGTTCGTGTAGGTCTTATAGTTTTCACTGCTTTTTTGCAGTGAAAGTTTTAAGACTGGCTCGGGTTGTGTCAAAAAAGCGAATGTTTTGTAGAGTATCAGCCAAGATTGTCGACCGAAACAGACCTGGTTACCAAACAAGGGTAGAGGCCATTTATTATTTCAATTCAAACTACTTCAATTATTACTTTGTCAGTCAATTTTGATTTAATTGTATAAAAGTCTTAACGTATAAATGGGAATCTTTGCGAACGACTTTTGCAGAGGCTGTAGGGATGAAGAAGAAAATGAGTCTATAGAACACTTTCTCTGCCATTGCTCAGCTCTCCAAGAATAACGACTAACCTTTTTAGGGGTTAGGTAGACCTAAGAAGATTTACCAAGAGATCAGTTTGGTTCAGTTTGTAAGACATATGTGCAACCATGTTTTGTCTACCTTACAAAGGTAATCACAATAGACCAGACTTGCCACCCAGTCAACATGCACCAAATGAAAACAACCCTACTTACCTAACCTTACCCAACCAAAGTTGTAGCGTGAAATTAGTCAAAAAAGATCAACCGACAATGCAAAGATCCGTTGCGCCACCGTAAGATCCATGGACTTTATGTCTGATTAGTGTGGAATATATGTATGAGGGGAGGGGCATCAAGTATGGAGGGGTTACAAAGTATGCATCAGCACTGATATATCCTATGTAGGGTACAAAGTCGCCGAAAATCATCCTGGCGAGCTGAATTCCCTTTTTATTGCCCTGGAACTCGATCGAACAAAAAGTTAACATCAGCAGCGAGATCTGCAGCGTACATATCGTTTAGGCGCGTAAGTCAAATTTTATGCAAGTCTTTCTTATAAAAGGTAAATCAATTTTTTCCCATCTAGTTTGTGTTCCAGGTAAAATTTGGTTCTAACCGGATGGTGTTATTGAGTGATTTTTTATTGATAAAATCACTATTATTCCCTTGCAAGCTACAACTCAAAGCCACAATTCAACACAGGTAGTTTGTAGGTTTGTAGTACAGTCCAACACGGATATAAGAAACAACTAAAATAAATACAATTTTTTTCTTATATCCGAGTTGTTCTTGAAACAAAGTTTGTTGTTGAAACAAAGTTTTTTATATGAAAAAAAAACTTATATAAGAAACAAAGTTTCTTATATGAAAGGTCAACAAAACGCAAACACGATTTGGCAGATACATATTTTGCCAAATCTGTCATATTTTTCTGTAATCGTCTCTTAGAGATGTGTTTGCATGGTTACAAATTCAACCGAGCCGTTTAAAAACATACTCTCACTGAGAAGTGAAGAAAAACTGCATGTTTCTTTTATGCATTGAATTTTCCCTTAAATTGTTGCGATCTTGTGAATGAAAGATCGTTTCTTATATCCGATTTTTTCTTATAAACGTATTTCTTATATCAGCTGCTTTTAATATAGAAAACCATTGAAAAGACTCAGTGTTTCCTCATCATGTGTTTCTTTTAAGCGATTATGGGTTCTGAGCAACTTTTTTCTTTAACAAAATGCCAGTACTAATGAAGCAATCCTAATATAACATTGTTGGTATTAACGTTAAGCTTAAGGGCTGGATCTTTCACCTATTAGTTTTAAGAGAGCAGTTGTGTGTTGATTTTTTCAAAACCTACGCAGGAAAAATAAAATTTTCTTTTTGTCAGTACCCTGCTACATAGCAAAGTCTTATAAATACACAGAGCAGCAAATTATATTTCAAGGCACACTTTAAAGTACCATCAAAACCACTCTCACAGATGTGCTGATACAGCGCTAAGAAAAGTTAACTTTGAATGAACTCCTTTTCAGGAACAATCGTCAAAGGGCCTTGTAATATTTAATAAGCTGAAATTGTAGGTTACTCAAAGAATTCCATTTGAAGCCAACAGTACGACTAAAGGGTATTTAATTATATAAAAAAAATGTTGTCCTTATGACTCCATTCTCAAAGATTTGGAGGGGTTGAAGAAAGGCCAAGGCCGCATAAAAACATATGATAACTCTGTTGCAGATCTTTAATACAATTCTGTCCTCGGAAAAAATATCCCTTTTGTCTCAGTTGAGTTCCTTAAGACTTATTTCGAATGACTTAATTTTGGTTGCAATAACAATGTATTAGAAAAAAATACACCTCTTAAAATAAGGTTCTTTGACATAGCTATAAAAAAGGGAAATAGGACTCACCCTTCACTCACCGATACACATTAGTGTAACTCAATTCGTGGATATCCGTTTTTGCTGGGTAAAAAGCTCGATGAAATTTATCACCAATACCATTTCGGCAAGGAAGAAAAAAAAAAACAGCGCGAGGAAAATTTATTACAGCTCGTTTGCTTGATTTGAGAACGCGTTACACTTCCAAGTGGATCGTAAAATATTTTGTATAGGTATTTTCTTGTTTCCGTTTGCCCCGGCTGTATTGATTTGTTATCCTGGTTGCATTGCAATTAGCTTTCGCTTTTTTTGAATTTATTAAACTTATTTAGAAATAACTCGGAATTTTTTTTTTATATTCAAAACCTTTTTTTTTGCTTTAAAACGGAAACTCTCCCGCACACACACACACACTTACACTTTCACAAAAAACAACACTAACGAACACGACACAAATGGACTTTATTGAATCAAATTTCTAAGCTATAGATCTACACATCTTCACTGAGGACGAAAACATTGCTAAGGATATTATCATACGCAATTTTTATCTTTTGTCGCAGTTTTTTTTTTTTTAGATATATTTTTCCTTGTATCTCTTATCCGTATACATGCAAATGAGACTCTGTGTGAGAGTGTTGGTCGTCACAGATGGCTTCGACGAAATATTAGGCTTCTTTGTTGGCCTGGTTGTTGTTATTGCTTTGGAAAGTAGCACTGTTGCTCCTTATTTAGGTGCTCGCATTGGGCCTAACAACATACGTACATGTTGATGCTGTGATCCACAGAACAGGACACAGCACACAGGACGACGAAAAAAAAGAAGAACTTAAGTTATTTTTGGGGTACACTCTTCTCATAGATGTGTGCACATGAGCACTTGGGCACAGGTAGTATAGTTGGTTCCGTTTTTACTTTTTTTTCAACTTCCTTGCGCCTACTTCCTCTTCTGTTCTTTTGTCGCCTTATTTTTCGTTTATGATATATAAATCACATCAACAGCGACAATATGCACCAGCAGAAGAGAGGCAGGAAGGAACCATAAAAAACTGAAACGACCGAAATCAGCGTGAAGGATTCACTCACTGTCTACCCGCGTATCTTGGAATTTAATCTGGTTTCCACCTTAATAGGTACGATTTTTTTTTCCTCAGATGCTTAACGTTGGTATATGTATTCAAAATGATGCGTTGATTCATTTATTAAAACATATAAACACCTGTATTTCTTTCTGAAATTAAGAATATTACAATGAACATTCGTTGAAACCCAGTTTTTGAATTTCAGGTTCCATCGAATGCAAATTTTCCAGTGCAAGCCTTGTATCTATGCCACATTAGCTGCAACTTAAGGCAAAACCCGCACCCGGATGCGAACTCATAAACTATTAAAAAAATAATTCACGGAGCAGATGAAAAACTATCTACACATTTACACACACAAAAAAGTTTTCTCTTTAAATAGTTATTGGAAAAAAACCGCCCGCCGCGGATGCAAACAATCTATCTGCCGGATACAACCAGACAGGTTGGAATCTTGCTTTACACTGTGGTGGACTGTGAATTCGTGAGACGTACAGGAGTCAATACATTGCACGATACAGCGGCAGAGTGTTAAAGCCAAAGAGTGTGTAAGCGAATTTGTACAGCCAGAATTCTGTTATGTACATACATGCGACGAGTATCTACTGCTCGTATCTCACAGAACAAATCGAAATGTACTTGTTCATCATTCATCTGTGAAAAAATAAAATTAAAAAAGGATACTCGAGAGCTATCGGTTCTTGACTGCCCTGCCTAAGTCTAGAGGAAACTAGATGAGGACTAACTCGTCTTTGGATACAATTTAAACACCAGCGCCGTTTCTCTTTATCCTGCTTCTGAGTTTCACCAACTGAGGAGAGAGAGAAAAGTTCTCACAAGGACTGCACTGCACCCAATGAGGCTGTTTTCTTTTTTCATTTTCCTTTCACCCATTTGCTCTGTTCGTCCTTATGTTTTCCTTCTGCAAAAAAAAGGTTTTAATACAAAAAAAAACAGTACTTTACATCGTCAAAGGGACGTATGCCTTGGCGAGGACTCAAAAAAAAGATAACCATTGGTAATGTTAGTGCAGACAGCTGTGGATAGAAAAGACCGACACGCAAGAGAAGATATGTCCCCAACAGTGGTGGGTGGCGGCACGGAAGTTATTGTACGTCATTGTAGGGAAAAGCTCTCGCATTCAATATGCGCTATTTACACGTACAATAGCGGAATACAAACCGAATACAAAAAGGACGAGAACGAATAAAGTGAAACGAATGCGGGGTAAAAAGTGTTTTGTTTATGGCAGATGGAGCTTTGGGGGTTCTTCTTGTTGAATGTTTTTGCGATTGAAGACCTTACAGAGTGCTTTACAAGTTAGGGTGGTCTTGGCGCTATGCTTTCCGGAATAATTGCTTTTGCTTTTTGATGCATTTGTGTGTCTAAGAAAATTGAGGAATATTCGATATGGACACAAATTGAATTCTGCTAATAAGGTATTAGAAACTGATCTTTACTTGCTGCGTGGCCCCTACGCTACTTATGCGTGCAAAAGTAGCAGATAAATGTCCCTGAGAAAACCTTTGGAGAGAAGGTTTATTTAGCAGCTTCAACAGGTTAAGAGTTACGTGAGAAAATAGTGTTGGACTGCTGATGACAGTCCAGCACGTAGAAGTCTTATATCTTGGCAGCCTCATTGTAAAAGGGTTCTGATGGCCAGATTCCAGACGAGAGTGTAATGCGCCCACGGAGACCTAACCTGATAATGAAAAGAACGTTATCTTTAACTGTCGCCTTGGTGCTGTTAGCGATTCGTTGCCAAATGGAGATTTCTTCGTTATGATGGGAAACTTCAACGCTTCAATGGTGAAAGGTTCGTAGACTTCTGCATTGCCTTTTGCCTTGTCATATAAGACACTATTTTCATCACAAAGCCTACCTTCAAATCAGTTAAGTGCCCAGAAACACCAGAAACCTCTTATCAAATTAACTTTTTCGCCACCGATTTTATAGCAACTTCTTAGATGTGCGAAACAGGTTATCAGCGGGCATAGGTTTGGTACGAGACAACCTTCTTATGGTAGCAAAGGTGAAGCTTCGAACTGCTGCCATTTGAGAGCACCATGACAACATTTGTCAGATTAAAGAGTTCGTCAGTACGTCAAAACCTAGGTTCCCATTTCTAACAAAGCGCAGGGGAAGACAATCTGCCAACACTTTCCAAAAAAATTGGACTGTCGTGAAAGATTTTTTTTTTTTTTTTTTTTTTTTTTTTTTTTTTTGAATACTAGGATGGACGGAGACTAAAACTCCAAAATCTTTCAAAGATACCAATACGCCCACTATAGCAGGTACATAATACCGAAGTAGCCGATATTGGTTATGCCCGATTTCCACGTGCTAAAAAACCACCCATTTATGAGAGACACTATGAAACTGCCAGAACGCACTTCATAGTAGTAAATTTTCGCTCTCTCATAATACTTCTTGACTACAACTAAGTTAACTTAACAAGTAGTTTACGCTTCCATAGTGTTGATCGCATTGGATAGGTTGCTTTCCAGTGAATGCACCTACTAAGCCGTTCATTAATGCGGCTTCACCCTACGTCGCTAGATCGAAGGGTCTTGTTCTTTGTAGTCGTCGCTCGTTGTTAACATCGTTAAGAGTCTCGTTCGATGAAATGATCCGTAGAGTACGGATCATTTCATTGTTGCAATGAACATGAAGGCGAGCATTAAGCTTTCGAGCGAAGTTTGTTACTTCTTCGCCCACGGTAGCTATTCCTAAATCTCTGTGAATATCGCTATTCCTAATATACCATGGAGCATTCACAATTGCTCTTAGTGTTTTGTTTTGGAAAGTCTGCAACATGGACATGTTGCTCGGCTTGGTACAACCCCAAAGTTGTATACCGTATGTCCAGGACGGCTTTAACACCTGCCTGTACAAGAGCAGTTTGTTATATGTGCTTAATTTCGAAAATCTTCCGATAAGCCAATACATTTCCCTGAGCCTAATCTCGAGCTCGTCACGCTTCTTCTTTACGTGTGGTTTCCACCTTAGTTTAGCGTCCAGTGTCATCCCTAGATACTTCGCTTCATTTGCATAAGGTATTTGTACAGAATTTATGAACAGAGGCAAATTGTTAACCCTTCTGTAAGTGAAATTCACATGCGTAGACTTGTTCTCGTTAAGAGCGATTCGCCAAGTCTTCGTCCAGACACAAATTCTGTCCAATGCTCGTTGGAGGTTTCTCGTTGATGACTCGACTGATTCACCTGTTGCCAGGATGGCCGTATCGTCCGCAAACGTGGCCACGACTGTCTCGTCATCTAGAGGTATGTCTCTTGTGTAGAGCAGGAACAGGGTCGGACCGAGGACGCTTCCCTGGGGTACGCCAGCCCGAATTTGCTTGAAACTCGAGTATTCACCACTACACCTAACACGAAAGAGTCTGCTTTCAAGATAATTTTCCAATATTTTAAACATGTCTTCCGGCAAATTTTGCCGTAGCTTATATTTCAAGCCCTCGTGCCATACCTTGTCGAAGGCTTGCGATACGTCGAGGAAAGCACTTGAACATATTTTTTTCCCTTCTAAGGCTTTTTCAATTTCATGCGTTATTCTGTAGACTTGATCTATTGTGGAATGGTTAGGTCTGAAACCGAATTGATGATCCGGGATCAAGCGTCTTTCTGCAATTATTGGTTGTAATCGCTTCAGCAGAAGTTTCTCAAATACTTTCGATATTATCGGCAGAAGCGATATGGGCCTATAAGATTTTTTATCATTTGCGCATTTCCCCGGTTTAGGAACCATAATGACTTCAGCAACTTTCCATTGTCTTGGAACGTATAGAAGTCTAAGAGAAGCGTTTATCATATAAAGTAGCTTGACTAATGCCTTTTTTGGTAGCTCTTTTAATATTTCGCCAGTGATCAGGTCGTAACCCGGGGCCTTATTATTTTTAAGTTTGCTAATTGTCTGTCGGAGTTCAACTAACGAAACTTTTTTCATTCTAAAGCTACCAGGTTCCCCGTTGTTGTTTAGAACGTCAGCCAACGGCGGACCGTCGAAAGGCTTGAATGTTTCTTCTAAATGCTCAGCAAACAAATTCGCTTTCTCTTTGTCTTCTCTTGCCCATTCGCCGTTAGCTTTTTTTATTGGTGCCGAGTGGATTATAGGTTTCTTGATATACTTAACTGCTTTCCACAGCGAGTAGTTTGAGGTCCTATCCGCCGACAAGCCTTCAAGGTATTCAGTGGTCTCACGATTTTTAAGATCTTGCAACATTCCTTTCAGTTTGTTAGAGAGGCGGTTCAATAGGGTTTTGTCTGGGGGGGCCCTCGTGCCTTGCCATCTCCTACGCGCTCTTCTCTTTTCACGAATCAATTCTTCGATTTCGAGCGGATATGTTTTACGTACATGCCCGTCGGTGCTAACTGCGTTCTTTTGGGACGAATTGTTGTTCCAAGCAGCGCTCTGAATTGCTTCAATGAATTTGTCAACTGCGGTTTCTAACTCGAAAGGAGTTTTCAATGGCACATTCAAGCCAACACCCTCCTTACAGTCCTTTCTGAAAGCGTCCCAGTTCATGTTTTTGCTAGCTAATCTAGGAGTTCTTTCTATTTTCGCCAGTCTTCCACCCATCTTCAAGATAACTCCTGAGTGGTCTGAGCAAAGATCATAACACTCTTCAATTCGCGTAAGGTATTTGGGGTACCCTTTAGCGATGAAAAAATCGACAAGGTCAGGCTTTTTATTCCTATCGGTTGGCCAATATGTTGGCTTACCCGTGGAGAAAAAGTCCACCCCACGCTTCATACTATTTTTGTACAGTAATCTGCCTCTTGTTGAATTGCATCGTGAGCCCCAAAAAGTATGCTTCGCGTTAAAGTCACCCCCAATGATAAAATTGGACCCAATGAAGTCATACATACGATCAAGATCGTCTTCCACCAGTCTATATCCTGGCGGGAAATAACAAGATGCAATGTTATAATCTAAGCAGTCAATTTTTACAGAAACTGAACTGATCTGCATAGAGTCTAGCTCAACTTCTGTGTTCTTGAAGTGCTTTATGCAGTTCTTAATGTAGAGGGAGGATCCTCCTCTCGAATTTTGCGAAGGGTGATGTGCGTGATAGTCATTGTAACCTTTAAGTTTGGGTGTAGACCCGTTTTTAAGGTGAGTTTCCGTAATCATGCAAATATCAATATTGTTTTTCCGTAGAAATACTTCTAGTTCGTCTATTTTATTCAGAAGGCCGTTTGCATTCCATGTTAGTATTTTAAATAACTGTTTCATATTCATGTTCTCTTGTAATTTTTTCGAGGCTTAAACTCGAGCTTGCTCAGTTTGTCAAATATAACTTTGTTGATTTTAGTCTGATCCTCAAGTTTCTCCAAGATTACAGCGAGGATCTGAGACACTGCATCTGTTGTGGGCGATCTTGCCTTGCTTTCGTTTGCCGCAACCTGTGCGTATGATTTCGGTGCGACCAGAGGTGGTTTCTCCGCTGCACTTGAACTGGCGCCGCTCTTTTGTGGAGCTTTTACGCCTTTTGTCGACGCCTCCTTTGCCAGTCTTCCACTTTTGATCGGCTTTGGCGTCTTTGGAGTCTTTGGCTTAGGAGTTTCAGCAGGTTTTGGGCGTCCTAGGCTTCGATTCTGACCTCTAGTATTTTCCTTAAGAGGTTCTCGTCCCTTTTGCAGCTCTATGGCTACTTCGCATCCTCGATAGTTCGCGGGGTGGTTTCCGTGGCAATTGGCGCAAACTGCTGGAGCCTTTATGTCAACCTTGCACTCTGTTGACAGGTGTTTTCCGGCACATTTCACGCAACGTGGTTCTTTTTGGCAGTAGGCACTTGTGTGCCTGAATTCTTGGCATCGCTTACACTGTGGTATCAGTCTATTGCCCTTTCGCATGGGTTCGATTTTAACCCTGATGTTAAGTATCATTTTTATTTTATAAATATCGTTTATGCTCTCAGTTCTTTCAAAGGAGAGCATAAAAATTGGAAGGCCGCGTCTGATCACAGTGTCTCTTTCTCCTTCCGTGCGTTGCTTTTCCTTTTTAATGATATTGACGGCATCAATAATTTTAAGGCCTTTATTTTTTACGTCTTTTACAACGTCTTCTTTTGTGCATGATGGGTGGAGCCCCCTTACAATGACTCGCAGTGGTTTCTCGTACTTATTTTGATAAGTATACCACTCGATTCTTTCTGCATTCAGTCTAAGAGACAGTGCGCGATAGGAATCGGCGTTGTCAACATTTACTTTCCACACGTTATTTCGGTGCGAGGTAAGCTTATAGTTTTCTGTTCTCACCGTGTTTGCAAGAAGGTTGCGCAATAACCCAAAGTCTGCTATCCCGACGATGTTTATTGCGGGAGGTGGACGAATTTTCGCTTCTGGATTAGCCTTGGTTGAGCCAGAGGGCTTATCTTCTTTTTGTATTACTTCGGGAGAGGAATTCGCCTTTCGCTTCTTGCTAGACCTTTTCCTTAAGACTGAATCGGTCTCAAGTGCAAGTTCGTCCTCGTCCGTGAAGTATTCGACTGCTGGTCGGTTCGGTGTTACACACTCTTTCGTTACCTCACAGTCTTTCGTTAAACGAGTATTTTTAATATCCTCGTTTTCTTTTCGCAGAGAGTCAACTTCCATTTTTAGATCTTGGAAGAGTCGCTCCATTTCAATAAGCTTAGCTCGGAGTTCATTATTCTCCTTTTCTAAGCTCTTAATTTTCACAGAGTCCTGGTTTACCGGTGGACTGCTTTTTCCGGATATGTTCGATCTAGGTGGTGGTGATCGATTTAGTTTTGTCCTTTTCTCAAAAGGATTTATAAGCAATAAAAGGCTCTCCCCAGAATCCGTAGAGCCTGCCTCCGAAGAGGGTGGATTTTCCAGCATAGCTGGGCTGCCACCTGGGGTAATCAAATCTTTCGTTTTGTTCATTGCCATTTTTTTTAACTTGTCGTTTTTATGAGAAATAGGTAAGTCACTTCTATTTTCATTTTTAAATACAGCCGCCCCTTTGGAGACAGACGCCGACCAGTGAGCCGCACAATGTGTGACAGACGCTTCTGGATTTTAATTTAACCTTCAGATTCATCTATAAGTTAAAACCTTACTGCCAAAAGTTGCCCCAAATGGAGCAGCATCGACAGCATCCGTTGAAACATTAAAGAATATTTCTTCCGGTGGATTTTAGTCGGCTCTTACGACAGGCATACCTTACCTCAAGGCTATTCTAACCCCGACCTTGCAGGGGTATTGAAAGATGGGGTCGTGAAAGATGTTTCCATAATTGCTACAGATCAAATCGTAAATAAGTTGCTGATAAGGATCACCTGCTGAATAAGGATCACCAAGTGAAAGGAACTAAAAGTTCGCATAGCAGCTTCTTTGGGAGCAAGGAGAAATAAGCTCGAGTCCCTGTATTGCACAAAAGACTAAAGAAGTAAAGCGTAGTTTGCGATGCATCAAGCACAACTACATCAACGCAATTGCCTCAGAAGCAGAGGATACAACCGGAAGGAGAGATATCAGGACTGTTTATAGAATCACTAAAGAGCTCAAAGACCAGATCAGAGCAACTCAGGAGGTGAAAGCAGCACTTTACATCAACATTGAACCATGTTTTCTCAAGCTGTGTGACTCCAAGCCTAAATGAGAGGTAAAAATTACCCGAATACCGATTACAGCAAGGAAGAGATAGGAAGTAAGAGATAAGAATATTACAATTATACATTATCTGCTATCGAATCTTCGAAGAAGCATAAGGCAAGTGGCTGCAATATCATCCGCAGAGCTTTGACAGAGAGTGAATCATAATTCCGTTTTCAAAATTTTGCTTTTCAAAATACTTATGTCAAATTTCTTCATTTTAAGATTCTGCTTTTTCTAAAATTCTGACTTGATTTTTGACTGAAATTTTTTCTTATTCTGCTTTTTTAAGCAAATAATTTACTAATTTACTACTAGTAAGGCTTACTAGTAAGGCAGAGTCAAAAAAGAAACTGATATGGCGGTTGCAGGAGGCGCTTTGTAAAAGTTGCATTTCCAACATTTTGTGAAACAGAATTTTGAAAGTCAGAATTTTCAAAGCAGAATTTTGACCTTGGCAGAATTTTAATCCCAACCCCTTCCATACATATTTCACTGTCAAGAATTTTAAACGTTGCTTTTCCAGAATTTCGTGCAACAGAATTTTGATAAGCAGAACTTTAAAAGCAGAAATTCGAAAAGTAGAATTTTAAAAACAGAATTTTGTTAAAAGTATTTTTTTTACAAGAATTTTGACAACACCCCCGTTTTTGCAACCTCTCGTCGAGCGAGCATGGGAAACATAACTTTTTCCGGATGAGTGAACAAAAGGAATTATCTTTAAGCTCCCGAAAATGGAAAACATACTGAGTATGAGAAATGGAGAGTCATCTGTCTGTTACCCACAGTGGCTAAGATATAGTCTTCATTTATTTAGAACATTTGAAGGACATCTTGAAGATACACTGGACTACACTGGAGAACGAACAGGTTTCCATTGTGCGTCTCCCTGTCTTGATCACTAAACACCCCACGGATTATAATTGCACAGGGTATCGAATTTAGACCACCACTTTACTTGCTAATCATAGAGCTGCAGCAATATTTTTACAGCGTCAACTGAGAAATTATTTGGCTTTATTTGTGTTGGAGGGGCATTTCAGTAAAACTTACATCTATTATTAAGGGTACTTACCATGGGTAAAAGTGACGAGTTTAGCGTAGGAGAAAGTTGTCGGAGGAGATTGAAATGCAAAGCGGTTTACGACAAGGCTGAATATTTTAACCAATACTTTTCCTGCTGGTGATTAGTGATGTACTCCACGCAGCGTTGTCCTTTTTTGACGGAGGCATTCGCTGGACCCTAAGAAATTTCATATAGTTTTACATCTTGGCTTCGAAAAAATGTGTTTTTAGTGTACGAAAAATGTGGAAAAGGGAATCGAGAACCCTGATTCGGGATTGCAACCAAAAAGCAAAACTAATGCTTCTTGATTTTGAAGTTTATCCGGCATTGGCTATGATAACCTTCGAAAGCTATGCTACAAGGGACAGGAGGAAATAACATTTATACAACTTGACACCATGAGCTGAATGATTGTGTGGTGCTTCTGGTTTTAATTTTGGATAGGAACAGGAAGGGGAATAGGAAAAGGAATATAAATAGGAATAGGAATGGGAATAGGAATTGGAATAATAATAGAAATAGGAATAGGAATCGGAATAGGAATATGAGTAGGCCATACCGCTGTCCTTTACAGACAGACGGAAGCTATTTTGTACGCACTGTTGCACTTACTCACGGGTTCTATTCACTTTTTTTACAGACACAAAAAATGAATAGGACTTGGGATGCTTGTTACAGTAACATGGTAAGAAACGTTGAAACAATACGTCTTTTACTATAAATTCTCTTAACCTACAGCAACAACTTCAACTATTGCTAGCTATCATCACGCTTTTTATGACTGCAACTGAAACGATTACAACTTTTCATTTTCATCATTTTCAACTGTCAACCGATTTCGAGCCAACCTCTTCCTCTGTATAGCACGATATGTTAAAGTTTCATCGTCCATTATGTCCTTTTTTGCATACACAAACTAAACTCTTAATAATGCTAAATAATGCTTTAAGTTAAAAGCTCGGGTCGATTAGCTTTAATTTTGATGCTTTCGCCATTAGTTTTGTTGTGTGTTTACTGTGATTATGACTTGGGATGGTTATGGGAAGATTAATTTGATACCCCAGACGTGGGTATAGTAGGAGATCATAACGAAATTCGTACTTTGGAATCCTTTTTTATATTCATTGTGTCTATTAGAACCTTATGTGGTTTTATTTTCTTCTGTAAGCCAGAAGTATTTATGTCGAAAAATTTTGTTATTCTCCCGAAAAGGGTAGCTTTGCGTATTCAGACATAGTTTTGTGGAATTCATTTGAAATCCTTCTTTTATGGCCATTTCAGTATGGGATTAGGAGAGGAACCAATACACAACAAGACTAGAAGCTGTAAAAATGTTATTGCGTAGTTTTTATGACTTTCAAATAACCATAAACTCATTTGGTGACACATATTTATGACTCAATGCAAGTGGAACGACCGTGTAAGGATTGTGTTAGCCAAAATGATTGTGAAAAAAATTGATAATTATTTCGAAGGAGCAGCACAGAGAGAAAATCATGTTGCCCTCTAGAAAGAAAGCTACCAAATTCATATGGTGAGGTGATGTTGAAGTGGTTGTTATGAAGCTGAAGAGATAAACATAATTGTGTCTCTAGTGCTTCGGTCGCTTAAGTTGCTGTAGAGGAAAACTTTAGGGTAGAATTTTCGTTTCAGACGTAGGTGTGCTGGGCATCCACAGAGAATTTAAAGTGTAGTCGCTTTTATTTTCTTATCTGAGCAACAGCTCCTAAAAAAATCATTCGAATAACAACCGAGCATTTTTGCATGCTCGCCTATGAGACAGCATCCTGTAATGATCACGTGTGATCCATAAGCGGAAAATAAACTCCTAAAGCGTTTAAGATAGAGTTTTTTTTTTAAATCTGCTAAACAGGGTAGTTGTCTGTCCATCTAAAGCTTGTTATTTTTGTTACGTCCAGTTTTAGCATGAGCTTGCATGTGGATATTGGTAAACCTAGGCAGCATTCTTTACACAATCTAACACGCTCTTAGACGACTGTTTTAGGCAGTTCCAATAATTCTTGCACGTATGATGCTCAATTAGCTTAATTGACAAAGTATCATAGATCCAGCTGAACTTTTCTCTTCTCTTAAATTCTTCTCATAAAAGGATCTACAATTTTTTGGCAAATCCGAATGGAACTTTGAGAATTTTTCCGACAAATGATTATATCGGAGAGCTTTTCAGACCCCCGCGAAGAGATGAATGTTTCCATTTTTAGATAAAAACCCAGCGTATGATAACAGCCCAGACTTTAAGCGTCATGAAAAAATTTAGAAAAAGCTAAGAAAAAGTTAAAAACGTTATCAATATCGCTACTGCATAACACTTTCACTTGCTAAACTCAAACACAATTAACCAACTTCATTAAATTTCCTTTCTCACTTACAGTGTATCGAATTCCCCGATCAAAATGAAATAATTGAGTTAACACCTTCAATAAAGTTTCCACTTAATAAGGCAGACGAGAACTGCGCATTGAAGAAATTCAAAAGTGTTATCCTGCCATTGCACTAAAGCAATAAACCAACACAGTGTAAAAACACACCCCCTCACCCAACAATTCCTTCCAAATTATTTTTCACTGCTGCTTCATACTAGTTTGATCATCCAACACCATGCTCACGTGCTTCCGGCTACGTGCCTTAGGCAACCTGCATTTGTAGCGATAACGAATTTAATTATCCTCCTGCAGGATGTCATGGTCGGGTTGGATACCTGCTCGAAAATAGGAAAACTTACTTCAAGTGCGACAAACTGTGCCAAGTTGATATTATGTGCGGTTAGGTTAGAGCTCGCTCTATAACCCTTGAAATTCATATCAACGGGACAACCACAAAAAGTACAAAATTTACTTCCGGATAAGACCATGCTTTTCTCCGCCATAGAATGTGTGTAATAACATTCCGGAAACACCAAGTCGATTGGTGTTTGTTCAATCCGTTCAAAGTTTCTTTAAACGGATTGGGACGGGTGTGGGGCGTTCAAGAATATTGGTCATTGCTCTGATCTTTGGATGAATGTGTTATAACAAAACAAACACATTTAATTGCATTCCCTCTCGATGGTGCAGTCAGGTGCAATAAAACCATGATTGATGAGTGGCTGCATTTCGATTGGCAAGTAGGTACCTCTAGTCTTGGGTGAGGTATTCCTCGCTTGTTTATGATGATTTAAGGTAAACACCTGCGGAATTTTGTGGGAATTAACAATACGATTATGAAGATTTCAAACGTTGTGCAAGTTGTATGCATTATAGTTTCATTGGTATTTGATGTGAATCAATAGGTTTTATAGTAGGTTGAAATAAAAGAAATTAAAAATGATATGCAGAAGAACACAGAACACAATAATTTGTGTGGAAAATATTTTTGTTTAACAGATGTGTGGAAATTTGGGACAAGTTCCTTGATAAGTGGTGTAATGCGGCAACATAATGTGATCTTTTAATGAGGATAAATTTTATTCACCTCAAGGCTGGAAAGACATACCAATGTCACTGAATAAACAGAAATTCCTGTCAAAGCACATTGAAATCACCTAGAGACCCTCGCGTCATTAGATAGTATCGACTGTCAAAACCTCCAAGTGTATTATAATTGATTTACTATATTCGAGACAGGTAACAAACAAATAGGATTAAACCAAGTTAAAGGCAATGGCCGAATAAGAACAAAGTTTTTGGTCTATAAGCTCACAACATCGAAAGCGATCAATCATAGAAAAGTTGAACATGAATTCAAAAAAGTTGTGTTTAAAGAATTAAGTGCCTACTTCGTTGTGTGATCTGAAAAGTGAACCTCAGATTTTTATGACGAACCCCAGGCAAACAAATTAAAATATGTTGCCAGTATTTGAATTACCTATGCCAATAGCTAGGTGCGGTAACTCCCCGGGACCCCGACGAATTGGATGGAGAGAGGGTCCGCCTTTCCCTGACTGTCTTATGCCATGAAAAAAAACACAATAAAATGCGAAGCGCCCATAAAAAGTACTCTGTCAATTATGAAAAAATACGCTGAGTGGTCCGTCGGGTTTTGTTGAAAGTTATACTCACCTTTATTGCTCAGTTCGTAGAAGACTCTATTTGTTTATTCAAACTGTTTCTGGATCTATTTTACATTCGGTTGTATACTTTTCGTAGTGCAGTCTAGCTGTTTTTCTTATATTGGGTGATACTTTAGTTTCGTAACTATGCAAAAAGAGTGGCGAAAAATTTTCTTTATTTTTTTTATATGTTTTCTAAGTTTATATGTATATTTTTTTTAAATCTGTTGTGTTGGTTTGTTACTTTAAAATTTTTACTTTTTCTTCGCCTTTTTTTACAATTTTGAAAATTTAAAATCTATAAAAGAGCATTTTTTTTTATTTTACAACTACCTGCGCTAGCAATTGCCACTTTAGTTCTGAGGACATGGATTTTTTGGTAAAACGCTAAAACCTGCTGTCTTATATTCGGTTTTTTTTTAATTAGCTTAAAAACTTGAGGTTGGAAACGGTAATTTTAAAACGTTCTTAAAGCAGTTACCTTGCCTTGTTAACGTTACATACTTAAGCCAAATTTAGTTAAGATCGTCGTAACCGTTAAGGGACAAAAAATCTTTAAAAATCGTTTTCGAAAACTTTTTTACGTTTCTGAGTCAAATGTTCAAAGTTTTGTATATTAAAAGGTTGCTGCAGTTTTGTATAAAATTTTAGAAGTTATTTATGTTAAAATTATATTTTACACCGTTTGGGAGATACGTTCTTTTAAATTTTTTTATAAGTTTTTAAATTTTTAATCCACAAAACATCTATTTTAAATGTTTTCTTCAGTTCCCGTAAAAACTTTTTTCCAATAGCGCAACCACCAGTTCTCGTATTGGCTATTTTTCTGAAATTCTATTGGCACCAGTTTTGCGTTAACGGTAAAGTAAGCTCCTTTTCTTACTTCGTTTTTATACCAGAGCCAGGGTATATAAATTTTAATGCTTAGTTTGTAACACAAAAATAATCACCGTAGACCCCTAAGACCTTTTAGAGTTATGATCGAGACCGACAGGTGAATCGATTAAGCTATGTCCGTCCGTCCGTCTGTCCATATGTGTGAAGTTTTTAGGTTCTTAAAATTGAGCTAGGAAGCTCAAACTTGAAGTGTATTTCTGTTCTTATTTTGTACAGACAAAGTGTGAAAATTGGTTAAATCTACCAACGGCCACGCTCACTACTGGCTTCAGTGTAAGATAGTCTCAATTTTCTTTCAAAATGCCTTCTGGCCAAGTTAAGCGAGGCGTGGGAATACAACTTTTGGTAAAGAGCAATATTTGCCAAAAATCTCTAAGAAGGCAAAAATTGGTCCGCCCACAATATCGACCATGCCCACTTTTAACATGTTAGATCTTTAAAAACCCAATATCTCGGAAAGTTCTCTCCAAATTGAAAAATATTATATCACAAGTGTTAAAGATATTACTATTTTCTTAGTTTGGCTCCTACAAAGTTTTTAGCTCCGCCCACTTTTAGGGGGCGTTCTTAGGAAAAAACTGTTTTTTCCGAATTAAATTTTGGTTTTAACACATTTTGTCATGATTCTAACGAAATTACAACAATTAAATGATTTTAATTTTTAGCCCAGACCCACTTCTGGGGGCGTGGCCTATGCAAATAATATATGAATTCGGGACAAAATATTTTAAGATTTGGTGTTACAGTGTATATAGGGTCGGGTATATAGAAGTTTGTCACAGACGAACTCTTGCACTTACTCATTTGTTAGTAAGCATAAGCTTCGAAAAACTGAGGTTTAAAGCGACAAATTTAAATTTTTAACGCTGCTTGATCCTAATTTGTAAATTTTATACTTTAACCAAATCTGAATTATTCTTTTACCGGATTATTATCTACCAGATGATTTAAAAATTGTTTTTGAAAATGATTTTATGTTTTTGAGATAAATCTCAGAAGTTTTTGATATATTAAAATTGGCTTAAAAGGCTAATTTCTCATACGAGCAATTTTTTTAAATGATTTCTCCAAATAACACCTTCACAATATATATGAGGGGAGGGGACACATCTTTTTCTTGCATTTTTGCCAAAAAATAGCAGTATTAGAGCTTTTTAGGAAAAATGTGACTTTAGTTTTTAGTTTACTTTGAGTTGTCTTATACGAGTTACTTTTCGGCTTTATGCACCAAGCGGTTCAAAAGTTATGACCTCAAAGACTTTGTCAATCGTCATAAATTTTTAACTTGTCGTTTTTCAAAATTTAGATTTTTTTAGAATTTTTTTTCATTCAAGCTCAGAATTGACTGAAGTTAGTTTAGTTTTGTTTCGTTTTTCTACTTCTTACCTGCTTAATTTAAAAAAAGGACTGAAAAACTTTTCATTTACTAAAACGTCAAATTGTATTTTGTTAAACAGCTAAATAAATAAATAAATCCGGGCACAACAGCTCGAGGTGAACAAGTCCACCTACTCAACAATGTATGCTGTGTGTCGTGGTTTCTTCACATACAAGAGGATCTACAATATTTGCTAAATTCGAACGGCGCTTTGACAGCTTTAAAGTTTTTGAAGATAAATGGACGGAGGGTTTGTCAGACCCTCGCGGAGCTTGCGACCGTGAAAAACAACGAGTCTTTTTTCAGGTGACGTCGATAATTAAACCGTTATTTGAGCTTAAAAAAATTGCCCTCATTGAGTGCTCTGGATATTTACGCAGTTTAAAAGTACACCGAATGGATGGAGAACGTAGTGATACCATAAGAGGTCCTTTTTCCATTTTTGGACGGACAGCTAAAAACTAGTAGAAATATTAATGTTTTTAACGGCTCTAGGAAATAAAGCCCCAAAGAAAAAACGCCCCAAACTGAAAAATTAAACAAGGCCCCAAAAAGAAGCACGAAATGAAACAACAACTTAGGATTTTTATATTGGGCCATTATATCATTTTTTGGGGCTTATTTTCATTTTCTTGTACACTTTTTTTGGGGCACTCATTTTTGTATTGTCACCTCATCTCAAACGAAAAGAACTCTTCAGTGTTCTGTTAACTATGAAAGGAGGACCGGCCACCGGCCCATTCTTTAAATTTGGAGGGGTGAGAGGTTGTGTATATGCAAGTTTTAAATATGTATGGGGGCATGCTTCCTTATTTCAGCCAATATTGTGGCCGAATTTCATTTTGGTTTTGGAGTCATAATTCATTATGAAATAAAGGCCCACTTTTTGGGCCTTATTTCATTTTTGATTGGGAATTTTTTTTTATTGAGTCCTTGTTTCCTAAAGCCGTTTTTAACATCTGCTACATTTCAGAATATTATGACTGGTTTAACCAAGCTTAAAAATTTATATCGTGATAAAAGTGAACGTGATTGATAATGTGGTTGGTAAAATGTTTGTAGATTTATCGATGTGTATGTCTATCCCCCCGTGCTCATCTATCCAAAAGCCTTTATATCACTATAAAACTTACCAAGGTGCACCCTTTCTTTAAATTTTTTATTTCAAATATCAAATACATCACAAAAATGAGTATCCTGACCATAAATTACTGAATAACTAGATATTCAACTAACGTCCCTCTTGCCCTCCAACACCCATTTGTTAACATTTTTTTATAAAGCCTTCAAAGCTCTTATAAAGCTTTAAATTTCCGTGTCGGTGAATACGTGTAGGAAGATACAACAACAATTTACCTTAGCCGATCAGCTGATGTAAAAGCTCTAAAACGAAATTACATGGAAATGACGAATGGAGGAATTTACTCATGCTTGTAAGCAAATGTCGGAGGATGGGTAAATTCATCAGCTTGTGGGCAAGGCTTTTACATGTCCGAAGTTATTCAGTAATTTATGATCCTGACGCAAGAAGAATGGACACGGTTAATCAATGTAACCGTTTGTCCGTCTGAATGAATGTTGTCCGTTGACTCGAACCAACACCGTGAAGTTTATTAAGCGAGCACACAGCAGATAGACAGCAAGGTACATGATTTTTTTTGTCATTTTGCTACTGAATTTCGTTAAAAGGTGTGAAATAACTAGCGCTATGTGACAATAGCTGGAGCATGTTAAAAAATATGTCACAAAACCAAAACTAGTGCAAACCCTCAATGTAAATAGTAAAATACATTTTTGAAAAACTAAAGTGAATGGTATAAAGAACTTGCCACCCTATTAAAGCTTATTGGAAAATAGCTTTATTTTTAAACGAATTTGGTGATGTTCTTTGCTCAAAATAGAAGCTTTTTTATAGGGATAAAGTATCTCTGGGAAAAAGGTTCATGCATGGACTCTAACTGGAAGGTTATCCTAGTGGTTACTTGGTGGCCAATTAAACCGAGGGAAGGTTATTTAAAAAAAAAAACGCTTACTGCCTTTGTTAGCCGGGCTAAAAGAACGATTTAAAATTTTTGAGTAGGCAACTAAGGGTTCCTATTTTAGCTACTGCTCAACTTTTTATAATTAAAAATTCAATTATGAAGAGGAGTATTATGGTTGCTTATTGTTATTTAAATAAAAAAAAACGGTACATTAAAATATGAAAATAATCATAATTTCGGCCGCGTCACTCTGTCCCGCGGGTGTGGGCTTGAGCAGCCTTTTTCTAGAACACTAGACACTATATACTCATGAAAAGTAAATTTCTTACACTGATCCAGAGCATGCGATGTAATGAGGATATATATTCAATCAATTTTTAAATATTTGAAGCAAAAGTAATGTGTAATGTAGCTTACGAAGCTACAAAAGCTGTCCAGCAAGAAGATGGACAATTAATTTTACCTTATATAGGTCCCCGTGAAAACTGTACGAAAAAAGGTTCCCCGTCAAACCGACCCAATGTTGTCTACTGATAAAGCTCTCAGTAATGGATAAAAAAAAGTCTTTGGGGGCTAACAACTAATAGTCGCGATATATCATCCTTTGAATTTAGATTTTCCTTGCCCGCGGACAAATCAATAAAGCTATACTGTAGGGTGGCAAGAATATTATCATAATTAACTTTTATGATACTTGTTTGCTCTCCAAGATTGTGATTGCGAATTATATGTCATCGCCGGATGCACATCTGCAATGATGAGCCGTACTTTAACCTAAAATGACATGGATCGGTCATAAAAAATAGCAGAATGCTTTCACCCGCTTCGTTTCCGTGATGATTAACGTCGTCAGCACAGTTTGCTTCAGGGTTTTCAGCTCTTCAGAATTGCGAAGCATGTTTTAGTTTCGATTTAATTTAATGGTCGGAACTTGATATTTTTGAAGCTTATACGATATATACCCATATTTCTCGTTGCAGGGACTTTCGATCCGCACTTATAATGGCTCCATCGCTATTAAATAATAGCTTCCTCAGTTATCCTTTAACTAAATTTTTACGGACTGTAGTAAAAAGAAAAAGGCTACAGGGACTCTGCTCAGGTATGCACACCGACCTTAATAGTTTGGAACTCTGCGGTGACTCCGAAATGATCTCCTCCAGATCAGATCTTCTGTTTCTGTTATCACCATTGTATTCTTATATGTTTTTCCGATATTCAATATTATGTTTCCATTATGATTGTTATGCTTTTATTTTCATCTGTTGTGGCTAACCTGCGACAAACTTGCACTGGTCCTCAGATAGCTTATTTTATCATTCGATGTCGACTGTCATTATTACAGTGTTTTGTTTCACCCTTTCTCTTGTGCTAAGAAAAAAAAAAGACCAGTGAGTTTGTCTACAAAGAAACTTCTAAATACCCGACACTATTCTATTCTAATCGGGTCTTCTATTCCCGATGCCTCAAATCCTTTTCCAGATCTCTAAGAGAAGGTTAACTTATTTGATTTGGCCTAGCATAAAAAAGTCACACTTTAAACCGTCGGATGGTTACTTTGCAACAAAAGTTGTGTTGATTTGTTTTACAACGTAACTTCAACTGTCATATTTTAAATAGACGTTTGCTCACCCTGCTAGTTTTAACCGAAAAAAAAACAGAAATGATGGAAGACTTTTCAAAATGTACTTTTTTAAGTTGACGTTAGAGTCTTAAACTCATCCACAATAGGTTAAATACGGTGTAATTATTTGTTGCTGTTTTCATAAGTTTGCAGCGCTTCCTTCATTGAATTGCTGCTGTTTCGCAAATTTTTGTCAACATCTAAGCTTTGCTCAGCAATTGTTTTGAGGGGGAAAACTTCGCAAAAAATTCAAAATAAAAATGGCGGGTGAAAGCGCTTAGGCTGCTTCAAGAGGAAAATCTTTTCCGTGGAAAAGGAAATATAACAGCAAAACCGACATAGACTTAAGAGTAGGAATAAAATGGCTGCTAAGGACTGAGTCATCTAGAGCGGAGCCCAACGCCTCACTGTGGTCCCAAAAGGCAAAACTCGTGGCAAAAATATTAAATTCGAAGTTTTTCTTATTGTTCTGTTTCTTATTTAATATAAAAGCAGCTTCAAAAACAGCAAACAAAATATTTTTTGTCTAACTATTTTGAATTATAGAGCTTTTCAAAGTTGGTCAACTTTGCTCTAGAGAGACGCCTAACAAAAAGAAACTTATTTCTATATTTTCTTTTCCGCAATTATGAAATACATACAAAATAAAAATTTCGAATTTTCTTTAACAAAGTCTTGTAGCCTCGTATAGACGCAAATTAATATTTTAATAAAAAAAATAAAAAAATCAACTATTTTTAATAAATAAAAGAAAATTACAAATTTTTGTGGAAGTTTTTTTTTGCTTGGCATGGAGCGAAAAGTCTTCCAAGTTTACACGGAAAATCGACCAGGATAATTGGCACTAACTATTTGTTAAACCGTATGAAAAATTGTAGTCCCAGTTCTGTCATTTTCTTATCTCATTTGTCTCATTTCCTGAGCTTTCAGAACTGAAAGAGGTTGTAAATGGCTGAAATATAGCATATAGCATCTTCTAAAGATTGTGAGACATAAAAAAGAAAATTTATGTCGGTGGGCCCACCTAGTGAGCGTGGCATTGATAAAAAAGTAATTTTTTAAATACATCTAATTCCATATTTTTGTTCCGAATCGAAAGTTTTACAAAATATTTTATGTCGAAAACAATTTGTTCTAGATTTTCTTAGAACAGGCTTTGGGACACGCCCAAATTTGAAGGCAGAATTCAAGAATAATCTCTAATTCGCCACAAAAAACATGTTTTTTTTAGCCTAATGAAGGAAAGAATAAGAAAATAAATGTAGCATATGAGGTACACTAGAATATAATCAAGAATTTTTTAATCAATGTTTTGATGCCACGCCCATTTTTAGGGTCCATTTTACAAAATTATTGAAACTGAACAAAAAAATTACATATTTGTGTACATTTATGCCAAAAACCTGGATACTTCTATGCTAATATTGAATTTTAGTTATAATGACTGGTTATGCCACGCCCCTTTTTTTGAAATAAATTAAATAAATAAATAGAGTGGCGCAACAGCTCGAGGTGAACCAGGGCCAACTTCTCAACAATGTATGCTGGTGTGTTAATTTCCTTACATACAAGGGGACCTACATTTTTTTGCCGAATCCGAACGGCATTTTGAGAAGTTTTTCAAGACAATTAATACTCTCGGAGGGCTTGTCAAACCCTCGTGGAGGCGGGGACCGTGAAAAAGAACAAGTCTTTTTTTTTTCAGGTGACGATGGCAGGATTCGAACCCAGACCTCTGGCGTAGTAAGCACACACACTAACCACAACGCCACGGCACCCCAAATAAATTAAATAACCTTTCAAGGAAAAAAGGCAATTGTTTTTGTTATACGCCTTGAGAACTTACTGGTATTTTGAGTTTAATTTTAATATTTTTTTTTTGTCTGTTTACTTTTTTCCTACACTGTTTCATATAAAAGATATTATGCAAATAGTTTATAGGACCCTACTGATCCTTCATAAAATGAAAAAAATACTGTTTTATGTTACTCACAAAAAAAAAACATTTTAGAAATTGGTTCGTTCACCTTTAGCATCCACTGTTATTACCATTTTTTTTTCAAATTCCATAAGTTTAAGGACTTTAAGGGTTTTTATATTTTTGCTTTAATGACTTATTTTGGTAATTCCCTTTTCTTAGGAAATCTCACTTCAGCAAAATATTTCGAAACACCCTGTGCAGCCAATTTTCTTAAATTTACATTATTTTTTAGTTCCTGAAATGAATAATAAGAAGACGAAAAAATTGTGCCGATATCTTTATGCGTTCGAAAGTTATGATTTTTGCAAACGAAAAGTCATTTGGGACCACAGTGCGCCGGCCGCAGCTCGGAAAAATTTTTGAGCCCCTGGAGGGACGGCCGGCGTAGTAGAAGAGTAATGAGAGACAGGTAGCGCATGCAAGTGGAAGACGACCTCAACCAACTTCGCGTGCAAAACTAGAGAGTGCTCGCTGGCGAAGCGCTTTTTGGATGTGGCCCTGATCCACCCCGAACTGTAGGGCACCCTTAAGTTAATATTTTTTTTTTTTTGTAAACGCATTGCGATTCTGTCCTGTCATTCCTTAGGTCGCTTCGTGCCAGTAATTTAGTTACACACTTTGGAATTTCAGACCCTTACTTACTTCAATTCGATCGTTTATAAAAAAATAGCTCGGGTTTTTTTTTTTTATTAATTTCTTTGTATTTCATCATTAAAATGATAACAATTAAATGGGACAAACAAAAGTCAGTTTGCAAAATATTATTTCTTTCTCATTGTTCCATTCACATCTTTATTTTTTCTGTTTATGATTTTGTTTTCAATATATTTTTTGTATATATAGAAATAGTCAGTTGATTTGGTTTTTTTTTTATCCTCATTTTGGTTTTTAATTATCTAGTAATATTTTTATACAAACAATTTAGTTATTTTGTTTTTATTAAATACATCTAAACAGAAAACAGAATACAAAAACCATTGGTTTACTTATTTGTATTGTTATTGTTTTTTTTTAACTATATATTTATATATATATATATTGATCTGTATAATATATATATATATATTAATTTTATTTTCATTTATAAACGATGATTTTTTTATACTCTAAAACAAATGGAATTTTAACCAAATATAAGCCACTCATTATTGGCTAGAAATATTTTTTTTTATTTTTCATTAAACTTTATTTTAATAAAATCAACATAAAATAAACTTAATATTTGAAAATTACTAACATTTTATAATTACCTCTTATATTATACCCCAAAAAATATGTATTTTTATTATATTATTCTATTCATAGGTTTACATATTGTTTTATATTTAACTTTCAAATATTTAAAGAAATCCATTTTTGCTTATTTCCTATTAGTTTACTTTGAATTTACTAATATAATTATTAGCATGTCCTTACTTAATATTAAGAGAGAGTTATAAATCCTGGTTCGTAAAGAAGAGCTTGAAATTTTTCTTACCTATAATCCTATAAACTTTTAGTTTTGTTTTACTTCTTTTTTCCTATTTATGTTTATATATATTGTAACATTTATGCGATTTGTTTTTCTTTTAGCTTTATACAATTATTATATATAATAGTCTTTAACAATTAAATTTAAAACTTTTTTCTATTACAATTAGTATTATTTCTAACAGAAACTTATATGGTATTTAGCTTTTATTATATTTTACAGAATGTATACACAATTTCTTTTTATTTTTTATTTACAATAACATGTTGTTTTTGAATTTTTGCTTTCATTTGGTTGATTTGATTTGCTTTTTTTTTTTGTATTATATTTTAATTTTACACTTAATTATGTTACAAAAATATAAAAAATAACCTTATTTTGATTTCGGAAATCATACAGCATTGTGTGAGGTGTTGCCATTTTTGTTCTCACACAATTGTACTGCCCTTCTCCTGGGCTTGGAGTTTTCAGGAAGAATATATTATTAAAGTTGTACAGGGTGAATGATAAGCTGGAAGGAAAATAAATTATATAATAGATCCATTAGGTACATTATGGTGTGAATTGTAGTTGGGTGTTCTAAAAAGAGGGTTGGCACAGGCACATATATGAGACCGCTTACATGAGACAAAAATTGAGTCTTTTCGGAAGTAAAAATGTCTGCCGAGATTATGCAATATCAAAACTGATTTTTTTTTTTTTTTTTATAATTGACTCGCGATCAAGGGGTTACAAACTACCCTTAAGACGCGTAGCACATCGCGAGTGGAGAAAAGAATTTGAGGAAAGATAGAAAGATAGTAGAGAAAAGTAATTCTCAATCTAGCACGCAATGATGAGCCAGTATTGAACATGAAAACTCTGCAAAGAAACACCAAAGATTACCCCCGCAAGTGTTATGCCCTTACGGAGAAAAGCAATGATATAACTAGGAGAGTATTTCTTCAAAATATCTGGCATGCACCTAATTGTTGTCCATTTTATTTACATAATGGAAGAGAAAGAGGCGTTTAATATTCGGCCGACCCTAACCTGGATAACAGACGCCGACCAGAAAGCCGCTCATTTTGAGACAGACGCTCCTGGATTTCTTGTTTGTTGCTGATTTTGGTCCGCCCCGGATATGTTCAATACCGGTACCCACCATATCTGGTAGGCATCCCCCTATCCGCCACCTGGGGAGGCGCCCAATTGGGGACCAGCAACCCCAGAAGGGAAATAGACTGCTTATAAGAACTCTAGGGAAAAATGGCTGTCTTCCTGACTTTGTCAAATTATAGAGAGTTCATTACGCGTTACTTATGTATTGTAGAGAGAACAGTTAGGCTGTTTAAGCTCCCAACATGGAAGTGAGTTAAATGTTGCTACAAACAGTTTTTGTTATGACATTTTATCAGTTCGTATTTAAGCTCCACTACAGGAAAGAGAATTTTGTTTTGGCAGAGGATGCTTACCACATGGGAGTTTTGGGTTCAATTCGCTACTTCTTGGCCACCTGAAAACAAAATATTTGTTTTTGTAGCACGTCGGGGATTTTTCTACGAAATTGATAAAAACACTTTTTGAGGTTCTGTCAAAAAACGATGCCAACATGGTCCACCAGGATCCAAGCGCGTTCCCTGCGTTTGTCATTGGACATTGTTTCGCGGAAAACCTAAACTTTTGCGAGGAACCCCGACTTTTTATTATAACTCAAGGACCACAACATGTTCGTTGTTACATCCAACGATTGCTTTGTGCTTATAACTAGAAGTGGCGTTTCCAGAAACAGATAAATTAAAGTACCTTACCTAGATTCAGATAGACGTTGAGAACTTATTAAATTCCTGAAACTACCTGCATATGCTTGTCACATATTAAACCGAATGTGTCTCCAAATCCTATTAACTTACCTGTCTCAGATTTGTGGCTAAACGCAAACTAACGGCAGACAGTCGGTTTGACAATAGTCTTTTCAGCTGTCATTGGAAAGCGGAACGAATCAATACGTCAGTTCTACGAAATATTTTCCAAACAAACGCTCAGATGTGCTGAGGTTGAAAGAAGGAAACTTATAGTTAGACTGGTTTAGTTTTACCCTCAAACAGATGCGATTCAATTTGTCAACCCACATCACCAGAAAGAAAACCTTTTTTTGTGACTGACAAACTACGTCAGGATAAAACCACCATCACACCCCTACAATGCATATACCAAGAAAATCGGCGTTGCCTGATACAACTTAAAAACTCTTCGTTAAAAAGACGATTAATTTAATTCGTTCTCTGATATTTACAAGATACTTGAAAAGTTTAATTGAACTCTTAAAGTGTTTCACAGCAGCTGAGACTATATAAATTTATTATTTCTATTCATTCCGCAGCGGTGTGGTAGCTATTCGCTCACTGAAAATTACTTGACGGATGTCCGTTGCCCGTGTCTGGGAATAATTATATAAAATCCAGTGGATTTTGCCAGTGCAAAAATTGGGATACCCTCGTTGATTCGTCTCACCGTGGCAAGGTGATCCTTTTGAAATTTGGGTCAAAAGCAGAGCTGGTGCGGTCACATTGAGAATTCCTTGGGATTCGCTAGACCATTGCCACTTATAACAAAACACAGCGACAACACAGGAGACTATGATCCAGCACAAAGACAGCATCAGAAGCCGTAAAATCCCAAAGAACATCACTTTCGGTGCTTAAGTGTTTTAATGAAATTGTTGAAATTTTTGAAAAATGTCTAAATAGTGAAATAGCACTTAATTTATGAAAAGGCGGTCGACAAGGACCCTATAAAGGCTGGAGTAGGTAGGTACAACACGGGAACGCTTTTGTATGGATGCCGCTTCTTCGTCATCGTTGTCGTCCTCGACCATTCGATGCGAATTAAGGTGAGCAGATTTTTTACATTCAAAGAAAACAGTGCTTGTTGCAGGGAATTATTGCGATCAATAAATGGGACTACGCGCAGAGGCGTGTGCGAGGAGGCGGCGCGCGGCGTGAAGTTGATGAAAATGAGGACGCATAAAGTATCCCTCTTTATGATTTATAATACGAGAACGGTTCACACCCCAATGACGGGCGCCGTGGAAAATTGGAGATGCCAACTTAGATAACGAATGGGGAGTGGTGTTATTTATTGTTTGCAAAGGGTGTGCGGAGGTGGTTGGAAAATGGGTGGCTTACAGAGGGAAGTTAACAGACAGGTACGAGCAAACAGACATGACAGTTTTCTTAATTTTACGGACTTTATTTCGTTGGCTTTAAGAGGAAAGTAATTAAAAAACCAAAAAATAAGTGGGGTGGTGTGGGGAGTTTTTTTTTTATAAAGATTGACAGAGAAGTTCAATTAGGGAATACGTGACTAATGGATGGGCTAAGGTCGGTGAATGTTATGCGTAGGTACCTTTTTAGGAAATTAAAATTATGTTTACCTTGACGGTAAGCAGTTTGGGAGTTTGAGGGTCATCATTCATTAAAAGCGATTCGCGAATTACTTTTAATCTTGTTTGGAATACTTTACTCAGAGGCAGGAAACAAAGGTGCCAAGGATCATATTTTATTTTATGCTTATAAAAGTTTTTCTTGTATCCGCTGAGGGTTTGAGGTTTTCTGCCATGTAACGATGATTGTAAGGTTGTAGCCCGCCAAGAAGGAAATTTGAGATTAGGTCCAATAAATTGGTAGAGTCTGTTAGTTAAGTGCACTTCAGGCTAGCAAAGTCTGTGCGTCGTGAGAAAAGCCCCTTGATTTGAGAATTGTGAAAAAATATTTCCAGAAATACATACTGCGTGCGTCATCTATATTTTTGGTGTTTGAACACTGAATAAATAAAAAAAAACAATCATATTTGGTCCTATACAATTTCGACTCCTTTTAGTGTAGAACAAAGGTTTTTTTTTGCGACCAAAGCAAATGGTCGAAAACATTTTATAGAAATAAATAAAAAGGGCAGGCATTATTTTGGTGTGCTCTTTTGATATGAAGTGATTCATTGTAAAAATTGTATAGAATTTATGTTTCAAAAGCATATGTACTCAAGCCAACCGATCTATAAATGGAAAATTTATTCATTGATTACATACCAACATAAAACATGGCTCACCCGTCATAATGACCAGAAATGCATCCAGCGCAGATCTTGATAAAGTTTTAGTTGGTAACAATTTTTACGAGGTAAAATACAAGTTAAATAAACCATCGTTCAGCAACAACTTTAAGCAACCGGATAGATGACAGGAGGGTACAACTCTTTAGTACAACTTAGGGACACCGAAATAAGATAATCGCCGTCGACATAGTTCGTGTAAACCCACAAAGCTGGACGCTTCGTCTTCATTGTCATGGATCTTTTTAGAACCTGTCCTGAGACGTTTAAGTTCCTGGCCCACGAATCTTAATTCGTCCAAGAAATAATAGCAGGGGCAATTGAGTGTAAAGGTCTGTTCCAGATCCAGGATGATGCATTGAGATTGTGCCCGAAAATGTTTTAGAAACCGCGTTTATTACTAAGGTGCACCAATGAGGCACAACAATCTTAGTAAGCTTCTATTAATAAGGGCAATTCATAGCACAGCAGCAAAGATACCATCCAGAACTCAATGTAGTTGAACTACCAGGCCATATCTAATAAGGAATTTGAATCCGCTATCGAAGACGTTTAATAAGAAGGGTGCTACTAAACGAACTTGGAAGTAGGAATTACTACCACAAAACTAGAACCCAGCATGATACATCATACCGCAAAAAGACAATACATTTTCTTGTGAAAACACTTCAGAACAACATTTTTCCTTCCAACAATTTTTGTAGTCAATAAAGGAAGGAAAAATTCGATCCTTTGAATAAACACTCTTCCTTATGAATTTCTAGCTTGCAATGCGGTTTTAAGTGAAATTGAGCTCCAATTTTTCAATTTTGTATTGATTTTTTGAATCATGACGCTACTTCTTTATAAGCCGTTCATTTATGTGTTTTGCATATGACTCTTAACTCTCTTCGTAGGAAAAGTAAAAACCTATACAGCGTGCAACAACACCAGCCCCCATAGTAGTATGCGCTGGCATCACACAACACTACACAAAAAGTGAACGTAAATTTTGGTAGTACTGAGAGGATCCCAAGAAAAATGTTTTCCGTTCTTATGATGCCATTTTTCAAACTTAAGTTTCCTAGATTCCGATTTAAATTCAGATTCATTTTATGATCTTTATTTTCTTCCAGATGCAACTAATGTAAAGTAAAGAGACTTGATAAGATGCCCCCAGCACCAAGAATAATAAGTAGTTGTCTAACCATAACCGAGGAGTATTAACTTACATCCTTTTTTTCGGAGCCCTCAATAGAACTATTATCCTAACGACTTTTTTCTAAAAACATCAACGGTAAACTACTTTTACTATCACAATGATTGTTACAAAAGGCAGTCATTGCAACAACTTCAACAAAAGAAGATTGGACCTTCGAGCCGGATCCTGCACCCAGAGCAAAGGTCAATACATCACGCTGCATCATACATAGACCGGGGATGCTACGAGGCCCTCTCACTAAACTACGTGCGACGAAACAGCGGCACCTCGCAACCGTTGAGAAACTCACCTTCGATACCATTGAACGAAGGTTCGGCAAAACTTCCACAACTTTGACATCCGCCTGGAAAAATTAAACTACATATGAAGCGGAATTGTACCCAAAGGTTACAAACGTCAAGCTCCATAATGAATAACTGGTCAAGGACTACCAGATCGAAAACAACAACTCACAAGAAGTCGCTATGGATCATCTAACCACGTGGAAGAGAGCCATGATGGACCAGTGTGCGGCTCAGCAATCCGCAACAGCCCAAAGCAACTAGGCTCTAAAAACGTGTGTGAATTAGAAGGTTCTGTATGCCTCACAATTAAAATTGGTAGACTACCTGAAGTGGAGCAGCTCTTATGCCTGATATATTAATGCCATTCGTTCATGATAATAAAACGCCGACATAACAAGAAAACAGTTTCTCATCACCTCGACTAAAGAAGAAGTGCGATAAGGCACTCAAAAATCTTGGAGTGACGGGAGAACTGCGGAAAGACATGTCAGCTATTGTTTAATAAATACTAAAACAAGAGGGCATTGCTTTCATCGCATCTTAAAGCGTTCGTGTAACTCTCGATTCCGAAATTCGAATTAGCAAATAGCTACAAGAAGTTGTTATATACGGTACGAACGAGACAGAATATCGGCTTCGGATATCAACACGAAATGATGTAATGCGAAAATCGGGTATTGGGCTTTCCACAACCTGGATTTGAAGGCCCTGAAAGAGTGGGAACTCTTCTGTAGGGGAATTAACAAGAATTGCCGCCCTGGAGTGCGTTCGCCAAGTTTATTTCGAACAAATTTAAACAGTTAGAAGCTTTTTCTGAATAAATAGAAAGAAGACAAAAACATAAGACAATTTTGGTCACGCAATATAAAATTAAGTGCAAGGCTTGCATCAGCAAAAATGCGGAAAACTGTAACAAGGAAATATGCAACCTCGATGGGGTATCATCAAGGCGAACGAGTTATGTTTTAACTGTCTGGGGAACCATAGAGACGTCGCCATTGTGAAAGGAAAGCAGACTGTATAAGGTGCTCAAAAATACACCACTCCTTTGGTGTATTTCAACCAAAGCGACGTCCAAGAGAAAACAGCTGAACGGGAGCACCACACAGCGACTGATCGTGAAACTATGTCAATTTAAGCTAGAGGAATTGCAAAAGTAAATGCTGAAAGAGTGCCCTAAGCGATAGAAGCTAAAGGCTGAGTGGTAGCACGTGTTACCTATGATATCGATAGCTTATCATCAAAACGGGAAAAATTTCGAAGACCGTTTCACATCTTCAAGTAAAACTTTTTTTTATAATTAACTCGCGAATAAGGGATCCAGATACCCTTTTAATGCAAAACATCTCACAAGCGGAAAGGATGAAGGAAGAGGGAAAGGGGGAGAGGCATCTATGCACTCTTGTTTTGAATAGATTTGGGTTGTATTGAGAAGGAAAGACTGACTGTGGTAGGACATGTGTGGTCATTCCAACTTAAGTTTTTATTGACACGCATACCGAGTGTTGCTGTTTTAGAAGCATGAAACTCCACTCTGTCCAGAGATCCTCATAATACAATGCTGTTAAGGTCGGAGTCTAATGAGTTTGACACTGGAACGCTGCCTTTCCAGTTCAACGTCCGAAGAACAGGGGCGAGGAACCAAACCAAGAACGAATATGAAAAACTGAAAATACTGTCATTAGCAAAGGAGTGAATTGGATTTGTAGTGGCAGACAAGAGATGGTTTATGAAAACCAGAAAGAGAGTCGGAGAAAAACTGAGCCCTGGGGAACCTCAGCGTTTATTTTGTGAGTTGCAAGTTGAATAAGAGATTCGCCGATTCTAAAAGCACGCATTTTCGACAAAAGAGCTTGGTGCCAGACTCTGTCAAATGCTTATGAAATATCAAGCGCAATAATCTTGCTTTCACCAAGAAGATGCAAGAAATGGTTCCACTTTTCGGTGAGATATGCCATCAGATCACCAGTGGACCTTTTGCTAAGCAAACCATATTGCCGGTCATTAAGTAGTTTTTGTGATTCTATTTTAAGCTGATAATTAATCAGCCTTTCCATGACCTTAGAAAGAAGGGAAGTTAGTGCTATTGGACGATAGCTAGTGGTATAAGAAGAAAAGGCCGTTTTCCATCTACTCGGAAAAAGACCTGAGGAGTAGAAACGATGAAAAAGCTTACGCAGTGGTTTTGCCAGCGTAGAAGAACGAGGTGTTCTTCTTCAAAACGCTTGGGGATATATCGTCTGGACCAGCGGATTTGTAAATTTTAAGATCCTTGAGTACTTTTTTAACTGTACGAGTGCGAAAATGAATCTGTTCCATGGTATATTCCACGCGCTCAAGTACAGGTGGGGACAATGCACAATCAGGAAGCGTGGAACTGGCAGTAAAGTGAGCGCTAAACTCATGCGACATCGAAGACACTTAATGTTAACGTATTGTAGATTTAAAGCACAATTACGAAAGTTCAACATGCAGGTAAATGGATGGGTCTTAAATGCTGGGGTGGAATCGGCTAAGGTGATCTGTGATTTTTACATTTTATGACAGTCAATGTGATCAAACAAAATAATCCACAAAAATATCGTTTCAAATCGTTGCTTTATTTAGGCTTGTGACGTAGGAACTCCTTTTTTTATTCATTCATGCAGAAGCTCAGCCAAAAAAAACAACAAACCAGAAAGTTTAAAATCTGAGGACCAGTTGATTTTGACGGTGATTGATCGAGAGTTGTCATAAGAAAATTGTGATGATCACAGTTTACGCAGACGAATTTTTGTGATCTGTGACATCACTTATCACAAATCACCTTAGCCGATTCCACCCCTGATCATAATGGATGGTTTTGAATTTAGGTACGATATCTCAGTATAGGTATGTATCAACAAGCAAAAACCTATCCGGACGAAGACTTAATAACAATTATGATGACAATTAAGTCAAATTCGGACAAAGGATCAATATTTTTCACCATAGCTCAGTTGGTAGAGCTTTACTCGCGACAAGAAAGGGTTGAAGGATCATCCCCTGCCCGGTGAACCACACATGATTTTTTCTTTCGACATTTTGGCCCGCTAATATTTCAACTCCACTCTATGACTCAACGTCAGAATAGAAAGGCCTTTAAGGCTTAGTTGTCATCATAATTGTTATAATCTACTTAACAAGACATATTGGCAAAAAGATAACAAATAAAGGTGGATGGTTGGATCTAAATTAGAACTGACACCACAGCCCCACTTCCATATTTGGTGTACAAATAGCCTACACGTTCTCTCTGCGTTCTCTCTCTCTAATATAATTCAAATAGAACCAACAACGGGTATTTTAAATCGACATGGGTCTTAAAAGGTCATGTTTTGGGATGCTTTGATAAATGCGGCTTTAAAATCAACACAATACTTGGTGTTTGGTGTTTTATGTTTCTCGTTTTTCTACATGACGGGGAAGATCTGGTCCTCTTCGCCATTTTACAGTCTTCAGAAATTATGTCTCCCTAAATAAGTGTACCGACAATTAATCAACCAAATTTTTTTTTTTTTTTTCCGTGGGTAGGAAAAACCTTCATAGGCACTACGATGACCGGCCGCGAGTGCTCATAGTAGTGTGAGATTCTTACTCACTAAAAAACCTCCCATTTTCCGTCAGACTACGACTAAGTTTCCTTAACAAGAAGTTCAAGCTTCTGTAGTAATCGCGTGTGGCAGGCTGCCTTCCAACGAAGGCACCTACAATACCGCCAATTTATGCGGTTTCATCTTATGCTGCTAGATCTAACGGTCTCATTCGTTGTAGTCGGCGCGTAAGATTTGTCTGATCCAAAGTTCGGATAATTTCATTGTTGCAGTGTCCGCAAATTTGTCCGCATATTTCGCTTCATTTGAATACGGGATTTTTACTGAGTTAATGAATAAAGGTTTGTTGTTTATCTTTTTATAAGTAAAGTTAACATGCGTTGACTTAGTCTCGTTAAGGACGACTCGCCAGCTCTTCGTTCAGTCGCATATTTTGTCTAAAGCGCGCTGGAGTTTCCCTGTTGATGATTCAACTTATCTCTCCTGTTGATAATTCAATGTATCTCTTTGAATTCCGAGTACTCATTTTCGTACCTTACGCGAAAGATTCTGTCTTTAAGGTAAGACTCTAAGATTCTATAGAGTTTTTCTGGTAAGCTAAGCCTTAACTTGTACTTCAGGCCTTCGTGCCACACCTTGTCAAAGGCTTGCGATACGTCGAGAAAAGCGCTAGTACATATATTTTTCGCTTCCAGAGCTTTTTCTATTTCGTTTGGTGATCGAATTGGTGATCCGGAATCAATCGTCTTTCTTCGATGATTTGTTGCAACCTTTTAAGCAACAGTTTCTCGAATACCTTAGATATTATCGGCAGTAGCGAAATAGGTCTGTATGACTTTTTGTCGTTTGGACATTTTCCTGGTTTCGGAACCATTATGACCTCGGCCACTTTCCAATGCCTTGGAACGTATAAAATTCTCATGGAAGCGTTAATGATATAGAGTAGCTTGACCAAAGCTTTTTTCGGTAGCTCCTTTAGAATTTCGCTAGTAATTAAGTCGTAGCCGGGGGCTTTGTTGTTTTTCAGATTATTTATCGTTTGACGAAGTTCAGCCAATGACACGGTTTTTATTCTATAATTATCTTGTACCGCATAAGGATTGAGCTCCTCGACCAACGGTTCCCCGTCAGACGGTTTGAATGTTTCTTCTAGGTAATCTGCAAATAAATCCGCTTTTTCTTTGTCTTCTCTTGCCCATTCGCCGTTGGCTTTTCTTAATGGCGCAGAGTGTGCTATAGGCTTCTGAACGGCCTTGACTGCTTTCCAAAGAGAGTAGTTCAAACCTTTATAGGCAGTCAAACTTTCGAGGTAAGCAGTAGTCTCGTGACTTTTAAAATCTTGAAGTTCGTGCTTCAGCTTGTTAGAAAGGTGGTTCAAGATGGTCTTATCCGGGGGTGCTCGCGAACGTTGCCATCTCTTGCGCGCTCTCCTCTTTTCGCATATTAGCTCTTCTATTTCTCGTGGATATATTGTTCCGATAATTCGGACCTGCGAAAAGAAGTGTTATTCCACGCAGCGCTCTGAACAACTCTCACAAGTTTATCTAATTCGTCTTCTATTTCAAGTGGTGTTTTGAGCGGTACATTTAAAGCTATGTTTTCTTTGCAGTATTTTCTAAAGCCGTCCCAGTCGGTGTTGTTGTTAGTTAATCTAATAATATGGCGCTCTTCTTTTTCGCTAGTCTTCCGCCGATTTTCAAAAGAACTGCCGAGTGATCTGAACAGAGATCAAAGCGTTCTTCTACGTTCGTAAGGTAACGAGGTACCCCCTTGGCGATAAAGAAGTCGACGAGATCAGGTATTTTATTTCTGTCGGTTGGCCAATATGTTAGCTTTCCCGTCGAAAAGAAGATCACGCCAAGTTTTGTAGAAGAGTCTAGTCAGAGTATAGTCAAAACCTTTAAGTTTTGCCTTTCTATTTCTGAAAGCTAGAGTTGTGATGAACAGCCCTGAGGGCTTATGCTTAACAAATTCAACGGTACTGCTCGTGCCTTTTGACACTTGAATAATCCATTTGATAAATTTTTATAAGCTCTTTGTGCATCTAATGATAAATTTTTTATACAAAACAGACTGTAGAGTAGAGCCTTGCTTTTTTCATCAAAGTCGATGCAATTTTAAAATGCACACATTCCTACCTCAAAATAGGAATGAATCCTTTCAAAACATTTACGTCATAGTTTGAAGCATCCCCAGGATGAATTGCATTACGAAATTCTTTCCCTATGAGTTTTAACGAATTCAATAGCATAAACTGAAAATTCAACAGCATCAAAACGTTACGCATATGAGCTCCGGCCTCAACATTTTGGAAACCTTTAACTTCTCTTTGGAATGTTTTATTCAAATTTTAAACTGGTCTACCAAGCAGTCCAAAAACGCTCGATTTGAATGCGTTGGCGAGGCAATACGTTCAAATGTCACACCTTTGACCGATTGCTGAATTTCACGAGTATCCAGATTTCTATGCCAACGCTTCGGCATTATTTTGGTGGCTCGGTTCAACACAGCCGGAAATTCTAATTTGTGGACTGCACTAGAATTCGAAACATCATTGCAAGAGGTTTTTCATCAGGTTTACGGGAAGAGATTTTGGCATCGAATGTGAAAATTGAATTGGTATGAGTTTTGATTTGAAAACGAGGAGTATTTAAAATGTATTTAAGACTAGTCATGTTTAAATTTGTGTGGGCAGTTTTATGGGAGAAAAAATGATTTTTCACGCACTCCACTATTTCAACTCCACTCTACAAAAAATGTTTTCGTTTATCTAAGGCCCTGGTATGCATTGATATTGATAAAATTTGAAAATAGGAAAATAGGAAATCAACTAAAGTTGATAAAAGCTCGTGACCCATTAAGGTATCAAGTGTAGAGCTGCCTGTTGTAGGCTTCGTGTCAACTAAAAGGTTTGCATCATAAATTGCGGATAACAATATTTCAATACACCGTTCTGAATATGCCTTCCATTTGACATAAAATTGAACGAAGACTAATCTTCACTCGCTCACAGGCTTCATAATTCGGCGAAAATTTCCACATTTCACCTGGTGCTACATCAAAACTTAAAATTGCTTCCACAGCCATGTCGGCGTAACGTAACACAGCGCTATCCAACCACACATGCACAACATAAATTTTGATCCCCTCCCCCCGCAACAAGCAAAAGCAGTCAAAATAAATCATACCGACTGTCAGCCAAGCTCATGGCGCACCCGGCAAAGGACACCTCCTAAAAAACAAAACATAGAACATCACTCATACATACCGTAATTTATATGAAAATCACCGATGACGCCATCCCTCATAAACAACAACAATACTAATAACAACCAACGACAGCAGCAGTGCAGCGATAGGCCATGTTCATATCTTCCCGCTGCGATAGTGGACCGGTCGGTGTCCCCCGAAAAGGATCCGCTTGAAGGCCTGCCGAAACTCGGGACTGAATATCGTGTATATGACCGGATTCAGCGTCGAATTGAAATATCCTAGCCACAGACAGAACGAGGCGGCAGCATCGCTGAAGTTACAGCCATCGCAGAGCGGCAGAAGTAACGCCATTAGGAAGAACGGCAGCCAGCAGACGACAAACGCACCCGTAATGATGGCCAGCGTTTTGGCCGCCTTACGTTCGCGCTTCGCTTCGAGAGTCTCCTTCCGTTTGGTCACCTTCGACTGGGGATTTGGTATGCTTGACAGATTTTGATGGGACTGCTTGTTTTGCGGCACCGGTGTCACCTGATTCGATGAGGATGACAGGCCAGTGGTCACGGCGCCCCCAGTGGGATTCATCGGAGTCTGGGGTGACAGCGCTGATATCGAGGTGATTGTGGTTGCTGTTGAGGTGGTCGCATGCGAGTGCTGTTGTAGCTGCTGTGTGGGGTGGCCGTTGTTGTTTTGTCCCGACAGCTCGTGATGGGGCTCCTCAAGGACATCGCTGGGGATTATGGTGGCCCGGTCGGTTGTTGCTGCTACGGCCGCCACAGCAGCCGATGCTGTGGCGGTTGTTGTTATCGTCGTTGACGTTGACGTCGATATCGACGTGGGTGTTTGGGCCATTTGCTGCTGCTGTTGGTGAAGATTTTGATTATGTTCAGTTTTGTTCGCTGTTTGATTGGCTATTGCTACAAGATGGGAGACTGTCGAAATTTGACTAGTTGATGATGTGGGCGCCTGCAAAGAGATACAAACAGTTTTTGGGGTGTGAGTAAAAGTAATGGTGACGATGATTGATTACGAGCCTGAGAGATGAGACTTTCGGGAATATGGGAGAGGCATTTGGCATTGGTGGTGGATGTGGTAATGGAGCTGGATTTATTGGCAAGGGATTTGTGGCGTTTTAGGTTTTTTTTTTGCATCGTAAAGTGGATTCATAACCTTAAGTTTGACATGTTGACGGAAGAATTGTCAACCGTATTTGGGGAGCTCCCTGCGGGCTGTGATGGCCAGGAGAACGTATAGTGGAAAAAGTGCGATCGATTTGTAGAGGGAGATTTCGTCGATGACTGATGGCAGTTTACAGACCGTAAATAGTCCTACAAAGCTATTCTTGATGGATACTTTTTTTCAATCGAACCTTATGAAAGCTGGAAAATGTGAGAAAACGTTAACATTATATTCCCTTGGAATAAGTTGATTGAGATTGGTCTTCTTGACCTTGAGGTTTATGTACGTTAGGAGCAGAATTGAATTTGCAGAGATTTGTTAAATGGGTTCCTGGATATACCCGGTTTTTCTGAAACAAAAACAGTATAGTTTAGTATTCCTTTACAATTATCAAAAAAGTAAGGCTTTTTTGTCCTAAGAAGTAGTATTTTTAGCAAATATCGGATTACCACTGTAACGTTTTAAGAAATGAAAAGGGAACCATAAATGTGTATCATAATGAAGAAGGCTTTTGAGAGCCCCAATTGATAACAGAGCATATTTCGGTGTTTGTCCTGTGCGCTTAATGGCCAGCGGACAAAATGTCGCAGCCTGGAAGATGATAAGTTTTACCGCGAATTTTGAGCAGACCTATATATGGCCTGCTCAAAATTCGCGGGTGATATAAGTGATACAAAAATGTGAGCAATGAAATGCTGTTTATACAGAAAATCTAATTTTAGTCACGAAAAAAGTTCAGGAGCCTTTCTTAGAACGGAACTTGAGGCAATTGAGTACACAAAAATCACCGGTGATTAGCGCCGGTCATAACAGAATTGAGCTTCTCCAAGTATTTCCTATCGTCTTATTACCGACACGACGCAATTTCATGCTTCTGTACTGAAATTTGCAGAAAACTGATGCTGAGGCTCTCTTGACAATAATTATAGCCCTAAAAAGTAGTTTTCAAAATTTTTTTTAATATTTGTTGAATGTTTGAAAATTGGGGTAATGTCTGCTCAGACCTTGCGCTGCTACATGTAGGAAAATGGCTTCGGAGGAAAATAGTGTTCTAAACTTAACTTAGTGATGTCGAGTTCGGTTCGTCGAGTCTGAGAAGGTCATGGAAGAATTTCATTCCAATAGGTTAAAAAAAGTAGTTGCGCCCCTTTAAAAGCCTTTAAAAATTGAAACGGTCTGGTCAGAGTTTTTAGTTCATCGGAAAGAAAAAATTGATTTCTCTCTTGAGAAAGTGAAATATATGCGTTCAAAATATGACCCGCATAACTGTGCTTCATTGTAACTATTCGATATTGTTTTTTTATCCTACAGAAAAACCTTTCCGCTTGGAGTCAAATCTTAGTTGTTACTAAGATTTGATAGAAGTCTTGAAGGTTCTTTCTGAAAAATCTGACGTGGAGGGTTTTTCAGACTCCGAAGATGATAAAGACGAGGTTGAGACTAGGCTTCTTCAAGTCACCCCAAAAGCTGTTAGGGATAAAAAAGAAGCGGATGTTTTTATGGCACACCACACTGAATCAAGAAACAGACTATGAATGTTGTGGAGAGTTTCTGAGCTCCAAAATCGGCAAGTTTTGTCGATGGAGCATCCAATTCGTTATTTTGAGCGATATTTTAGCTAGATTCACAGAAACGTAGGGCTTGCCGAAAACTGGAAAAGTTCTAAGAACTGTTGCCTAGGAAAACACAAGCACAGTATGCTAGAATGTACAAAAGCCCATTTCAAGGCATCTCGAAGGCACTGGATTTTTAACCAGGTTGAATATTGGAAAAAAAGCTTTGTCTGTAAGGGAGCCATGTCAGAAGAGCTGGTGCCTCCTTTAACGATTTCCGAGGAAAATGTAAACAGTAAAAAAGTATGATCCATCTTTTCTGTACAAATGTCATTGCGCCATCAGCCACGGAAAGGAAAATCCTACGTTAATTTTCCTTCCTACTTACATGAGGAATTTTCGTTATTGGCTTCAACATGAGACAACCCCTTACATACATTTTATTTCAAAAGACCTTTTGATTAAGGTAAAATAAGGCAGGAACTCAAATTTTGGAGTAAAGAAATTGCGGCTGAAAGCCTTGAACAAGGCAAAAGTTATACCACCAGCACCATCGACCATGCCTACTTTTACAGTATTATTTTCTCAAAAAAACTAGATTTCTGTGAAAATTCACTCTAAATCGAAAAAATATTCTATGACAAATAGTAAAGATATTGGCATTCCATAAAATTTTAGTTCCATAAAAATGTTTGAGCCCCGCCCACCTTTAGGGTTTTCTTTTAGGAAAAAATTTAATTCTATTTGCTTAAATTATCGTTTTCTTACTCTTTATAAATAAATTATTATTCAAAATTAGTTTAATAGAATTTCTTCTTAGTCCACGGCCATTTTTGAGGGTGTGCACTAAAAGACTTAACTTCTTTGACGGCAGGTATTGCGATACGAATTCGAACAACGATTAATACACGTATGTAAAACAAGTTTTGACGAGTAATTTTAGCATTTGGATGGGCTCTTTTTCGAATTGTTATAGTTTTTATCTTTGTAAACATCAAGATCTGTATACAGATTCCATTAATGGTTATTAAACAGCAGCATATAACAACGTATTCACAAGCCGAAACCTTTCTTCTCACTGCAGACATCAGATATTCCATTATTCCTTTGAAACTATCACAGACTTAAGCTGGCTTAATATTAAAATGGGAAAAAATTTAAAGAATAATTTTTAATAAAAAAGGCAATATTATTTGCTTATGCCGTATATTGTGCATCAAATTGACGGGTACCCACTAGTTGCCCTCCTGAACGTAACTTAGATATGACAGTCTTGCTTCGAAAATGCTTTTGCTCCTTTTTACTTCAAAAGTTTGGAAGTAAAGGGTCGATATTTTACTATTAATAGAAGACTTTTCCATCGCATAAGAACAGTCAGTGCTATACAAGATTGACTGTCGTTTATAGACTATCAAACAACCCCTGATGACATACTCATCCCTGGGGTTTCTATTAGTTTCTCCACCCTCAAAATATCGCAACCACGATACTGAGTCTATGACACTAATTTCATAACAAAGCCCCAACAAGGGATTAAAGTAACAAATATGATCCTTTAACCTGAACACATAATACACAAAATAGCTTACAACCATTTCGATACTAAAATCCCGAGAAGTTAAAATCATACCCCCCCCTCCCCAGGATATTTTAATAACAAAATTCCGATTTATGTCGCATACTTAAATTTGAAATAAATTAAATGTATCCGCGGTTATGTTCCTTCCGAAACTTGAAATGGGAATCTGTGTGTCGATTTCATTAGCCTTAAGCCCTCGATCCTCTGATGGGGGAAAAAATATCTTAAACATTTTATCCACACCAGGGTTGAAGGGGGTAAGGAATTATGGCACAGGTCATGTCCGATAAGGAACACAGACAATTTATTTACTTTCCAAGGAACTCAGAAAGCAGAAAATTAGCTCAACTCTCACGTTCTAGTTTATGTTAATGCTTCCATTGCGGTATCCACGACCTCAAATAAATAAAAAGTAAAACTCCGAATTGAAGCGATAGACCATAGGGATGGGTCGGCTGTATGCGTACGCCTTAGTATAGATGTTCTCCAATTCCATGTGATGTAGCGTGCAGAGCTTGCGGTGGTTGCTCTTATTTTCATTCCTTTGTCCGTATTGACGTTTTCTTTATTATTTTTTTGCGGGTAATTTATGATCGTATTGAGGACTTTCTCCCCATTCCGGAAACAAAGTGCTTCTCTGGCATGGTGCTCGGAAGCTTGTACGAAACTTCTTCAAATAAATTGGAACAATAATACAAGGGTTGGGGGCATAGTCCATCTAAAGCTGGGGGGCGAAAAAAAAAAACAAGCAGAATATACTAATATGCGTGGCAATATGTTTTGTATTGTATATTCGCCTCTTTGTTTATGCTTTCAATGAGGGCGTATGGAGCATCGTTTTTGTACCATTCCTCACTTCATTTCGTAGGATGTATGCTTTTTCTGTTATCTCTGCCCAAGTACTGTCCACTTTGCTTGGAATTGCGAAACGGATTCTGGGAAAATTTCTTACTTGCTCGTACATCAAGTGCGCCAGTTTATTTGCCCGGGGTTCGTTGTTGAATTCGATGAAGTGTGTGGGTGCCCGGACTTTAAGGATGAAGTTCAAATGGGAAATTAATTTGTGTGCAAACGAATGTGATGGTCAAGAATGACTACTTCTGAGCTTTACTCGCAAGAAATAATTCAGAAGAATGTAGATTGTAGAAAGTTGCAATAAACTTCGAAATTTCCGTCACTGCATTTATAGTTCACGATGATCGTTCAGTTGCCTGTTTTATTGGCAGACAGTTTTATTAGTTTCTGCGTTAAATCGCAATTTCATATCATATTTCTGAATAGAACTTCCGTGTTTGGTGCTTAGAATTCGTGCTTTATTTTAACATCGAGATTTAGAAATATAATGCTTGTCATCAGCAGGAGCATCAGCAGTCAATAATATTCTGTGAAACACACTGATCAAGTTACTGGGATTATATATGACCTCAACGATCTTATGATAATACATGGCTTGTTGAATTTATAAGTCCGAGAAGAAAAATTGCAGCGCTTGAAAAAATCAGTCCTCAAAAATTTTGAGTCGTGCGTGAGGTTTGAATCCAACCATCTAAGAAACTAATTGGTCTTAAGCCGGAAAATGTTTCAGACAAGGAATGTTTAAATCATTGATTGGCTACTGTTACCGTGATTGATTAAATATTGGTGAAGACACTCTTTGACTTTGGGAAAGAAGGGCGTTATAGTACCTGACTACTTTAACTTAAGAAGAAATTTATCTGATACAGGACAGTGGCCATAAACGAATGAAGGTCGTTGGGAGTGAGTTCTTTTCTCTATCGGCAAGACTGTTCTTTTTCTACCCTCGAATGTCATTTGGATTTAAGTGAAAAAATTGTGTGGGCCTCCTGGTTACAAACCTCACGGTGATAAAATGCCGGCGCCTGATTTCTGGACAGCAGTTTGACGTGTTAAATATGTACAATATTCTGTGCCAACGGAGACATTGTTTGAGGATAAGAGGGACATATTCCCTTTATCTCATCTTAAGGTAGGCTTAAAACTCAAACGCAGGGGTGCCTAGATCTAATAACAAAAGTTATCGTTTCTGAAATCTTTAGGAGTTCAAGAATCAACTTGGCACAAATAACAACAAAATACAATTTATGAGAAATTGGGTGCTTTTAAAAGACACCAACATTTATATATACAAGAAAGCACATCACAACTGCAAAAAACTTATTATTGTGTTGGTTTTCTCAACACTCTATTTCAACTTCAAAGTTTTTTTTTAAGATGGCAGAAAGAATTTAGGAACTGTTACAAACGACGATGATGACAGGTTAATCTGTGAGACAATTGCTGTTTTTGTCGATCTTTGCTTACCAAAACTTATACCTGCGAAAGTTGGATATCGACCGATAGCCAAGAAATCTCTTATTAAATCGTCCATTTTGCCTTAAGCCTTCATTTTAGGAGCAACCACTTGGATAAGCTATACAGAAGGGAAAAAGTGCGTTGGCTTGGCACGTGATCAACACCTTATGATGTAAACGCAACGGGCAGAATAGACGCAAGGAATAGACGTTGTCGCCAGAGCTTTTGTACACACTCATCAAAAGGGTGGGCGCTGGGTGCATTAGTTTCTGCGTCAGACCACTGTGCACGAGGTCCAGGGTTCGAATCCCAACCGGAGAAATGAAAGCAGTCTGAAAAACCCTCAGAGAGTATCTGTTGTCATGACGTAAGAGACCTCGCAAATCGCGTCCGGAAACTGAAAAAACGTCCATGCGTGTAAGCGAACAATTGAAATGAACACCAGCAGGCATATGGTCGTGAGAGTTCAGGCAATGGCTCTTCTGAGTCATAAGGGCCAGTTTTTTTCTTTTTCATTGAGGGAGAATGGGTGACAAATGTTTTCACTGATCCATGGGGAAAAAGATGACAAGTAAGCTCTCGAAAAAAACAAGAAATCATAGAAAGGTTGACAGGAGAGACATATGCATTAACCTACAGAAGGTGCCCATAAAGTGCCAAGCATCAGTTTAGAATGTACACAAGCCCAACTTGAATACACACTAGATCTTTTTATTGTGTTGAGCATTAGAAAAAAAAATAGGGTTCGGTTACCCTCGCTTTTCTGATCTCACTGGAGAGCTCCCTTATAGGTCACTTACAGCGGACAACGAACAAGCCTTTCAGACGGCTACTTGTTATCCCTTGTCCCGTACTTTATTCGAATTTTTACTCGACTCGTCTTATAAGGTGGAGATTTACTCCAATTACGGTCATGACAGAAGCCTTGATACTGTCTTGGCATCTCATTTAAGAATGTTACCCTCTGGGTCACACAATACTCCGAATTTTTTTTTTTTTTGTTACAAGCAATCAGTAACAAAGCCTCAGTAACTTTTATGAATCAGTCCGCAAAAAACTTGGTAGAAAATTACCAGCAACCTAACCATAGTCTGGATAGTAGTCTTAGATGCACAGATAATTTAACTTCTACGAGTCAGTCTTCACGAACCGTGTCAAATCCAGACACTCCCAAGCTTCCAAAAACAAGTCACTTGCTTTTTCGATTTAGATGAAAGAATTAAGTCGAGAAGCGAGAAGTTCCTTATGAGTTACGACACATTCAAAAAAACAGAAGCGATTTAAGACTAAAGCCATCCGCACAGACAATACCTCGCTTTTCAAAAGTAGATGACTCCAAAGGCTCTATGAGCGAGGACTTGAATATTCAGTTCCATTCTCTGACAATTGGAAATTTCTCACCTTAACTCAACATGGTCAAACCGTTGCGTCGAACTATCTGCGACACGGTAAAATTTCGGCGGTATTGAGAGTACCGTCAAAATGACGTTAGAATTAAGGATCTGAAGTGATGGACCATAACCCTCCCACTCCACTGCATTCTTAATGGTCTGCTTGTGGGTTACGCCGAAATATACCCGCAGGCCACCCGGTTTTGGATCTCTTCGTCATTGAGGCAAAAAAAATGCTGTTGCCGTGGCATTTGTGTGATCCATGAATGTTTAGGCCATTCTCTCCTTCGCGATTGCGCTGGAATGTTGATTGAAATCGCTTTTTGACGGAGTTCGTAGGATCTCTCCTTTGAACGTGGCAATACCAACTGAGCCAGTGGTGCTTAATTTTTTTTTCTTTAAACGTAAGAATTAAGGGTATGTCTTATTAATATCAGCAATACTATCAGGAATTCTAGCCTAACTATTGGGTACCGATGCCAATCTTCACCATCGATTCAACGAATGATACAACCAGTTTTATTAATGCCTTCGATAACTGCCATCCCTTCTGGCTGAGGTTTTGGATTCCTACGTTGACCATCGTCTTTGTTTGTAACACACGGTAAAACATTCTTACTTTCCTTTACCTCTCGAATCTATTGCGGCATCAGTGTCTTCACTCCCCATTGCCCCCCTCCTCAAATGATCAACAAGTTCGCCACTATATTGAGCAGCACAGATAAGGATAAGAACCAGCTAACCTCCGCTTTCTTCATCAAAGGCACTACACTAATGTCCCTTGGTCTTTAGTGTCTCTTGGTCAGGTTCCACGTGATGATCAATAAGTCCTGTTGCTCCCAATTGGTTGCAAACGATCTGAATGCTTTTGGCAACTCCGTCAATTCTATGTCTTAATCATCCATTTCTATTCCATGAAGTCTTCCCCTCTCTTTTTAGTACCAGCACGTGGAAGAGGGTTGTGCTCAAAAATAGATGCCATATTGTGGCAATATCATGCTCTGCCTTTCGACATACATATATGCTTAGACAAAAACTAACCTTATCCCCAGAAAAGGAGGTGAAGAGTTGTTTCGCACAACTTTCAATATTTGATAACTTTCCATCTCGGGCTGTTCTAATTGCCACCCATCATTGACTTCAACTGTTCCAATCATTGACCACAATTGTTCCCTTATCGTTATTTTTCCTTTATTAAATCCTACCAACTTGCCATCGGTGCGATCGATGTATATCTGATAACCTCGACATCCTTATAAATATTTGGTGACTTCAATCTTCCTCGATTTTGCTTGAGAAAGGTTGATGGACCGCATCCTATGACGAGTGAAAGAACTACTGCCTTTTTCTCTACTCTATGCGGATAGAAATTGCTTAGAGCCCAATATATCCAACTGTCAATGTATATTACCTTTTATTGTAGACCTCAAACATCCTTTTCCACGGTCGGCCTGAGTTTCAAACTTTGTTCGACAGATAACTTAACTGTTTTGAAAACCAGTTCGTGACTTGGCTGCTTAAAATGATGGTCCAAGGAACTCTCTATAATAAGGAGAGTCTAAGGAACTCTCTCTATAAAATAAGATCCGTTTACATTACTTTCGACCCGGATCCCCGTGATAGCACAGAGGACCTACATAGGTCTAAGTGTCTTGGTTTCTTCGAACCCTTCTATTTGTTGTGCGAATGTTAACTCAAATCAAACCCTTCTTCAATTTTAACCGCAGCGCTCCCAGCTTCAAACTTGTTTCACCATGTTGCTCAGAGTTTTTAAGCCAAAGTATTTAGTTTCGTATTAAAATTAGTCCTTTAGTTTAGTACATATTTATGCCAAATAAATGGGGGTCTTTGCCCCACCAAAAATTTCAATACCTGTCGAGTTGTATCGGATTGCAGAGAAACTATTCCTTAGACACAAGTTCAAATGTTAAAAAAATTAACTTTATTAAAAGTTCTCGAAATGAAGACTTTTCTAAACCATTGAAACGGATTTTGGTTGGGGCAACTTTCGATTGTCACCAAGGGTATAATGAACAAATTTAAACCAGTTAAACGATAGTACCGCGAGCATGAAGACCTAAACGATAGGGAAAAAAGGAGGACAAAAAACACTGAGAATTGAGAACATGTATCGGTACGGTATCTTTATCCTTTACCAACCAAACAATTAACTTTTAAATGTGAAAGAACGCTATCGCACGATAAATGGATTCAATTTCAACTTAAACTTCCTTGAAATGAGATATTTGCTTATGGCTTGAAACTCCACCTGTGAATACAGCCATACAAAGCACGAAATTCAAAAAATGTAACACAACAGCACTTCAAAAATGTGTAGGTTGACGGTTGACCGTATACGTCCCATTATACTGAACCAACGAATAGGTTTTGCATTCAATTGTCGTTAGCCCTGCAGCCAAACGTCGGTCTGCAACAAAATACAACTGGGAATTCGAAACTCAACCGCCAGAAGCACTACGTTTTCCGGTTTGAGCTATTTCAGGTTCGGATGCGTTCAAAAATACTAATTTGAATTTCAAAAAGGAACAGACGACATCAACCGCCTGGAAGCGATGAATAAAAAAATCGTTGCATGTGATCAAAAGTCCCACTGCTGCATGTAAAATTCCTTGCTTGGTCCGAAGACGAAATTTTGCAGAGTCGAATAACAATATGGCGGAAAATATTCCAAAGTTTTCATAGACTGTTTTGAAACGAACAACACTCAGATCGAATATTCCCTCATGAAACCAGCACCCAGGTTCGAGTTGAAATTTCAATAAAGGGAGTTTGTGTTGCAAGTAGCAATATATTCTGTTAGCTATCTACTAAAAGGACCTCAAAAGCATAGCCAAAGGCACTGTGAACGCTTAACATAATAGCAAATTTGAATTATGTAAACAATGTAATGCAACTACTCTCCGCAAATATTGCAATGTTTTTCTGTTTCTCGAAATTAGCATGCGAGACCATACAAATTGGGTGAATTTTCAGAAATTCAAATTCAAATTTAGAGCAAAGCATGCAGCTTGAAATTCTCATTATAATGCGCTGCACACTGCGGTGTAAGGGAATTGAAACGGGAGTTTATCAAATAGTTTTTAGCATAAAAAATTTAAAATTTTATGGTTTTAACTGGTGAAATTTGAAGCGTTCTTCGCATGAATCCAATTTTTGCAATGCAAATTTGGAGTCAAGTTTTTTTTTTGGAGGAATAGAGTCAATGCGTGTCAGAGTGTCATGAACAGTGGAATTCAAGCCATATGAATTCAATTTTAATTAAAATGGGAAATAACAATGAACTCTATCCACTCTTACCACTGGCACAGAATTGAGGTTACACCTAGATAACAGCTATTTAATGCGATACAGAAAGCTTTTTACTTCCTTATAATATATTGCAGAAATTTACCTTCACCATCTTCGTCGACCCAAAAAACTCGAAGCATTTTAATCTATTGACCTGAAATTCGATGGCCCCCATATCAACTACGGATAACCTCAATTCGGTAGAAATATGAACTCTGCCGTTTTGCCACTTAATTAAGATGAGATGCGTAAACAAAACCATGGGCCACTTTTATTTTTATTCAATCTCGAGAACGTCTGATGGCCCATATATGTAGGTACGTATATTTGGCTAGACGCAAAATTGTTGGGTGTCCTTTGTTTAATCAATCGGAATGGCCACATGAGCAAACACTCTCTTACTGTATTCACATTTAATTAGTCCTTCAGTTAGAAAATTGGAATTTATGGCATAAGGCCATGGTCCTTGAGAGGAATATTCTGGGGTGTTTCTGGGTTTGGTTCTCAGGTTTTTCACGTTGTTGCGAGAATAAATGAAATTCAGTTTTTCATTTGATTGACAGTGTAATGTGGTGATTTATATTCGATGACCTTTAACATAATGAATTAACGTGATAGTTTGTCCTTGAAATAAGAGATTGGTTGGATGCAAGGGTGTGGGAATGTTTCACAAGGATGGCTATTCAAGTTACACTTAATGCATTTTTTTTTCGAGTATGGGAATCCAGTGTTCATTTAGGTACCATACCATTTGTTAAATAGTTATTCTTTAGTGATACGTGCTATCGGGTGTCCTTGACATTGTTATCTAAATTTTCTTTTTCAAACTAACAAGGCTTTTTGTTCAACAATTTAAATATACTTCTTTTTCCACTTAATTTCCCATACTTATAAAAAAAACGGAACGAGTCAAGTGAATGTTAGTAAATTGATATTTTAGTAGGTCGCGGGCAAAGGGACCAAGTCTGAAATCACTTGTGGTTTCTATGAGAAAAACATATTGAATCGTAAAATATGAAGTCGGAAATGGCAGGAAGATTTCGCTATTAAGAATGATCGAAATGAGTATTTAGACAAGCGAAGTGACCGATCTCGCTACGGGCTTACATTTTCCCAAGCAAACTGAAAATGTCAAAGAGTATATTTAGAAAACTATACAATAGCGTGAAGTTTTTTAAAACTGACAGTACATGGAATTTGTACAGCAATTGCAAAAACACTTTAAGCACTTAGTAAGGAAGTCAAAAGGGGTTCGGTCAAAAATGGCAAAGATACTTCGAATCTATCGGAGTAGTATTCGAGGCCTCGAGGCAACGCTAGATGCTTTCAAAAGAAGCATTCGTCCCCACCTACTTAAGGAAGAATGATGGAACCTGGGTTGAGAGTATCCAGAAGGTTCTAGACATTTCTTTGGTTGAAGCTAACTTTCCTGGACGCACATTAGCGGTAGGCTTCAGCAATCCTAGATCACTAGCATTTACCTGTCCGAAGAGGAAATAAATGTTCTTATTAATGGGGAAAAATACGGTGGGTAAGGCAGTCTTTCAAGCCGCACAAATCTCCAGGAACGGATGGCATTCTTCCCATCAAAGTTGGTGGTCCAAAATACGGGAAATTCTCAGATACGGTCTAACAATAGGAAATATTCCTTCAGCTTGAAGGGAAGGTGCATTTTAAATCTTAAGCTGGCAAAACAGGGGCATACAGAGCAGCCCAAAGACCACAGACCTGTCTCTCATCCTTTATGCTTAAAACCCGGAAATGACTAGTAGAATTTCACATTAGGAACAGGATGCGGCATTGACTTTCTAATCTAGTAGCGCGAGGCAAATTTGCTTATGCCCAGGAGGAATATTTCTTCGACAGTTTAGCGGAAGTAGACGGTACAAACTTCAAAGGCCTTCTTGACTATTACAGGGAAGTTGTCTGTTTTACCAGGGTTGGATTCCCAGGTGAAACCAACCTTAACCAGGGATTCTCTCAGGAGGATTCCCTGGTTAAGGTTGTTTTGCCTTTTGAATGCTTAGTTCAACTGGTTCCCCAGGGATCGCGATGGCCCCGCTTTGGTGCCCTATGTTTTTGTGGCCTTCACCACACCGCCGTTTAACCTTACCTAACTTAACCTTAGGTCGGTAGCAGAAAGCGACATCATTTCTATGTGGAACAAGTTTTCCTCAAACATGAAATGTTGAGAAACACTTTTAATTTAGTGTCTTAGACGCTGAGTAAACAGCTGTTTTTGGAACGCAGGCAAAGTCTCTGTTCAGCAAGAGTTCGACAGAATAGAAGGCTTTTTGAAGCTTACGAGCACACTTCACCGGCCGTACAGGGAACCGATGGGTTAGTTGCACCTTTTTTGTAGCTTTTTTGTTACGCCAATCGCGAATATTTAGCTTGACCCTCTTCCGATAAAAACAAGGTTCCGATAGGTTCAGTTGAAATTTCGACCCGGTTTACTTTTTTCAGTAATCGGGCAACGATTCAGTAGGTATCGGAGCTTGGTAGTTAACTGTGGCTTTTTTGTAACGCCTGTTGGAAATTTGTAGCTTGACCCGGTTCTGAGAAAAGCACGATTTTTGATGCTGCCTTGTGCAGCTAGCGAGCACACTTAAACGGCTAAACATGGGACCCGGCGGGTCATTTGTAGCTTTTTTGTTACGCCTATTGAATGCAAGACCCGATTCCTAGAAAAACACGACTTTTCGTGCAGCTTTCAGAAGCTATTGAAAATCGTGTTTTTCTTAGAGAAAAAGCTACAAAAAAGCTTCTATCCCCAAGTACCAATACTGGGTCGTGCGTCGCCCGGTTACCCAAAAAAGTGAACCGTATCAAAATTTTATCTGAACCTAGCGGAATCTTGTTTTTCTCGGAACCGGGTCGAACTACAAAATCGCGATTGGCGTAACAAAAAAGCTACAAACACCCCGTCAGGTCCCCTGTGCGGCTGTTGAAATGTCTCGATAGCCTCAGAAAGCAGCATGAAAAATCGTGTTTTTCTCAAAACCGGGTCAAGCTACAAATTTCCAATAGGTGTGACAAAAAAACTACAAAAAAAGCTACAATTAACCTCTCAGGTCCCCTATGAGGCCGTTGAAGTGTTGAAGTGTGCTCGCTAGCTAAAGAGAGCCGACATAGCACGTATCCAACATTTCTTCCTTAATAGAAATTTTCAGGCTCCCTCGATCAACCCTAAACTATGTGATCTAGACGTTGAAACTGGATTTTCTCAGGTCAAGAAATACCAAGTCAAGTGCCGAGTATTTGTCCAAAGGAATTGTGAGATCTGTTAAAAATCTGCGATCAAGAGTTATTTCGGTAACGCTCCAAAGGGGTTTTTCACCGTTCCATGACTGGCGCTAGCTTTTTGGTAGCTATATCTGTCAACTAAGTCTCGGAGAGCGTTATTCTATATGATTGCCTTTCAGTCTTTGACGAAAAGCTTTATCAGCAGTCCTTTTGCAGAGCGGAAAGCTCTACCAGGCTTACTTTTTCTGCTTGTGCTTGATCTCAACTGAAGCCCAAAACGGAATAAGTTAAACCCTCTTTATAACCCCTATAATCTCAAGTAGAACGAAGACAATTTCTACTTTATTGCTTCATGCCCCTCCCTCAAGAGGTCCGAAGATTATTTTTTACCAAGAACTTCCTCCAAGTTCTTGGTACTTGGTACTTTCCTGCCTTTACTTACCAAGAAGATCCTTACCCTCCTCCTTAAAAAAGTAATTGCGTTTCGTTACTAACATCAGATACTCTGAGGTTAAACTAGTGAGTAAGTGCTACAGTGTGTACGCAGAAGTTACAGTCCGTAAAACGGACCGTTGAATACCCCATCCTATCCCACATTGTAAAATGCCGATGACATGGTTATTTTTTGACATTTTATAAGTAATGCAAACTACGAAAAGGGGCATGGTCAAACCGCCCCTAATGAGAAAACACATATACATCGAAGTTACACTTAAATGTACGTAAAAATGCAATTTTTTGGTCCCAATTCAATATTTTTGAAAACCGACCCTTAAAAGGGGGCGTGGCTAAAAACTTTATATAACGGAGAGATATTAGGAGATGCTAAATGTCAAATTTCAGCCTTTTAAAACGTCTTACAGTTTTCAAAACTCTGGAGGTAGTTGCACATTTAGACCGATTGTGGGCGTGTCTTTGAGATTTGAAAGACTTTGAAATTTTTACACTTGTCCTGCTTCGCATGACGCGGACCTAACGTACGAGGCTTCAGCACCCTAGCTCAAAATTTAAGGCCTAAAAACGTGTGACATACACACGGACGGACGGACGGATATGGCTCATTCGATTCAGAATTCGGTCCCGATCATACGCCCTTAAGGTCTTGGGGGTCTACCATTATTATTTCACCGTGTTACAAACTATGTGACAAACTTAATATACCTCCTATCCTATGGGATGGGGTATAAAAAATTGGTAGGACCCCAATCGCTATTCAAATCCACTGTTCCCTGCAAAAGAGTTCACTCACTTAACCCTGCCTCGCAGATTCTACTATTTTGCTTAGATTACATTTGGGCTAAAACCTTTTTAACGGGTATTCTTCTTTGCCTACTTTTTACTGATAGAGTACGTTTACTTCAATCCTTTCTGTAGACATGAAGATCTTGAAAGGCAATAGGCACTTCATTCATAAATCACAAAAACTCCCAAATGTCCGATAAAACGCTCGTCTCTTAAGCGGTTATAAAGGATTCAAAAGAAAAATTGATTTTGGAATCCATTTTATGAAAGAAAAGTTTGCTGAACAGAGTGAACATTTTTAACTTTTAATAAATTTTAATACAAAAATACGAAATATTAATAAACGAGTATTTTTGTATGATAATTGACTACCACAAAACTGAAGAATAAATGGAATTCCTTGCGATGTCAGCCTGCCTGAAGTCAAGAAGGTTTGACCTTAACAGGATACTGTTATCCAAAATAACCATGCCTAGGCAGGTGCTCGAATTCCAATCATTCAAACTGATTAAAGGTTAAAAACATTGCGAAATCATGTAGATGCACATATTTGCCTGGGTAGTTTGTTTTTGCTGTGCTCGAAATCGAATGAGTTGTTACTCTGTGGAAACGAGCAACCTTTTCGGCGACCCATGAATCTATTTTCCAGCAATTAAATTTTCAATAGCCACATTGAACTAATCTAGAACTCCCAAATTTAATGCACAAAAATAAATCCTGCTTAATGATTAAGTAATCCGCTTAAAATTATTTGAATTTGATTTTACTAGACAAATATTATTTTGTTAACAGCAATAAGCATCCTTTAACCCATATTCATAGCACCTTTAATCTTCTAATGCAAATTTTGCGAACACGTCTGCTTGCATGCGAATTTTTCCAATAAATCAGATGAAACCGGGAAAGAGCATTTAAGCCTCGCTTAGCTAAAAACTAAAATCTATTTTCGATAAAATCTTCACACAATTTCCCAACGAGTGGTTGAATAAAATCACAACCAGAAGGACCCATCCATTGATTTGAATACCCGAACTATACACAGATAAATAAATCTCAATTGATCCTAAAAGCTTTCGAAACCCCGGAAAATAGTGATGCAATCAAATAAGTGTGTGTGTGTGAGGGTTTTTTTTTAATTCCATTCATTTCGTCCCTGTTTTGTTAAGTCGCTCCCTACAAAGTGTATATGTAGTCCTAAGTAAATTCCATTCGCACAAAGTACACGCCATGTGTGTTTACCTCCCCAAGCAATCTAATTTTCTTTCTGCATATCCTCACACTTTTGTATCCTTTGAAGCCAATACTGTGGTAGTATATGGCAGACGTAAAATAAATGCCAGGATTATGCAGACGGGAAAAAACACGAGAAGGAATGAAACACAAAACACGAGCACAATAACACTAGGGCAAGGTTTCCCTTTTTACAGGACGAACCTCAAGCGAACGAACTCTCTCACATGCGTTTGCCTTTTGCAAAGGCGAGGTGTGTGTGGACAATTTTTCTCACCGCACACAAAGGGACAATCTCGGAGCTTAATACAATTAGGTGGGATTCTTGGAAATGCCTGCTGCCGTCGTCTTTTCATTACAACCAAGTGTCAAGTGTCAATAAAAGATCAAGGACTATTTTTCTATCCTTTCCAAAGGAGGATGGCTAGGTAGAGAGCACTTTGTGTCCCGAGCGAGAGCAGAAGAACAAGCACAAAACGAGGCCGAAATGCTTAAATTGCCATAAACTGGCATTCGGATTTGACCTTTTTTAAGTGCTGGTCGCCGACGTGAATGGTATTGTCACGGTGACACGCCCCATCCCATGCCCCATATATCTTTTCTCTTATAGAGGTTTCGATTTCCGACGACTGTTGTAGTTCTGGTCTTATTGGAAAAGCAAAAGTGGATCAGAGATTCCTTTCAAATTTGAAATTCGAATTCAATTGTGTAAATTGTGGTATCGTCCTTCGTCGTTATCACCGTTTGATAAATGTAACCTTACGCTTGGATGGGTGTCATGTTGTGTCTATAGGTGTGGAAAGGATGCGCTTGACCAGGCCACGCAAAGTGCCAAATGTTGAATTTCAAATTTGGTTTGCCTTTTTTTTTTGTGTGGTCTCCTCTACCCTTCGGTATACTTGTTCTGCATGTCCAATGAAATTATGGAATAACCAAGAGAGAATCAGTGAAATCAATCCGAATTTTGGTATATCTATAAAAGGTGACCCGAACCAGGCGAGCGAACAACTTTTCGCATCCCTGCGGATGGTTTCACTCTGAATCTTTCGTTCTGGGAAGGATAAAGTTCGCCGGCATTTCAATTTGAATCCAATGTAAATTTGTAGCGAAATCTATTCGAATGGAAGGAAAAGTTTTACGCTTACTTTGACAGGGGCGGCTAGAGGGTTAACTCAGAGAGCAGGTGTAATTGATGCAGTTGAGCCATGGTATACCTACAGACAACCAAGGAACAGATAGCTTTGAGCTGATTTTTCCTTTTGCGAAGAACTTTACAACAATTAACTAAGTGGTTATCTGCTGTTTTTAGACAAACTATTTTTTAAATCTGAATAAGTGCTCGGGTTTCGGTCAAAATTATTTTTACAAAATTATGATTTTAAAATTCGGTTTTTTTTAAGCCCAGAAACATCACTTTTAAAAAGCAATAGCTATGGCTAAATATTTTAGGGCAACGCGCCCTGCTTTCTCATGTTTTACCTTTACTTTACTTTGAAGAAATGAAAAGTTAGCTTAAAAAGCAGAGTAAGCTATTTTTTCTTTAGCCAGAATTTTGAAAAAGCAAAATTTCTTTTGCAGAATTTTGATATGCAGATTTTTGAAGGAATAATTCGCTCCTTATGAGGTCACCTTATACAAATAAATTGTTTTAAACAAACCGGGCACTAAAAAATAATTTCTTACTGAGTTTTATCTGGTTATGGTGAGTTGAGGTCAAAATTCACATTTAATCAAAGTCCTTGTTACAGAATTCTGTTTAACAGAGCTTCCAAAATATGTATAAAACTCCCCTGCTCTTTTTCTGTTTTTAAGTTTTTTTTTACTTCAAGTATCAAGAACTTAATAGGTTTGGCAAAAAGGCAAAATAAGCAGAATTTTATAGCTTAAGTCAAAATTTTGATTAAACCAGCATTTTAAAAAGCTGGATACCTGGATGAAGTATGCCTCCTTCGGTGGATCATTGAGTGCGAGTACGTCGGAGAATAAAAACAGCTTTTAACAAGTGAAACCAAAATTTCTATTTAGTTTCTAAACTAAATATAATTTAGTCTCAACGTCGATAATTTTATGGACGCACAATACGCACAAAATAGAGCATCTGGCCTTGGGGAATTCTTTCATCTTCCTGGTATTTAAAAACGTTTTCTTAGACCCTTTGCCCTCAATACTTGACAATTAAGTTGTATACTTAATAAAAATACCAGAATTAAAATTGGCGAAAGACGGTTTTTCAAAATTGACGAAATTGTATTAAACAGAAATTGCAGCAAGAGCGGATTCTGTAAGCTAGGATTTTCAAACCGTAAGCTTTTGCAGACTTTACCAAGGTGAAGACTTAGCCTTCACCTTACTTACCGACTTAGGTGAAGACTTAGCCATCGCAAATAGAGTTTCGATGGCAGGCAAAATGAACCATTCAGTTGGGGCTAAGAAGATCAAGTTTTTACCCATCCGACTTTAATAAAGGGACAGAAGCTGTGTCTTAGCTTAATAATAATAAAGCCATTGGAGCTAAAGCCTGAACTGTGAAGAACTTTAGGAATTGGGAAGTGCGGAGCATGGACTAACTCCACATTGCCTAGGAATTCTTTTCCGCCAAGGGTTCATACCGAAGTCGGGTACCCTGGGCATACTGGGCATTCGTACCAGAATGCCCAGTCGGGTAAGGGCATTCTGGTACCCCCTTGAGCCTTTTATTTTTACCTAAGGGGCAATATGTATGGTCTTATACCAAAATCAGTTGCTTTTGCCTTGTCCTATCACTGACTTCAATTTGCTTCCTCCAATTCATTCCAAACACAGACCTCACATTCTCGAGGCAAATTCAAGGTTCCGTGACTGAGGAGCAACAGTCACGGACCCTTTTCTTCAGGATAGGTCCTCCCTAGACACAGCTGTGCTAAAAGTGGCTCATAAGGAAACAGGGGGTAACCCCAGGCTTCATTGCTCTTTGGGTTATGTCCCAATCAACCATCAATTGGTGACCTTTAAAACAGGCTTCTGACAATACTGGCAGCCTCGACCTTTCTTACCTAAATCCTCGGGCTTGCAACTCCAGTCCTACGAAAAGTGGTATCGCAATATGGGCTTGTTATTGCTGAGCGATGTCAGCCACCTAGCTTAATACACTTAACCAACTTATCTGCAAGGTAGGGCGAAAACATGAGAACTGAATTGAGCCTCATCCCTGTATTTGCTCCAGCTTTGCAGGCATCAGTCTCCTTAACATCACATACAAGATATTTTCTGCTGTAGTGAGTGACATCTAAGTTGGTGTTTAGGCTGGAAAAGCAACTTACTGCTAAAATTTTTAAAACAAAAACCCAGGAATCCAAAACTGATACCCACCACCTTATTATCGATTTCGAGTTAGATAGTAGTGAATCATCATAGAGACGAGATATGGGACAACCTCGTTTACTTCAACCAACCTACTTGGGCTGTTTTTCAATCGCCGTAAAAACTTTTTACACAGCAGGGCTTATGCGGGCTGATGTTTTCCACACAACCCACAATTTCTCTGATCTTCTTAAATATTTTGTTCCGAGTTAAAATCTGTCCTGGTCAGTGCTCAGCACCATCCACTGAAAAACGTTTAAATAATGCTCCTTACTACAAATCTTTTTGCCATATTCGCTCCACGTTTTTAACAGTGTCGACGAGCTACTGCTACTGAAGATTGTACCGCACAATAAGTTATATTACAAATAAGACACAGTTTGATCGGTATTGCAGAGATCAGGAATGCTAGCAGAGGCGTTAAATTAGGTGCGTTGGGGTATTTAATTTGGTTTCCTGACAAAGCTACGCCATCGAATAAAGTTTTAATTGAAAAAATTAATGTAGTATTCCCGCGAGTTGTTCTGGTTGCATAGATTTTTCACAGGATTTGTAATGCAGTGGGTTTTCGGTCTCAAAATCTGTACAACTACTTGCATTATCATAATTCGGGAGAAGAAGCCTGGTCAGTGTATTGAAAGGAACTTCGAACTCAATGAGGTCAAATCAGACTCCGCTATAAGTTCTGACAACAAAACAAGCGCAAAACGAAGAATAATCCTTGTTCGTTTAAGCCATTTCGCCGTACTGAAAAAGATGACTCGAAGTAAAAAGCCCATGATGAGCTCTTCTGATCGAAGAAATTTCCACTAAAGCATTCAATTTTATTGTTAAAAAAAAAAACTGGCTAGCACCTCACTATTTTTGCATCTGCGGTTAACGGGTACCCAATCCTAGGTCATAGTTTAGCTTTTAGGCCTTTAAAAGCTTTAATTTTGGAAGTTTGGTTGTTTTGGTCATTAAAAAAACAGTTAAAACAGTTTTGTTTTTTAACTTGATCCATCCGCACTACAAAGACATGGAAATAAGACTCCGTATATATTTCAAAGAGGAAGAATTTATAATTATAAAGAATTAGAAAAATTGTTTGATTTTTATACTGCACAATACTCAACGATTTTCTTTACATTAAGAAAAGCTAAAAAAAACATGCGTATTAAAGCTCATAAAACAGCATTTAATATTTGGTTGATATTAGGTTTAATTAAGGGACAAGCAGACCAAGTCACAAGGCGCCCAGTAGCTCAAAAATTACAAAATCCGCCCCTGTGATCGGTCGTCAAAATTTAACTTTACACAAAAGTTAGCAAAAAGTATTTCGAAAAGGATGCACTGCACTGGGATCAGAGGCTAGAGAGGAAATAAGGAAAAATCTCACCTCATCGGCATTGGAAAAAATTGTTGTCACCTCGATGCCGGCACGACTTTTGCTGTCCAAATTGCTACTGCTAAATTCGGTGTCCTCGACTGTGTTAACTGTATTTGTTGAATTGCCCTCGACTAGACCGAGGGAGGAAGCGGCCGATTTGCCCTTATCGGAGAATTTCCCTATTCGAAGTTTTAAACGATTTCGCTTTTTCTGTGATAGCGCAGGCTGAAAGAAAATCGAAAAGAAACAGAACGAAAAAAGGAGAGATGTTGATGTGGCAAACGAGATGTAAATAAACCAAAACAAAATGCACAAGTAATCGAATTAAAGTAAAACAATTTTTTTGCTTGATATTTTTTTTTCGTGAACTTTTTCTTGATTTAAGGAATTGTTGAACAGAAGAAAATGAATGCGGTAAACAGTGCCAATTAGGAGTTTTCCGGTGGTGTTTGTTTTTGTTAATGGAGGTGGGTTTCTAAATGAAATAGAAATCGTTTTTAAAGGATCCTGGGCCAAGTAAAATAACCCCCAAGTTAAGGCTCACTTTAAGTTACCTTAATACCAGACAAGGTTTTAAGTGTCGGAGATATAGTACCACAAAATGTATCCATCACTCTGGCATTGTCCATCGCTCAGACCTATCCTTTCGCTTTGTTGCACTTAACTGAATCAATTTGAGAACTGCCCACATTCAATTAATAAAGGAGCTAGCATCACCCGCGAAGGCAAACGTATTTTTCATGTTTATCCTGTTTCATTTGATTCAATTTTCTGCATCATCCTTCATCCCTATCGCATCCCATTTGGAGTGTGTGCAAATGGAGGCAAAGAGAAGCAGAAAAAAAAAACAATCTAAAACATACATTTCGAATCGGTCCAAGGACTATTTTTCTCTAGCACACGAGATTACATCTCCTGCCTCGTACTCCTGTGGTAATAGAATCTACATCGAAGCACAAAGACACACCAGAAGGCAAAGTCTTATTGGAACAGATGTAACCTGGGCGTTGCTGTGGTGCCTAACGATAACATCGATAATTTATGTTGGTCTCATTAATTGAAAATCGCAGTACTGGACCGACCGACCATCAGACTCGGCAGCCCAGAGAGTTGTAGAGTAGACAGGCGAACTCACACCCCGCGCCGATGTTATCCAGAGGGTGAGAGGTGCTTCTGTCCTGTCAGTCTTCTATCTGTTCTTTTGTGGATGTTTTTTTTTTTTGGTCTCGTGCATATCTCTGTGTGTTTCCAGATACATATTTTTAAGAGTGTACAGTTATCCCCACATCGTATGTCCAGAAGAAGGGGGAGGTTTATTTACCGCAACTCTAGAATAGAAAAGCCGGGAAATATCATCATGAAATTGTATCTAGAGCGGAAGGATTCGCCTTTTTTTGTTCCTATTCTCTCTTCTTTGTGTTCAGTATATCTCTCTGGCCATCATGAGTGGTAATTGAAATACTTGCTGTTGGTAAGGTTGGTTGTCCTGCATGGGTGAGACAAAAGGACTAATGTATTCAAATTATTCAAAGGATTCGAATTGGTTTCTGTGGACTTTAGTTTTTTTTTTTTTTTTGTAACTTGTATGCTTGCGTCAGATTGCTTTTCTTGTAAAAAAAATTAAGAGGACATTCGGCATGCTACCAAGTCTTCGAAACACTAAACAATTGAAGGAAAACGAGGTTATATGAAACGCATTAAAACTTGGACGTCATCAAATAATTTAAGTGTCTAGTTTCTTGCATTATTTGATATAACCTGAACCATCTTCGAGTACCTGAGATGAAGGCATCAATTAAGAACATGATAAAACCTAAAATCTAAAAAAAAAAATAAAAAATTTTAGATAAGGGTTTTTATTCTGATCATGTGAGAAACCCTGTTTTTGGTAGTTGAATCTTATATCTGCCCCACTGCAATACCCCTGCTTAAGGTCACTATTCGATTTGGGTAAGAGTGAATTTGGTATTTTTACAGAGGAAACAATATCTCTTCTGTAAAAATACCAATACCAGTGTACCCTATTTGCCTCCATTGCTCCAAGACTCTTTTAAAAGATAATAAGGATGACAACGTTTTAACCTAAGATTCTCAAAATTGCGTGCTGGATTTTTCAGATCTTATCCTTCAAGCTTCACATCCTTTTAAGCAGATTTGTTTTGATGCTAGATTTTCGTCAATTCGGTATATTGTACGCACCAGCAGGCAGATTCCAAAAAAAAGGACAAGCTGAGATTTGGGCACAAGCAAATCAACTATTAAAAATATTAAAAAAGACTATTAAAAACTGCTACGACTTTTCGGCCATATGGCTCAAGGATGCCTTATGGTTACACAGACTATAAGAGTAACCAGACAGAAGCCTATTCAAAATGTAGGAAAGAGAAAAGGACGTAAGTGTTTGTCAGCAACAGGCATCTTGAATTAAAAAGTAGGAGGATAAAGATAACTAAAACTGTTTGTAGAACCTGCAAGTTTTTAGAAAAACTTCGTAAAAACTAAAAAACAACTTGCTTGTTTCATTTTTTAAATAGCGGTTTTCTAAGTTCCCTTGATTATCGAATATGAATATTGTGGAAAATTTAATATGGTTTTAATATTATTGGGAGGCCTTTAAAATACGCCGAAGCGCGAAGCCTTATAGCTGTTTCCCAACTAGCGCAAGAGAGTCCACGAAAATTTCGATCAAGTTTTGAAATAAATTTTAATCAGAGGCAATGTATAAATAGATTCACAAAGCCGGCGTTATTGCTGTCTCGCACGGAAGTTATTGCAAAATCCTCGCCCATGTTGACGAATATTTTGACATTCGCTTTTAAGAGTCGCGCATTCGTGATACGTTGATGTTTCTTTTTAAGCTTGTACTTGCTGCGAAGGATTACAATATATTTGTTACAAAGACAAACTTTACAAAAATATTATGCCTTGTCACTTTGTCGCCAAAACACTCGTCGCGGTTTTTCGTTTTGATTTCGCATTAACAAACGATTTTTCTAGTCCTACGTTGACGCCGCCGTTTTGGTTTGATGCTGAAGCGCTGATTGGAAAACAATTGACAAACGAGCAGGTTTTTTTTTTAATTTTTTTAAATAATAAATGTAATGTTTTTTTAAATATAAACGGATAAAAAAAAGATTGAAAAGGAAAAAGATTGACTGAAAAGGGTTAATCACTCATACTCTAATAATCTTAACGTTAGCCAGCAAAAACAGAGTCAATTCCATTTGGGTGCCAGGCCACAGAACAAAATCATTTTATTTTTCGCCCTCAACAAAAGGACTTAAGAAATCCTTCAACTCACGAGAGATCAGATTCGCTATGCCACATCGTTCCTTATGGGCAACTTCCAAACTAGAAAACACTTTGTACGATGCCAATAGTAAGATAAAATTTGGTCTTATTATGAAAATTCAATATTTTTTTAGTGTATGTGTAAGGCTCCGGGAAGAAATCCCCAAACGAAATAAGTCCCCAAACGGAAAATGAAAAAACACTCCTAGAATTGGGGGATAATTCCACTGTGAAATTACTCCCCAAATGGAAGAAGAAAGAAGTCCTCAAAAAAGTATGAAATGCATATGAAAGAAAGCAAAGTTAAAAAGAGGATACAGGCAGAGGGGTTGGAGGGGTGGTACGTCCCTCCAAACATATCTTACTGTGTTGCTTGAACTCTGAGAAACATTTTGAAAACTTCTTTCCACAGGTAGAATTTGGGGACGTTTTTCATAATTAAAAAAATCCCCCAATTGAAAGAATGAAATAAGCCCCCAAAAATCCATGAAATAAGTCCCCAATTCTAGGGTTTTTTTCACGTGAAATAAATTTCCACCTCCATATAAATTTTGGGGATTTATTTCGTTTTTATTTTGGGCGGTTATTTCGTTGGGGGGTTATTTCCCGAAGCCTATGTTAAAATTTTCTTAAATTTTATCTATCTTTAAATTTTCCAGATAAGTGCGAAAAGACTTTTTTTCTTTTTTGCCATTAAAATTTAACCGTTATGTGTATATAAAAAAATGTGCCCCAAATGTCCTCATATTTAATTTGCGGACTTTATAAGTGTACCAAAGTTCATCTTCCTTCGACTCACCGTTCAAATATTATAGGAATGCGGACTGATGCACTGATACCATAGGAGGTCCTTTTTCCATTTTTGGACGGACCGATAAAAGACACAGGCAGGGAGGTCGCAGGGGGGTGGCACACCACACATATTTCTCTGTGTCGTCTTGTCAAAGTTGCATTTTGTAAACTAGAAAATTTTGTAAAGACAGACAAGACTAGACAATTCTGTTTTAAAAGCGGAATTTTGAAAACTGGATTTAGAAAGCAGAAGTTTGTAAAAGGAATTTTGACCACGACGGAATTATGACCCCAACCCGTGTGCACATTTTCCATGGATGAGCTTCCTTGTTTGAAATTAACACGCGTTTAAGATGTTCTAGCAACGTTATACCAAACTGACATAAGGCAAGTGAAAGACAATCAGAGAGTAACAAGAGTGTACTGACGAGTACTTTACTAAAGCACTCTTCATACAAAGAGACTTTAGCAAAAAAGGACGATTGATTCCGAAGTCTTAACTTGGGTTAAGGGTAAAGCATTCAACATAATCGACCAGGTCTATCAAATAATGAACGAAATTGGAAAAGCTATAGAACAGCAAAAAATATGTTCTAGCACTGCGAAGTAACGTAGTTAGGGAAAATCGTACCTACAAAACACTATAGAATCTCGGAACTTTACCTTGAAAACGGAATCTTATTTGTAGGCAGATACTCGCAATTTAAATAAATAAGTCCGGTGTCCCGCAAGGATGCGTTCTCGGTTCAATACTTTTTTTTGCTGTACACTAAGCCATACCCCCCCACAATGTAGAAACAATTAAAGCCATATTTGCGGACGACAGTAGAATCATTATTTCCAACTCCGCTTTAAGCAAAATGTAGCTTTGGACATAGAGCTGCTCTTCAAAAACATTGCAATGACAAGATAGTCCGATCCCTGGATGAGACAAACCTTGTGCATCGAATGCAACTAGCGAGACACTTGGATCTAGTGTCACTCGTTAGGAAAAACAGGATGTTATTGCGAGAGCCTAGAAGCGTTCATTAAGAGGCAACCTTCCATACACGATTACTTCACAGACTTGAAATACTTGTTAAGGAAACTTAGTCGTAAAGTCAATTTAGTAAAAGAAAGTTTGCACTTCTATAAGAAGGCGCGGTCGAAGACCCGCTCCGTCGACCATAGCTCTGTTTTTTTTTCCTAAAAAAAAATTTGCTTTTTACAATTGTCAAGTTCTAACTGAAGCAATAAAATTCTTTCCATTCTGCTTTCTAAGCTAATTTTTTACTTTTTGAAGTATGGAAAAATATAAGCAAGAAACATGCAGGGGAGTTGTCCTCTGTCCTTTCGAGAATTTGTTCATGGTCCTTCAGCTTGTACAATGACGATTACTTAGAAAATGGCTTTCTCCATATAGAACAACACCCAATAAACTACAAAAAAGCTCTCATAAAACCTTTTTCAAACTAAACAGGGCTTCTTTTACTAATTTGAGTAAGATTCACGTTAGACTATTTATCTTGGATAAAGCCTCTTGTTTTGTGTAAAGCCGCAACAACACCAATTCATTGTGCACAACTGAGCATGACAACCGCTGACTGCTCCAATTGCCTTCCCTTCTTTCATTTAGGCGCGAAGTTATGATCTGAATTCAGGGATCATAAACCTCCCATTCTAACTGTATTCATAATGGTCCGCTTGTGGGGTACGCCGAGAAATCATACATGTTTTGGAGCAAAACGCTCACTGGTTCAACACACGTATGATTTTGAATTATTCTTTTTTAAGACACAGGACTTCAGCGTACAATTAGCGCAGGCGGTGTACTTAGCTGCAGATCCACGTCACAGAGCCACATCACCGTATGACGAGACACACTGAACAGCATTGCTGCTCTACATTACACCAGCCCAAAAGGAAGTGAATTTCTGAAATTAGTTTTTTGCTAAGTTCTTATTTATCCCAGAAAAAAAAAATAAAATTTCGTACACTTTTTTGTTCTAGAAGCTCCCCTCTTTCCTTATTTCAAAAACACCTATCTTCATACTGTTTTATTTATATAACCCCAGCCCAAAATGATGAGCTCTCATAGCTTCAGTTCTTTGTTCAAAATATTCCTTCGTCCTTTTGTTCTCTAACAAAAACAATAGATCCATCTCCAAATGTATGTATAGGTAGGTACTATTCCATTTCAACTAGAAGTAGGAATCTTCTTTCTCTGAGTGCACATACAATTCGAATTTAGAATACCTTCTTCACTTTTTGTTTAAAAGCACAAAGTTATCCGTTTCGGAAATCTCATCAAAAACCACTTTAATTTGAAACCTCCGGCCCCCGCGTGCACAGTTTCTTGAAATTTCGCCGAAAGAGCTTAAATTCCGAAAATGCTTAACTGATTTCGAATTCATCAAAAGGCATTCTCGAAACTTAATGTGGAATTTATGATGTTGAATTACAACTCATCATCGTCGCAACACAAGCTCACACATACATTATTTATACGTTCCCATGAATCGTTACATTCGAAACGAGTCCTTGTCGAAGGAAATCCACCTCGTGTTCTCCATCGCCCGCTCCTGTTAGTTCATGGCAAGTTTGGGGCAAAATAAAAATGTTAAACAAAAAAATCATTAAAAATATATATAACAACATTCAACTCGTCTCATGTCATTTGGAATTAATTAACATCATTGCCATCGTGCGGTGTATAGTTTCTCCACCAAGGAAAAGGTTTAATTCTAGAACACACAGAGAATATTACAAAGTGTTTACACAACACAGCACACAAAATCCACACATCAACTGAACCGTCACTCTCGTGTGTTACGAAATGGGTATCCTTTAGAGTTTCTGTGTGTGCCAGAAACATTTCAATTACAAAAAGCCATATACCCGTTACGGCGCGCCCTCGTTTTTGCCAGTTCTTCGCTTTGAAATACCAACACATACCCACCAGCGATAAAAGATTGAAGACGCAAAATTACTACAAAGGACATTTGACTTAATCTTAACAAATAATCCACAAGAGGGAGTTGTCGTACACGCAATTAAACTGTGCATCTGCCAGAATATGTAAAAGGTGTCAACTTACGCGGATGAGGTAACGCTTCATCCATGTCCTTGATGGCGATGGGTGCTTTTGGGGATGTAGGCGCGGGGCACAACCCACCCAACCGGAGGACCTGCCAAGAACAATGTTGTGACAATTATGACGTAAAAGCCTATTTTAATCGATATTGCCGAAAGTGTTTCTGGGGTAAAAGTTCCGGTGTTTATCTTGGGAAATGTTTATTAAGGTAATCCTTGTGGATAAACATGACGCAGATAATGCTGATGACGATGCTGATGGTGATGATCATGGTGATGGCGACGGCGATGGTGATGTTGATGTATTCGTTTATGCCTTATGTCGTGTCGTTTTGTTTGTTTTGCATGTGAAAGGGTTTCGTCGAATTAATCTTTTCGTTAGTATCAAGTTGTTCGGGAGGAGTTGTTAAGAAATTCCCATGGAAAATATTTACATTTTGTTTCAACTTGTATGGGACAATTTTTGTTAAACACAATTTAAATTTCCTCTCTATTTAGATGATGGGTTTTTTGATAGGAAATTCTTGCAAATGGGCCTCCGAAAAATGTCTCAAAAGAGCTATTACCGAGACCTGAACACATGTTATCCAAAAATCAAAATTGATTTATGGCAGAAGTACCTATACCTTTATGTGTCCCATAGAGATTTGCTATAAATGTCAGTTCGAAACTATATTAACCTTTAGCTTTTACCCAAAGCAGCTACCCTCTGAAGCAGACCACAGCTGCTGTTATTGTTGTGGGAACAGAAGCCAAACACAGCTCGAAAATTAATAACTATTCGCAAATTTCCACACGTGTACACAACACATTCTTGAATGTGCGGAGTCTGGATACTAATTATGCACCTACGCACAAAATTAGTTTGAACTCTAATACCAGGTCACAATTGATTAACAATATGAAGATTGATCGATGATATTATTCCAACACTTGTTTTTGCGCAAAGTGTGGCTAATTGATTATATAAAGTTTCTCACGAGGGTAAGTTTTACTTACCTACCCCTATTATAGTTGTGCAGTTAAATTTAACTGTCAAGAAACCAACAAGAAGGATTTCTGGCTTTAGGTAATCCTTTTCAAATTTAAGTTTTCTTTTTTGTTCCCCTGGAAAGTAATAAAAGTATTCGATCCTTTACCCATAAACATGAGAAAAGTCCTTTCCCACTGCACTTAGAGCCACCCAAAGGGAAGGAACAAACTTAAGGTCGAAAAGAATGGCAGACGAAAGATTTAACGTCGTTAAAATACGGTGCATATACGCGTAAGGTATTACCGTGTGAAGGATTTATCTTAGTACCAAAGAGGGTTAGGAAAGCTTAATCAATTTGTGTAATGGCTAGTGGGAAAAAAGTGGTACAATTTTTTTTTTTAGAGAAAAGGGTTATTAATTCAAAAGCTAACCGAGCGTATCGTTGCTTATATTGGGGAGCGTTCTCTATGACAATGCCGTTAAAAATTATTTTAAATATTGAAAAGTGAAAAACTGCAACAATTTACAATTTCGCGTTGCTGTTTAGCATTGTAATAATGTCTGGAGCTGTGACTATTTAAAAGGCAGCCAATGCAGAAAAGGGTTATTGCAAGACCGGATTTTAGGTTCATTATGGTTTTTTTTTATTAGTTTTTATTGCAGAAGCATTCATGCAAAAAAGTATTATATTTTTTCTGAATTTTTTTTAATCATCAGACGAGTTGTTGAAACAGACTCAGGTTAATACTTTATTGGACTTTTAGAAGAGGAGAAAACAAGCCTTCGATTAGGTCTAGAAAGGAAACTATTTCAAGTCTTGCACGCTTCAATTTTTGCGTACGGTTGCATCATAGGTCTTTCTCAAGCAGCAGCTTCACTCGGCAAATATTTTAGGCGCATACAGCCAATCGACAAATGGCTTGTATGGGTCGTTCGAGCCTTGTATTACAATGAATCCAACATAAATCTTATTTGCATGCATCTCCCAACAGAGGATACCACAGATATGTTTTACCAGCTTTTGGACAAAAGATATGAGAACTGCCTCAGCTCTGGCATCGGGATTTTCTAGGCAATCTAAATGCTAAGCTAGGAAAGGGGGTCATCTTTGGTCGCATGAACGCAAGCAGAAGCACAGCCTGCACGGCACGACCTAAGATAGCGTATTCAGGTTCATCGCCTGCTGCAAAACGGCACGTTGTAGTAGCTAGCACACAGCTCCCGAATGTTAGATCTCAACATCCACGAAGGGGACTGGAAGTATCCCGATCAATCCACCATCAGCCACATAGACCATATTGCGATCGACGCAAGGCACTCTTCATAATATCTGGCGCGTCCGAACTTTCCGAAAGGTCAACATTAAATTGGATCACTACCTGGTTGTAGCCTAGATACAGCTGCGAATATCCAGACCAAACTCCGAGAAATACAGATATGCTGCGACGACGTTTGACGTTGGAAGGCTTCAATTGCAAGAAATTGTCAGGTCCTTTTCCAACCGAGTTTTTTTTTATAAACCTTTTACGAAGTTCTATGCAACCAGCATGAAGTGTTGATTATCAATGGAAACATTGCTAAAATACCATTAAGGATGCCGCCTCTGATGGGTTGCGTTTGACACGGATACCAAACGAAGCCCTCGATTAGACGATGCGTGCTGGCATTTTTAATGGAGCTTAAGAGGAGGCTTAAAGCGGTGTTCTTCCCTCTTCTTCTCGTCTTTAGATCCTTTACTAGATGTTTGAGGCTATGAATTCTAGTGAGTCCATGCAGCTAAACCGGAAGTTTACAAGCGGCACTGTACAGAAAGACTAGAGCTGCTCGCGATCTTTACGAGGAGAGGAAGAGAAAGGAACACCTTTTCTCAGAAGGAAAAAAGAGAGCACGAGCAGCACGCGGTTGAAGAGATAGCGAGAGATGATACAACCGGGATGAGCTACGAAGGTTTTACCAAAGCATCTAAATGTCCTGAAAAGGGTATAAAATATTCAAACTAAAGCAAGCCTTTAAGCACAAACAAGGGAACATCGAAATTTCTGCAGACTGCACAAGTGCACAACGCTAAAGACGTACAACCGTCCAGCTGTCAGGCAGAATGAATCATTCAACCTGGGCGGAGAAGTACCGACGAAGCACATGCGATCAATACCGCCCACCAAACCCGGATAAAGTTAAAGTAGCTGTAACGAAGCAGCTGGAGCTGACGGCTTTGCTACCAAACTCTTCAAATCCGTTGACGATGATCTTGTGAGAAGTATGCATCAGCTCACTTGTAAGGTATGGACGAAGGAAAGCGTGCTCGATGAATACAACGTCAGCATTGTTTGTCCGATCCCCATTAAAGGTAACCATCTGCATTGCGCCAACTACAGAGGCATAAGTCGCCTAAGCGTCGCTTAAAATATATTTTCTGCTAACCTTGCAAAGTCGTTTAGCTATTTAGAGCAATGCCGAGTTTAAGCATCCCTTCCTCGTAAAATTGTGAAGGATGATGATGGGAAACTTGCTCTGGTCCGCCAAGACCGATAAAGACCTCACAATGCCGAGTTTAAGCATTCGGTTTCAAACTCGTAAGTTAGTGTAGCATGATGTTGGAACACTTGAGCTGTTCTGCTAAGATCGCTAAAGACGTCACTCCGATCCACAGTTATGTGACTTCCTTTACATCATACTTGAGAGAATTAAGCATAAATTTCCAACACCAAAGGCACAATATGTCAAACGTCAGAAGAAATTGGCATGATTGGAAAAACACACCGTCGCGTCGGTCGGTGAAGTCTTCGGGGTATTAGGAGGGAGCAAAATAGCCGAAATCGGGTTTAGCAATCAAAGAAGGCACTTCTTTGATAAGAGAGACGCCCAACACCAACATCTTGTAAAAAACACAGCCATACTCAGCTTTACCTTTGAGCAAGTTACAAACTTTCATTTGTCTACCTGGGTTCCGCTAAAAATCTAGAAAACGACACTTGTAATGTTGCCTTGGGCTTAGCAGATAACTGAGTAACAAAGCCTTCTCTCCAGTACCTTAATAGGTTCTTATAGACCAGTACCTTAATAGGTACTTATATAATAGGCATTTATAGACCCTCATGATCCCAGCATTGCCTTACTGTGCAGAAGCACTGATCCTGTCAAAGGCGGATGTTAAGCTTTTAGGTTGCTTCAAAAAAAAAATCCTTCGGATGGTGCCATTTGCAAAAGCAGAGAGTGGAGGAGGAGATATAGACACCAAACTAGTAGTCTGCTCTCCTTAAACCTACTACTCAAACTGTATGGGCTGTTTAACTACGTATAACCAGAAGAGTTAATACAGCGGCTGCGATGGCTAGCCCCGACCCGGGCTGCGATGATTCCCCGACCCGGGGCAAAGCAGTATACCTAGGTTTAAATTTCTCTATTAATTCAGCAAGCTCCTTTGCTCTATATGTCTGGCAGCCGGTGGTTTGGGTGGTCAAATTTTTTTCCAATTTTCGGCCACTATTGCGCGACACCAAAATTTGAGTTTCTACGCTTAAGCTAACTTAACCAAAAGCCATTTTGAAATTCACGGCCACGTGGTTTTGTTTGGTTTTCGGTGTTGGCACGAGGTAAGGTTCAACCGGTACTTGCCTAATCAGCTGAGTGTTTCCCTAGCAGCCACTTCAGAAATCGCCTTCCCTAGCTCGGAGTTTCTTAAAAGTTTTTTTATCCTTATTCGGAACTACGTTGCAATTAGGTACTATGTAGGCGTTATAGGCAACTGTAGTTCTGAAGTATAGTTTAGAGACGTGGTATGGTTTATGGTAGCTGAAATTTTTAGATTTAAGTTTTGTCACCCTTTCGAAAAGCTGCAGACATATTCTTTGAGTAAACAGAGGTATATTCACTATCTAGTTATAGGAAAGGTGATGATTTCGATGTATTTGAACATAATAATATTCGAAAAAACCAGTAGAAATGGGGCTTCATTTCGCACGTTTCCAAATAACCTGGCAAACAGAGTAAATAGGATATACCCGCCCCACGTTTTTAAAACGAACTTCTTCAAAGTTATAACGACTTAAGGCCTTTTGCCTGAATAGAAAAACGCGCTAATTGTAGTCAAACGAAATGTTAAAAGGATTACGTTAATCGCCACAAATAATTTAAATGTATATTTTCTGCAAGGAATTTTCTAAATAAAGCTGTAATTTAAAATAAGCTTGTTTCATTAAAACATGCAAATTGAATATTATATTCACCTGGTTATTGTTCGCAGTGACATCGATAGGTCGTGGTCGCCGCCTGTGTATCCGTCTTCTAGCTGTCTGATAGATTTTCCAATATAACACTAATATCACTAACAATGGAACGTAAAACGTGCAACACGTCGCAAAAACCTACACAAAAAAAAATCCGAATTCAGCACAATTTGTGTTTAGTCAGCCCAATGTTGCAGGCAATTAAATCCATACCTGATATGACACATCCTGTGACACCATGCATTTTTGCTGCTCGATTCTCTGCAAATACTCGGGATCCTTCCAACCGAATTGTGGTGCCAATGATACAATCACCGCACAAAACCATACAAGGAATATCATCATAAAAACCCGCCTACTTGTTCGTGAATGTATGTAGTCCACATTCGTGACAGCCCAATACCTAGAAAAAAGAAAAATTTTTTTTTAATAAAAATCAGAAAAAAAATGTCGAACGAAAATAATCTAAATTTTTTTTAGCCAGCTTGTAAATTATTCATTTTTCATTAATTACACAGGGTGGTGGGATTTTTTCATACTATTCTGGTGGTAAATGATATTAGCAAAAATTTTATAAAAACAAACAGGAAGTCCTGTCTAACACTAAAAACGTTCAAGAGATGCCGATGATGCAGAATGTGGACCTAAAGGGGTATAAAAAAAAAAATCAAAATTATATTGAATGTTTACCTGCGACGAGGGCAGCTTTTAATTAAGGTTAACAATGTTTGACGAGGGTCACCATGGAACTTATACAGGCGTTCGTTTCATTAATTTTTTTTGCCTGCTTTTCTTTATGTACAAAAAAGCATTTAATTTATACTTTTGATTCAGTAAGCTCAGGTGGCTGTTTTCAGAATTTTCTAGGTATAGAGAAAAATGTCAAGTGTATGCCAAAGAGCTCCTGCAAATATTTGAATTAACACTCTCCATATATTGTATATAATCATTCATTATCATTAATCATATATAAATAATTAAACGCTCAAAATTTAACCATATGGGTTTAAAACTTTAATTGAGTGGACGGAAACAAGTTATTATCACGTAGATACTGTCCGTATCACAGTGTGCTCGTGAGGCAGTAGGGAATTTGATTTTATGAAAAACCTGTCATCTCGTTCTTTTTGCTTCTTGGAGTTTGGTACAAATTGCCTGTTATTAGGCTCCCATAGAAGTTTTTACAGCTGGAGATATTTATTAAAGGGGTCCACACTCAACTGTCCTGGGGCTCGGCCAACCTGGGACAACACTTAAACAGCGGTCGAATTATATTCCGGTTTATTTTGTTTTACTAAATTAATTTCGAACCCCCTTTATGTGGCGTCATGAACTTTGAGTATTCTCCGCTACTCATGGAAGTTGATTGACGAAAGTTGGTTTTTATTTATTCAATCCAATAATGGGTCACGGACAACCTCTCCGCGTGATACAATAAATGCTTTCGTAATCTGGACTCGATACTCGCATGGCTTTTCTAACAGGTTTTACAAACACGTCATAAGCGTCAGAGAGGCGCTTTAAAGACGACCATGACTTATATTACGTACCTAATTCTGCACACATATCTTTGTTGAAGGTGCAGGTTCATCTCGTTATTGTTACTTCGTGCTTGTTTCTAACATTTTGGCTCTTATAAGACTCTCCAAGAGCCTTATGAGAGTTATATCTAAGAGTTAAGCTATTGGAAACGTACTCTTGTAGAGTATTATAAGGGTCTGGCGTGAAATGGACTACTTATAGGAGCTATTAAGAACTTATCGTCAAGCGTCTGCTCTAGTTATTGAAGCTATTAAACACTCATGAGTGCTACCTCTAAAAAAAGGAAAGGAATGTATAGTGCTGTAAAAACTATCTTCATAAATTTTCATATGAAGGACGAAAAGAGAACAAGACAATTTTTAAGAAAAATGAAAATCGATTTTTTCGAAAAAAAAAAATATGGCTTTTGTTGTTCGCACCTCAATGTACCGGGCTCGAAAAATAGAGTTCCTACATTGATTTTACACAATCTTCTTCTCTCTGATGGCTTCTTGAACTCCAATCCAAGACTCTCAAAGCACGCAGTTTTTTTCTTACCACTAGCCCCCAAAAACTGCCCGCCTGGGGATCGCACCTGTGTTTCCTGATTTGGTGACGGAGGATCGGGAACGATGGAAGGATCCTTCTTAGATAGGCTATGTTAGCCAAGATGCAAGACCGTCACCCCCTGAAAGGCCAAGAAAAGGGTGATGCGATCAAACAAAACAAACGGAAATTCTGCTCTTCTTCTCAGGTAAAGAGCACCTCCGAGAGCCGTCTAGGGATCGCGCCTGTGTCTCTTGAGTTGGTGACGGAGGATCGGGAATGATGAGGAAGGACCATTAAGCCGCCCTCGCTCTGTGACCCTTCAAAAGATTAGCGGTCACAGAAAATGATTGGTTGATTGATTGGTCAAGGAAAGGGAGTTCTCTAATAGATTTAGACCTTATGATAAGAGGTTAAATCTCTGTTCAAGAGTTGCACTAACAGATTTAGGCTCTTAGAAGACTTCGACAAGACTTATACTCCTTTGAAAAGACAACTATGCGATTATTTTTAGACCTTTTAGTCAAGTATTTGGCTTGAAGATTATCAAAAGTGCTATAAGAGTTTTATAAGAGCTATTTTAAGGACTTTAAAGGATTACTCGCAAGGGATTGTTAATTACGGAAGATTCGTCACATAATCGTTTCATTTTACCACTACCGCGACACGTCAGTAGCCACAAATGCATTCAAATCTTTTGTTTGGTCTCTTACGCCACTATATTATTAGATTATAGATTATAGACTTTTTTTTAATCTGATTAGTGTCTGTCGCATTTGGCTCTCCAGTGACCGACGTGTTCGACACCGCAGTGGTACTTAGAAAGGCAGAGGACTGTACGTAAGCCTGGAAAATCCTGGAAAAATATTTTATTTGCACTCACTTTTAGGCACATTTTTTTCTGCCGAAAAGTTTTCGAAGTTTTCAAGTTTTCGAGAGCATCGATGGCGGATATAAGAAGAGATCCCTAAGTAGCACACTGGAACCATAAACATTTGTTTTTAAAACTAGACTTAAGAGACATTATTTAAAGCTCGTCAGTTACGCTAATTCTTTTGTGAGATTTCGTTATCTGCCCATTGGTGCGCAGCTTATTCACTTATAAAGTGGTCATAGAAGCGATAATAGAACCATAATCATAAAACTTAAAACCATTAGGTTTTTAAACATGGTGCTATAAATGTTCCTAGCACTGCAGTTATAAGGCCAAAAGTGCCGAGAGAGACACATACGATGTAGTTCCTTGCAGTCTTATATTAAATTGTTTTGAGAACATTTGAAGACAAGCATTTACATAAAGCTTTCACAAGTTATTTTTAATCATTTTTAATTTTAATTTTTTGCTAAAAAATTTAACGCCATATTTGACAGAAAGACGCAAAATAGTTCTACAACATAAGGGTAACGACAGCCGTAAATAGAGGTGTTATATAGGTTAGGTGTTATAATAGTGCTATAATGGTTCTTATTAAAGCTTTCAAGTAGCTCGTCGTTCCTTTTCGATCAGTTTACATAAATTGTCCAACGAAATTAAATGTTTTCTTTGTTTTACGCTTACTAACTATAATACGATGCCTGCTTAAAACAAAACCCTACCATGAATGTAAGACAACCCAATGAAAAGAACGTTTTTCTTACAATGTATTGTATGAGTATTTTAAAAAATAGATTTGTTAGTATGTGTGTACCTACAGGTTCTCTTAGTTTTTGTTCAAAAACAGTCAAATAGTCAAATAAGTCCTATAAGAGCTCCAAGTGTATTTTTTTGACACCAAAAAATAAAGCGCTTGTAATAAAGATGCTATAAAGGAGACGGGAGATGCTGTAAAAGACCAACTTTTAGAACTTAGGGTTTCATTAAATAATGTTTTAAAGGTAATGGTGGCCATAAAAATCCTTCTGTGTTACTTGTTTAAATGCTTGTATAGCAAGTAAGCCACTTTTGATATTTCCAAGGAGCAATCTGCCCATTTTTGGAGGTTTTCCAGACCAAGACAAACAGAAATTCTGCTCTGCTCTCCCATAGGTCTGGAGTCCACAGACCGTCGATTGACCGACTGACCGAGGATTTAAGTTTCAATCCAGCTTCAGCATTGAGTGCCACTCTGGAGAAGTGACTACAGAGTACAAACGTGTATTCGATTTTCTAGCATCCTTGCTGCGACCTTTTCTGGCTCTTAGAACTAAATCCATCTTCTGGCCTTCTGTCCGAATACATCGAAAATCGAAATTTTTCGTTATCATTACCGTGTTCTAGTTCTTGGAAACGAGTCCACCTTTCTGAGGCAAAATTCTAGCGTTGTATCATAATCTGGACTAGATTTGCCCTATGAAGAATTAAAAATATAAAAAAATCAGTTTGTTTTACATGCTTAGTTTCGAAATTTTCAAAAAATAGGTGTGAAGCAAAAAAACCCAGTCAGTTTAGTCATATGAAATCACAGGCTTAACTTGAGCGCACACTACACCGGTGGTCTGGATTCGAATCCTACCATAATAAAATAAATAGAGTGGCGCAACAGCTCGAGGTGAACCAGGGCCAACTTCTCAACAATATATGCTGGTGCGTTAATTTCTTTACATACAAGGGGACCTACAATTTTTTGCCGAATCCGAACGGCACTTTGAGAAGTTTTTCAAGACAATCAATACTCTCGGAGGGCTTGTCAAACCCTCGCGGAGGTGGGGACTGTGAAAAAGAACAAGTTTTTTTTTTTTTCAGGTGACGATGGCAGGATTCGAATCCAGACCTCTGGCGTAGTAAGCACACACACTTACCACTACGCCACGGCACCCCACCAAATCCTACCATAGCCGCCTGAAACAAAATAAGACTCGTTCTTTATCACGGTCTCCACCTCTGCGAGGGTCTGAAAAACCCTCCGAGAATAACTTTTGTCTGGAAATCTTCTAGGTCCCCTTGTATGTGAAGAAAATCAATACAAGTTGGCTCTGGTTCACCTCGAGCTGTTACGCCACTCTATTTATTAATCTTTTTTTAACTTGAGCGGGATTTAGTTCAATAAAGAACCCAAATCATACACTTTTCTGCAACCTGTTTTCTACAGAGAATAACAAAAACTTCATCGTCCTTGTCTCATATTGCAAACAAACATAAGCTGCAACTTTTTCCTACATCAAAATCCTCTCCAAATACCTCATGGTACAATGTCGCATGCCACATATTTGTCTCTTTTTCTTTAGTCATCAATGTTTCCAAACAAAACTTTATCATATGATCAATCATGCTTAGTTTTATGGAGATGACACGTATTCAATACGTGAAATAGAAAATGCTCCTCATAACCTCCGCATAAAAGAGTAGCACTTCTCATGACTTCAACATGATGTATGAAATGGAGCGCGATGTGAGAATTTAATAAACCGATTCAATATATCCTTCCAACTATCCCTTTTACGAATGACACATATGCAAAACTTCCTTTCATCATTTTCGCACACGAATAGGACGCCTTGATTACGAAACTGAATTCTTGATGTTCAGTCGTCTTCGCGCAGAGAATCATCCTTTCATTTGGCCCAGCTAGGTACCTCTACAATCCTTTTTTCGGTTTTATAAGAAAAGTTTCGTTCACGTTCCGAGCATGCAAAACATCTTTCCATTTAGACTTTACGCGTTTGTCATGTGTATGTGGCCCCCAAATGAGTTGCACAAAAACATTTCATCTCGAGCAATAAACATAAATTTTACTATGTTTCTCCGAGAACTGTGAACAGTTGGCACCCCATTCGAGCCGAGAAAGTTTGCTTTTAAAAAATTTATTACACCTCACACGGAGACCCGTAACGACATTGCCATTTCGCCTGTGACCTCCCCCGAAAAAAGCACGAAGACAAATTACACGAAATCACTTTTGCCCATCCCCATCATTGAGAAGTCGCCCGTGTTCGGCTATTAAATTACAAGTCTCGTATCACGAGTGGCAATTAAACCTGACCTCTTGTACCTGTGCGTTGTAACCCTTACAATTAGCATATCTTAATTACGCCATAACTGTTTATCTAAAGCGTCCCACGCGCCATGGACGACAACCACCATATAACCGCCGGCATGGCTGAAAACAGGAAGGACGACGATGACGCGGAAAAACGACGAATGCGACCGGAGTAACCGACCGCAAAGCCAATACTCGGACTGAAAAGAATATCAGCTGAACACGTTTTATACAACGTTTGGATGACACATCAGACCGATATGATGCCTCAAACAGATACACATCGGTGCGCGACGATGGTGGTTCGTGTATTTGCTGTGGAATGTGACCGACTTCCCACCACACCTTTACCCGTAACGCAACCCTTGAATACAAAAGGCTGCGTGACGGCGGCGGTTAAAACGTGAGTTAGTCGGTGAATTATGTGCGCCGGTATTTCAATGTAATTTAATTTTCTTAAATATGAACTCATAAATATTCTAGTACAAGGGTTTCTCGGCAGAGGACTACAACCGTACAGACGAGAGGGTTCAACAGGAAAGCACATAACAGACCATCGAAGGGGGCTCGAGTTGTTCCTCCAACGCAGGTACTATGGTAAAAGTTCGTTTACACAAAGCATGAAATATTCAATTTGAATTATGAAGTATTTTGTAAAATACATGCGAGCTTGTGCGGTATTGAAGAGGAGTTTTGCCTTGGTAACCGCATTGAACAATCTCTTATGACAAATGAGCAAAAGTTCATCATAATGTAATCGAGTTGACTGCGATACGTTAGATTTTCTCCTTGCAAGTTTCGGGTTTGTTCCAGAACACCACTTTTTTTACCTTTGCGTTAATCTCATTGAAAAAAAAAATATTGTCATCCACACAGTATTTTTGAGATGAATTTATTGTAAACTTTGGCCTCTTGGTGGAGGTCTTAGGGTTCCATGTTTGGGTGAACTATGAAGTTTTTCACACGAAAAACTTACTAGTGGTAAAGGAACCATTTTATCTCACCTTAGCCCATAATTTTGTGAAGCAAAGGTTTCTGCTGACAATTTTAAGCCCAGGGTTTTAAAGCTGTTTGAAGTCTTGGGAGATTGTCATTCATAAGCAAATACTTCCTTGCGTATCCAATAAAAACAGAGAATCTTTTACAAGATCCCCAAAATATTAAATTTTTGAACTACGCGTACTTTAGGAGTGTGTCTCTTGCTACAAATCCTGAAAGCAAGTACGAAGGCTCCAAACGATGCACACAATTTTTGCTGCTCTTAAAAACCGCTCATACGAGGATATATAACATGCTTAGTAATACGATTATCCATTGGTAAAAATTGGCGATAGAAAAGCTCATTGTTCTGAGGAGGTCGGTAAAACATCATCATTAAAGCAAATTATTGCTCCGCGCTGCACTTTGAAATGTCGTACTTGAAGGAATCGTTTAGGACTCCTGTGAAACCTGATGTAAGCAATCCATTCAAACGACAAAAGCTGTGACTATAGGGCACGAATGCGGTACACTTTATGCAAACCAAGAGCATGTACATGTACATTATTATATGCCGCCAACTTCCACGTCATGGAAAAAACAGCTTTAAAGCTTCAGCCAACTTTAATCTTAAGGCAGTTAAGGCCGGTTTTTCAGAGCGAGATCATGTGATTTTTCGACTTAAAGTGAGATTAACCGCGTAGAAATGAGTTTTACAGTGAACTTAGATCTGGTGTTTATCTCGGCTTAACTCGACAAATTTGGTGATTTAATCTGAGATCAACTCTGGAGAAGAGTATGAACTTCTTTGAATGCTTTTTCTGTGTGGAATGGCAGTTGGTTTGTGTGTTTCTGTGAAAAATTACATCTGAGAATAACTTGAACTTCTTTTCCTGCAATTTTCTAGGTGAAGTGAGAGTTGGGAGAGTCAATAATTTCAAGAGTCAAAGATAATGACAAATTTATTGACGGAGTTAACTTTGCACTGAAAAACTGATCGCTGGGTTAGACTCGTTTTGTTACCGGAATTACAGATTTTAGTTCAGCTGGGCTTAACTCAGCAATGAAAAACCGGACCTTAGGGGTATTTTCTACTCGATACAAATTAAGACAACAGTTTCAGAGCTGAGGTCAAACAAATATTAAGTTAGGCTGCTTTGAGCGAAACTAAAGCAATAGGAAATAAAAACAGAAAAACGACGAAAAATAAATACATTGAAGAAATCGAGATGAAAGAAAAACAAGCAGTTGGGTTTTTATGCAACTCGAGTAAAAGATTCCACGACAGTGGTGCCATGGTGCCACTGGAGAACTAGTATGGAAATATTCATAAAAAAATTTAATTACCATAATTAATAGCTGTCGTCCAAAATTGTGACTCCCATAACTCCTTATTTACAGAATGGACTTGCACTTTATGTAGATCAAATGAATTGGGTACTAACGGTGATGTGCAAGATGTTTTACTTGTATATTTTTACTTAGTACTTTCAGAAGCATGAGCAATTAAGAGAGTGTACTCTTCACTAGAAATAAGTACCAAAAGTGACAGCGAACTGCAACTATACCCGAACGCAAAAAATGCCTGTGCATGTGCATGTGCATAATATGACTGTATTATGTGCCTCTATCCAGAGTTGATAAATATTCAGTGACACTGTCAAAACTTCCGAACTCATTCTGAGTGAACTGTGTGTGAGTATGATGTATGTTCGATTTGAGCCGAGCGCAAAAACAGATTCAGTGGTTCGATTTTGGATCTTGGCAAGTGAGTAAGTGCAAGACTTCGTCTGTGACAAACTTCTATATACCCGACCCTTTATACCATGTAACACCAAATCTAAAATTTTTTTGTTCCGAATTCATATATTATTTGTATAGGCCACGCCTCAAAAGTGGGTCTGGGTTAAAAATTAAAATCAATTAATTGAAGTTTCGTTAGCATCATGACAAAATTCGTTAATACCGAAAATTATTGCAGAAAAAAACGTGTTTTCCTAAACACGCCCCTTAAAAGTGGGCGGAGCTCAAAACTTTGTATGTTGCAAACTTAGCAAATAGTAATATCTTGCATATTTGTTATAAAATTTTTTTTCAATTTGGAGCAAACTTTCCGAGAAATCGGGTTTTTAAAGATCTAACATGGTAAAAGTGGGCATGGTCGATATTGTAGGCAGTCCAAATTATGCCTTCTTAAAAGTTTTGGGCCATTAGTGCTCTATACCAAAATTTGAGCTTCTACGCCTTGTCTAACTTGACCAAAAAGCATTTTGAAAGAAAATTTGAATGAGAGGTTGTCTTACATTGAGGCCAGTAGTAGGCGTGGCCGTTGGTGGATTATGCATTAAGATAAACCCTCGGTTGGGTATAAAAAACATCTAGCTGCTATTACAACATTTAATAAAAATAGCATGCTACAAGGTTGTTCCTGAAAAGGTAAATTTGTAAACAAGTTGCCCGCCGGAAAAGAATTAAGAAGGAAACAGTTTTTGGGATGAAAGGGAACCCACATTTATGATTTGTCACCAATTTGTAACAAAAACACAATTATCTAAGTATTTGAGATCTGTATTTGCCAATTCGACCATCAGTCGAAACCAATACGACGTAAAAGTGCCGAAAGAACAAAAGCGTTATGAAAAAGGAGGAAAGGAAACCGTCGAAGTTAGTGTTTTCACCAGGGATGGAATCGGCTATAATGATCTGTGATTTTCACATTTTGTGGCAGTGAATGTGATCGACAAAATAATCCGTCTGGGTAAGGTGATCACAAAAATATTGCTTCGAATCGTTGCTTTATTTAGGCTTGTGATGTAAGAACACTGATTTTTATTCGTACATATAGAAAGTCAGCCTAAGAGTAGGCAAACACATCAACTAACCAGAACATTTGAAAACTGCTGACCAGCTGATTTTGACGGTGATTGATCGGGTGCTGTCACAAGAAAATTGTGATGATCACAGTTTACGCAGACGAATTTTCGTGATTTGTGACATCACAGTTTTTTTTTTATATTCCATTCCATAGGATAGTAAGTTTTTTAAATTAAACACGATGTAATAATAATGGTAGAACCCCAAGACCTTAAAGGCATATGATCGCGACTGAATTCTGAACCGAATAATGCCATGTCGATCCGTCTGTTCGTCTGTATGTCACATGTTCTTAGGCTTTAAATTTGGAGCTAGGGAGCTGAATTTTCTTACGTAAGCTTCACGCCATGAGGAGCAGTACAAGTGCTAACATTTTTGAAATCAGCTTGCAGACATGCCCACAATCGGTCTAAATGTGGAACTAGGTACCACCAGAGCTTACAAAACTGTAAGACGTCCTAGAAGGTTGAAATTTGACATCTCGTCATGAATGTTAGACATAAAAAAGAAAAATTAGATCGGCAAACCTTTTCCAGTGGGCGTGACATCTAATTTCAAGGTAAATTTTCAAATAAATTTTATTCAATTTTTTTGCTCCAAATTGAAAAATTTTACTGAATATTTTATGCAGAAAACACTTCGTTCTAAATTTTTTTATAGAAAAGATTGGGCGATGCCACATTTGAAGGCAGAATTGATGAAAAACCTTGTATTTGCCTTCAAAACGCAATTTTGACAGGCCTTAATTAAGTCTTATTTATGAATGAGTATGAAGTAAACAAAGCACATTAGGTAAACGAGATTCCGGCATAGATTTCACTATTTGAAAATGATTAGCCAAGCCTTCTTCAAGGGGTCGAATTCACAAAAATATTGAATTTGGACCAAAAAATTAAATTTTGTCTTACATTTAAGGGAAACTTGGAGATAATTTATGCTAATATTGATAGTTTCTAATATGGGACCATGCCGCTTTTCCATGTGGGTGGTTAAATTTTAAGGGCCGATGTTGAATGTGAACCACACCTAAACGTCAAGTTTTTTTCTGCATTTCGTTTGACATTTCTCAATTTCAGACTAACTCAATTTGAACCATGGAAAGATACACAATCGAGCAACACGTTGAAGTTATTCAGGCTTATTATGAAAATGGCCGTTCAAATCAAAATGCATGTCGTGCACTTCGTGATTTTTTCGCTCATTTTAATCGTCCAAATGTGCGTATAGAGTGCCCATGATTCAGACCATGATGCCCTCAATGTCGTTCCTGTACATTAAAAAATTTCAACAAAACCTCGAACAGGTCGTATTTTTCTATGTAAAAGAGGTGGGTGGTTTACGTATTGCACTCACCTTTGTTGGGTAGTTTGTAAATTTGTGAGATGAGCTTGTCCAACAATTATAGGCCTTGTATTAAGACTCTGTTCAAAAAGCCAGTAGCAAGCTCTTAGTAAAATTACCTTAAATATAATAACCTATTACCTTTTCATTTCGAATAGTTTATAATAGAATTTCATTCCGAGAAAAGAAATGGTAAAATTTAGTGTTTTTCATTTTATGTTTTGCCACAGTTGAGCTTCCTCAAACCTCATTCTGTGCCCATTTTCACTCTTTTTATCTTCTCAATTTCCATTGCAATTTCCTGACCAAATAACATGCTTGCTAACATACACTACAGTCAAGTTTTCGTTTGAAATCCAAAGCTTAGTTTGTTTGAACTTGGCCTGCATACTTTTCTCCGAATAGGTGTTATCCAGAATTCTGTTTTAAAGTCAGTTTAAGTGTGGTTTTAGATGCTTTATGACCTGGGACTCTGCTCAAAACTCAACTGCACTAAAGTTTTCTCTTTAACAGATTGCTACCTATGTTTTAATTGTCCGTAAAGCAAGAGCAATTAAAAGAAAAAAAAAAATACGAGAAAAATCGGAAAAGCCTCGTAAATTCACAAGGATACGACTTTTTAAGACTTTTTCAGGGATTTTCTTCTTTTGAAACTAAACACATATACACACACAACACCAAGCATCCAGAAGAAGGTGCCCACCATAATTAATTCATCTGAGCTTATTTCCACTTCACAAAAAATGGCCCCTCCATCTCTGGCTATTCAAAAATTTAAAACCTTTCAACAAATTACCATCGCCCCATAGTACACACTCACATATCTTTTCAACCAGCATTCATTCCGATTAAGAAGTTGACAAAAGGCAGTTCAGGTTTTTAAATATATTTTAATAACTTGCACACTTCAACCCAAGCTATGTTTACAAACGCAGACACATATGCATTCCAATTCTCAGGATAGCTGCAGGAGATTATTTAAATTAAAATATCTACCAGTTATCCTTTTACCTCCGCTCGAGGAGCATGAGTAGCAATGGTACATGAAACAAGAGTGCTCTTTGTCATTAAAGCATTGCCATGGAATACAGGAAACTATTTTCGTTTAAAACGCTCGTATGCACGCACACTGCAGCATGGTGCGTCCTGTGTGTTTTAGCTCTGGCCTTACCACTCGACAAAGAACAAATAGCTAAAGGATCATAACAGAGAGCATGTAATTAAAATCATGCACCTAGAGAATGTAAAATTGAGAGGATGGAAAAGAACAAAGCACACTTCTCTCGGTCCGTCCGGTGTGGTAGGTGCAAGTACGGACTAGAGGATGAACAGTATGGCTCGAGTGAATACAGTGAGTACAGTGAATGTGGAAAGGTGTGTATTCCATACATTATAAATGGTTTCTGCTTGCTTTTGAGCTAAAAATTGATTGAAATACAATTGTTACACATTTCAAAGTCATGAGATTAAAATTGAAAGGCAACCCTTTTGCGAGCTTGATCAATGTGAGACTTTAAATTTTGAAATAGCTTTTATCTCTCGCCGCCAATTGCTCAAAACACCCCTATTTTAATTTTTGGGATATTTGCCTGGATTTTGTCATTAAATACGTGAAAGATGCTTCAGGCGAATACTCCTCCAGTGAGCCTCCACGCCATATAATTTTGGTTTATAATTTTGTGATAAGTTGTGTGGTACTAACATACAAAACCATTTATTATAGGTGCAGTAAACAAGCCGATGTTTAACGCATGTCTGTTGTCTTGTCCGACATACTGTTCTATTCTGTACACTAAAGGCCATTTCCGTAAAAGTCCTTAAGCAAAACGCTCCTCCATCTGTGTCCTTCCATTCTTGTGCTTGTGTACATGTCAAGCTTAAGGGCCACTTTACACCTCTGTGCGTTTGTTAGTTTTTTCTTTCAATTCAACATAATTAATCATCACCGGTCGGTGGTGTAAAGAATGGGTCCAGAAAATTAAAAGAATTATAAATCTCAAAGTTTACCATTCACACACACACAGACAAATAACGCAGCCACACCTACAAATACCACAAATAGCAAACCTCGTGACAAGGCTGGTATTAGCAGATGTGAACCCACCAAATGCCTTTGGCGTTAATACAAAAGGGGTGGCGAATGTTTTGCTTTGTATTTTTCCCCCGTCAGATTGGATTAATTACAAAAAAAAAGTTAATTAAAATTGCAAAAAAAGTGCGTTTGAAGATTTTTTTCCTTTTTGGTGGGTAAAAAATTTAAATATTGATCCAATTGTGTTGAACAGTGGATTTGTTGGGTTGGAAAAAAGGGCAAAGGATATTTGATACCAAATCTAAGATTAGGAGATATGTTGGGGGTACATCACCATCTGTGCTTGATGGAAAACACAAAAACGTTTGCTGGCGAACTGCTTTGATTTAAGAATTTTCCTAAAGGATAATTGAACGAAATCAAGTAGAAATAAAAGAAAATCGAGAAGAAAGGTGCAGCACCCTTCGTTGTACTCGAGAAACTTGAATTGTTGTTAATATTCCCTAATCCGTACGGTGGATGGCGGGGGAGGTCAAAGGGGGCCACTTTACGTGCACATCATAAACAGAAATCCAGGTGGAATCCTGATCCCTCCATAGCTAGTAGGGATGTTTGTTTTTTTTCGGCAATTAAGAAGGAATAATTAAGCGCAAGAATTTCGCCTGATTTAGGAGGAAAACTGAATTCTGGGGGAAGGGAGAGAAATAATAATTACTGAAAAGAAGGGATAGAGTGCGAGTGTCTTGAGCTGGAGAGTGATTGAACGGGTGCGGACACGAATTTCCAGAATATTCCAGAAGGCGTGTTGCTTTTGAAATTTAAACGGATTGCTGATACTCGTGTTATCCGGAGGCTGTCTACCAATTTTGAAGGGATAATGAAATTCCATTTAATTGACATTTTCTTAATTCTATTTAGCGAGGTGGATTGTGAGAAGTGCTTTAGGGATTATTTATAAAGAGGGTCTGTATAAAATTGAAAGTTATTTTACATTATTTATATCGGGTGGTCATTTGCTTTTTAAGGAACAATCAATTTATAAGGAGAACGTATTTTGAGAGCGAATTCTTTTTTTTTTCTTAAGAGAAAATTTTTAGGATTTCATACTTCTTGCGATATTTATGGGAGGCAGTTATAAGATATTTTGCAGAGGTCTATTTGAAGTGCTTTCAAGTTTCATTGTCTGACAGAAAGGTATCTTTTTTGGCCAATGTTAGAAGTGGCCAGGAAATTGCACCTCCTTATTTTCAAAGAAATTAAAAGCCCCTTCGACACAATTTTTTTTTTTTTAAACAGAAGCGATCGACATATCTATTTCACCAATCCTCTGTGACCTTCACTTTTTGAGTAAAGACACATAAATTGACAGTTTTTTGCCACGACCCAACCAACCTTCTTCACGATCACTCAAAAAAGATCTGTATACGCGTTTGTCGGGTATGCGTAAATTTATTCGTTTTTTCCCAATAAATTTAATTTCGCTTCTGCAAATTGTTCAACTTAAGGCCCCTCTGTTTTACATCTTTCTTTTGGAAATTTTCGACATTTCGTTTAGAAATTAAAACATCGAGCCGATATTCGCCTTCTTCAATGAGGCACGATAAAACTGTCCAGGTGTGTATATCAATTATGGGCATCGATTAGCATCTTGTCAGATTGGCTTCGACCATTTGCAGACTCTCAGTTGTAGTTTGGAGTCTTGGAAACTTTTATATTAGTTATCTTCATGTGCTCTTAAAAATCTACCAATTGGTTTGCGGTAAATATTTTCTGTTATTTGTTGTGGAACCTAGTGGTATCCAATACGGTCAGCACTGGGGTACCAAAGAACGACCTTGGTGACGCAAACAGTTTTTTGTTTGTTTTGTTTTCTGTGCAGGAGTTCTTAAAGTTCATTCATTACCCGCCTAGTAGTAAAAAGTGCGAATACGGGTGTACTAAAATGGCTAAGAATATTCTAAAATATTGGGTGGAAGAGCATGTGGTAAATACGGCTGATGAGTATCATAGCCTAGGCTCTTGGGATCGTTGTGTAATAAGAAGTCTTTTTCTCGTTAACTTTTTAGTTACAGATGTTAATCCGTTTCTCAGTGTGAGTAAACCAGTTGGGCAAACGCAACGATTTCGTTAAAATTGCACGGTTTATTCTGCTGCCATTATGCCCAGCAAATTAAGCCCCCGTTGTATGAACCGTTTTGTTTGAATCAAGAGCTAATAAATAAATTAATTTCTCGGGTAAACCTCAATTAAGCTCCAAACCATGGACGATATTGAACTGATAACTGGCCCTAAAACTTATTTCTTAGGAGCACCAAACACGCAGAGTCTTCTTACGTTACAAGAACATACTTCGCAGTAGTGCTTCGTTTTAGTGTTTTGTTGTTGCCACGTGGCGTCCACGGTACTTCCCACTATGTGCTGATTGCTTTCAGGTTCTAACGCTTAGTTTCTTTCATTTGTCGATTTATTATTGATAAACAACGTTTTTTTAGATTGCATTAAAAAGTTGGCAAGAAAGGAAAGAGTATCTTTGAATTGACATATGATCTGGCAACTAAGAAACTGAAGAAACTGCAATCAAAGACACAAGTTTTGACAAGTTATGCGACGAAGCACCCGGGAGGTGAAAACCTTATCAAGTGGTTATGATGAAGATATGTCAGCGCCTAATTTCTCAAAGATGTTATCGCACTACATTTTCTCAACACAAGGTAATAGAGGATCAGGCGGAGAGCAAAAGCAAGACACGGTAGTAAGCAAAAGCAATACTCAGGTCACGGTAGCAGAAGTTCTCTAAGTCTGCAAGAAAATCACGGAGAAATAAGCACCTCGTGTCAATAAAATCGCCAACATTGCAATACGATCAGCAACCAAAAACCGACAATAAACCGCTGAAGGGAATCGTACAGGCCTTTTTGGTCATAACGGGTAAAGAGCTGGAGCGTATGATAGACTGGGAAGTACAATAGCTTCCACACAAGCAAATTCTACGATCGACTATTAAAAGGCCAGGCGTAAGTATTGTGAAACTATCACGCCGGATGTTAATGAAGAAAAAGAGCCTTTTTATGTGAAATCTTATGTACGATGATGTATACTCAACCGCCAGACACTTACTTATGTGCTACAGTTCGAAGTGGTCTTGGGCCTCAGCAATCAAGCTTCGCCAGCCAGCTCTGTTCCCAGCTAGCCGTCTCCAGTTTCGCACACAAAGTTGGCTTAGGCCCCCTTTTACTTGCGCGCGCCACCTGAGTCTCGGTCCTCCTCTACTGCACCGGGTGGGGTGGATTCGAAGATTTACCGGGCCGGCGTGTTGGTTTCCATCCGCTCTTGGTAACTCAGCCATCGTAGAATTTCTATTTTGACTCGAACAATTTTCTTCTCGAATCAGCCTTAAGTATGTTTATACCTTTGACAGGGTCCATGCCTTTGCACCGTAAAGCAGGACAGCGATGATAAGGGCCTTTAAGATGGACACTTAAGTTGCTCGAGAGAAGGAATACTCAAATGCTTTCTTACCCAAAGAAGTGAGTAAGTGCAAGAGTTCGTCTCATCTTAAAGTTTCTTGGCCTTGACCAAATCTTAAAGTTTCTTGGCCTGAATTCATATATTACTTGTATAGGCTACGCCCCTAAAACTTGGCATCATGAGCTAAAAACTAAAATCAATTAGTTGTTATTTCGTTAGAATCATGAGAAAATACGGTAGAAGCGAAAATTATTTCGGAAAAAACCGGTTTTTCCTAAAAACGATTTTTCCGAGAAATCGGCATTAAAAAGATCTAACATGCTCAAAGTGGGCAGGGTCGATATTGTGGGCGATCGAATTTTTGCCTTACTAAAGGTCTTGGGCCAATATTTCTCACTATAAAAATTTAAGTTCCTATGACTTGTGTAACTTGACCAAAAGGCATTTTGAAAGAAAATGTGAAATTGTGAGGTTGTCTTACATTAAAGCCAGTAGTGGGCGTGGCCATTTGCGGATTAGGCCACATTTCACACTTTGTCTGTGCAGCAGAAGATGTAGCCAAGCCGTGTACCAAGTTTCAGCTCTCTAGCTTGACTTTGAAAACCTAAAACCTTCACACATACAGACGAACGGACGGACGGAAATGGCTTAATAGATTCACCAGTCGGTCTCGATCATATCTTTAAGGGTCTACGATGATTATTTCACTGTGTTGTAAACTATGCAATAAAATTAATATACCCTCGGTCGGTTATAAAAAGCTGCGATTGATAAGATTTATCCTTCGTTTGATTTCAGCGCTGGCGTCATTGCCTGACCCAAGTAGCACACTCTGGAACCATAAGCATTGGTTTTTGAACATTGGACTTATAAGACACTCAAAATGCTCTTCAGTAGCACTAATGGTTTTGCAAGGTTTCGTTATCGTACCATTGGTGCGCAGCTTATTTACTTATAAAATTGGTCATAGAAACGTATACAGCACCAAAATTATTAAACTAAAAGTGCTAGCACCAAAGGTTCCGTAAACGTGGTGCTATAAACGTTCCCAGCACTCAAGTTATAAGGAAATAAGTGCTGAGGGGTTAAGTTCTATAGCGCAAGTTCTGTAGACCTTTCTAGCACCTGTTTTCTAACACTATAGGTTCGACACATCCGAAGTACTACTTTGCACTCTTATATAGCACTTGGGGGTTGCCATAAGTCATACAATAGAAAACAATGTAATTCACAGAAATTGTTGTGAGAACATTTCAAGCAAACATCTAAATATAAGAAACTTAAATCTTTTATAGAATGATATAAATTTTAGCTAGATTACATATTCGGCTGGAGAAGTATATCATACACAAATATTTGATTTTAAGAGATAATTCATGCTTTTATGCTGTTTTTCTATGAACATTCATCAAAAAGCTGACACAGCGTATTGTTGCTTATATTTGGGCCAGTCATGACTATAATGCTTGTAGAATTGTAAATTGTTGAAATTTTTACTTTTATATCTTCTAGCTGGTCAAATAAGTTAGGTTTAGGCATTCTTCAGCTTACTGAAATGCTAACTTTTAAAGTAGAAGTTTAACAGGTATCCTCCTTGGGGTTAAAAACTGTCAAGGTATAAACTGGATAAGATAAGATTCATGGATAAGATAAAAACAGCCTGTAAAATATATATTTCAATCAACGTCTGCCATTTCAATTATTTCAGATAGTCAAACCAACGTATATCCTAAAAGAAAAGAAAGTGATGGCAACCCTAAATAAATTAGCGCCATGTTTGAAAGAAAACACAAAACCCTATAATAGTTCTACATGAAGCTAGACAGTGCTACATAGAACCCAAAGTTTCTAAAAGGCATCGCAGAACACCTTAAGTGTTACAACGGTGCTATGTGGGCTCTACATATAACCTTACACTCTTTATTTTATGTTATATTTAATATTTCAAGAAGAGTATTGTTTCTTTTCGTCCTATTTTAATAAATCATTCGAAGAAACAAGATGCGCACCTTGTTTTCTGCTAATTAAATGCACTCGGTTTGCTCATTAATTTCATCACAATTCAATATGAACGAAGTTATTTGTGCAAAAACATAACAAACCTAACAACAATAAAAACCACACCATGGCAGTAAAATGTAAACACCTCGAAGTGTGTGTGCCTAAAATGTGTTGACTGTCAAAAAAGTTATATAAGAGCCCGAATAAGAGCCCTTTCTGCACCCAAAATTAGATTCTATAAAGTGTCAAATCATCCTTATAGGGGTTTTGTAAGGGGCCCCGTTACTTGTATAAAACCAACTTCAAGAACCTAAGGTTTTATGTTGTGGTGCTGAAAACGTAACGGTGGCCAAAGCAAGAGCTTCTGTGTTACTTGGGGATTTATAGCGGAACCCAAGGTAGACAAAGTCACTAACTACCTCAAAGCTTTCGCAGTCGATGGTGAGAAGAGCGTCTTTATCTGAGTCGTCGGTATCGGGTGACCTTTTCTTGATGACAGCATATACTTGGTTTTGCCCTCGTTGACAGCTAAACCCATATTCGCCGCTTCCATCCCAACACTCACGAGGGCTTCACTGACATAACGCTTTGTTCTTCCAATTATGACCATGTCGTCTGCGTAGTTAAATTGACTTTTAAAGATTGTTTCTCTGGTGTTGCACGGGAGTTCTGTATAATTCTCTCAAATATGATTTTTAAGAAGTCACATGACAACGCATCGCCTTGTTTAAATCCTCTTTTGATATCAAAGCGGTTGGTGGAGGTCTTAACTCGAGGTGGGTAAACTCCAGATACTAACCTCAAAAATAACCGGCTTCGGTGACGACATAGCGGCAATGATGATGCCCAAATTTCTTAAAGAACTAACACATATATGAACCATCGAAAAGCTTCAAAATTTGTTTGTAAGCAAGGATCTGACCGGTGCGGTGAGTGACCGGTATTGTAAGGGAAACACACGAAAAAGCGGCCAACATTATTACAAAGTTTGACAAATAGGCATGACAAATTAGTACCATAGAAAGAAAAATAACTTAATTCATATTTGACGTCCTTTAACTCCGTCCTTTAAGCACTAAAACGTTTAAATTTCTTCTGGTAAGAACTTCTGCAGAAACGTTCTCGTTATGGACGTTTCAGAGCCACTTTCTTCAGATTTGGCCAAGCAAATAGTGAAAAGTGCAAAGCTCATAATGTTTCACTGGAGATCATTACGTTATCTCGGACGACAAAAGTCGCGAATGATAAAAATCTCGAAAATATTTTTTTAAAAATCTGTAATGCAAAAATCTGGAAAGACGATATCTCAAAGAAGTTTCGAACGAATGTTTTTTCAGGTTTTTTTTTTTAAATTTAAATTTTTTGACGTTTGGGGCGTTGCAGGGGGCAGCATGCACCCACATACATAATTCACTATTTGGCCGTAAGGCGTTGGGCATGGACAAGTTTGCACTTGGGCATATAATTCCCTGCACCACCCTGAATATTCTCAAACATGTGTGTCATAAACTCAAATCTCGAATTAGTGTATGTAGGTACACTAACATCTGTCGTTCGAGGTTTTGGCTTTCGAGATTTTGTAGTTCTAGATTTTTTTATTAGAGATCTAGTTTTTCATATTTAAAAGTAAAAAATTACAATAATTTACAATTCTGCAAATAGCTATTATAATAATGGCTGGCCCGCTCCCCAATATAAGCAAAGATATGTTCGGTTAGCTTTTTAATTGATTTAGTTTTTCTAGATTTTTGGGTATGCCATTGACTTGCGAAAATAGAGCCAATGTTACTTATGCACCTACGGGCAGTAATTAATTTTTTTTTTTCAGGATTATCCGGATTACGACTCAAACCCGCGATCATTGTCTCCACATAACTATACCACAAAAACCTGGACATGGAATTGAGCCCAGGACTTTCCAATCGTCGGTCATAGGTGCTACCATCTGCACCACAGCCCACTTCCATCTCGGGTTTCCAAATTGCCTACATGTTTTTAACTTTCTTAAGGTGGCGCTACAGTCCGGGGTGGACCTGGGCCTCAGCCAACAAGCTTCGCCAGCCAGCTCTGTCTCTAGCTAGCCGTCTCCAGTTTCGCACGCGAAGTTGGCTGAGGACCCCTTCCACTTGCGTGCGCCACCTGAGTCTCGGTGCTCCTCTACCGCGCCGTCCCTGCGGTATGGATTCGAAGGTTTTCCGGGTCGGGGCGTTGGCGTCCATCCGCTCTAGATGACCCAGCCATCGTAGACGTTGTGTTTTGACTCTTTTGGCTAGGTCGGTATCGCTGTATAGCCCGTACAGTTCGATGCTAGATCTCCTCCTCCACTCTCCGTCTATGCAGAAGGGACCGTAAATCGTCCGAAGAATTTTCCTCTCGAAGCAGCCTAAGTGTTTTCATCCGCCTTTGACAGGGTCCATGCTTCTGCACCGTAAAGCAGGACTGGGATGATGAGGGTCTTATACATGGACACTTTAGTTGCTCGAGAGAGGGCTTTGCTACTCAATTGCCTTCTTAGCCCAAAGAAACAGCGATTGGCAAGAGTTATCCTTCGTTTGATTTCAGCGCTGGTTTCATTGTCTGAATTGATAGCGGAACCCAGGTAGACAAATTCCCTAACTACCTCAAAGTTAAATGATGTTTTGTCCAAGACGTCGGTGTTGGGTGTCTTTTCTTGATGACAGCATATACTTGGTTTGCCTTCATGTTCTCTCCTTCAAAATATTTTTTGGCTTGTTCTAAGCTGCAAGAGCTTAGGTCAACCGTAATTTTTTTTATAACTAATGCACACAGCAGGGAATGGCTACTTGACATAAGTAGATTGAGTTTGGGAATTTTCCAAGAGTTATTCACTCTCCCGTGTTTAAAATTAACAAAGAAATAGTTACCTATTAAAGTAAAACTTGCATAATGATGCAATATGTGGCAGATGCATGTCCTTGTATTGTGTTATGCAATTTCACATCATTTAAGTATCAATATGGATTGATACTGCAACTCCCTGGGGCAGAACAGTTGCAATTAAGAGAGAACTTATTTCCTCAAGGACGATACGATTGCATGATTTGAAAGAATTTTTGCATAGGTAATATAAGAGCCATGAGCGGGGTGGATAAATTGTGCATAAATTCATAATGTTTTTTTTTTTAATGTGCCACGTGTTCACAAAAGCTCAAAACCCTTAAGCGATCTTCATTACGCTAAAGGGAGGAAGATTTTTTTTAAAATTTTGTGGCGTTAATTGTTTTTTTCTTTTTTCCAAATTTAAGGCAATATTTTTTCCCAATTCTCTTAAAATGAAGTACTAAAGCTGGAGGGGATAACCTATAGCTTAATGATGAAACCCAATCAAGGACTTTCGTAATTAAATAAATATTTTGCATACTAGTGGCTTGCTGGTAAGTTCTTAAAATTTACTATTAATTTGGAATTCGATACTTATTCGATGGGTTGCTGTGCACATTCTTGTTACTTCGAGATAAATCTATGGAAATTTCGAAACCAATTCATACACTAATCGCATTTTCCAATCCACCAGTAAGTAATAAACTGTTCCCGTAAACTATCCAAAGCTGTTGCACATAGGTTTTATTATAAATCATTGAGCAGTAATCAAACTCGAACGAAGCCAGCCACCGCGCCTCAGTATAACAACTTTTATGATCCAATTTCAGACTTATCTCGCTTCAACGAGGATGAGTTGGGCGAATGTTGGGCGAACAAGCACACACGAAAAAATGCTTAATTCCCTACGATGTTCGTTCCAACACATTAAAAATTAATTAAAACTTCTACGAATCTAAAACTTCCTCCAGGCCGCGGCGGCGTCTACGTAGTGAGTGGGGTTATTTTAAACGACTTTTTGCAATGCCCTCCCTTAGCCCATATATAAGTTAAGTAGTACGCGTCATTGGACGCCACCATTAGGTTGTGTAACTTGCTAATTTCGCAGCAACGGAAACAAAAAATAAGTCAACTAAAACTCATTTATTACAGGGACATACTCGTATTGAAATGATTTATTGATGCTATTTAATTACAACATTATTCTAACAAGCCAGAGGCTATTTGTCATAAGGCTCTGCAAATAATAGCCGACAATGCCACCATGGCAAACCGAGCCGAATTTTGATGTGGCATAGCTCTGGTGGGTGCCCGCATAAGAAATGCGAAATGGTAGGATTCCGAATCGAATATGGAGTTGGTCAGGAGGAGAAGGATTAGCCAAATGTCGACTTTTTACGACTTTTAACGCCAAATAAACCACCGAAGCCTGTGGCGTTAATGCCTTCCTTGTAACGATAGTCGCCTTGATGGGAAAACTGCCAAAGGCATACTCACAGCCCGCGGCGACAGCCTTAACTCGGGAAAAAGTAATAATTTTGTTAGTCACCCAGATTGCCTAAAGGAAAACAATAAAAATGTCGGTGTAAGGAAACGCAACGCGAACGCGACACACATGCGATACCCCACTTTGCACACTCGTTCACATCCTCGACAATATGTTGCCGTTAAGTTTGCAATTTCAAAGGGATAATAATCACACTAAAGGAGGTTGGGTGAAGGCACACACCATGATGAAGGACACATTATATACCCTATCTGGGGCGGTCTGAATGGGTTGTTGTATTTATTATGGGGTACCTCCGAAAGTTTTACTCTCATTTAAGAGAATTTATTGTGTTGACAACTTTGACATTGGGGCTGGTTTTTTTTAGTTTAATGTCGATTTCCGTGCAATTTATGCTGATTAACTGAAGAACCGAACCGAGACTTTGGTTGTATGCACTCGTGGGCTTGGAGCATACCAAAGAATAAATACGTAGGCAATAATGGCATAAGCTTATGTGCTTTTCGAAAGTTTTAAGTCTATGAGCATTATTATTTAGTGGTAGTACCTATAACTAAAAGACTTTCCTGCAAAAAATTTCATTTCATTAATGTCGAAGAAAAAGAATTTCACCTTCTGCGTGTTCTTTCACTTCTGTCTGTTAATAATTTGGGGCATTTACCATAGTCGAAAAAAAGTTTATCAAAAAACTGCTTAAAAAGGACCAAGCAAATTTTAATTTAACGATACAACAAAATCAGTGGATAAAACAAAATATTACAGCTTTAATACAGCCATATGGAGCAGCAAAATAAAATGAGAGCTACTTTGAAGGTTAGAACTCGTAAGGCTGGTCTTTTTGCATGTATTTTTGGTAGTCTGCTCATGATTCCATGAAGCCTCATAAGGTTCTGGATCTTCGACATACCGTCAAGATCCCTAATAGTATATGGAACCGAGAATGTTGTAGGTCCTTGGGCGACTCTAAAGAGGTGAAGTTCATCTAACACAGTTGTTTGAATGCGTTGGGAGGATGATGGAAAACTGACAACCACAGATTTTATCTCTTTGAGCCTAAGACTAGCCTCGTAGGGAGAGCAAACAAAAAAAGAAAAAAAATTCTTTGCGTATTCACTGATACTTTTGCGTTAAGATGGCGCATTTGATCGACGTTTGATCATTTGATCGACGTTTAGTGTAGCACCGCGTAGAAACCAAAGTGGATAGACAGACCCTACTAAAAAGCATTGTCGAAACTGCCCGAAGTTAACGAAATTATATCAACTACACAAAAAGTTTTGGTCGATATTTTTTTACAGTCTGTGGGCGTCAACTGAAGCAATGTTACGAAAAAATTGCAGCACTTGATTTTGCGTGAATACCAAATAAAAACGGACCCGGAGAAAATCCGAGCCGTGAGAAATTGATTAGTTTGCAAAGACAAACTCCAAACTCAGAACTTTGCCAGCTTCGCCATTTATTACAGAAGAATCGTGAAGAGCTTTTTTAATATCCCATTCCCGCAAGGCTCCGCTATAAATGGGAAGGGACTTGGGAAAGAACTCGAGTACTTAAAAATAAACTTGTACAAGCGCTGATTTCCACTGTTTTTTTATCTATTGTCAGAGGTGGAATGCTTGCACCTATTTTCTTTATGACTTTTGTAATATTGCTAAATGGCCTATCGATGTCCCGGCTAAATGGATAGCCGTGAGTCCCATTTTTTATACTTGAAATCACTTATTTCGTTATTAATTTTGTGGTTTAAGGGTTTGACATTTTTATGGAAAACGTCTAATTGACAGTGAAGTCTTTTAACCTTTTAATGTTTCAATGTTTAACATCTCACGAGCAGGAAGGACAAAAGAAAGAGAAAAGAGAGGAGAGGTACTGATCCGCTTTTATTTTGAACAGCTGAAAGTTGTTTTGGGCAGGGAAGACTAATCTTGGAAGGACATTCCACATTCGCGTTGTACGACTTATGAATAAGAGTTTCTAAACTTCACTGTACGTCCTCAAGGGTGAGCTGATGAGCACTCGATCTCTGATAAATATCTTCATCCTCGATATTACGGATGAATATCTTAAGGAGCGGGATTCAGTTGCAGTAAAAAAGCGATAAAACAATGATAGGCATGATAAGTTGCTTCGATGTTCAGTGAGTCCAGGGTCTCAGGCGTATTTTTAAGGCGTATTTTGGTATCCTGTCTAGCAGGTGCAGTGATGTTTAAGGGGCACCAACCCATACGTGGGGATTGGATTTGAGACAAGGGGAATATAGGCCTTATCAAATATAAGCCCCAAATCGGATCGAAGATGACTGCAACATTTTTCAGGCGGAGCTGGCAGCCATAATTCAAGCTGCCTCCGAGCTGAAAAAACACAGCCCCGTAAAAAAGACCATCACCATGTACTCTGATAGCCAAGCGGCAATTAAAGCCTTGGAATCAGACGTAGTAAAGTCAAGGGCTGTGAAACTATGCAAGGAAATTCTGGACGAGTTATCACTTGGCAACACTGTAACTGTGTGTTGGGTGCCAGGTCACACCGATATACCGGGGAACGAAGAAGCGGACAAGCTTGCGAGATATGGGTCTGGGATGGATGCATCTCTAGCCCTCAAATCTATAAGAATCCCGCTGAGTTCAATAGCACGTAGGATAGAAACTGAATCCTTGAGTAGAACCAACCTACGTTGGACAGAACTTGATACGTGCAGGGAGCTATGGCCCACAAGATAGCTATGGCCAGCGGTTAGCAAAAAGTTAGCAAAAAGAGATCACTATTTTTGATAGGAATAGCCCGCAGGAATATCCGAGTACTCACGGAAATCGTCACGTGGCATTGCGTTGTGGGCCTACACGCTGAGCGGCTAGGCATACCGCATAACGATTACTGCAGAAGCTGCAAGGACACGTTGAAGAATTTGAACCTGTTCGTCACCTGCTTTGCGAATGTCCAGCCCTAAACAGCATCAGGCGTAGTACCCTCGGCAGTTACTTTTTCAACGAGCTCGAAGATCTAAATAATGTAGATCTAAGCGACCTCCTAGGATTTGTATACAAATGTGGATGGGTCCAAGAGGGCGGAACTCTGAGCTTTTAACAGCGGTTTATTTCTGTTTCCGTTATTAAGGTATTAAGAAGGTTCCGAATGGACACAATGTACCCAACTGCTGGTCTAAGTGAGCCGTGACTATTGTCAAAGGGCATCCACCTAACCTAGCCTAGGCCCCAAATCAGAAGATTTTTAATGACGCATATATCGAGGATGAAGAGCGTTTCGTCGATTTGTCGATGCACAATGGATGAACTTTTTGGTTTCACTGCAATAGCAGAAGACAGTATTGAGTTTTGGAGCATTTAACTCGACTCAGTTATGAGAAACCCGTGATACAATGCTGTTAATATCCGAGTTTAATGTGTGTGATATACACTGGCGTTCCAGCTCTACGTCCGAAAAGCAGGGATGAGGAACTGAGAACGATTATAAAAAACTCGGGTTACTGTCATCAGTAAAGAAGTGAATTGGATAAGTAGTAGCGACCAAAAATCATTTATGAAGATAACAAAGAAAGTCAGAGACAAAACGGAACCCTGGGGTACCCCAGCCTATATTTTGTGAATCGCAGACTTGGAACCGTCTAAAACAACTTGAATTGAATGGTTCAAAAGGTAAATACTAATCCATTGAATAAGAGATTTGTCGATTCCAAATGCACGCATTTCTAACAAAAAAGCTTGGTGTCAAACTCTGATGTCAAATGCTTTTAAAATATCAAGTGTAACAATCTTTCTTTCATCAAGAAGATGCAAGGAATGGAATGGTTCTTCTTATCAGTAAGATATGCCATCGCAATGCCTCCTACATTTTTGGGTATAATTTAGGTATATTAATATTAGAGGTAAGAAAAACTACGTGCACAGCTAGTAAGGGATCCAACTCTTGCGCCTCCCAGCGAGGTGAAGCCCTAGAAAATCTGGGCCAGAGCGTTTGTCCATCCGCCCTACTCTTTAGGCTTGGTCGTTGACTTTACGTCCTATAAAGATCGATAGGACCCCTCTCTCAAAGCAGAGCGAAGGTAAAGAAGTAACATGAAGACAAGGACTAAGACGTAATATAGAAAGTGCAAGTGAGCGTATGAAGCCAGGTACGATGCGAGAACAACAGCATCGGAGTTTGACGAGGGAGACTCTTGGAATGGCTCTATTACCCAGATATGTAGTAGTATCCTGCTGTGGTAGGCCTGTGAACCTCCCCTTGCAGCTGTTACGGGTATAAAATATTTATTTTTTCGAATTAAACAAAGACTTCTATATAAAAAAAGTCCCATGTAAATCCCCTGCATCGATACCACAAAATAAGGATGATAATTTGCTTGTCTAGAACAAAACAAATTGGGAGGGGAAAAAGTGGTTTGCTAACTAGATGTGCCTTCTTAAAGGGATGTAATTTAGTTGAGCCTTGTTTCCGAGCACTGAACTTAAATAAGGATCAACACAACAATTTGATGTTGGCCAATTTATTTTTCTCGAATACTCTTCTGGTTATATAGTTGCTAGGCGGAGGTTCTTATGAGAAAATTTCTGCAATCCTTCTGAGATCGGTATTGCTAATACCTAATTTTTTACTGCAAACGCAATAAGTTTTAATTCAGAGTCCATTGAGTAGTTATTTAAGTCCAAGTAAGAGATAAACAAATTTTTGAAGACGGTACCAAAAATATCTTTGAAAAGAAATTATAATGGTTTGGACAATAAACATATTTTCCATTTGATTCATTTACAGAACAGAACAGTTCCTTTAAAAAAACATTATTAATTGTTTTTTTCTTAAGAGATCGGTCAACTCATCTACTAAACTTCATCTTCTTTCAAAGCAATTGAAATCCTTAGAGTTACTTAAGTCCGAAAGGTCTCGGTAGTTTTTTTTTATCATCTTGATGGCAAAAACTTCAAATATTTTTTTGCTAGGCCAAAATTCTGCGAACATAAATAGAATGACTCATCACTCATGTTTCTCTGAAACGCATTGATGGGTATAAACCTATGAATCTTTGATTGAGTTGAAAGATTCATAGGCTTATACCAATACTGCATTGGAAATAGTATTGCAGTAGCATCCAACTGATGCAAAGTGCAGCACAAATATGCTTTTTGAATTTCTAAAAGTAGATAATATCTCAAGAAAAAATTTTGCACTGCTCAGTTCGTACGGTATTTTTCACGTATCCCTGTGTAGAAGCATGTGCGTACTAAGCATCTAGGTCGAGGTGCTCGTCCTAATGCGTTTTCCAAAAATAAATCATTTCCATATGTTTCTTATGAAACTGGCATGGAAGATTTTTGTCTACCCATTCTATTCTAGGGAACGACATCAGTATTTTTGAAGACATTTACGGGTTGTCTCTTTGCATCAGAACGGAGCCTCATGGTTTTAATTCTAATAGATAAAAAAAAAACTAAACAGCTTTAGTCTGCTTCTCTTTTTCGTACTACCTTAAATTATTGAAACTCTGGAACTCACTTAATGCTGATCGGCAACAAATCATTCTCAACTCAAAGCCACACAATGCAAACATCAACCCATAGGAATAATAGAAAAAGATTTCAACGTGTCAGATGCTGTTCTTTCAAATGATAACCAAGGTATGCATCGATAGGTTCCCAAGTATACAGTGAAGTCAAGGTACAATAGTTGCCACAGACCAGACATCTGTGGTAGCTGCGGTTATCCACTTGTTTAGCTTCACTGAAGTACCGCACATCCAGACTCTACTCAAAGGACGAAGTGAGAAAAAAAAACCAAAAGGAAATCCTCAATGCACACAATTATCTATTATGTATGTGCACGTGCTGCAGTTTATTGAGAGGAAATGCTAAAACGTTTGTGTATTTGTTGCCACTAACCACCACTACTAGCATTACCGCTGGTCGATGCTAGGATTATAAAATAAAGTTTCGCTTGAAGTTCCCTTTCCGGTTAGATGTTTCCGCACGAAAATCTATGTTGACTCAGTTACACACTGTCACCACACGATGTGATGTACTATGGAAGTGAAGGTTGGGCTATGTCCTTTGTTTCACAGCTCTATGGGCGGTAGTGGTGCGGTTTTGCTTTGAAAACTTGACCTGAACAAAGTCAGAAGTGCGGCTATGGCGGCTTTATACCAGGAAAGCAATAAATTTCCATTTTTAATGAATCACATAGCATCACAGACACAGTACAAAGCAAAACTCAGAAAGATACTTCTTCGTAACAGGATATTGAAGGAAGAAAGTGATTTTGATTTTAATTTTCATGTAGATGAGGCATGACACTGTCATAATAATGAAATGTCCTCCATCATGTCGGGGCAAGCTGTAGAGGTAGTTTAATGCAGAAAGTTTTTAGTTGGTAAATAATAGAATTTATTGTTGAACAGATATAAGCCCACAGAATGTAAACCACTGTTTTACGAGTACATACTGTTATTCGTTTAGATAGGAGAGAATATTTATTAAACTTTGCATAAGCCCATAACTGACAGGCTGTCGAAAAATTTTGACATAGGTCTGGGGAAAATAATTGTTAAGCATTTATGTATCTGAGGAGGGGGGCCTTTCTACAATCTCAGCAGAGAGTAACTGAAACTGAAGTAAGGCTTGAAGGTACATCATGTCAAGGATAACGTGACAGACAAAATAAGGGAAATTAAATTCTTGTCATATCTCATGGGATATCCCATTACCAATAATAATCAGTTTAACCTGTGTGGTAATAGGCACTTATTGAATTTTAAGGAAATATATCTCTGTCAAAAGAGCAATATTTGATTTGATTCTTAAGGGCTTAACGAATTTCCAAGACTTTAGGAGAGTATGATAAACGCCGAATTCCATTCGTCCGTCATTGTGTCACCAATTAAGGCCTTACATTTTAAGCTAGAGAGCTTTCATTTGTCACCTGTAATGCGTTCGAAACTATAACTTAAATTATAAAAAATACTAAAAACAAGTGAGTGAGTGCAAGGGTTCATCTGTAACGTCTAAATACCCAACCCTTTTTACCAAATGATGAAATTTTTTGGACTGAATTAATTGATTTAAAGTTAGCGGACCGGGCTACGTCCAAAAAGGGGCGTAGCCTAAGAAGAAAATCTTTTGATTTTATTTCGTTAGAACTGTGACAAAATGTGTTCAATGTGCAGACGTATAAAACCACGATTTTATTAGCAAACCAACACTTTGTTTTCAACAAACGGTTTAAATTTTATGTAAAACAAACCCTGAGAGTGATAATATCTAAAATATTTGCCATAGAATATTTTTTCGAATACAACACTCTAAAAGTGGGCATGGTCGATGGCATGACCAAACCAATTTTTGTCGTGTTAAAGAACTTTAGCCACAGTTTATATGAACTGAAATTTGAGTTCCAATGTTTTTTCAGGTTTTTTTAAAGGATTTTTAGAAATAAAATATAAGTTTGGAGTTCTCTGGCGTCAAAAATAATAGTGGGCGTGGCCGTCGGAAGACTTTACCAATTTTAACATTTTGTCTGTGCAACATAAAAATAAAGCCGTGCCTTAAGTTTCAGCTATCTATCTTGTTTTTTAAGACTTAAAACCTTCACACATACAGACGGACGGACGGACACGGCTTAATCAATTCACCTGTCGGGCTCGATCATGTCTGTCCTAGAGGCCTACGGTGATTATTTCACTATGTTGCTTAATTTGCCTTTTAATTAATAGATATAACCTGGGTTGGGTATAAACATATTTTTTTTTCAAAGTTGATCTTTTCTGAAAACACTTTATATTTTTTGGTTCGTTGGCTTTTAGGTAACACTGTTAAATGCCAAACACCGAAGGTAACGTAAGCAAGTATTTAAAACTTTAAATAATGTGAAAATACAATTATTGTGCTTTCAAAACTCAAGTTCTGTGTCGATTCTAAAAAACACTTAAGAGCCGCCAATGTATTTGTTGAAATCAGTAATCGAAAAAATAAAATAATAGAAAATCCCCTTCAATATAAGCTTCTGAAACACCCCGTATAAAATTTTTTCGAAACCCACGAGTTTAACCACTAAAATTCTAAATTCTAAAAAACAAAGGGGAAAGTGTAGCAGTGCGTATGCAAAAGCTTCACTTCACTTAACACGGATTGAAAAATACCCGTCCCAACAAAAAAAAAACTGCCACGCCTCCAAAAGTGGGCGGGATATAAAAATATAACTGTTGAATGCTTTATACTCTATTTCAGTCTGAGACTCCGCCTTTCTAACTAAAAAATAACCTATTTTAACGCCACGCCCACAAAAGTGGGGCTACTACATATAAGAAGGTTAGAGAATGCTAATATCTACAACTTTAGTCATATTAGCAGGTCAATTTAGTCAAATTTCAAATATATTTATTGAAAAACAGTCACTTTAAGCTAAAATCCCCTAAAAAAGTGGGCGTGGTCAATGAAGAGGCCAAAACTTTTTTGGCTACCTCAAAGAAAACTACAAGGCAATGCTTCATATCAAAAATGAATGCGCTAGCACCATTCTAACATAGCTAAAATTTAGAAAAACATTTTTAAATTAGAAATGGTCGCACATGCAGGCCTGTAGTGGGCGATTTCAACTAAACTTGACACTAATTTAGGAAATAATAACAAATGATAACTAGCTTATAACCAGGCTTTATGCAAGATCTTTTTCTAACAAAAATTGAAGCCACACCAAAAAGCCACGCTTTTACAAAAAAAAATGAATTTGATCTCAAAAAATATTTTTCGCGTGTTTTCTAACCCTGAATTGGATATATCTTTGCTAATATTGACGTATCAAAGACTTTCGACGCCTTTGTATATGCACACTCCTCTACCGACTACGCTGAAAGCCTTGGCAAGGAGGAATTTTTTGACCTCCTGGATATAGCCTATGGAACCTGTCTGGAATTAGATGTCAAAGTTGTTCTTTATTGCAATCATCACATCTTCGGGAGATTATGTAAGCGGATTGACAACCACAGCTTTCACGAAACAATAACAAATAACCGACTAAGAGAGCATCGTTATGGGTTTTCAAAGCTCAGAATCCACAAGGCAACCTGGTGGTCTCCGAACCCGCCAACCAAAATAGACCTGTATCGACGCAAGGCATACAGGTTATCTAGCTTTTAAATGTGCAAGCTTGAGGAGAAGTAAACTGTGACTCTGACTATTTTCTTGTGTTGGCCAGAAACTAGATCCAGAGCTCAACTTTCCAAACGAAAAAAAGACGCGTGTGAGTATTTGCCACCAATACTCTGGATTTGTATCTCACCCCATTTGGAAAAATACTCAGTCAACGTTCTTTCACCTCTAGGCTCGTCGGACCATTGTGTCATATCGGGTCCTTTTCCGTGCACAAACTACGCAGTTTATGATCCAACACCCAAAAGAACAGTTTGGCAACACGAAGAAATCAACTGGGATGGCCTAAACATTTTTTTAACTCGTTAACTGGTCACTTTGTTTCCTCCATTGTGCAGCGAATGCCGCCGCAAGGTTATGGAAACCCTGGTCAACTATGTATCAGCTTACGAAATATCTCGAATCGTGGAAGCTCCTTCATGACCGGCAGTACGGTCTTGTTGAAAATGCGTGCATTTGTAGTCGACAAATCTTTTGTTCATTGGATTGGAAATTTCCTTTCGAACCGTTCAATCCAAGTGGGTCTGGACGGCTTCAAGTCTGACATCCACCTTGTTAATGCTGGTGTGCCCCAATTCTCAGTTTTACCTCCAACGCTTTTCTTGATTTTTACCAACGACCTTTTGTATGCCGCATCTAATCCAATATATTCTTTTGCTGACGACAGTACCCTCAGTTTTTCATATTCGTTTGCAGAAAAACGTCCCCGTCCTTCAGACGTTGAAAGGGAACGGGTGCGTATGTTAAATTCATTAAATTCTGACTTGAACAGCATATCATCCGGGGGACTTTAAACAGAGTAGAATTTAATGCTTCAAAAACTCAATGTTGCCTACTGTCTCGCAAAAGTAATAGTAACCTTCAGCCATTGCCTATGAATTGCACTTGCATTACTAAGACCGAAAAGAATCTTATGCTCGGTATTTGTGTGAACGACGACCTACGTTGCAACTCGAAGTCACCAAGATCGCCGCGAAGTGCTTAGGTTTCCTCAAACGATTCAAGAAATATTTTACACCATCTGTTCTGGCTAACACTTACAAAGCATATATTCGACCAAAACTGAAGTAAAACTCACATGTTTGGACAGGTGCAAAAGACCGATAGAGTCCATAAACGTGCGTTAAGGCTTATGGGTGACTTGAGCATTGCGGAGTCCTTTGACTCCTTGGAAAACCGTCGCAATGTTTCTTGTCTTTCATTATTTTATCGTTACTTTTAAAGAGAGTGCTCCAGTTAGTAAGCCAGTTGCATTACTCAACCCCTGAAAGAATTCATTTGCAAAACTCGCGCAAGAAGGAGTTCTGCACCAATACACCCTTGAGCCTAATTTCGGACGAACCGCGCAAACCGCAGTTTTTCCCGACACTATACAGTCCTCAGTTGTTTAAAACTAAGGTCCACCAATACCTCTCCTGTCTCTCTTCTGATCCCTCCCGCTCGCGTTATGTTAACTCATTATAAGAGTAGCCATAATCTCTTAAACGGGAGCAAATTATAAAAAGAGGAAGCTCAATGTATTCAACATTCCACAGCATAGGTGGAGTAGGCTGAGTCTTTAGAGAGCGCTTATGTGGAGATCTGTATATAATTGCCCGAGGCCCAGACATAAACAAGTTTGTTAAAAGCTTGGACCAAATTAAAATTTTCGTCCACCCGAAAAAGGGTTTGATAATGCTTGCGTAAACAGAAAAAAAGTGACAAAAATACAATCGCGAAGACGTTGCAGCGAAAAACCAGCAGAAAAGAAGAAAGGAAGAGAAGGCTCTTTTCTCCTTTCTCCTCCACTTTCTCCTCGAAAAAAGAACATTTTTATAAAGCGATGGAGGTTTTAGGTCGGGAACGCAGGCTCATGATGACGATGGAGGAAGTCATAGAAGGTACAGATGTTCAACCCTAATTCATAGGCATTTCTAAATAAATATGAAGCTTCTGTATGAAGTCTATATAAAGTAATACCCAAGTAAATAGCTTTATTCATTAAAGATACATGTATAGACCAGTTGTGACTTCTTTGAGCTGCTCTAGCCGCTGTTATTTTGCCATAATATCATTTAGTCTTGCGGTCTAAAAAATATAGGTATTCGCCATTCAGGAAAACAAAATCAATTTTACCAGTGGACCGAAAGTTACTGGTCGTGAAAGCACGTGAATAAAATGGGCTTATGGCAAAGCCTTATTTCTTCTTCATCCCATAAAGTTGATTACCTCTGAGGTTTGAGGGTTTTTTTTTTCTTTTCCTTTTTATTATTCTGATTTTGTGTGATTTTCATGCAACTTTCATGTCCGACCTCAGACGACAACAACTACCACAACCAATCGTTTTTCGTTTTGTGTGCCAAATTGAAGATGACAACACGTTTTTAATCCTGGGTCGTCCTTTGAGTCGTTGGGTCCCATTGCGTCAAAACATTTCGCAATTGTACGAATGCGAGTGGTATAATACAGTGGCGCCAAATTACTCCAGTGTGACGCGTTGATCACACCTGCCAAAAATAGAACCAAAGTCTGAGCCAAAATTACTTTCGTCATTGCGTAGCGTGTCGCCACCAAACAAATATTTAGTCAATAAAATCGAATTTGTTTTTAGGACTTCCCAAGCGGATAAACGATTTTCTGTCGTTTTTATGGTTTTCGTGTTTTTTCCACCTCCTTTTTGTTTCGCTTTTACTTTGAGAGGAACAACGAAAATTGAGCGGAAACAAATTACCCACATATTATTCCTTTATTGTTATTACCGTCACCTGACATTATTATTTAGGTCGTTTGGGAGTAGCGCTGTTCCTGAGTGCTTGCAAATTTCCCAAACCACTTTCATTCGCTCACGAACACACACACACACAGGACACACAAGAACTTACTTTCTCATAAAGGATGCAGAAAACAATTTCCCTGTTCCTGTGCGAAATGGGAATCAATCAGTCACAGTGTTATGTTGTAGCAAAGGAGTTATACGATGCCGGGTGGTCCGGGTTGCTTGGTGGATGGGGATCACTTTTGCCTGCTGTGAATACCTAGAAAATAATTTCTAGGAGATGTTTGCGTCTATCCGTTTTATTTCGAATCATTGTCGGGTGGGTTGTGGAAAGAACCGAACCTCTTCAGGTACGAAAGGATATTGAATTTAACTCAATCAATTTATCATGAGCGTAGGATGATGAATTGTGTAAGTGTTTCATACTGAACGGGGGGCACTGTCAAAGGAGTAAATCCTTGCAGGAGGTTGCTGCCCGAGAGTGTTAGGTATCACACTGCCGATCAGTATGTCAACTTCGAATCAAAATGATTCAGAATGATAAATTGTCACAGGGAGTGTTACTCAATTACCAGGCTGTGCATCACCGTGTTCGACGGGTTGTATCGGCACAAACACTGCTTTCATGGAAGATTCGTCAAGATACAGTTAGGCATCGACAAAACAGGAAACAGTGAAATTTATTTTGTTCTTATTCTGCTGTGGGAAAATTAATGAGGTTGGTGTGACGACTTCCTGTATCAAAAATTGTCTTCACATAATCTAACGAGGTAATAGTGATGGAATATCCTTTTAACGGCGTAAAACAAAGCTGTCACTATTGATGAGCGTAGGCGGTCTCGATGAGCCTACACACAAGCCATGTTCGAATCGGTTGGCGGTTTTCATAACGTGGCATGGTGCTATTAAGGAAACCCTTCTATTGGTATTATGCGTGAGTTCTTCGAAGTGATGAATCAATTATTTGCCTATGTACGTCTGCGAGTATGTGTTTCTGTCTTCTCAAAAAATCCGTCGTCGTCGCCTCCTTTTAAGGGTTAAGGGTTAAATTAAATTATCACGCGGTGATGATTATGCAATTAACTCAAGGATTAGTGCGGATTATTGAGTGTTGATCTGAATGACATGGAGGGAAATTAATTTTACGCATTGATACTTAAATGGGATTTCCTTTGGATAAGTGGAATTTTTGATGGAATCGCAGCTGTATCAGGATTTTTTGTCGACTTATTTTTCAGTCAATCAAGATGGATAAATTGAGAATGGAACCTGTGTCAGCCAAAGTTATGTGTGCAGGCACACGACACGCCTGTGTTTTTATCTGGTGGTTGGATGAGTAAGAAAGGGGGTGGCAAAAATGTATTCATTCGAATTGATAGCTTACGCACATATCTGAACATTTTATAGTGCAGGTTTTTTGGATTTAAAGAAAATGTATCAAATAAAAACCGTTTATAAGAATGCTTTTTGAATATGACCACGCCTACAAGGGGCGGTTTTTGCTTTTTTTAAACGCCAACCACAAAACACTTTAGCGAGGATATCGTATACCCAATTTCAGCTTCCTACGACAATTTGGATTTTACGTGCTATTAAGTGAAGTGGGCGTATCAGTGGGCGGATTTCGAAAAATTTTACACTTGTACTGCTTCGGGACCCAGAAAGAACTGGTACAAAGTTTCAAGTTCCTAGCTCAAAATTTAATGCCTAAAAACTACCGACAGACGGGCGGGCGGACGGACGAAAGGACGGACATGGCTGATTCGACTTACGATCCGGTCTCGATCATATACCTTTAAGGTCTTGGGAGTCTACATTGATTATTTCTCTAGTTTACAAACTATGAATCAAACTTAATATATCTCCTATCCTATGGGATGGGGCACTTATGGGGAACTTATTTTTTGGTTTTCTTGAACCCAGTTTAAAAGCTAACGGTGCGAATGCGAATATACAGGGAAGTAAAAATGCAACTTCATCAATGTGTAGGTATGCATTTTATACTTCAAAGGAAATTCTTTTAAAGAAAAAGCTACGTAGGCGATCTTAAATGTTGGCATCCCTAGCAAACACTTGTGTAGGATGGCAAAGACTTTCTCTGGAAAACTTTTTATGCTCTTTTAAGGACGACAAGAGCTTTATGAACCCCATTTGACATGAAAGACAGATGAAACCTTTGAGAGTTTTTCAAAAGTTTATAATACACATTAAGAGCGCAGGAAAGTTTTTACCCTGATATAGTCACAGGTTGCTCGCTAGGAGCTAAACTCTCACAGGTTGCTCGCTAGATGCTAAACAAAAATCCAATATTTCCTTTATTTCTTTATCTTTCTTGATAATATTTCCTTATCTTTCTTGATCAACTGAATTTTTCATAATTTTGCACGATACTTAGGTGGATGTGAAAAGCTTTTGGCTTTGGTGGGGTTTGGATTTAATAAGTCAGTTCGATTGAAATATCCAAACAGCTAAATATAACTCGGAACTTTCGAGGTGGAAACTGCCTATATGCGCGTGGTTTAGAGGCGCTCCCCTCAAACTATAGTTTATTTCTTTCTTCACAAAAGCAAGGTTTATGCTCAGTTTTTGCCAAGGTTGAGAAACCTTGCCGTTAAGCTCTGTCTCTAGCCCAGTTTCATGTAGGTAGTTCTTTTAATGTTCCCCTAGTCAAATGCCCCGTTCGAAGTCTGTTAAAATATGTAGATTATTTTTTATTGAGTCCGATGCACGTCTTGGAACTCTTCTGGTAATAATTTCCTAGAAGCTAACCCTAAAGGCACCCCTAGGTCTTAGCTCGGCTTAACTCCTCGATTTTTTTTAAATTCTTTCCTGCCCAAGTTTGCAGACTCTGGAATTATAAGCAATGGCTGTTGAATATTGGACTTAGAAGACACTTAAATTACTCTTCGGTTACAATTATGGCTTTGTAACAGTCGGCGTAAGCTTTCAAGTGTTCAAAAGTAATTTAAATGGTCTTAGAAACATTGACAGAACCATAATTATAAAACTTAAAGTGACAGCACCATTCGTTTTTTAAACTATGTGTAATGAAGAGTAAGGTGCCGTAGCGGTCGTTCTAAAGACCCTTAAGACATCGTTTTATAAAACCATAGTTTTGACACATTCAATCTTTTCGATCTTATATAAATAGCTTGGGGGTTGCCAGATGCTACACAATATTTTTAGAAAAACATTTAGATACGAGACTCTTACACCTTTAATAAAAGAATATTGTTTGTATAGCTTACTTTTGAGGGCTAGAAAATGAAAAGGATACCATACAAAATTTGTTTTTGCTTTTTATGAAACCTAAGGATAAAATTCCTCCTTTTTTCTATGATCTAGTGAACCAAATAAGTTATGTTTGGGCTTTCTTGGTCCAGCAGTACAAGTATTTCGTCCGCTCACTGACAACCTTTTTATTGTGCCGAAATTTTAAATAAAGTCTTACTTGGAGCTTCAAACTTACAAAGGTACGTATGTATTGCATCAATAGATAAGAATCAAAAAAAACATCACAACAGAATCGTAAGAAACATCATTACGAAAAAAACACGTTTTTATTAATGTCTGCCTTGTCAGTAAAACCCAATAGTGAAAACTCCTTCTAGAGGGAACTTGGCGCCGTGCGTCACACAAAAACGCAAAACCTTGCGATAGTTCTACATAAGGCTAGACATTCATACAATGAGTCCAAGGCTTTTAGGGGGTGACGCATAATACCTAAGGTGTTATAATAGCGCTATAATGGTTCTACATAGACCTATGCATTTTTATGACCCATCCCATAGAATAGGAGGTATATTACGTTTGGAACATAGTTTGCATCACGGTGAAATAATAGTGGTAGACCCCCAAGAGCTTAAGTACATATGATCGAGTTCGAAATTCTGAAACGAGTAAGCCATGTCCGTCCGTCCGACCAACCTTCTGGATGTCACATGTTTTTAAGCATGTTTTTATTTAAATTTAGGCCTACAATTTTGAGCTAGAAATTTGAAATTTCGTACCTATGCCTACTACTTCATTCGGAGAAGTACAAGTGTGAAAGATTTTGAAATCAGCGCAAAAGACACGCCTAGAATTGGTCTAAATGTGCATCTACTTTCAGAGCTTTCAAAACTGTAAGACGTCCTAAAAGGCTGAAATTTGACATTTAGCATCTCCTAATGAATGTTAGACACAAAAAAGAAAAAAATTAATTGGTTAACCTCCTCCAGTGGGCATGGCATCTATTTAAAAAGTTAATTTTTAAATGCATCAGATTCTATATTTTTGCTCCAAATTGAAAAAAATTTTGCACAATATTTTATGTAGAAAACGCTTAATTCTTCACTTTGTTCAGACAAAATTTTGGATCACGCCCACATTTGGAGGCAAAATTGAAGAAAATCCTAAAATTTAACAGAAGAACGTATTTTCGACTGGCCTTAAGCCTAATTTAGCAAATTTAGAAAAAAAAAAGTTTGCAGGTAAGTTAAACGAGATTTCATTTCAGTTTTTAACCACACCCCCTTTTAGAGGTCGATTTTTAAATATATTGAATTTTTACGTACATTTAAGCGTATCTTTGATATATCTGTTAATATTGATAGTTTGTAATAAGGGGCGGTTGGACCACGCCCCTTTCGAAGTTTGCACTACTTAAAAAATGTCAAAAAATAACAATAACACCAGCATTTTACAACGTGGGACAGGATGGTGTATTCAACGGTCCGTTTTAGGGAATGTAACTTCTGCGTGCATACTGTTGCACTTACTCACTGGTGTTTTGTTATATTTATCAAGCAGCGCGTCATTCCGTTTAGTTCTTTTGTCAAGCAAAATTAAATTCGCACTTTGGTTTACCCTAAATTCAGGCACAATAAGTAGCTATACAACTAAAAAAAAATAAGACCATGAAAGTAAAACTACAGAATGAAAAGTTTTTTTTATACATAAAATGCGAAAGACGTGCCAGTATTTGCATACCCAGAAATTCTCTACAATTTTTTCTTATCCAAAAAACAGTATAATAGTCAAATAAGTGCTATAAGAGCTCGAAGTAGAACTCTTTTCGCACCAAAAGTTAAGTTCTAAAATGTGTCAAATTATTCTTGTAGGGTTTTTGTAAAGTGTCTTATTACTTGAATAACACCAACTTTCAGGACTTATTGTTTTACTCGGTGGAGTTGTTAGGGTAACGGTGGCCATTACAAATAATTCTGTGTTACTTCAGGAGGGCGGGTTTCCCAATTTCACAGAAAGGTTCAGGTCGTATGAAGGTCTTGCTTAGGAGTTAGCAGCTGAAGTTCACTAGGAAATTCTTCCCAAATCTTTACTTTCTTAAACTTTCATCCTTCCCCAGGGATAGCCAGAAGGGGGAAATTACTTAGAAGTACATATGGCCATTTCCTTGACCAAAATGCAACTCTCGCTCTCAATTTTTTTTAAGCAATCCACAAGATCGTTTACCTAGACGCTTCGGCTATACCACTATGTGTTATGGGGCTGATTCTAATAACACGCCATGGCTTCAGTGGAACATGTTAACATAGCCCCGGTTAGGTAAAGGCATGGCACCGTTTAAAACTCCGTTGCGTGTTTCCATAGTTGAAGTAAGTTTTATTCGTTTGGTCTATACTGTTGCTCATCATTGTTCTTACTTAGGAAAATCATCCTTTGTTGTTTGGGTTTCAATATCAAGACTTAGACGATAGGCTCCTGCATACCATGTCTTTTTTTGATCTATTCTGTATGTGTTTTCTAGATAATTTTGCCATCACTAGTATAGTTGTCGTGTCCTAGCTAAGATTCAGCTTTGCTATTCGGCACCGTTCTCAAGTGCCCTTTGAATAACTTTGCAACTTTCTTCTAGCAATCAGTTCTGTGCCATCAGCACAGCCCATATACCTGACAGTTTATGCGTAGGTTTGTAAATACTTCGAGTAGTTCTTCCACAAACAGGTTCTAAACTAAGGGTGACAATATTCCCCATTGCGGATACACCCCTGTTATGATTACCTTGACAATTCCCTGCAGTATGGAGCAGATTGGCTCTCTTAAGTGGTTTTATACTATCTAACAAATTCTTCATACGCTTAAATTATTCACCAACCGAATTTAAATTATTCACTATTGATAAAAATTTCACATTCTCAACACTAATCCAATCATTTCACATCGTCACACTCGATGGTTTGTTTCTCAACTAATTAACAAGATAATCCCAAGCAGTTCACCTTCGCTTCAATGAATTATAAATTATCGCCCCTCTTGACCATTGGCAATTGGGTGAGTCAATTCAACTCGTCCTTCCGGCCTTCATTCCACAACGATATCTGTTACACGAGCGTCGATTTCAACTACAGCCAGACAGGCGACACGAGTTCAAAACCATATTTACCCTGATTGATTGATAAAGCGTCAATGTAGGGTGTCCTTGTATCCCTATTGCTCGGTTCCGCTACGATAGCACACGTGTGGTCAGCTTCAGCAAATGGCCCGGAACGTCTTAATATTCCATCTAAAGACTGTGATTATGCTGAATATTTTATTAAATTACTCATATACTACACCATGCAGACCTAATTGGATATTCCCTGTATACACATGACCATACGGGGACTTAATGCGGTAAGCTACATGCTAAAACTTTTCCCATAAATACATGATTTTTGGGATGCAGTCACACAAACACTGGCCGGGTTATGCCCAGAGGCAAATTTTGCCAAACATTTATTACAAGCACAGTTGTGTTGCATCGGCAAAACTGTCTCCAAAGAGCAGACCATAAATAACCCCCGAGGTGGTGGTGGTGGAAAACAATCCAACCTCCCTCTGTCCCTGTATGCACACTAATTTAATGGAAGCGAATGAAGCCCTTGTCGCTCTAATATAATTATTGGATTTGCCATTCGAAATGTATAGCGTGTAATTAGGTTAACTCATGAATTTTGATCCTTTTTGTTGGAGCGGGAAAAAGAAAAGGAATTACACAGAACTTTGGGGGATCCTTGATTGGGAGCCAGCTGCCAGCACTACATTTGCGAACATTTAGTTTCGGAAGCAATAAAATAAAATACCGCCTGGGGATGTGTAAGGCCTATTTGTGTTTTGGCAAAAAGGATGTTGCCAGGGACTTACAATACCCATTAAATGGCCACCAATTACCAAATAAATAAAGTGAATCCTATGACGATATTTAAGTCAGCTCGTTTTCCATTCATAGAAAGTACTTAAAGTACTCCCAGCCAACAACTGCGCGTTGCTGGGGGGTGTGAGCTGTTTTCTTTCAAAACATTAGCGACGAAGCATAAAATTTAAAAGATGTCACTGCCATCATCCCTCAACAAGTCCTTCTCAAGATCTTAACAGCTCCCAAGCATCACTTCATGTTCGTCGTTAATTATCTATTTCTTTGTATAGAAGGCAGCACAAATGTCAACAAGAGCCCTGTAAAGTGCTTTGTAACTTTGACATCCGCGCAGAGTCGTCGAGTGTGTTGACAACTAAGAAAATTTTTAATTAATCATTTGCCAGTGAATAAACCGCCATAGCGTCAGGCCCATACCGCCACGAAACTAAGTGTGGCGTGGGGTCGGGATATTTACCCACACCCTTAGGCGTAAATCCTCTGTCAACACTTTAACTCGGGTAATATTTTCAAGCATGTACCTCCAATATACGCAGCAAGGATGTTTTGGCTTATTCGTATCCTTGGAGGGGAGCGGTGTCTTGTTTTAAAAAGACGCCATGTTCGAATCCATTATTCTCTTGTGTCGCGGTCTTATCGCTTAGATAGGTAGGATCTAACCAGAGGGTCAACGACTTTTATGTCCCTTTCTTCGGAGGAGTAATTTTTCAAATTCAAATCCCACACGTACGTGAGTCAGTTTCTCCAAATAATTTCAAACATCACACTGGTGCGTGTGAGTACTCTGGCGTATGAGTAACTTTTTTTACGCATTTTAAAAATATTTTTGACGCTGTGTTCGAAAACGCTATTACCAATTATGGCAAAAACAATGTAAACATGCTCGCGCAGGGAATTCGTAGTTTATCTATCAAGTGGTAAGGTGGAGATGTATTGGGACTTTGCTTAACGAATCGAGGCCGTAAAAGACCTCGATTTTCACATGAGGCATATTTTCGTTTTATATTCCTGGCGATGGGTACCTTCGTGTTGAATGATGAAGCTGTGTGCGTGTTTATAATTTATGACTTTGAAAAGACGAACTTTTGGGATAAGTACTCCAAGAGTAAGTCCATTAATAAATCTGCCATCATGACGCCGATGACTACGAGGCGAGAAGTAGGGAGGCTCGGTGTCACATGAGATACTTTTAGGAGACTCATCATGTTGTATACGTAAATGGCACTGTATGAGGCCTCTCTCGTACACACCTACACCCATGCTCGAGTACTGCAGAGTATAGAAACTTAAATCACATTTTTCACACTTTTTTTTGTTTTTGCCTGTGCATTGTTTTTCTGCCTTCTTGCTGTCGCTGAGGGCTGCTTTTCGGGTGGTGTGATATGGTGCAGGCTGACGGAAACATGAAACACGAGAGCAATTTGAATCACACCAAGTATCCTAAAAATGACGAGGACATCAGAGTCGCTGTGTTATCATTATCTCAAGGGGATGAGATGAAAATTAGTTTCGTTATTGTTTTCAATGTGCTTCGCATTCATGAAGTATATCCCGGGGGCATAATATGTGAGTGTCATGTTTGAACAATATGCACATTTTTGTAGGCCTTGCAAAGTGGTTAAGGATATGAGTGTCATTCGTTTTTTTTTTGTTTTGGTAATGGTCGGGGGGCTGGAAGCTCTAAATTAAAATTAATAGATGGGCTTTCTAGAAAGTTAATTGCTGAAATGGCAGTATTCTTGAGTTGACAGAGCATACTTTGTCACTCCGTAATGAAGTGTGTGTGTAATCCTTCTTAGAGTATTAAAGCTTCTTGTTAGGGTCTTTTGAATAAAACTTACTATTTATGAGAATCCTTAGAGCTGAAAAAAAAACTTCTCTATACTAATATGTTTGAGACTTTGTTTAAGATTGTGGTTAGTTTTGTGAAAAAGGTTACACTCGAAAACAGTACATTTGAAAGTGATTACAAGCAGAGCTTGCAACGGATCCAAGTAAATTATTGTAGGATATATTTTGGCATGAATCTAGAAACTTCTATGCCAGGCCTGTTGAATAACCCTGCCTACTGGCTCCACCATAGGGGCCGCTCCGCAATGTAAGCAACGATGCGTTCGGTTAGATTTTTAATTGAAAAAAGACAAAGGCTGTAATCATGTTTTAGTTAAATTATTTTAAAATTGCAGCTTTGACGTGTTTTCAAAAAAAAAAGCAGTGATTAAGTGCAACAGTGCGTATGTAATAGCTTCGGTCAATCTGTAACGGACCGCGGTATACCCTATTCATGTTCCTATTCTCTTTCTACTCCTATTATCCTCTCCATTCCCATTCTCTTTTGCATTCATATTCTCCTCTCCATTTCTATTCTCCTTTCAATTCCTTTTCTCCTTTCGTTTATTTTCTTGTTTTCCATCCCCGCCCCGTTACCATTTGCATCATTTTAAATAGAAAAAAAAAATTATTCCTTATAAGTTTTCCTTATAAAAAGGGCGTGGCATGTCCAACCCCTTTAACTGAAAATCAATATAAGCATAGAAATATCCAAGTTTGCGGCTAAAATGTACGCAAAACTGTAATTTTTTGGTTAAAATTCAATAATTTTGTGAAATCGACCTCTGAGAGGATGGGGTGGCCAAAAACTTTGTATAAACGAAATCTGAAAGAGTATCAGGTGTACTTTATGTGCTAAATTTTATTTCTTATTCTATTCTTAGTAAAGCTAATAATCCAAATTTTGAAAACAAAAAATTTGTGTTTTTTTATGCTTTTTTACAAAAAAAAAACATATGTATACTTGTCTACCTCCGTTTCAATGATTTAATAATAGATAGAAGACTTCGAGAATAAATTATAACACATTTCGAACCATGACGGAATGCGTTAAAAGCGGAAAATTAATACAAAAACAGTTTTTTTTTCAAAAATGGGCGCAGCTCAAAACTTTGTACAGAAAATACTTGGATAATGCCAGCAGCCTTAATGTTCATCATAAAATGTTCTCGAATAAGCACGAACTTCCAGAGAGATCATAGTTTTAAGGACCTAACATGGTCTTTTGGGCTTTTTTCGTCCAGTCAAAAGTTCCTGCCCACAATTGCTACTCGCCAAGATTCGTATTCCTACGCCTTGTGAAACTTGGTTGAGAGGTCCCTTAGCCCAAAATAAAATTTGAGGTTATCTTTCAATCGCGGGCATGGCCGTAGGCGGGTTTTACCAATTTTAACACCTTGCCTGAGTAACATAAGAGGCAAAACTCATCCTAAAATTCTTAAAATAAAATAAATCAGAGGATTTTAATGTTCTGAGACAGACATCATTAAAAAAATCTATAACATAATCTTATTCGAACTCTTTCTAAGCGCATGCAACTCACGCAGGGGATTCTTGGGGCGAAAAAAAAAACAAAAAGTTGCATTACTTTCACTTTCAATGCTCACAATTCAAAGATTCGAATTTCATTTGGGCTTTAAGTCAATTCTTAGTGGATACTATGAGCTCAGTAAGCAACAACTTGAATTTGCTGGACAGACGAGCATCAAGACTCGAAGGTAATTCCATTGACTCTTTGGAAAATCGACGCAATCCGAAATGAATTTTATGTATCTTTCCGAGCCTTTAAAGAAAAATTTATAAAAGGTGCCCTGACAACTTCTTTAAATTATTTTTAACGATCTTAAATTCCAAATGCGACAGAGCACATACAGGCTTTTAGCGGACCTGGAACTTCTGTCCTTCTAGAGTAAAGTCTGCCCTGAAAAGCTTCTAAAAGTTCAGACTTGGACTTTGGCATCTTTCCTTGATTCGTGCCTAAAAATGCCAAAACTAGTTTGCCCGTTTGTTTATAAAATCAGATCATTAGTATTGCGAAAAGATGTACAAGTTTCCAAGTTTTTCTCTTTTATTTTGTACTATTAAATTAAATATGAACCTTCTGTCAGACTTAATTCCACTTGAGTGACAGCTCTATACAGACCCTATTACACCGATTGGCAAACATTTGCCATTTGATAAATAATTGCAAAAAATAAAGCGATTTTCTTCAAAATACTACGCATTTGTTTTTCATCTTATTTGTCTGCCTTCCGCTGGCCTTATTTAAGTCCCCAGTGTTCTATATCGAACGAATTAAAATGGTCCAAAATAAAAAAAAAGCCTGAACAATTTAATCTCTTTAGGCCCGCTTCATGACTTCTTATGTTAACAATTGGCCCATAGAACAAGTGTTTCCCCATTCCTACCCCAATACTCTAACATACAGTTCACTTGTGTAAAAAATTTTTTTTCCTTGAAATAATCATCCCTAAATTGGCTAAAACAAAAGAAAAGGACTAACGCAAAGACATAAAACACAAAAAAAAGGACTTGAGGACATTGGTAAGGGAATTGAATCAAAGCAAAAAAACAAGGAATCAAGGAAAAAGAGAGAAAAAAAATGGTTACCGCTACGGGAATCTGAGTAATTATATTATGTAAATATCTATGATGTCACCTAACTTAAGTGTCAATGAAAATTCAAATGAAATTGCAACCCAGAGACGGGAAGAAGCAAGATATCGAAAGTTGGTAAACTCAAAAGTCTCCTTCTTCGTCAAACTTTGTTCTTGGGTCAGGAGGTGGGCGAGTTTTTGTACCAGTTGAAAAATCGTTTGTAGTCACTTCCATTATGGCGTTGTTTAATTTCTTTCTTTATTTTTACCCACTAACTTTACCCCTATCAAGTGGTGCCAAACAAAGCGGAAAAAGGAAAAAGCCTTTTTTTTCTATTTTTACTTCCAGAGGATATTTAGGTATTGAAAAAAAAGTTTAGTAATGTCTTAGAACCGTTGTTGACATTGGTGTTATTTGTTAAACAGATGTTCTTTTCGACTATGCTTTAGGAAAATTTAACAAAAAGCTTTGGAAGCTATTCACCCTGGTTTAACAGAAAATTATGTATTATGAAAGGACTCACCTGTCAGTCGCAATAGCTACTAAGTGTAAAATGGAAGCTGTACAACAAAGAACATCACAAGACGTCCAAATGTCACATAACTCTGGTCCGAGGATCCACCCTTGGCTTATCTGTACACACAAGAAGAAAGAAGAAAAATTTATGACACTCACTAAATAATATATATTGTTGCTTCTTTAGAAAAATATGTACAACGCAGAATTAACATGGTTAAAAAAACATGCAAGACAGTATGCTATCTACAGTAGAAGGCATTTGTAAGCACGTACGATCCTTATGGAAATAGCTCCCCAAAAATATAGATTCCCTCAAGGATGAAGAAAAACTTTTTCTTCAGTCCCTTACCAGATGTAATGGGAACACGTGCTCACAAACTGTGAAAATAAGAACCCTCCTGACGATAGCAGCCCGCCTGCATTATAAATTAGTATCCTTACCTCGTAAACAGCACCCAATGGCATCACTAAACAGGCAACGAATAAATCCGCAACGGCTAGCGATGCAACCAGATAATTAGCAACATTTTGCAAGTTTCGTTCCAGAATTATAGCTGCAATTACAAAAACGTTGCCTGCAATTGCAAACACGTCGGATGCATCCAGGACACACAGAAATACATGTACGTTAACCGTACATAGGAGGTTAGGAGAAAAGAGATAAATAGAAAAAGAGAAAAATAAATTAAGTGAGAGCAGAGTTAAAAGCACAGCAAACAAAAAACAACATAAAGTAAAAATAATGTTGAAAAATAAAAATGAATCCCAAAAAAGATGATACGTATAAATAAAATTGTCTGCTTGTATTTGTGGGGATATGATGGACCAGCGGGTGATTTAATGGACTCATGTAGGATGTTTATTGCTGTAGATTTGTATTTTTGTTTCGCAAAGGGAATGACAAAAAATGAGGAACGTGCCTGGCTTACGATTTTAAAGGATGTTAATCATTCGAAACTAAATTGCTGAGAAAAAAAATTATAAATCACCCCGAGTTTTTATTTTTTGTTCAAGTGGTGATTTGTCAAGTTTCGTTAATTTTTTTTTTTTTGTTCGAAGGTCAGAGAAACGTTTTTGCTCCAATTTTTTTTAATATGAAGGCATTTTGTATTGTTGCTACTTTTTCTACATTTGGTTTTATGTATATGTAGTTTGCAATAAACACAAATAATACCAGTAGATTTTCAAGAACGATTTTGAGGCAGAATACGCCATTTTATTCTTCCTACCTGTCAAAAATCTAGATTATCGTTACGGTGCTGCTCTACTGGGCTGTTACTTCGCAGCGCAGTATCTCCCTTCGCTTTGGATGACCAAGCCATCGCTCTTTTTATATATTTTGACTCAACCGGCTCGAACAGTTCGATGTTATATCTCCTGATAAGATGGAAGCAAGAATCGTATGAAGCATTTTCTTTACGAAGCAGAATAAAGCGTACTTATCCACTTTCACTATAATAACCAGGACTGCAATAAAGAAGGTCCTATAAATGGACACAACGCTTAGTTGCTCTAGAGGTGAAGTGCCATGACGTGAGAGTCAATTTATTAATTTCCTTAACTAGGGTTCGATTTTGTCATAAAAAAATTCTTTTTCACGATCCCTACCACTGTAGGGTGCTGCCAAAAACCGAAAGTAACATTTGTCTCGAAAAACTTGCTAAAATGCCGTTTGGATTCGGAAAAAATGAGAAATTGACTCTGATTCACCTTGTTCTGACTCAAAAACTCGAGCTTGATTTTACCGATAGTGGGGTTTAGTTACTTAATTGCCTTCTTAGCCCAAACAGTAGCGAAACTCCATCTAATCTCAATAGCCTTAACAGACTAAAGTTAAAAAATTCTGGTAGAGAATGTAGTACGAAGACGAATGACCTATGAATCGTAATAACACCAACATCATACTTTTCACTAGATAAAATCTGAATAAACCTTATAAAAATTGAGCGTATTCAACTCATGTTGCAATCAAAAGAGAGGTTTGGACTGTTACTCTAGACAACAAACTCACTTGAAACTCAATTCAAGTTTTCCATAATTTAAAAATACTGTCAAAGCTAATGGAGACTAAAAATACTCGTTGACAAGCAAATAGCTGAGTCTAGTTGTTACCCGAGTTGATCCCAGAATGAGTCTATATGAGTCAAGTCTGTATCCCCATCATAAGACCAATCGATTTCAATGGTAGAAAATTATGTAGAAAAACAGAAAAACATCTGTTCCACTGTTACCATCCGAAGCACTCCCATAAGACATATTACACAACTGCTCTAGCAGCATAAACACATTCCCCTCTAAAAAAAAAAACGTAAAGTCTATTAATAATGCAAATCCAACGATTGCAAGGATCACACTATTCTCCGCCAGCTGGGCAGTTCTTAAGGCTCTTAAAGGCTTCCGCCATATCTGCGAGGATACATATGTAGATTTCACTAATCTATCAAAAAACCAAAGGCTGACGTATAAGGGAGTAGACATTTTTTTATTGGTCGTTTTCGTCTCTTTGGTTTCAATAAGGCAAATGTTTAACATCATTTAAAACATTAAAAAAAGCTGGATCATCAGGCAACTCCAATAGAGCCAAGGGAGCTCTTCATCTCAACATATTAGTAGAAACTCTTAAAATCTAAAAAAACTTACATTTTTGAACATAAACATTCTAGTGGCTTCAAAGTGACCTTTACTGAATACGGCGCACTCAAAAATATTTCATTGATTCCACAAATTTGATTGCAAAAAATGATTACTTCAATCATGATTTCAAACTTAATGTCGACTTATTTTTCTAAGCTTGTCATTGAGCTAAAACCAATCCACTTGAACGCTTATCATGACTTTAAGGTAAGAATTTTCAAATGATAACACTCTCTTATAGCTAGGGACCTTAATAAGCTCAGCAACCAAACCAAGCCATTTCTACCCAACTTATAGTCAAATAATACACAGCGGCTTCCTAAGGTACACAAAAGGATTTGTAATGGCCACAGTTATCTTTACAACACCAACTTATGAAACTTAAAATCCTAAAAGTTCCTGTAATAAGTACATGAGGCCTTTTGACACTTTATAGCACTTAATTTTGGAAGCGAAAATGCTTCTACTTCGAGCTCCTATCGACTTCATTTGACTTCATTCTAAAGGAATTTGCTACAAGCCTATTGTATTTAAAAAATTTCATTGTACTTTTATGGTATGGCTTTGTTTTGACTTGTACCTCTTATACATACATGTACTAGGCCTAAAATTAGATAAGCATTCGATTTCGTCCGACTTTTCATAAAAATAGTATGAAAAAGAACCACGCGTTAGTTGAAATAATAAAAACGAAATAAAAAAAAAAAAAACATTTTGTTATAGCACGTTTATAACACTATTATAACTACTTTAGCACTATTATAACACCTAAGGAGTTCTTTGTTAAGAAACCTTGGGTTTTATGTATGCCTGTCTAGTTTTATGAAAAACTATAACAAACCTTAGCGCTTTTTAGTTAAATATGGCAATAATTGATAAAGGGTTACCATCACTCTATTTCCTTATAGTGCGTAAGCTTACGTTCCCCTAGAAGGTGGTTTGAATATTATTATTTATCAAACATGGTAGGCGTTAATTTAAATGTATATTTTTGCGGGTTCAGGTCAAACTTTTAAAAATAAATAAATAGAGTGGCCCAACAGCTCGTGGTGAACCAGGGCCAACTTCTCAACAATGTATGCTGTGGGCGTTTATTTCTTCACATACAAGATGACCTACAACTTTTTGCCGAATTCGAACGGAACTTTGAGAAGTTTTTCAAGACAAATGATACTCTGGGAGGACTTGTCAGATCGTCATGGAGGTGAAAAATAAATAAATAGAGTGGCGCAACAGTTCGAGGTGAACCAGGGCCAACTTCTCAACAATGTATGCTAGTGTGTTTATTTCTTTTACATACAAAGGGACCTACAATTTTTTGCCGAATCCGAACGGCACTTTGAGAAGTTTTTCAAGACAAATGATACTCTCGGAGGGCTTGTCAGACCCTCGCGGAGGTGGGGACCGTGAAAAAGAACAAGTCTTTTTTTTCAGGTGACGATGGCAGGATTCGAACCCAGGCCTCCGGCGTAATAAGCACACACACTAACCACTACGCCACGGCACCCCACCCTCATGGAGGTGGGGACTATGAAAAAGAACGAGTATTTTTTTTCAGGTGACGATAATGTTAGGATCAAAGTTATTAGGTCATACTTTTACCAGGATCAAAATTCTTTTACAAAATCCTGCTTTCAAAATGTTGCTATTCAAAATCCTGTTTTACAAAATTCTGGAAACGCAACTTTGAAATATGCGTGCCAACCTCTGCAACGACCCCGCCCGTTTCTTTTTTATAGACTATCCAAAATATATTAAGTTTAATGCATAGTTTGTAACGCAGTGAAATAATGAACGTAGACCCACCCCTAAGACCTTTTAGTGCCGGTTTTTCAGTGTGAGATCATCCGAGTTTCCCAGTTACACTAAGAATAACCCCAGAAATGAGTTATCAGTGAACTTGTATCTAGGGTTAATCTCGGCTTAACTCGCCAAATTTGGTGAGTTAATCTCGAATCAACTCTGGAGAACAGTATGAACTACTTTGAATGTTTTTTCTGTGTGAAATGACAATATTGATTTGCGTGTTTCTGTGAAAAATGACACCTGGGAATAATTCAAACTTTTTTTCCTGTATTTTTCTTTGTGAAGTGAGAGTTGGAAGAGGCAATAATTTCGAGAGTCGAAGATTTTGACAACTTTGATTACGGAGTTAACTCTGCACTGAAAAACTGCTCACTGAATTAACTCCAGAATTATTTTGTTACGGGGTTAACATATCTTAGTTTAAGATGGGCTTAACTCGGCACCGAAAAACCGGCCCTTAGAGACATGAGCGAGATCGTTAGGAGAATTGTCCGCCCGTCTGTTCGTCCGTATGTGTATAAACAAGCTACAGAGCTAGTCAACTAAAATTCGGTAGTCGCCCTAAGAATTCAATTTGTAAGATCAATTTTGGAAATCAGCTGAATCAGCCCACAGACACGACCACTACAGATATATGCGAACAACTCAATTTTTTTTAAAAAACTAAAATCACATAAGTGGTGTTAAAATCGCAACCAGCGCATTAATTTTTAGCATTCAGCACCAATTTATTGTTGTTATTCAGTTGACAGAACAAAATGTTGCTCTAGCATTGAACACGCCCACTTTTTGATTAATTAAAGTACAATTTTTTCTATACTCGAAAAAATGTTGGCATGTTATAATATTTTTGGTATTACAGTCTTCCAAATTTTGACTTAAGGCACTATAATCTCCGCCCACTTTTGTGGCCTGACTTGCAACCACCTGGCATAAGGTATTCTAGGTTTGAAACAGGAGCTTCGGACCGAGTAAAAAAACGTGTTCTCTCGTAACTTATTTTTATTGTGTGTAGGCAAAAGAATATACTCAGAGCCTGGAGGCCAAAACGTTCATCCGATCTACTGAACACCCTAATATTCGGTCAATTTGAGATTCGTTTGTGTGGCTCCAACCAACGTTGTATGCTTACCCGCACTCCTTTCAAGAGACTGCGATCTGTTCGAGCTCATCCCGCCCTTTTATACACAGAATTGCACGTTCAATCCTTTTTCAATTCTCTTCAATTCTTTATTTGCTCTTCGTACAATTCTGTGTGTGCGTAGCACATGTTAATATAAAAAATAACAGTGCTTTGTATATGTTTTCGACTTTTGTAGCACATAAATGTTTATATAATAAAAAGATGCTTCATAGGTTGCTGGCTTTTAAAAATAATAGTGAAATATTATAAACAAAATACTTTTAGTAAAAATATTTATATATACATTAAGGATGGCTGCTACAGGTTATAATTTTCACCCCGCCCTCTTTTTCGAGGCATGTAAAATTCTTTTAATTAGGTAGGATAGGGTATTATGCAATCCGTCGGTGACAAGTAGAAGCTTTTACATGCGCACTGTTGCACCTTCCTACTTGTTAACATCTACATAAAAGTGAAAAGTTTGCAGCGTTTTATTGTTGAAGCCAGAAATTGCCAGAAATTGAAGCGGCAGAATTTTGAAAAACTGAATTAATCAGAATTTTTAAAGCAGAATTGTGACCCGCTCTCTTTCCTTTTTGCGACACGTTTTTAAGGGGTTGGAGTCTAAATTTTGCTTTTTTATGGCGGAGCGTTTATTTTTTGAAAAAGCAAAAATTTTGAGGCAGAATTATGACCCGCTTTAGTTTTTTATTCATAGACGCTAAACATATCCAAGAGTATCAAACTCCAAGGATGACCATTTAAAATTGTTTGCCTTATGAGTAAAGAGGGCATGTGGATGAGCGGAAGCCTGTGACTGACAGCCGTGTAGACGGCCATAGCCTCGAAAATGGCTTTCACTCGAAAAACTTAGCAAAATTTTGACCCCGACCCGACTGCTTTCTTAGACATGACTTATAAATGCACCCATCAGTATAGTACGATATTAATAAAAGTTAACAACAGAGTTTTTCCCAAGTAAATGGGAAGCTGAAAGGAGTACTTTTGGTATCTAACAATGTACGTACAAATTTCCCAAAAGTGAATCTAAGAAATTATATACATGCTTTTAGGGCAAGATCCTTCAGAAAGTTTATGAAGAATGTATTAGCCTGACGAAGTAGGTGCAGAAAATTAAAGTTTACGCCATAGCGTTGGATGGATGTGTGCAAAAAATACCCAAATGCCCTCAATTAACCAGCCCTCAATATAAGTAGGCACTGCTTTATTGTTCTACTTAAATGTTGTACTTAGAGAAATACAACCCCAATAAACTGCCAATAAAGCAAACTCAAAATAAAGTATACCAGAAAACTCATCCCTTTGGTCTGAACTTGACAACTTACTAAACAGTTCAGTAGTCACATACGAAGCCTTCGACAAAGATCTTTCGTTCACTTATAAAATATAAGAACTACTTGCAAAGTGCAGGCATGCACTCGATTTTCCATAGACACCTCATGAATTCTTTAAAGCTCTTAGCATCACCACGTCACTTCATATTATTGACACCCCTAAAAGGGCAGTCATTCTCCTTAAGGAGTGGATAACATGCACCCGCTTTGTTCCATTTCGTGCATCGAGAGGCACATTGCAGCCAAACCAACTGCTGAGACCCAAACATCTCTAAGCGTGTCACGTCCCTGACTTTTAAATCAGCTCTTCAATATTCCGTAGAATCCGTATATACACAAGCCAGTTCCCTGATGCGATACCTCCTCAGTCCCCCAGACACACCACAGAGTAATTGAATCTACCATAAATTGCTTAGTGAATGTCTGCTTGACTGCAACTTTCCCTGTGCCATTCTAAATCTAATTTTTCTCTTCGTGTTCTTTTCTTCCAGAATTCACTTTGAAGATAAAAGGAATATTGGTTGGTAGGGGGGAAAGTCTTCCCTCTTATAAGAAAAAAGAAAATCAACTAAAATTGTATACTTACCACAATTTAGCAATTTATACTTCGATTACATTTTTTTTCCCTCTATATTCTGTGCTACAAATTGCACAAGAGACTGAGTGTAAATATTTCAAAGGACCAAACGGCTTGTGTAGGTAAGGAGCGCGAAGCAGCGATACTTTCGCAAGAGCCAAGGATCACTTAATCAATTAGTAGATGTGGCAATTGAGGATGAAACGTTACGAAAACAATCTAAATTGGTAGCTAAAGGAAAACAGACACCTTAATGATGATGGTGCATCGTTTCGCTGAAAGCGTATCTATATACACTTGTTTGGGAGCGCAGTCCGTCGAAGTGAGCTTTGTCGCTACCGTCGATATAGCGTCTCGTCCAGGGAGTAATTAGAAATTGTTTACTTTTAATTGCGCAATTTCATTGTGGACGACGCGATTGGTAGTCGATTTTTCATCCATTACGATAGAGTACTTCACTCTGTACGGGAAACTCAATATTTTGAAATTGACTTTGCTACGCAAAGACGAATTGGTTCTTCAAAAATACGAAAAGAGCGACGTAGTTGAAGATGTTTGTGCAGCGCCATTGGAAAGACGTCCTCTCTAAGGTACGCAGCTTTTCCAGAGAAGACTTGACAAAACGGGGTACTTCGACAAAACGTATCACTTAAGGACTTAGTGATAAAGGACAAATGAAATTTTCACTTTTGAAAATTGCTGTTTGATTGCACCGAATGCGGTTCAACAAGCAATTATGAGACGTAATTAATGAAGTTGTATCGAAAGGACGATCGAAAGTTTTCTGCTAAAGTGAATGCAAAGATTAAGAGTGGCATTCATAAGACACGTGCAATTGTTTTTTTTATTATTATTGTAGGGCGTAACCATTCTACATGTCGTGGACTAGTCATATCCTTTTGAAAATTGTGTTGGACCCTATTACCAAAGAGCAGAGATGAAGATAGCTTATTTTTAATTTATTCCTAAACGTATTCTCTATGTAACACAAAGTCATTAAAGAAAATGAGATCCTTTTATCCTTGCAATCATAATTTTCCAATTTCAACTTACAACACCTCACAAGAAAGCCGCAAGGACACTTTTACGACACCTCGTTCACAAGTTTTCTTTCAGACTAACTCGATTAATTAAAGAATCATCGTGAGCAGAACTATTTCCTGATTGGATTCAAGATTGTCGAGACTTTGTTCTATGATTTTATTTTTCTTCGTCCCATCATCTATCCAATTATAATTACAATTAACTTTTTTATTAGTTTTCTTTTTGTCTGGTGTTTGCTGTGTGTGTGTGTGTGTGTTTTTTTTTGCTCCAGGTATGAAAGTTTTTTCTCTGACAGCCCATCTCACATACACAAAACACTCATCGATAAAAACGATAACTTGTTCGACTGTTCGCTAGATGTTCGATAGTTTTTCTTCAATGTTCGCCTATTGTTGTTCGTTTTCAGTTTTATTTGATTGTATTTTTATTTCCTTTTCAAGAGTTCTTTCTTTGAATACTTAAAGAAAGCCAAAGCAACAAAGAAAGCCAGCCATAGAGCTTGTATGGGGTGCGGGTGAATTGAATGATTTTTTTTCCAAGGTCCTTGAAGATAAAACTTGATAAAACTCACACAGATCGCACCCTTCACAGAGATGTAATTGATTACGATACTCCTGATGAGGATATTGTGTAAGGATCCATTATGCCCTAATCAAGAATAATGAATGGCACTAGAGAGTGTAATTTTCGCTTCTTTTTTTTTTGTTCTATTTACTCTTTTTTGTCGTTGTTGTAGTGTGCTCTTTCATTGTGTTTTTTTGTACAACCTTTTGGGAATAGGTACTTTTATTTGATTTTAGTGTGAAGGTATGCTTTCTAAGATAGTTTTTTTTTTCGTGGTAGAAGTAAAATGAGTAATTGCTTTGAAGGTGAGAATGGATGAAAAAGTTTGATTGCTTTGGGGACTTTGTGAGGGAAATGTACCAGGTGCATATGAAAGACTTGACGAGTTAAAAGGAGTCAACCCAAGCTGCTGCGCTTATATAAAATGCACAGTTTAATTTTCTTTTTTTGGCAAGAACATTTTAGCATTGCCCTTGGGATAAGATAGAAGTTAAAGTTGTACGAGTTCTTGGCAAATTGGTCAAAAGTAGAGCAGGTAAAGTCTGAATTGCAGAAAGTCCAGGATTTTTTTCACGCTTACAAAACCGTTTTTTTTTATTCCAAACCCCGGGTATCTTAAGTTAATAACCGTAGAACCTTAAGACGTTTTGGAGGTTTGAATGAGACCGACAGGAAAATCGATTAAGCCATGTCCGTCCGTCCGCCTGTCCGTATGTAAACAACTTTTGGACCTTAAATTTTAAGCTAGAGAGCTAAAAGCTGGTGAGTTGGCTGGAAGTCCAGTCCTACAGATAATGTTTGATAATTAGTTGAATGCGCCCACAGACACGCCCCCTACAGGCCTGTTAGGGCACCCATCTTATTTTAAAAAATAGTTTTTTTCAAACTTTAGCTATGTTAAAATGGTGCCAGCACACTGCGATTTTTGGTATGTGTTACTGCTTTCTAATTTTTTATGAGGTAGTAGAAAAAGTTTTGGCGTTTCATTGGCCACGCCCTTTTTTTAAGGAGTTTTAACTTAGAATAATTGTTTTTTAATTAATATATTAATTAATATACATATATAAAATTTGACAAAAAATTGTAAGACAAAAGTTGTAGATAGATCATTTTCTAAATATTTTGCATATAAAGTATGTAAGTGTCTCCACCCTTTTTTGCGGGTGTGCCTGTAAAAAATTTGATTTTATTTTGATCAAATGAGGGGGTTTTAGTCTAAAATGTATGCAACCACCTATCTTAAAGCGTTCAACCGTTATATTTTTACATCCCCCCTTTTTTCGGAGACGTGGCAGTTTTTTTTTGTAGGGTTGGGTATTTTCCAATCCGTCGCAGACGGACTGAGGCTTTTGCATAGGTACACTTTTGCCATTTCTTACTTGTTTTCGTAGCGGTTATAAGGCTGTTGTATTAAAATCTGGGAGATTAAAACGGAATGCATTCAATAAAATTGTGGATTTGTTAATAAAAAACGATAATTTTATTTGTTTTAATGCAGGCTTCTTATGCATAGCGTGATTTGACATTAGTGGGTATAACAAGATACACTGTATGAATTGAATGTGAGATGGCAACCGTCTAACATATCTTCGCTACAGAGCCCACATACAAAGCGATCAACCCCCTATAAAAGTATCATTATCATTGCTTAAAAAATTCTATTTGAACTCATTTTTCCTATCAAAATGATGTCTTGCTGCCTTATGAATCTAAGCATTTAACGATTTTCCCTTCCATTTTTCACTCCAACCTGTATCCTCGAACAGGGAGCCTTTACACAAGCCTACGCGGATGTTGTCTTCGTTCTTTTGTCGGCTTTAATCTAGGGAATGCTCTCAAGTGAGTACTCTCAAACCCATCTTTTGCTTAAAGAGACGTAGCTTTGGAATTTTGGAGAACTTGTGCGAGAATTGTGTTTCGAGCCCTGTTTAATGGACCTGCCCTCGGATGCAATGACACCAGAAATCCTTTTGAGACAAGACTACTACGTTGACTTTCCTCAGGCAATAGAATTTGTTTGACCAGACTCTGCCATCGTATTTTGACGGATGGCTCCGAATCCGGACAGGAGTCTTTATGGAAAGCAAGAACATTAGACGGACCCCAGTACCCCTTAGGTAAATATGCGTCTGTCTTCCAAGCGGAGGCTTTCGCTATCTTAATGGCTATGCGCTATATTGTGCCTAACAGGTGGAGGGCAATAAGCATTATGCATCTCAATGATGCTCAACCCTCTTACTTCGTTCAAGATAATTTTCGAACTCAAGCTTGTCCTTAGCTTAGTCAGCAGGCACTGAATCTTATTAGATTCTTAATTAATCCGAATTAATTAAACTGAACCTTATTAGATGCTAAGCCAAGATGTCATTCTTTCTATACCTCAGGAGAATTTACTGTAGACTTCTTGTGGGCGTCTTTACGGATCACCAAACTTTTGCTCAAGATTTCAATACCCAAGGCTTGAGCGAAACCACCACCTGTCCAGCCTTTCGAGAGGACGACGACGGTATTGCGGAACACTTCTTCTCTAGTTGTCCTGCCTTTGCGCGCTTAAGATGGCTGATCTCTGCGGCTGACGTGGTTTGGTGAGTGCCGAAAACCTAAGCCCTTCGTTTCTGAAGCCTCTTCTCTTCTTTCTTCGAAGTGCGGGAAACCTAAATACACTAAAGTTAAGTGGTTGCGGTCGTACAATGGACCAATAGTTGCGTCTGAGTGCCTCATCGGATAGTAACAATCTCCCACAAAAACAACCCTTAGGGAACCCTTTTTTTGTTGCTTTGAACTTTCTCTTGGGAGAGATGAGGACTTTAGCATTAGTACCAGACTGTTAGATGTTGTTGGTTTATATGCATTATTTAGGCAGAGAGAACATATACATATGTTGTTTTATGCACCTGAGATGAAAGAAGGGTGTGTAGATGGTAACGCCTATGACCAACAGTAGGAAGGTCTCGGGATCAATACCTGGATCCAAAAAACTGTTTTTATATTTTGTTTTTGCCAACATTTCTTCTATGTAAATTCTGATGACAATTTACTCTATTGTCTGCCTCTATTTTAATGTTTAGTAGTAGGGTGGATTTTTGCTAGCTGACGAAATGTCAAAAGAAAAATCCCTGATCCCTGCTACCTTTATCTGTCGCGGGTAATGCTCTAACAAAATTTTCACTATGGCTCAATTTGTTTTCCATGCTTCTTTATCGCATTAATAAATTTTAAGGAAAATTTAATTCACTGAAAATTACTCAATGCTAACGAAAAAAAAATGGCATTGAATTTTTCAATGGCAATGAAACTTTTTTTCATTGGTATTTACTTTAACTTAATGTTAATGCTACCTCTAATTTCATTGACAAACAAAAACATTACTTTCATTTCTGAATGATTTTTTCGGTATTGGAGAAGGTCTCTTCAGCAAAGAAATTTCGAATGTCAACGAAGTCTGAATCTTACACATCTACAAACTATAACTGGCCAGGCCAGATGTTGACCTGACATGTGTTTGGCTAAAATGTTGGCGACCTGATCATTTGGAGTCAAACATATTGACTTACAAGCTCGTGTGCTTTTAAACACAAGAGGTCTGAAATTCGCTGTGAATTTTATGTAGTTGCCTCTGAGATAGAAATACTTGCTATGGCTTATCAGGTGTTTCTTATTTGACAGTCTTTTCAAGTTCATGCAGCCCGGTCTTACACAAACTCTACAAATGAGGAACGAAACTTGTGGGAGGGTTGCAATCCGCTTAGGCGAATCGTTTTCGATACCCCATCAATATTGAACACTTTCAAGCTCCAAATTGCGTCAAAATCTTGATTGCTAAATTTCAGTTTCTGTTAACTTTAATTGTGTTTAGAATTTATTAATAAAGAGTCTTCTTTCTTAAAAAAGGCGCATCAACCCTTTTCAATAACACAATTTTTTTTTTTATTATATTTTTTATCAGATGTGGTATACACGTGTTAATTGCAGTTTATGTTAAAAATTTGTTTTTTTACTTGAAAACGCCCCCAAAAGTGGGCGTTGTAAAAATTTATTCATTTGAGTTGATAGATTACGTACATATCTGAACATTTTATAGTCAAGTTTTTCGGATTTAAGCAAATATATAAAAAAAAAACGGTTTATTAGAGTGCAAATTAAATATGACCACGCCTACATGGGGGCGGATTTCGTTTTTTTTTTTTAAATGCCAATCACAATACACTTAAGCGAGTATATCGAATACCGAATTTCAGCTTCCTACGGCGACTTTGATTTCTTATGCCAAGCTGTTAAGTGGGCGTGTCAGTGGGCGGATTTCGAGACTTTAACGCTTGTACTGCTTCGGGACCTAGAAAGAAAAGACATCAAGTTTCAACTTCCTAGCTCAAAATTCAAGGCCTATAAACTACCGACAGATGGACGGACGGACGGACATGGCTCATTCGACTTACAATTCGGTCTTGATCATATGCCCTTAAGGTCTTGGGTCCTTTATTTCTCTATGCTACAAACTGTGAATCAAACTTAGTATACCTCCTTTCCTATGCGATTGAAGAACATCGCTTCAAAATCGCTCCGACTTTAGTTGGAAAGCCCAAGTTTTAATTCAATATTACCATTGCGTTTTATTATGGTCTTTAATCTATTCGTTTCAGTGTAAAAAAAGTTTCTCAAATGTTGCAGTTTGCCAAAATAAATTCAATCATAAAGCGTTTGCTTATTCAACTTCATAAATACCTGTTTTGACTGTAAAATAAACTCGAATCATCAGTTAAAACTTTAGATTACAGCCAAACTCGTTTGAAGTTATCACGAAACTGCACTCACTTTCCTTTAGTTTAATGATATCTCTTTCGTCAAAGGTAAAAGTTTCGAAATAAATTTTGACAACTTTCTATATTTCCGCAAATAAAACCTTATACTCACACGCAGGGATCATGTTCATGTTCATTCCTCTGGCAACGTAAGTCATCAAAAATATTTTGCCAAATCTACTAAAAAAGCCTTTTTCCCACACACATATCAGCATTATTCTGCGACGTGTTGGTGAACTTTTTTTTGAAAGGCAAAAAATCCAGCAAGTTTTCATATAAACTCTCATAAACTCTATTTCATCTCGAAGTCGGCACCGAAACAAGCAAAAAACTTTACTCCATCAATTTCAATTCCACGGGGGATATAGTCGGATAGACTTGTACCGAACCCTGCATGTAACACGCCTGATACCCCACCCACTATAGCTGGGAAATTAAACTGAATAACTCGCGATTTCAACGAAATCGTAAAAGAACCCACCAAATCCTTGCCGAAGGCTTTGGCGTTCCTTTTTTTCGAGTCCCGCGTTATATTCAAGCCCGCCGAGAAAATACGAAACGAAGCGAGCGACGACGGTTGGAGGAAATTTTTCAATTTTGTGCGAATTTCTTTCACCAAAAAGAAACCGAAACTGATGATGATGATGATGACTTTTCTCCACACAACACACTATGCTAAGCCCGATGTCAATTCCATTTGGGACCGTAAAAAAGCGAGCAAAATTCGACTTTTTCAACTGATCCGAACTGCGTTTCGCAGTCTGATGATGATGGCCGTGACTTTGGCTGGTGGTGTGGTACCTCCAGCGATGGATATTCGCGGTGGAGATTTTTTGCCACCCTTAAAAAAATTTCCCTCGTGAAAAACATTAAATTAAAAAGCGAAGAAGGAGTGGAAAAATTGTAATAAGAAATGAATAAAACGCATACACACATCCGCCCCATATACTGGGAGTGAAATTTTCACTCAATTTTCCCGTACCCCGAGAGAGCTACACCGAATAGGACTCCAAGGACAACGGGCGCGGCGAATCATGGCACAAATAAAGGATATTTATTTTTCGCGAGGGGAAAACGCATATAAATAAAATTTATTGGCATAAAAAGAAATCCCAAGAGGTAGGCGTTGTCGCGCCCCCGAGATTCGATTTCAACTTATTTCGATTCAACGCCTCATTACAGATCTGTCGCGGATTGGCATGACTTACAGTAGCGTGCGAATTCTATTCACCGCCATTAAATCCATTATTTAGCAAATTACCTACAGCGATAGGCAAAAAAGTAAAAATGTATACGACTTGCAGGTCTCATCCAGCCTGATGAAATTGTCAATCAAAGAAAATTATACATTGCTCGGCGAATAGGTGTGTGTTGAAAATATTCATGAGTCCTTGTCGATGATTTGATCTCAGAAAATAGATAAAGCTTACGCATTTGATTGAGCAGTGTTAAGCAATAACTCACTTAAGCTTGTATCTGCCTACGGAAATTTTAAGAAGACGCTTTCAGACGTCTCTTGTCAATAATAATACGATTTTTACAAGTCAAAATTTTGATTGGAAATCGTCTGGATGACGAATTATTCTCGATTGTTGAAGTGTTATAGACAGAAATGGTATGGAAGTCTGTGATTTTAAAGAAAATTTGAGGTGATTATAGAACGTAGAACGACTTTAGGAAGGTCAGCAACCTTCACGACCAACAAGTCTCAGCATTTACGAGATTATTCCAGCATTTTCTAGGCATAATTGCTGGCTTTTCCAAGGCTTTTTGTTTCCCTGACAGGCAACCAAGCTAAGATCAAGGATATAAACTTGTTTTGTCCAATCAATTATGTATCCGCAACTGGCTTAAGAGTTCCTTCATTAAGTTGGCTGATTCGATAAAAACTTTGAAGCCCATATTTGAATGCTTAGGCGGCCGTCTCAAAAGGTCTCTGGCTTTGTAAGTATTGGCTTACGTTCATGTAGTTGTGCTTGTGTCAAATTTGGTTGATGTAAAATAAGTGGCCCCGAAGTTCCCCGAAGAAAATATTTGCTGCAAAGCCATTTACCATTTTAAAACTGCTTTACTTTTTTTTTTTTTAATTCCAAAGCTATTTCTTTCAAATTTGGTATAATAACCCTTTGTAAATTGAGGGAAGGACGTACGTTTTCTTTGCCTTTTTTACTATATTTAAAATTAAAAATCCATAAAATAGCAATTTCGAATCATATTTCAAGCACCGTAAGACTGTTTTTTCGATTTCACAACCATAACTGCGCTGTAATTGGCCACTTTTGTTTGATCCTGCGGAGATGGATTTTTGAGAAAACGGAAACATGCTGTTCTTATTTCGTTTGTTAAAATGCGCTTTAAAACTTGAGGTTGGAAACGGAAATTTTAAAACGTTTTAAATGCAATTCGCTTGCGTTGTAAAAATTTCATATTTCTGCTTAATACAAGCCCTTCAGTACTGTCTGCGGAACACAAACCTTTAAAAAAAAATTTCAAAATCTCTTTAAGTTTATGAGTCAAATCTTCGCAGGTCTAAAAATTTGAAGAAAAACAGAAACCATTATCTCATCCCTTGTGGAATATGGCATCGAAGACCATGCTTAAAGCAGAGTCATCAACTCTAATCTTTGAACCAATTTTATTAAGAAAACAGTTGCAAGCGGAACCCAACAAGGAGGGGTGCTTTCACCCCTTCTATGGAATATCTCACTCAAAAAAATTCTTAAATCTCTTGTCAAAAGAGGATTCAAAATAGTCACTTTCGCAGACGACATAGTTATACTGATTACAGGCAAATTTTTTCCAACAGTCAGTGAACTAATGGAGTCTGTGTTAAAGGAATTATCAAGATGGGCAGAGAACAGTGGACTTAAAGTCAAGCCGAAAAAGATAGATATGATCCTGTTTCAAGGAAGCGCAAATTGCAGCGGTGGATAGCTCCTAAATAAATGGAACCAATCTTAAACTCTCCCTGGAAGCCAAATATCTTGGCGTTTTGTTTGACTCCAAACTTAATTGGAAACGGAACACGGAGGAGAAAATAAAGAAAGGTCTCATTGCTCCTCTACACATGTAAACAAGGTTGAAACATTGATTAAACATTGGAAAAAGGTGGGGTCTTCAACCCAAAATATCATACTGGCTTTCTACAGCGGTTGTTTTTTTTTTTTGAATACTAGGATGGACGGAGGCTAAAACTCCAAAATCTTTCAAAGATACCAATACGCCCTCTATAGCAGGTACATAATACCGAAGTAGCCGATATTGGTTATGCGCGATTTCCACGTGCTAAAAAACCACCCATTTATGAGAGACACTATAAAACTGCCAGAACGCACTTCATAGTAGTAAATTTTCGCTCTCTCATAATACTTCTTGACTACAACTAAGTTAACTTAACAAGTAGTTTACGCTTCCATAGTGTTAATCGCTTTGGATAGGTTGCTTTCCAGTGAATGCACCTACTAAGCCGTTCATTCATGCGGCTTCACCCTACGTCGCTAGATCGAAGGGTCTTGTTTTTTGTAGTCGTCGCTCGTTGTTAACATATTTAAGAGTCTCGTTTAGAGTACGGATCATTTCATTGTTGCAATGAACATGAAGGCGAGCATTAAGCTTTCGAGCGAAGTTTGTTACTTCTTCGCCCACGGTAGCTATTCCTAAATCTCTGTGAATATCGCTATTCCTAATATACCATGGAGCATTCACAATTGCTCTTATGGTCTTGTTTTGGAAAGTCTGCAACATGGACATGTTGCTCGGCTTGGTACAACCCCAAAGTTGTATACCGTATGTCCAGGACGGCTTTAACACCTGCCTGTACAAGAGCAGTTTGTTATATGTGCTTAATTTCGAAAATCTTCCAATAAGCCAATACATTTCCCTGAGCCTAATCTCGAGCTCGTCACGCTTCTTCTTTACGTGTGGTTTCCACCTTAGTTTAGCGTCCAGTGTCATCCCTAGATACTTCGCTTCATTTGCATAAGGTATTTGTGCAGAATTTATGAACAGAGGCAAATTGTTAACCCTTCTGTAAGTGAAATTCACATGGGTAGACTTGTTCTCGTTAAGAGCGATTCGCCAAGTCTTCGTCCAGACACAAATTCTGTCCAATGCTCGTTGGAGGTTTCTCGTTGATGACTGATTCACCTGTTGCCAGGATGGCCGTATCGTCCGCAAACGTGGCCACGACTGTCTCGTCATCTAGAGGTATGTCTCTTGTGTAGAGCAGGAACAGGGTCGGACCGAGGACGCTTCCCTGGGGTACGCCAGCCCGAATTTGCTTGAAACTCGAGTATTCACTACTACACCTAACAGGAAAGAGTCTGCTTTCAAGATAATTTTCCAATATTTTATACATGTCTTCCGGCAAGTTTTGCCGTAGCTTATATTTCAAGCCTTCGTGCCATACCTTGTGGAAGGCTTGCGATACGTCGAGGAAAGCACTTGAACAAATTTTTTTCCCTTCTAAGGCTTTTTCAATTTCATGCGTTATTCTGTAGACTTGATCTTTTGTGGAATGGTTAGGTCTGAAACCAAATTGATGATCCGGGATCAAGCGTCTTTCTGCAATTATTGGTTGTAATCGCTTCAGCAGAAGTTTCTCGAACACTTTTGATATTATCGGCAGAAGCGATATGGGCCTATAAGATTTTTTATCATTTGCGCATTTCCCCGGTTTTGGAACCATAATGACTTCAGTAACTTTCCATTGTCTTGGAACGTATAGAAGTCTAAGAGAAGCGTTTATCATATAAAGTAGCTTGACTAATGCCTTTTTTGGTAGCTCTTTCAATATTTCGCCAGTGATCAGGTCGTAACCCGGGGCCTTGTTGTTTTTAAGTTTGCTAATTGTCTGTCGGAGTTCAATTAGCGAAACTTTTTTCATTCTAAAGCTATCAGGTTCCGCGTTGTTGTTTAGAACGCCAGCCAACGGCGGACCGTCGAAAGGCTTGAATGTTTCTTCTAAATGTTCAGCAAACAAATTCGCTTTCTCTTTGTCTTCTCTTGCCCATTCGCCGTTAGTTTTTTTTATTGGTGCCGAGTGGATTATAGGTTTCTTGATAGACTTAACTGGTTTCCACAGCGAGTAGTTTGAGCTCCTATCCGCCGATAAGCCTTCAAGGTATTCAGTGGTCTCACGATTTTTAAGATCTTGCAACATTCCTTCCTCCTTCAGTTTGTTAGAGAGGTGGTTCAATAGGGTTTTGTCTGGGGGGGCCCTCGTGCCTTTCCATCTCCTACGCGCTCTTCTCTTTTCACGAATCAATTCTTCGATTTCGAGCGGATATGTTTTACGTACATGCCCGTCGGCGCTAACTGCGTTCTTTTGGGACGAAGTGTTGTGTGTTCCAAGCAGCGCTCTGAATTGCTTCAATGAATTTGTCAACTGCGGTTTCTAACTCGAAAGGAGTTTTCAATGGCACATTCAAGCCAACACCCTCCTTACAGTCCTTTCTGGAAGCGTCCCAGTTCATGTTTTTGCTAGCTAATCTAGGAGCTCTTTCTATTTTCGCCAGTCTTCCACCCATCTTCAAGATAACTCCTGAGTGGTCTGAGCAAAGATCACAACACTCTTCAATTCGCGTAAGGTATTTGGGGTTCCCTTTAGCAAAAACCCTACAGCGGTTGTTCGACACATTCTTACCTAGGTGGGAGTTACATAGGTGGGAGGCGTGTAAAACGAAATCTTACCTTAACAATCTGAAGGAGGTACAAAGATAAGCTTGCTTAGGTATCACAGGTGCATTAAGATCCATACCTCAAACAGGTCTGGAAACAATGCTGCGCCTCCAACATCTGGAGCCTTTCACAAGAAATGTAGCGGCAAAAGCAGCTCTCAGCTTAAGAGAGAACAACCTCTGGAAGTCACAATGTCTAGGACACTCGAACATTATAAACATCTTAAAGCAAAATTGGTCAGTGACCCGTACAGGTTTTAAGAAATCTCAATTGGACTTTAATAAAAGATTCAAAGTCATTATACCATAGGCAGGACTGGGTAGAGACAAATTTTGACATCAAAGGTATCGCTATCTATACCGATGGATGGAAAACAGAACAAAACAGAACAGGTTCAGGAGTCTTCTCGGAAACACTGCAAATCAACCAGTCATATCGACTAAATGACTCCTGCAGTGTTTTTCAAGCTGAGATCTATGCCGTGAAAAGAGCTGCACAGACAATTTAATCTATGGATCTTCCAGCAACGGAAATCACCATATTTGTTGACAGTAAAGCAGCACTTAAAGCTCTGGACTTCGTATACTCTAAGCGCGTCAAGGTCTGCCTCATGGCATTAAAGAAAATACGCCTCCACACAGTTCTACTCCGCTGGGTTCCTGGGCACGTTGGCATGTCCGGAAATGAAATGGCGGAAAAACTGGCCAGGAAAGGTTCTGATATAGACGTAACGATGGCTGACCGACGGGTATATCTCCCTTTCAACACAGCCAAAAGTCTTATAGATCAATACACCGTTAAACTAGCCGGTGAACGTTGGCAACAGTCTAAGGATTGTCTCATAACACATTGCTTATGGCCAAAGCTCGACCTAAAAAGAGCAACGATCCTTCTAGCTCTCAGTAGAAACTTCATAAGAACACTGCATCATTGGATAAATTATGAACAAGAAATAGAGTCTTTAGAACACTTTCTCTGCCACTGTCCAGCTCTCCAAGAACCACGACAAACCTTTTTAGGAGTCAGGTTCTTTGATAGCCAGGACGACCTGGCAAGAATTTAACCTGCTAGACCTAAAAAGATTTATTAAACGATCAGGTTGGTTCAGTTAGTAAGACATATGTCCAACCATGTTTGTTACTTTACAAGGGTAATCACAATGGGCCAATATAGCCACCGAGTGAACAAATACCTTATTTAGGGTGACATACGTTCTTTTGAGCTTATTTATAATTAAAAAGTCATTTTCCAATGCCATAAGCACTTGCGCTAGCATAAGATGCTTTTAAATTCTTTTTTTTTTTTATTGGCACAAAAAAAAACTGTCACTTCGTATTTCAAATCGACTTTTTCGACATCAATCGATTTTTTGTAACGCAAGTTGCTTTTTTTATGCGTTTTGTACCTTAGCGAAAACAAGATCACTAATTTTGTTAAAATAGTTGAAGATTAAAAAGAATTGTTTTTTAAAATGCTTTTATGTTTTTGATTTAAATCTCAAAAGGTTTACAAGTTGAAAATGATCTTTAATTTCTTTAAAGCCTTAGATAATTTCTGATACGTGTGTTTTTTCTCCTATGGTTACCCTTAAAAACAATGGTGATAAATAAAAATGGGGGCACGTTTTTTTTTGTGATTTTTTTCGAAAATGTGTCAAAAAACAGTACTAATTTTTTTTTTTCTAGAAAAATGTGATTTAACCATTTCATTAAACTTTTTGTTGTTATATACGAGTGCTCAAGATCGGTTTTGTGCCCTAAAAGGTTCAAAAGTTATGGCTTCAAATACTTCAAATACCATTTCCAACTATTCATTTCTCAAAAAATCTTCAATAATTTAAAAATATAAGGTTTTTTTCATCAAATTTCAGTATTTACTTGACCTAACTTTTGTTTTTCTAATTCTTTAATTCCTCCTAAAATTCTAAATAAAAGTACTGAAAAACATTTGATCTATTTTCCCATATGAAACTTCAAACTGTGGTTAAACCGTTGTTTGTGCCTTAAAGAGTTTTCCTCGTTGGATTCTTTGACTCTATACGCAGTTTAATAGCACACAAATTTTTGTCTTTCTGCGACTTACCGTTTAGAATCCCACCACGATTGTACGGATGGACGGAAACCATAAGAGGTCCTTTTTCTATTTTTCGATGGATCGCTAGAGGCAAGTTTAAAAGATTGGAATTCAAGGCAACAAATCTGTCAATCTTTGCAAATGAAATAGGGAGAGGAACCTCTCCCAAGACTCAAGCTTGGTTTTAGGTGACTGCCTTCTGCTAATTTATAAGGGTGATTTAAGTTGAATATTTTGTAAAAATTATAGGTTCCATAGGTACCTGATTCGGAACGTAAAATTTTCTAAGTTCTGTAATTCTCTTAGATGTCAAAATGAAAACGACTGACTCTTAAAGCAAAACTAGCACAGTGGATGATTTATTCTTGATCTCAGTAAATTCTACCATGAACGAAGGAAACCCACCCAACTCAATAAGATACCAATCGACTCGAACTTACTCCATTTACAGTGGCGCAGTCGGTAGGGAACAGATCGGTCTAATCTTCTCATAACAGTGCATGTTGTGTGCGTTATTTTTTTTCAAACAAAATGTTGATTGATACAAAACTTTGATTAAAAATTAGCCCAACTTTCTACAGAATGTCAACTTCAACCACTCCTGCCACAGTGGCATCAAACTGTTTACGTCTCTCGCACAACTCGCTCCTTGACGAAGAAAAGAAAATAAGGAAACTCTTCAACAATCAAAGTAAACGAAGTTCGTTCGTTTGAAATGTCGTCCACTCCACGAAAGTGGGGAAACATATCAAAAGTCATAACGGTCAAATTATTTTGATTGGAAAATTCATGATAGATTGTGGCATATTTATTAAACTGTGGTACCGCACACTTCGGGAAGAATAAAGAAATTTAATAACACCATCCAAACAAAAGTTGCTCATTATTTTCGTTTAATATTATATTTTTTTTTTTGCTGCTTTTGTGCTCAGAAATGGAATGGAAAATCTTAACACAAAGGAGAGCAAACAGAAAAAGAAACTTTTTCATCTCGCCATCGTTCTTTTTTTTTTTGTTCTTTCGGGAACGGTAAAGGTTACATTTAGTGTGAGCTTAAATATTGCTCCTGTAGGTATTTTTACTCCCTCTGGTCAGAGAGATATGGCTGTAAGTTTCTTATTTACTTTATGTATTCTTCTTAGTTGGTTGTTTTTTTTTTTGCTGTCTGACTCCAGGACAACTAAATCGGCTCGACAAAAGCACAACAAAATTCCATTGCAATACCGAAAGGATCCTTTTACATAATATATATATGTATATAATGTATGTATGCCGCTGTGTAAAATTCGACTCGGGTATGTATATTAATAAATTTGGAATTTTTCCCTTTTGAATTGGGACGACGCACGGAATGTGCTGCCATGGTTATTGGTCTGTTTGGTGTGTATCGCATTGGAGGCGTTAATATAATGATGGTCATTTAAGAAGGGAAAAAGGATATAGGTATACGAGGACAAAAGGTTTAACGCACGTACAATCATTATGGACAATGCAATCTCTTCAGTGGATATATAATATATGTAGACGCTAAATTTGTATGCGGTAAATATGTTACGGAACAATAATTATACATCTTTCATTCATCTGAAGCTGAATGATACAATACGAGGGTCCTGCGTTGGTGGCACCCTAGATGGAGCAATTATCTAGAGCTTAGAAAATTCCACAGAAATAATGAGGTCAATTTGTTTTGATATTATAGCGTATTTGTTATTGTACCGCAGAAGCAAGCAATCCTATTAACTTTGGTTTTTATTTTCAGTTTTGTTTAAATTGGATTTGATTAGATACCAGGAGACACAATTTGATATTGGGCTCATTTGCGTCCTATTTAAGACCCCGAATATAAATTTTATCTTGTTCAATTAAATTTTTAAAGCAAAGCATTTTGTATTACAATTGGCGACAGAAAGCAAAAGTGGGGAACGAAATTTCAGGTATGGTGAGATGTACACGAGCAACAACAGCCTAGTGGCTTTCATGAATTTAAGAACTGTTTAAGGACTTGACAGCGACGTGCTGTTCTCACTTGTAAGCGATATTATTGCATTGAAATGAATACCAGCACCTTTCTTACTGATCATATCTCTGAAAGTGTAAGCAAAATTAAAAAAGTAATATCTTTTAGCAGTTTTAAGGAAATCAACCATTCACTCGATTATAAGCACCATCCAGATCCGTTCAGTGGTAACGTAGTTTTCGGGATCAAAAAATGAGGCCACATCTATTAATATATAGAATAAATTTGCTCACTTACTGGCCTAGTTATCTTTTTATTTCATTGCACTATGAGATACTGATATAAAGATCATCTTAGTACATTTATGGTTATCAATCAGATGCCATCAACTGTCCTTTTTACTCAGAATGAAAGAACATTATTAAGCCACATTTTTAACTCAATCAAAAGTTATGGTAGTTTAAGACGTACTTGGAGTCAAACTGCTAAAATTTTGATGAGTTTCTCCTTTATATCGCGCATGCAAACTCAAATGCCGTCAATGTTTGACTTTAAATGTTTTTACTTAAAAAAAATCAAATGGACAAATGATCTTAAATGTCAAATCGAAGGGTATACTTTCCGGAATCACACAAAAGACACCGCAATAATTCGTACACTGCATGCACACTCTGTTTTTTCTATGACTACACTTAACAGATCTCTCGCAAAACATGAACCTGCATCGCATTGATTGCAAACACTTGATGATTTGCATTCATGCAATCATATAAGTTCAAGCACTCAGCGGTTGAGTATTTAACCACCGCCACCGGTTTTGAATAAGAAAACACCGCAAACACCGCAATTGCACTCATTATGCTCAAATTACCCAAAAAACAATTCATTCCAATATGATAAGACGCTGAAACTTCTTTCCGGTCTCGCAACCGTGCACAGATTTGTGGAGTGTGAGCGCAATTAATTTGCAGTGCTTGCAGTGTTTCTCAAAATTCACACGCGGTGGCGGTGTTTACTGCCACCGCTATAGTTTACGAACATGCGGTGGTACAGAAAACAATGACTTAAACTCATAACACTCGAAATCAAAAGACAAAAGCACTTGTTTGACTTTATTATAGAGATATTGGTAATAAAATACACTGTTCGCTCTATTTGCGGTGGGCGTACACACTTGCACTGCATTTTTGGTGAGCAGATTTTTAGTCGCGAAATTTTGATTTCGTGTCAGTTTCTGGTTGGAACAATAGAATGAGCAGAATAAAAATAGGTTTGCTTTTGTTTTCCCGTGTTACCACGACAAGGAAAACACTAAAAAAAAACGTTCAAAAGACAAGTATGTCTCTAGATTTCCCGTGCTAGTCTCCCCGTGTTACCACGACTAGGAAAACACTAAAAAAAAGTTTTAAAGACAAGTACGTCTCTAGATAACAAGGAAAAACTGTCCAATCTTAACAGCAGTTATGAAAATAGATGGTTTTCCAATGAGTTATTTGAAGATTTCAATTCGAAAAACGTTACGTATGGAACATAATTTCTGCGTAGGTTTCATGCTGGCTGCTCTGGCATATAAATCAGGCTGAATTTGACTTTTGCCATGTTTCCACCGAACACTAGTCATGGTACAAGTCAAATTCAGCCTGATTAACTTGTACCCTGTTTCCACCGAAAACGAAATACGACATACATTAAAGTCCTTTCGGTGAGTTATTTGAAATAAATCGCCTCCTTTTATGCCGCACTTATGCCCAGACAGGACCAACAACAGTGTTTTCATAAAAACAAGCAAATCGTTGTCAAAATAAATAAATTTAACTTAAAATTAACGTTAAAATTTAACCATACAAGAAATTGTAAATTAATGGCGTATTCTTTTCAATACCGAATCGTAAAGCTGGTGCGGAATACAGAAAAAAATTCTTCTTTTCACGTACACCTGAACGGAATCATGTTAATGTTCTTTTGAACTCCGAATTAGTTCGGTGTTGACACCGAACTCGAAATTTCGCCACCGCAGTATTTGACGGTGGAGGCTGGATCATAATTTACTGAATAACAAGATATTCAACTTGCGCCCTCTTACCCTCCAACATCCATTTGTTTACGTTGTTTATTAAGCCTGTTAAGCTTTTATAAAGCTTTAAGCTTCCGTGTTGGTGAATGCGTGTTACAAGATATAACAACAATTTACCTTACGCGATCAGTTGATGTAAAAGCTTCAAAACAAAATTGCATGGAAATGACGAATTGATGGATTTACTCATACTTGTAAACAAATGTCGGAGGATGGGTGGGTAAATTCATCAATTTCAGCTTCTAGGCAAAGCTTTTACATGTCCGAAGTTGAATATCTGGTTATTCAGTAATTTATGGGCTGGGTGTAGCTTTGGTTTTGTGTGTGAAGTGACGTTTCGTATAAGTTTGCAAAGAATGGCAATTTTGCCTCAACTTTGGATGCAAATATCTGCAAAACCGAATATCAGATCTGAAATCTACTAAATTCTCGAGTTTTGAGGTTCACATCAAATTCTTGATTAATTTCTCCCTTTCATTAATTTGGTTAACCTTCGACTTAAAACTGGTACCCGTATCAACAGGATCCTATATTTGCCCGACACTTTAATATTTTTTTTCAATCGCCCCCCACTTATCGGAGTTCTGTGTCCGGTAAAGATAGAAAATAGATCTTAATCACCGTCTTTTCACAAACCTCTTTTTTGTCACTTTTAATCCTTTTTGCACACCTTTAAAAAAAACCAGAATCGAAAGAGGAAACTCAAAACGTCCACGTTTGACAGAGCTGCCACAAATATGTTTTCTATTGGGCTTTTCAAAATTCTTTTCTCGCTCCTGGGGAGTCTGACCATCACTTTAATCTGAGAGCACTAAAGGCACATAAAGGGCACTCGCGTCAAGATTACTTTTATATTTTTCCGGTGGAGACACATCGTGATTTAATTGTAATCATCTCCCGCGAATCGTATCGCTGTTTAATGCCCAGTGGAGACACAGTGTTACAGTTTTTGATTTGTAACCATAGCCTCGGGTCCCGGGGCTTAAAACAGTGCCACAGAGCGAACTCTTATTGGGTCAAAATGTATGATCTGGGTGATCAATTCACATCTCTAACATGCTTCGGAAATCACTGGTGCAGATTTTTTTCTAAGCACGCAGCTCAATCCTGTTTAAACTCCAAAGTTGGGTAACGAAAAAGCGATGTGTTTGGATTGATGATGCCACGAGGATCCACGTCCGAGGATCCACGTAAACAGGTGACTTTCCTTGGATGCATTGGAATTTGAAAACAGAACAGGACACTAAAGTAAAGGGTCTGTCATATAACGTTTTTTTCAACTACCTTTCCGCTTAATGAATATGGTTGTGTATACGCTTACGGCGCTGGGGAATATTGCGACATAACTTTGAAAATGGGCCTGCGGTCGACTTAGAGAAGATACCGATTTTGCCAAAAAAATCATCTTTTCAGACGAAGCTCATTTTAATCTTGGCGGGTATGTAAACAAGCAAAATTGTCATATTTGGGGCACAGAAAACCCGCACGCGTACTGTGAAAAGCCAAAATACCCAACACAAGTCACTGTTTGGCTCGGCTTTTAGTCAAGAGGCATAATTGGGCAATTTGTCTTTGAAAATGAGCAAGGAGTGGCCATTACAGCCAATGGCGATCGTTATCGGTCCATGTTGAACGAATTTTTTTCACAAAAATTGAAGAGGAAGATATTGGCAACATTTGGTTTCAACAGGACGGCGCTACGTGCCACACAGCCGAAGCTACACTCGATGTTTTGCGCCCTGTTTTTGAAGATCGCATTATCAGCCGCAGAGCTGATGTCGTTTGGCCAACTCGGAGCTGCGGTTTGACACCGTTGGGCTATTTTTTGTGAATTACCTTAAAAGATAAGTGTTACGCCGACAAGCCAGAGACAATTGACGCTTTAAAGGACAATATTCGTGAAGCCATTGGTGAAATACAGCTACACAATCGATAATGTGCTTAAAAATTGGACCTATCGTGTAGGCTGCATGGCCAGCTGATGCAGCCATTTTTTCATTATTAACCGGAAGGACTGTAAATAAAGAAAGAAATTTAAGAAAATATTCAGTAGTTTTTTTTTTTTTAATAGCATTTTCAAAAAAAAAGTTATTTGGCGGACCCTTTATTATTATTGATGTATTTTCAACTATATGGCCGCCATTATTTCTTGTCAAAGTTTGAAAGTCTCCTTTGCTAAATCCCTTACCTTTCAAATCAATAAGCTCACACCTCGAACTCGCAGTGAAAAAAGGATAAAAGTAACGGTAGGACAACACAACAAAAAATGTTTAAAAAAAAAGGATTTGATACAGTTTTTGGCCTATCCCGAACCGCAAATAAAAGTCAAATATGACAAATATTCGGAGATCTTTATGGACCGTACGAAAAAGCTTTAATTGTGCCGGTCCTAATTCGGGCCTGGGACCTCGTGCCCGATAGTAGTCCCAAACACTAACCACTGCACCACGGTGTTGCAACTTGTAGCAAAAATTTAGCGATACTATCAACACTTTTTTAGTTAATTGATTTGATCGCTACGTAAGACAATGAGAACTTTCTTTAAGCCAATGCATTTTCCCCGTTGGAAAGGATTATTTCGAATGGAACGAACGAATGAATTTAAATAAAAAAACCCAACAAAAAAGTTTTATAAAAAAAATTAAAAGCATCAAAAGTTAATGATTCTTACCAATAATAGTTATGAGGATCATCAGGCCAAGAAACACAGATGTAAATGCCATTTGTATAAGTTGGCCAATATCCTCGGCAGTTGCGTCGGTGCCATTGTTGTCCAGAAGGCCGCTTCGATTGGTGTTAACTAGGAACAGGGTAGCATTGGGATCGCTGCTATTGTTGCCGATGTCGTTGAATAGTGAACCGATGTTTGCATTGGGTATTGCTGAATCATTTAGAAAGTAGCTATCTACCTCATTGGAAATAAGATAAGAGTCTGGGCTGCCATTGTCGATGAAAACATAACCAAAGGCATCTGAAATGAGACATTATGTAGTTTAAGAATAATTTTTTAATTAATTTTTTATAAGATTGTCAAGGAAACTACATTTTCTTCGTGAGTTTTAGGGTACAAATTATCATGTCGTGAGTCTTTTTACTTTTTAGAGATATAAATTAAAATACTTATTCATATGCACACACATTATGGTATAAAAAGCATGTGACGGCTAAACACGTCTAATCCTTTTACAGACTTTCTCCTTCGTTAATTGGCAGATCTAAGGCCTAACCAAGAGATCAAAGCTATATCCTTTGGGCTCTTAAAATGCTCAAATTTTCGTTTTGTTTATTACCAAGGCAACCCATGGCGATGACAGAAATACATCCACTGTAACTCCCTAAGCATACGCACAAGATAATAGCTTTAAAGGATCTTTGCACAGTAAAATCTCGAAAGTCGCTTCTGCGTTACTCAGAAGTATACCATTGACTGGATAAACGATTGTGTGGCAATAAATCCTTTATCTGAGAATACTTATTTTAATTTATTTAACATCCTTATGCCCCGGGGCCTACTCAGCAGGCGTTTCTGCTGCAATGGAAAAAAATATTCATGATAAATCAGGCCACGAAAGTAGATTAGTTGTTCTTCGTTCCCGGGCGTCAACGCACTCCACTCACAGGACTGATTCTTATTATTTTTTTTTCTCTCCTTTATTATCATTTTTATTTTCCCTGCAAGGATAAACGAGTTTGCGTTGAAATACGCGGGAAATATCCCCTTGAACCGTGTAGGTGCTAGAGTAATATCTGTTTCGCATTCGAAATTTTCATTGAGTAAATAAATTCCCTTCGATTAGCGTAATGGGAACGAAATTGATACAGTTGGATGTCGATGTATTGGCGCGTTGGTGGTGCCATTGTATGTGCGTGTATGTTTGCGCTCTTTGATGGACACCTGCTGAGTCCCTGAGACTACCCTTGAAATCCATTTATATCGTGTGGATTTTATACCGCGGCAAAATGAACCCATAAACACTGTCATTTTACTCCTTGTTGTCGCAGTGATGACGGTGTTGTTGTCTAAACCCCGTTTTGATTTATTTACTTAGGCGGACTCGGCCACCTCAGAGCAAACAATCCAAGTAGAGAGCGGAGGTGATTTTCTCTTTCCGTTTAATTTTGTTTTTATTTGATTTGTTTTGTTTCTATTATTTTCGTTGTTGCATCATAGCTACGCGCTTGTATGTTGGTCGAACATCAGGACAACGGAAGGTTCTCTAGTTTACTTGATATTCCTGGATATTTCCTCTACAGGAAGTCTATTTCTTTCGTTTTTCTTTTGTCGGTAGGGTTAAAGCTACCCTTGGAGAATACAAATAGCATTTTTATTGTGTTAACATAGTGATGGTGGTGCATTTGTTTAGCAGAAGGGAGTGAAGCTTTTATCAAAGCAAAAAAAATGGACCGGAAGAATGAATTTCTAGGGAGAAGATTTCGGAGAATAGCATTTTATTTTTCTTGGAGGTGGAGGTAAACAGTCCGTGAAACAAGAAAGAAGTAGAATTGTTACACTACAATTGAAGAAAATACTAGGATTTCAATTCTCAGAATTTTAATTGTAGTTTTGGACGCGTTCTCAAATATTTTTCAATTTCAATGAAAGTGTAGAAGAATCCAACAAAAACTTAAACTTCACAAAACAAAATAAATCGCGAAGGTTTTTGTTTTTGTTGTAAAAAACAGAAGGACCCGGCAAGCAGAGAATTCATTAAAAAAAATTGAACCCAATACTCTTTTTCATAAAAGTTTCTTAGAAAATTTCTTTCTTTTGCAGTTTAAAATCCTGAGGGGTTGTACCTTTTTGATAGATTTATTAGTTGGAAGTTCTGGAAACAGAAGACTATTGCAAAACATTCAAAGGGTACCTACAACTTGCCTTTAGCTCAAAAATTGTCATCAGATGAACTTCAAACAGTTTTTTCTAAGATTCAAGGGTTGTTCAACCAAGCAAAGTTACGCGTAAAAAGATCTTCACGATCAGATTTTCTAATCCGACAGCCTACCAGCTAAACTAGACTGACAAAATATTAAGATTATCAGAAGCTGTCTGCTATTTGTCTTAATTTTTTCAAACTTATTAGTTGGAGATGGTTTTTGGCTAAATTAGGCCGTTCCCAACTTATGTCTCATGTTCCCCTCGGTTTTTGCTCTTGTCGAAATTCCTCATAACTTTATTTAAATATATCATCCGTCTGGTTCAATATGCCAAAGAACCTAGATTTAGATTAGATTAACTGTCTTCGAGTGAGCTCCTCTTTGACTCTGATTCGGCATGGCGATCTTAACATTCCTTGAGATTTTGTGTTGGCTTATGGAAACCCAATAAACAAAAGTGCTTTTTCCTTTAATTAGAAGTTTTTCTGGTTGTATGATAAAATTTGATTCGTCAACAAAAGCTCTATAGACATAGAGGAGATAGATGACGATGCCGAAGATATGTTCTCATATGGGCAAAACGTTTGAGTAGTGGCCTAGTTCCAACAAGGCATTTTCAGTGCCTAGCTAGAAAGGGAGGGCATCTTTGGTACTACAGTCGGAATGCATAGCCAGCATGACAGAAACACCAAGAACGAATTCAGGCTGATGGACTTTGCTGCAAGACCGCACGAGTCCTAAAAAACGTATATGAGGATCTTTCGATCAATCAGACGTCAATCAGAATAACGCAAGACACACTTCCAGTATCATGGATGTCCAAACTTTCCGAGGAAATAATATTGAACCGTATTAGTATCTGCAGCCAAGTCACAGCTGTGGATAACCCGAACAACACCAAGAAATGGAAATACTATGATGATATCACAAGAAATGGCCAGGTCCTTCTCCAATAGAGTCTGCCAAAATTTCGTACGTTCTTTGCAGTCGGCATCTGGTGTTGATAGCCAGTGGCAACATTGCTTACACGGAATCAGAGTTGCCACGTATTAAGTACTGGGTTTCAGACGGCCACCGCAATGGTATCCATGGTTTGACGATGAATGCCGGAAAAAACACATGCAGCTACACTAGAAACATATAAAACCGGCTCTGGACCAGAAGAATTAGAGCTGCTCGCAAGCTCTGGAGAGAAGCTCGCAAGAAAAGGAGAGAAGAACATCGGATTCTCACAAAAACAGAGAACAAGGGAAGTAAAATTAAGTTCCAAAATTCTACCAGGAAATCAAAAGGGTCCTGCCAAGGGTTTTAAGTTTAAACTTATTTCTTCAAGAACCATCAAGGGAATATCGTAGTGAAAAACCATTTGTGCTGACTTTAGAACGGCGAAGAGGAACCGAATCTCTTGACAAGGTGTCAAGCAGAATGAACCGCACTCTACCCGAGCGACAAACTAACCGACAAAGCATGCGACCGATACCGAACACCTGACTTGGATGAAGCAAAAGTATGTGGTCTTAGGCCAGAAAAATCCACCATCAACCATATATTTACGGACTGGCATATCTTGGAGGAAACCCAGGAATGCGAGATCGATCGAAATCCACACCCCCTTTTCATCGATTTCAAGGCCGTATTTGATAGCATACCAATAGAAAAGAGCTGTATAGCGCAACGTCTTGGTTTTGGCATCCCTGCCAAACTCGTCAGTTTGTGCAAAATGACGATGGAAAACTCACACAATTCCGTATGGTTGGTTAAGGGTCCTCACCGAACCCTTTGCTGTCAAAGAAGGTTTAAGACAAATCGACGTACCGTCTAAACATAATTCTTGAGAGAACTCGCGACAACACCAGAGGCACAATTTTTTAAAAGTTTCGCATGCACAGATAACACTGACGTAATCGAAAGAACCGAACGTGATGCCAGTGAAGTTGCACACTGGCTTCACCACAGACAGCTATAACTTTGAGGTTGTCAGAGACTTCGTCTACCTGAGTTCCGCTACAAATTCAGACAGCGATAACAGCGCTGAAATCAAACGAAAGCTAACTCTTGCCTCTCGAGCAACCCTCTCTCCATAAAATGGCTGTGATGACTGGCTCATCTGGGATAGATGAAAACCAACGCTCTGTCGCTGAAAATTTTCTTATCCTTGCGGATCCTTGTAGTGAAGCACCAATACTCATGTGGCCACGTAATAGGAAAGGGATCTTAGCCGAATTTGGGTGTATAACTATAAACGGCTAGCTGAAGACTGATCTAACTGGGAAGCTTGTAGGCTAAGGTCCAGGTCTACCCCGAACTGTAGCACCTCGTAAGTTATTGAAAACTTCGCGCTTTTTGAAAGATTGAGTTTCACTTCCATAGACTTAAGGAGTTTTAACTACGGTCTGTGCTTTCTGCTAAGGAAAACTAGTTCGGTTTTGAAAGGGCTGTAACTAAGACTTCATTAGCTTGACACACTAGCTACATTACTCCTGAACTATTACAAGTACGTGATATGGGTACCCGTGAAATAATACCCATTCAAAAAAAAAATACTTATATTTTTGGTTTGGCAGAAAGGCTCCACCTCGAGGTCTTCCCTAGTTACAGACAATCAGACTTGCAACCATGTTGTTAACCTTATCTGCCTACCAGAGCATTTTCAATGGCATTAGGCTCTACATATAAAAAGGTTTATTCAGTCTCAAGGAAGGCTACCATTATAAACTCAAAAAAGTGTAGACTCCTTTCTTTTATCCCCATCACCTCGTGAAAGCAAGTTTTTAGGAATTTGTCTTTCACCGTTTGCATCAAAAAGCTCTAATTGCATCTGTTCCAGGGTTACGAGAATAAAAGATGAGAGCTTTAACGGTGCACTCTCCTGCTCCTATATAACATTAAGCTCCCTCCAAGCTCCTATTCTTAGACTATATCTGAGAAATCCCATAATTTTTTTGACTTCTATCTCGGGTACTTTCTTTAGCATGATCATTAGACTGCAATCCAGACCGAAGATTTGTATGGTTCTAAGGAGGCAAAAGTAGTTTTGCCTACGCCTTCCTTTCGAAGAGGCAGATATTGTATTTTCAATTTGTCGAAACATACCATGCGTAAATATGGATTGAGGAAAGACGGTCTGCAACAATTCTCTCACCACCTGTTTGCTAATCTTTCAGAGCAGGTTTCTTAATTTTTCTTTGGTAGCTAGGAACGCACACTTCTTTTGAAAGGTTTTAACGTAGTCTTGACAACTCGTCACGATAGATTCGCTGAGTACCATTATCGAGACATTTCGAAAACGGGCCATTCTTCCAATCATAAAATTAAATTACCAAGAAATATCAATGTTGGGAGACGCAAATAAGGAAGGTAACATTTTTCGCACAGCAGTTAAAGACACAAACCTTAAATCTAAAACCCCCAAACCATTACAGATGCACACAATTCGATTTTTTCGAAAATTATATAGCCAAGATCGTAATTCAACTGCAATTGATTTATTCTTGCCCATATCTAGTTTCACCACAAGTTGAGATGATCATTCCTGTGATGAAAAATGCTCTTGATATCAAATCCGCAAAGGCAAGATAAAATCTCTGACTTCCATCGCCCATACTGACTGCGCGAATAAACAGTTTTTCCACCGGATTACCCCCCTCGCATACACCTACCAGCAACTCGTCCCATCTCGAATCTATGCCAAACCCAAAACCGAATAAATTACCCAGCCTTAAGCGAAACTATCCCAGGACTCGTATAACTTAAATATCATTTTGTTGGTCGTAAGGCCGTAAAAAAATAAAGTGGTGCTCATTATATCAATAAATTTCATTGCTTCTACACCCTCGAGAAATTCCTCACTTGACACTCCTACTGTTAAAAGGATTCAATAGAGAAAGGATTCTCCCTGCTCAATATGGGTTTTATTTTAGCATTTTATTTCAGTTTTACTCTAAGTGCCTCACGAGTAAAAACAGACAGGCAAAAAAACCAAAAAAAAAAAAAAAAACACAGAAGAAGAAAAGAAAAGTGTTTACTTACCCCTTAATAGTGTTTTAGTCTCCATGTTTACTTCGGTGGCAGCTTCCCTAATTTCTCAGGGACAGATAAATAAGCGAACGGAAAAAAAAGACTCGAACGAAAAAATCCTCCGGAAAAAAATACAGGAGGAGAACCGGAACAGAAGAAAAGAAAAAAAATCAAGTGAAAGAAACGAACTTTACGAAAGACGAGTGGTGGCGGTGTATGGATTTTGCCACTGCTGCTGCTTCTTCGTCGATATCCTTTCTCCACTGACGTTGGCCGCTTTTGTTCTGAACCCTTCCTCTATATTACTTCCCGCTCTTGGGGGGGCTGAGAAAATTGGTCCTTGCTGGCGTACACATATATGCGCATTTTTGATGTTGCTCCGCATATGTATGACGGTTGCTCTTCTGTTAGTATGCGATGGGTGAACGGATGTATAGGTGCCCTGTCCTTAGGATTTTTGTATTATTCCTGCGTAATATTTCGGTTCACTGTGGCGTATGTGGAATATTTTGGTCTTTGTTTTTTCGCGTGTGTGTCGTATAATGTTGATGTACGTTTGCACTTTTATTGAAGTCGGTGGTGCTATTACGGCTGCTGCTGTTGCTGCTGCCTCTACTCCTTTCGGCAATGCTGATGCTGATGATAATGACGATGGTGATGATGATCTGGAATCTTTTGTCGGTGCAGGAGTCAAAGGGGTCTGGTAAGTCACGGAGTGATGTTAGTGTTTCAGTTTTCTTCGAATTTTTTTTTTACTCTGGTGTATTCGTGAAGCTAGATGGATGCGTTCGTCGTTTGGTGGATTATGCTGCTTAGATGTTCCGGGATGTTTGGTTGTGTATATTGTGGGTGATGATGATGGTGACGGTGGTAGTGGTGGAAATATTTGTTATCCTTGACTCCGTAGTATTTTAGTAGATTTTTGTGTGTAGAGAAGTTGATGTTATTGGTGATTGGTATTTTTTTGCCTGAATTCTATTTCTTCAATTCGCCTCATTTGGCATCTACCTCTTCTCGTTGTTGTTGTTGTTGTTTTTGTTGGTCTCGTTCTTGCACGGTTTGTCACTGATGGCGGTGTTGAACACAGCAGCTGTTTCTTCGTAAGCATAATTGCTACAAGCATTGGGGCCTTTCGCCCCTCATAGCGTGCGGTTCATTTATCCATCTGTAAAGAAAAGAGAAGAAAAAAAAAATAAATAAATTTACGATATTGCTTGGGACAATTTATGGGATTGACTTTGTTATTCTCTTGTTTTTCCTTCATACACAAAAATAATACTGTGGATGATAATATACATATACATATGAGTGGGTATGCGTTAATATACCATGACTTGGTCGGGACGTTTTAATGGGGAACTTAATTGAGAGATTAAATGTGGATACAATATGATGTGTTAAGAGATAAAGTTATGGAAAGTATTCGTCATGTAAGAAGATTTGAAAGATAATTGCCTGCGTACGCAATTATGATATTCAAATATACAAAGGATACATGCATAAATTATTCGATTTTTCCATTGGGCCAAGTTAGCATCTATTTTTGCTCAACAATACAAAATATTCATTCTCGCAACGTGTGCGGACGTCATGAATATATTATGAGGCCATCTTTGCAATTGGGTCAGTGCTTATTTAGCTAATCAAATTTTCAGGCCCAGGAATAAGCGAAAAAAAAAGACTGCGATAAGAAGGTTTTTCTTGGGCTTCGAGTAGTGTCCTTTCAGGTTACTTGGTTATGCATGTAAATTAGTGTGTAGAAAACTGAAATGCGGCGTGAGGGTACTTTTTTACCATGACAGAATAAGGATTTCTTTTCGATAGATTACGAGACGCAGCTTTCTTTTTAAAAATTTAAGAAATTATTTGATTTGCCAATAGCATGACTTGGTCGGGACGTCATTAGTTGACGTACTCAGGGATTTTCCCACCCCACCCGGGGTATATATCTTTTAAATTGAAACACAGTAAAATAATCAACATAGATATGAATCAGATCGGCAGGTGAAATAATTGAGCCTTAACTGGGGCACGGCTTGGCTCTTACTTTGCACAGACAAAGTGTTAAAATTGGTTAAATCCACGGACAGCCGCGCCTACTTTTGGTCCCAATGAGAGGCAACCACTAATTCACATATTATTTCAAAAGACCTTATGACCAAGTTAAACAACGCATGTAATCTTTAATTTTGTTGCCTATAAATTATAGCTTAAAAACTTTAATACGACATACATTTAACCGCTACACCAATGACCTTACCCACTTTTACAATGTTTTATCCCTCGAAACATGATTTCTCTGAGAGTTTGCTCAAAGTTTAAAAAAATATTCTATAACAAATATTAGAGATATTGGCATTCTCAAAGTTTTGTTCAGACAAAGTTTTGAGCTGCGTCCAATTTAAGAGGGCGTTTTAAGAAAAAAAAATTTTATTTTATTGTTTGGCTCAAAGTTTCGTTTTTAAAAAATTAAGATTTTCTTATTAGTCAACGCCCACTTTTGAGGGAGTATCCCATACATACAATTGACTTCTAATGAATTCAGGTCAAAATATTTGAAGATTAAGTGTTTAAGGGTCGGTGTTTAGAAATTACACCTACATTTACTATTTGCGTTATCTGTCATTGTTATTTGCATGACGATGTGTTTTTTCGTTGGGCTTTTAAATGCCAGCATTGCGAAGGTTCTCTGTTGGGACCGAAAGTGGTGGTCTCGTTTCAAACCTTTGCCCGCCTCTTTCCTCATTTTTGGTGGCTTACGGCAAAATGGTCAATTTGATAAAAAGCTGTTTGTCTATCAGTAGACATACAACTCATTTTGTGGCAGGTTTTATCCTCAAACATGGTGCTTCTATGACAAGGCGTTGTCTAAAATTCAGAAGTCTAAATACCTTTCACCATTGTCTTTCTAGTTTCCTAGTCCATGCTTTCCCATTATACATGTTTAAGCTCCTCGTTGTCTCGCTTTCCACTTTGATGTTTGTCAGGTTTTACATCCAGCATCCAGCATCCAGGTCTTACATCCAGCTCGACAGCTTATCGCTGACAGCACTAAGGCAAGCGTAAAATATGGTCATATTAAGGTTGTGCTCGAAATGCAGGTGTCAAAATTCTGCTTTTTAAAATTCAGTTTCACAAAATTGACAACAATACAGCAAGTAAAAAAAATGCTTGTATTAGAGTTGGGTTCAAAGTTCTGCCGGGGATAATTACAATCTATTGGCAAAATTCTGCTTTTCAAAGTTCTGCTGTCTGTTTAGTTAAGTTAAATTCTGTTTAGTTAAGTTGTGGAAATGCAACTGTACTGAAGCGACACAGTGGAATATGTATGGAAGCGGGGGTGTAAGACGGCTCCCTAAAATTACGCCAAAAAGTGTTTGGAAAAAAGGCAAAAAAAATTTGGTTTAAAATTTTTGGAAAAAAAAAACAAAAAGGGAAATAACGCCAAAATTAAGGAAAATACACCAGTTTCTTTTGGAAATAGAGCTAAAATATGAAACGGAAAACACGCCAGAAAAATTGCGCCTTTTCTGGCTCAATTTCCACATGTAGTGTGGAAAAGGGACCAAATAAAATAATTTTCCTTTTACACTCCAAAATAGCTAAGGACTAATTTTCATGCACCGATATGGAGTCCTTTTTTTTACCAGTGGATGCATTGCGCGTATCCCACCGCGGTCGCGTTTTCCTCGGATACGCGTGATGCCAGATAAGGCGCCACGTCACGTGCCACGCGTATCGGCAGATCGGAGACGCATTCGGTCTCCCCCGCCCCTAACATGGAAGATATAATCTTCTCCACCAGCCACTGCCTGGCTTTGTAGTTTTATGTTGCACTCCCAACTTACCTCCGGTGCCTGGAAATAAAGTCGAACGTAATAAGGTCGGATCAAATTTGTTCAAAAATCTTGGCTTTTTCCAAATGTTTTTTTGGCTCATTTGCATCATTTTAAAAATGAAAAGAAGCAAAATGAAAATAGGAAAAAATGTAAAAAAAATCAGCAGTTACGCCAATAAAATTTGGTGTGTTTTCCTAGAAAAAAACGCCAAAAATTTGTATGGAGATTATTTGGCACCTTTTCCATTTTTATGCCCGACCGAGGGTATATTAATTTTAATGGATAGTTTAAAACACAGTGAAATAATCACCGTAGACCCTTAAGACCTCTCAGAGATATGATCGAGAACGACAGGTGAATCGATTAAGCCGTCCGTCCATCCGTCTGTCTGTATGTGTGAAGGTTTTAGGTCTTCAAAATCAAGCTACAGAGCTGAAAATTGATACACGGCTTGAATTTTCTGCTGCACAGACAAGTTGTGAAATTTGGCTTAATCCGTCAACGGCCACGCCCACTACTGGCTTCAATGTGAAACGACCTTTTTTATCACATTTTCTTTCAAAATGCCTTTTGTTCAAGTTCGATAAGTCATAGGAACTTAAGTTTTTGCACTGAGCAATATTGGCCGAAGGCCTTTAACAAGCCAAAAATTGGACCGCCCACAATATCGACCATACCCACTTTTAACATGTTAGATCTTTAAAAACCCGAATTCTCGGAAAGTCGACTCCAAATCGGAAAAAAAATGTTATGACAAATCTTATGACAAAGTGAGCTCCGCCCACTTTTAAGGGGCGCTTTTGCGAAAAAACTGTTTTTTTCTTAAATAATTTTCGGTTTAAACGCATTTAGTCATGAATCTAACGAACTAACAATTAATTGATCTTAATTTGATTTAAGCCCAGACCCACTGTTTGGGGGCGTGGCCTGTACAAGTTATACATAAATTCGGGACAAAAAATTTTCAGATTTGGTGTTTCACGGTATATAGGGTCTGGTATATAGAAGTTTGTCACAGACGAACTCTTGCACTTACTCACTTGTTTTTTTTTTTTTGCGTGACTTCTTTTCAGGGCTGTTACTTCTTTTCAGGGGGTCGTGTAGGACCTGTTTCTTTTTTATACCTATGCTTTACGTCAAAAAAAAAAAAGTTTACATCAAAAAGCAGAATCTAAGTGCTTTAGTCAGAATTTTGAAAAGTAGAATCATGACCCGTTCCCATTCCAGAAATGAATCTTTGTCCAGGTAGAATCGCAAAACTCCCCATCGTCTTATCATTCTTTATTCGAGGCGAGGTGTCGCTTTCAGTAGCTTTAGTTCGTTTATATACTAAAAAAAATACATTAATTTTTGTCACATTTGACGGAAAAGGGCAAAGCAAAATAGCGGCTTACTTGCAGAACTTACATTTTTTTATGTGGAGTCTAAGAACGGTAGAATTAATTAAAAAAAGATTCAGCATGATACATGTCCAGGGTTCCGAGTTATTTGCATTTACACTGAAAGAGTAGGGGGGCGCTAATCGGCTGTCGGGCAGTGTATGGTACCCAGGGTTGTAAGCCTTTTGCCCAACCTTTAATATTCTAGGGCTGATTTTTTATTTTTTTTTAAATGTCCCTATTTCGTCTTACGAAAAACAATTCAAATACAGTAGATGTTCTATTTAGTGAATTAATAATAGCCCGGCATTTTTGCTTTTATGATATTCTTCACTATTTCAAGAGAGAAGCAAAAAGGGATTTCCAAAGTTATATTTGATTACGATCACTTTTCCGTTAAACATCTTCAATGGATTTGACAGATGCCATCAAAAGAACATGATAACGAAAGGCCTCGAAAGTCTACCCGGTCCAATTGAGCTATACAATACCTTTACCACCTTTACCTAATACCTAATATACCTTTACGTCGGCGTAACAAGTTTTTTTTTAACAATGCTTTATGCATTTTCCTCTTACTTTCCTCCTGTAACGCAAAAAAATGCAAACCCTTCAAAAATAAGACTACTCAAAAGAGTCATGGCCTCTCACATCCGTGCTTGATCTTAAATTTTTTACCGATCCCGAATGGTGAATTGATATAAGCTTTTCATTATAAGATTTGCTCTCGAAGCGTTTGCCAGGCCTTTGAGGATGAGAAAAAATTACCCTGCCGACTTGAAGTTACTTCCTTAGGCTCGTCTGCCGACTAACCGGCACCGGCTACCCGGCCGTATGTATGGGCAACCGGGGACGGTTTCGGTCGGTTTGCAGGTGGGTGTGAACGCGCTCATAGGAACCTAATTCCAACGATCAGGCCAGTTAGCCGGCTTCTGTTTATTTGTGAAATGGGCCTTAAGCGTTAAAAAATTTAGTCAAATTAAACTAATGATTGTTTCACCCTATTAAAAGAGTCCACTTTTAACTAATTTTGGTCGACCGTCGAGTATTGCAACAGAACACTGCTAAAGTGGAGTGAACCGCAGTATACACATCCTGGATAGCCTCTATAAGGCCCGCAGAAGGAAGCCTTATACAAGTAAAAGCGAAGGCCTGCAACAGGAAGCCTTATTCAAGCAACAGCCTCTATAAGACCTGCAGCAGGAAGCCTTATACAAGCAATAGCCTCTATTAAGCCTGCAATGGGAAGCCTTATACGAGTAACAGCCTCTATAAGACCTGAAACAGGAAGCCTTATACAAGTAATAGCCTCTATAAGACATTCAGAAGGAAGCCTTAAACAAGTAAAGGCCTATATAAGGTTTGCAACAGGAAGGCTTATACAAGTAACAGCCTCTATAAGACCTGCAAGAGCTATCGGCAAGACCGTATACAAGCAATAGCCTCTTTAAGGCCTGCAACTTGAAGTCCTATACAAGTAATAGCCTCTATAGAACCTGCAACAGGAAGCCTTATAAAGGTAGTAGCCTCTATAAGGCCTGCAATAGGAAGCCTTATACAAGCAACAGCTTCGGTAGTGACTACAAGAGGGGGCCTTATGCAAGTAACAGTTTCTGTTTTACTTGAAACAGGAATATTACGACATAAAACAACATTCAATCTACAGTTTCGGTAAAGCATTTAACAGGAAACTTTATACAAGCAACAGTTTTTGTTATGACTGCAACCGGAGGCCTTATACAAGTAACAGTTTCGATAAGGCTTGCAACAGAAAGCTTTTTACAAGCTTTATATAGAAGCCATATACAAGCAACAGTTTCGGTAAGGCTTGCAACAGGAAGCCGTTTTCAACAGTTTGGGTAGGGCTTGCAATGGGAAACTTTATACAAGCAACAGTTTCGGTTAAGCTTTGCAGAAAGAAACCTTATAGAAGTATCTGCTTCTGTTAAGATTGTAACATAATGCCTGCTACAGGTATAGTGATACCGAAACTTCTATAAGGCCTTATAGAGGTAGTTCACATTCTGCACTGAAGTACGGAAGCTGCTATACGGCCATATAGAAGTAGTAGACTTCTTACAAAGTAACAGATTAACAGAATCTTATCCCTCTGTTAGGCCTCGTTGTAGCTTTTTTAAGGTCTTATACAAATTGTGTCAGAAATTTCTGCCTCGGAAATAATCGGCAAGTGCTATAGAGACCTTATAGGAACAATAACTTCAAAAAATCGAAAATATAAGCCTTACCGAAGTAAAATTGTAACTTGGGTATAGCTACATAATATTATGTGTTAAAGGTCTATTACTTTAAAATTTCTGAACTTTTATTCATTCACACAACTGCTGCCAATATTTTTACCTTTCTCCGTCTTATTTCAACTCTAATGTCCTTTCAAAAGACCCATTGCAAAAGTCGCACAAAACAGTCGTTTGTTTTAATGAATCCCTTTTAACAACTTAACCTTTTTGCGGATAATAAACTTTTCAGCTTCACTAAGTATTGTGTGAAAATTGACATTCGTTAAATTTTCACAAAATAAAAAAGAATATATACGTGAATGATGGGTGTCTGGGCTAATATTGTTGTATGAAAAAAAAAAATTCCAACAAAATATTAAAAGTTCTATCAAAATTTAACCACTTTCCCATGTGTATTTATTTTCAATACTTAAGTATAAAAGTCGTATTAAAACAAAGTTTCTGCAAGTTTAAGTAAAATATCTTTACCGGGATCATACAAAGAACACAAGGTTATTTTGTTCTGCAACAGATTTGAATTTCATGTGACCCAACTTTATTTTAGACATTAAAATCACTTTGGGAGGCAATGTCACACAATAGGTTCTAAAGGACTTATGTTCTTAGTTTGGAAAAAGTTTTGCTTTTCCTCTCACATAATGGGCTTACTTTTCGGGAAAAGTTTCAATGTCAAGTATATATTTTGTTTATCATAGCTCATACGACAGAAATTAAATTGAGAATGTGTGTACCCACCCACAGATTTCTGTGTTCGCTGGGTGAGTTGATGATTCATGAGCATTGAGAAAACTTTTTATCCTGCAATGTAGAATGAAACAAACGTTTTTTAAGGACGACATGATGCACAGATTGCCCACACTACAAAGAATATGTTTTCAATTCAATTTAGAGAAATGAGGGTTTATCTAACGCTCCCGGAACGTTTTTTTGACAAATCTTTCCACGTAATAATATGAAACAACATACTGCACCTAACCCATAAAGTTTCGGAAAAATATCTAAAAAACTGTCTCAACTTTTTTGTTAGTCTGAAAGCAGAACTCACATGAACTATAATGTGGGCAAATTGAACTTCCAACGAAAAACTCTGTAATCAGCTTCGACAAAAAGTCACTGGAACTTTTTTTGTGGATTATAGTTTCTGGAAACTGGAACATCGGGTTTTTCAAATTGGTCAGTTAAATTATTCGCCTGTCAGGAACATATATCACTGGCGAGTTTTTGAGCTGAATGGCTCTGTATTCAGCTAAATTTTTGGAAACTGAATACAAAGAAAGTTTAATTTTAAAAAAACTGCTAATTACATACATTTTTACAACTGGTTTGCTCGACTTTTTAGTTTAAGCAATCAAAGCTATTCTATAAGAAAATTCTGATATTGAAGAGTGTACTAGACGATACTTTTTTCCTGATTTTGATGGTCATTAAATAACTTTTCTACCGTAAAGTTTTTTGGTCAATCTGGACAAAAATTCCACATAGTTCGGGAATGATTTCATCATTCTTGAGAGGCACATGTGGTCTCGCAAAATTTTGCATCAAAAGGGACAATGATGCAAGCGGACGAGCTCAACTCAAATTTGTCTCTCTATGAAGCCATTTCATGCGGCAACCTAAGCAACATAACCCCATGTACCATAACCGCATAGGAAGACGGGGCTATTGACACTTTCGAGCCTACCTTTTGACAAAGTAATTTGTTTACAGGAAAATTCCTTCCATTTATCCGCCTTTCCTCCAATATCCGATGAAGCACCTGTGACAGCTTACCTTCGTCACATCTACAGGTGTGAATAATTGTTTCGACTTAACTGAAAACTCCACCTAATGTGTTACTTAACAGATTTGTTGTCCTTCAACGAGCCCACCCGTAAGCTCCTATATTTTCTATAATTTCAAACGAAAAGCGACACTCTTGCCCAACTCAACAGATGTCACATCTGACAGCTGGCCGTTTATCAATCACAAAGAATCCCTTGTCAGTCTTCCGGCATCAAGATAACAAAACAGTCTACACACAGAGACGATTTAAATGTAATCGCGTGGCCAAAGTTTCCTTTAAACGACTTCTGAGCACCTTCTTCCTACCCGCGTCCCAATCATCTGTATCCTATGGCCCACAATCCAGAATCATTTGTCATTATGACAATTTGGAAGCGCTGCTTACTCATCATCATTAACTATGGCAACCAAGAGCCCATCCCAGCACTTGGTGGTCGTTCGAATAGTTAACGATTTAGCTTGACGCAAACCGCACTGTCCGTCCCCAAACTGCTGCAGTGAGTCTTTAAAAATGACATCATCCTTTTCATAGCGCTGAATACTCGAATCGATCGTTAATTACCCAGGAATTGGTGCGAGTATTTAGTATGTCCTCCCAGCGTTCAAGTGTTTGATAGGGGTTTGTAATTATTTGCAATACCACGTCCTTTGTTGCGCTACGTCGCTATAAGCTTGGCTGTCGACATTGGTAAAGTTTTGCACTAGTGCACTTTAAAGGAGCTATGAGTTGAGTATATTAAAAGCGTTCTATATCCGATCCACCGCTATATACTGGGATTAATGCATTTTTCCTTAGTGCGGAGTGAATGCCTTCACGGAAGAGTGAACCACTTTTAGTAAGAATATAGAGATAAAATGGATGGTAATAATGTCCTTACGGAGTGAGAATGAAAAGTCGCATGCTGTCAATAAGCTTTGACACAGCTTGAGTTGTGAAACCCGCCATTTGATGGGGCATTTAATCCCATTAAGATATTCCAGCAGAAGAATCGTGGATAATACTTTCGAAGGACTCTGCACGAGTTTGTGCGAACTTTGAGGATTCCAGTGGACAGAAAAAGTGTGTGCCCTTCATTAACTGTGGCAAAGAGGGTAAAAATTATTTAAATATTTCATTAGGGACTTTTTACGTGGCCTTAGAAAACAATTCAAGGGATAACAGTGAACCTTTTAGATTAATCTATAAAACGTGCTTCCTGGCAGTGCCATAAATGGGCACACCGATCGTTTTAATTTTATGCTAAATTCTTTTCTTAAAAAATGGGCCGGAAAATGCATGAACTGCTTAAAGTTATTAATTCGGCATGTGTCCCTTTGTGAAAAAAAGCTACAACACACATGGCGCACTTAACCAAAATTAAAAGGTAACTCAACAGCCCTCGACAACTCCAACAATTTTTTTTTAATTAAATCATTTGGCTATTTGGTCCTTGTGCATCCTGTTGGCTACTTAATTTCTTACTAATTAAACTTTACGATAATGGTATTGCAACCATGCACATTCAAAACTATCGTAAATCAAAAAGTAATATCATATCGATATCTGTGGCATTATCCTTAAAAGGATTTTCATATTCCCAAGCCTGCCGACTTCAATTCAGATTAAAGTCATATACTCACGTGCGAAATTGGCCATTGATTTCCATTTATGACTGGAGTAATAAACCACTTATTCATTTCCGATTGCACAGTTTAACATACACCGTGAATGTGTGATTTATGCGGCTGCAGTGGAGTGCGGTTGTTATATAAAAATTGTATGCTTGGACAATGTAAAATTAATTCCCCATTAAAATTAAGTAATAATAAAAAAACGAAATAAGTTAAATAAAAAAAAACCCACAGATGCAATCAGTGATTTTAATGACTTTGATTTGTAATTGATTCGATTCGGTAAGGATGATGCAATTGAAGGAATGAAATTAAGTTAAATTTGATGTAGGGTTTCTTTTTTCTAGAAGTCATCCTAAAGGGAATCTATTGCGGAAATGGAAACCGAGCTCATAGAAACTCGCAGTAATAAATAAACACGTAAATAAAAGTAATTTAAAAAACAAATAATTAAATTTACTTGAGTAATTAAATGATCCAACAAATAAATATATCATAGAAATAGATAATAATAAAAATTAAGATAAAAAAGGACAATAAATCGATACATAATGAACGAACTATGAATATATAAATAAATAAACGATATAAAAATAAAAATATATATATTTATTTATAAATGTATTTATAAATATATAAAACATAATTAAGAATTAAATAAAAGTCATAAATAAATGCATATAAATAACTAAGTAAACCAATAAATTACTGAATAAATATATAAATGAATAAGCGAGTAATAAACCACTATTAATAAGGCACATATGTATTACGTTTAGATAAAATAAATTTGCCTTTTTATACCCGACCCAGGGTATATTAGGTTTAATGTATAGTTTGTAATGCAGTGAAATAATCACCGTAGACCCCTAAGACCTTTTAGAGATATGAATGGGACCGACAGGGAAATTGGTTAAGCCATGTCCGTCCGTATGTAAGCAACTTTTAGGCCTTAAATTTGAAGGTAGAGAGCTAAAATTTCGTGAGTTGGCTGGAAGTCCAGTCCTTCAGATTAAGATTGAAAATTGGCTGAATCAGCCTACAGACACGCCGACTACGGGCCTGTATGTGCGACCATCTCTAATTTTAAAAAAATACTTTTTCCAAATTTTAGCTATGTTACAAAGGCACTAACGCAATAGTTTTTGGTGCGCAACATTGCCTTGTAATTTTCCTTGAAGTTGCCAAAAAATGTTAGCCTTTTCATTGACCATGCCCTTTTTTAAGGGATTTTAGCTTAAAATGACTGTTTTTCAATAAATATATATGAAAGTTGACAAAAAATTTTATGACAAAAGTTGTAAATATTAGCATTTTTTAAATTTTTTGTACATATTTTGTGTGCCTCCTCCTAGTTTTGTGGGCGTGGCGTTAAAAAAAGTGTTAGTTTTAGTGTTAAAGGCGGAGTTTTAGGCCGAAATGTAGGCAACCACCTAGAATAAAGCATTGAACAGATATATTTTTATATCCCACCCCCTTTTTTGAGGCGTGACAGATGGACTGAAGCTTTTGCATACGCACTGTTGCACTTTCCCACTTATTTTTATTGATTTAATTAAAAATGTGCGATGTCAATATGAAAGTGTAAGATTTCGTCTATAACGAACTTCTATATACCCGACCCTATTTACCGCCAAACACCAAATCTAAAAGTTTTTAGTCCTGTCTGTTTATTATGAGTCCCCGAAAATGGACGCGAGCTGAAAATTAAACCAAATTTATTAAAAAGCTTTAAAACAAAAAATTATTTCCGATCAAGACAATTTTTGCCCTAAATGGCCTCTAAAAGTGGGCGGAACTAAAATTTTTGTATGAAAATAACTTAGCAAAAAATAATCTATTTAATTTATGGATGGAAAACTGCATTTGTTAAGCCCGCCTCAAAAAAGGCGATTCAACTTCTCCGACCAGTTACCGATCAATTGGACTAACATCCATTCTTTCCAAGGTCATGGAAACGCTGATGAATAGTTGTAGCTTATGAAAAATTTAAAATCACGGAGGCTTCTCAATGACCGCCAATACGGCTTTCGTGGCAAAAGGTCCACTGGTGATCTGATGGCTTATCTCACTGAAAAGTGGATCCGCTCCTAGCACCTTTATGGTGAAAGCAAGGTTGTTGTGCTTAATATTTCTAAAGCATTTGACAGAGTCTGGCATCAAGCTCTTTTGTCGAAAATGCGTGCATTTGGAATCAGTGTACCTTATATTCATTGGATTAGAAATTTTCCTCTGAGCCAATCAATCCAAGTGGTTTTGAACGGCTACCGGGGCTAAGTTTTATCTCCAACACTCTTATTGATCTTTTTAATAGAAGTCATTCTTTTGCTGATGACAGTAATTTAGTTTCTCATATTCTTTTCCTTGCAAACGCCGTACTCCTTCGGAAGTTGAAAGGGAACTCTTAAATATGTTGAACTCATTAAATTCAGACCTTAACAGCATATCAACATGGGGCTTTTAAACAGAGTGGAATTTAATGCATCCAAAACGCAATGCTGTTTACTGTCATCCAAGGTGAAAAGAAATCTTCAGCCTTTTACACGAACGACGCTTGCATCACTGAAACCGAAAAACTTCCCATCCTCAGTATGTGTGTTAGTGACAACTTTCGTTGGAATGATGAAAGGCAGCTAGAACAACTGTTCGCCTAAGGGAATCCGGGCTGTGGTCCTCAAGGCCTTATGGACGCGCCTCTGATGTGGAAACTTAATTGGTTGCCTCCATAGATACCCAAATTACGGATTACCTCCCTATGACATTCGTTTTCATCAAGAGATTCGCTACCAGAATACCTGAAAGAGGTGAATGGGAAGAAAAGACCATTGCAGGAGATGACGAGATCGCCGTACATACTGACGGCTCTAAGATGGACGTCGGAATCGGCGCGGGCATCTTCTGTGAAGCTCTGGGACGAAGTTAATCTTTTCGGACCAATGCCGACTGCAGCATCTTTCAGCTGGCAGCCATAACCCAAGCTGCCATTGAGTTAAAGAAACACAGTCCCGTAAACAGGATATCAACATATACTCTGAGAGCCAAGCGGCAATTCAAGCCATTGAATAAGACGTAGTGAAGTCAAGGGCTGTGAAACTATGCATGGAAATTCTAGACGAGTTATACCTTGGCCACATTGTAACTGTGTGTTGGGTGCCAGGTCACACCGATATACCGGGAAACGAAGAAGCGAACAAGCTTGCGAGATATGGGTCTGAGATGAATGCATCTCTAGCCCTCAAATCTTTAAAAGTCCCTCTGAGTTTGATAGCACGTAGGATAAAAACTGAATCCTTGAGTAGAACCAACCTACGTTGGACAGAACTTGATACGTGCAGACACACAAGGGAGCTATGGCCAGCGACTAGGGACTAGCCCGCAGAAATATCCGAGTACTCACGGGAATCCTCACGGCTAGGCATACCGCAAAACGATTACTGCAGAATCTGCAGGGACGTTGAAGAAATTGAATATGTTCGTCTGAATACCCAGCTCTAAACAGCATCAGGCGTAGTACCCTCGGCAGTTACTTCTGCAACGAGTTCGAAGATCTAAATAATGTAGATCTAAAAAATCTCCTAATACAAATCCGGATGGGTCCAAGAGGGCGGAACTCTGAGCTTGTTACAGCGGTTTATTTCTGTTTTCGTTCCAGGTGTTAAGAAGGTTTCCGAAATGGACACAATTGACCCAACTGCTGGTCTAAGTGAGCCAAGGGCATTCATCAACCTAACCTAACCTAACCTACGTTGGAGTGACCACATATTCAACGTCGCCAAGAACGCAGCGAAATGCTTAGGATTCCTTAGTCGATGAAAGAAATACTTTACACCTTCTGATCTAGCTGTCATCTGTAAATCGTTCATATGACGAAAACTGGAGTATAACCCTCATGTCTGGGTAGGAGCTCCTAAGACAAATTTACACCCACTCGATAGAATACAGAAAAGAGCATTGAAATTGATAGGTGACTTAAACATTGCGAAGTCAATCGACTCCCTGCAACATGGTCGCAATGTCTCTTGCCTTTCATTGTCCTATCATTTTTTGCATAGAGAGTACTCCAGCGAAATAGCCAGCTGCAATTTCTGAATTCAACAGCAATACCCTCCGCGCAAGAAGGAATGCTCATCAGTACACCCTTGAGCCCAATGTCGGACGAACTGCATTGTATTGGATTTCTTTTTTTAGCCGAACAACACGGATGTGCAACAGGCTTCCGCAGGAAATTTTTCATCGTATATTTTTTTTTACTTCCAATCAAGAAACTCTTTTTCAAACGCCTTTTAACAAGACCTTAAAGGTTTTCTCGAAAGATTGAGTTTCACAGTTCTTGAGGTTCATACGGAAATCTAATCACCCACTGCATAATGATTTCTCAGAAGATTTGAATTAAAAAATCCTTGCAATTCCTTGAAAATAATTCCCTTAATATTTGAACAAATTCCTACACAAGTTTGCACATATGACAAAGTACGCGTCAAGGATACAAATTCATCAGAATGAACCATACAGTCGTTACCGTAATATCGGTTTCGTTTTAAAGCGAACAAATTAGAAAGGATTAGAGAAATAACAAGACTCTAAAAGGCACTAAAAGCCCTGAAATCATATTCATTGGAATACGCTTCGTTTTCAATTAATCTAGAGTAGCAAGAAGCTTATGAATCGTTTTTAAATCGAATTCGTGGGATTCAATAAAACTAGGAAACATTGCCAAGCAAGAAAGTCTTTGACTTAAAAGCCAAAAATTCTGTGAATTATTACTTCCATTAATTCTAGGAATTATCTTTACCGAAAAAGCTGTACAGGAATTTCGTTTTTCAATCATGTAGATATTAAGTCTCAAGTACGTGTATCTATTAGTCCCTAATTCACAAGAGAAGGCAGAGATAAATTCCGAAGAAAATTACATAAAAAAATCCAGACTACGTACGATAGGCAAAGTGGAAATTTTCCCGTCATCATGTAAAATATTAACAGCAACATTTTGTTGTGTCATTTAAAAAAAAAATGTGTGGCACCCCAGAGTGACACATTGTAATCGAAAAATATTATTACAAAGTAACACGCGTCAGCGTTTATGACTTACCAGGCTCCTCCTGAAAGAGAAAAAAAAGTGTCCTCAACAAGTTGAAGATAACATTTCATGTCGAGCTTTTAGGTTATGGAATTTGAAAATTAATCACCCGCATACCTTTTTCAGTCGTGAAATCGATTTTTTTTTTAGTTTCATCCTGCACGTGCCTTGGAGGACTTTTTTTTTAGTCGGAGATATCTAGAACTATTTATCACTTTCATATCTGGCACAATGATAGGTGGAGAGAGAAAAATTGCGGTACAACCCTACCCACAGATAAAGCGGAGGACACACAATGCGTAAGAGTAAGGCTTACAGATGTATTTACCTCCCCGCTAGGGGAGTGTTTTAAGGATATATTCTTTTTTCTTGTAGACTCTGTAGTGCGCGTCCCTTTGTTACTTTGCATTGATATCACGTTCAGGGTGTTTTTGTATTTTCAACAGACAGGCAGTAGTGGCCTATCGTTATTCGGGAGGATACAATTTTTTTTTTTCGGATGTATTGTTTCAACACCTTCCATACCGCAGCTGGAAATGATGACAAGGAAAATGTAAAAGAAAAAAATGAAAATAATAAGAAAACAACTCAAGTATGAAATGATGAATTCTTGAGAAAAATGCCAACTCACCACAGATAAACGTGTTTTTGGCGGAGCGGCTTGAGCTAGGAGAGATGAAAAAGCTGATTTAATTTATCTCTTGACGAGATGAGAAAAAATCTGCAAATATGTCGAAATTGGAAAGGGGCAGGAAGGGGTTTTGAAAATTAAAAAAGAAATTCTCCGAAACGCACATGAGGCTCATACATTTTAAAGAATTCCACTGCGTCAATATTAAACTCGTGCAAGCCTCCTCTTCTTCTTGAAAGCAACAAAAAGAAAAGTTCGCTTAAAATTGATAAAACCATAGCAATGGTGAACTTTAAACGCGTTTACATTTCTAACATCATAGCAGGTCATTGAACCATAACCTGTGGAACTTAAAAATAGCTTCAGACATATTGCCTTATTTTATAAACCCACCACCCAGCACAGGCTAAACAGACCAACAAACCATCAAGGACACGAAACGAGAATTTTGACGTTCCACTTTGTAATTCAGCAAGCCACTTGAGCCACTTGAAAACGAATCCGCGGTGCTTAGGAACCATTCTCGTGAAATCAAATTCACATCACGACCAAGGAATGCCTCTAAGCTCCTCACAAGACCACAATCAATTGAATCCTATTTCAGAGTTAAGCAACCGCAGAGTATACGAAAATATATCATCCTACCTCCCCGCCAAAACAAAGTGCGTATTATCTGTGTTCCCGTAGATTCTCAAGCCAACTAAGCATCATTCCAAGCATTTCATGCAAATATGAAATATCATCAAATACCAAGCACCAGGAATAATGCTTAAAGTCACACGCGGACCATAAAAAATCCAACTCGACAACAATAATCCTAAGCGAGAGCGCTCACACACACACAAGCGCACACCATACATACATCCTTTTCGAGCCATTCCATAAATTTCCATCATTGCCAAGTAGGATAAAAGTTATAGACATAAATACATTTCTATATACATAGGAGCATATAAAGCAAGGACAAAGCTACAGCGGAATCCTGTAACATCATCATCGCTGACACAGAAACAAATCAAAATGTAAATAAGAAAATAATTTAAAGTTACTTTTTCGAGCAGCAGCCGGAGAGTGATCCCCAGACGAGAAAAGTCAGAACGCCTCGTTCTTCGCCATATTTACTATTCGATTCAAGTTCTTTTTTATCGCCCTCGCCCCTGTGCCTCTCGCAACGACGACAACGGATAGGACTTTTATCTCACCGAGATATTTTCTACAGAACTTCTAAAGAATTTCATCAAACGATGGCAATGGTGAAAAGGAAAAGTATTTCCATTTACCTATTCAGTATAGACACCCACCCACATACCTAATATAAGAGCCGACAAAGTTCAGACAAGGAGTCATAAAATCTATAGATATCCTTGTAGTGCATTGCAAACACCAGCCAGATCGAAGGAAAGGGTGTTGGTTGAGTTAAGCGAAGGGGTGTGGGATGAAAAAGGATGGGCAAGAAGAAGAACATGGCTTTTAAATATCTGTCAATTGGCGAAAAATGGGGGAAAACTAGGGCTTCTCCGGCCATCGTTTAAGAGGTGATAAAATTGAATGTGATAAAGTTTTTTCTTTACATTTTTAACCGTGGTGGTGGGGTTGTTAGTAGGTATTAATTTTATGGCTAGTTTGATTATGCACAATAAAATATGTCTTCTGATAATATTGGCAACCTGATGGTCTATGAATAGAAAAGCAATAGGCATTGATGGCTGCGTTGGTGATTATTTATAAAAGGGGTCATGATGAAACTACTGTGGAGGGACAATTAAAAGGACTTAGCAAAAATGTCAAAAGGCAATCGAGAGAATTTTGAAGAGCTAAGCAATTAAGAAGGAATTATTAAATGCTTTTATTTTTCTATGATAATTCTGCTTTAGTGGCAGCAGGCAATGTTTTAAAATTCAAGGCCATTCTTCTTTGAGGAGCTGGATGAGCTTGTAAGAATACTGGTGGCGAATATTGTGAAGCTCCAGCAGGAACTTCCGCTGGGCGAAGTTTCTCTTCGAAGCTCAGGATGCTTCAACTAACAAAGACTCATATTATTATGCTAACATTTCTATCCATAACAGGTTTTCCCCATAGGCCCATAGGGTGGCGCTAAGGGCCCTCATAGGTCTATGCGCGCTAGTGGCTTTGTCTGCTAGGAACCCTACCTAGCCTAATCTAACCTTAGTGAAACTCTTCCCGCGATATTCCATAAGAAAACAAGGTCTTACAAAAAAAGTATAAGGAAGTTGGTACAGAGTACGAATTTGTTGTCTAACTTTTATTGCGTCTCTTGACTGGAGTATTATCGTCTATCCTTTTGACGTCGGTCCGTCTGTCCGTCTGTCCCTCTGTCCGTCTGTCCATCTGTCCATCTGTCCGTCTGTCCGTCTGTCCGTCTGTCCGTCTGTCCCTCTGTCCGTCTGTCCATCTGTCCATCTGTCCGTCTGTCCGTCTGTCCGTCTGTCCGTCTGTCCGTCTGTCCGTCTGTCCGTCTGTCCGTCTGTCCGTCTGTCCGTCTGTCCGTCTGTCCGTCTGTCCGTCTGTCCGTCTGTCCGTCTGTCCGTCTGTCCGTCTGTCCGTCTGTCCGTCTGTCCGTCTGCCCGTCTGCCCGTCTGCCCGTCTGCCCGTCTGTTCGTCTGTTCGTCCTGTCCGTCTGTCCGTCTGTCCGTATGTCCGTCTGTCTGACTGTCTGACTGTCCAGCTGTCTGACAGACGTCCGTCTATCCATATGTTAAATGCTTTAAGGTCTAGAAAATTGAGCTAGAGAGCAGAAATTTGATATTAAGATCGGCCATTATTTTGTACAGACAATGACCGTCTGTCCAACCTTCTGTGCGTCCGTTTGTCTTTCCGCATGTTTAATGTTTTTAGGTCTTCAAAATTGAATTAAAGAGCAGTTTGAAATGAAGATCGGCCATCATTTTGTACAGACACCGCTTGAGATTTACTACAATCGGCTGATTTGAGTGTAAGACAACCTGAAATGCACATTTAGTTTCGAAAAAACACTACAAAAACCAAACTTGGAAAGACAGTTGCATTTTTGACTCCAAGACAGCAGATATTGTGCCTGAGTGGTATCAGAAATAGTAACCCGCTTTGGAGACATAGACTATCATTGACTCAACCAGCGCCTGCTTCTAGTCCGCTTTCATCTCATTCCAATAGCTCGACCACGCCTAAGCTCTATGCAATCGGGGTATCCCATAAGGCAACAGTCGCCAAGACCACTAGCACCACTACTGATCGTATTTTGAGAACTCATATTCTGTATTTTCTCCTTCTGAAACCTCAAAAATTACTTCTAAATTTCAAACAGGGTAGCTACTCTCAAGTCAATCAAGAACCTTACAGTAATTAAATTCAAGCTTCAATGTTTAAAGCCGCGTTATCGCAAGGAACAGAAACGCAAAAACATTCAGCGAATTTAGGTTTCAGTTGCTAATGTATGAGATTCTGTTTCTGTTCCTGTCTTACGTTGCTTGTGACAACGCGGCTTAAGGCCTATCGTAAGGATTTTTGACAAAGTCACCGATTCAAACGCAAAAACCCACCCACTATTTCGCCTCCTTTAGAAGCCTTCAAAATAAGGTTCCTTTACAATATCGGCCAGTTATTTCAGATCATCTACACACGACTCTTTTATCTGGAAAGTTTAATATTAAATATTTGGGTCCAGACCTCCCGTTAAATTTAAGCTACTAGGATACAAGCTACTACGTGATGATATCCACAAAAAAATGGCTTTAAGCTCTTCCTCATGTATTGTATCTGGTGCAGAAATGATAATCCAGAACTCATTCCATGTGTGAGGCATGCCCAACTGTTACACATACAAAAAAAAAACTTTTCCAAAATATATTAAATAGTCATTTTCACTATTTAATCTGCAAAAGCAGCATTATGTGAGATAATTTCCAAAGTCGCCTAGGCCATTATTTAAATTGCTTTCACCCCCTACCACCGACCAAAAAAATAGCCACCTGACCATGGCATTTAGACTGTTTAAAGCAAACCCCAATTTAAAACCCAAGTTTATTTACTTTAGACGTACTAAGCTAAAATTAATGACTGCCGCATCCACATTAATGCGAATCCTCTTTAACCTCTTTAAGTCGAAAGAATAAACTTTTCAAGTTGAAATTTTACGACCACAAATTTATGGACACTCTGTGCCGTTAGCCCACAGCAGTTTACGTTCAATTTTTTTTATTTTTTTTATTTTTTTTGGTCCTGGTAATATTATGATGCTGGTTCTGCTGGCTCTTCTAGGTTTTATATCTTCGCGAATATCATCCGTTTTTAAACTAAACTGCGAGCTGTACAAACAGACCTTCCGTTTCCGTCTGCATCATCCTGTGTTCGTTCTGTGCGGCTCTGGGTTAGGGAAGAGCTTCTTCTAAGGTGTCTGCCTGCGGTGTAGGTAACCTTGACACAAACGTATAGGGCGGGCGCACGGAAAAAAAGGGGGAAAACTTTTTTTTATTTCATCAAGAGATGCTCGTAGATATATAAATTAAACTCAAAAAAAAAAAAAGAATTCTCGAACACCCAGGACGAACGATGGCAAGTGAGTCAAACATTTATTTATCCCCACTGCACATACGGTAACTCGCACAGGTGCCATCGCTTAGTGATGCACAATTTTGCGTAACCATGGGCAAAGTTATACGCCAAACTTTGGCAGATTGTTGGGGCAGGTGAGGATTGCAGCAAATGTTGGAAAAACGTGGTTGGCGCATGATGCGAGAAGGAAACTGGATGATTCGTTCGTTATAATTGAAATTTAAGCGGCGGGTAAAAAGTTTTGCCTGACAGGAGTTTTTTTTTTTGGTTTTGCCGGCTCGTTGCTTTTTAAGTTATTTTTGTGACGAAAAGTTCCATAGAGTCAGGGAAACTTGCTCCCTAACATGCGTGCGTCTGCTGGTAGAATTGGTTTTTAATTGACTCTATGAAGAGTTTAACCAACAAAAATATTAAAGAAGGTGAATCTGAAATTACCTTCACAGAAACACATGCAAAATGATGTTAAAATAATTTGTAAGCTATGAGGTTTGGTTTTTAAGATATTTCTTTGGTTCAGAGAGACTTCTACAGATCCACCTACATCCTTTTGAACTCACAAACAAAACTTTTTAGAAAGCAAAAAAAACTATTTCTGTTGGATATAAACTTTTCTCTTTAGGATAAAATTAACATCCATCCATCAAGATTGCTTTAATGAAGCCTTGGTATACTCCAGAACTTTGCAGTATACCGAATTGAAATTGTTCCTTCTATAACTGCTTCCAAGAGTCGTGCTTATTTATTGATTCGGTAAACATTGGCCGTAAAAAAACAAAGCAAACCCATTTAGAGCAAAGCAACTTCCGGGCACTGACACAGCCAAAAATTAGTTTTTTGACATTGCGCCTCATATCTAAAATTGTCTCTCTGCAATTATTTCCAACATAATTTACCCACAATCCAATTTACTGACAAATGGCTATCACCACTTCTAACGAGGATGTACACATGTAATTAAATCATTTGCAAATGTGTGTATAAGTTCTTCAACCCTGATTTCCAGTGTAAAATTATGAGAACGAAAATAAAAGCGCCCACACAAGGATCCCTTCTGTCTGCACCATACGGTCAAGTGTGCTCTAATTACACGCCAGCACATCTACTTCAGTGGTTCATTACCCTTCCTTAGACTCTGCATGCTTGCTGGTTTGAGTAAAAATCTTTATGTAGGTGTCTCCTCTTTGTGCTCGGAATTCCTTTTATTTTTTGTTCCAACAAAATGAAACGAAGTCAACGTCTTTCATCCTTGCGTCAACACCCTGTGATAGCATAAAATACTTTATCTTCATCTCAAAATTACACCGAGTGTTACATCCGTGCCCGCCATCACACACACACACACACACACATATATGTATGAATGAACGTAATTTTATCCAAAGGATGTAAACAAACAACTTTTAAAAACAAAAACATGAAACAGAGCTCCGATGTCCTTGATTTGAGAGAGCATCTTATGGAGGTCGTGAGAGTTGAACAGGATATGATGGTGGAGTATACACATCATTATTAGGTTTTTTATGTAAATTATCCAACCTTATATAAAAATTTTCAAACAAGAAAAATATAAGATGGTGGATGCAATGATGTGCCCGTAAAACGATACATCAAAGAGTTCTTAAGTTTCGAATTTTGTACATGCATACGTACCTACTTAGGAAAATAATTTACAGGATATGGATTGAGGACACATTGAAGCTTCCAATTATGTCCTTTTCATGTGTGTTGCTGAGATAATTCAAAAAATTAAAACTGCCTAAGGTTTAACTTTATCATGCTGCTTTGCATGAGTTTTTTGTATCGATTTTTTCTTATAACAGTTACCTGCTTTTTTCAAGCTCCTGGATGCGATTGACTCCGAAAGATGACTCTTTAACAAAATCTGGCGAGCTTTTGCAGGTTTGCAAGTGCCTGTAGTATATTGCCCCATACCAGGAGCTTTAAAAAAGCTTACCTATGATAACATAAAAATTATCACGTGGTCACATGTAATCCAGGAGAAATACATGAAATTCACTAATACAAGTCATTTTTGCACCAATCCTACCTCATGTTAAAAATAAACTTATATAATAATATAAAAATATAATAAAAAAAAAATATAATATAATAATATTAAAAACAAATAAATATATTATTATTATATTATATATTTAAAGATATTATTATAATAGAAAAATATAATATAATAATATAATAAAGAATATTAAAAATATTCTAGGTCCTAGGTCAATCTGTTAGACCAGTACTCGTCTAAGGTAAAGCTTGCAGGATCATGCCCTGTCGGTGATCCATAAACGGCTTTTTCCCATTTCGTCCGCGAGTATTGAAACACCAACTCTATGATTTGTTGTTGGAAAGTGGGTAAGTCTGAGTTCGATTCAACTATGTCTCAAAGAGGCAGTTGGGCTACAGAAGGAGGAAGGGCCTACGTCTGAAGAGAGACGTTTATGGCTTAATCATTCTGGTCATCAAGGGTGAGGCTGAAGCAGCCAATACACACCCTTCTCCCATTTCCTTCTCTCAAACAGTTCATTAACAATTTATCGACGTGAGCAGGATCTGAACTGCTGGGGGCTTCAATACTTAGTCGCAAACGGAAAAACTCCGGAGACCGTGCATGCTCCGGTTTTAATTTAAGCCTTATCCATGTTCTGCGGGGCTTTGTGCGGATTAACCGGCTTTCTCGCGTTTTTCATGTGATCCTCATGTCCAAACAATTTAATAATAATTAACATATCATCTTAAAGGAAACTCTCAATATTAGTATTTTAAAGTTGACCCGCCAAACCTTCATGCGAAGAAAAATTTCTCTTTGATCTGGGTGGAAAGGAGAAATTCGTCACACACGACACAGAGCGCATTTGGAGTAGGAAACACTGATCATGTAACGATCGGGTCATTATTTTGCTTAAAAATTCAGCTATTTCGAATAAAAATTCTTCTCCCAAAATGCTGCTTTTTGAAATTCTGCTTTTACAAGGTTCTGCTTCTCAAAATTTTGCTTTTTCATAACTCTAAGCAATAAAACTCTATTTATTCTGCTTTTTTAAGCAAAATTTTAATTTTTTGTAGTTAACTAAAGATAAAAAAAAACAGACAGGAACAAGTCATGCAAAAATAATTATGACCCCGGAAGAATCATGACCCCAATATGTTTGGGTTCGGGCTTCGAGAGGATACATTTCTGTGCGATGACCACAGATTCTCCTCCAGCTGCTTCGGGCGTGCCCTGCCCGGTAACAGTTTTGGGAAGTCGCAATTTAACGTCGGACAGGGTGTAAGCGCGTACAAAAGCAGTGGTCGGGTACTGTTGGGTCAAAAAATCAAGGAACCGGCTAGTTCAACATCCGGCAACTCTCTGATGTCAGTTGACCTGGTGGATCTGCGATTGCGGAAATTGGATGTAGTAACCCCAAACAACGTCATTTTAACCACTTGCAACACGATCGCGGTGCATACTCGCGGATAAAAACATTGTTGCGTTTGTCGAGTGTGATGCTGAGGCGTTGAGAACCACAACTAGAAATGGTAACGCTTGAGGGAAATGAGCCCGATACCATAAACTGATCGGGAATAGCGCCCTCTGAGTAGGCGTTTTCAGGAAGGCGGAACTATAAGTGATTCTGGGGTAAGGAATCGTGAACACAATCATCCATTTTTGTCTTGCCAAATGAGTCAGTAGCGGGTCCGAGACAGGCAGTAACTGCGCTGTCTTAACGAAGGACCCGGTAGTAGATCACTCTTAAGTGCAGGTAATTGCGGGCACCTCACCCTATTCTACATTTGCCAGTAATGTTGTCGTCAAACCGTGCTGTATGGCAATTAGCAGCGAGCTCTCAGCCCTACTCTAATAACCAAAATACAGGTAAACCTGGATGTTCGTTGAAGAAGCTCCTGCGGGACACCATCCTGTGGGCACAGGGAAAGCGAGGTGCAAACCTAACAGGCCAGGCCCTAGTGGAATAAACGAGGATAAAAAATTATTATGGACTCCTGTCACGGGTGGGCAGATTCTTCTTGCCAAATCCGAAGGGAAAAAAAACCCAAAGCCTTGGCTCTTTTAGCCAGCTTGTCCATAAGGAAATAAATCATAATTCTGATTTTCAAATCAAAGTTAATCAAATTAAGGTAAAAATAAAGAAACAGGCAGGGGATTGCCCATATTTCACTATAACATTTCACAAAGAATTTTTATCCACGCACAACCGGCGTGGATCATAATTCTGCCTTTTCACAAAAAAATGGCTTTCAAAATTACACTTCTCAAAATTCTGCTTTTTCTAAATTCTTACTGAAGGAAAAAAACCCTGCTTTATTCTTCTTTTTCTAAGTGGAGTTTTCAGATTTTTGAGGCTAAGCAAAGGTAAAGCAAACGAAACAAGCAGGGTCTGGCACGCAACAGAATTTATGTGTACCTACAAAAAATGAATTTTAAAGCGCAGAATTTTGAAAGCAAAATTTTATAAAATTAATTTTCAAGCTGACAGACACTTACCCTATGCTAAATGTGTAGCATTTTAAAAGCTACATTTCCGGAATTCTAAGAACCAGTTTTTTTAAAGCAGAATTTTGTTTGACTTCAGAAAAAAAATTTCGCCAGCCCATATTTTACTCTGTCGGTTTGTTAAAGTTTCTTTCTAGAACTCATATCTTTATACATAGAACTGTTATTAGAACAAGAGCTCTTTATACGGAACTCATAAGCGGTAAAAAAAAAACTTTAAAGAAAAAAGACATACACGGAGCGCTTCGTCAACCTCTGTTAATGTGTTGTTAAACGTTTTTGGGTACAATATTAGTATATTCTTAATTTGTTTATCTTTTTTTTAGCATTCCAAAATTTTAATAAGTTTTTCAGTGAAATTTCGCGAAAATATTCTCTGATCAGGAATATCGTCATCCAAAAGATGTACCATTTATTCAGTACAAAAGCTCATGCAGGGCTCTCTCTATAGCATATAGGTAATCATACGGCATGGTTTTTTTTCTCATCAAGAGGTGGACTTGCATTCCACCAGGCTAAATGTTCGCTATATAGATGGAGGCACATATTCGATATCAGTGTTTTCCCAGAAAATTCTGACAGAAAAGGTAAAATAATAACTTTGCAAAGACTAAATTCCAGCTAGCTGTATAAAAAAAAAACATGGAGTCCACGAATCCTTTTTTCAGTTCCGATCAATGCCCATGCATGTTAACTTAAACAAAAAAATAATTGCGGGATAAATTTTGTGGAAAACGTAAATTAATATCCTGTAAAATTTCACTCCATTGGCTCCGAAAAAGAGAACTAGGCGCACATACACTGCACCACCCAATCTCGGTCGAACAACCAAACTCATATCTGTTCGAAAATCAGTATTATTTATCCAAGGATTTTCTATCTATAATAATCGGAAAAAAACACTGGCGCTCATAGATAGTTTTTTTCGCAGGATGTAATTTTTCACTCTCAGCTATTCCTGCATTAAAATATCCATTTGTATGGAAAAGCAATTTTCACTCATCATTATTCAACTACTGCATGGCTGACAGGTTGCGCGCATTGTATTTGGGACACTAACCCTTTCGGAGTTTGGCCTCAGTGCAACTATGCTCCTTATTGTTTTTGTTCGGCACTGTGATGGTAAATCGAAAACCATAGCGAATAGTGTCAATCTGCACCGATGCACATATTCGCCATCTAATGTATGGTTAGAGCAAGCAATTGAGCGTTTAACTTGTCAGTTATGTGAATCATTTGCACATCAAAGTGATATTGGTTGTGTTTGACTGAAAATGAGTTCTATTCATGGAGAATCACAAATGAGCACAAATAGCTGAACGATTATGTAAATTTTACACACAATTAGTTTGCACATTTTGCATTCGAAAGCCATTATCGAGATTATGACACATAAATGCTGGGGGGATTAGAAATTGGCGACAGAGAGTTGTCGGCTCTATTGTTGCTGGTCGACCGCTGCGCTCTATCGGCTCTTTGAGGTCTTATAATATCTAATCAGAATGTGCGTCAATATGTTGTCAAATCTATCGCTCAGGGTTTGCATAGATTGAGTGAAATATTTTCATTCCATGATTATGTCCTCATTCGAATTTTCATCTGGGTAATATTGACGTATTAGTTTAGACTTCAGATCAAATCCAGGAAGCAGAAGAGCCTTTTTTTAAGCGATTGAGGGTGCAAGCATCTGAGTTCTAGTATAGCTTTACAAAAAAACTCAAGGTGCATTTGCAGCTTTGCAATAAACAATCAAGTCTAAGATGTTAATTGATTGATCATCTCATAAGAAAGAATTTAAGCCTCGTTCAAAGGAATTTTTCTTAGGTCGGTTTACTTTTCCGAATGGAAATTATGTCTTATGCAGATCGAGGCTCCCCCTAACAGAGTTTTTCCACCCGCAACAAAGAACTGTGCGTGATGATCCGACCAACCAAAGAGTATGAAAATTCGACCTAAATCAGGAGCAGCGAACAGCATAGCTGTTTAGTTCATCGTTAACATCACGGGATGGAGACTATGGTCAAAGGCTAACGAGATGATGCCGACCATTGAAAATATACCGTCAAGTATGAAAGCATACGCGGAGCGGTCCATCGGCTTTTGTTGTAGGTGAAGCTAACCTCTATTTATTTATTTATTTTTATTTCTGGGAATATTTTACATTCTGTTGTTTACTTTTCGTAGTTGAGTCTACTGTTATTTTATTGGGTGATTTTTTAGATTTGTCACTTTAAAAAAAAAAGCATAAAACTTTTCCTGGTATTTTTTTTTTATATTTTTTCTTAAAAGCTGCAAGGTATAAGCTTATTGTGGCTACGTCAAATTTGGTTGCTGAAAACTAAGTGGCCCAGAAGTTGCGATACGTCAGACAACTAATCAAGCATATCTAGAAAACCATGAACTATTTCCAAAATGCTTCAGTTTTTGTTTTTCAAAAGATGGACTAGGTTCGGTATTTATTTTTAATTTGTGCCTCTTATTGTTTTAGAAAATAGAGTGAAAGACATATATTTTCTTGGCCTTTTTACCACTTTTAAAATTTGAAATCCATAAAACAGCAATTTCGTTTTTTTTTTTCAATAAACGTTAGGTTTTTTTTTAATTTAACAATTAGCTGCGTTCCATTGGGCATTGTTCTTAAATTCTGCGGACATGGATATCTGGAAAAACGACAAAACATGTTGTTTTCTATTTCGTTTGCATAAATATTCACAAAACAACTTAAGGTTGGAAACGGCAACATTCAATCTTTTTAAATGCAGCAAACTTGCGTTGTAAATGCTTTATTCTTCAGCCAAATTAAAATTAGATCGCCATTACAGTTAACAGACTAGCAACTTAAAAAAAGTTTGGTTTAGCTTAACATGTAATCTCAGAAGATGAACTATGCCCGTTATTTATTTCGAAGTTATATTGTATACCGTTTAGGAGCTAGAGAGGATGATATACCTTCTTTTGGCTTTTTTAAATTTTTTTTTAAATTTCAAACCCATGCAACAACTATTTTGAATTTTATTTTCAGTTCCGACTTTTTCCAAATAGCGCAACTACCTGTGTTAGCATTGGATGCTTTTTTTTAATTCTATCGCCAACGGCGAAAGCGGTAAAACAAGCTCCTTTTTTATTTCGCTTTTTAAAAAGGCTTCGAAAAACTTAGGTTAACCAGTCAGTAAGTGCAACATTGCGTATGTATAATAATAATCATTTCCATTCCTATTCTCCTTTCCATTGCTATTCTCCTTTCCATTCCTGTTCTCCTTTCCATTTCTATTCTCCTCTCCATTCCTATTCTCCTTTCCATATCTTTTCTCCTTTTCCTTCCTATTCTCCTTTCCATTCGTTTATTTTCTTGTTTTCCATCCCCGTCCCGTTACCATTTGCATCATTTTAAATAGAAAAAAAATTATTCCTTATAAGTTTTTGTTTACTTTTTTTTTTTAAAAAAAGGGCGTTGCATGTCCACCCCTTTAACTGAAAATCAATATTAACATAGATACATCCAAGTTTGCGGCTAAAATATACGCAAAACTGTAATTTTTGGTTCAAATTCTTGAAATTTTGTGAAATCGAACTCTAAGGATGGGCGTGGCCAAAAAATTTGTGTCAACGAAATCTGAAATAGTATTAGGTGTACTTTATGTGCTAAATTTTATTTCTTATTCTATCCTTAGTAAAGCTAAAAGCAGTCGAAATCCATGTTTTTCTGTAAATTTATAGGTTTTTATGGAATTCTGCCTCTGAACGTGGGCGTGGCCTAAAAATTTGTGTGAACAAAATGAAGAGTATTTTCTACATAGCATATTTAGTAAATTTTTTTCGATCTCGAACAAAAATATGGAATAGGTTGCATTTGAACAATAACTCTTTAATTCGATGCCAAAAATGTAATTTTTTTGGTTAGAATTCAACAATTTCGTAATATGTACCTCCAAACATGAGCGTGGCCAGAAACTTTGTAAGAACGAAATCTAGTAAAGAACACGTTGAAGCTAATGTGCTTATTTTTATTTCTTATTCTTACTTAAGTTAGGCTAAAAAGTAGTCGAAATCCATGTTTTCTGGAAAATTAGAGGTTTTTCTTAAATTCTGCCTCCAAATGAGGGCGTGGCCCAAAACTTTGTTAAAAAAATTAGAAAAAAATAGCTTTCTACATAATATATTGAGTAAAAAATTTTTGATTTGGAACAAAAACATTAAATAAGTTGCATTTGAAAGATTACACTTTCAATCGATGCCAAGCCCACAAGGGGCGGTCTGCGGACTTTATTTTTATTTTTTATGACTTGTTATCATTAGAAGATGCTAAATAATAAATTTCAGCTTTTCACGACGTCTTACAGTCTTTAAAGCACCCGAGGTTGTTGCATATTTAGACCGATTGTGGGTGTGTGTGTGTGGCGGATTTAAAAAATGTGTTTTTTTTCATTTCTGTGGAATAGGGTATAAAAACGGCAATTTGAAAACTTTTCAACTCAGCTTGCTTTCCTTTTATACGTTTTGCACTTGAACTAAATCTAAACACGATCGCTTTGAGCATTACGATACTAAAAGGTTTTAAAAAAAAATTTTTGAAATGCTTGTCTGTTTGTGAGTTAAAATTCAGAAGTTTTTGAAACTTTAAAGCTTGCTCTTATTTTCCTTAAAATTTTAGATAATTTCTGATACGTGTAACATTTCTCACATGATTTGTCCAAACAAGACCGGCGAAAATGGGGAGCTGCGCACACGTTTTTTCCTGAATTTTTGCGATTTTTTTTCGAAAATGCGTAAAAACTGCAGCATTAAAAGTTTTTCTGGAAAAATTGACATTTGGTTTGTGTTGCTTTATACGTGTGTTCAATATTTTTTGCACTAAGGACTAAGCAGTTCAAAAGTTATGGCAAAAGTAACGTCACCCATTTTCAACTCTCTATTTCTCAAAAACTTTTCAATTTTTATAAAAAAATTACATTTTTGCTTTTTTTTAAGTATTTTTTTTTTAAACTTAGGTTTCGCTTTTCTTGTTCTTGCCGGCTTATCTTCTTAAAAAAAGTATTGAATAACATTTAATTCATTTTCCCATGAATTTTCAAACTGTAACTAAACCGTTTTTCTGCTTAAACTTTTTTTTTCTCGTTGGATTCTCTGGGTATTTTCGCAGTTTAAAAGCACACCAAATTTTGCCTTTCTACGACTAACCGTTCAGAAGTTATAACACGACGAACAGACGGTCACACGGGCAAAGAAGCGATACCATAAGAGGTCCTTTTTCCATTTTTAGACGGACGGCTAAAAAAGTGGTGTTCCTATTTGGGGAAAAAAAAACTATGAAAATACAATGTATGTGGTGATAAGATGTGAAAAACACACAGGAGTCACTAGACTCACCCATCAGTTCACTTAACAAACACAACTTACAATCGTTTCATGTAACTGGAATTCGATATTGGAGTATCGAAAGTCGAGTTTTAAAATACCCATGAAAATTCAATTGAATTTTATCGAAATTTCGAGAGCTTGGTCAATTTGCATTAATAAAATCAATCGTTGTAGCAAAAAAGAACTTTGACTTTGTATAATCCTTTTCTTTGTGGCATATTCTGATCACACTGATTCTGATCACACACTCCTTTGAGCTTAGTCGTTTTCCACCCTTGACCTGAAACGTAGCCACAGATTAAGTGCTTCCATCCATCCAGAAGACAAAGATAAACGAAATGGAATATGGCAGTTTACCGTTATGCCATTTGGCTTGTGTAATGCTCCGGCTCTTTGCGTGTTTACGCTGGCAGTGTCCAGTCAGAATTCCTACTAAAGCTCTTAGCTTGTCCCTGCTCAGTTTTAATAGTCCCCTCGATCCTTTTTCGTCTAGTCGTGGCCAGAGAGCTCTAGATACTCCGTATCCAGTCAGACGAGACCACCTTTGGCAGGCCATCGTTTTTATTTTCTCCTCAATAGTGCCTCTTACTTCGCAGAGGGGTGGTTTGATGTTAGAAACCTCACTATTTCCGACGATCCCTCCTCTTCTTGCAAGCTCATCAGCCAGTTCGTTTCCCGCTATACCGCAGTGTCCTGGTACCCAGCACAAACTCACCTGGTTCTGACTGCACAATGCTTTGAGCATTGTGCGACAGCCCCTGACTATATCAGATTTGATGTTGATCGATTCCATTGCCTTGAGCGTAGCCTGGCTATCGATGTAAATGGCGATATCTCTGCCGGATATCGATCTCATCTGCATAAGCTCGGTCGCCCTAAGTACAGCCAGAACCTCTGCATGTATCCGGACACTGCATGTATGCGGTAGTTTTAAGGATACTTTTAGTTCCGGGTGTTTTGAGAAGATACCGGAACCTGTTCCTTCCCCTGTTTTCGAACCATCTGTATAAATTGCAATTTCATTAGATCTGACAATTGCACTATTTCCCATTCCTCTCTCGCTAAATGGGAAATGACTTCATATGGTGTATCGAAGTCGACCAGGGAGGGAATTTCATCCGTTAGAGTTGGATTGCCTTGCATTAGCTCCGACAGGATCTAGCCGTGTCCGTAGCTGCTGCCCTTGAAATAGTTTAAGTTTGTGAGCCGTATCACACGATTGCCAGCAAGTTTTTTTATCTGTAGATCAAGCGGTGTTAGGTGTAGCAGAGTGTTCAAAGCTTCCGTTGGTGTAGTACGGACCTCACCTGTGATGGCTATACAAGCCGCTCTTTGAACCGCTGATAATTTTCCATAAACTGTTTTTCTGTTTGTTGCTTTCCACCAGACCAAGGCACCGTAAGTAAGTATGGGTCTTACCACCATAGTATACAACCAGTGGGCCATGACAGGTTTTGAGCCCCAAGTTTTCCCTACCGTTCTCTTACAAATAAAAAGCGCATTATATGCCTTCTTGATTCTTTCCCCTACGTTAAGATTCCAATTCATTTTTTTGTCCAGGATTATACCCAGATACTTCGGGCTATCCGACAGGGATAATTCCACTCGATTTAGCTTGGGGAGTTTGAATTGCGGTATCTTGTACTTCCTGGTAAAAAGAACCAGTTCCGTTTTAGAAGGGTTAACACTGAGACCACAGCTTTTGGTCTAGATGCTGATCGGCCTTCTATGATTTCACTTAAGATATTCAAGTACTTTTCATGCACCATTACCACCACGTCATCTGCGTATGCCGTGGCGCTGATACCCATAGCACTTAGCTTCTTTAGAATTTTGTTTATAACCAGAAACCACAGAAGTGGAGATAAAACCCCACCCTGAGGTGTACCCCTGGTTACAGACATTCTAATCGAGCCTTGCCCAATCGCACAGTAAATTTTCCTGTTTGCAAGCATGTTGCAAACCCAGTTTATAATGCCCTGTTCAATGCTAACGTCTACTAGAGCGCTTTCAATGGCACTACACTCCACGTTATTGAAGGCCCATTCAATATCGAGGAAGGCAGCCATCGTAAGCTCATTAGGGTGTAGACTTCTCTCTATTTTCCCTACCACCTCATGCAAGGCCGTTTCTTTGGATTTTCACTTCATGTATGCATGCTGCGAAGCCCTAAGAAAGCCATTGCTGCATCTAGCCCTAATATGAAGTTCAAGTAGTCGTTCCAGGGTTTTAAGCATTAAGGGTGAGAGACTTATCGGTCTGAAGTCCTTTGCCGCTGTATGTCCCTGCTTGCCAGCTTTAGGTATAAAAATCACTTTTACTTCCCTCCAAACGGAAGGAATGTACCCTGTTCTTAGACTGTGCCTGAAAATTTTCATCATGTTTTGAATAGCCAACTCCGGTGCTCTTTGGAACGTTACATGACCTGATTTCGTAAACCTGCTTGCTGTACTTGGATCACGTTATCATCTTGGGAAAGACTGTCGCTGCATACTGCGACAACTAGGGCTAAAATGATGACATTGAATACAAAGAAATGTGCCCAAAGATAAAAACCAGCTGAGGAACTTGCTTGATCACGCTACATATAATAGGAAGTTCGTAAAGAATTTCGAGAGGATCGCAAAGTGTCTTCACCAGTAAACTGAGAAGGGAAGACAGTTTTAATTATTCAGGCGAGGGCGAAAGGAGTTTTAAGCATCTTGAGCAGCAATTAGGCACAGACACTAGTGTACTCTATCTTATTTATTGTGGACGAGAATGCTAGTAATAAGGCTACTGGTGCATACACGATGATCAAGAGAAAGTGGCAGCAAAATTCAGCAAGTTCTATCCAGAACAGAGAAAAATGTTGTCTAGACATCAGACGGAAATTCGCTCTCATACTGTCGACGAAAGATTTCAATAAGTACCTGTGTGGCCACAGATCACGTGGTTGTAATGGCCACTTTAGCTCAAAAATCCTTAGGATCAAACGGCAAGATGGATCCTGGCTATTGAAAACTTATGGCCTTGAGGTGCAGCATCACATAGCAACACTGCACTTCAAAGCAAACAAGCTAGCCCAGAAAAAATTTGAGCATAATTGAAAACATTGAGTGCGACAAAAGGAGGAAGACGAAGGTATTTCTATTCAAAAAAATATTAGGACCCCATCCTGAATAATACTGGAGCTTGGAGGATCATCCTTATGCACAGGAACTGAATCTGAACATCGAGAAGGAATCTATGAAAAAGCCAAATGCAAGAGATATCTCTGACAGAAGTCCTATTTTAAATATATTTTTTACATAGCGTCATAGTGTCATAGACTCTCTCACTGCAATATCCTTTGAGTTGCAGCTTGCGGTTCGAAGTGCAAGAAATTCTGAGGGTGTTGAGGATTAATCTTTTTAATTTTGTTCGCCTTAATTAATTCAACTTGTAACCTCTTAATAATTATAATTTCCTTATCATATTTTTCATTATTAAACATTTTGTTAGTCACTGTACTTTCACTAACCCTTTCGTGGTCATCATGCTTGTCAAAACAATAGGATTTATTGAGGTATTGATAAGGTGATGAGGTAATGATAACGCAGCTAAGCCATCACGTGACAATGTCTTTTTTTGCCGATTAACTTCCATTTTCATACCCGACCTAGACCTTTTAGAGATATGATCGAGACGCACAGGTGAATCGATTTAGCCATGTCCGTCCGTCTGTCTGTATGTTTGAAGGTTTTAGGTCTTCAAAATCAAGCTACAGAGCTGAAAATTAATACACGGCTTCAATCTTCTGCTGCACAGACAAAGTGTGAAATTTGGCTAAGGCCGCAAACGGCCACGCTAACTACTGGCTTCAATGTGAGACAACCTCTATTTCATATTTTCTTTCAAAATGCCTTTTGGTCAAGTTAGAAAGTCGTAGGAACTTAAATTTTGGTAATGAGTAATATTGGGCCAAGACCTTTTACAGGGCAAAAATTGAACCACCCACAATATCGACCATGCCCACAAATATTACCATTTACAAAGTTTAATTCATTCAAAATTTTGAGCTCCGCCCACTTTTAGGGGACTTTTTTAGGAAAAAACTGTTTTTTTTCTAAAATAATTTTCGGTTTAACGCACTTTGTCATGAATCTAACGAAATAAAAATTCATTGATTTTAATTTTAAGGCCCGACCCACTTTTGGGGGCGTGGCCTTCACAAATTATACATGAATTCGGGACAAAAAATTTTAAAATTTGATGTTACACGGTATATAGGGTCAGGCATATAGAATTTTGTCACAGACGAACTCTTGCACTTACTCACTTGTTTGTCTTGCTGGTTAAGCATCCACCTTTTTTTCGTCACTTGATTTTGAACCGCAGACATCTTCGCACCGAGAGTGTATTCTTTAGAATATTTAATCAAATGTACATTTAGTTTGTTTGAAGTCTCTTTCTTTTATTCGGAATGTTCCTGTTGCTGTTTAGGTCATAGACTTTGATTGCAGTGGATTTTCGGTGGCGCTGATCACCATAATCAGCATAGGAATTCAATACATCTGGAGGGTACTACAGAATCAACAAGAAACTACAGAGAAAGGTACGATTTTAGTATCTTAATGTAACAAACGTGGCACGCCGCGGTGAGAACTGGTGTCAAATGAGCACAAAATGCGTAGCTTGTGGACCAGATGCGAACCATCCGCAGTTTTTTTTGACCAACTGCCAGGCCCTGTGAGTTTGAATTCTTCATTGAAGACTCGAGATGTGAAGAGGACAAAATGGTTAGTCTTCAAGGAAGTAACGGGTGATTTTTTAAGAGGTTGAGAACTTTTTTAAAAAAAAACACAAAAAATTAATGAAATATTTATTTGAATCAATAGTTTGAACCTTGCAATTTAATGTTTAAAGATAACCGCGGCTGCGTCTCAGGTAGCCCATCCGCTGAGTCCAATTTTGGCATATTCTTTCACACATATCGGCCGGTAACTCACGAATGAATGCATGGATGTTGGCTCCCAGTCAATCGAAGCGGGCTTGTCCCTATAGACATTAGCCTTGACATATCCCCACAAAAAATAATCTAATGGTGTCAAATCGCACGATCTAGGCGGCCAATTGATCGGCCCGAAACGTGAAATTAACTGTTCACCAAACTCGCCTCGCAATTGCGCCATTGTTTCGCGTGCTGTGTGGCATGTGGCACCGTCTTGTTGAAACCACATATCATGCAAGTCATGAACTTCCATTTCGGGCAAAAAAAAGTTTGTTATCATCGCTCGGTAGCGTTCACCATTGACAGTAACGCTGCGATTCGCATCATCTTTGAAGAAATATGGCCCAATAATGCCGCCGGCCCATAAACCGCACCAAACAGTGGCTTTTTCGGGATGCATTGGTAGCTGTTGCAATGCTTCTGGCTGATCTTCACTCCAAATGCGGCAATTTTGCTTATTTACGTACCCATTCAACCAAAAATGAGCCTCATCGTTGAACACAATTTTTCGATAAAAAAGCGGATCCTCGGCCAGCTTTCCAAGAGCCCATTCACCAAAAATTCGGCGTTGTGGTAGGTCCGAAAACGAATTTTGATAGTAAAATTCAATAATTTGCAAGCGTTGTTCATTTGTAAATCGATCCATGGTTAAATTGCAAACCAAACTGAAGCTGTTTGACAGTGACACAAGGTACTAAACACACGTCAGCTGTAAAAACCAGTGTTGCCAAAACCAAACCAGCTAAAAAATCACCCTTTATAAACGGCATTCACCAGAGTACTAGAAGAATATGAAAATTGCGACCGACCGCATGAAGAGCCATAGTGCAAGAGCAATAACACCAGAATTTAAATAGGAACATCTGGTATATGGCTCTACGACCTGCAACGTAGAAAGGGGAAAACGGCAAAGCTGCAGCAGGAACCTTTGCAGCATAAGCATGGAGTGCAAATTAATAATGAAAAAATTATCAAAATTCGAGAACTTGACCAATTTGTATCAATACGCAAATGACAGGCTCGGACGACACAGTTGTTTTCAACCTTTAAATAGTGAAAATAACCAAATACCGTTAAAAGTGCTTGAATTGAAGTTAAATTAATTGGAATTCGAACTATCCAATCCAGTGTGGTCATACAATTTAATGTGAGTGAAATTGAGTTATGCTCGACGAACCCCAGGCTCCTGGCATAGATTACCAATTTGTTTTGGCTAATTTATAAAAAACAGGTCAAAAACAAAATTTTTAAAAGCAGACTTAATGACACCCAAAATGACACAATTTAAATGCAGAATTTGCTTATAAATAAAAATCTCCACAAATCGCTTTAGCTAATGTGCCCATATGTATCGGTAATTATACAAATTCATGATATCCCCTCTGTGATAGGCAAAATTAATTGACACGAATTATAACCTGCCACCCGAATGGATATGAAAAACGCTGCTCATTCAATGGTCACTCAAAGGAACATAACCACACTACCTAAATGCTAATGATTTCTAATAGAAGCTTGCACGCAATATTTCCCTTAACGGGATATATACGAAAATGGTCGGCTTATTAATTAAGTTGTCGCCTGCGGCCAACAAGGTAACCAAAATCAAAGGCGAAAAAAGGAAAAACATTTTCACAATCCACCTACCCATCCCATGGTTATATATAGGCGGGTGGTTACTTAGATTTTTTGCATAATTTTTAACTAATTAATTCCTAATTGGGCTAACTCACACATAGCTAATTATTATTTCTTCGCAAAAAATTTGGTCATACCTGTTATTTGAAGTAGGTGCATAATACTTTGTTTATGATTAAATATAATAAATTGGCTGCAAAGCATGATTATGAGAGCGGAAAATTGTCCTGCTAAAGGTGGTCTTTTTATAGAGGAATTCTTTGACGAATTAAGAAAAGAATTTCTTTTTAGGAAAGCTAAGTTAATCAAAGGACTAATTTGCTTTTGACAGACTTTGTTTACCAGCAAGAAAAACCGGGAGTTTAACAACTGAAATTTTACAAAATGGACGCAGGCAATTAGTCAGATTTTCAAAGACACAAAATAATTTATCAAAGGGAGTATTGTTATGCCTTTGCTCAAAAGACCTTGCACATATTTAAAGCAGGGTACATTTTTTGTTATTATAATTTTTACATCTACAATGCAAGCTGAGTAGAGTACTGCTGAAAACAGCAAAAAATATCCTTTTAATTGTGCCCATTTTCTTCTTTTATTTAAAGAAGAAGTGACTTAGATTGGATGTCTTCTTAAGAATGACCAGCTTAAAGAATTTAACTACATTGTCTTAGCAAGAAAATTGTCTGATTCTTTAACTGAAGATCACTAATATGCCACACGTTTTCCACACCTCCAAGGAAAATTTTATTTTCATTTCAGCTTCAAGATTTGGCTTCCTTATTCAACAATAAGAAACGAAGAAGGTTAGCCATTTTGTTTCAAGATTTTTTGTAAAAGATTTCTGCCTTAAGAATGATACAACTTAAATTCTAGTCCAGGCAGAAACAATTATTGACTTTTAACAAAAAGTTTCCAAACAAAAAAGCTAAAACGCTAAATAATTTTTAAGTCCTCAAAAATGAGTACCTTTTGCAGCAATAAACGAGTCCTGGGGAGCAAGCACAATGCAAGGAATCAACAAGCTTATGATGTCTAAACGTGTAAGGATCTAAAAGCTTATAAAGGCCGTTTAAAAAAGGGACGTATTACATTCCAATGAAAATGCAAACCAAGCATTATGCAGTCATCAAGAAGATTCACCCAACAACATCGTAGGTATCTATAACTTTGCGGAAGTAAGAAACTCTGTCTATCAAAGCTTTGCTATAAACGCGTACAATGGCACCAATTGATGCCTATTTTCTCCTACTTTTCAACTACTTTATAGCAATCTCTAAGTTCGACTTTACGCTACAGAAGTAGGGATCTAGCCAAGTGGTTGAAGAGTGTCGTCTGCCTAGATGAAGAGTTGAGGGGGAAGTAGAACATCGAATCGTACGTGCTCAACAGTGACACTGACATAACCGCAAGAATCAAAATACAAGGGCGGATAGACATCAACGCTCTAGCGCAGGAAATATTCGCGTAATGTGATGGCACAGTAGAGGCGAGAGAGGAGATTCAGGTGACTTACGTAAGTATTAGGGGACCTCAGCCAATTTCGCGTGTAAAACTGTAGACCGCTTGCATGAAACGTAATATCTAGTGGCGAAGGTTGTTGGTCATCCAGCCTGAACCGAAGCGTTGCCTTAATTTATATTCTTCCGCAGTTTTTCTTTACCTACAGTCTACAGTTGACGGTAACGTTCTGGTCTTTAAGCCCCAAAAACACCAGTTTAAGTTCTAGGATCCATCGTCTTGTCGCGCGTGTCAGATCTCATCACAACTTTGCGGATCTTCGAAGTACATCGAGTTGGTCAAACTATTCCAATCCCATTTGAACGGACTAGATGCAGGCTTCAGCCAAATTCAACATTCCAGGGACGAAGTTTGACAAGTTCAACCCTACAGCAGATCCCCAGTTAAAAATGAAAATCGCGAAAGCTGAGATTGTTAAAATGCCCAAAAGAGAAATAGTTCACCGACCTGGAAGCTGTTGGTCATCGCCACTTCCACTCGTCCCCAATAAAGTAGGCGATTGGCGTGGGTCCAGCAACAACCCTACCCTAACCGACCGCACGATTCCAGACAACAATCCGCCATGAAATCTTCAAAATAGTTCAGCTAATCTCGCAGGCAATAAAATCTCCTCCAAGACTGATTAGGTAAAAGTATTCAATCAAATCCCGATAGCACTAAACGAAATTAAGAAAAATGCTATCGTTACGACTTTTTGGGCTCCAAAATGCCACCCAAACCTTTAAGAAATTTATTGATGAAATGACAAATGGACTTGAGTTCAGTTTTCTTTACCCAGATGACATCTTAGTCGCGTCATACGATGAAGAGCAACATTTTCGCCATATCCAAAATCTCTTGGCAGAAATGTGGCATTATTGTAAATTTAGCTAAGTGAGGGTTGGGTTGGTCCCAAATCAAATTTTGAGGTTATTTAATTTGGAGCGGTGACATGCAACCAACCGAAGAACGAATGCAAGCCATCATTGATTGCAAGCAGCTTAAAAAAATCCTGAGCTCTATCGGTTTTGACAAAAGCTTTATCCGAAACGTAGCCAAGCTACAAGTTCCATTGTTGAGCGAGTGCCTCATATAGGACCCATCATCAACGGCAATAAACCATTATTAAGACACAACCACTTCAGCCAGGGTTTATTGCACTTGCGTGGCGACGTTTGACAAACGCATCGAAATAAACTGTACCATATGAGCTGAGCCTTGCACAAAACCTCGCATGGATAGTAGCCAAATATGTGTCATAGTTTGTTGAAAACCTTAGCAAGGCCCAACGCAAATACAGCACGTATGATAGGACACTATTAGTCATTTTACTATCAAGTACTTCAAGCTCATGTTGGAAGCCTGAAATTTTAACTAGAATCCTCTGACTTTTTTCTTCAAAAAAAACCTAAAAAAGATTCACTTGGATAGTTTCGATGTCTTGGCCTAAACATAAATTTTCATCGAATACATTTGTCGGATCTGCCAACGTTGGCAGACCCGACGTTATCTGCTGATCCCCCACGAGTTAGAGGTATCAGCAAGACACTGAACTTCGAACAACAAGCAGCGTCGTAGGAAGATGATTTGAGCTTGAAATAATTAATAAATCTGCTTCTGCATTACAGGTTGCCAAAGTTTCGCTCTTTCAAACTCCGAGCTGCAACTTTCTAAGGGTGTTGCTATGTAACTCTTTTGATGTCAAGTATTCGAATCACTGCACAGCTAGAGCAAACCCAGTATGCACACTTCAGTAAAACAGGTTTCATAAAACTTGTCTGTCCTTCGATCCACAAAAACTGCAGAGCATGGAAAAAGTCATGCATTCCATGCCAACGATCGAAGATAGCATGTCATACGTCATACCGCATTGGGGACATCTTACAACTATCCTTAAAATACGAGCATATTCACATCGACTTCGTAGAGCTTCAAACATAGTCACCAGGGGTCAGTTAACGCCTCACTGTCATCGACCGATATTCTTGCCAGCCAAGCCTGCACACAGGAAGATTCCACTACCAAAACGCTTTGGAAAATTGGATAGCACGTTTTGCAGTGCAACTTAAGTTAGCTTCAGACTGTGGCAGAAAATGTTTGTCCGATCTTTTTCAGGCTTTATCGAAATTGTTCTGCATAAATCATCTAATGACAACCGCTAACCACACAGTTAGCAGGAATATTCAAAAGAGTTCTTCGACAAATGCCATCAATCACCAGCAGAATGAGCCAATATTTTTCCCGTTGTACTGCTTCGAGTCCGAACATATTTCAGGGAAGACCTATAATCTACGGTAGCGGATATCTAGTGCGCAGAATCCATTAGACTCGCTATTGAATTTTGAAAATCTATCGCCAGTCCTAGCTTCTCCTCATGGCTCAAGGAGGATCTTTGTATTCAAAACTTTCTACTTTGTCACACGAAGAGATTCTAGCAGAACTGGACTTGAGCATCTGTACAAATATCCATTTCCGGTCGTGAAGAGATCAGATAAATTTTTCGTTCTTAAAATGTAAGGCAAAGATGTAACAGTCTCTATTGATCCTCTTTAACCTGCTGATCATCTACATCTAATTGAGAAGAGCAACGATTTTTCCAGCTCACAACAACAATCGTTGTTTTTGTAGTAGGAACTTTGGTCGACAGCACTTTTTTTGTTAAAGATTCCTAAACGCATACGCGAGGAATGCGGTTCCTCTCTACTCTACTGCCCTATTTTTGTACGTGACGTATGGCCCAACCCAAAGATAATGCGGGTCGCCAAATATTATCCCCGGGCGGATGGCGATATTTATTCTAAGGATCGGCTATAGATGACTATCGAAAACTGAGGCCAAGCCTTAATTAGGATTTCAAACACTTCTTCAGACAGTTCACTAAGAACTCGACTTTAAAGCATTGTATGGCTCTTCCGTAAATTGATCAAATCCTCGTTCCCTTTTTTACTAATGGTTACCTCAGTAACCGAATGCTGCCTTCATGATTTGATGATTTTCAATCAATCAATAATCGATAACAATGAAGGCTTTGAGAATAGATGATGTGAAACTAAGTGGTCCACTCTACTAAGGAGGTTCTGGGAATTATTGCTTGCTTGTGGATAGGTAATAGTTCAATCATTCCGCATTAGATGGCTTGAAATAAAGCTCGATGCGTGTGAGTTTTGGCACCCAGAACTAAAAATTGTGAAAACTAAACTGCTAGTAAACAACCGCAAAACTGTCATCCTTATATTCTCATGAAATTAATCAAGAATTGTCGAAAGGCATATTTATGACATCCATTGTCCTTAAAATTCAATTTGTAAAGAGTTTCCTGCAATGTCGCCCAGTTCTTATTATCACCATCAGTCTTATATGTGTTTAAAAATAAGTGCAACCTTCAAAACAACTCATACCATTTCATGCTGCACATCCAAGAGTTTCCGCAACCCACTTGAGGATAAACATAAACCTCCATTTACCTAATAACACTATCTCTCTGCCATTACACACAACTCACCACTTTTGTCGACACCTTGCTTGCCGCACTATATCCGGTAGATAAAGGGAAACGATGAAGCTGAACGCTGACAGCGTGAAAAAAAGTGTTCATCTAGCTGATGAAAATTGTTCTCTATCGCCCCTTCCTGTCTGTCTCCTGGCGAACAAAAATGTTCCACTAGACTACTCTCGGCTGTGTTTGCATATCGCACATACCCATATGTGCGACGACGACGCTAGCGAAGGTGAAGGATATAAGCGCGCAGTTTGAAATGTATCCTCTATTCATTTAATAGCCAACAAAAGCATCAAAGCGCAACAGGACCACATCCCTGCCTCATATCCTGGGACAATTTCACACTCAGCGATTGATTTCCACTATATACACAGGTAGGCAAAGCTATGTCGTGTCAGCAGCAGGAAGGAGGATAATGTCCTCGCACCCAGAATATGTTGAATTATTTATATGGTATTTAACACTGTGAGGCTTTTAGCATGATGAAAAGCGAGAGACTTCCATTCCATTTATATTCTGTAGCTAGCGACCACCTCCCTAATTCACCGCGTCATAGTTGTCGAGCCATAGTGATAGGTTAAGCTAACATCACCACTGTAACAGTGTGTGGCACTTTCCTTGAACTGGCTTATCCAGGAGCACATTTGTTGGATGACTGCTTTCATTATCATTTTAATGAACATTATTTATTGTTGTCCTGAAGATGACCACGTGTGTCGTCTATTCCAAACACAAGCACACACCAGCATAACATCCTGCAGAGCACACTTACCGTGTATCGCAGTTTTATTCGGCCCTCCAGGGGCCCGAGATGCTGTGAAGTGATACAGAAAGCAAAACAGCCAGCGAGCTCCAAGTAGAAACCTGCCGGACCCGTTTACAGGTCAGTTGGCAATTTGTGTTGTAGTGTATGATATGCTGGACGCTCATGTGAGAGAAGGCCATATGTTGCAGTGGCGGCTGCCATCGCTTCAAGGATACGCAAAATGGGGTTTATCCAATGGGGAAGGATGGTGTGGAGAAGAATTACATAATTTACCTTGAAGCCTTTTAAATTTTTCCCAACTCATATCCTAAGACATCCTTTTGCTGAAGTTCAAGTTCATTGCGGAAGTCCCTTCGGTATAGCAAGACCTTTTCATTGGAAAAACAACTCAAATATAACATAGTGTGGGAATATAGTGAATGCGTTCACCCACCCAGGAGGTGGCGGATAGAAAAGTTTCCGCTTGAAAAACTTCTGGCTTAAAAAACTAGTACATTCATCTAAAATGAACAGCAGCAGCCAGAGAAGACATCGAAAAAGAACAACGTCACTGGGAAGAAAAGGACAATGCAGTTTCCACTATGGGGTTTTTGGAAGAGGTTACACCTACAACGCTGCCATAGATACGGGATGTCTGCTCATGTTTCCAAACCGTGACACTCTTAGTAGAGCAAGAAAAAAAAAAATAAACAACGAAAATTTAAAGCAAAGGCTGACAGTATTATATCGTTTCCCTGTGAGTATTTTTATCTTTTTCTACTTTCCATCATCCATGCTGAAGGTTACGACATTTGGATAAAAATGATAAAACTCAGGAAAAGGATACAACGGCATACAAGCATATTATGTATACTCGAGGGTTCGGAATGCCAACAATGTTTCAAGGAGGCCACAAACAACTATGGTAGGAAATTTTAATATAATTTGACGCGCATATCAGTTGGCGGCTCGGCGGTGGTGACGGCCTGGCATTGTGACGGGGGAAGAAAAGACTCTGTTTTTGCGCATTGTTGCATGTGGTTTGATATTTTCTTTGACAAGCAACGCACAGTGTTAGGAGCGAATATTAAAGGCATTCTTTAAAATAAAATTTGTCGGTCGTACATATGGGAGGAGGCTTGTTATTGCTCAAATACCAGCGCCAGGATGGAAACATACTTTCTTGACAAATGGCCCCCATGAGAATAAATGTTCTGTTGTGAAATGCAAAGTGTGCTACTGCAGCGTTAACATATGCCGCCATCCTGTGGGGAAATTTAATTACATGTGATGAGTATGGGTATTCTGTCTTTTGCATTTTTTTTTGCAATAATTCTTGCTCACAAAATTCTTGGTTGCATTTATATGAGTCAACTGATGACTTCAATCCAAACTTCCCTCCGATACGGTATGCCGTACAGTTGTAGTTTCCTTAGCCTGGTAAACTTGAAAACTGAAGTTTTGATGTACATTTGTCAAGTACATCAAATGTAGTGTAAACTGTAAAGTGTTTAGTCAAAATTGTAAAGTGTAAAGCGCAAAGTGTAAAGTGTAAAGTGTAAAGTGCAAAGTGTGAAGTGCAAAGTGTAAAGTGTAAAGTGTAAAGTGTAAAGTGTAAAGTGTAAAGTGTAAAGTGTAAAGTGTAAAGTGTAAAGTGTAAAGTGTAAAGTGTAAAGTGTAAAGTGTAAAGTGTAAAGTGTAAAGTGTAAAGTGTAAAGTGTAAAGTGTAAAGTGTAAAATGTAAAGTGTAAAGTGTAAAGCGTATAGCATAGAGAGATTCCGACACGCCTTTCTACAGTGGGTATATTTTAGTCTCTGTCAAAATTTAGCTCTAGAAGGCTCCTTCACGGAAATAATCATGACAGTGAAAGTATGTAAAGTCCACTGTCAGTTCAATATCCTCGAATTGATAGTGGAAAAACGAAGTCAATTTTTCATCTCATAATTTCGCCTCTTAAAACCTTTAAAACCTCTTAAGGAAAATACTAGAGGTCAGAATCAAAGCCTAGGACGCCCAAAACCTGCTGAAACTCCTAAGCCAAAGACTCCAAAGACGCCAAAGCCGATCAAAAGTGGAAGATTGGCAAAGGAGGCGTCGACAAAAGGCGTAAAAGCTCCACAAAAGAGCGGCGCCAGTTCAAGTGCAGCGGAGAAACCACCTCTGGTCGGACCGAAATCATACGCACATGTTGCGGCAAACGAAAACAAGGCAAGCTCGCCAACAACAGAAGCAGTGTTTCAGATCCTCGCTGTAATCTTGGAGAAACTTGAGGATCAGACTAAAATCAAAAAAGTTATACTTGACAAACTGAGCAAGCTCGAGTTTAAGCCTCGAAAAAATTACAAAAGAACATGAATATGAAAGAGTTATTTAAAATTCTAACATGGAATGCAAACGGCCTTCTGAATAAAATAGACGAACTAGAAGTATTTCTACGGAAAAACAATATTGATATTTGCATGATTACGGAAACTCACCTTAAAAACGGGTCTACACCCAAACTTAAAGGTTACAATGACTATCACGCACATCACCCTTCGCAAAATTCGAGAGGAGGATCCTCCCTCTACATTAAGAACTGCATAAAGCACTTCAAGAACACAGAAGTTGAGCTAGACTCTATGCAGATCAGTTCAGTTTCTGTAAAAATTTACTGCTTAGATTATAACATTGCATCTTGTTATTTCCCGCCAGAATATAGACTGGTGGAAGACGATCTTGATCGTATGTATGACTTCATTGGGTCCAATTTTATCATTGGGGGTGACTTTAACGCGAAGCATGCTTTTTGGGGCTCACGATGCAATTCAACAAGAGGCAGCAGATTACTGTACAAAAATAGTATGAAGCGTGGGGTGGACTTTTTCTCCACGGGTAAGCCAACATATTGGCCAACCGATAGGAATAAAAAGCCTGACCTTGTCGAATTTTTCATCGCTAAAGGGTACCCCAAATACCTTACGCGAATTGAAGAGTGTTATGATCTTTGCTCAGACCACTCAGGAGTTATCTTGAAGATGGGTGGAAGACTGGCGAAAATAGAAAGAGCTCCTAGATTAGCTAGCAAAAACATGAACTGGGACGCTTTCAGAAAGGACTGTAAGGAGGGTGTTGGCTTGAATGTGCCATTGAAAACTCCTTTCGAGTTAGAAACCGCAGTTGACAAATTCATTGAAGCAATTCAGAGCGCTGCTTGGAACAACAATTCGTCCCAAAAGAACGCAGTTAGCACCGACGGGCATGTACGTAAAACATATCCGCTCGAAATCGAAGAATTGATTCGTGAAAAGAGAAGAGCGCGTAGGAGATGGCAAGGCACGAGGGCTCCCCCAGACAAAACCCTATTGAACCACCTCTCTAACAAACTGAAAGGAATGTTGCAAGATCTTAAAAATCGTGAGACCACTGAATACCTTGAAGGCTTGTCGGCGGATAGGAGCTCAAACACAAACTACTTGCTGTGGAAAGCAGTTAAGTCTATCAAGAAACCTATATTCCACTCGGCACCAATAAAAAAAGCTAACGGCGAATGGGCAAGAGAAGACAAAGAGAAAGCGAATTTGTTTGCTGAACATTTAGAAGAAACATTCAAGCCTTTGGACGGTCCGCCGTTGGCTGACGTTCTAAACAACAACGCGGAACCTGATAGCTTTAGAATGAAAAAAGTTTCGTAAGTTGAACTCCGGCAGTCAATTAGCAAACTTAAAAATAATAAGGCCCCGGGTTACGACCTGAACACTGGCGAAATATTAAAAGAGCTACCAAAAAAGGCATTAGTCAAGCTACTTTATATGATAAACGCTTCTCTTAGACTTCTATACGTTCCAAGACAATGGAAAGTTGCTGAAGTCATTATGGTTCCTAAACCGGGGAAATGCGCAAATGATAAAAAATCTTATAGGCCCATATCGCTTCTGCCGATAATATCGAAAGTATTCGAGAAACTTCTGCTGAAGCGATTACAACCAATAATTGCAGAAATACGCTTGATCCCGGATCATCAATTCGGTTTCAGACCTAACCATTCCACAATAGATCAAGTCTACAGAATAACGCATGAAATTGAAAAAGCCTTAGAAGCGAAAAAAATATGTTCAAATGAAAAGCACTCGACGTATCGCAAGCCTTCGACAAGGTATGGCACGAAGGCTTGAAATATAAGCTACGGCAAAACTTGCCGGAAGACATGTTTAAAATATTGGAAAATTATCTTGAAAGCAGACTCTTTCGTGTTAGGTGTAGTAGTGAATACTCGAGTTTCAAGCAAATTCGGGCTGGCGTACCCCAGGGAAGCGTCCTCGGTCCGACCCTGTTCCTGCTCTACACAAGAGACATACCTCTAGATGACGAGACTGTCGTGGCCACGTTTGCGGACGATACGGCCATCCTGGCAACAGGTGAATCAGTCGAGTCATCAACGAGAAACCTCCAACGAGCATTGGACAGAATTTGTGTCTGGACGAAGACTTGGCGAATCGCTCTTAACGAGAACAAGTCTACGCATGTGAATTTCACTTACAGAAAGGGTTAACAATTTACCTCTGTTCATAAATTCTGCACAAATACCTTATGCAAATGAAGTGAAGTATCTAGGGATGACTTAGGTGGAAACCACACGTAAAGAAGAAGCGTGACGAGCTCGAGATTAGGCTCAGGGAAATGTATTGGCTTATCGGAAGATTTTCAAAATTAAGCATATATAACAAACTGCTCTTGTACAGGCAGGTGTTAAAGCCGTCCTGGACATACGGTATACAACTTCGGGGTTGTACCAAGCCGAGCAACATGTCCATGTTGCAGACTTTCCAAAACAAGACACTAAGAGCAATTGTGAATGCTCCATGGTATATTAGGAATAAGTGATATTCACAGAGATTTAGGAATAGCTACCGTGAGCGAAGAAGTAACAAACTTTGCTCGAAAGCTAAATGCTCGCCTTCATGTTCATTGCAGCAATGAAATTAAACGTACTCTTAAAGAGACTCTTAACGATGTTAACAACGAGCGACGACTACAAAGAACAAGACCCTTCGATCTAGCGACGTAGGGTGAAGCCGCATTAATGAACGGCTTAGTAGGTGCATTCACTGGAAAGCAACCTATCCAATGCGATCAACACTATGGAAGCGTAAACTACTTGTTAAGTTAACTTAGTTGTAGTCAAGAAGTATTATGAGAGAGCGAAAATTTACTACTATGAAGTGCGTTCTGGCAGTTTCATAGTGTCTCTCATAAATGGGTGGTTTTTTAGCACGTGGAAATCGGGCATAACCAATATCGGCTACTTCGGTATTATATACCTGCTATAGTGGGCGTATTGGTATCTTTGAAAGATTTTGGAGTTTTAGACTCCGTCCACCCTAGTATTCAACAAAAAAAAAAAAAATAAAAAAATAATTTCGCATCAAAATTTAAATTCCTTAAAATAATCTAATCTTCTCTCAAAATATGTTTAAAAGTTTTTAATATCCTTGACCTAGTGCCCAGCTTTTTAAGCCACAACCAACCCCAGCCTGTGTTGTAACTGCCCACCTGCCATTTGGCATGAAATTAATTTTACGTCCAAATCCATAGAAGCAGTTGATTAAAATATTTTTTTATTACGTTTTTATTTGCGTAACTTTGTTTTTGCGTGTATTTGACTTGATGTCCTTGTCTCCTGCTTATAAAGATAAAACTTTGACCAACAATTCCCCTTACAAAAACAGGACTTTGCGATCGATATCGTCATAAAGTTGATTATCTCGAGAGAAAAAAACACACACACCAAGTGTGCCATGAAATTCATTATTTTTACAGTCTTTATTTTTCTCCTTGTAAACTTTTCAGTATGCACGATGTTTTTATTGACGAAAAGAACAGGACCTGAACTGATGAAGAACACCATGAAGAATCTGGAAAATTATTTAAAGTTCTTTGGCGTTTCATGTTTCCTATGGCAGCTAGACACTTACGTGCTCTCAAAAATGTAATAGTGCAGAAAAGTTTTGTTCGTTTGACGTATAGGGATGAACTAGGATAATGGTCCGTTGCCAATGATGTATGCCTGGCACGTCTTGAGAACACTTCAGTAGTGTCAGCAGCATAGTTTTCCCTCATGAAATGTTATCATAAAAATGAAATAAAATTCTCTTGTCTAACTTAGTGGAATGCACGTATACATATCTCTGTCGAAAGACGAGTTTTTCTAAATGATCTCTTGAGCAAAAAGCATTGCGTTTTATGAAGTTACATATACACATGTCAGCTATTATTTCATTTAGATTATCCGACAGTAAAAGCTGAGATTTTTTGCAATGCTGTATGTAAGATGAGTATAGTATATTGAGCACAAAACCCTTTTTGTATCAAAAAATATTTACACTTCCAGAATATTTTATTGTTCTTCAGACACTCTCAATATTTCACCTACCAATCAGCTGACAAAAGAAGGAAACGCTAAAACAAGTAACCTAAGCCCAGACACTACTAACAAGCCCCTAATGACCTGCCTAATAAACAAGTAGTTCCAATTAATTTGCTATCGGCTCCCGGGCAATCGTCATCATTGTCACCCCATTGTTGTCCAATCAGCCGATTGGGAAGTCAACCGTAGAATAAATTTAACGCACGGCTTAACTTTCGTGTTATTTCCTAATTAGTTGGCGTGTCCAGAGCCGCTCCCCCGATAAGGCCTCATCAATGCAAAATGAGCACAAAGGGCCACACACCTAACAGCAAGGCAACCCTTCTAATCGAGTGTCCAACCAGAAAGTTATCGTGATCCGATAATCGTTTTCAACCGCGGAATTGCGGGTCAGGTAATGGCAGGTCCTTTCAAAAATTCTGACAGTAAAAGTTTGTTTAGTGATTTTCCGCTTCTATTTTTTGTGCACAGCCACAGGTTGGGGGGTTTTTTTCGGAGGTGATTTGTCGGAAGCAAGGACCAAAGTTAACCTCTGTCGCCTTAGATCTCGGCAAAGTCGAAAAGAAAAAGGAAACTATGTGTTTTTTTTTCTCAAACTGTGTGGAGGAAAAGTTTTACCTTTGAAGAAAGTATTTAGAGTTTCCTTGCGCTTAAATGAAAAACTTTACTTTTTTAACGAGAAACTCAATTTAATTACCAATGCAATCGATTTGGCACTGAGTAAAGGATTCTTTGAATTTTGGTTTGGAAATATGGTAACAATTAACAACTCTAATTAGAAACCAATCGGACTGGGTACAGCGTTTAATAATTAAGCGAACTTCCTAAACTCTGACTGTTGACATTTTGTTCGGAAATGTTGTCAGTAATCCAAGTGCTAATTAAAATATCCTTTTGGAAAATTGTGCTTGTTGGAAACGCGGGTTTGATCTCGAAGGCATTATTAAAAAGTGGATTTTGTAAAACATGAGTCAAGGATGTTTTACGACTAACTTATTCATTTCGTTTACATAATGTTACATGGGCTTTGAATGTTTCCCTTAATGCTGTTACTTTCAAAATAATCGATAGCAGTGGACTTCATGGTTAAATGGATTTTATGCTATTTTCTGCATGGGGTGAACCTATAATAAGTTCTAGAATTGATGTATTTTTAGCCTCAAGGACCCTCTGTAGCCTATTCAAAACTTTCACAAAAAACTTGCTGCCTCAGAAAAACTAGATCATTTTTCTTATTTAACGAAACTTTGCAGAAAAATATTTTATTTCCCCACAACACTACGCAGTTTCCAATATCAACCAACCCAACTAGGAATATTTTGACAGTTTCCAAGAAAAAAAAATCCTCTGAATTTATATTCATTTGTAATATTTGTGTTATCCTAATGGCATTATTGTATGATGAAAAAAAAAAAATATTTGAAAAGATTATTCTTAATTCCCATATGGAAATTTTCGTACTCTCATGCTCAGATTAGAGAATTTTCGTGTGTGTCAGCGTAATGTATGACATTTATAATTTGCACGAGTTGTGAAATCATAAAGGAAATTTTATTTTTCCAAGCTTTATCATAATTCTATTTGACAGGAATACAAGGAATATACAAATGCGCCTGGCATATATACATGGCTGCGTATAGTACCACTTTATTAAAAGGAAAATAAAACTTGCTTTTATGGGAACGTGTATCCTTTAAAAGCGATTTCATGTCAGCGGCCCGTGAACATAAATTCTAATTCCATAGGCGAGGTTTTTTTTTCTCAAGTGACCTTATCATGAAGGATGACCAAACTTTGTCCGTGTTCAGAATTATAAGCGACGAAAGTTTTTATTTGTATAAACAATAAGTAATGTTTTTCGATTTTAGCAAATATTCAAACAATGCCTATGTGGAGGAAAGTGGGGGGGAGGATGCCTTGTTAGAATTATAAATAGACAAATAACGAAAAAACTTATTTACCCTGGATACGGGTTGATGTGACATTTGCTGCTACAAGTAGCAAAACCAGCAAAACGGGGAGTGGTGGAGGAGCTATAATTTCGAAAGCGTGGGTCGAACACTTAGAGACATTGATCCAGATGTGTCAAGAGTCTGAATACAATGGCTACAATGGCTGGTTCACATCCATCGGATTTGTGCCAATGCTCCGGAGTCTGTGGCCCTTAAGCCTACCATGAAGGGTCTGCCCAGTAAAAGACCCCTGAGACTCAGGTGGCGCAGGTAAGTGAAACAGGGCCTCAGCCAACTTCACGTGAAGGAGACGGCTAGTTTGAGAGCTGACTGGTGGTGCTTTTTTCAGCCCAGATTGTTTGGACACCTATCATAATCATTCCTCTTCAACGTATATGCCTCATTGGTCAGTGCATCAGCTTACATCAGATCCCTGAAAAGGTGATTTCGAGAAGTGAGACTTTCTTCCTTGTGATGAGGTCCTGCTATGATGCTAACCGCCATAAATTAGCAAGGTGAATCATTTTTGCAATTATTCTTAAAAAACAATCCACTCTTATGCTCATAAGAGTCACCCACGTTGTGCATTATCTCTCTTTCGCTCTCTTTAAATAAAAAAAATGGCGCAACAGATCGAGGTGAACCAGGACCACTAATGTAGACCACACAGCCGTAAACAATGTAGGCTGTGTGTTTTGATTCTGCACATACTAGGATTTGTGTATGTGCAAAATTGTATACATACTCACTTACTTACTTAAGGTGGCGCTACAGTCCGGGGTGGAGCTGGGCCCCGGACTCACGCACGTTGTGCATTATCTCTCTTTCGCTCTCTTTAAATAAAACAAATGGCGCAACAGATCGAGGTGAACCAGGACCATTAATGTAGACCACACAGCCCTAAACAATGTAGGCTGTGTGTTTTGATTCTGCACATACTAGGATTTGTGTATGTGCAAAATTGTATACATACTCACTTACTTACTTAAGGTGGCGCTACAGTCCGGGGTGGAGCTGGGCCTCAGCCAACAAGCTTCGCCAGCCAGCTCTGTCTCTAGCTAGCTGTCTCCAGTTTCGCACGCGAAGTTGGCTGAGGTCCCCTTCCACTTGCGTGCACCATCTGAGTCTCGGTGCTCCTCTACCACGTCGTCCCTTTGGTGTGGATTCGAAGATTTTCCGGGCCGGGGCGTTCGTGTCCATCCGCTCTAGATGACCCAGCCATCGCAGACTTTGTGTTTGACTCTTTTGGCTAGGTCGGTATCGCTGTACAGCCCGTACGTTCGATGTTATATCTCCTCCTCCACTCTCCGTCTATGCAGACGAGACCGTAAATCGTCCGAAGAATTTTCCTCTCGAAGCAGCCTAAAGTGTTTTCATCCGCCTTTGACAGGGTCCATGCTTCTGCACCGTAAAGCAGGACTGGGATGATGAGGGTCTTATACATGGACACTTCAGTTGCTCGAGAGAGGGCTTTGCTACTCAATTGCCTCCTTTAGCCCAAAGAAACAGCGATTGGCAAGAGTTATCCTTCGTTTGATTTCAGCGCTGGTGTCATTGTCTGAATTGATAGCGGAACCCAGGTAGACAAAGTCCCTAACTACCTCAAAGTTATAGCTGTCGATGGTGATGTTTTGTCCAAGAGGTCGGTGTTGGGTGTCTTTTCTTGATGACAGCATATACTTGGTTTTGCCCTCATTGACTGCTAAACCCATATTCGCCGCTTCCGTCCCAATACTCACGAAGGCTTCACTGACATCACGCTTTGTTCTACCGATTATGTCAATGTCGTCTTCGTATGCGAGTAGTTAAACAGACTTTTGAAAGGTTGTACTTCTGGTATTGCAATTGTACACATACAAGGTTTAATTCTGCAACTTATTTCCGAAAAATTCTTCTTTTATTAGGTCTACAAAGCAAGCGTTCATTAGCTCCACGTTCAACTTGAAACACCACTCGCACTACAATGTTTAAAAAATTCTTTCTTTTGTAGAACAAGCACACTTTGGAATTCACTACCTGAATACTTATTTGCTCACCCATATAAACTGAAAACTTTTAAAAATAAAATAAATAAGTATCTCCTTACCTCTCGGGACAGGTAGAGAGAGAGGTTCGTCTTTCCTGAGAGAAGGAATAAGAAAGCCTACAAGTTTTTCCGAATCGGAACAGCACTTCGAAAAGCTTTTCGAGACAAAAACCCTCGAAGTGGTTGTCAGACTCTCACGGAGCTGGGGATCGTTTAAAAGAACGAGTCCTTTTTTCTGGTGGCAGAGGCAGGATTCGAATTCCAGACCTCCAGCATAGTAGGCATGTACAGTGACCACTACGCCTTGGCACCTCAACCTTGCTCTCCTAAGAAAACTGGAAGTTTCTGGAAAAAAATCCTAAGTCCTGCCAATTTTTTTTTTTTTTCAGGAGAAAACCACACAAGAATCTTTCTCTGTTTTTATGTGGTTTTTGGATGCTGAGATACTCTTTGGCTTCACATCGAAAGCCACAAAATTCTCGACTTTTTTAGGTTTTTTGCCTAAAAGTCATAGATATGCTTACTTTTCGAGTAAGCCAAAATTAAGTCAAATAAAGAAGATTAAGTGTCTTTACATTATTACACTACATTACATTACTTTCTTTACATACATGTATGTAAAGAAATTAACACACCAGCATACATTGTTGAGAAGTTGGCCGTTCACCTCGAGCTGTTGCGCCACTCTATTTATTTATTTATTTTTAAAAACATACTTTAGATGAGTTTTTTCGATTATAAGTTTGGCCGCTAGAGCGCGCTTTCGATTTCCAAAAAACAGTTTTTCCCTTAGTTTTTGTTTTCAACTCAAAAACAATACTGAAATCAGGAAAAAAACTTATTATTTTTCTAAATTTAGGTTCAATTTTCTACAAACGCACATCTTTGTCGATTGTATTTGTTGAACCTTGTGAAAACTTTACCAATATTTTCCAGTCAAATCCTTTTCGGGCGTGCTAGCTTCAGAAAATAATACAGAAACTTCTTTTCATTTAATGTGCGGATGGTTTTTGGGGTGTTTATTCTGAATTTCAACGTTTTCCCTTTTTTTAGTATTTTTTGCCAAAAAGTCGTAAAAATTTGAATTTTGGGAGTAAAAAACCACCATTTTGCGTTTCAAACGCGTATTTTTACAGTTAAGTTTAATAAAAATTAATGTGTTTTTTTTTTAAAAGATTTATACTTTACTGTTTTATGAAACGTAGTATTTCTGAGGCCACGATTCATAAAACTGATATGCTCTTAATAGATTTACAAATAAGAAAACTTTAAAGCAGGCTGCTGACAATAAGCGACAGGCTGAGATTAGGCAAACACTGAAGGCCTCATCTAGTATAACTTGGCACCAATTTTATCCTTCAATCTTATGTGGTAATTAACCGCATAATCTTAGCACCGGAAGTAGCCCATTTCTGTACGTCTCTGGCTGATGCCGGGCAACCCGATACCAAAATGCTCAACTCAACGACAGTACTATCTACGAGAGAACTATCTACCCTGAGAGAATCCTGTAATATTAAAAAAATTAGATCCATTTTTCGCGGTCGCCTATTGGTCTATATAGGAAGCAACTTCTTCAAAAAGGTCTCAGAACTTTCAAACGCTCCAATAAACTCTCTTTCTAGGCTTGTTAAGCTATCAGGGTGTCTTAGAGGTAACTGTACACGGCCAGCGTAAGAACGATATGGACCATCCAAACAACAACAAGCCGATCTATCCCTACTGGGCATAAAAACGCGGGTAACTTCGCCTTTATTAACCGAATTAACCAATCTTATCCTTGATTCAAAAAAACGACATAAAAGATAATAAAAAAAGACATTAACTTAATACAAAGCAAAGCTGTTCGATGTCATGTCAGTCCTCATGTTAGTCCTTAAAGCAGATACATATATCTTGAATCCACTGATCTGAATATGGGGCAAAGTTGATAAGAAAAACTTGGTACAAATAATTGACAGTAGTGGACAGCACTTGTAAATCATTTGCCAGAATAGATATGAAATTGGTTGGTGCGGGTATGTGTGTGGGCGAAGAAACAAAATACTAAGATTTATGTTAAAGAATAAAAAAATATATTTCTTAGAAATAGCATAAAAGGTATGAGATATTTTTTAATGATTCGGGCGACTTAGAACAGGAAAACTTAATGTCAATTTTATATCACAAAAAATGGTTATGTCGAGAATTAGTCGTCTTTGTTTCAAGAGTTTTCTGATTAATACAATGTTCGCTAGGTTAAAAAAAATGTTTTACCATGGAAACATTCGATGGTTACAAATTTTATCGTGTACGAATCGAATATGTATGGTGCTCATAAAAATGAAATTCACTGTATTCTTGACGTTGAATTAGTAAAACTAATTGGTTTAAAATTGAGGTGGGCTGTTGTATTATAGTTCATGTAATCAGGGCTGTTATTGATGCTGGACCAAACATAGTCGTCTTATAAGTCTGTTAACATTTTCCTAAAGCCATTTGAAATGGCTCAAAGAACATTCATATAAAGATATAAAAAATCACTTTACCCCCAATTTTTATCAAACTTAAGTGTTATCGAGTAAAGTCATTTCATGTTTTTGTTCTACACCGCAGTCTGAGAATAGCCCCCTTCACATTTTGCATGCGTCACTTTGAGACGTATTTTGCAAAAATGTCAATATTCACGCATCAATGACCCGCGAAAATTTGCATATTTTTTTCAACGTTCCATTCAACCACGAACGTGAGATACCGACGACAGCAAAAACGACCTTTGATAAACCTATTCTCGTACTTCATGTGCTCATGGCCACACACTGACATTTCGAACAATGAGCCTCATTCCTCTTTGCGTCAGTAATTCCATTCGATTGATCATTTCTTCACGTTCTAGTTCTGGCATTGACACAGCAATCCTCTGCAATTCATTGTCTCCAAAGTTACAACAAAGAAAAGAAAAATCCACATTCGGGGGATTTTGACACACAACCAGACCATATGAGTGAATTCTTCATGCAAATCCTAAATACTGTCTTTGCACTTGTTCGTACTCTATCACTCCCTAGATGGAACTCAATTCTCAAATTTTCTGCCAAAAATTTCATCCCTGAGGATATACAAAGGATAAAACAAGTATTGGCTGGCATCGTACCAGGGATCAGTTGTACCTTGCCAAACGTGTGCCATGTCGTCTGTCTATATCGTATACAAAGGAAAAAAAATCAATACTTCGCAGAGAAATCTTCTGCCTATGAAAAGTCTTATTCAGCCGCAGGGGGTAAACAAAAAGAAGTCAACAAAATACTAAACAAATAAAAATGTCAGTAACACACAAGCAAAGAAAAGATAGGTAAAAAAAATATAATACGTGCTGGAGAAATATATAGGTAAGTCTTTATCTATCCCTACCTCTCGACTCTAAGGGGTCCTCGGTCTGATTTCCTAATAAATAAGTCCAATAAATTTTCACGACTAACAAAGGTGGTTTCAAATTGAAGGTTCGTAATGCGCTCTTATGTTTTTCCATCATCTTCCATCACAGTTAGCCTTTTTACAGGATTTCAGCAGATTCAAGGCTTGAAATGAATAGTTAAACTTAATAAAATTCTGACGTTGTTTTCTACGAGGAGCCAAGGATTCACCTAAGAAAAATCCCCTAAAACTTTATTGAATTTCTTCAATATGAAACCAATGCCTGCTCTACGGGGCGTATGTGTAACATTTATTTTTCTTGTCACGCGTATTTCTTTTTTAATTACAAAAAAATATATTAGGAGGTTATAACTTTCTACTTTCTACATAAAACCTTTAATGTAACCTGAAATACACTCGCCCCTGCTCCATGCTAGTTATGGACTCACGAAGCTCAAAGCATAAAGGTCGATGGTGTAAAAATGCAATATTCCATTCACCAGATAAATCTTCATGTACCTGCGTTATAAGTGGCGCTGTTCGATTCAAAATAAAATCGTATATTTGTCTCCAGGATTTAATTGCATCAGCCAACACACCATACCAGCAGTATGGACTATGGATATCGATTTAAAAAATATCGTTCAATTTTGAATGAACAAACAGACAAAAAAAAACACTACTTCATCGAGTGAAACGTACTGGAAGCGATTTTTATTTGTCATACCATAAATCGGATACTCCGGTCGGTTGCAATATTTTAGTCAACCAAACGGAACTGAAACTCTAGTGAAATAATTTTTTGTTTTATAAAATGTCTTTATAGTTGGTAGGTTATCAATTTAAACGATTTATGAAACTTATTTTGGGTGAGAAATAAACTGCAACTCATTAGTTCAGGCTCCAGGATTATAGCAGATCGTGACTCTTAAGCATTGTGTTGGACATGTTTCGGTATATTTGGTGATAAGAAGAATTGAATGTTTGTGAAGGTGAATAGAAAATCTATCTTAAAAATACTTTAAAAATACTAACTCAACTTTCAAGTACGCCTGAGAAAAAAAATTATAACTCGAAAAAAATTGTAGCCATGTTAATATAGTCACTTTTTTAATTTTAAGAATGGGGTGAGACATTAATAAAACTATGAATAAAACTGTTTGCCTCAGTGCTCGTGATTACAAAATAACTTTTTTTTTAACACCCTTACTGTGCATGTGTTGTGGACTTTGCTTGACCGAATTGTTGACGAAGTATCAAAAACCATATCAAGAGACGTAGAAATGAAAAATTTTACCAATGAAAAATTAAAGAAGGAATTGCTCTCATCTCTGATCTTTACGAATACACAAGAGCACGAAATCATCACATAAAATTTATTTACCCAAGATGCACTTGAAATTCAGTTAGAACCAAATAAACAAATATTGGTAAAATATTCTGACTGAAAATTGTGGTGTAAGAAAAAACCTTGTTAACAAGATAGCTATACTTCTCAAATTGAAACTAATAACGCTAAGATCAGTTCAACAAGTTGTTCACCTTTGCATGCTTCAAAAAAACTTCCTACACAAACCACCAACCACCAACCACAAACCACCATCAAGACCCTTGAACCTGCGCTAGCTCTGCTTGAAGCTGTTGCCATATCTGCCAATCATACTTGGATTTCTAGTGAACACAGGGCTAATTTCCGTGACTGCGATTGGTGCAGACAGACTAAGCCTACGGACATCTGCTAGGGTTCAGCGACTTTCTTTCTGTCTCTCAGGATAATCAACTGCAGACTTCTTTCTGACTTTAAGCAATTGCATGTGTTGGGCTTGTGCGAAACCATCACCAGTCTTACCTGTGGTGAGGACGATAATACAGTGGGCCACTTTCTCAGTATTCGTCCTGCCTTTGCTCGCATCACTTTTGTAAAAAAGAAATGCAATTTTTGGTTCAAATTCAATATTTTTGAAAAATCGACCGCTAAAAGGGGGCGTGGCCAAAAACTTTACATGAACGAAATCTGGACTGAACTTTCATTTACCTAACCTGCTACTTTTTTTGTTTCATGCTTTCCTAAATTAGGCTCAAGGCCAGTCGAAATTAAGTTTTTCTGGAAAATTTTCGGCTTTTTTTCAATTCTGCCTCCAAATGTGGGCGGGCCCAAAGTCTTGTATAAACAAAATGTGGAACTAGGCGTTATCTAAATAAAATAAGAAACGCAAATTTTTTCAATTTCGAGCAAAAATATTGAGTAAACTGCATTTGAAAATTTACCCTCAAAATAGATGCCACGCCCACTAGAGGAGGTTTACCAGTTAAATTTGTCTTTTTTGTGTCTTACATTCATTAGGAGATGCTAAATATCAAACTTCAGCCTTTTAGAGCGTCTTACAGTATTGAAAACTCTGGAGGTAGGTGCACATTTAGACCGATTGTGGGCGTGTCTTTGGGCGGATTTCAAAAATTTACACTTGTACTGCTTCGCATGACGTGGACCTAACGTACGAAGTTTCAGCACCCTAGCTCAAAATTTAAGGCCTAAAAACATGTGACATACAGACGGACGGACGGACGGACATGGCTCATTCGATTCAGAATTCGGTCTCGATCATATGCCCTTAAGGTCTTGGGGGTCTACCATTATTATTTCATCGTGTTACAAACTATGTGACAAACTAAATATACCTCCTATCCTTTGGGATGGGGTATAAAAATTCTAAATTTCGTGTAACAACGCCAGAGGTGCATTTTTTTTAATACGATTATTGTACTACACTACAGCTGTCTAATCATTGAACATATGGTCAGTGAATAAGTTCGAGTGTTCCGCAGACACACTTCTTTACCAATTTGTTTACACAGCTAAAAAAAAAGATGTCAGACACAATATGTGGACAGCTAGGTTAAAGGCCCACATAGCCTTTCAAGTGAGTCAAATCAACAAAAGACCAGTTTCTCGGGCGGACTTCTCAACCATGTGTGCTGCATGCTTTATATACAAGAGAACTAAAATGTTAATCAAATCCGAAAGGTACTTGGCGAGTTTCTCTAAACAAATTAAACTCTCGGAGGGCTTGTCAAAATCCCGCGGGGTCGCAGATTATGAAAAAGAAGGAGTCGTTTTTTTTCAGGTTTCACGAATATGTCTCGAACCCAGATCTCCTTGGTACTAAGCACACACACTAAGCCCTTGCAACTCACAAGCTCTTCCAAGCTATAAAAGGCTAAGTACAAAACATAAATAAAAATATACTTTCAAGGAAGGAGGAGTTACATAGAATAATAAAATTAACAATAGGTTATGCCTGAAAGTTTTCAATTTTATTGGCTTTAAAAGGATTCCTTGACATCAGGTCAAACAACATGATTGCAATGAATGTGGCGTTTAAGTTTTATGCTTAATATAAATAAGTTAACCAGACATTTAAGAAAAATAGTATTATATAGTCAGTGAAATCCTTGAAAGGCGTATTATTTATAATTTTATTTCAGACAACAAAACAACAACGTTTAAAATTCTAACAACGCCTCCTTTTAGAACTGTTTTTTTTTTAACTTTTAAATACTACCTGCTCTCCTGCCCTTCATCGAAGTCTTGAAAAGTCTCACATCAGCTTTCATTATTTTTTTTCTCTTCATGAAGTTCACGGCAAGTTAGAAATTATTATAAATTTTTAAACTTGAAACTATGCGCGAACTTAATATTGAAGGACAATTATTGCATTTCCTACTCCCTGGTGGATTTCACTTAAAGTTTAATCCGCCAATAATTGCGTACGTAGAAACCCTTCGGCGTGTGATGAAATAAAAAATCCATACTTCTCCTCACATTCACACGCAATCCGCAGCAAGATAATAAACTCCTCCCAAGTGATTCCTGGCAAATACACCCGTCGGTATACATATTATCTAGCGCATTGTATTATTTCATTTTTCATTGCCGCCGTCCTTCTTGAGAACTATACCAACTCCACATAGAGGTAAGTATAGGTATATCCAGGACATTATATAGAGGTATACCGTGCGCTAAAGCACTTTCCGTGATTGCTAGAATAAATTTTCTACTTGCTCCTGTAATCGGTGGCAACGAATACGACCTCGTTCAAGGCGATGTTAGTGATGAGGATATAGATAGTCCTTCCAGTGGGGGACTTGTGGAAGTTATTCAACAAGTGGCGTATATAATACACTATACCAGCCCTCTTTTAATCACGATAACATTCAGCCAAAGTTACTACTTATCACGAAGACAGGCAAGCGGGAGTAAAAGGACGAAGATAGAGAAGCGAAAAAAATCTTAATGGACGCAATGGGCACAGTTTTTCCTCTAATTGAACTTATTAACTCGAGGGCGCACAAGGATGAGGCGCAAAAGAAATAAATCCTCCTAGAAAGAAATATAAACCATTTCTCATAAAGACACTTCCATACGGTAGAGCGGCCCATAAAAGGCCAAGATGAAATACATCTTCATGAGTTGGCCTTTTATTGTGCGTAATTTTGCTACAGCTACAAGTTTCATCTCCTCAGATTGTCTTGGTTATGGATGAGAAGCCAAAGAATTCTTTTAATTGAAACTCCAATTAGTAGGCTTACTACACTTTGAGTACTTCCAGCTCAGTGCACTCCACATACGCGTGTTGTGCGTTATTTAAG